>OY735245.1:57442057-59842057 GCA_963457695.1 Neria commutata
TGCTGGTTTTTGTGCTTGAAACTGAGCAGAAAAAGCCGAATCTGCAGTGCAGGAAAAAGTATATTATATGAGCTGCTGTCAATGTGTGTGCTTATCAGAGTTTGTGCCTTTAAAGACAGCAACAATGCTTCTGCATAATGTTGTGCAAATAATTAAACGGAACACATACTATGCTTCTATTGTAGCGCCTGTCTTTTCAGGGCTCGCACAGATCTCGAAACTAGGTATTAAGCCGCTTTGGAAATTCGTAAAATACACTCAAATTCAGACAGATCATTACTTTGATCATTCCTAAACCGAACTCTAACTGGCATCGCTAAGGACCCAACAGGGTCTATGCGTGGCGTTTTAAGCCAGCCAGCTAACCTAAACTAAACGAAAATCAAAAATTGGTTCCTAAGCTTATAAGAAATGAGCAGAAATACTTTTGTTTATAAAATGTTGTGAATTTCCTTACAGTTTATTACACTGTTTCGCTCTTAAAGTTGCACTAAAACTGAAGTTAACGGCGTGCTTTGACTTTCCGACATAATTCGCCTGTGAATCGCTTTGGTTCGGCGTATTCGCACTTTATTGCTTGCTCTTGTTTATATTTGCTAATGTGGCATATGTGCAATTACAGCTAGATCTACTTTGTAGCACAAACAAATACCAATAATTGTGCATGAGCAATTAAGCCGCTCCCGCCTGCCAGGCCGCGTAAACAAATCGGGCGCACTAAAATGATATATCGCGTATTCGGGCAATAAAAATTGCCAATTTACTTCGAACGCGCCATAAATAACAAACAAGCGCTGGCTGCCATGTCCGCCACGCTTGCCACATACGAAAGCATGTGTTGAAATTTGCTACATATCTGCATATCTGGCAGGCAGCGTCAATTCGAAACTTTTCAACAATTTTCAATAAAAAGCTGAGAAAAAACGTGCGAAAAAAGTTAAGAGCTATTGTAAAATGATTTTAATGTTTTTCTTAAATATAATTATAAAATCTTTTTCTTTGCTTTTGACTTTATTTTCAGCTGCTTTCACGCTTGCAGCAGGGGCGGCTATTTTTAGCAGCAGCGTGCCACAGTTAATACAGCGCGTAGCTGCCGCACAACGTTGCACAGTGTCAAGAAGTGAACTCTTGGGGGAAATCAAATTTCGATACAATTGCTTTAAGGCAGATTTTACCAAAAGCAGGCTAAGTTTCATGTAGCTGTCTGTTCAATGAATGCGTGCATGTCAATATTTTTATAAAATTTCCAAATTTATTCTTTGGTTATAAATTTAAAATCTGAAGTAATTTTTGAGTTATATTTGACCAAATTTCAAAATTTTACTTTTGAGATACACAACTCAGTATCTTGTAAACTGCATAAGCTGGTATGATTATGCTTCTAGTGTTAGCGAAACAAAGCTTTGGAAAAAGTTCTACAATGGATAAAAGAGAACAATTCGAATAAATATGAGAGAACTGACTTGAGGCAGTCGGATATGTTTTATTCCCTATTTTCTTCTGTCAGAACTAAGGAGAAGTAGCTACATAGGAAAATGTTCATCTGCGCACTTTCAGTAAATTTTGAAAATAGCATTAAATTCTAAATTCGTATATGATAAATTGTCAACAATTTTTGTTTTCAATTAATGTTAAAAATTGCAACAAATTTTTAATTGCTTTTAATAAATTTCAAATAATTTCATTTCTGAATCAATTTTCGAAATAGCATTAAAACCTTGAATCGCATTTCAGTAAAGTTTAATAATTTTATTTCTCAATCAATTTTAAAATTTGTTTCAAGTCTTTAAATATCTTTTAATAAATTGTCAAACATTTCCTTTTGCAATCAGTCATAAAAATAGCATAATTTAAACATTAAATTGCACTCTTTTTGCGATTTAGAAAAATTGTATCCGTTATTTGATTTAAAAAGAAACCATACATCGTTTATATGCACTTTAGTAATTTATAAACAGATATGCTTTTTGTAATCAATTCAATTATAAGTATAGCAATGATAGCGATTAAGGCGCTACCAAGAAAATACCAAGAAATTTTCAAAAATTCACAAAAAGTGCCTGCAGCTTTGAAAACGTTCTTTAAGCTATTGACTTAAATTTAGTAAAAATGATTTTTGTTAAACAAAATTCAGATTTGTTTGCATTGGGGAAGCGTTCGCCTTACTATGCGCCGCTCCGTGCTATGAATTATGCTGGCTGCTGCTGACTTTTGAGCGTGTTTTCTAGCACTTATTTACAACTTCGAACATTCAAATTTAAATTGGCTGTGAAACAAAGTGTGCACGCAGGGCGCTCACACAATATTGCACGCAGGAGCGCCGCATAAGCGGCAGATACAAAAAGCCAGCAGCCTCAAGCGGTGCAGATAAACCCGCTGCAGCGACAGCAGCAGCAGCAGCAATTGCGACAGCACGCCAGAATGCCATGCAGCTATTTTTGGTAGCACGTACAAAATGCGCATAAAGCAAGATATATTAACAACAACAATAACAACAACAACGAAAACAACAACTTGAGTGAATTTATTGCAAGCAGCGGCAGCGAAAAAAGCAAGCGGAACGCAAGTAAGCAGCGCTAAGTAATATTAGCGAAAACTCTCTGCGCTTTTAGGGTGGCGCGTATAAATGCACTTAAAGATACCAGCTAGGCACACACACACATACATACACTAATAAGCACACACACACACAAACAGATTAAAAAAAGCAAAGTGGAATAAGGACAAGCGCTATGCGACGACAGCAGCAGCAGCAGCAGGAGCAGCTGCACTAAAATTAGCTCTCAAATGCATTTCGTATATTTGCCGCTGTTGTTGTTGTTGTTATTGTAATATTTGTTATTTCATTTTTGTGTGCCTCTACAAGATACTCTACATGCAAGTTGTCGGTTTGTATGCACCGTGCAATTGTTCAGTGCTATCTTTTACTAAGGTCTAACGGAGACCTTGCTTAGGGGACTATAAATTGGAGCTGCCTGAGAATAAAGTCGCAAAGTGCTTGAGAATGGAATAAATAAAATATTACAATCTTTTTTATTATCCTTGACAGAAAATAGGTTAGACCGGTGTTATAATAAAAGTCTTGAAAGCCTTTCTAACAATAGCAATAATCCTATATCAAAAAGTTTGCTACTTCTGAATATCATGGACTTTTTGCTTGCTATAAGAAGGTCATATTAGAATTCGCCATTCTTTATAGTACAATATAGTAAATTTTCAAAAAAGTACCTTCTTTTTGGGTAACGTTTAGAATTTGCCGGTAAATTACTTCGAAAACTTTATTCATGGCAATGTTTTAAGTGCGAATTCAAGCAATGAAGGCGCTGAAATTATTACTCTGTAATCATGTGGAATTTATGTCGCTGCAATCTATTTAAAAAGGTTACAAATAAATAATTTGAGCTCCTCATATAAGATGACTTTTTGAAAGCGTAGTAAGAAATGCACCCAAATAATTGACTTTGAGTGGTTTAATTGGAATAGTATAATTCCAAGTCGTGCCCATCCATGTCTATGTTAAGTGTGGCAGCTTGTTAACGAAACACCTAGAACTTTGTTGGGCATGAACATGAACGCACATGAGTTTAGTTTCTCAAGTTCATTATTAATTCAATACAATACTACTATTTGTTCCAAGTTAAGCTTAATCCTACTAAAGCTGAGCACCTTCCCTAAAACGCTACGTTGAAAAGTTTGTATTCTTTGCAGACATATTGCCTCATTCTCTTGACTTTTGCACACTTCAACTTTTTCACAATGCCTCACAAGTGCATACAACTGGCAGCACTTGGTAGCGCGCATATGCCAGTCGTTGTCGACCTACATAAAAGCTGCTGCCAAATTTGTTGCATATGCCATTTGGGTTATTTCTATTGCGTATTGTAATTTTATTAGCATCAAATAATGTCAGGTTAGTGAACTGCTTGTTGTTGTTGTTTTCACAGTTGATTGTTGTTGTAGTTGCTATTTATTTTACGCTATGTTAAATTTAATTGCAATGGTTTGTTTTGTTTACAATTTGTGGCATTTAAAGTGCAAGCGGCGCATGTGGCTATTTTCGCATGCCCCTCTTATTTGTGCTTTAATTTAGCTGTTTCGACTAAATATACACTTTGGCTGCTGCCGCATGTTGTGCACTACATGCATGTGGCATGCAGCAGGCAGCCACTCATAAAATCAAATTGGAATTCCGCAAATGCTCGTGTCCCGTCCCGCTGGTTCCGTCAACGCTCGCCAGCGACATGCACCAGTTCAGTTTCGAAACTTTGTTTATGTGCCGCCGATATGAAATATTGAAATTCCAATTAGATTTTTACCAAAAAAAAAAAAAAGAAATCGATTTTGCGGCATGTGTTGTGCATTTAATTTTCATTTATTAGAAAATAATTTTCAATAAATAAATTCTGCTGAAAGAGTGCACATAATCCATAATTTGTTGCAGCTGAATTTTCGATTAATTCGTGTTGTTGCAGAAAAAAATATGTAGCATAGTTTGCACTTTTATAATCAGACGATTTTTTATGTGAAAGGTCTACTTTCGATACGAAGCTATAGAAAAACAGTTAGACTCACTATACTTGTGAAATGTCTTCCTGTTTTATGTGATCTTGAGCAAATAATCATAGAACAATCCAATGTACTAAAGTATTTTAGTACTTTTATCATTGATTTGATAACAAAAAAAACGAACAATCCTTTTAGTTTGAAAAACTTGAACAAAATATAATTGATATTTATTGCATTGGTTCACTAAAAATAATAAACTAAGAAATGAATTTCAAGTCTTGTAACTAGATCTACTATTTTGAAGACTGTTATGGGTCATTCTGTGTCATTTAAATTGGGAAGCTTATAAAGAAAGTTCATAATATTATTAAAATTATTCAAGCCGAGTGCTTTAAATTTGTGGTCGCAATATTTTTCGCTTTGTATTTTGAAAGCTTTCACTATCTTCAAGCAACAAAACAAAAGTTGAGCCAAATTTTAAAGGCTGATTGTACTTACTAAAATTATTGATTCTTTATAAGATTTGACAAAAATGTATTCAACAAACAGCTTAAACTTATTTGATTATTGAAGAATCGAACTCGAAAGCAAATTGGCAAATATCTTAAACAATACACGATATTGTAGTTCACAAAATTTTTATATATAGCAGACTTTTATAGTACGCACATTTTAGAATTTCAAAATTGAAAAATATTCGCTACCAAAAACAAACAAAATAACCCCCTTTCTTCTTCTTTTAAAACTTTTTTGGAGCAACACGATTCTACCACAAACCATTTTGCGCTCGGCCCTACAGTCTTGGCTCTGCCATGGCGCCTGCTTTCATTGTACCGGAAGCGCTTGTCGTCATTCATCTTGCCCTCTAAAAGAAAATCACAACTTTTGTTTACAAACGCGACTCGAATTGAGGACTTACAATAACTTTTTGAGTGTTCGCTCATGAAATTTCCCATTTGAGATGGCTCTAAAGCACTTTTTCAATACTTGACCAAAAGAGCATCATAAATTCGACACTCATAAATAAGCCAGCAATAATAAACGAGAACTTTGTTTATTTAAACCAAAGAAAAAAAACGACGAAACAAAAACAACTTTGATCTCTTTGCAACTGCGCGCTCTGACGACACATTTCACTTTGATGTCGTCGCTAGCGACAGATCGTACGGCGCACGAGCCAGCTGACGGTAGGTAGCTGCGGTAGAGCAGATTCCCCTGCACGATATCGCAAGCTGGAGACAGTTGCGCCGACTGACTGATTGTCACTTGTGATTAGTTCGAAAGAATAAACGCACAAAATGCAGGCGAAAAGTCATCAAAGATTGCGACATAATTTCCAAAAAAAAAAATCCAGCTGTCCCCTCTATTTTGAGGGCTATTTTGGAACACTTGAAAAGATTCGTAAAATTTTCAATTTATTTTGCTTCTGCCTGTGCTCAAAATGCATGCGCTGCTATATTTGAATATTTAAATATAGTTTATTGCATTCAAAATTTTATTATATATATTTTTCAATAATCATAAATTTTCAGTTTTTTTGTATACCAGTGCTTTTTTGCTATTTCATAAAATTTTTTGATTTTGAATTTTTGTTACATTTTCAATATTTGCTTTCACTTTGTTATATTTTCCCGCTTGACATAATTTTTGCTGCTGCTCTTTTGCTCTTACTTTATTCAAGTTTTTATGAGAATTTCTTTGCTTTTAAATTTTTTATCTTTTTGATGTTTTCATATTAAAATTTGTGATGCTTTAGGGCGCTAGAATAGTTCAATACAAAAGTCCGATTGGAGTAGACTGATTTTTAGTACTTATAGCAGCGCATTAAAATCAGAGATGAGCAGGAAGGCGCAGCGATTCATCATTTGTTACCATTTCAATATTTTCACATTTCACTTCGTCTATTTTGATATAATTTCTTTATACTTATTTTATTGCTTTTTGAATTTTTTGTGCGTGGCCAGCTAAAAATACATTTTTAATGCTGCGTAGGCAACACTTAACTTTTTTTCACAGAACGACGCAAATGATTTATGTGTGCTTATATGTATCTCTAAAGTTCAGCGTGGCACTGTCAAATGTATCTAGATGTGTAGCGCTGCAGAAAGTAAGCGCTTAAGTTGTGTCGCGATCGCGAGTCTCTCGGCAACTGAAAGGTGCCACTTTGGGGCGCTGTGAGGATCACTCGAAATGAGCAATGTGTGCAGCTGTGTGTGTGTGTGTTTGCGTGTGTGTGCTTAGATGCAAGAGCGTACCGCTTGCTTTGCATGTATGTAGCAGTTTGTTTTGGGGTTTTTCTTTGCTGTAGTTTGTGTATTTTATAAATTTAGTTGGGAAATTCTGCTTTTGTTTTGGGAAATTCTGTGTTTTTACTCTCACATTTCATTAAAAATGAATTTGCTACTTGGCTGCTTATTATTTATTTGTTAAAACCAGCCAACTCTCGCAAACACACACACATAAAAACTTGCCACGAAATCATGAACTTACTCTTGCCACGTAGTGTTGCAGTTTATGCGCTCATTGCCCTAAGCAACTTTTTCAACTTCGTCTCGCGAATTCTCATTTGCGCCCATCTCAGATCTCTCTCAGCCAACTGTGTCGGCCATTTAACCATTTAACCCTTTTTGCACTTGAAGCTTGTACAAATTCCAAGAAAATTTGTTTTTAAAATACAATTATATTAAAATGTGTTCTCAAAGAAATTTTATTTTAAGAATATTGACAAGTTTGCTCAGTGGAACAATTTGGAGCATCTGTTGTAGTTTTTATTGGAGACAGCGCGATCCGATGAAAAGATCAAGCAGAGGAGGCATTGGCAATGCTTTACATATTTAACTGGAGAAGGTATGCCTGCAGAAAAGCCCTACGTCAGTTTGCATTCCGAAAATGGATTGCTATCGATCAATCAAGAAGAAGAAGCAGAGGTATTTGATCAACAAGTCATTTGTATGGCTTAGGTTCAACAAGTTTGATTTCAACTATAAATCAGTAAGTGTTTTTACAAACTTTTTATTGAATTTTATAAATTATTGGCACAGCAGCCCATGTTACCAAGAATTAGGCCTAGCTTTGGACATCAACCTTTTATTACTACTTCGAAAATGGTCGTCATCTTTGGACTACATGTAGAATACCTCTACTTTAATAACATTTATTATAAACTAGATTATTTTATGATTGTGTGTTGTTGTTGAGCATTCTTTTGTTGTCATAAAAATTTTCGTTTCTTTGCAAATATGATTAAAATCTATTTTCGTAGCCACTATAATTTTTTGAAATAGTCAAAACTATTAGCCGACTGAGGGTTAAAAACTACTGAAATGCTTCATGGTCTTACTACCGTGCACCTGAAAGAACTGTAGGAAGTGCGCTAAAGTTGTGACGGAGTGAACTGATAAAATCTACATCCTTGTCACTTCTCTGTAAGAGCGACGCATGGAGGGCAGGTATGGCATTCCGCAAGCGCTTTCCTGCATACAAAATTAAAACTGTCAGTGTATGTGAATGAGCCTGTGGCGCTGTGCCGCTGCTACTCTGCTGAGAACAAAGAGGTGACAGTGAGCCAGCTTAATACTTGTAAATCCGTTTTGGCGACTCAACTTGGCCAAGTTTGTAAAATGCTTGGAAAACGGTGAAATAACAGAATTACCGTAGACGTTTTTCAAGCTAACTTTCAAGGCTGTTTCATAGCGGACAAGTGGCTGTTTTTTTGTCTAAGAAGTCTACTTTTTGGCCATAAAAGTATATGAAATTTAACTGAAAACTTGTTTTTAAGCTAAATATGATTTTATTTGGTAATCTTTTAATACTCAATATTTTAAAAAATTCCTAACAAATTTATGCTATTAGCTCAAATTTGATATTAGCAACACAGTTTATTTTGCTTACCATGTAACTTATTAATTCTTAGCAAGACTATACAAAATAATTTGTTGCTCGACTTTTCTGTTTAATCATTAAGCTTTCGAAAACTTAATCCAGCAATGAAATTCGCCACTTCGTAAAATGTCTACACCTATTAAATCTTTTATGCCTACAATATAAAATCATATCTCGCTCTTATACAGTTTTGATAACTTTAGCAGCAGCTTTAACTTGTTCAATCATTCTTGTTGCTGGCGTCCTAATGTCATTTTCGCTGACGCCATGAAAGTGCATTGCTATAAATTCACTTTAATTGCCAGCAGAGAAAAATTTGCATAAATAAACCACTCAAATGAAATTAATTATGCACACACATACGCACACAGCTACAAATACATGCAGATGATTAAAAAAAGTGCGCTATTTTCGCAGTCTCATGTAAAATAAAACTGAAGTAGCAAATTTCAAAATGACTGCCAAAAAAATTAGCGCCTGTGCATACGTCACAGCCGCTCGTTGCATGCAGGCGATTCGTATTGAAGGCGCTTGACAAAAAACAACAACATTGGTTATAATTTCATAAAATTAGCAAATTAATATATGCGCCAAAATAGCAACAAATTTCCGGAAACCGAAATAAATACAAACAAAAAATAATATGTGTGAGTAGGTGAGTGTGTGTGTGCTTATCCCGCTGCTAAGCTTGTACGTGCTCGTGTGTAAATCTGTGCCCTCAATTTAGGTACAAATGTGGCCTGCTGTATACTATATAATACATCGTCGAAAAGTGTTGGTACTTTTATTTGACAATGTCGGCCTTGCAGAAGTTTAGCTACCCTACACACACACGGAGTAGAAAGCTGCACACAGAGCGGCAAACCAGTCTATCCTAGTCGCTGCACATTTTGCAATCATTTTACCAAACTAGCAAAGATCGTGGCTGGATTATGTTTCTTTTTATAACTATAACTATTTTGGATGTGCACTATTAACAGCAAATTAAAGTACACATACTACAACAAATGCACAATTTTTAATGAATAAGCCTATGGTTCTATATAAATGTCAGTCAAATTTAAGATGAGCAACATTTTGTGCTAGTTTTTGGAAAATAGCATTTACATTTTTACTTGAGTTTTCTCATAAAATTTTTGCCTTTTTACCAAGTAATCTTCAGCAGTGAAGATTTCAATCACTTTTATTTTAACTGCAGCACTGCTTAAGGTGGCAGGAAGAGTTTCTTTAATTCATTATACTATTTATTAAAAATATGCAATAAAAATAAACAATCAAGAACCTAAAATTTAAACGAATATTAGGAATTTATTGTGGGCTAGAGCCCGAATTTATAAAGAAATATAATTTTTCTTGAAGATCGATTTTAGTCAGTATTATATTTACGATCAGAACGGATTTATTAGTAGTGTGAATGAAATGAGAAAAGTAGCTGCGTATAATAAATCATTTGCCAAAAAAAATATGAATACTTTCTGTTAAGTGTATTTTGAAGCATACTCTATAATAAGTCATAACGGCCCAACACTTTTGATGTAGGTAGCAAATATGCAAGCGCTTATTTAAACAGGAAGTATTTAGGCTGTTAAATTTTATAATGAAATGAATGCAAATACTAAATGATAGGAAAAAAAACTTGCATAAATGGAAATGTAACAAACTTTTATATAAACACAAATAATGCCAATTTTTTCATTACATTTAATATCGAGCTTGGATTTTTGTATTAATTCTAGCTGGCAATATGCATATTAATTCGGTTGCATATTTAAATTTTCATAATTGTATATTTCATTATGCGGTTTCCGCTTAGATTTAAAAAGTAATCCAGCTTTTCCTGACACAAGCATGGCTAATTAAAAAAGTTGGACTTAGCTGCCTTTTGCACTGCTGACCATGTGCACCCTACATTTGATGACTATAGCATAAGTATATTGAATTTGATCAAATTATGCTTAATAACTCGGTAAATTTTAACATGTCCTTGGGCTCGTTCCAGCGCCAGTTTTCGTATCTGAAATGAAAGCAAAGAATAAAATTATTGCCAGATCTGCACGAAATTAAGCACTCAAAAGCATTTGAGCGTGTCTTCAGGCGAGTTCTGAAATGATTTAAATCGAAGAATAGATTATTTCACTTTCTTTGCTGAGCTATCCTAGAGCATATGCTTATTTTGCTAATATCCAATCGTTCACCTAATATAAAGAAATATCCACGGGCTTAATGTACTGTAGAACCACATGAGCGATACCTATTGGGTCCACATACAGCGGCTCCGCTGTGGCAAACCGAGTGCATCAAAAGCGAAGATGATATTCGATGTGATGGTTGAGCCCGGACGCGAAAGATGGAGTCTGAATCTTCGTTAAAGAAAGCAAGTGGAAGAAGCCACAGCTTAGCTTGGAAGCAGGAACATGGAGATGATACGCACATGTTGTAATGGCCATATAAGTAAGAAAGAAAGAAGTAAGTAAACTCTTACACTTCCTCTACTCACCAACCCAAAAATGTATGTTGATTTCGCTAAGATTGTAGACTGAGAGATATCGCTTGGCTTTATATCCATAGATATAGGTCACTTTCATATGCCAGAAAAGGTATCTACTTAGTCTCTTTCTTACAACAACAGATGGCTCTCAGAAATAATTTATTTCCGAATTTCTGCTGTAACTTTCTTATTTGGTCGGTGAATGCCCAAAAACTTTTTTTGTTAAATTTTGTTTTACGATGAATAGCAGTTTCTCTCTCATCGTCCTTGAAAATGAAGCTTTTTTACATAATACAAGTATCAAAAGGGAATGACCGAGTTTATTTAATACGTATGCTCACTATTCGAGCGTGAACGAGACTGACTCAATATTGGACAGTACCAGTAAAATACAAAATATGTGCAGAACTACAGAACTGCAAAACGACATTAAGTACATGGTATTGCCAGAGTTACAAGCAATTCAAACATTCAAATTAACGATGACAGTTCGGCCCTTCCTGACGAACACTCGTCCTCGAGTTAGGTGGCGTCTTCAGAACCAGTGGCATTCTCGTCGTCATCATAATCGTTGTCGATTTCTGGATAAAGTTCGCATCAAATCTGGATTTCCACCCTGCATGCGCTTTCTCGATGTTATGGATGGCATCGTCTCTTTTCTCATTCTGCATCGATTTCTGCAGGTCGATGTCGTCGTCATGTATAGCAGCAAGCACCTTGTTGCCGCTGATGTCTCGCAACGGAAAGTCGAATACAAGGTCCATTGCTGAATATTTCGTTCTTGTATTCACGTGTGTGTTGATCTGCCACTGCAATGCGCGCAGCAGTTTGTCCCAGTCTTCTGCTTCGACTGCTGATGGTTGTAAAACTGAGAGTATGGACTGCTTTACCCTCTCTGCTAAGCCGTTCGTACGAGGCGTCCGTACTGCTACTCTTGTGTGCTCGATGTCATTGCTAATACAAAATTCAGCAAACTGCGATGAAGTAAATGACGTACCTCGATCGATGACAATTCTCCTCGGTATGCCAAAATACAACGTTATCTGATTCAACGCTTGTATTACAGGCTTCGTCTGGAACTGGATCTTGGAAATCGGCATTCCATACAGCTCGCACTCCTCGTCTATGCCTGGATGTCCAGCGTTATCTTGACAAAATTTAACTATTCGCCCACGCATTCCGCTTGGAACAACCAGCAATTCGCCTTCTTTGCCACACTTTTTGAAAAGTCGATTTGTCCTCATCTTATACTCGGTTTCCAAACAAACACATTTATTTAAATCCATTTGAACTTCATTTTTGTTTTTACCGTTCAAATCTTTTTCCATATCAATGTCATTAGCTTTCAGCGCAATTAATTCACACTGCCCGTTTTCAATTACTACGCGGCTTTTCGACAGAATGTCTATTCCAATTATAGCATCATTTTCTATAATTTTGTCTTGCACGACTACAAGTTCAGATTGATATTCTTGACTGTCAATTACTACTTGTGAAACTAGTTTTTCAAAGCACTGTATTTCGCTACCACCAAAACCTCGTAGCTTCTCTACACATGGTTTCATTTCACCATTGCACTGTTCTGCAATTGAGCTTTTTACGAGAGACACACTGCTCCCTGAGTCTATCAACGCGGTGCACTTTATATCGTTTATTGAAATGTGTTTCGTTAAATCCGTATTAACGTTCTTTGGGTTGTTTTCAATTTCGTTAGTCTTGTCACTTTTAATCGTCGAAACATTTTTAAAATTTTCTCTTTTCTGCGGCTGTGAACAATTTCTTGCCAAATGTCCACGCTCGCGGCAATTGTAACACACCGGCCCTACTGATTCACTTGAGTTGCTGTTCACATTAACAACGTTCTGGTTTTGCATATTTACATGCTGCGGCGGCGCAGCGGCACTCGTTTTCTTAAAGCTTGGCACGACGCTATTTAGCGTTCCCAGCAAATCAGCACATTTCACAAAATTCATTGCCGATAGGGTACGACGTAAACCTTCATCGCTTAACCCACTCACAATATATTTTATTATAGCTCTATCGTCCAAATTACCACGGCGACCTAACGCAAGCATTCTATAATAAAATTCGATTATTGTCTCATTTTTCGCGACGCGCTCTTGCATCATTTCTATATGCACATCAGCTGAGTTAACGACACACGGAAAGTCAGTTAAAAATTGCGCAACAAAATCCGACCACTTGGTGAAGATTGGCTGAGCATCAATCCACCACCTTGCAGGTCCTTTTAACTTTGTATGCATGGCGTAGAGAACAAGCTTTTCATTCCACGCATAAGCACACATTAATTGTTCTACCCGCTGTACAAATTGTATTGAGTTACTGTCACGCGCACACGGTTCAAAATCTGGTAAAATGTCAATTACGTCATGCACAGAGGATTGCGAATTTCGATTCATATTAGAGTTGCCGAATTCATATGAATTATTCGATGTCACTTGTTCTGGAATGTTATTATTTCCATAGAAATTTCCAACGCACCATGTCGGAGATCTCGCTACGCTCACTACATGAGGAGTAGCGACTGGCGCCGACGCAATACGCGTACTCACACACGAGGGGAAAACCATATTCGCCTCACTTCGCTGTACGCTCGTCTGCAAAGGCAGAGAAGCTGCATGGGACACACCACATGCGAAAGGGAAATTTGACTGATTGTTCACTAAATTTCTTTGCACGCTCTCTTGCAAAATAGGGGTTGTTTGCGAAAACACATACGACTGAGTTGGCGGCGCTCTCATCTGCACCATTTCAGCATGCGCAGGCGGCATAGACTGAGACACACTCATAAAAGCATTTCTTTGCGGCGAAGACACACTTACACACGCAGCTTGTTGCGGAGACACACTCCTTTGAGGATTTATTTGCGGTGAAGACACACTTCCACACGCAGCTTGTTGCGGAGACACACTCCTTTGAGGATTTATTTGCGGCGAAGACACACTTCCACACGCAGCTTGTTGTGGAGACACACTCCTTTGCGCAGCTTCTTGCAGAGGCGACACACTCCCCTGCAAAGCTACTCTCTGCTGAATTTGCGGCGAAGACACACTTACACACGCAGCTTGTTGCGGCGAAGACACACTTCCACACGCAGCTTGTTGCGGAGACACACTCCTTTGCGCAGCTTCTTGCAGAGGCGACACACTCCCCTGCAAAGCTACTCTCTGCTGAAGTTCAGCTGTCGGCAGAATAGGCAATATCGGCGAAGACACACTCGCTTGCTCTACTTCTGCACACGTTGCTATGGATGACTGTACACAAACTGGCGTCGGCGACATCATAAGCAAATCCTGCTGAGACACACTCACAGAATTTGCCACATTCGGAGAAAGCGAAATATTTGCGATTGCCGCTTGTTGCATTTCAACGGCGTTTCTCGAAAATGTGACGGCACTAGAACTTTCGGGATTCGTCGTCAGGGATTCTTTAGACAGCTTCGACGAATTAACTACTGCTCCAAGTTGGCGAGTTAATAGCTCCAGAGACCGCTGAAGAGCATTAACATCGTCGCGCAACTTATCCATTTCAGTATTCCTGCTATTCGTTGCTTCTACACCCTGTAAATCACTATTCACTGCCCTTTCCACACTTTCTATAGCGTTTGAATTTTGCGCACTGTCTCTTTGCAATAAACGCGAAACTATTTCACTTCTTGAGCCCGATGTCTTCATGCCTGATTTGCGGAGCAAGTTCTTCAGCTCGGTTACCGTAAGCAAGTGGTATTCCATATCCCACTTCTGACATATCAAAAGGGAAATGACCGAGTTTATTTAATACGTATGCTCACTATTCGAGCGTGAACGAGACTGACTAAAATATTGGACAGTACCAGTAAACTACAAAATATGTGCAGAACTACAGAACTGCAAAACGACATTAAGTACATGGTATTGCCAGAGTTACAAGCAATTCAAACATTCAAATTAACGATGACACAAGCATTAATCTGTGTATTCAAGGTTGAAAGCTGTTCTGCAGCGGTTAAGTTTCTATACAAGCATAACTGTGTAGCAACAAAAAAATGCGCAAAAATAAATACAGCTTTTTTAAAATGCAAAGAAAATCCAGCAAATTTTCGTCGGCCAATTTAGCCTTTTCAAGTACAAATTAAACTTGACCCACTCCCCTTCTCAAATAAATTTCAAAGTGTGCACTTTAGCCTGCGGGAAACAACTTTTTAAGCGCACAAACACACGCACACACACACACATACACAAACTCAATGGCTGGCAAATTATATTAGCGCATTTTTTGCCATTGCCAGCGCTATCCAACAGCTTCCTTCCGGTCTGCTGCTGGCAGGCCACTTTCGCTGCGCTCAAATGCCTCCACTCCCTCTGAACTGCGCCGCATGATTTGCATAAATTTGCACTGGCACACAATATACAAAAGAAAAGCGCACCTAATGCAATTGCAAGTTTTTAATAAGTTTCCTTTGGCCGCCTGCCCACTGTCACTGCTACTTCCCTTTCCCGTTTCAGCGCCACTTTTTGCGCTAATAATTGTGCCAGCATAGCGCAATTAACCCTTTCATGCCCGAATTAAATTGGGCGGAGCTAAAAATTCTTTGAGGTCAGATATGTGGTAATATTGACTCAAATATGAACTGACCAAAATTTCAAAGTCCTTGGTGTCCTGGTTCGTAAGTTACAGGATGTTGCCTATAGGCAACATTGGGCAGTGGTGGTGAATTTGAAAAACCAAATAAATTATTTTTTTATGAATTTTTTATTGAAATTTAAATACGAAAAGACACAAAACCATTTTTTTGTAGATTGGAGCACAATTAAACATTGAATTTGTTGCATTTAGAGCGTGGAAAACCAGTTTGGCATAGCTTGCATCTGCTTTTTGCTCCCCATCGTACCCACTGACCGAGATATTCAGATCGTATGGATTTTATAGGTTCTGCAACGTGTGCTCTTTTACAGGAGCTTAACTCAGAGGCCATCGGAAGATCTAGGGATCATGGAGGCGGTGATAAAGATCCTGGTTATGAAGGATTTGACACCATATCTGTAAGGAGTGATTCTGGTCGACCTCCTTTCCTTGATAAAACTACTGTTAGAGTTGCGTTCAAAAGCTCGTTAGCAAGCTATATCCAACTGGAATCATATTAGTGGAATACGCTTTACTTCGCCGTCTGCATATTTGAGGTCTCTGCGATACACCAGCTATCTATCGACTACAGATGAATTCATACACCAGAATACTATGAGCATATAACATTTATTTTAGCTATGGTTTATTTAGTATAATTCTAGCAGTATGTCAGCAAGAACGCCGTTCCATTAGTTTGCATCGCATACAAGTTTGTTTAGTCATAAATCTTCTTCCAGACTCCATCTTCAAAGAAATGGGTGAAATATTCGATTGATTGTTTCACCTCATTGCTGCGCTGTCCGCTTTTCCAACTGGTATTACATTCCATTACCTCTGCACAAAATAACTTCAAACATTGCAAATAAATTTTCTCTATCACCTCCTGTACAACTTTTCATTCTAAATTTGTTTTCAGTCATTTTCTTTACTAATTAGTTCTTCATTTAGATAAATTTTCATATTTCCGCCCTTATCAATCATATTTCTCATTTTTCTTCGATGGAGTTTTCGAAGTTTACTGCTCTTCTTCTCCATTTTCCTCCTCCGCAAATCATCCCAGTTAAAGTGTAAATTTGTTTCCAATTTCTGTCGGCTTAAACGTCTTAAACGCATCGAAATATGAATATACATAATGAAATATACATTGCTCGGAAATTGCTACAGTTGCCCAATGTTGCCTATAGGCAACTGCACTTTTACAAAAATATTACAAGCAAACTAAATACTTTTCTCATGATTAGTTTTCCCTAAATAACTCTTTTACCTTTATTTATTTATAGTGTTTCCTTGGTTTTACAATAAAAAAATTATTTTAATGTTTTTAAACACTTTTAGTATAAACACTTTTTTTGCGAAACGATCTTTACAATTTCTCGTTGCGGAGATCGGCTACTGCATGAACATGTGCACAGTTTGCAATAGAGCAAGTAGCTGTAAGCTTGCACAATACATGAATCTACATTATGCCAAAAACCGCATGTAAAAAAATTTTAAATAGCGGGACTTAGAAGCCAATAAGTACAATGTTGCCTATAGGCAACATTGGGCATGAAAGGGTTAAAATTCTTTTGCTTCAAAGATTCAAAGGCTGATGCTAATCAGCTCGTAATTACAGGGCAACTGATTTTTTTTCACTATGGGAAAAAATCTCGAAATCAAGCAAAAAGTAGATATTGAAAAATTATAGCAAAAGTAAGCCAAAATGCATAAAACTGCGGGTGGGCGGGTTGTGTGGCGGAAAGTAGTGTAAACACTTGGCACTACGCGCATTATGATAATTGCTCGAAATTACGCAAGTGAAGCGCTTGGTAAGCACTCCGCTGAGTGGCTGCGAAGTGTATTTGCATAGAGGAAGAACAAAAAATGCTTTCACAATTTCAAGTGGAAGTACAAAAACCGAACGCCTCAATGACAGCGAGCTAAGCTTGGGAAGAGTAACGCTTGAGTTACTTTCGTCAAATATTTCATAGTTTTGCATTCAATAAGCCACTCTGAAAGATCAATTATATTAACAGAAATTAGGCAGAAATGCCTTTTTGAGTGTCGAAATTTCTGGCAATTATTGCTCAATTATAGAATAATAATTAAAACTAACTAATGAAAGTTAACTTATAAATATTCTATAAACTAATGTAAAATCTTAAGACATAGCAACTAGACCTTAAGCTTACTTAGTTTGAGAAATTATAAAATTTTTGAAAGGATGTTAAATACTGTGACTCGAAGGGATTCGTAATGTTGCAGAATTTGGATATAAGGAGTATGGATTCAGTGGAGGGAGATGAAAGAAAGCAAAGTAGCTTGGTTTTGCCAAAAATGACAAGAAAAGTATATGCAAGAGTTCGCTGATATAATATCAAATTTATCTTCAAGTCATGCTTTTTTTGAGAGCTATTTCATTCTTAGTTCTCTCGGTTTCCCTTTGTTTTGCGCTGTTAATTTGCATTCTTCAAAGACTGCTTTCTTTTGTGCTATTTCTTTGTCATTTCGCGGTTCAAGTTGAAGTTTAGTATATTTTTCTCTCCTTTTACCTTTTCATTAGCAATCTTAATTGCAGCTTTCTCACTTCTCTTACCAGCTGACATTCTTCTCTAAGTAATTTTTCCACACAAAGTATAGCAAAGCGTTGCCATTTCGCAAAATAACACAAAAAGCGCAGAGAAATCTCAAAAGAAAAAACACTTGCACACTAAATCAAAACAATATTTCACCAGCCACTGCCACCGGTCCAGAGCCTCTGCCAAGTGCAGAGCTACTCTACTTCATCCATTTTCTTGCTCTTGCACCTTTCTTGCGCTGCGGTACGGCCGCAAAAACAGGACCGGGCAGCCGACAATGTCCTTCAATTTAGCAGCTGAGCGCGCTTAAGTGTTGTTAATGTGCCGACTATATACAGCAGCAGCTGCCGGTGTTTTTCGTTGAGTTGCTGCTGCAATTTTTCTGCTGCCACTGCCCCTTTTTGTGAGGTAAGTATTTTCAACCTGTAGATGGTGGCTTAATTGAAGCACTTTGTACTTTTTTTTGAGCTACATTTCACTGGGCGGCTGACTAAAGAATTTCAAGCAAAGAGTGCGCAATTTCCTGAAATTGAAGAATTGCTTTTAGTAAAATTTTATAGAATGGAGAGTTTTAATTCTAATGCAGAAGCAATATTGCAAGGTTCGTTTTTTTGGTATCAAAATTAAGTCGAAATACAATTTTATTAATTTCTCTGCTGAACATAATAAAAATAATGAAAGAAAAAATGTTCTTGAAAACAAAATGTGTCAAAATAAGTGAAGACTAGCATATGCATTTGAATCGAGATTTCAATTTTTATTCTTTCATAGCTATCTGCTTTATTACATAGCATAAGTAATCAGCATTACTTGCTCCCTCATAAAGTTCTTGTGTTAAAATTTTACAGTTACTTGCATAAATCCATGCATTTACGAGCTAATGAACTCTTTAGAGCTGTCTGCTCTGCTCACTTTTCTACCAGCATTTCTCACACTAATTTTTGGGGCTCATTAGCTTGGCTTCTCTGCTGAGGAAGCAGCACCATCCCTCTACTTAATCTTTTCCCTTGCCTGTTTCAAAGCTGAAATAAATATTTATGTGCCTTTAAGCAAATGTAGCGTGCACGCACGTGTCGACATTGCTTGCCGCAGCGTGCTAAAAAGTTTATTTTATTAGTTGCAGACGCTTCAAGTGTTGCCCTGCAGCCATTCTGGCTTTCACTCTCGCCGCATTGAATTTTATGCATTTCAGTTGTTCGCTGCTGCCATATTTACTTCATTTTAAAGTTTACTACCTCACTTTCTGCTTGCTTCCCCTCTGCGGTTAAGTGAACGCTCACTTTGCTGTGCTGCTTATCGCGTTTAGTTCTTGTAAAAAAGCCAGAGCTTACTTTACGAGCGCAAAATGAAACAATACAAGCACAGGAGGAGGTCAGCAGAGCTTTTCCAAGTGCACCATCAAGCAACCTCCTCACCACTCACCACTCACCGCGCTTGGCGAGCTAAAACTGAGTAGCTAAAATGAAAGCGGCTGTGGTAGTTGGCTTGGTGCACTTCCCGTTGGGTGGCATGAGGTTGCTCCGTGGAGTTGGTTGAATAACTGGGTCGCTTTTCAAACTATTGAAAAAGTTTTTTGTCTGAACTCTAGTGCTTGACTGACTTACCATCCTCAAACTGTTTTTTTATTTTCGCAGTAGGATAGAGAGTCAGATTTCGCAAATTCTAACTGGCAGTGATTTTTGTCGAGAGTTATTCTAAAATGTGTGTGCAGAAGTATTTTTGAAGTTAAACTTCGTTGCATGATTTAAATGGTTTTTAACAAATTTTAATTTATTACGCTAATTTTGCGACACCACCAAATGAAATATAAAGGGTAGAGAAGACTTCTCAGCGATAGATGGTTTAAGCAGTTGTATAAAATCTATGTAAAACTATTTCTGAAATACAAATTTTCGATCAAGTACTTTCCTGAATGTAAAATGGATACTTTATGTCACGCAAGTTCTGGACTGCAGTTTCAACTTGATAGGATCTCATAAAGTAACTTGAATTCTACTTTGATCAATAAACGCATTATTTGCCTTGCCCATATTTTTCTTTGTTTCTGCAAGAGCACTTTTTCAAATTCATGCAAAAAGTAGTTACGCATTTCCTTCTGCTCCACCCTTCACCATCGACATTGTGCAAAAATAGAGCGATGTAAATGAAGTGTAACTTCCGTTGCAAAAACTCTCGCTTCTGCCCCAAGCTACGCTGCACTGGTGCAGAATATCTGATTTCGCTTCGTTGGCATCTTCTGCTGCTGCTTTCCCCTTAGGCTTTTATTATTCCACTCCATTTCGTGGCATTTACTATCGCTTAGTTTGAGGGCGCCCCTCTTGCGCTTCACTCTTCTCGGCGACCTTCGTTCTCCCTCAAGGCGCATATTAGCCCCTGGGCTTGAAAATATTATCGCTATGAAAATTTTTAATTATTTCAGTGCAGCGCATCTGTGCCGCATTAAGCATGCCATATCCTGTTCCTGTTCCAGTGCCCTCGACGCACAGCCGCACAAACTTATATCAGTTTAGCCTGCTGGTTTAGCCTGGCGTCGCACAATACCGACAAATGGCCGTGATGAAGCGAAAATTGCCAGCCACATTCAAGCGCGCTCTTGAGCGGTTTCAATTAAACTGCAATTTAATATCTCAAGTGATGCGCTCTGCTTTCATTAACGTTGAGCATTTTCGAAATCTTACTATTTATACCCTACACCTATGGTAATAGGGTATAATAACTTTGTGCCAAAATTGTAACGCATTAAAGGAGCCTTCCTAGGTATAGACATAAGTATATAGAAATGATCAGAAACACTTTCTCTTTTCATTTCCGGTTGTCCGTCTGTCCGTCTGTCCGTCTGTCTGTCTGTCTGTCTGTCTGTCTGTCTGCGTGTATGCAAAAAAAGAAAGAAGGAGTTGTTCGATTTGGACCAAATTTGGTATACAGTTACAGTGAACCTAGGGTTAGGTAAAGTGTTAAAATTATTCAAATTACCTGAAGGACACGCCCACAACGGGTCTGTAAGTCCCACTACCTCTGATTTTTTTCGGTAAAATGGCTATAATTTGTGTAATTACTCATGGAAAAGATTAATACTTGGTATTCAAGTTAAGAGGTAGGTCTTCTATATCTCAGGAAAAAATGGGCGTGATCCGCCCACTATATAGCCGGCAAAATTTTTTCGGTAAAATGGTTCCCAATTGACTAGTTACGAATATAAATGAATGAAATTCGGTTCCCAAGTTGATATATAGGTCTTAGATGCCATACAAGAAAATGGGCGTGGTCCGCCCACTATATAGGCGATAAACAAAAAATCTTCTTAACTTCCATAATATATACACCAGAGAGTCCAGATTTGGTTACTTCGTTCCTGGTAGGAATATCTTTTAATTCTCCAGAAATGGGCGTGGTCCGCCCACCATGGGGGCAATAAAATAAATATGCCCATAACATCTGTTGTACACCCGCCAGAGCATCAATATTTGGCATGTATAGTCCTATTAGGTATATCTTGTAGTCTGCCAAAAATGGGCGTGGTCCGCCCACTACGTAGGTTGTAAATCAAATGCACCCACAATTTCAGTGAATTATCACCCCACTTGGGAACATGGTGTAGGGTATTACTCTGTCGGTGAAACCCGACTGATACTTCCTTACTTGTTTTTGTATGCCAAATTGCGGCGCATAGTCTAATTAATGCTGAGTGCAAGCGAAATTAAAATGGCTGATTTGGCGTTGCAATATCCTTTTTGCGGCATCATTCCTCTTTCGCTCTCACCATCCTCCGTCATGTGCGAAATATATGAGCAATATATTTTAACAATCAATCAATACAAATATTACCAATCAGACTGATATTAACAAGTTCTCTAGATAATTATATAAAATTTTTCTTAAATGCATTTTTCAAGCAAAAAGACTTGGCTGTTGCTTTCAAAAATTTTGAGAACGGCCCTCCTAATTATACCCTACACCTATGGTAATAGGGTATAATAACTTTGTGCCAAAATTGTAACGCATTAAAGAAGCCTTCCTAGGTATAGACATAAGTATATAGAAATGATCAGGAACACTTTCTGTTTTCATTTCCGGTTGTCCGTCTGTCCGTCTGTCTGTCTGTCTGTCTGCGTGTACGCAAAAAAAAGAAAGAAGGAGTTGTCCGATTTGGACCAAATTTGGTACACAGTCACAGTGAACCTCGGGTTAGGTAAAGTGTTAAAATTATTCAAATCGGTCGAAGGATACGCCCTCAATGGACCTATAAGTCCCTCTACCTCGGGTTTTTTGCGATAAAATTGCTGTAATTTGTCTAATTACTCATTGAAAAGAATAAAACTTGGTATTCAAGTTAAGGGGGCGGTCATATATGTCATACGGAAAAATGGGCGTGGTCCGCCCACTATATAGGCGGCAAAATTTTTCCGGTAAAATGGCTTCCAATTGACTAATTACGAATATAAATGAATGAAATTCGGTTCCCAAGTTGATATATAGGTCTTAGATGCCATAGAAGAAAACGGGCGTGATCCGCCCACTATATAGGCGATAAACGAAAAATCCTCTTAACTTCCATAATATATACACCAGAGCATCTAGATTTGGTTACTTCGTTCTTGGTAAGAATATATTTAAATTCTCCAAAAATGGGCATGGTCCGCCCACCATGGGGGCAGTAAAATAAATATGCCGATAACATCTGTTGTACACCTGTCAGAGCATCAATATTTGGCATGTATAGTCCTATTAGGTATATCTTGTAGTCTGCTAAAAATGGGCGTAGTCCGCCCACTATGTGGGTTGTAAATCGAATGCACCCACAATTTCAGTGAATTATCACCCTACTTGGGAACATGGTGTAGGGTATTACTCTGTCGGTGAAACCCGACTGATACTTCCTTACTTGTTTTTGCATTATATTTTGTTCAGTTTCTTGTGGCTATAAATTAATGCAAGGCCACAATTTTTGCATTTTTTGCACTCAGAAATTGAGCTATGCCAATGCCTCATCACGTCATATCCCTTGCAAATAATTTCTGCTCTGCTGACGAAGCAGGACATATTATCTTCTTAATATTTCTTTTCTCCTTTTGACTTTCTCTTTATGTTTTTATTGCTTATCTTTGGTTCAATATTTGTAGAAGAAATTTTGCTTAAGTGTAAAACTTCTGCATGCTTCCAATACGTTTCAGCTGGTTAACACAAGAAATTGATATATTTTATTTACATTTTTTTAGAAATTGAAATTTAAAATAAAGTAATCTTGTTTGTCTTTTAGAAAACATAATAGCTAAAAGGCGCGCTAAGAAATTTACCAATTAAAAATTTTTGAAATTAATAGCTCTTTTCTTATAAATTAGTAATGTAAGCTTTATTGAAAGTCTGGGTTTTTGCCTTTTTAGTTGAATCGACTTAACAAATAAAGGACGTTGTCTTTGTGAAGCTATAAATCACTATTACAATACGGACCTGTAAATGTGTTTCTGAGGAAAGATATAAAATTTAAATGCTTTCTTAACTTTAAAGTAATATGCAGAAAAATTATTTTGATACTTAAGAACGCGCTCGGAAAAAGAGAGTAAAGTCATATCCTGACTAATGAATATTTGCGATTCTTATAGTGATGACATCAATGGAACTCTGCATGTTGTCACATGCTTCTTCTTCTACTTCGTCAATCCATTCAACATCGGCATACCTGCTAAAGTTTTGATTGCAGCTAACTTTCGATTGCTTTGATTTCTGTTTCCTGAACACACACACACACAGATACACACAAACATCCGTATGTAGTCATATGCATATCTCCTTTTGCTTTCTGTGTTTCGTCATAAAGTTGGCTTTACTAATTTTTGAAAGTTTTCACGATTTTTTGCTGCTGCTGTTTCTGATGCAGTTTGCATCAATCAAGCCAACGCCGTCAACAGCAAATCACATCGCTCTGCGTCAAGCTGTCTCGGCGGTATGTTCATTTGCTGCATGTCTTATTTTTGTTGTTGTGGTTGTTGCTGCTGCTGTTGCTGAGAGCATTGCTGCCTCTGTGCAAGTGTAACAAACAAATTTGTGCGCGCAGACAGGCGACAAATATGGAAGCTACTGTGAAATCAGCAGCAGCAACAACAACAACAATAGCAACATATGCCACAAACAACAACAAAATGCACAGCAATGAAAGCAACAGCAGCAAGGCAAAGCAGGAAACACATATGCATAAAGGTTGCCACCGGCGCACACACACAACAGCGCGAATCCAACTGGGTGCCTGTGAAGAGTGCCACGCTGCAGCGCATTAAGCCACGGACGCAGGCAAGCGCGAAGTATTCGCAATGGAACTGCAGCAGCGGAGCAACTCTACAATGCTGCTGCTCCTAGAGATTGCACACTTCTTGTAGGTGTATTAGCTTACTTTCTTTTGATACCCCACACTGAAAGAGGTGAGAAATCTTTTCATTTACATATGAAATCTCAACGGATCCGACGAGTTTTTTGCTCCTTAATGTTGCTTTTTATATTTTATATAAATATTATGGCTCTGTCGTAGCGGTTATAAGGGAGCACTGTCTACTTGATCCTCATGGCAGCACACTTGGGTTGGATGTGTAGAACTTCTTTCGCAGTTGTCAAAGTGAGGAGGAGTATGAGTCGGTAGATATGTCGGAAAGATCTAGGCATACAACTTCTTCAGCAGCCTGTATAAACTAAACTCGTTCAATTTCTAGAACCTTTTGAGGTGTATTCAGATCTTCAAATGGCTTGAGCTAAAGTTATTCTCCTTGGTTTTCTAGGAAGCACGGCGAATGTCCTGCTGTGGTATTACAACAGTGAGAAGAAAGTTTCAGATGAAATCGAAGCTCATCAAAATATGCATTTTCATTATTCAGAATTTAATTTTGCAATTAAAGTTCCTGAGTGGCATTTACCTCTAGCGTGTCTACATGAACTATGTACAGAATATCAGCATATGGTATAAGGCTTATTTCTTCTCCCATCCTTCGGCGAACAGAAGACCGCTGATAGCCCCTTACACTCGTTAAAATCAAACCGAAACATTCTTAGCTGTTTCCGCCAAAGTTTCCCACAAATACTACCACATGCATGTAAGCATGTGTGAGCTCAAGCAGTAGCTATGAAACTTGCTTCTAGAACATGCGCACATTCACCTGGAGTCGGTATATAAATGCAGTGTTGCAGGAACTTCAACTTCCGAACTATCTTAACTACTAGCGAAGAAGACAAGAAAACGCGAATTATTTAATTTTTCATGCTGCCGTTGCATATGGAAGGCATGATGCAAGTCCTCGTGGCAAGGCGCCTTTTGCAAAGTTGACTCAGGTGGCTTGCCTAGAGCCGAATATAAAAACAAAAGTGTGCTTGTTGGCTTTCTTTTATAGAGGTAAAATAATAAAGGACAGCAAAAGGTTCGAGTTTTCGGAATATTTCTCTGTTGCTTTGTGCCATTTGTTGTTGCTTTGCTGCAAACTTAAAATTATTGCTATGACAGCGTATGCAAAGTCTAAATTGCAGAAAGTTATTAGCCTTGAACATATCAATTAAACTGTTAATTAAATAATAATTCCAAAATTTAAGCAGTGCAATCTGCGTAAAAACATTTAATTGTATGTGCTTCCTTCAAAGGTTATGTGCATTCTTTACAAAAGTAACACTGTACAGCTAATCACAATACTATGAAAGTAGTACACCATAATCTACTTATGTGCCTACTAATTATAATAAAGCTCTGTACAGCCACAGCACTGAGTGGCTACGGCGACCGAAGAAGAGCACATTATATTCGCAGTAATCCAGTCCTACAGAACAATAATTTTTTCTCTATTTAATCGCAGGTGTTTTCAATTATGTGTTTGATTCTTTAAATTATGCTATTGGCTTTTATTTATTTCTACACACTTTAGTTCATATTCTACTTTTCTCTCTTTTGTTGGTTTTCCAATGCTAAGCCTAACCACTTTATGATTGCCACAAATCGCGTGTAAATACTCTCGTAAAATTATAAAAGCAATAAGCTTATTTTTCAAGCTTTTCGTTGTTTGCTGCTGGCCATAATCCGCCTGTAATACAGTAACCCACGCAAAATCCATACAGTTCAATGCGGCAGTGCAGCCAGCATATAAACCTACAAATTCCACCAAAGCAATAAAATATTATATTTTTTCGCAAATTCCCTGCCATTGAGAACTATTGTTAGCAGATTTGCTGCCCACTGAAAAGTTGTACATGAGCGCACTTTTTTTCATCTACTGGAATGTGCCAGCAGCAATTTGAAATAAACAACAAAAACAATGGCAAGTTTTAACCACAGAAACACCAACAACAAAAATGATATGTGAAATTCCATTCGGGATTCGAAATTTGTTTTACACTAGTAGTATATGTAAATTATGGTATAAATTTTATCGTCTTCGAGATTGGAATGAGCGGAATGAGCACACTATATGAAGCTGTACCAGGAATTTTTTAGGAAATGAAAGTGATCAACATTTTGTGCCGGAACTTAAAATTCCGAGCCGTGATTCCCAGTCAATCGCAATCTGAAAACAATTTGAATTTATATTCTCTTTTTTTTGGATAATAAATTCTATTATCTTTTGAATAGCATACTCTTTAATCAGCTAGGGATCAAGTGGGCTCTTGTTTCAGAGGATGAGCACTGATGCACGAAGCCACTGCGTCACCAATATTTTTGTTTCATTCAGAAAATTATCGAAGCCCATGTCAAGCTCAGTGCTCGCTATATAATCTTTAGGTTGATTTCTCATATCCATAGCTGCGTTCAAGAGTACACTTAGTCTGAGAATTATATTTTAAGGTTTATGAATTTGTAAATTTTGCCTTTGACAGAAAATCTCTATTCTCAATGACTTTAGAGAGGTTGCCTGGATCTAAAGGCAGTTTTTATATTCCGTGATATAGACTCGTACTTAACTCTGCAATGGACCAAAATTGAGTGTAAGCTGTGCAAGCCTTCCTTTTTACGATATCAACCATATATCGCCCCAATTTGGTACTAAATTTCGATTGCAACTTGTTTACCTTTTTTCACTCTTTTTTCACATCAATCGCGATTTATTTTAATTGTAAAAAAAAGTGAAAATAAAACGCCAGTTGTGTTTCGCACATACCCGCCAAAACTATGTCCTGGTTGTTGTTTTTGTTTTTGCTTGTTTCGATGGCTCTTGTAAATTACCTCAGTGTCTGGATATGTGGCAACATTGCTGAAATAAATTTTGTGCTTGCATATTTTTAAGGCTACAAAAACAACAGAGGCGTATGCAAATGTTTATCTAGAGTGCAAATGAAAGAAACGCTTGCATATTTGAACATGTAAATTGCTTCTACATTTTTTGTATGGCAGCTTGCAAGTGTTTGAAGCTGGGTCTTTCAACCCTTTTACGAAAAATGCTGACTAAGCATCTTTTTGCCATGTGGCTAGCTGCTGCCGGAACATGCATGAAGTGTGGTTGCAAGTACACAACTACAACCTTTGTTGCTGTTGGTGTGCAATTTTTGATTGCTGCGAATTTACAAGGCGGCACCAGGTACAATTTATAGCTGCGTCATTTTTCCGCTACTCACACACACAAACACAATTTGCAAATTTTGCATTTTTATGTGGCAATCGATTACCGCTCCGCTCAATCTGCAACCAACGGCTTTCGGTGAAATAAATTGATAGATTTTTTTTTCTTTGAAGTTTTATCAATTTTGCTCAATCTGTTTTTCATATGAAAAATTTTAAATTAAGGAACTCTTGCGAATATATATTTTCTTTCTTTACTGTGAACTTAATGCTGTCTTGATTGAGCTGAAGGAAAAAACAAGAGCATGCTGATATTTAACTGACAAGGCATTATATATATATCTGTTGCCAAAGCAGAAATATAAAATGAATAATTTGTAAGCACTGAAAAGGCTTGTTTGATATTAATTTTATTTCGAATTTGCAACGAGCAAGTCTTAGAGGCAGCTACTATAATTTCTCCCAAGTATCTTTAGTCTTTCTTAATTTTTAGGGTTCCGTTCCCCTAAAAGGGAAAGAACGGGAACACTTATAAGGTCACTTTTTTTTGGGAGTGTGTATATAAAAGGACCTTTTTTCAACGTAGAGACCTGAAATTTTGCACGATGTTAGGTCTTAATAACCTGAACATATTTTCACTATAAAACGTTAAGAAATATTTTTAGAAATATTTTATTATAATTTTTAAATGTTTTCGGGTCGGACAAAAAAAAATCAAAATATTTTTAAATCGTATCGTGTGGGGTATCGTTAGAAAGGGCTACATCCATAGATTATAGAATGTACTTTTTTTTGATTTTATGTAAACGGGTTAGGAAGATATAAGAGAAAAACCGACCTGTCCCCACATGATCCCATCTGCACACACCATTTATTAACCGACAATTTTTATAAAATCAGGCTTACTAGGTATTTGATTATACATGACTGAGTGGCTGCCGGTTTTTTCGAATTTTTAATTTTTGAATTTTTTTTTAATTTAAGATGACCCCCTCAGAAAAAAATTTTTGTTCTTTATATCGGGTGGGATATCATTCGAAAGGGCTACGTCCATGGATTCCAAACATATTTTTTTTATAATTTTGGGTGAAGTGGTTTCGAAGATATAGGACAAAATGCTAAAATTTGTATGGCCAGACGGGCAAGGGGAAACTAAATTCGAACGCTAAAAAGGGTATTTCTGGTACGGAATCCTCAGTGAGCGAGCCCGACTCGCACTTGGCTGCTTTTTTCTGAGCAAAGGTTTCCGGTAGCTTATATTTGAAAAAAACGCTCTTTTAAAGCAGACCTTCTTTATTACCCCCACCCCGCCTCAATGCAGAAGTGCCTGCGCGCAATTTGGATTTTCGTACCTTTTGCATAAGCACCCTTCAGTTATGAGAACACATACGAGTGCTCGTGCAGAGGAAGAGATATAGCGCTGGCTGCACTCCTGCAGCTTAAACTCAATAAATTGGAATAAATCGTCTAAATGCGAGGGGGAACACCGGTGCTAAATTTAGCATAAGATGCACTGCACTCTGGGGCACATGGCAAAATGCAACAACAACACAAGTAGGCAATGGCAAAAAGTCTAAGTTTTAAATGCAACCACAAGACAGGATGAGAGGCCACTGTGGCAGCGTGTGCCGCTGTAATACCGTAGCACACAGCGTTGCCAGCTATTGACTGGAAGTGGAAAAATATCTTTCCTTATTTTAAGCTGTGAAATCTAAAATAACGTGAATGAAAAGAAAGGAGCACTTCTGATTTTGACTTGCAGCAAAGGGATTGGACCGGCTATTTTTAATCATTGAAAGGTTTTAAAGTAAGTGTCAATAAAATTTAAATAAATGAAATGAATGTTTTTAAAAATCTTTTGAATAATAACTGTAGTGTTTGTATAAAGTTATATAATTGTATATCAAAGATAGCTTATGTAAGTATTGAAATAAAAAATTTTTAAATAAATAGATTATAAAAATATTTACAAAAAATTAAATCAAGAACCGATTTGGAAAGTCTTTCTGTTGCTAAATAAGGGTTAAGTCTCTGTAATTCATATGTAGACCTTAGACTTCTGAATAAGTAAACAAGTTGCCGACGAAACGTTGAAGAGAAATTGTGCTGTGCTCACTCACACTCGCATAAGAAGCGATCTAGGAAGACAATGATTTAAATTATTTATATTTTAAATGTATACCGAATTACCCTCGAATGGACTGAAAGAATAAAGGTCTTTTGGCTGCTGTTTACTTAAATCAAGAATTTTGAAGCCACGATATTTTTGTGTGAATTCCAAAAATTACGCTGCCGAAAAGTTAATTGACCAACCATTTTGTTGTATATTTTGAGGTGGCAGCACTGTTCGCGCACCCCACTTTTGCACAAAAATTTCAAAATAAAGCTGTTTTTTAATGTTTTTGTTATTTTTCAGCAACAGCGACATCTACTGCCAACCATCTGGCGTGGCACATCAGCGTGCGCCATAATTAGCTCGGGCAGCACTCGCAGTATACGTCACATGCGCCCTGCCTCTGCCTCTCCAGACGCTGCTCGATAAAGCAAAGAGGAGGGGGAGAACTCAACGACAGCGCTCGAAAGCATTAGTAAACAAAATAAACGAAGAAAAGCATTGAAATTTTTGCCTTTGCATTAGTGCGCGTTCTAATAAAGGGCTTAAAATAGTATCTGCAAGTACGAAATGTTAGATGCCACATAAACCTTTGAAAGAGGTATTTTTTTGCTGAGAAGCAGAGATGATGAGAGGAAGGGAAGTGGTGTAAAATTCTAAATAAAGCGAGTATTGCAGACAAGGAAGCTTGGTTTCAAAACGGTTGCAAATTTAGTAAGATGAATTTTTCCAAAAAGTTCAACAGAAATTGCAAAGACGTCGCGGAGTTAACGGTGGCTCAGTCAAATAAAGGCTTGAGCTCATATCAGCCTTTCTGTGCATTCGAAAAAGATCATGTGCTTGTGCATGTTAGTATCAGATCTTCACTCAACATGGAGCCAATTATTACGAAAAATTTTCAGCGAATTTTCCATATCATCATTTACAATTCTCTGCATTTCAATATGGTCTTCCTCGTATTACAGCCGCCACGCATGTCCATTAAAATCACCAAAGTAGTGCTATTGACAGCAACTGGCCTTGTCAATTCGCCGTGCACTAACATTTTCAGTTGGCTGTCGCTTTGCATAAACAAAGCCGTCAATTACGGGCGCTAATATTAGAGGCCTTATAGCATTTGATGGAAAACTAAATAAACGCATCATGAACATCAGCGGGAACAACAACAACAACTACTACAACAACAAAAGCCAATAAGTTGATGATTGCTTACAACACTTTGTGGCAGCCACAAAAGCGCATGCGAGATGCACGCAGCCGCTTCAATTATGCAAACACAAAACTAGAAATTCCTACAAAACTTTAACTGGATTTGGAGCGATTGCATAAATATTCAATGGCATTAGCAGCAGGTCAGGGCAGGGCTGTGGCAGGGCGTGCGCTGCATGCGGCGTGTAACATGCGCGCGCAAAATTGGCACTCATGAAATTTTTGGCGGTTGTTGTAAAAATCGATTCTGTGGAATTTCAACAACTCAAAGTGACTGCGAATTTGGTGTTTGTATAACCCAATTCTGGACATTGAGTGCATGGAAAGCCTTTCGGAGCGACCGTGTATGGCTTTAAGTCGAATATTTCGCGTTTACGCGTGAGTAATGTGTTGCCTGCCAATGAGATGTAGACACAGAGAATGTCTGAAATACAGATGTAATATTTGGAGAAATTCTTACTTTTTACACAGAAAAAATGGATCATATTTTTTAAAAAAGCGCTCTATATCATTTCTTCAACAAGTCAATTATACATATTTATATTTGCATACATACTTCTTTATCAAATTAGGTTATGTTAGGTTAAGCTGGCTTCAAAAAAGGGCAACGCATAGACTCTTTTGGGTTCTTAGGCCATCTTATAAAATTAAATGTTAACAGTAATTGAGCAGTGGAGAAATCCATTTAATACTCAAAATAGAATGCTAAACATTCAACAAATAAATATTTCCAACGTACTTTTGTGTTTTTTGGTTGTTTTTAATAAAAACAGCCTAGTTTATGGGCAAACTTTCTAAAAAAAGTGTAGCATTTACCTATGAATCTTGCATTATAGAAATTAGTATTCATTTCCAAAACAATTAAAATTTTCATAAAGAATATTTTTGTTCCTTTTTTATATTCGTACGCGCCCCCTACTGGCTAAGAGTTGAACTTGATACTACAGCAGCATTTGCTTATCATGCATCGTAAGCTTTTCCATCATCTGGTGAAAAATAGCTTAGCTTAAACATTAAATAGAAAGTCATTTAACTTTTAGAAATAAGCTTCGGAAGTGCTATGGAGCTTTCAAATGTTACGACAAAGCTTTACAAAGCCGTTTGCAGCTCTATAATAAGTTGTCAAAGCTGTCAGCTTAAAGCGTTGCTAAGAATGCTTTAATTTGACGAACGTTAAAAGCTTTACGTTAGCATGAAAATTTCAAGTTGCCGGTTTATTATATATCTCAAAAACTTTTTCAAACTTTTGAGGTGCCATCTGCATGTAGAATTCGCTCCTCAATTCCATCGATATAGTTTCGGGTGCGTGCCAAGAATTACTGCGGGAAGCCATTGCGAAATTTTAAAAAGCTGAAGCTGCTACACGTTTGTTAATTTGTACGGTAAGAGCTGAAGTAATTTTTATATAAGCTGCCTAGTTTTTTAAGTAACTTTGGCTGCAGTGCTTCAGAAAATTGAGCAATTTTGCAGTTGTTGAAGAGCTGCAGTACTAAAAAGTTACCAACAGCTTTAAAAATGCTGCCGAGCTTTCGAAAATTAGTATCGTTTGGAGCTTTCAAAGTGTTTACTACAACATATAGCTCATATTCCTCTTCAGCGCAAGAGAAATGCACTCATAAGACCGTTAACATGTATTTGGAGCTTAATTGGACTTTGCGAAATCTAAGCGTAGATATATAACTACGTGCGATTAGATGCCAACCAAAGGATACTTACAAGCCGACTAACAAATAACATAGATGCAGTAAATAATAACAATAATAAATTTCAATTTCAAGGACATTAACGACAAGGACATGAAACAAAGCTGACCAGAAAAGAACATCAGACTGGGATTTGTGAAAGTCAAAGTGCTTTATTTCCTATTTTGCTGTTGTTGTCTCCGTTTTTTTGCACAAATTATGCAAGTCAAGTGGGATAGGGCTCACAGATAGCGACAGTAAATTTGAGGGCATTTGCTTTCTAGGTTCGCAAGCGCTAAAAATGAAAAGCAAGCAATGATAACAAATAAAATCTACGAAGATGTGGTATGGTGTGTGTGAAACACGCTGAAAGCAAGGATTGCAATTGCTCGTGAAATAAAGGCTAGCTGTCGCGGTGGCTTAGTGAAAAAGTTGCTCGGTACCTGATGCGAGAAGTGGCTGTTTCTATCCCCATACCATCTTATGCCATCTAAAAAGAATGCAAATTTGGATGTGGCTATAGAATATAGTTGTTGGCCTCTTTAACTTATACTGAAGTGGAATAAGCACACACAAGTTAATGCGCAATATTATAGTACAATAATTTTCATATAAATGCTTTCCAATTCTCAGCATTTTCATTTTGTGTTTCCCGGCTGATTGCTGACAAGCATTTATTGAAAAAAGTGTTTATTATTTTTCCCTATTAACTATGGCTTCAAATACCGTTTGAAATGCTACATTCAAATCATTTATAATACATAATTGCAAATACCTAAAATAACAATATCAGCTTTATGAAATTGCTGAGAGCGATTACGCTCAGACTTGAGCGGCCTCGACGGTTTAAGCCGGTCAAAGCATAAACTCAATTTGATTTCTAAATAATGCAATACTAATTACATTAACAATTGCATATTCTTTCATTGCAATAGTAAACTTACACCGCTAGCCATGCCTCCCCCTACCCACTTTCAAACATGAAATATAACATTTCAAAGTAATGCGCCAACCAACCGTGAGCGTTTTTGCCTTTATAATAACAACATTAAAAATTTACCAATACCATAAGCATTAAAACCCTCGCATGCATGCATACATGTACACTAATACACACACATAAGCAACCACATATGTAAACGCTCCAGCGCTAGCAATTATGGCCAACACACCCCTTTATTTATTTTATAATGTTTGTTGATTGTGTGCGTGTATGTGTGTATGTGTTTGGATATGTGTCTATCCCGTAGGTTAATGTTGGGACTGGCATTTGACCATTTCCCAGTTTTAGTGTGTTTTTGTGTGCGGCATTTAATGTTTCAAATGTTATTTTCATTACATTTACAAGCCACTGATTTTGATGTGTGCATTTTCCACCCTCACTCAACAAAGCGCACATGTTGCTGCTCAGGACTTTATCCATTTTTTTGCTGTCCTTGAGTGTCATAAAAGTATTTTTTTTGTTTTTGCTTAAAATTGTCTATGGCTATGTTTATAGTAATAATTAAATTTTTCCATAGCCCGGCAGAGCATTAAAGCCAGCGGCTATTTTCTGTAAGTACTCAATTTTTTCTAGTTCCAAGTAATCGCGTCATTTAATATATTCAGGAATGTAATAGCGTTTTCGATAAAAGTACATTGAGCGTTTAACAATTCGACATTTAGTAAACAAATAAAAAATTATTTTATGTTAAAAGTTCAGTTGAAACTTGAAAGCTAAAATTAAAGCATTGCATATTAGTGTTCTCAGCGTATATTTTTTCCAGAAGAATTTATTAGGAATTCTCAAGAAAATTTAGGGATACTATTTCAAAGGCAGCTATGCTCCTACTTCATTTTCTATATCTGATTTTGTGATAGAACGAGTACAAGTAATTAAGCTTGTGTATCCTTTGAAATGAAAGCAGCACTAACTGCAGCGGTATTGGATAAATTTAATTAATTTCCTTAATGAGTTATTGATTTTCTTCGATCATTTGAAATGCAGCATTAAAATGGAATTAATGAATGTGGCAAACGTCCTGGCACACACTGCACCTTATGAGGCAAGAAATCTTCGCCAAAATTCGAAACTCCACAGAAGGAGAAATTCGGGAGAATGTCAGTGAAAAGAGGGGAAATATTGACAAAGATGGAGAAATAGAGGTAAATTACAATTCCTTTGGGTATAATTTTGCTTACTTTGGGAATATTTGGCTATAGTGGGGATTATTTCAAAGATGCGGGAAATTTGATAAGACATATTAGTGTCGGGAGAGAGCAGCTAACAGCTGATTTAATGCAAAAAGTAATACATTGAATCAAAGCAAGTACTTTTATTATAAGTTAAATTTATAGCTTTCAAATGATAAACATATTCTTTTCAAATGACAGATTGTACCAATGTAAGCAAAGATTTAGGGAATAATTTTGAATTTTTTAAACACCTTTTAATTTTTATAATGTTGTTCATTTCGCATAAATAAAACAAGCACACTTTCTCAGTCGGTATGTGCTCCAACTGCCAGCATATTTCGCCTCTTTCTTCTCAGCTGCTACCGGAAACAGCATCAGTCCAGTCAAGCGCATGCGCTTGCTCAATTTTAGTACACAAATTGAACACTGGCGCTGCTGGCGGCAGACAGAATATCCCTCGCATGCTGTCCTTGCATGTGAGCGAAAAGTAGGCAAATCCATTGCCTGCAAAGGCTTGGAAATTTGCAAATCAGTTGATGCTCGATATTTGTGTTGATTGGTAACGGGAAGAAAGAGCATAAAATTTCGCCGACGCGTCGCGCCCGTACAACGCTTTAGTAACCTGCCTGCACGGAGTGGGCTCGCATAAAATAGTGCAAAATAGTGTCGTCGTGTTGTCCTGTAGTTTTTGAGAATTCGCAGTTGTGTGGATTTGCATATACTATAAAGAGCAATTCAAAGAATTCCAAGCCTAAAAAAAATTCAAAAAATAACTAGAAAAAAAACAGTGTACAATTTTTTGTTTGGTTTGCCCAAAAGGAATGCCTCCAAAAAAAAAGAGCCGTGTAGACGCCTGCTAGCATAACAAAAAGCGTACGTGTGTTTGTGACACAGCAGCCTTTTGTATGCTTGCGTGTATTCGTGTTTCGGCGGCTCCTTGCTTGACCCGTTAAATCACAACGCTTTTATTCATTTATAATTCAGAGGGCCCAAATGCACAGTGAGCTGCCCGCTACGCTTACTAATTAGCCACATTGTGATCGTTATCGGTGCGCCGCCCTTCATTGATAGTGCCGCTGTTCACGGCGCCGTGCTGTCGCGCGCGTTCTCGTCCTAATTTCGCGTCACTCTGCCCATCGTCGTCCTTTCGGCCATAACGTAATGTCAACTTTGTCAGTCTAATAATAAGTGCCCTGCGCGCCATTCTCCAGTTGCTGTCTGCCCAGCATCGCCGCTTTGCTCCAGTCGCCACATTCTTTGTTGGCCATTGTGCGGCGCATTAGTCCGGATAACAATTTACGGCTTAAGCCAGTGTGTTGTGGTGGTGCTCTGGCAAAAGTGTATGTGTCAAAAGTTTTTTTTTCGTGGAAGCCAACAAAGCCAACAATTCAGCAAGCTGACAAGCGCAAAATAAAGCTGAAAAGTGTATAGCAAATAGCTGTAAAAGAGAGTGTGCGAAAGTTTAAGTACGTGTGGCAAACCGTCGTGCTCGACATTTCCATGTGCCCACCAGCCGTAGCCTCTTGGTCAATGAAGTGAAGTGTAACGCAATTAAGTTAAAAATTAATTGATAGGAAAGACTTAAAAAGTGGAATTAACGCGCTGCCGCAGTGGAAACAACAACAACAACTTGAAATCAGCCTGTAATTCCGCAGTGGATTTTTCTACGATACGCTACTACGATAAATGGTAAGTTTCTTTAAATTCCAACCATACGAAGAAATGATTTTTCTTAAGTTAAAGGCTGACAAGCTGACTCTCTTATTTGTAGAATATAACATAAGAGATGGTTTATCACTGATATTAAAAACGAGCAAATCTTAACAAACATGTTAATGGAAATACTAAGGAGTGACATATGAAATATGTATTTTCTTCAAATGTAGGCACACTTAAAATGTAGCTACTATAATTCGCCTCAAATTCAATTTTTACGTTGCCAAGCTGCAGAATATTTTTCATTATTTGTACTAACAAAAGTTAGTCGAGAGACTTACAAGTGTTCCACTTAGAGCTGGCACAGAACCAACTTCCCTATGCATATAATTAAAAGAAAATTTTATACAAACATATATGTATAATCAAATAAGGCGTGCACAGAAATTTAAAGGTTAATTTTTGTGCAAATATTGAATCATATTGGCCATATAGTACTTTAGCAAATTCATGCTCAAGCAAAGCAATAAATAATAAAGCTCGCGTTTATAGAAACTGACACAAAGAAAGAATTAAGTAAAGACACTTGAAGTAAACACTTCTGTGGAATTTTCTTTATTATTATAAAGAGTTGGTTTCTTCTAGCAAATATTTTGCAAATAAATGATGAAATATGCAGCTAATGTTTCTTTAGCTTCTTCCGCTTATTAGCGTCTGCTGTTCTAAAATTCTTTGTGCCTCAGTTTGTGTAGTCACTTTCAATAACAGTAATCAACCTCTTTTTGAAATCTTTATATTGGTGCTTCTTTAAAAAACCATTCAAAGAACTCAAGATTCCACTTTAATGCCCAAAATAATTCAAAATAGTCTAAAAACGATGGGAGCATTAAATCAAAGTTTTCTGAGAAATAATAATAATAAATAATTTTTTGGACTTCCTGGACGTAGTAGCAAGTGCTATTGGTTTTCTGCAATATAATAAAATTTTAATAGAAATTAAAACTTGCATCACATTTATCATCAATAAATGACATTTTTCATTGCCAAAAGTTTGCAAGTAATTTGCAACTTTAGAGCTTCATTTAAATTGCTACAAAATTTGCCAGCATTTGCTTTCGCCTGTTTCCTGTGACATAAAGTCCAGGCGTATCTCTTCGAACAAAAGGCCAAGCAATTGAGCCAATGTCGATTGTTCACGTCAACAAAATGGCACAAAGCAAGCAACAACCCAGTGATTGGAGGGGTTGCTGTAGGGCAGTCAGGCAGAAGCAGCGGCTCCACAGACCGTAGAAGTGTAGGCTTTGAGGATTGTTATAAATCCAAGTGAAACAAAGCGCATTTGGCTAGTTGTCATGGTGATTGATTATGGCAAACGGCGGCAGGCGTTGTCCATTGCGATTTGCGCTCCTTCATCAATTTGTTGTTGTTCTTATTGCTATTTAAGCATTTTATTTCGTTTGCTTTATGCTTCTTTTGCTTAGCTTCTGTTGCTACAGATAATATAAACAACAACAATCAAAATCAGACTAATGCTCTTAAATGCCAGCACAAGTGGTGATGTGCTGTTATTTGTTTTTGTGAGTATGAGTGTACATGTGCTTTTTGTGTGCTCTATGTGTGCATGTGTATATGTGTATAATTAGAGAACAAGCGGGCGTTAGGATTTGTAAGCATGGCGGCATATAAAATGCTTGAATACCATTTTTGGACATAGCCAGGCAAACAAGGGAACAGCTCAGGGCTGTCAATCTCGTTATAATGGAAATTTTTTTTCTAAAAATTAGGCATTAAGCCAGGAGGTGTAATATTTGCCCATTCGATGAATAACGAATTCCATTCCTAAGCTACAAAATAGATCATATCTTCTTAACTGGACAAAATTACGACGAGTTACGACCTGATGTAGGCTTCTCTGCAGGCGCCCCCACTACGTGTGCGCCTTTTTCATTTGGGAAAGATAAGTGTTGACAGTGCCTTCTCTACTTAGGCTTTCCATTTTCAAAATATGTGTAGTTTCAATTTATAGCATTAGTCACAGAGTTGGTGAAATTTGCAGTGCTTTCATTCAATTTAGTTTAAATTTAATGCTTATCAAATAAGTAAGCCCTTTTTTGAGCTCCATCGAAAGTTAATCAACACAAATTTATTCCACAAAAAAGATAAAGTATACTATTTCATACAAAATTTAAAATTATCTCTACCGAGTTTAGCATACAGACTGGAAGAAAATTATAATATGTGCATAATTGGAGCCGGAATTCACATCCCTAGTGCACCATCTCACGTATATACAAATATGTGGCAGTGTATTTGTGCTACAGATGACTGTAAGTGTGTTCATCTCCAGGTAACGCAAGAATGGTCCTGCGATTATGTAATTAACTATTGTCACCATGGTAGGGAATTAGTAGCCATAAAAATATAAATTTTATTGTACAAACCGGCAATAGACAGCAAGGACATGACTAGTGAGTGCGAAGAAATATGTGGAGAGCAACAAAAAATTTGACAAAAATGGTGCTCATGGCTAAGTGTGCAGAAGTGAAATTAATTACCGAGAAAGTGCCTTTGTGTGTGTCAAATGGGCATGTCTATTTGAGAAGTACAAATACACATGCAAAAAATACAGTGTTTGCCACTTTAAACAGGCTACAGGGATATGCGGAAATTTAACGTAATATACGTAATACGTAACAACTGTAATGTAATATAGTCCTTATATAGATAGACACTTTTCCAATTCATGTTTCCACATTGTTGGGCTAATCTGACTGCAAAATTAAAACTTTTCTTTTAATAAAAATGCTTAACTACTTTGGAAAATTCTCCCATTACAAAAATTTTAAAATCTTTAACTTTTGAAATTGACATATTTTGATAATTTGGCACAGAAGGAATTTTGTTGGAATTTTGGCACTTTATTGATCTAGACGAAATTCAAATATGTTTGTGCAATCTTTTTTGAAATAAATTTTCGTAAAGGCTTTTACTTTGGAGGAGAGTGTTTTATCGAATATTAGCGGCGATTCTGCACAAATGCCACAAATTCATGCGATTTTTTGTTGTTATTTCAAAATGTTTTTCCTTAGTATGAACGCCGCATAAAGTTCAAGAAAAATGTTCGTCGATGCTGTTTGCTCAATTTGAAACAGTGAAACTTTTTTAAAACTGCAATAAATTATTTTTCTCTGTGCATATTTGTGTGTGTGTGTGTGTGTTTGAGAAATATAGTAGTTGCCACATACGGTGCCGCCAAGGCAACCTACCTCAATTTGCTGTAGGCCTGCTGCTATCAGAACTCTCCGCCTCACTTTCTTCTCTGTCGTCACTAATAAAATTTTCTGCACACCCAAAGGCGCTTTTGTATAGATTTGTGAGTGCTTGAGTGTTTATTGTGCATACGTGCATGCATTTGTATGAGTGCGGCCACGCGGACACAATGAACCGACCAATTGCTGTGTGTGTGTGTGTATGTGCGTATTGTGCACTTGTTGTGATTAATTATGTACTCTGTTGTGTGTGTGTGTGTGTTTTTTTTTTTTTTTTATTTTTTATTTTTTTTTTTAGTAGGTGGAAAGCGCTCGAAAACCTCATGTAGTGCGGGGCCCGAACCCGCTAAAACCACCTCATGTCCGGACGGATGTGCCCTCCCGGGACCACCGTTAAGTATTACGTCGGGAGGCCGTCAGAGCATTGCTGCTCAAGCGTCTATTTAGTATGTCTACGTTTTCTGTCCGGTGATGGCATGGATCGCTGGGGGCCACTGTTCAGGCGAGGCGTACTGGATCATGCTATAGGGCGGCTCCAAAAAACAGTCAGCATCTTCAACTTATGTTGTGCTCCATTGCGCTGTAGTAGGCTTTATGCACCATTCCGCTTTACGAAATAACTGCAGCTGCTTCCGCCACTGTAGAAGGACGGGGTTTTTGCCTCAGTCGGCGCCTCTGGTTAGTGCACTGCGGTATCGCTCCGCTCTCCTAAGCTCCGTCATTATACTTGCGGCCATGTTGCAAACGGCAGTCCATTTGTCAGCATCTGATATCATGTGTGTCACCAGGTTTTCCACTGAAGGTTGTTCGCCAAAAATTCTGCGTAGTTGGTCCCTTTCCGCTGCGAAATGTATACAGTGGAAAAAGGCGTGCTCAGCATCCTCCGCCGCTAAATCCCTGCAATAATTGCAGTATGGTTCGCTTTCGTGTTTGAATCGGTGCAGATAGGCACGGAAGCATCCGTGACCGCTCAGTATCTGGGTTAAATAGAAATCTACTTCTCCATGCGCTCTCTCTATCCAGATCTTCAGGTTTGGAATTAGACGGTGCGTCCAACGTCCAGTGTTTGCGTCGTCCCATCGCTGTTGCCATTCATGGAGGCTATTCTGCCTTGCCGATTTGCGCATTATTTTACGCGCATCCACGTCCAATCCACTACCGGCTGGTTCCTTTGCTAGAATGTCGATCGGGTATAGTCCAGCGATGACAAGCGCGGCTTCTTCAGAAACGGTGCGGAATGCGCTGCACACTCTCAGGGCACAGTGTCGGTATACCGATCTGACTTCCTTTCCGTATGTCCATTTATTAAGGGCAATCGACCAGACCGAAGCGCCATACAATAGCACGCTCCTAATTACACCCGCCAGCAGCTGCCTTCGCCGTTGCTTTGGGCCTCTACCATTCAGCATCAATCTGTACAGCCCAGCTCCTATCCCAGCTGCTTTCTTGCTAGCATACTCTAAGTGGGCTTTGAAGGTAAGTCTTGTATCCAGCATAACTCCCAAGCGTGTGTGTGTGTGTGTGTGTGTGTGTGTGTGTGTGTGTGTGTGTGTGTGTGTGTGTGTGTGATGGTCGTTTTCTTCATCATGCTGGTCCATTTGATGTGAGAGTGTGTATGCTTGTGTGTGCCGCTGATTAATTGTGCTGCCATTTTGTTTCATTTTGTCCCGCATAAGTCTGAGAATTCATAGAAGCAAGTAATAATTCTGCTTTTACTAAGCTGGCATTTGAGTGCGGCTTGAGCACTTCATCAGAGTATGTGAATTGCTCTCTTGCTTCCATTGTGATGAGTAATCAAGTGTGGAAAATGCATAAATATATGTGCCAAGTTGTAAACACATTGTACGGATTTCAAGCAATAAGTAACATTTAGCATGTTTTTTTCATGGGAATCCAAAAAGGAATTGACATGAATAATTGGCATTTAAAATATTTCTATTATTTACAGGAATGCCATTTAATGTAGTTTCGTGCTTAGCTTAAGATACATTTTGTATATTGACTTTCAATGGGTTAATCTTTGAAAAACGTTGCAATGAGGGATTTTTGTATGTTTAACAATCCAATGAACTCTACCGCCAAGGAACTCGACCGCCATAGAACTCAATAGCCTTTAACCAAATTTTTAACAAGGTTTTTGCGAATAAAGTTTAAAATTTATTTATTTCTTTGTCTACTTTGGTGACCCGCTTCCTTCCTCCTCTCCGTCACCGATTTTATCAACTCTACCGCAAGCAATCCTGACTTTAATTGCTAGTCTGGCTTGAACCTAATATAATAGCACACAGAATTACGCTGGAATAAGTTGAAAGGATTTGTAAAATAGAAGCTTGTAGCTTGGAAGCGTATAGTAGCCGTTACCTTTGTGTACATACTTAAAATTTTCAATAAATTCTTAAGGTTCGCATAATTTTAAAACTATTAATAAACATTTCAGTTAACATTCAATTTAATTAACATAAAAAATGCAGTTCTCTCCAGGCTAAATTTCAATTTACAGCGTAAATCATTCATTCGTGCAAGCTGCATTGTTAAGCATTCAAGCTTCTCAATTGTTGCGCTTTTGTATTGACTTATAATTTATAGTATTGATAATCAAACTATGGTAAAAATCAACAGCAACGACAACTTGCATTAATAATTTATTTGCAAATTAGCTCGCAGCATCGCAGCACAATCGCTGCAACCAATTTCAATTGTATTGTTGTAAATTATATTTATTGTAAAGAATTAAGTGCAAACAATTAATGAAAATTTCATATAAAATACATACAAGGCAAAAAATTCAAGTTGATTCGAAAATTCAAAGGGAGTCAAAGAAAAAAGAAGAGCATAATATTTGCTTGAATTGAAATGTCTCGATATATATGAGTGTAAAATAGCTAACGGTTTATAGATGGTGTAACGTTAGCCAGAGGTTCGCATAAATCAAAAATACATCAATTTGCAAGCCTTGTATTCTAATCGCATAATGTAACCTTTCTCATTTCTCAAGGACTGAAGGATATTCCACTCTCCTTGTATTTAGTCATTGTTCCAATTTCATTTTTATAGCGGCGATTCCATTTTACCATTCCGCTTATTGCATATACTCAAGCACTCTGCCTTATAATAACCAACGTAAAGCGTTCCATCTTCTCACTGTCAAACGATTTGGTCTACTTCTAAGCCTACTTTCTTATATAATAAGCACGATATAATTGATAGCACGCGATGGCAAAAAATTAGAACAAATATTGCTGCGAAAAAGGAGAACGTGTTATTAATCTCAGCTGCAAAATAATTACGCTCACCTGCTTTGCCACATTACAGGCACTTCCGCTGCCAAAAACGCACAGCGCCAAAAATTGTTATGCGTTGTATTTTGTTGCTGTTGCCTACCAACAATGCGCCCAAGTACAAAAGTAAAGGAGAAACAGAAATAAAAACCGAATAGTTAGCAATAAACACGCAACAGCTTTGAGCGCAGATGTCATACGTATGTGTGTGACTGTGTGTGTTGACTTCATAGAAGAGTAGGTACTTCCAGCGGCCCTTTCCGACCCTTTCCGTAGCTATAAAATTTTGCTGCCTCTTTGCTACACATTCGCCCAAAATGATCCCATTAAAAATACAAAAGGTAGCGCCAAAATTTTAGCGGTACTAGCACAAAATTAATATGGCAAATAAAGGCCAACAACAAAACATGAGGCGACACAGAGCGAGCGAGTGCAATTTCTCAACGAAAAAAGTTTAGATTATACAGCGCTTTTATTTCGAGCGCTGCTTTGTGCGCATGCAACAGCGTGAATTTGCAACTTTCCGGCACATAAAAATACACACACACACACGCTGACATGCATAGCGTTGCACATATACGAGTAGTATACACAAGCAGCGGCAACAACGGAACGCATGCCCGTGGCAGCAGTGGAAATGTGAGCGTTTCCTGCTCTTACCCCGTCGTGTCCGTACGTGTGTCAACGAACGTACGTCCCCTACCGTGTTTGTATAGTGCACACATACATATGTATGTGTGTCTGCATGCATGTGTTAGCATGGCTATGCGGAAGTTGATAGTTGCTTTACAGTGACGGAAATTGCTCTTTTGGTACATTTTATTCCATTCGAAAAAATTCCATATTTGCTCAATTATCAAAGCGATTTTATTGATTCTTTGCATGTTAAACAAATATATTATGAAAAAATTTTGTATTTAAGTTAAAAGTTCTTTACTCTTAGGGCCAGTTTCACAGTGGATGTTTAAACTCTGATTGCAGTTTAAATAGGGAATTTCAGTTTCACAGTGGGAAGTTAAATACAATTTAAATGGCCGGTTGTGGGTATTTAAGTACGGCACAGAGTTGCAATCGAAAACAAATAAACAGCTGATTTCGGATGTGCAAGCAAGCTGCGGCGACAATATTGCAATTTATAAGAGATCAAATTAAACATAAAACTGCATGGTATAGCACATATAAATGATCCCGTAGTATTATAAATAATATAAACTGTGGATTCTTTGCACAATATCCAATAATTCACTTCTTTCGGCCGACGAAAAATTTTTAGCTCGCGCTGCCTCCATAATTGAACAATTGAACATATGTTTTTGGCAAGTTGTGCTGTGTTCAATTGTCAAATATTCGAAGTTGCCATTCATTATTCCGTATTTAAATAAATGCACTGTGAAACTCAAGAAAAGTTAAACTAGATTTAAACTCAATTCGCAAATTAGATTTAAACATCCACTGTGAAACTGGCCCTTACTGTTCTCGAGTTAAAGCTGATCACACTTAAAATAAAGACATGCTCGACCTCGACTTAAAACCATAATAAAATCATTGTGTGAAATTCAATTGCTTTCTAATTCCCTTACTTTTGTAAAAACTAATTGTGTATTTATGACATATGCAGTAGTCTTAAATAAGTTTAGTTTTTGGAATATGCAGATTTTATAACAACTTAGACATTTTCTAACTTGAGCCCATAATACCAGAACCCGTTGCCGTTGCCGCTTTTTCGACTGTCCTAAAATTCCTTTTTACGTTAGTTAGTCTATCTTCAAATATGTTTAAGTAGTTACTTCTGCTTAAATATTCACATTTTGTGCATAGGTTAACATTGTAGAAGAATTATATTTTGCATATTTTTAAGGCTATAACTTAAACACTTTAAAGCCGAGGTTAGTCCCTTTAGAACAAAAAAAGTTTTTTTTAAAAATTTAGCACATAACTAAGTCAGCTCTTTGAATGCGTTTATTATAAAACTGAACAAATTTTAAAATTTTGGAAAAAAGGTTTTCAAAAGAATATGCTTTTTAAAAAATTATTGAATAAAATACAATCAAGCAATCTTTTTGAAACACCGGCATATAAAGTCTAGCTTTTTTCAATAATTTAGATACAGAAGACAAAAATTCGGACTCTGGTGCGTTAAAAGTACATTTTTCCACACTGTGCACTGTTCGTTGGCATTTGTTGCACGCACGATATGTGTGGGTGCAACAGAATTTTCTGCAGCACATTTTCATATAAATTCTTTTGTAAATAAATTTTTATTATAATTTTCTGTTGGTTTTGCTGTACGCCATTTTTGCAAGCGCCATAGCATTTGCAGAAAACGAAAGGAAGTAAAATTTGCGTAAGATTTCAGAAATGTGGGGCGATTGAAAGCGAAGCATGCGTCACGCTGCTGCAAGCACAATTTTCATGCCACACTGATTTCTGGTCATAAATATTTAAAAAATTTCAGTATATTTCTTTTTCCATTCATAACTTTAAATAATCGAGCTTGTTTTTAAAGCCATTGAATTCTGCGGGCAACAAATGTTCTTCATTATTAACGGCTTAAAAAAATCATCTTGACTCTCTAACCTTTATACTATTTTTCATTTTCATATTGGCTTTTATACACATATTTGACATAGTTCGATTCATAAAATCTTCATTTTCTCTTCTCTCGCATGCTTCTAAAATATCGCTATACTACTAAGCAATAAATTTTAGCTAAAAGTAAAATTTCTCTCAATTTCTGAAGGAAAATTCTCAAATTTAAGCCCTTCAAAGCAATTCTCTTTACGTTTTTTCTTAAAATGCAAGAAATGTAAAATTTCTCTGAATCTCTGAAGGAAAATTTACAAAAGTAAACTTTCCACTATGCTTAAGAAAATAAGAAATTTTGTATTTGTTGAAGGTAAGATTACCCCTTCGGGCAAACAACATTAATTTCTTAATTTCTATTCACTCACATGCGCAAGCACACATTCAAAGTAATGCCAGCGGAAAAAACACGTACATACATTTACTTGCCATTTACACGTGCACCTACACAAGCATATTCACCTGTACACTCACATACCAACATCCAACGTCCTACGCTAAAGTGTAAGGACTCAAGCAGGAATTATTATTACCCATACATAAGCAAATAAAACATAATTAATTTCATTCATTACGAAAACGTATTGGAAGTTTTCGTTTTTATGTTACTTTGTTGTTGTTGTTTTATTACCCTTTTCCCTTTTGGCGGGTGAATGCGATGACTGCTCGCCTTTTATTGTTGTTGAGGGAATTTTGTTCTCGATTGAGAGTGTGTGGTACTTTTGTTTGGCGCGCACTGTAAAACCAATTAATTGCATACTTTATGAGAAAGTGTGTGTGTGTGTGTGTGTTAGTGAAACAAAGAACGCTGCAGGTGGAACACATAAAAGAGAAGGGGCACATAAAAATTACGACAGCAGCGAAAAGTACTGTCATAAACTAAGGCAAGCATTAAAAGCAACGAAGGAGTCGTAAAAATTGAAAATTAATAAAATTTATGTGTGTAGCGTTGCAAATGTGTGAGGCAAATATACATATATGTATAAGTATATCAAATCACCAAATAAGTTGCCGAATGTTTGTCAAATAAGATTTAGTAATTTTTTTCTTTTAGGAATTTAAGAATGTTTTGGTATTATACTTGGCTGAGCTTTAACTGACATATGTATGTATCAAAAGATATTTAAAGTAATATGAATTAAAAATATTATCGAATGTAGTCTAAAGTAATTTAAAATAAAAATTTGTAAACCAAAGCATTTTCTAAAGTATCTGCAGTAATCACAATAATTTAAAATAAAATTCAGCTTTTTTTATAAAATTCGGCTGTTTTAAAAATTTCTCTAATTAACTAGATACATATTAGGAATATTAGGAATTGGCAGTTCTCCGAGAATAATCTTTGCCATGAAAAGCTTCTCAAACCCGTTCGGATTCGGTAAAGTAGGTCCCGTTAACTTGTGCAAAAATATAACAAGCACACACCAGTTAATGCGAGAAAGCTAGGCCTAAGCCCACACGGGCGGGCTGTTGTGCCAGTCAATTATTATTATTATATTAGGAAATTGGTTACTTTCTTTTTTTTGTAGTAAATGAAAAATTCCATTTGTATGCGCTAATTAAATTCTTCTCGACCACCAAATAATTAGTAGCTCACGCTGACTAAGTAATTCAAATTCTTCCTCTTTGAGTGCAAATAAAATGCTGAGTTTAATACCGTTTGTGTTTCTTACCATTTTTTAAAATATATTTTTAAGCTTTGATATAAACACTAAGCTTTATAAAAATGCGAACTCCATGCGATCCTTGCTTTCAAGTCAATTTACGTTTGCATTAACGCACTTCCGCTAAGCTTCAGCCGGGCCTCACGCTGACATGTGCATAATTGAATTTAATTGGAATTAATTTCACGTGCGCACATGCTCACATGCGCGGAAGCGTACGAACACATACACACACGCACACAAGCAAGCACTGACATTAATCGCTTTAAACTGCGACGTACACATTTTTCAAAAAAAACTCATCTGCACCCTTTTTTATTTAAGCCATTTAATTGCTTTTACTTTTATTTCTGGCAATACTCCTTTGGTTGTTGTTGTTGCTATAATTTTCATTTCCGTTTTACTTGCCTTGCCCCCTTGTACTTGGCCTTGGCATTTTTTTAATTATACAACCTGCCACGCCGCTAAGCCGCAGCTGTCAATTTTCTGCAATTCACATTTTTATTGCTGCCTCAGCCTCCGCGCCTCCTGCTTACATTGCTGTTAACTCTTCTGTGTTGCTGCTGCTCCTTCTGCTTCTTTTGCTCCTTCTGCCACTTCTGCTTCGATTTCTGCCGCCGTAAGCTGTGGTGACTGTCGGCTGATGGCTGCTGTTGCTTTCGCCTTTGCTGCATTAATTCCTTTCCGCTTCCGGTGCGTTTATTTATTTATTTACGAGCATTACGCTATCATTTGTGAGCTTAAGCGCGAGCTCTCAAACATTTGCCTTCCGTACGCACACACATACACTCATACATGCGCAGCTGCAGAAACATATACATTTACTGAAGTTCACCAATGTTTCCGGTTGCCGTTTGCTGCCTACTACTTGCCAGTGTTGCCACTTTTTAATGCATTCCTACGATTGTGTAAATATAAATAAGTCGAAGATGAAGCACAAAGGTGCGGAAAATAATATAAAACGGCAACATATATAATAAACTATGCTTCCTTTCGAAAAAAGTGAGATCGAAATTTTTACCAAAGAAAAAAGTAGCATCATTATGTGAATTGATTCGGTGATTCGAATATGAATAGTGTCCTTCAATGGTATAGGATACATCAAAGACTAAAGCGTTCAAGAATGGCTGCACATTTCAGCAAAAAAAGGCTTAGCTTCACTTTATATATAAAGAATATTAAAATTCATAACTGCAAGGAACAGTGTCATACAAATTTATATGGAAATAGCAGGAACTTCTCCCGTAATTCACTTATGCCTGGCTTAGGGCTTCATTCCTGCTCAAAACTATTTCCAATTGAAGTGTATTTTTGTGTGTGTTTCGAAATGGCAACGCTGTTGCCTGCTGTTATGCGTATTTACGTGCGTATATTTGTATGCATATGTATGTGTGCGCATGCTGCTGGTAGTCCTTGTTTTGTGGTGGTAATAAATTTTCGCAATTAAATGAATTTTCGCTTCGTTTGAAATTAAAGCAGTAAATGAGACATTTTGTGCTGATTTTATGCGCTTATTTTCGACGTAATTCTTTTGTATAACTTTTCGCCTCAGCGCTGTCAGCCTGCTGGCCTTCTTCACCCCTTTCCATGCACACACACACACATACACCTTTTGATTAATTTCATTGCTTGCGCCTTTGTGGTGGATTTTAACGTTAATTTCATTCGAGCATCAATTCTTTTTAAGGTATTTCTGTGTGCTTAAATGCGTTTGTGTGTGTATGTGTTTGTGTTCAAGCGCGCTGACTTACGTGCTGGTGTGCGTATGTATGTATGAACTTGTAAGCATGCTTAATTGGCAGCAAATGGCATGCAACCTTAAAGTGTCGCTGCGCTTAACACACGCTCACTTTTACAGCTGCCCCTTGACCCATTTCACAACGCTTAAAAAAACATTTCAAAAGTTTATGCGTTCTTTGTATGTATAATTGAAAAAATGTTAATGTTACATTTTAATTGACCACATAAAAGTATTAAAATAATTACAACTTCCGTTGAAGAGCAAATGCTAATAAAATATTTACGCCTCAACTGACACTTGACTTTTGGCCTTTACGGCGCAGACGGCAGCAGTTGGAGGCTAACGCTGCGGAATTACGCTTAAAGACAAAACAAGGAAAAAAATTGTATGCGACAAATTTATGGCAGCACTTGTCAAATTTGTCGCTTTATGTGGCAGCATTGTTTAAATGTTGTGAATGGTTCTGATCATTGTCAAGAGGCGACAATGGAAGTAGCTTACTTCAAAAAGAGCCAACTTTGCTACTTCCAAAATATTTAATCAAATTATTCTGTCAAAATCTTAGCTGCGTCTTAGTCAAGTTTTTATTTCCGCTGTCAAACTTACAGAAGTCATCCTCTCTCAATGCTAAGTCGAATTGCTTAGCACGCAGTTAAAGCTACAAGCACAGGCGTGTTCTTATGTAACGTACTCACACGCACGCACACATTCATAACCCTTTAGGCATTAGTGTATTGTAAAACAGAATTTATTATCCGCTGCCTCGCTGAAAAACATGCAACCAATGCAAAATGTTACATCTTGCCGCTTCGCCCCGCAACTAATTTATGTGCATGTATCTTAGCGACATTATCTGCCGCATTATCTTTTCATCTTTTGCAGACACTGCCAAGGAGCTGACGTCACACTGTGTAGACTGCAAGCGGCAACCCGCCTGGAGTGAGTGTGAAATTTCCAACTATTTGCGGTTGCCAAAGTTTGGCACATTAATAAATTTTACGACTCCCCGTGGTGCCATACAATAACCATAACAAATGTAAGCGTGCCTCAGCGTGTGTGTGTGTGTGTGTATGTGTGCTTGGCATGTGACAAGTGGCGACACTGGCGCACAAGGACAACCGCAAGCAAGCAGAGAAACATTTCAACAATTGAAATATAAAAATTAACAAAGTAGTTAAGAAATGCTACTCATGTAACGGGAAAAAAATCCAGCACGCTGGCAACGCTAGTGAGCAACATAAATATGTGGCAACTGTGGCAGCAATGGAAATGCGTCATTTGCGAATTGTCACAGGATTTGGAGGCACATTTTTAATTTGCGCTGTTTCGGGCGTGCGATTGCTGTGTGGGTCGGTGTGTGTGTAGGTGGGTGTGTTCTATATATGAGTGTGTGTGCGTGTATGGCAGCCACGCGATTCTACTTGTTCTACTGTTTTGTGGCATGTGACATGCCTGGTAGCTTAATTTATTTAAATTTAACTGCACCTTGGGGCATTCTTGGTTCTTGTTGTGCTTCTGTCGCTTGTTGTCGCTGCTATAATTGCGGTATTAACAAGTGCCGTTAGCATAATTTGCGCTTAAATTATTCTGCTTAGAATAATAATTTGTGGCGAGCAAACGTGTATCTAGAACGTTCTAGAGGGCTTTTGGACATTTTTGAGTAAGCTGCCGCAACCGCACAGCGATTTCGAAATTGAAAGGACGATATCATGATTAATTTAAACATTGCTTATAAAGATAAAGATAACAGCTTTCTAATCTGCTTGAAACTAAAATACCAATAGTACATTAATTATTGTAGTTACTAATATCGTGATAAAAGTTAATCGTTACTTAATTTCGGAAGGGTCAAGAAATTTTAGAAAAGCAGCCATTTTTCGCAGCAAGTGAATTTGGCTTTTTTCCAATCAGAAGTGCGAAATTGACCTTACTTATAATAAATTCAAACAAATTTAAAGTTTAGTATTTTATAAATTTTCATTTCTGTTGCCAAAAATATGATAGTAAATAGACCCTGTGAATGGTTCAAGGCTTTTACGCATAACAAAGACCAATAAAGTTAAAGAAAAAATTGTAAGAAACCCTCAAACTCCCACAATCGATGATGCTATAAGAAATATTTATTGCCCTTCTTATTTCTTGTTTCACAAATTAAACTGCGAAATTTAAATTGCTAGAATTATAAATTCCACAATTGCCAACCCTCGCTTCCTTTCTTAAAATGCTAATCGAACGACGAGCCAAGTTTATTTGCCATGCACTGTATTAAAACAACTTAAGTGCTCAGCATACTACAGCACAATATAGCCAATATTATGGGTTCAAGGCAGGGTTGCCACTTCTACTTCTACTTTCACTACCACTCAATGGTATAAAATAAATTTCCCTTTTTTTACTGCCGCAGCTATACGTAAATATAGCAACAACTTTAAGATTGCTGCTCGCAGCTATTTCTGGCTATATCGCATTATAACAACCACAACAACAACAATTGATAACAAAACACACAGTGGCAGTCAACAGCTCAGCTCCATCAATGCCAGTCCATTTATTATAATATAGCACATCTATCAACGCTATTTTCCTGCGAGCAAGCAGCCATGGAACCATTCCACCAGCAGCCACACCCGATAGCAGTTGCCGGCAATGTTGCCAGAGTGTAGCCAGTACTGACTGTTGGCTATACTTCCCTTTTCAACGACGTCTGCTCAATCTTCTGCTGATGCCCTTGCGCGCCTGCCTTAATTTGGTATGCAAAATGAAGCAAGCTACATTGTTGCTGGCTTTTCCGTTGCTGTTGTTGCCGTTGTTGGTGCGGGCGCTGCTGATAATAAAAGCGTTGACGAGAATGATATGCTCGAAAATGGCCATGATAAATTCAGCAAATGTTGTTGCGGCGGTTGCCGCCACCCCCCGCGGGGTCACATAGCCCGGTAATTGAGTGTGCGAGTACTTTTCGTACTTGCTGTTGGCACTGACACTGCCATGGATGCCTGGCGGCAGCCTCTTCCGCTCAGTTGATTTATGTTTATTATGTTATTGTTATTTCAACTTGCTGCTGTGGTTGTTGCTGTGGTTGGCCCTATTCTTGTTTATTATTAAAGTGCAAACAAGAGCGCTGAAGTCCGCCATAGGTCATCTTTTGTTGGGAAGTGTGACGAATGATTTATACTAAAAGTAGAATCGGTTAAAATGTGTTGACAACTCTGCCCCGCCTGAAAAGGATATCTGCTGTAGAATTGAGTATTATATTGAAAGTTTTATATTGAAACTTAATGTTTAAGAAATGCGGACTAAATGATTCACTTGACACTATAAAAACTTTACTCGTCAGTGCAGACATTGGCGAAACAATTGACGGAAAAGTTTAAATTGCAAATGTCAAGAACAGATATAAAAGAAATTTAATTTATGCTCGATTCATGCATCTCATCATTTTTTATAAACTACATTTGTATTCTCTGACAAGCAAATTAGTTTCAATTCCGTTTGCGGTTCCGCTGTCAGTTCCATTGGCTTCATAATATATGTGCGCTCTATTTCCTTTTTCTGTTATTCAATTATGTTATAAAATGCATCCTTCATTGTTCTTGTCCTTATTTTTGTTGCCCGCAAATCAAATCATAATTATTTCCCTCTTTTACAGTTAACGTGGCGTATGCGCAATATGCTGTGGGAGGCAGAAGAACTATTGCAGTGACTTTGTGATCAAATGTATTTAGACAAATATTCTCCATTATTTTGCATATTTTTGAAACTATATACTCATACATTTTCAAACTAGTTTACACATCGACAAACATTAATGTATATATGTACATAATTGCGAAAATTTGTGCCGCTTTGACAAAACAACACACACGCATAACTCTTCAAAAATTGCATACTAATTTAAGCACACAAATGGAGTCTTTTGCAGAAAATATGTGATTAATGGCATATATAGATTGTTTGATGCATCATAACACACACATATCAATCCCTATGAGTGAGCAGGAAATGTATAAAATGCCATTGTCAGCTATAAACAAAGCAAAATAACAGCATTACACAAGCTCTTGCGTGTAGCTATACATACACAGTGAAAGTAAGATGTGTGTGTGTGCATGAACAATGGAGAAAGAGTAATGTATTAAAACGTTATTAAATACATATAAGCTATGGTTTAGATGTGTGCTGTGGCAATATATGAGTGTGAGTTGAAGGAGGCGGAAAGTTAAAACGAATGCATACAAATTTGTCATTAAAATATATAAAAAGAGAGTAGAATAAAAAAATGCATAAAGTGAGTGTGTGTAATACTGCTGGAGTGTGTGTATTTTTATGCAACTATTGTTGCTTTGTATGTGTAAGTTTTTGTGTGTATGAGTGCATGAATTAAACCAATGTGTGCAATTTTGTGGATTTGCGCTTCATTTTTAGACTTTGCCGACTTTTGCATAGTATTTTCGTAAGCATGCAAACAACTGTGTGAGTTTTAATTGCATGTGTGTGATCAAAGAATCATTTATTTTTGTTATTCAAGCTACTGGAAAATCGACTCAATTAAAATTTAAATTGATGTTCTAACTTTGTATTCACAAATGTTTTATTACGCAAGAGAACTTTGAATAATTCGCAGAAATAATCAGATTTAAAAGTAGTGTTTAGTCTGAGAGACAATTTTGTAGCTTGAATAAGTGGTTCATTTTATAACGTCATCTATGTTGGGATTCTTTTTGACATAAAACCGTTTCAACCGGTTCAATCGGTTAGAAACCCGTTTGAAGCGGTATCAGCGCAAACGCTTGAAATGTAAATTTTTAGCTTAAAGGTTTATCAAAACCAACCTTATAGACATCCAAAACAGCTTTAATTACTAGGTACTACTCACAGTCCTTTCGGTTTATATTATAGAAATTTTATTTACAAATTCTGAATAGATTTTTCATGCAGAAGGATCTTTATTTGCTGATATTGCCATTTTTATTTTCGTTAATTTCATTTTCTTCTTAAAATATTCGCTTGCTCCTAGTGAAGCAATGATCCGTTTTCATTGCGCCTTTGTGCTGACTTTTATTTCTAATTACCTACTTTCTTGTGCTGCTTTACGATCTCATTCTGACATAGCTGTCACACTTGATTACCATTTCTTGTTCTCTAGTGCTTTAACCAAGATCCTGGTCGCTTTTTTTATTTCCGAAAAATATACAATAGCTCTGATTCTATTACCATCCTAAACAAACTGTTTACCCGCACCGCTGCAGCTGTGCATATGCATATATGCATGCTTTTTTGAATTTATAGCAGCATGCATGTCGTCTACATATTTCGAAATAAATAAATCAAACGCAAATAAAGCTGAAAAGCGAAAAGCGAAATGCACTCAAATCGGAATGAGCAGAAATTGCTAAACAAAGCAAGTGCTCTGCATTGATGGAGCTTTCTCGCTTGCATTTGTTTTGTGGAAAACTGGATATATCGTTCTTTTTTATTTCTGATAGTTTTTTCGATTTGCTTACTTTTTGTTTTTGCATGTATTATGCGCTGTTGTGAGTTTACGCGCAGATAGTTTTCATTATTGGCGGTAAATGTGCGTCACTGCGATGTGGCTCAAGGATAACAGCTCATTTATGCTAATGCGTTGGTATTTGTGTTGGAGTGTGTGCATGTGTGCCAATTGCTCACACGCATATAAGAACACAACTACATACAAGTTTTTTCTGCTCTTTGTTCATTTGTAGAAAAATGCTTGAGTGCAGCAATGAACTCATTTCTATATCTGCCCACTCTCTCTGTTCATGACTGGCCCACTATGCTCGTCCACACATCCCGCATTCTTCCATGAAGCCACTAAACTTTATTATGTTGTTTGCATATTTTACCGTTATGCGTTTGCATTTTATTTGTGCACTTTTGTTCAAGCGCGAACTTTGCCATTTCGCACGCCTTTTTAATTTAGTCATGATTCTTGTTTGGGTTGGTTGCCTTCACTACACTGAGGTGCCTTTGGAGAGACGCCTTTCCTTTCCCTTTCCCTTTCCCTTTCTGCCACAGCCAGCAGCTAACGCCACACTGTCTACGCTGAGCACTTTAAGCTTTCAGCCGCAAAAAAACAACAACAGCAGACTGCCCCGCTGCCAGCCATCGGTACGCTTTTTATGCTTTCCATGCTGTTTATTTATTTATCTCTTTCTGCTTTTCGATTTTTATAGTATTCCTCCTGCACTGCTGTGACAGCGCATGTCACTGGCACATCCGGCGGCAACGGCAACGGAAGGTTATAAGTTGTCAACGCATTTGCCTGCTCTACAGTGCAGAGCTGCTGCTACTGAAGCTTGAAAAATTCCGAAGAATGAAATTGTAAGGGATACGCATTAAAACGACCGACCTTCTTCTTGGGTGTAAAAAATTACAAATACCTAACCAACGCAGAAAATCTTACTCTAGCCTAAATCCTTTAACTATAATAGAATGATGGCTTAATCTTTCATAAATTAATTTTTTCTTTATATTTGGATATTCCATAATTTGATGCAATAAATAGAAAAACAAGCAGGCGTTCTTTTCCATAAGTACGATTAAAGAGGAAACTTCTATATATTCAGATTGCAATCGTTATTGTTGTTGCTAGAAGGCCTTTGTTGCGCACCGCGACCGCCGAATGGATCTTTTGTGCTGGCATGTATTTAATCCATTTGTGTTAGGCTCTTAATGAAAAATAGCACTTTACTGGGTTTAGTGTTCCAGATTGCAATATCAAGCTATAGAATTTTCGTAAAGGCGAGATAATGCCCAATAAAAAGGTAGGGATTTATTCAGGTCGCCTAGAAAACACAATTTCTCAAATTTTGCAAAGAAAAATAACTAAAATTTATGATGAATGAGATTGGTCAAGCTTTTGTCAGCTGCTATCAAAATTTAAGATTACAACTTTTGAAAAATGTAACAAATAATGTAATAGACACAACTTTTGTTGTTTTTGCCTTATTAAACCGGTCTAAATAGTTTAATCGGTTGAAGCCCGTTTGAAACGGGAATGCAGTAAACTTTTGAAACAGCAACGATTTCAACCAAAATCCGTAATCGTAATTTTAATCGTTACAGTTTTATTCCCTGAAGAAGGCGGCTTATTTATTTTGAATGTGTCCGGCACACTATTACTGCCAATGCTGCTACCACACCAAGTTGTTGAAAATTGGGTTGTTTATATTATTAAAATTTTTTTCGCTACTCTTTTCATGATATTCGACTTCATTTAATGCTTTTTCTCATTTCGTGTTTATGCTTTTAAAGTTGGCCTTGTCAATGACACACAATGTTGTTGATGTTTGTGCTGCTGTATTTGTTATTGCTGTTGTTGTTGCTGCTGTTGGTATAATGTCATGCCATTTCTGTGGAAAATGCTCTTTATTATGGTATGCTAAATAGGACAGGCGGACTGCTGCCTTGTCACTGACGCTCGCTACATAAATGCACACCGAAAAGGACAATGGGAGACAGCGCTGTGTAATGTTTTTCCAGCTGCTGCGTGCCTCTGTAGCCGTAAGCCATGGAATGTATTATTTTGACATAATGCGAAAAAAATACTTTGTGCTTTTTGATATTTTTATATGTGGAAAAAGCAGACGATGCCATGTGCCAAGGGCATTTGTCGAATAGAAGAAAGTGAGACATAATTGCAAGGACATCGAAATTTTTGCGTATACATGCCACAACATGGCACCATTTATAATGAGCAGCTCATTTGATGCGAGGCATTGGTAAAAATAACATTAAAAAATATATGGTGTAGTCTTGCACACTGCGGCATATTCAAGAATTGAAATTATATCGAGCAATAATGGGAATGGTTTTCCAAAAACAGTTTCCGATTTCAGAGTTAAATAAAAAGAGTATGTGTTAAAGAAGACTTCAATATTCTGAAATTTGATGTGGTAACATATTTCTTGTTAAAAAAAAAACTTTAAACACATTTTTGGGAAAGCTTAGTCAATTCGGTTGACCAGATGGTTCGGAAATTCATGTTAATACGTGCCAAATGAATTCAGCGATTCAATCTAAGGCGAAATTTACATCTACGAATAAATAGACTATATAGACTCTTAGACCGCATATCGAACGCCCTTATTGCCTGCCATAACGCATGACAGACATCATGTGGAAAAATCCTCTAGAACTGAACGACAGGCACACACCAACAATACAAGACACAGCACACGCCAGTGAAGCTGAAGAAGATGTGCATGTGGCATGAAGGGCTTGCGTCAATTTCGTGCCACCATGAATTTTGAAGCATCAACGTTGACACGCAGCCAGACGGGAAGACAAACAGCAAGACTGGCAGGCGGATACAACTTGCTTCCTTTCTCGCACACACTCACAAGCCACTCTCCTTTTTGTTTTCCAACCTTGGCGCTAATTTTGCCTCAGCAGCGACAAAGTCAGCTGGAAAAATGCGCTGCGTCTTTGCCAAAAATTATGGCGCCCCAAAACGTAGCAGCGTAGCGTAGCTATAGCAGCAGTTATGCAGCTTAAACCTAATAAATGCTTATCCATTCGTCATGCAAACGACAGGTAAAATGTCCTTTACAAATTGCTTTTAGCAACTTTAGGTTGCCGCAATCGCTCACCGAAGTTTGCCAGTCTCGCTCCTTGGCTGTCACTCTGCTTCATAACACCTTTTGGCAGCGCTTCTGCTGCCATTCCATCAATGCCTTTGGCTGCTCTAGTTTCAACGCCTGTTTTCTTTTTTTCTGTTTCGTCTTCATCTTCTTCAGTAGCTTCTCCAGCTTCTCCAGTTTCTTTTGTGCCTTCAGTTAAACTGCCCACTTTCTTCCTCGGCTTCTTCGGCATAAATTGTTTCAGCGCATACAGATCTTAGCCCCTGCTGCTTCTTCTTCTAGTCTTAGAGTTCCATCAACTTATTCCACTTTTTCTTAATCTTCTCATTCTGCTGGTATCTTGACTTCTGATGTTCGTGCTTTTTGCTATATTCAGCTATGACGACGTGCAAGGAGAAAGGGTGGAAGGCAAGCAAAAAATCAGGAAATTCAATAAAAACAAATTGATAACTTTGCAAGGGTTCTCTGCAAACAGCAACACTAATACAAGCACAGCAATAACACGACTACCACATAGACATGGCCTCTAGCTGAGGAAAGACAGTTTTTGTTGCTGCTGCTGCGGCAAATTTGACGCGTTGATAGTGTAGCTGCTGGCTTAGGTTGCCTACGTTTATCAGTGTGTGTGTGTTTGGGGTATGCCAAAGGCTTTGCAGACCCAGCAGAAAAATGGTAAATACAAAAGTCATATAGAAATTTTTTGTATCTGTCAGCTTGTGATTTACTTTCCTAAATTCCTTAACTGAATTGAATACTATAAAGAAAATATTTCATGATATCAAAAATACATTCTTGATCTTATGAAGTATTTAATTTAGGGATTCTGCTCCGATTTTTGTAGAAACACTGACCACAAAAATAATTCAACAAAGCATATTCTATTTTATAATTCTTAGACATGTTTAAAACAGCGTTTAGAACTATTTAAATTGTTACTTCATATGAGATATCGATTTTATTTATATCAATCAAAATATATATTTTAATAATGATCCTAAAATTTTTTTGAAAGTTTTCAATAGCAATTTGATCACTTTTGTTACCTATTTAAATGCATGCACTAATTATGAGCTTCAATCCACGAGACCAGCTCTCTTAATTTTTGAATTTTTTTTAGCTAGATGCCTCTATAGAGCTAGTATACCGACTTCCTTTGGGATCTTCCTGCCGGGTTCATATGGGTGCATTGTGTGGCATGTTTTTGCGTGCCGGGCAAAGCACGATATTGACAACTTTATTTTTGGCATTGCGTTTAGCTGGCCAAAGTCATGTACATGTATTGGCATATGTGCGTGAGTGGATGTGTGTGTGTGTTTGTATGTGTACGGAGCATCATAAAACTCGCACGCAAATCTGTGTCATAAATTCTTGGCACAAACTACCATACCGCACGCACAATTTGTTTGTGCCCTTCACTGCATCCATCCAGCTACTACGAGTTTACTTGCTCGCTTGGCTTTTTGGCTTGCTTACTTTATTTTTTCTGTTCAGCTTTGGTGCAGAAATTTTAGCATAAGACTTTGTTGCTTTTGTGGGGATTTGTTTTGGTTTCGGTGTGTTGCTTTTTTCTTTGCCTGCTTTCCGGCGATTTCAATAAAATCCATTAAAATCCTTTTTATGGCACACGTCCTTTTGCCGCTGCTGCTTCCTCATACTGGCAATAGTCATAAAAAATAGCCAGCAGCGTGCGCGGTAGAGGGAGGGGTTGCAGGAGGGGTAGCGAATATGTAGGTGGCGCTGGAGCTGGCAGTGATTTGGTTGTTAGCTCAAATTGAGAAATTGTCGTCGTTGGCTGTATGGGGGTATCGTCTTCGCCAGCGAGTCAAAGGCACGCACACAATCACATACACCACATGGATGTATATATTGTATGTATGTATATATCAGTGTGTGTGTTTGGCTGCAGGCATTTGAATTTAAATACGCTGCCGTTTGTATCCTTGCCGTTTTTATGGGCCAGCTGCAAGGGAGCGTGTTCAAGCTGAGATAAACGCTATAACTTTCTCGCTACGCAGCCCTGCAAACGGCAGAGGCACATAAAAACGAGGGTCCAGAAAGAACAGATTCAGCAAAGAGAAGGACAGGCTGACATTCCTTTTGCTTGTGCGTGAAGTAAAATATGCACGAAAATTACTTTCTAAGAACTTAATTTATTTGCAACTGGCCGCCTACTTCGACGCGTTGCAATATCAAGGAAAATCCAATTTAAATTTCCTTCCGAATCTACTTTTTTTCAAGTAACAGAATCTAATTTGTTGGTGGCATATTTGGAGCTTCTATTTTGGAGCAGGCTTTTACAAAATTTGTTTAAAATTCAGTGATATCAAGCAAACTGTTTGCTATAGTAGACACATTCAAAGTAAACTAATTTTTCACTGATTTCAAGAAATGTTGTCTGTGGAGAGTCATATTTCTAAGTACAAGTTCAATATAAATCTTAGTTTTAGTAGGCAAAAGTTTGCTGTGGAATTGAAGAATATTAAAATATGGCTTTCCTTTATAATTTTAGCCGATGAGTGGGAGTCACTTTTTAATGTAAATGACTAATTTTTTGTCAATGTGGTATTCAGAGCTTATTATTGCATAATGAATCTAGTGGTTACTTTTTCACAGGATACAAACAGGATACCTTATACTTAGTGTGAGCATTTCTTTCGTATTTTTTTATAGCAAGCATGTTTAGCTGTATTATATTCTATGAGTGTGGTAGTTTTTCTAATTTTCTAATTTTTCTAAATTAAAGCAGACTTGTTAATTTATGTAGAAAAATTTCAATATTTAAATTTCATTTTCAAATTTTGATTAAAAACTAGTTTATTTACGTATTGGATTATATGTTTGCAGGCATATCAATTGAAATTGTTGGAATCATTTTATACTTCTTGTTTCCTTACCTCATAAATTATAAAAAATTTTTTGGTATATACGAGTATCATATATGTATGCTTAGCCTCAGTTTGGCCAAAGAGGTAGCATTTGAATCATGCAAAATTAAATGAATTAGAGAACTTTTATTTAGATCCTGATAGTTTAAAGTGAGTGAAAAAAATCGTTATAAATTTGTAAATCTTGAAAACTAGTCACTCGACTCGTCAAACGAACTAGAGCGAAATATAAATGAGAGTAGCTACTCTCATGCAAAATGCGCCCACATTGGCGCCGCGCATCAATCACTTGAGTGACAGCAATTGCGCTCTTGCATACAACTTGCTCCATCGAAACATCGCCTCTTCCCGCCATCCCTCAACCACTAAACAGAGTTTACCTCAACTTTAAATTGGCATTTGTGCGTGCGGCAGCTCTGTTCCGGTTCTGGCTACTGAGCGCTACGACTAAAGTGTTAAGCTGTGAGTGCAACACCAAAACTAAGACAAATACTACTGACAGTAGCGACAACAAAAACAAAAAGAACAACAATTGCAACACAACTAAGTGCCACTTTGTTGCAACTGATTAGCTGTCATTTCGTTGCAACTGCTTGCATCTTTGCTCCACCATTTCGAGCAGGTAAACGCGCAGCTGCACACATATCCCTCCCAGCAGTGTGGTGTGCTTGTGTGCGCGCTGATGTGTAGGTGTGACTTAGCCTGCTGCTCCAAGACAAATTCTAACTGCACTTCAGTGGCAATTTTGTTGATGGCCAACGTCATGCCGCCTTCGCTTCCATCCGCTGGCAAGTTGAGCGTGTGACAAGGATTAAGTTCTGTCCTGGGGCCATCAGTAAAATATACAATTTCCAACTTGCACAGTTGCCTTAAAGTTTAAAGAAGTTTTGTGGACAGCGAGACGAATGAGTAATAATAGTAAGCCAATTAAATGCGTAAAGAATGTATTTTATTTAATTTATTTAAAGCTTTGCAAATTAGACAAATCAAAAAAGAATATGAAGTTGTTGTCGACAGTCGAAAAAAGGCCTGCTAGCAAGCAGCGTACAAGTGTATGAATGTATGCGTGTTAAGTATGATACTTAGATAATCCCGCAGTTAGAATTTTCATACAAAATTATGCCTACTTTCAATTTTGTAATATTGTATAAATACATATATGTTTGTAACTAATCAATGTGAAATGGTTTTCATTACCAAACTGCCAAATATTGCAGAAAAATTTGTCTAAACAATAAAACTTTGAACGCGTTTTCTTCAAAGCTGTGTTTTTAAAAACCGTGATCAAGATTTCTAGAAAACAGCAAACAGATCAGTTTAAAATTTTTACACAAGCTACATAAATATATTTTTGAATAATTAATCGAAGGTTTCTTCCCGCTGATTTTTTTTCTGTTCTACGGCAAAAATTTTCATACAAATTCGAATTTTTTTGAACAGCTGCCATTTTATTAAAATTCAACATTCTCTTATTCCTTCGATCAGTTACTTGGTAATACCTTCTACTAACGAAATCTTTTTGATTTTGCATTTTGAATGATCATATCGAGAGATATCGTGGTGCCGAAGATCGACTATAGGATCTAAAAAAATCTGTTTTTTTAATAAATAAAAATTATGAAGGCTTGAACTATAGAATTTTAAAAATCTTCCTACTGGTGGTCCAAATACCGACATCAATTATTAATAGTAAGCAATAGAAAGCACTTAATCATTGAAAATAATACAGAGCACATTAATTTACATAACTTTCCGATAGTATTGGTCCCTCTGCCTACTTAAACATATACACACAATCATATATCAGTCTGTTTTTAGGACTCCCCTGCCAATGCGTTGCCTATTGCTGGGGAGGGTGGATGTTAAGGGGCGCCATCGTCAGCATTGTCTGTCGTTAGCAAAAAGCGCACGTTAAACTGGCGGCTATTCCCCAAAGACATTGACGTTGACAGCATACAGCTACAGCACATTGACATAAAATGCTACTGCACGGTAGATGTCGCTGTCGGCTCCTCTGTGCACTGCTGTCCTGCTCGGTATGCAAAATGCTTGCAATACAGGAATTTATATGCGCGTAAAATCAACAACGGCGCAGGGCAACGCCGTCAGCGTTGTTCCCATTATTCCCATCGAATTGCCCCAACGCCAGGGAGGGAACTTGGCCAAACGAGTGACATGAAGAGGAAGAGCATAACAATTATGTGCTTGCAGCAACAGCAACAGCAGACAGCTGTCAATTTCAGACGCTGTGCCGCTCAAAGGACCTCGCTGACGCTGAAATGCTCTTAATTGTGCCACAGTGTGGCAATTCTTAACAGGCAGCGTCTGTCACAAGCGCAGAGCAAACTGAATGCGCAGCGGGTGTCATCTCTCACTTAGCGTCTTGTGGGACATTCTGTGTGAAGTGCGCCAATGTCGTAACGGACGACGCTTCAATGGAAAGGGCGTGTAGTGCGGTCGGCAGCGTGCGAGAAGCTGCGCTAATTGATTGATTTTATTTCATTTAAATGCCACTGCGATTGTGAAAGTGCGTGTGAGAATTAAAATGAAATGCGGATAAACCGATGATGAAGGAACGTCAAGTAGTGCCAATATATTTGTGGTTATGGACGTAGGGCAAAGCGATACAACTTATTGACTTAAAATGTGCAATAGTAATAACCACCGATCATCGGGAGTGCCTTATGCTATGAATATATATAAAAAAGAAAATATCCTTTCACATGTATGTATGTATGTATGTAAGGCAATATTTTATGATGGCAATACTTTTGAGAAATTTGCGATTTTAAAACTTTAATAATTCAGCAATTGTTTGATCAATCTTCAATTTGAATTGATTTTGCCGTGAAGATTCTCGTCGAAACCATTAAATTTACTTTAAATTGTAAGATTTCGAAATCGAATAAGTCGGGAATAAGAGCCTGTTCTTAGAATGCAAGAATAGTGTTGATTTCCAGCAGGCATTATTAAATGTATAGTCAAGTCATAAAGAAGATATCTACATTTTCTGAGTCTCAAACAAAAATTTTTGTAACTGATGTTGTAGAGATCGTTTCAGTTCTTCTAAACTTCTGCCAGACCATTTGCGCTGATTGTTAAATACCGCTACAGTTTAGCGAGCGATATAACCACTTTACATTCGAGACAACCAAAGGAGCAGTGAAGGATATGCACATTTTAAAATGCTATGCTATCTTCCTTCATTTTCATAAAAATAGCATTCAATAACAGTTAAAATACGAGATTGCTTGGCGTTATCCTACCTACTCCCTCAATACTCTTAAAGGGCAATTGAGGGTTATTTTACAAATCCTGTTGGCAATAAAACAAAAAAACAGTTCGGAAATTGTTGAACAATTAAACTCGGCATGGCACGAACAATGGCATACAACAACAACAACAACAACAACAACAACAATAAATAAAACAATAAAACGGAAGTAAGGCTCATACATCTTGTTTGGTTGAAATCAATGAAAGCTTTACTTTTTTATGCTATTTTGCTTGGCCCTGTTTCATTTGCTGGTAGCATGCCAACGGCATGGGCAAACGGTTGAATGGGTGAATGAGTGAGGTGGGTGGTGGGTTTTGAGGCGGCACATAAACAACAGCATACTCGCGTATTATAAAACAATATCCTCTCTTGTTTTTTTGTTGCCATTTCGTGGCGTTGCTTTACGCTTCTTTGCGTTTCTATGCTTTTTGTTTTTGTTTTCGCTTTTCTGTTGTTGTTGTTATTGTTTTTTTTGCTATTTTTATGCTGGCGTTGCAATCGATCGGCAACAAACAGCCATGCTGCCATATATTCTCAATATAAATCCTTTATCCTTTACAACAGCGCACGTTGTGGAGGGGGGACTTGAAGGGTAGCGAGCACTTTGTTGTTGCCTACTTTAAGGCTTACTGCAATAGGGCACGTACAATCAAGTACGCATAAAATATCCAAGAGCGCAGCGTAACGCAGCAAGTAGCTACGAACGCCTGCAAGCATGCTACACAAAGCGACACAATGGTGCATATATGGCGAGCGTGTGTGTGTGTGTGTGTGTGCTCAATACGACGAAACGCCTGTGCGTAGATTCGCCTGCCTGTCTGTGTTCCGTTTGGCCTCAGCGGCAACGTCGGTGCCCACTCGTGCCACTGCTACTGCCGCACTGCCACATGGCTCACTTTGCCCTTCCTGCACCCCAGCTGCCTTGCTCCATTCATACCACTTCGGCCGCACATTGTACTTGGTTGTTATCGCATTTCCGATCGGCAGACTGATTTTATTTCATTTCGTCATTTCGTGCTGCCACGTACACGCGCGTATGGCCTCTACTTCCGCCTCCGCTGCCGCCTCGCCTACTACTGCGCCTCCACCTTCGGCTATGCCGGCGCGTATGTAGCAGTGTCGGCCGCCAGTGATGGCTGATTCCGACGCACACGCATACAAATGTGCATATTTATTTAATTCTTTCTGTTTGGTATTATTGAAAATACATCCTCTTTTCCGGCGCAAAAATACGCTATTTACGACGTCAATTGGGGGAGAAATATAAAAATATTCCTTATCTCTTGCTTTCTTCCTCACCATACAGGGTGAGCCTTTACTTCCAAAGAGACAATATAAGTAAATTTCAAAATGAGGTTAAACAGAAAATATATAGTATATAATTTACAGAAAATATTATTGAAAGAAGATATTTTCTATCTTCAAGAGTCGTGTTATCCCTCCTAGCTGTTTCATTCATTTCCATAGTCTATTACATAATAAGACATGCTTACAGGCTAATAATAAAGGGTAGGAAACAAAAATATCTTAAAGCTAGTATTGAATAAAAATTAAACCAATTAAAATTAGCAATATGTATTGTAAAAAAATTAAAGAAATTCTATTTAATTTCTAATAATGGGGGCATTAAAAGCGTTAATTCTTTTGGCGAAAAAAAGGCAACACCGAAAAATATTCTCTCGAGAGCAGATACGAGCAATTCACAAGGGCACCAAAGGATATCAAAAATAAACGTGTATGACAAGATAGATCTTCCAGAGTTTCTGCAAAGATTTCAAATCGGTTATGATTGTTATGATGTGTACTTGTATATAAAATATAATTTTGAATTTTAGGCTTTATCTTGCTCTTTATCGGTTCATGATGTCTCCAAGCTATTTCGAAATTTCTTTTTAGCACATTTGAACATCGTTTCCATGAGCTAATGCCTTTCTATTAAGTCAAGATATTTCATTCATTTAAGATATACTTAAATATTTTCATTGTAGATTATATTATATGAAATGGTGCACTTTCAAAGATTCCTTCCTTCCTGACTTGACTTTCTTTTCATTTCAAGTTATTTCCTAAGCTTATATGACTTAAGCATTTTGTTGCAATAATATTGAAATATAAAGCTGGACATCCTGTTTAACATCTAGCGCTGTAAGCAGAGCAGCCAAGTCAGGATTGTTTAAGAAAATGTGTTTTGGCTTTGTGCGTAAGTATAGGTGTGTATTTGTATATGTAAGCTGATGGAAATAACAATTGCCAAAATATCATGTTGAGTAAATAAAATTGGCATTCGCTGTGTATGTTTCGCAGCATACTTTAAGGCGTTTTAGCATAATTTGTATCAATATTTTGTCATATTTTGTATTATATACAACATTCCAAATCAAGCTATATATACTTTCATATTTATAGACATATCAAGCTTAGCTTGCATTGTATTTTCTTTCGCACTAGCAAATTGTAAAATGTTCTATGCCTAAATGCCATGTTCATATGTGTAGGTAAATCGATTTTATGGCATGGCATACAAGAAAAAAGGTTTATGTGCGCCTTTAATGAAGCATACATATAGGCGCTCTGTCATTTGTCTGTCTGTGCGAAAAGTGATAAATTTTTTACGAGCATTATTAGCGCATAATAATGCAAAATGAACGAAAATGGCAAATTTGCTTGTATTGATTTTGCTCTGTTTCTCTCTGCCTAAGTTAATGCTTAATATTTTAAACAATTCGAAATTTATGTGCTACATAGAAGATGTAGCCAATAGACATACAAGGAACACATACACATACAAAATCAGTGCTATAAATCTCAATAGTGAATGTAGGCGCCAGGCAGCCGGAATTTTGCTTATCTGTACACTATTGCCTAGGCTCTGGCACAACATTACTCTATTATGTTTGTGTTTGTCCTTTTTCATGTGTCAGTTTGTATGTGTGTGTGTGTGAAGAGCAAGTAAACATGTTTATGCCTGTGATTGCTATCTGCTAACTCTGCAGGGAGCTGCTTTAATGAAAACATAACAAAATTATCTCAGACTGACCAATTTTTTGTTGTTCACAGCTTTTTGTTTTTCATGAAAAGACTCTGCTGCAGATTATTCTTGTAATTTAAGTGTACAGCAATATATTAGTTGCAAGAATAGACTGCATGCTTGCTATAGAACCAAAGCTAGAGTTCCAATTGAAAAATTGTGATATAGAAAGCTATATTTGCCTTGACAAATTTGATATTTCAAGCCGAGTTTAGAAGCTTTTTGACCACCTTGAATCATAGTAGACAACGGCTCATGTGGTAATTTGAATGTTTGCCATTGAAAGTTTTCAGAAAAATTTGAATTTGTAGTCAGTTTGTACAGATAAAGCTTTGGGAATATGTAATTTGAGATTATAAATACAAATACACTACAAGATTTATTAACCCTTTCGCTACATCTTTTAGCTGCGGCTTGCAAAAAATCTGAATTTTTCAAGAATATCTACTATTGATCTCTTTAACAAGAAACAATAACAATTTTTCAAAATTTTTTTATCTAAATGTGTTTTTCTAATGTTGCCATATGGCAACAAAAATCGCGAAAGGGTTAACAGACAAAAAATTTAAATTTAGAGCTGGCCGGAATAACGTGAAAAAATACGATTTATAATGAGTTAACTTATGAGTTCTTCAAAGAAAAATGTTTGGCACCACTGAGACTGCGCAAATTGAGAGTTGCAGAGAGTGCTCGGTTCAAGAATATAGCAGGGAGAACGTACGCTCTGATGGGCAGTTGCACCGTGGCGAAAACAGGCTTCAACATAAGTGATACCAAAAGCATTCATTTGACTTGATGTGATTTAAAAAAAAATAGTGCTATAATATTTTATTTAAATCTGTTAAGCAGAAGCACACAATTAAGTTTTTATAATTATTCATAAGAGCCGCAGTTTCCAAACTTTCATTCTGCATGAAGCAACACTCATACGCCCCGTTGTGCGGCCCTAAAGAAGCAGATACAGCGTAGCTGACCGCATTGCACAACAACAAGGCATTCCAAAAGCACGTGCACTATCTTCTCGAGGTTGCACAATCAAAATCAGACAACTAACTTCAGCCACACCCAGCCTGACATTCCTCTTGAGCCACATTTGTGACCACAATTGCCCAATCCCGAAACGCGTAACACGCCCAAGCTTTTGTCACTCGCTCGCCACTCGAAAATCCTTGCTACCGTTATGCGCACACATTATTAACTTTTGTGGCAAGCGTAATTGTGGCCTTAACATTTAGTTGCTGTCCTTTATGCACATTCGCAAGGCAGGCGCATAATAAGTTGCCGCAACTTTGCCGAAACTATGCCCAATCCCCGCTGCTCCAAAGTTTTCGCTTTTGCGTAATTACACGTCAAAGTGTACAATTTCGAAACTGTGCTCGTGCAGTTTCTTCATCTGCTGACGGTGAACTGTGCTGACGATTCTAGCAGCGCGTCTTCAGTCACTGCTAATACTCCATCTTTTGTGGCTTTCAATGGCGGACAACATCCAACTCGTGCGGTTTATGTTGCGGTGTAAACGGCTTGGCGGCTTAATGGCTTGCTGGATTGAGTTTGCCATCAAGTGACTTTTGTGGGATTTCCTTTTGGGTTTTCAAGAAATTCACTAAAGGCACGTAAAGAAAATTAAAATTGCCATCTTTTGCATGCATAAATGCCTTTTTCTCGCAAATTCTTCTCTTTTAGAACAAATCATGCAAAGTGTTATAAATGAAATAAGATATCAGAGCTTTATCCAACCTTTTGCTTGCTACAAAATAAATTTTGTTTGCTAGCTATAAACAAATTAAATTTAAAATCAAATCAATTAATAATGCTTATGGATTATGATTTATAATATTCTTGGAGAATATTTGATTTTGGAGTAAGTTAAATTTTTTCTACATGAAAAATGAAGAAATTTTTGTTAATAGCAAGGAAATCGAGACTTCTAGCATGCAAATAATTGAAAATTTTTAAAGATTTTTCTTTCTTTCAGCGTAAATTTATCGATTTTTACACCCCTAAATTTTCTGGTGCATTACTCTACAGCTGCGTCTTCTTTAGAAAATTTCTGAAGTATTTACATAATACAAATTTTCGTGTAGCATAATAAGCTGATTTGTTGAATATGCCAAAATCTTTATAAAACAACTAAAAAGCTCTCATTAACATCAACTGAACTAAAATCAATTTTATTAGTTTTATGCTTTTTATGTGACTACAAACTTTTCTGTTCACTTGGAAATATCCTCGCTATACAGCTCAAAAGTAGGTGATTTGTCATCACAAATATAGTATCCTACTACTTTCTACACTCCTCTAGACTTGATTGTATAACAACTGGCCACCAAAGTGAAGTGAAGCCTCAAACTAATCTCAAGAGCTTCCTATGAGCTGGCATTTATTTAATGAAATTGCTTAAGCTGCAAGTCAAACAGCAGAAACCACTAAAAGCCTTTGCCACTGTGAAAACACGCCAAACCGCAGCACGACTGATATCCTGACGCTTCTTGAGCAGTGAGCGCATCATTGGCATGCAACTGTTATCAAATATTTGAAATATGTATCTTATTGCTTCAGCAAAGTTTGAGCTGCTTTGCTGCCTACGCAGCGGAAACGTAATTTCAATCAATTGCGGTTGCTCAGCGGTTGCGGCCAGGCGAATGCTTCTTGCGTTTGGTGCGGCTGTGGTTGACTTTATGCAGGCTCAAGTGCATGTTTTCCATATTAATTTAATGCAATAATGCGGTTGCTTGCAGTTGGAAGTAAAAGGAATGCAAATTCTTGTCATGCCAAATGCGTTTGTATCGCTTTTCATTTCGAAATTATTTGAGTTTGAATTTCTCAAAGGAAGAAGTAAAAGGATGCAGTTATAAAATATTTTGAAAAATTATAAGAAGTTTCCAAATAAACTTGTTCGGAAGTATTAAATTTTTTTATTTAAATTCGCCTTTTCAGAATCGAGACAAACTTTTTCAAACTTTCATTTATTCTGTGTATAATTTCTTAGTTTACTTTTGAGTTTACTTCTTTTCCTATACTTTCTTTCTAATATTGCCCTTCCAATTCCTTTCCAAACCTGCTCTTTTCCTTTCTAACCTTCTCCCTTTCTTTTCATATTTTTCCTTTAATTTTCTTTTATCTTTTCTTCTTTTCTTTAAATTTATTTCTTTCCCTGGCTTCTAATTTCCTTTATTTCCTATTTTTATTTTCTTCGCTACTCTTTTTTTTTTTTAGCTATTTTGCCATTTTTGAAAAGCAAAAAAATTCAATTTTTTTTTCTTCTCCTCTATTTTCCTTCCAATCCTTTCTATGAGTTTTTGAATTTGCAAAGTATAGAATATTTCCGTTATCCCTTCCTTTCTATTTCTTTTTTTTCGCTGTAATTTTCCTTTGTTTTCTTGCCTATTTTAAGTTTTCTTTTCTATTAGTTTTGAATTTGCTAAGTAAAGAATATTAAATTTTTCCTTTCCTTTTCTTTTCTCAACTTTTCCCCTCCTAAGTTTCCGCTCCTTCTTCTCCTGCCCATTGCTGTCTGTCAGCAATCCAAATGAAAATCTGACCCAAATACTTTTGATTTCTGATATTTATTTTCATTCTTCCAGCTGAGAAAACCACGGCGCTGACCGTTCCATTTCCCAACTCTCGGCGAACATTCCATCTGCCTTGCTTGGCTCAGCATGTATTAATTTGTAAATGTATTGCTGCCATTTAGTGCTTATTTATTTTCGCTTTAGTGTGTGCACATGTCCTCGCCGACGTATGAGTAATGTTCATTCCAGCATGTCACTCATGCGTCACTCACACCCAAAATATTTCCACTTTTTTGAGCGATTCCATTTTGTGCCTTTTCTTCTGCACTCTTTCTTGGCCGTTTTGTGATACACAATGACAAATCTTAGCAAAATCGCATTTATCACTCGTACATTTTTTACGAGAAGGACTCGCCTTACAAGCGCATTAGTCACAGGCAGGACATGCATAAAGCGAAAGTTGCTGGCATTATGCGTTCTAATAAAACGTCAACAGCACAGAATGAATGACTATGGTAGACCCTTTATATTATTAAGGGTTTCTATTGTACAACAACAAAGCAGACTAAAACAAAAAGTGCTTTGCGCTGTTAGAAAGTTAAAAAGGCGACCACTCAGCAAAGAATTCCGCTCTCTTTTTAGCAGTTTATTTTTGGTCAAAGTTAAATTTGTTCTAAGCTCACATATGCAGCCGCTGCCACCACCACCACCACCACCAACCCTACCCACACATTCATGTCAACATTCAGTCACTTGGCAAAAAAATTGTGTTTGCCCTCGTTTTTGCGCTTTCAGCGCGCAGACGCTAACGCCGCCACGCTCAAACAAAACAGCGTCCTGCTCCATTTGCAGCCTAAATCTAGGAAAACTTTTCAGCTTCACATAAAAATAGCAAAAGTGGCAAAAGCATATTCCAGTTTCAGAGCGCAAGTGGAACGGCATTTTTCATGTCCCCATTGACCATATGAAAAATTCATTAGTGCCAGCCAAGTGCTCTACATTACGGTTAGAGCTGTGCGGTGGTGGCTTGGGGCTTGGGGCTGCAGGCGGGCAAGCATATGCGGCAGAAGTGTCTAAACCGTAATTCTGTGTGGCTTTAATATTGAATTTATTGCGGCATGAAAAATGTTATAAATAAATTGAGCACAAAAGTATTGCATTTTCGGCTTAGCGCTTGAAAACTAGAGCCCTGCTACGGGATTATAATGCAATATGGTGTAATAAATCGGGCTAAAATTCATTAATTTAATTCTTCGCTTGGTTTTTATAATAGTTGAGAAACATGAGACAATCGATTTCATTTTAATTAATATGTGTGTGCCTTGTTTTAAGTAAGGCTTCAAATTATTTAAACTTGCATTAAAAAATACTTATTATTAATATTTACAAGCATTCTCTTCTGAATCTCGTTCGGTATGAACAACAAATTCGTTGCGAAAAACTGTTTGCTATTTAACGAATGAAGTGTAATCAAGCTATTTCATTTTCTACAAACTGTTTTTCTCTTCTACAAACTAATTTCCTTCCTATTTTGAATTTTGACTAATTTTTAAACTGCTCAAAAAAGCAATCAGATATAAAAAACCGGCCCCATTATAAAATAAGACAACGTTTCTTTTCATTAACACTTTTTTTGATACATCATGTGCATGTTTCATGCTTTTTTAAAATTTTTTAAGTTTAGGAATAAAATCTAGAAATCTTGTATACAAAATAGGTTGATTCGAAAATGAAGTCATTGTCACTTGAAACAAGATTACATTAAAATTGGTAATTGAAGTAACTGACAGCGTCTATGACAACATATAGGACGTCGAGATTTCCATTTGGGTTGGTACGCGGTATGATGTAACGGTTTTAATAGTAGACAACGCCAACGCACTCTTTCTTTTATACAGCTCCCCTGCCTCCATCAACATTATTCTTGCCAACGCTGAGGGAAAATTTATTAAATAAAAACAGTAACAGCAGGAATTCCTTTGGGGACGCATTACTCTCTGCACGTGTGTGCGTTTGCATATGCATGAAGTAGTGTGTGTGTGTGTGTGTGCATGCACAGAAATGCAAATATGTCAGGAAACGTGCGTGTGCTCTAATTATGAAACTTGTTTTTCGGGCGTAGCCAAGAATTACGCCCATAAACTAGGCAAATCCATATGCCCCGGCATTGAGGGTGGTGCCTCGGAACTTTGCCTGCAGAGCGCATGCTCCACATTTAGTAGATTGGGTTGGAAGTGGAATAAAGCATGGACCTCATGCTGCTAATGAAGGTACGTATAGTTGCTGGCTACAAAAGTCACGTTCCAGCTTTGAGCAGCACCGCAAATCAAAAGCCAAAATGTAAGAGCAGAGTGGCGATAAACTTTTCGTATTTGGAATTTTAATTGCTTTTCGTGAAACTAGACAAGTTTAGTTGTTGTCTATGCAAGGTAGAGGCAGAGTAGTAGCTGTAACTTTAAATTGGTGCCATTGAAAGGTAAGGCAGGAAATTGAAATTGATTGGTATTGCTAGTGCAAAGCGAAATGTTTACACAGAATGCATGAGGAAGATAGCTTGGAGCGGTGTTTTGGGTCACAATTAGTGCAGATATCTAACTGTGAGTTTGGAACTTAAAGCAAGGCGAGAAGGTTGAGCAAAATTCGGTGAAAATTTTAGAGAAACCAAACCAACGGCGGGAAATTCTATAATCGTCCTTCTTCTCTGCGAATTGATTTGGTTGTTTATCACTTATGTAAACAAAATGTTTACAGATGAATCAATATACCCCTTAACAAACGAGTTCAATGAAAAGTAAGAGTAATTCATAGAAAAACACTAAAATATTTCTCGGAATATTCTCCCGTTACCAGTAAGGAATTATTGAAAGCATATACAAGCGATTGCCTTTATGTCGGTTATTTGCACACTAGTACTTACTTCAGCTAACAGTAAGATAGTGTAGTATATTGCATCAACTAAAAGTAATATACAATTTTACTGACTTCTGATAAGATTTCTGACTCAAATCAAAATAGCAATCGAAGTAAATTGAAGTCATATTTAATGTTACATATTTGTTATATAAGGAAATACATATATAGCAATTTTGCAGCTGTATTCGAGAAATTCTCTGTTTAATATGCCAAAGGCTGATCTACTTTTTACGAGTCTAAAATCTATTTTGACATCTGCAGTTTTTCATTTCGCCGAATCTTGGGTTGCTCGTAATATGCGGCAAAATGTTAGCCCCAACTGCTGCACGCAAACTGGCCCAATCTCCACTGATTACAACTCATTTATTATGTGACAAATGCGTCGCACAACTGTGTCACGTGGGAGCAGCGCTTAAAAAATCCGGTGCAGAGCAAACAAACAATTTCCTACTGCAGTTCTTCATCGTTATCACTTCCGGCAAAAACGCGTTATGAATGCTAATCGCAAACGCACACAGCCGCAGCGCGAAAGTCACATACAAGCGGAGAAGTTGGATGGCGAAAAAAAGTTAGAGGCTCGAAAAATGGCAGGATGCAAGAGAAAAAATTCGGCATAAGAAATTAATAAAATAGCAGCACGCGCGTATAATCGCATGGAGAGAGAGAAAGAATGAGAGAGAGAAAGAAAGGCAAGAGGGCACGTAAAGTGGAACTATGCGACAAATGAGATAAACTTTATAGCAGCAGCAGATAAGATCAAATTTAATAGTTTCCTGAAATATGTGCAGGTGCAAAAGGCAATTGTAGCACAAATTATGAAGCTGGGAAGAACTTTCAGTGAAACGTGCTGTGGAAGAGTAACATGGACATACACTTGTCGCAAAAAACGAATAATTACAACTTGTGTGTGCATGTTCAATTTAAAGCATAAGCTAACGGGACCTACACTAATGTCAGAACGAAGGCCTTCGGCTTTTATGTGAACAGTTTATATCAAGGTAAAGGTATAATCTCGAAGAGTTGCCGACTTTATCGCGAGAGAGTGGAGAAAGAAACGAAGTCTCTTTGCTTTTAGATGGCACGAGCCTGGCAGGATTCGATTCAGCATGCCACGCCGGTCGATAAACTAATTATATAGTTAAAATTCTTCCAATAAAGTAGTCAGTTAAAATAAATAAACAAATAAGTTACTTATTATTTGCTTAGCTTTTGGGCAAAAAATTTTTATTTTGAAATCCCGAAATATTATTAATGATAATTAAAAAGTTAGTTCAAAATTGGTAAAACTAAATAATTGGAAAATGTTCTTGAAAATTTTGTGACACAAATTTTGAAAAATATTTTGTTTCTGTATAAAGGTGAACTGTGACACTGTGAAGAGTTGCCGACTTTATCGCGAGAGAGTGGAGAAAGAAACGAAGTCTCTTTGCTTTTAGATGGCACGAGCCTGGCAGGATTCGATTCAGCATGCCACGCCGGTCGATAAACTAATTATATAGTTAAAATTCTTCCAATAAAGTAGTCAGTTAAAATAAATAAACAAATAAGTTACTTATTATTTGCTTAGCTTTTGGGCAAAAAATTTTTATCTTGAAATCCCGAAATATTATTAATGATAATTAAAAAGTTAGTTCAAAATTGGTAAAACTAAATAATTGGAAAATGTTCTTAAACATTTTGTGACACACAAATTTTGAAAAATATTTTGTTTCTGTATAAAGGTGAACTGTGACAAGTAAAAATTAGAATAGTGCATTCTGTGTCACTAGTAAGAGCCATATTTCAATAGCTGGAGAAAATATATGCACAGCCACAAGATTGCGGCCAGATCTACAAGAATAGCTACTTCATATCTCTTGAAGCTACACATCCAAGAGCAACTGTAAAAATATGAAGGAAAGTGGTGGCAGACTAGCAGACTGGAACTCTTGCCCAAATACCAGCTAAATCTTGGTCTAGTCGGAATTGTGCTTCCAATTAACTGATTGTCGGCTTGCACAATTTACCAATTCCATTATGCGAGCATTTTTATGAGTGTACCTAACCGCTTTAATTGACAAACGTGTGTTCATTCTAATAGAACCGGAAATGTGTGCTCTTACTAAATAATGCAATAAAAGTTGTTGTTACTTTTATGACGACTGTGTTTTGTTGTTCTTGTTGCTATACAAGCTGGCAGGTAAATTTCGCATTCGATATACGAAGAAATTGTCACGTTCACACAATTATGCGAGTTGGTCAAGAGCTGTTGCCATACGTTTGCAATGAAGAGGTTTGTCACCTGAACTTTGCGTGCCGCACTGCTTGGACGAGTTCTTCAGAAGATAACTTTTGAAGGGTTTTGCAAGTAGCTGCGGGCATGTGGCAATCAAATGTTTTGGAAATGCAAACTTTTTTCTAAAATCGACACTAATACTTTAACTGCTAATAATAAACGACACTCATTATGTTTGTCAAATTATTGAAAAGCATATGGGTTGTATTAAGTGCTAAGCAGAGCCCAATGATATTTTCAAATTTTCAATTATCGACTATTTTAGAGTAATCATTACTTAGTAATGCCTATATAGTAATGTCCTAATTGGGGAACTCTATTTGTTCACTAAGTTAATGGTTAAAAGTAAGTATGAGGTTTGGATTTTATACATCCATTTGTTTATATAGCCAGCCATATCGTAAATAGTTGCACATTAAAATGGATTATATAGACATATAAACATTGAAATGACTAACAACTTAAAACTCAAATAAGTTCATCGAGTACTCAAGTGTTTTATATTATACAATTTGTTTCAAGAAATGCAAAAGGCAAATTTCGAACTATGCAGAAACAACTTCTCAAATATTTTTCTTACCAATTTCTTACCTTTTATAGCACAATATTAAATTTCTGGCACTTTTTAGTCTAGTTTTTCTACGCTCATTCTGTTTTTGTGCTTTTATTGCGCTTGACTACCTTTTGCCGCTATGCTGAGATTTGGTCTTCTGCAGCGTTTACTCGCATTTCTTTTAATTCCAGCAACAAATTTCTTAGGTTAGCATATTTTTTACCTACAATTGTATGTAAATATGTACATATATACGGCATTGCACCCTTGGCATTAGCGCACGAAAATTGCGGCTTCATGTTTGCTCGCTTAATTTGCTTGTATGCAAATAAACCGCACAACAACAACAACAACGAAAACAGCAAGGACCACGGGACTGGCACAAAGAATTTTTAGTTAATTTTTGTGTTGTGCCGCAACATGTTTTATTTAAGCAAACAAAACTTCGGAAATTTTAAAATTTTCCATGCTCTGGCCCTTGGTGGCCGCTTCAATTTGCGCGCGTTTTGCTTTTGCTGTTTGTTTGCAAGCGTGCTTGTGTGCGTGTGTGTGTGTGTCTATTTCCGCATGCTCGTTTTCGCTTCATTTCTTTATGACTGCCACGTGGCTTGAGCAAATGGAGGCAGAGCCTGAGCAGCGAGAAAAATTGTATCTGATAATATATGCCAAACGCTCAAATGATACAATATACCGAAATGCCAATTTATATTTATCAACAGAAGCAATCGACAAGCCCGCCTACAAAAGCCGCTTGGAGAGTACTCACAGCTGAACGCGTCTGAAGCGTGCAAATCCTTAGGAACGCACTAGGAAGCGCAGCTAAGAACATTATTCATACAGTATTTAAAATATACAAAAATTATAGCATATTTTTAGGCACAAGAACTAAACGAATTTGCCATTTCTATTAGAAACTTGTTGGAATATTTAAACAAAAACGCACCAAAGCGCTGGGTAAATATAATTAGCATTAGCAATTTGAAACTGAACATCGCCTACGTTTCAAGTAGTTCAAGTAGAATGAATTTCTTTATTATTAAAATAATTTCTTTATTATGTAAAAACCCTTCAACCATGCTTTAGTCATCAAAAAATAATAAACGTAAACAGAAATCATGGCATATTTATAGGTGAAGTAAAAAATTCAAATTGTAAATATTTTTAAATGTAAATATAAAGAATATGAACAATTTCATTGCATGAACAATCACAACAATCAATGTAGCCGCATAATTTATAATTCACGATTTTTATTAAAGCAAATATTATTAGTAGTTAAGGGAACATTTTGTAAGCATGGTTCTTTCCTCTGCACTTCACTCAAACGATATGACGCTATCATAGCCCTCTTTTAGGCGCTGAACAAAATTTTAAGCCTACAACTTTCAGTTCAAGCGAACTGAAAGGAAGAGCATAAACTAGCATTTTTTGAGCTGCGGAGCAGTCGTCTTGCCAGCGGTTGCTTTAATAGCCGGTGGCAGCCACTGAGTTCAAGCTCACTACCAGAGCACGCACACACACTTTGATATGCCACACATATACATGCATATGCAAATGCTGCGCCTTTGGCCTTTGTTTCAAAGCAAATCCCATTTCTCTATGAATTTCTAATGCGGCGCGGCATAATGCTGGGATAAGCATCATGTGCGGCTGAACGCCTTGTATTATTACGTGCTCGAGCATGGGCGCTGGAACCAGTGGCAACCTTCCACCACCACAGGCACAGCCATCACGCATACAAACACGCATACCTACATGCCTATGTAAATAAGGGAGCCCACTTCGTCTTTTTAGCACAAAGCCTTAAGCCATCAGCAACGCACACACAGGCGCACATATTCATACACATAAATAAGCGTACACGCATACAAGCACACAAACATACAAAAGACAAACATGAAAAAACCGCAAGTAAAAGTTATGTTTAATTTTGAATGTGTTAGTGAGCCTTCATTCAGGCTTGTCTCATTGTTGCTTTTGCTGCTGCCACATTTCGCCGTTTTGTTAGACTGTTGTTTTTGTTGTTGTTCTTGTCAGGCGCTTGCCATATTCAATGTTAGCTTTTGGAGCGCGGCACTCGAGCGCTTAATGCACTTGAGATTTGCGAGTGGTTTTTGAGATCTCTTCTGCTGTAGGTTGGTTTTATGTTTCAAAACTTCAGGGCATGGCGAGGGCGGGCGGTACAGCATTTATACTTTTGATTTTGACTGGCTGAACTATGCCATTGCATGTGTGTGTGCGAGCTTGAGTTGTTGAGTGCTTCAAGCAGTTCTATAATAGTTGCCTTAGATATACTATACTTGCCTGTTAGTGTTGAAGAGTGAGTGTTAGGAGTGGGGGAGGGGGGGAGGTAGTTGTGGCGTTTTTTGTAAACACTGTTAATTTAAATTGAAATTTGAGCTGACACTGTTGGCAGACATGATCATAAATACTTAATATGCCATTTATTTTCAATTTATATTTTTGCTTGGCAACACTGGCAGGATATTCATTGCCCTGTGGCTGTTGGTTGTTTTGCTATGGCTTGGTAAATGTGCACAATGCTTTGCTTTGTTTAGTTTTGTAACAAGTTCCTAGCTTTAGTCTATGCATGCTTTTCAGCAGAAGAGAGGTGCAGGCGGTATTGAAAGCAGTACTAGAACTGAAGTTGGAACTAAAACAAAAGTCTTAAGCATAGACGCTAGCAGGCCACAGTATCGAGAGCGAAATTTTAATATGGAATTTTAAAGTGCTTGCAGATGCGAGCCGAGTACTGAAACTTTTTAGTCATAATATACCAAATTTCATTCCATCAACGTTTTGCTATGGTTCTTCCTTCAGTTAAGAGTCGTTTGTTAAATCGTTCAACATACTATTTTGCTGTAGTTGCCTGCTGAATGCTTCTTCAAAACGCTTGCTCTTATTGCAATTTCAGTTCAAAAGTTTAAACAAATTTTCCATTTTTGGCTTTAGTTCTGCTGACTTCGTATCTGCTGACTTGCTTTTCCTTTTGCGAGCTTATCTTGCTTGAATATTCTCTGCAGCCATATTGTTTCTACCATGCTAAAAATCTCAGCTCTATATTGATATTCTTATGCACACATACAACCACATGCACACACACAACCACAGAGTTAATAAATGAAAGTTCAGTGGCTTTGTGAAAAGCATCGAGGCGATGAAAAGCGTAGCAGGCAATAAAAATCGAATTTAATACAGCGAATCAGCTTGACAGCAGCGTTATCATATAATTGAATTTGCAAGCACTTTTTGAAAAATGAACATTTCGCTTTGATTGTTTTTGTAGTGGACAGCAACGAGCGAGCGTATCAGCAATTTATGTATGTTTCCACATTGCAATCAATTCAGAATGAAAAATCACTTCGTCTTAATAGATCGGCTTCCATTTTACATACTGTAATTGCATTCTTAAAATACTATTTAAATATAGAACATTATTGATATTGCGTCAATATTATTAATTCGCTATAAAAAAGTTACGCATTTTTCATAAATAATTTATATCATGAAGGAATTTTGCAAATAATTTGGAAAAATTAATATTCTCAACACCTTTATAGAAAGTAATTATTGTAGAAAATAATATAATTTATGAATCGTTGACAAAAATGTCTTTAAAGAAAAACGGAAGCTTAAGATATTTATGTCATTTCAAAATCGCTTGACTTGTAAGTATGGGTGTTATTGTATGTGTGTGCACATATACATATTTCAACTGCTTAACTCGGATATAGGAAATGCTATAAACGCAGGCGGATGCGTATTACCGCTGTGTGAGACGCCTAAAGCCATTATAGCGTATGAGCGCGGCAAGTATGTAAAGGCATGAGTGAGTGCATACATGTATGTGCATGTAAGCATGTGTGCATGTAAGAGCTATGTATATGTGTGCTAGTGGCATGTGACTTGTCAGCAAGCATATTGAACAGACGCAGCAAAAGGCAAAGGCAAGCATTTTTCGCTAGTTCCCTTTGTGCCTATTTAACTTACATCTAGTAGTAGATGTAAGTGTGTGCGTTTGTGTGCGCCGTTTGCTCAGTGCTCAAACTTGAGCGTTTAAATTGTTTGCCTATATGTGTTATTACTGCTCGCTTTGTATGCTTTGGTATGTGTGTCAGTGACATTTGAATTTTTCTCTTTGTAAAGACAGAATACGAATACATACACAGTAACGCGCATACATACATATTTCAACTACAGACACATACATATGCGTACATGCATGAACAATGCAAAAAACACATGCGTATATATGTATGTGTGTGCGTCTGTCAGAGCGTGTCAGTGTCAGCGTGTAGTGGCTTATGTGCGTGCGTTTTGGCTTTTCGTTTGTTGCGGTTTGCTCTAGTGTCTGTTGTTGTTGTTGCCGTTAGCTTGCTGTGCTAGATTTGGCCTTCACAATTGTCTATATATGCGTATGTGTACTTCACACGTATGTATATATGTGCATGTATGGCTGTGTTTTTGTATTGTTACGTCACCGTTTTTGCGTTCGTTATTGTTGTCCTTCTTCACTCTTGTTGTATTTACACCTAAAACACTCGCACACACACACACACACAGGAATTGTGCGTATATGTTTGTAAATGACAAATGACACGATTCATTATACACACATTTGGGTTTACTCCGTGGCTGTGCTTCTGAGTGTGTGTGTGTGTGTCGCTTATGACGCAACCAATTTGTCTGTAACCAATTTGTTGTTGTAATTTTGTTCAATTTAAACGCGAAATTTATTAAATTTATCAAAACTGACTGCGTTGCTTGAATATTTTGATATGCTACTTAAGAGTTAGCTGCTGGGGAAACTCTTATTCATTTATTTGTCTGTCAACTCAAGTTGAAGTTCAACTAATCCATTTGAAACTAATATGAGGAATGCACTTCAACATAAATGAATAACTTTTAATATTTTGACTATTTATTTTGAGTAATAAAAAGTTTTATATATATAAGACAGAATCTTTATGGCAAACTGAGTGAGAAAATTGAAGCAACATTGGAATTTACTTTTCGCATACTTTAAGTGAACTTACTTTTCGAAAATGCTCATTTAAAAAAATTTATTTCCTTTTTCAAATTGCACAGAAATATATCATAAAGTGCTTACAACTTACTTTTTGTAATTTGGTTGATTTCAAAACAATAGTCTGCATATCAAATTTGAAAAAATTAGATCTTGAAAATGTAAAATTTTTATTACAAGAATGAAGTAGAATGAGAATTTCGTATACCCTTTCTATAATCTAAAATTTCACATTTCTTAACGTTGTTTCTAAACTTCTACGCAAATTTCTCAAAACATTTGATATCTCTGAGCGCTGCGCCAGAAATGGCTTCATTCCATTCAATATTGACATGCTGCTGTGATGACTGAAGTGCTTCCGCATTGAATTATTGCCACCTTGCGTCGTCATCGTGAATCTTCACTTTCACTTATTATGCTTCAATTTCGCAGCTTGAGTGATTGCGCCACATGAGGTTCCTTTGTCAGCGCCGAAACTTGAACAACATTTTTATCTGGCAGCAGTTTAACCTAAATAAAACTCATTTTCTGCGCAACAAATGACAAGACATATTCCCAATTCCATTCTCATTTCTGCTCTTCTTATATTTTCTTACTTTTTTTGCACGCTCATGCAGCTTGTTCATTCTCTTTTGCGTTGCCTTCGATAACTTTTCGTGTGCAGGTGGCTGGCTCACCTGATATGCGCTCATTGTCAGTTATAGCCCGCTTAAAGGTAATTGTTATGTTGCGAACATTTTGCCAATTGTAATTTCCACATGTTGTTAGTTTATATGGCAGCAATTTGGGTGTGAGTGGAAATGCTGAAATTCTGCGCACTTGCGCACAGACGCATACAGAATGGCAATTCCCGGTGGCATTTTGTAGTTGAGACTTTTGCTTTTTCACCAACAAAAAAAGAAAAAAATACGCCAGCGAGAGGTGCAAGTTGTTTCAAAATGTAATAGCAGTCGTGCGTATGTGTGTGTGTGTGTGTGTGAATTGAAGTGCACTGCAGTTACATACAAATTTTCTTGTGGTCTTCACATACACACACACGCATTGATGCACACACTCACACTGCAATACGACATTTCATGACAGCACAAAGAGTAGCTGCTTAGGTACTGTAAAAGGCTAGAACGTTGAAAGCGCCAGCTAAAAATGCTTTTCTGCTCATGTGGAGCTCATGCACAGTGAAGCGTGCACAGGCATGTGTGTGCGTGTGTGTTTGGGCATGTGACTTTGCTGCCAAAAATTTATTTTTTGGTATTTCTTGGCACTGTAATGGTTTTGTCGAAAACGTGGAACTGTGACTATGTGCCTGTGTGTCAAGTGTCGGTGCATGTTTTCCTGCATTGGCTTATATGTGTATGTGTGCCATTATCACTGTTGCAAGTGCTTGCCAATATGTGGAGGCTTGACTGCGCTGCTCGTACGCACTTGCTGCCATTGTGTCATGTTATTGCTATATGATACATGAACATACATACATACATATATCATTGTCATTACGTTATTATGCTGCCAAAATTTGTTTTTGTATGCTTGAGTGCGTATGGAAATAATATGTGGAAAATATAGAAATTGCTAAAAAGTGGTTTCTTGTGTTCATGCTTTTTAAAGCTATTCTTTATTTTCTGCTTATTTATTAAAGCCAATTTTATCAGCATGCGCATAATATTCCAAGATTAGCGTCAATGCATTTCATCGTGCCCCACACCTGCCGAGGCACTCGAGAAATCTTCAAGTTTAATGCAGCTGAGCGTAGTTGCCATCAAAAGTAACGCACCACTTCAAAGCAAAGCATAATATATACTGCAGATACATATATATGCCGCACCCATACCAGTAGCTGCTTTTGTTTTCGCCATTATTGCTGCTACTCCTCCTACTCCTCCTACTCCTGCTGCTGTTCAGCCAATAAACCGCTGTTAGCCAAGTTAAGCACTGCCGCAGCGCAGCTTCATTAATGCCACAAATAGAGACCGCATTACATCTGTCCTTCTGCTTTGCTAGTCAAGCAGCGGAGCAACGGCTGTGGGAAGGGAGGGAAAACGGTATAACGGTGAAAAATATACATACCTTTGCTAATGTAGCATGTTAAAGACGCTATTACCATGTTCTCTGCGGGTGTCTGCGTTTAAGTGTATGCATGTGTCTATGTGTCTATGTGAGTAAGTGTTTGTCTATGTATGCCTGTGTGTAAAAGAAAACTTTCTAATAACATTTTGTAGTTGCCTAACTTAATTAAGTACGAACGTCGAGCCGGCGCTGAGGCAGGCTCATTTATTGGCGCAGGTAAGATCCCGCTGCGTCTTGTGCGTTCAGAGCGCGTCTCAGCACAGCGCCACAACGGCACCGATAGCGTCATTAAGCCAAGAGCTGTAAGCCAAGAGCAGTTGGTCCGCTGAGTGACCTTGGCTGAAGACTGCTCGACTCTTTCCCAAAAATGCCAGTGACATAATTCAATTTGCGCCTTGATGGTTTAATTACGTTGAGCGAATAAAGCAGAAGTCAGCGCATAGAAAAAGGGCAGGTGCTTGGAAAGAGGACACATATTGGAGGGATTGCACCCCACATATGGAAAATAAATTAAAAGAATAGACACCTTTATTACAATTTCCCGAAATCATCTTTCGAATTCAAAAAATTGGTTCGCTCGGCAATCTATTAAATTATTTTGAAATGCTTCTAATTCCAAGTTTCAAAGCAATCAAAAAATACTTTATATGTTTTGGGCAGGTACCATTGGATACAATTCAGAATGAATAATACATACAAATACGTTAATGATAATATAAGAAAGCAGTTTCTGTACTTTCAATCCATCACTTTAAAAAAATTTGCATTATAAGAAACTATGTAATATATTCGAAATATTTAAATTGGAAAACATTATTTGTTGAACTTATTCTAACCAAAAATAGTTAAAATGTTCTTTGTTTTTCAATTTAAACATTCTCTTTTTTTGCTGGCAAAATCAAATTTCATTTTACGCATTTCTCAGAAAACTAGCGTATATTTTAAAAAAATATTTAAGTGCAGATATCAAATATGTATATTTCTCATCGGCAGATAAGGTCAGTGTTAGCTTTTATTGTGAAAGCGCTTACATATCCCAAAATTCTCTGCTTTGCACTCACCATCCCATTGCATTAGAATAACCACCACAGCACTGATCAGTGCTTGCTCCAAATCAGCTGCAGCACAAAAGAGTAATTGTGAAATGTTTAGCCATTACGACTGCCTGCTGGGTTGCCAACCTTCTACGAGCACGTTGAAGCATCGCAGCGGGAAAGTTCCAAGTTTTAATTAGGCTCTTTAAGTATGCAGCGAACTTTTTTTCGACGACGATTTACAAACGCATTGATTTCCCTTCAGCGTGAACGCCCGCTTCAACCTGCTAAACAAAATTTGCACACATACAAAAACACACGTACATTTATGCGTACCCACACACGTGCAGCTGCGTAACTGCGGAATTGAGTGTGCATGAGTGTAGGTGCTGAAAAAGTTTATCCTCCTATCTGCTGCAAATTAGTTTACACACACAAACACATTGACGTACATATGTATTTCTCGTAAACAGTAGTGCCCTGTTATTTGCTGTACACACTCATGCACGAATTCTCGTTGTAATTGCCAAGCAGCGCACACATGCTCACGGATTCCACTCTGCCCTGTACGCCATTGCCAGCAAAGGAAGGAGCGCTCTCAAGCTTTAAAACTCTAATCCGTTGTTGTTCCGTTTTGCAGAGGTTTTTACTTGGTCGTTTGGACTTTTTGGCAGCGTGTAGCAGCATTTTCAAATCTGCCAGAGTGCTAGCAATCCAGCGCTTCCCAAGCTGTTTGAAACATGAACACACTATAATAAAAAATTCGGAAGCATTTACAAAACCCGACCAAAAAATTGTTGCTCTAATTTTAGGCCTAGAAAGAGGTTGGTAATGTGGAACGATGCTTGAGACAAGTTACTGTAGCATGTCAATTTTGCACAGACTCAAATCTTGCTTTAACAAGAATCTCTCTCCATAAAACCATTCGAGAATCTTAAAGTCTTTGCTATATTTTGCATAGACGTCCAGTTAGCTCGTACAACAAGCTCTTGAGTTACATTAATCTCTAAATGGTTTACATGAAAATAAGCGTGTGTTCACTCACAGCTTTGGGCATCACTGGCTAAAATGTAGAGAAAATGCAAGTACGAAATCACGGAAATGCAAAAGTGAAATCTCGGAGCTAAGTACACGAAATCGTAAATAGCTCGACAAACGAATGTAATCAGTTAAATGAATCTCAAGTAATTATTTTAAGCTAAGAAGAGTGGCTAAAAGGATTTCTATTTTTGTACGTTTTTTTTTTCAATTCAAGCGTACGTAGTAAATCAGCAAATATATCACAAATTTTATTTGAAAGCTAAGCTCATTGAAAGGTTCGGAATGAAGCTGCAGAATTAAAATATCTTGCATTAGAATTAATTTGTGTACAAAATTGAAAACTATTGATTCAAGAATAGACTGACTGAATTCAGGTTTAGTCAACTCCTTGTCATGTACTGGCTGTACTTTTTATTAAAACAAGTATTGTATGAACAAAATTGAAATTTCAAATAAAAATTAATTCCGAATGCGAGATAACTTCATCATTGCCATTCGTTCCTCTATCTCACATTCTTCTTCTCCTTCTTCTTCGATGGCAAGTTTGACAATCGAAATTTAAGCGAAATAAAGAGGTATTAATAAAATAAAAGAAGAATAGAATAGATACTAGAAAAAATGTGTAAATTCATGCCATTATACGTACAAGACATGCATACATGTGTTTGTGAATATTTCACTCGCAAATACATATATGTAGTTATATATAAATGGCGCACAAATGGCCTTATCGGTAGTAAATTACATTTTCCTACTGTAGCAAACAGTTTGACTGACTCGGCTGCGGGTTGGCCAGCCCGGCCCGGCCCGTCTCAGACTGCCCATTTTGACACTTTTCTCTTTGATGCGCCATCAGTGTGGCGCCATCTTTATTAAGCGCCCCATATCAACAACAATAAGATTGCTACTACAGATAACAATTGAATTGACCAGTGGCAGTTGAAGAAGGCGAAGCTTTCTATACTTTCTCTATCTGCGCTGTAGCAGAGATAAATGGATTTGTTTTCACATAAAATTATTTTGTAGATATTTCGTGTGTTATTTTGCTATGTGCTTCAAATTTATTTCTGACTGCGCTGTTGTCAAATGTGGAAATATCAGCTAGAATTTGTTATGCTGAGAAGCTACTTTTTATAAACAGTTGAATGGTACATTTAGTAATAAATACTAGTTAGTGGGCTTGCTGAATTTTAGTACAAACTGATTTTTGAATTTTTGTAATTCCTTAAGACAAAAATTTTGAGTACTATATACACAACAGGCACGATACGATTGAAAGCATAAACGGCAACTAATCCAAACGTTTTTACAGAAAAAATCTCAAAATTCTCAGAAATTCGAAAATTTTAACGACTTCAATATTAATGAAATATAACAAAACTTTGCGAAGTTCTCTTCTGCCTCTGAAATCAAAAGAACGAGCTTCAAAAAATATTCCTTTCTTGCTCTCAATTCGTAAGAAATTATTACATGATGTAAGGTTTGAGTGATCAGCAATCATTTGTGCAACCTTCTTTAAATTTGACTACAATTTTGAATTTTTTCATGTGCACGCAGGCATCAAAACACTTATCTTCTCCTTGTATGTGAATAGCTAAAATTATTAGAGAATAATTTTATTTTCTAATAGCAAAATTTAATTCTTTTCGTGAAATTACCATTTTTGTGATATCAATGCGATATTCATTTTCTTGTTAAATACACAATACAGCTCTGCACATGTGTATTGTTTAAGTGTGTGTGTGTGTGATTTTGCGCAAATCGATTTTCATTACGAATCTCATTTCTTTTTATGCTATTTATGTGCCTCATTATTTGCATTTTCTCTGTCGTTCGTGCACATTTTCGCGCCCAATTTCTTTCTTCCTTTCATCGTTTATGTGCATGTGTGCGAGTGTGAATGTGTGATTGTCGGTTTAATGGCACATTAATATCATTATTCTTCCATTGAAGTGCCAAATTTCAACTGGATTAACGAGCATAGCATTATTTGTGACAGGAAATACGTCTTAGAGAGGGAATGAAGGATGCCAGCGTGATCCATTAGGAAAATGTGCATGGACGCTGTTGAATTTGAATTTAGACGCTGATTTAGTTATTTCTTTTTTCACTGATTTTGTATGCGCTCGCTGTGAGCATGTGTAGATGTGCATATAAATGAATTCATTTTGGGATTGGTAAGCAGCAGCAGCAGTGCCAAATACAAACAGCTTTAATGAGATGCCTTTTTGTTGGATTTTTTGTGAGTGTGTTTGTGAGTATGTGGCAAATTATTTTTGTTGTTCACCTGTATGTGTATGTATACTATGTATGTCAAAAGCAATGCGCAAAGGCAAACATTCCAAAGTATGCTTCTCTGTTAGTGTGCATTTTCCAGCAGTCATTTATTGGCATGTGTGTGTGTGTGTGTGTGTTTCAAGTTAAAGTCAAATTATTTGCGTATGTGCTATTAAAGGCACAGCATGGCAGCAGCCGCAGCAAACATTCTGCAGGCACATATTTAATTTATGCTTGCCGCAGCTTGAAATTCAATTAAATTTGATTTTCAACTTGATTTCGTATGTAAAATGCTTTGAGAAAAGCTAATGCGTAGTAGTGTGTGTGTGTGAATGCACATAATGTGCCAATGGAATATATTAATAAATTTTGCATGTGTCTCTGGCACATCTGACTTCTTGCTCTAGAAGCATTTAGCATAAATTAGGAAAGAAATGCGCACGTTAAATGTATATATATTCAATATATACAAGTAAGCGGCTGCTTGCATTGAATATTTGAAATTCCTAAATAAGCTGTTATTTGGCTATATGCTCGCTGTCGTATTGCATTTTAAGCTCTTTATATTTTTCAGATTTCAATCGAATTAACAATATTTTTATGATTTCCTCTTAGCTTGCACTTTGTGAATAATTGGCAAGCTTTTTAGCCAAGAAACACTCTGTTGCAAATTGAAATAAGTTTGCGACTAGTTTCGTGTGTCATATTTTTGACAAGGAAATCAACTTAGTTCAATAAATTAAAAATAGGATTCAAAAAAGAAAGAAGAGCTTAAGAGTTATCTAAGAACAAAACACGAAACAAGAAATGAGCAAGCTGTTAGGAATGCCAATTTTAGAGCGTGTAAAAAAAACGTAACTTTAAATGAGAAGCTGAAGCTATAGCTAAAGAGAATATGTGAAAAAAAGAGAATACATAATACATTTAAGTAAAGTGAATTTGAAAGTATTTCTACGAACGTAGCAATAAAATCGAAAAAGAATTGTTCAATACAACCCAAACTAATATCACTAAATCATCTTCGGATAGATTCTATGTCCCAGTTGACATTTTAGATGCCAAAAAAAAGCTAACCGGAGAGCATATTGAGCGTAAATATGAAATTTCATTAAAATTATCTAATGTTATATTCTATTTATTTTTAAAATTTTAAAATGTCCCACTGAGAATGCTTATTGGGGCTATATGTTCCATAATAAAAGCACGACTCCAGGGTTTCTGAGTATGCTGAACATAATTTTCTAGCTTGATATTTCAGAATAGCTGCAAATTTCGTGCAACAGAGTCTCGATTTACAAAAAGAGACCCAGTCTCGAACTGGTTAAAAGTTTTTGTATTAAAAATGGCAATCTCTCAATAAAAGTTTCATAAATATTTATAAAAAATCTGTAGGTTATTGCGTGACTGCAGCTGCTTAAAATTTCACTAAAATCACAACAACTTAAAATCTAAGTTGTACTTTGCTTTCTCTAAATTCTTCCACTTCCACTCATGCTTCTTCTTCTCGTATGAAAATTGCCGCCTTTTGTGGCTAATAACTTGCAACTCTGCTGCGTCGTGTTGCATTGTTCCCCAGCTGCGCGTGGTTGCTGCTTAAACTTTTTCTGTGGCGTACAGCCCAAAAGGCAGCAATTTTTATTAATAAATAAAAATGTGGAAAATATGAGCATTTTGTGCTTTTGTCTGCGCATTATATAGCAGGCAGTGTGGAGCGTTTGCGGTGCTTTGCTGCAGGCAGCTGCAGTCGCTGCAAATTTTGCGCTTAGGCACACTTTCGCAATAAGAATGCAACTTTTTGAGTTGGAAAGGCTTTGTTCTTGCCTTGCTTCTGCCGCTCCCGCACAGCCTGCGTTTCTCACGAGCAGCACTTTTAAATTAGCACAAAAGTTTCACAGTTTCACTGCTGCTGCTTATTTGTGGCGCTGTAGCTCTTTTGTGTGTAAATTTGTAATGAAATGCCTATTAAAAAAAGTGAAGAATAAAAAAGTCAAAAAAATACGCAATAATTTGCATTTTATGGCCTGCGCACATGACGAAACTTTTTAATGGCACTGATTGAAAAACAAAACAAACCAATGAAAAGCAAGAAGCCAACTGACATAAACAAAACAACAACAAACACGTAAAGAACAACAACAAAAACCAATAATTCTAAAGGCCACTGAAGTTTTTATTTGTCTAGCAATTTGAAAACTTTGTAATTTGCCTTTTTCATATGCATACACACAAGCAGTCACACAAATACATGGACTCGACCATACATAGAGACACTATAAGGCACTCTGAATAGAAACTTTTAGAGTGAAAATTCCTCCCTTTAAAATTGTGTAAAAAGTCTGAATTGTGTAATACATAATATGAATATGGTAAAACTTCAACAAAATAAAATGAAAATTATTCCAAGGAATTTTAAATGTGATGAGTGAAAATCAAAATAGATAAAATATTTCAACAAAATTTAAATTCTCTCAACTTTTGACTTGTTAAAAGAGTGTTTAAATTATCTATTCAAAAGAAAAGCTGTTTGCTGTTTTTTACTTTCGAAAGCATGAAGAGAAATTTTCTACTTTGAACAGAAGAATGTTGCTCAGGCTGCGGTCCTTAGTGAGTGGAGCCACACTCCGAAAACAACCCAAGCTGCTTGCTTTCTTGTTTCGAAAATTTTGCTTTCATTCAAGATATGTAATAATTAATAATAATTGATTGGCGACTCAGCCCGTGTGGGCTTAGGCTTAGCTTTTTCGCGGAAACTTTTCTGTTTTCTTGTCATATTTTTCACAAACTAACGGGATCTACTTTAACCGAATCCGAATGCTAGAAAGCTAGGCCAAAATTTTGGTTACACGGGCTAATTTTATATACATATATCTTCCAAAATTATACCATACAATCTAAAATCCGATGCAGAAGAGTCCCTTGAAAAGGCCATCTTTATACGCCACTGAAAGTACATATGCGCCTTGATTTATATGCCGCAATTGGCGAGTATATAAAAACTTTTGCCACTCGTTTTGGCAATGATTATCAACATATCGTAAAAAGCAAAGTTTTATGCCCCCACTTCACTTCTCTCTGCAATATTTGTTTAACATTTTCTGCAGCAGTCCCCTTCAAGTGCCACAGCAAAACAAACCAATAATAAATGCGCACACATTACGTTCTCGCCACGCCCGAACGTCCTCAGGGCTGCGAGCAAGTCGGCATAAGTTCTGGCGCCCTACTGTATGCAACGTGCCATGCCAGCGCAGTGCATTGACTTCAAAACAGTTTGGCACGGATTTTCGGTGAAGGCTGTTTTTGTAAGTGTTTGTGACGTGTGCCACTTTTCGCAATTTATAAACGAGGCTTACGAGTTTTTTTTTAAGCGCCAGAAATGCACAATTTTAGGAAAATTTAGCCTGCTACTCCGAATTATAAATCATTGTAATTTGTTGGATTTGCACAGAAAATAAAAGATTTGCTAAAAATTTACATTGTTCTTTCACTTCAAATTCAGTGCAATTTAAAATACTCAATTTTGAACTTGATATTTCTATTGTACAAAATTGTTTTACTTTTAAGAACTGCCTTCAAGAAGTTGCTCCAATAGTTTTAAGTACCAGCATAGAGATAGCATATTATATAACATTTATATGGTTGTTCTGCTTGAAATTTTGGAAAAGATTCTGCATGAATTTAAAATAAAATCTTTGTAGTCCTTGGCAAATTAATTTTGCTGTTTGTTCTTCGGCGTACCTGCAGATTTCGTCCTTGGTAAATAAAACTAATGCAAATGCTTTTTGAAGCCAAAACAGCGAAGTGGCACAAATTCCGTGCGCCACCAGCAGAAGTTGTCATTAATTTTCTTTAGCCAAGCATGCTGCGCCAAGAGCCCTCATTTGCATGCAGTCAGCTAAATTAACAAAGCCTCAGGCGTGTTCTGAAATAAGTGCACAAATTTGCCAGGGGGTGCAGGGGGTGGCAACAAATTAATGCGAGTTTTGCTGCAAAATAATTTTTATTTAGGGCGAAAATATTTCCTTGGGCTGCAGCAAATTTCATGTGGTAGTAGTTGCATTTCATATGAGACTGGAGTGTGTGTGTGTATGTAGGCGTATGAGTGATATTAATGAGTAGTCGTTTTACTTGCTGAAATACTGTAAAATGAGTGCGGCCTAAGCGAAGGTCAGCAATGAGCTGCTATGAAATAAGTGCTTGCTTTTATGCCTACTTCAATGTAATTTATAGTTTAGTTTACACTCACAAATATTTAAATAATACCTTTTGGAAAATGTGTACATTTGTACATATTGTATATTTCACAAGGTTACGCTTATTTTATTTGTGATTTGATGGGCGATTTAGTTTCCCTGTTGGAGCACTATGCTTGTCTAGTAAATTATAAATAGAACATGTACTATAAGTAAAATTTTCTTTAGAAAATTTAATAATTGAAAGCAAATAACTGTAAATACATTTTTGAAAAATGTTAAATGATCGAGAATATCTAAGTGTATACAATGAAAAGTGCTCATGATTTATATTTACCATAAAAATATTAATTATGCTAGTTGCAAAATTAAGTTCAAGTGAAAAACTTGTGTATGTTTTTCGTATATATTATAATAGCAGCCCGTAAAACGAGACTAAGATGGTATCTCTTCCTTTAACTTGTATGTGTACCTTTAATAATCTCTTGAAGTGTATAGTTTAAAAAAATATGAGATATACAAGAGATTAATGTGCTTACAAAATAGAAAGCTGGCAAGCTTTGAGTTCATAAGAGCAATCCTTCTCTCTTTAGAAGACATAATTTTCAGAAGACTCTGCCACATATTTTGCTCACCACAAAAATGCGCTGCAAACATTGAGCAGCCACATTTCACACCAAGGGCAGATAATATTTCCTCCACCCTACAAGGGTATGCGAAACCGCCGCAGCAATACACTTGCGGAACCGCCATTATTCCAATGCACATTTATCATATAACAAAGAATGCCATTAATGTCCAGATAAGAAGCAAATCCTGATAGAAATAATGCCATGTTAAGCCACACAAACACACTCACATCAAAACCGAATAGGCGATAGTGCATAAAGAAAAAGAGGCAACGAAAAAGCAGCAATATATGCCATGCCACTGGCAATCTACAGCGCTAGAAGAAACACGAGGACGAAAAATAGCTCAAAATCGAACTCAACGGATCGATTGTGAAAGCATTTCAGCCTTTCCGCAAATTTAATCAGTTACACCCTGAAGGGATTACAGTTATCGAGTGCGGAATCATAGAAGAGCAGATGTGCAAATGGGCAGAGAAAGAAAGAGGTGTTGGAATTGTTGAACAGAATTTTGGGCTTGGGTATATGAAAAATAGTGTGTACGGATTTCTAAGAAGACGTTGTTTTGGCTGTATGTGTGTGTGTTTGAACTGAGCAGCATAAGCGGCAAAATATGTTGAACCTTTATCAGTGCAAATATTCCAGGGTGTACCGCCGTTGGGACTGCTCAGGCTGACAGTTTTATTATTTATACATTCAAACGAAAAATGCAAATTTTTTGCGGGCATGCTTCAAAAATGTTTGCCACTCAAATATTTGCATATGCTTAGGGGCGCACACAAAGAGGGATAGCAGTTGTAAGTGCAAATGTCAATAGAAGCGGCAATTCTTATGCGCCTGGCGAAAATTTATGTGTGTGTCGATGCTGAGTAACGTCATAAACGAAAGATATTTTATTAATTCGCCGAAAAATAAGCATGCATTAAAATTAGGCAGACACTAAGTGCTGGAAAGTATTGAAATTTTGTTGCTACATATTGGTTGAACAATCTCTGAGTAAGGACTGCCCATATAATTAGTAGATAAACTATTCCAATACCTCAATTCCTTTTATTAAATATTTTTACGGTAGTGTGATTTCTTCTCATTTGATTGCATAGGTGATTTGATAGGTTTTAATTGTGCATTGATTGGATTTCTTCCCATTCAAAGTTAGTTTATTGTTTATGAATTGATAGTTTATTTGGCACTTGTTTCAACATTCAGGGCTTTGCTTGATTCGACTTTAATATTTAAAAGTATTCGTCAATAACAAAATATTCTCTCCGGAGTTTCATTTTGCTTCATCAATACGTTTCGCAGAGGCAAGTTAAGTGATTCCTGCCAAGCATTTGTATTCAATATAATCAAATTAATAAGACATTGTAATAAACGGAAATGGAAATATGCACTAAAAGCGTATTTGATAGCATTTCTAGCGTAACCCAAATTCTTTTTGATGGCAACATCAATATTCCATTTTATTATGCATTGCCACTGTGGCATGTTATAGACACTCAGGCGCATAAAAGCCGACACATGCACGTATGTGTGTGTGTGTGTGTGTGTGTGTGTGAGTGTGAGTGAAATATGATAAGACACAGAAATGAAATAAACAATTTTGTGCCGCTACAATTACTTCTTGGCGCTTGGCGTTGGCATGCGTGCCTGGAACAGCTAGCAATATGGGCTATTATTTACGACAACAAAACACATACAGAAATGGCATACTATTATTGTGTGTATGCGTGTGAGTGTGGCTAGTAAACAGTCATATAGTTAAAGCGTAATAGTTCGAACTCCATAAAATATTGACATTAAATCGAAAATAGGCACTCAAAAAATCTTCCTTGTTGCAATATAAGAAAGTAAATTGCATAGCAAACACTTTGTTAACTATTTATTAAGTTATGTATTTGCTGATGTCTTGTTTATGGTTTAGTTTAGTTTCATTGGCGATTTGTTCAGTCATAAAAGAAATGCTTTAAATATGATTGAATTTAATTTCAGAACCAATCAAGCCATGGCCATTCGTGCCACAGAAATAGTTTAAATACAAGCCAGCGCTTTTATCGAAATTGCTTAGCAATTTTGTTTCAAATAATGAACGAATTCAACATACTTTCATTTATCCATTTATTAAAGCATTTTCTCCAAAATAAATTCCTCTGCCTCTGAAAAAATCCCTCAACTTTTTATAAAATTTTCAGCTATTGGCTTCATTTATATAATTTTCCTTTTGCAGCGTTTGCGCATTTTGGAATGACGGAATTAGAACTTCTTTCTTTTGGCACGACCCGGCCTAAAAATATACCTTCTTCGAACACTTGGCTTGTTTGTCTATTTTAATAATTGAAATATTTGAAGTTTGCCATAAAAACATCAAATCTCAAATAAAATTTCATAAATTTGCCATAATTATAAGACGTCCTTCCCACGCTTCCTGCCCAAAAAAGTCACTCGACTTTGAGCAGAAGAGGCTACTTAAGTATGCAAATATTGTGTCTGCGCGTCTGCTTGTCTAGTCGGTGACACAGAAAATTATAATGAAACCAGCCTCTGACGGAGCCAACAGCAGTTACACTGTGCTGCCAACATAATTATTTAAAAAATTGTATACTACACAACTAAATTTAAATTTTAATAACTAATACACAATTAAAGCACATAAGTCATGCCGCCTGAACTAATGAAAATCGTGCCAGCCCATAGTGCCACATCAATTGGCCATTATTTGTGTCAAGCGTACGCACGCAATCTCAACAATTACTTTCACAATTCATTGGCAATTATTTGCCAAAGCCATTTACCAAGTGTGCCCTCTTCGCTGACTTCTCAAGCACAGAGCCAAAAGCGTTCACCTCTTAAACACTGTAAAATATTGGCATGGGCTGCCCGCTTCGCACGCCGCCCGCGAACAAGCCAAGAGCAAATGCTCAATTAGTTGCGCTCATTGCATACTTTGAGGCGTTGTGACTGCTGCTGAGCGCAAGTTTAAATATTAACTGGCAGCAAGTCAGGCAGCCCCGCTAAGTCACTAATTATATACTTAATGTTCTGCATAATAATTTGTGTGCATGCAAACACACACAGACACACATACACCTACAGTGAATACGGCCTGCGAGGGTCGGAAGTAATGGTAGCATCCTTTATACAGTGCGCCACAAAATATGCAATGAGCAAGTTAATGATATGCGTAATGGCTGGCAATGCGTTGGCAGCGTAATTTAGTGCGGGGTGAAAGTTTAAGAGGCTTTGCAAATCTTAAGCAGCAAGGAGAAGGAAATGGCGAGCAGATCGAATTTGGCAAGCCGCAGAGCTCAGTTTATTTGAAGCTAAATAGCTTCAAAATATGAGTTTGAAAGGACAATTTTTCAAAAACTATGTTAATGAGTTTCATGAAGAGAGGAAAGGAAGGCATGATACCTGGAGAATATGCCTTGTTTAATACTATATCAAAATATTTATATAAAGAGCATAACTATTGAAAATTTATAATATACCATTTTTCGAAATCTCTTAAATTTTTAAGTACTTTTCAATCTTTTTTCCTTTTTGCAGATTTGAAACGCTGAAGAGTTGGACATAAAATGCCACGCCCTAGGCTGCGCCTAACTGTAACAACACCTGCTGTGTTGATGCGCAAGCACAAAGGCAGCACATCATAGACTCACAACAACAATAACAACAACAACTTTCATGTCGCAACAAAAACAACAACAGTGGAGAACGCACGTGCGATTGTTGAGCGCCTTAAAGTAGGCAATGCACACAATGTCTTGCATGACAATTGTGCTTAGGTGGAATTTAAATATTGCAACAGCAACACAAGTGTTTGTCGACGACGACAACAACTCTTGGCGCCTGCAACAACATCAAAGTGGCACGCTGGCTGCAACTGCTGTCGCGCTAACGCACACACTAACACATGCATAGGCGTGCGTATATGCAAATTTAGACGGCGAGCGTGTGCTTGTTAGCACACTGCAACAACAAAAGCAACAACAACAACAGCGAACAACACAAAACAGACGCCAGCAACAGTTTTAAGTGGACGCTGCTTGCTGTTGCAACATTTGAAGTGTTGCCTGCGAGTGCTGAGCGCACATAATCCAATGGCGTGCGAGTGTCTGCCGTTGTGCTACAAAAGGATGCAAGGACATACGCTAAGCACACACACTGCCACGTAAAACAGCAGTGCCAACAACAACAACAGCAAAGCGTACAGGCAGCACTCGGCCGCACTCAGCAGTGCTGGCGGCATTTGAGCGGTACTTTTTTATTACATTAATGCAGAACTAAATGGCATGCATGCTCCTGGGCAATGCCAATTAAAGTGGTTCCAAGCCAAGTTCTGGCAGCTGTGAAAGAAATTCATGAAAAATTCAAAAGCGGCTAAACTGCAAAGAATCAAGCTGAAATAATATGACCAAAGTCGCTAAATAACTTATTAAAGCAAAAGCAACTGTAAAAGCGATAATTAATAAATGTTCAAAATTAGGAATCTGTATGTAGAGAAAGCTGGAACAACTTTAAAGCACGAACAGCCTTGAGCGAAAAATTATAGCTGACAAAAACCACTGTGAAAGGAAACAGCTTGACTAGAAGAAGAAGAAGGTCGAAGTATTGCAAGAAAATAGAGTCTGGTAAAAAGAACAGCAAGCCGTGCTTGGAAAGAATTTAAAGGTGCAAAACGGCAGTGACAGTGCGAGAAATATCTTGTAATCAAAAATATAACTTTGAAAATTTGAAAATTTGAAAATTTAGACAAAATAAAAGCGTATATAGATTAGTCTAATATTTTAGAGAGCTGGCGCTGAAGCCACACCAAAGTGAAGACTTCAAAACAACACAAGAAGCTTTCTTAGCGAGGCTTGTAACAGCAGCACAACGGCAAAATTTACAAAAATTTATTTAATTGGTTAATACTTAAAGTTCCAGCCAGCTTCCAGCGCTCTGCAGTATTCAACCTTGAGTCTAGAAACAGAAAAATATAGAAAGGAAAGTGCTTTTCGACATGAGCACGCTTACACGTAAATTGCTAAGCTTTACTTCCTGCCAATTCGTAAGGGGGCTAATGAGCGCTTAACGGAACTTTGTTTACAAATTGCAATAGCCTCTAGCTGACGTAGCGAATACAACAACAACGACAGCATTAATAAAATATACAGCGCACAGGCGAAAGCTAAAGCGGAAACGGAAGCAGTAGCAACAGCAAAAGCGAATTGCAGCCGCCAAAGCAGCAGTCGCTCAATTGCCCATAATAATGGTTATGTTGTTGCAGTACTGGCAACTGCAACCTGCCACAACAACAATAACAACAACAACGACAGCACTCACAATACTGCTGCTGCTCACAACATGCTTCGGTGCCGGTAGCAGTGGCTCGACCGCCACCAGCTCATCGCTCAGTTCCAGCAGCAAACATACGAGCGGGGCGAGCGCCAGTTCTGGCTTCAGCGGCAGTGGCAGCAGCAGCTCCAGCGGCAATAGTAATTTAAATCTTAATGACAGAATATCAGCGAGCAGCAATGCCGACGCCGCTGCGCTGGCAACAGCGAGCGCTATTAGCAGCAGCAGTGGAAGTGGAAGTGGCAGCAGCAAAAGTGCCTATGCCGCACTCACATCAGCTGCAGCGCTGCCCTCATCCTCCGCGTCCGCTGCTGCAGCGCAGTTGCCCTCATTATCCTTGACTAGTGGCAACGCTGCCGGCTCGGCTTCCTCAGCGGCCGGCAGCACGCGCAGCAGTCGTCAGAATAGCAATAGCAACAACAACAACAACAACATCAACAGCATTAACAACAACAACAGCCACAATCAAAATGACCAATTACCCGCGCAGCTGTCGTCGCGCATTATACACACGCGCAACGGTGCCATATCGGGCGTAATTGTGCAATTAGACGGACGCCATCTGGATCCGGTCGAGGCATATCGAGGCATACCATACGCCTCGCCGCCCGTTGGCAATTTGCGATTCATGCCGCCCGTGTCGGCGGCCATGTGGTCGGGCGTGAAGAAAGCGGACAGGTAAGTGAAAATGCTCCGACGCGCACACATTTCCATCAACTCAGTGGCAGTGTAGCTATGGCATAAGTATATTGTATATGTGGCGCATATACAGGATGTGCTGCAATGTCAATACTTTGGTGGAAACACTTTCCGTTGCAAGGTAGCAAATAGCTTTTCTAAAGGAGCTCTCTGGTTTTTATCAAAAGTAAAATTAATGCTCGCAACGGTAATTTGATAACAAACCACCCTAAAGCCAGTCCATAGAGCACTTTAAACTACATTTGCAAATTCGTTATAATTTTATTACAATTTTAGAACAAAAATTTTTTGAATTATGAATTTCTTCAGCAGTTCATTATTCAATTGCTAATAAATATTACGGGAATGCAAAAAATAGTTAAATTTTTAGAAGGACCTCTTTAAGTAAGACCCTTCTTGTAACAATAAATAAATAATTTTCAGCTGAGCTTATGCTGTAGTTCCTTTTGCCCACAGCTTCAAAGAAGTGGGAAATTTACTTTTAGCGCATCATTCAAACAGCTGCCTGAACGAACGATTTCCCAGTTATTGACAGCTCACCCTGTATGGTGCTGTATATGCGAATTTTTTTAAGTGAAAGTGCTTCGGGTGACATGTGCGAATATGTATATATGCGTTTTTATGTGCACACGTGTTTGCAGGTATGTGATTATGTGTGCTAGTGAAAATGGCGGAAATAAGGTTTATTAACATCAACTCCTTCTGAGTGGCACATGGGAAACATGAAGCTGTCTTAATGTCATAAGGAGTTGTTCACTAAATAATAATAATAATAAGAAGAGAAAAGAAGAGAAAAGAAGAGAAGAGAAGAGAAGAGAAGAGAAGAGAAGAGAAGAGAAGAGAAGAGAAGAGAAGAGAAGAGAAGAGAAGAGAAGAGAAGATAAGAGAAGAGAAGAGAAAAAAAGAAAAGAAAATAGAAGAGAAGAGAAGAGAAGGGAAGAGATGAGAAGAGAAGAGAAGGGAAGGGAAGGGAAGGGAAGGGAAGGGAAGGGAAGGGAAGGGAAGGGAAGGGAAGAGATGAGAAGAGAAGAGAAATAGATTGTATGCTCAATTTAGCGTTCTCAAATTAATAAATATTTTTTTAAATTTAGCCTTCATAATTGCTTTATAAACAAATGCAATGCTGTTGACAAATTTCATCTTCAAATAATCCAAGGATCTTAAAAATTTAAAAGTTGTGGGAAAATAATTAATTTCTGCAGCGCACCTTTACATGCTAGGTACTATCTTTCAGAAGCTTACACTCACCACTTCACAGTAGCTAAGATTAATTTTTCTTTTAAAAGTGACGTGCCAACATAGCCTTCATCTTTCAAGTATGCACTTCAGAGCGCTCTTTTAATTGCCTCAACACAAAACCGTTAATTATTAAATGAACCCTTAAAAATATTGATGAGCTTTTGAACAAAAAAGAAGAAGAAGAAATAGCGGTATGTAATTAGGTTGCTTTGTTTTCCTGGTTTTCTTTTGCCTTTACAAAAGATAAATTGTTACTTTTTAATTATCTACAGCCACATTAAAATACACGGCCTATGAAGAATACGTTTTCGTATGCCGTGCATAACCTTGCAGAAGCACGTAGCAGGGAGATAACGTCAAGCGGACTAACTGACAGAATTACATTTTGCGGCAAATATTTTCCGACCTCGCTAGTAGTTTCACGAGTTTCGTAAGATTGGGTTAAAAGTGACAATGGTTAATTAGCGGAAATCTAGCTCTAGTTGAACGAGCAAGGCAAGAGAAAGAATTGAGCCTATGGCGCTGGAAGGGAATGTAAAATACTAAAATTTGAATACCTTTTCTGGCATTCATGGGTAAGCTAGTTAGATCATAAGCTAACTTTCGTAAAATTTTTTTAATCAGCTATTTAAAGTAGCCAAGCAACAGCTCTCTACCTGACATACAAAGTTCTTCTAACTCATGCTTCTCTTTATTTTGGAGCTATTAAATATATATATACTTAAAAAATTGTATATTTATTTTCATTTTGCTGAATTAATTTGGCTGTTATATTGACACTTATTTTCATTTAAAAGCCATTACGCGTATTATAAAAGAGTTCAACAAATATTATTGAAATAAATATGTACATTATATGATTTCTTTAATATTTTATCAATTACTCAATGTGATATTTTTACATCGCCACCCTCTCAAAAAAATGGGTTAAGTAATTAAATTAATTGCCTCAAAATATTGGCTCATAAAGAAGGGATGCTTAAGAAATCTTCAAAGAGCACACCGCTAAAAACCATCTGCCCCTTATCCCATTCACCTACTTTGCACGGCATTGCTAATAAAGCACCATTTTAACCCTTTTTCAAAATGACTTCTTCATTAACGGCTGCCCAGAATTTTTGAAACTTTTGTGCTTTTGTTGTTTCTTGTTGTTGGCAGAAATGTCAAAGTGTAAGCCAGCAGCCTTGCTCAAAATACAACCTTGTTGCCCCGCTCATTGTTGTTGCTCTTGCCAACATTGTTGTCATAATTTTTCATTTTCTTGCACAAACACGACGAAATCATGGCCCCGAGTTGGTATGTCTGCTGGCGGAAAAAGGTAACACGACGGAAAAAAGGTGAAACGAAATGAAAAGCTTGCCGAGAATTTACATTCTTTGTTGGCGCCCCCATCTCCCATCCGCCATGCCCCCACCTACGGAACAACTGCTGGCATGCAACACAAAGCAGCAACAACAACGAAAAATATTACAAAACAAGTGTCACAAGCGTTTTTGTTCTTTTTTGCTCTATTTGCTGTTCAGCTTGTTTTATTTCGTGCCCCCGCAAAATCACAACAAAACCGAGTGACAGTGTTCCCCGCTATCCGCCCGCTAGCATTTTAGCGAAACATGGCCCAAATGGCAATACAGCAGCCAGCTGCTGACGAGGTGGTTGCTGCTGCTGCTGCAACTTCCGGCATTGTTGTGCACGCTGACAGCTGCGGCTGATGTCTGTCAAAAAATTACAAACAAACTGTGAACTCGCACACACACACACACGCGCACGCATATGCGCGTATACAAAAACATACAATAATTACATAAACATGTGCATACATACATACATGAATACTTGAATGAACGTGGTATGAGAACAAAAGGCAAAATTTATTCGCATATTTATAAAGGTGGAATTCCGAGTTGTCCTTTAAAATTGTACAGAAAAGAAAAATTCGTTTTGGTAGACTGAAAATTGCCTTTCCATTCAATTTCGAATAATAAACTTGTATGATTAGTTAAACTAACTTTGTTCGAATGGTTGCTTAAGTAATATATACATATATTAATGACATTGTTGGAAGAATAATTATTGCGAACTTCTCAGCAGTTTCTTAATTAATTTTAATTCACTTGGTGCTTGAACAGTTTTATAGAAAACACTGAACTTACACTAATTCAGCGTGCTTTCTTCATTCAAGAGGCGACGGTTCTCGTAGGTATGGCTCATTTATTACAGCATAATATTTTTTATACTCCATTCAAATAAGATCAGAAAGTAACAGAGCAGTAGTATTTAATTCGAAAATTTAAAAATTTCATTCAGAAAAAGATCAGAGAAACGAGACATTGACTTGAGTGATAATGTACAAGTCCTAGCTGAGGTCATATAGTCCTTATAGAACTGTTTTCCCTATGCATTTCAATTCCTAGGCGAAGCACCCTGTATGTATGGGCAACGATCAGAATCGATTCGTATAGTTTTGCTACTGCTTGCCTCTGTTGCAAATCGTAGTCACACGTTTCTTATATTTTTTTTAACGTTATTTTTGGCCGTATTTTCATGTGCTACTTATGAGCAGTGTTGGCTATCAACCCGCAGCTGCTGCCTGCAGAAAATTTACAATTTGTTGTATTTTCCATGCAATATCAATGCAAAATAATGCTTGTGATTTTTGCTTTCACAATGCATACGCCTTCGTTTACCAACTTCCCTCCTATATCTGTTTTTCTCTTTTCAACACCATACCGTTCATCAGGCACATCCTTCGAAGCAATTACGTACTTTATTAATTAAATTTGGAAAATGCTTCATTTCCCGTCTTCCGCAGCCAGGCACATCGTAAATACATTCTGTCTTTGAAAATATTTAAATAAACATATACGCATGCGTATATATATACATGATTTTATATGGGTAAGGGTGTTTTCGCATGCTGGTGTGAGTGTGAGTTGGCTCTCACTCAGCCACTTCAATTAAGCAAAACAACATTTTAATTTATATCTAGCTGCCTTTGCTCAGTCCTCGCTTTGCTCTCGCTCTGCCATCAGACCAGCATCATACACCCTCTCGCCTTCTGATTCCTTCGGCACACCCGATTTGACTGTTGTTTTTGTTATGCTGCTGTATGGTTTCCTTGCTGGCTTCGCTACGCTTAAGTGTTTAATTTCAATTTAGTCGGAATTCGCTGGCAAATTAAATGGCATTGCGTTTCTCTGCTTTAAGATTAATCGCTTGAAATCTGCAGATAGTTAAGGATAATGCCTCCATTTAATTGCGCTCGCATTAAACGTTCTTTGCTGTGCTTGTGTAAGTGCATTGAAGCAGTGGAAATTGATCACATCGATGAGACGCAAATTATTTATTTGTTGTTTTTGAAGAGTAATGGGCTCGAATTTATGCATTCAGTTGACGTCTTCATTGTAAGCTAGCTTCATCACAATTGAATTTTTTTTTTGAACTTTTGCTTAATACATAAATTTTTTCCAAGGGTTTCTCGAAATAGTTTTGAATGTTCCCAAGTTTGTTCACAGACGTTAAAGTTATTAACCAGTTTGGTTGTTGATTTCCCTACCATCAACTCTGTGCCTCTGTCGATTTTCATCATAATCCAGCAACATTTTTATTAATCTTCAAACCATAAACACTTTTATTGACATTCAGGCATGTGATAGAAATCGAAATCGTACGAAAAGGCGAGTGAAATCAATTTGCCTTGTGATATGTTTCATTTTCAAAATCGAGCAAGTCGTTCGGTGCGATTTCAAATCGAAATGAAATCGTAAAAACCGAATTTCATCACAGGGCACTGTATGGTTTCGAATTGCTCATGTTGAATTGTACATAAATTCCGAATTTTGAAATGAAATCGTTCGATTTCCATCACACTTAAAACGAATTCGTACGATTTGAAATTTCATTTACGTTTTGAATTCGAACGATTTGAAATTTCATTTTCATTTTGAATTTGTACGATTTCCATCACATGCCTGATTAGCTCTTTAATTTTATAAGATTTTTAAGAAATCGATCTTTTTTAATCTTCCATTCCCTTTTCTAATTAATTCAATTTTTGGATTTATTGACCAGCTACTAAAATCCTTTCAACGAGCAGTCATTTTCCGAATTAATTAAACACATTTTCCCTTTTCAACCACGCACAGACTGAGTATTTCAACATGAACACCTCCTTCCTTTCAATTTTGCATACCTTTCTTTTCCTCCCTACCTTTTGCAAACACGCTTTCTCTTTCACAGCTTCCTTATACTGCTTCTTCCTGCCTCATACTACCAGTGTATCTTTAAAAAGTAAACAAATAAATCAAACGTTTCTGCGCTGTCTGCATCCACAACATCAACATCAATACCACTTCCAACACTCCTACCACTACCAAAACCAACAACCCAACCAATTTATCAGTAAATCTAATATTCTTCCGCCTGGGCGGAAAATTTGAGCAAACAATTTCGCCTGCAGGCCAAAGAAATAATTTAATGGCACACCGCGCCGAGACTTAATAATATCAGCTGAAGTCTTTGGTAGCATGTAGTATCCACAAAAAAATGCATACATACAGATACACCAATACAAGAACACATAGATACAGGTAGCTACAAGTAGAGCAGTTGACACGTCACCGTAAAACCAAACGCAATTTAATCTCAATACACGTGCATGCATATACACACACTCATATAAATTCTTTAGTAACATAATAAGTAAATTGTCTTTTTCGAAAATTAGAAATAAAAATATCTGGTCATATAAAAAGTATACGCGGTTTTTTGGTACATTTTTGAACAAAAATTGTATTTATTGAAAATCAATTTTAATTAATAATAAGTTATTCCACAAATAAATGCGAAAAATAGGAAAAAATTGAAAAATTTATATGATTTTAGCTATCTTTGTCAATTTTCTGACTTTCTTTTCGATTAAAAATTTTTGCAGGAAAACGTTCGTCAATATAACTTAATATATTTTAAGCTAATGCCTAATTTAACAAGATTATCTCTAACTAACTTATTGCTGTGAGTGTGTACTTTTTTCAAGAGGGATTAAATAAAACACACATTAAATTTACCAGCGTAAAAAATTGTGTCTACCAGTGCCTGCTCTGCTCGCGCTGCTGTTAGCAACAAAAAAACTTTCATCACTTGCCCACCTGCCGACTGGGTGGCAGCACCCACAAGCGACCTGCATGTATTGCGGCTACAGACAGTGGCAGCGGCGGCGGCGGCGTTGATGGCGCCTGAATGAGTGCCAAAATTAAATAAAATCCAATTTAAAATGAATTTTCACAATTTTACCGCTTTCATCGCGTTCACCGCACCACACCACAACCACCACAGGTTAAAGAGTGCCACCGTTGAATGCGCACAACTGTTGCCAGAGCCGCCAAGTGATGAGAGCACTCGTTTTCAGTTGCCAGTGATGAAGGCTTCGGAAGGGCGATGCTACATCTAAAATATTCAACTGTTTGGCAGATTGCGAGGGAATAAAATTGGTCTCACATTCCCTGAAATACGAACGAGCCCAGGGAAATCTTAGTGAGTTAGAAATTTTGGCATGGTCACTAGAATTGACAACAATGGCAGTGATTGAAATAAAGTATGAGGTTCTCCTGTGGTATTTGCTTGCCAAAGCCAACAGTCGAATTCATCAGCTTATACCCCAATCTTCTTCAGATACTCGAACATACCTTGAGAGGTTTTCAAGTGAATCGGCTGAAAGCGAAAATATATGCTGGGTGGTCCACTGGTACATTGTATCTCGGCATTAGCATTAATCTACAAGTCTACGGCTGCCAAAATGTTCGTTGACCGTTGCGAAGCGCACAACTGCACAATCCGAAGCTCACTATCCATTGCAATAGATTTGGGCATGTGTTGAAGTCGGTAGAACGCCTAAGTCGAGCGCTGCTTTAAACAGCATAAAGAACATGACTATCGATTTATAATTCTTTGAATGCTCATTTCTATTACTTGAGAGAAAAAAAAAGTAGTTTTAATAGCATATTTTTAAAACAACCAGTTAAAAATAGTTGATCTGTTTCTTGTTGCCCTAATATAGAAGACAAATCCAAGTCTTTCTAACTCTTATCACTGCCGTGTACAACGGAAGCTAGTAGAATGATTTATGAAAAAATTCCAAACTTGTAGGCCATATTTTATGAACTTTATGATTTGAATAAAGAGTGGGATTACGACGTCTGCACTAGCTTCTGCCTCTCTGTCACTGCTTCTGGCATCAGCTTCAAATGGAAATTAACAATTTTAATGATGAAAAATTTCATTTGCTTTTCATTATATTTTCTGATAGACTTTCAAGTTTGGCTCGGATATAAAAAATCAACGCTAAAGGCTCTGCCATGCTGCTGACTGGCGCGCTAACCTCAATGCAGCACGCATACGCAAAGGGGGGAAGAAAAGCTGCCGCACTTGCGCATGCATTGAATTTTTTATTAGAAAAAGTCGTTAACTGGTAGCGTCGCAGTGGTGCTAGCAACGCGCAAGGGGGGGGGGGGGGGAGGGGGAGGGGGAGGGGGAGGGTAAATCTAGCAGCGCTAGCACTTATTAAAAGTCGTAACTCTGCGGTGAAGAAAATTTATTGCTGGCTTCCCTTTTACAATGCTGCGGAAAGTGGAACACTTCCTATGGTCTTTTGCAGCTATTGTTGTTGTTGTGGTTGCTTTTGCAGTGCTTGCAACAGGCTTTACTATTACTACAGCTGCTTTTGTCTATGTAGTGGTGGCGCTGTTGAGCCTCTTATATACATATATACCATTTAATCCATGCTGCTTTGTAAGCACAAAAGTCTTTGCGAATATATTTCATGGCTTGCTTCAAATTGTGGCTACTTGCCTCTGCTCTCTGCTGTGCCAGAATTATGCGTAGAAGCACCTCATGCAGAAATCTAAATTTTATATTTTGTATTATAAATTAGTTTTCAAAAATTTCGCAACTATGCTTGATGTAACATATTACTATGTCACTTTCTAGTAACTCGAAGCGTGCTTTTCATTAAATTAAATTAACCCTAGAGAGATAACCTACGTCTGAGAGACGTATGCCTTTTTAATTTTTCGCTCTCCCTCTCTCGAATGTTTTTGCAACACGTTGCTGTTTTTGTTTTTCCCAGTCGTCTACAGTAGCTTGCCGGTGGTGGTTATTTTGTCGTGGTAAGTTCGATACTCTTTGAGTTTTGGCGATCGCATACGTCTCGGAGACGTATGGTTAGCTTTTGTGTGACTTTTACACTCAATTCGAATAAATTTTTTTTGATCGTGATTTCGTTTTTTCATTAGTTAAACCAAGAACAATGGCCCGAAATGGATGCTTAAATGACACAGAAATAAGTGCGTATTTGCAAGGTTTATCGGACGAATTAATGAAAAATTCACGATCGCGAGAGGTTGGAACTGCCAGATTTTGTTATGATGGACCTTTAACGCTTTTGTCCTATAAACCAAAGCCTTCTAAAATTGTGTTCATGCTCTCATCCTGCAATGAAAAAGGCACTATCGATGAAAGAAGTGGTAAGCCAGATATGATTTTGTATTATAACCAAACAAAAGGAGGAGTCGACACGCTCGACCAAATGTGTTCAATAATGTCGTGCTCAAGGAAAACTAACCGTTGGCCTATGGCAATATTTTACGGACTGCTCAACATAGCTTTTGTAAATTCATACGTTATTTATTGCCACAACCTACAGTCTCGAAACCAAAAACCGTCTAGTCGAAGAAATTATATGAAAGCTTTATCCACTTCGTTGACATCGCCATGGATGAAAAAGCGCTTGGAGGCTCCTAGTTTGAGTAACGCTTTGAAGCGAAATATAAAAAATGCATTGCCTCAACAGGTTGAAAGAGACAATAATGGAAACAGAGAAGAACCTGAACCAAAGAAAAAAAGATACTGTTCCTATTGCCCCTCAAAAATAAGGCGTATGTCTAAAATGGTGTGTGTAAAATGTACTAAGACTATATGCGGGGAACATAAAAATGAAGTGTGCAAAACTTGTACCTGATTTGACCACACTTAATATTTTTTTTTATTTATCATAAATGTTATATCTAAATAAGCTTAAAAAGCGAAAAAAATGTGTTCATTTTAGTTTTTAAGAAAACGGCAGTTCCTTTTACAAAATACTTGGATTTTTTTTTTTTATTTTATAAGAATACTGAAAATGTGATTTTTTGTTACATATTAAAAAAAAGTTTCTCCAAAAATGCATTTAAATAATAAGGAAATATATGAAGAATCCATGTAAGTACAAAAAGGTAAAAAATATTTCCAAAAATATTGTCACCATAAAGAAAAACTATGATACGTCCCACAGACGTATGGTTATCTTCTCCGTAACTTCCAATAGGGTTATCTCTCTAGGGTTAAGAAACATCCGAAGCTTTGATGCACTACAAATGCATACTCGACTAAAAGGAGAAATTTGTGAAATCCTAGTTTAGTTTATCTTAAAAGAAGCAAAAAAAAGCCCTAACACTAGATTGCACAAAGATGTAATTTTGACTGCTTTTTAATTTCACTTAGAAGCAAAATTATATTTATAATGATACAATTTGTTAGGATTTTTAGACTTTTTTTACAAGATATAAATCACATTTATTAATGTGCTATTATCTATATTGCTCAAAATCTGTCATTTAACTGTTTGACTTGGCTTGGGCAATCTAGTGTTAAATGCACACAACAATCCTGGAAAGTCCTTACTGGCATCATTGCCACCTATAATCTCCAAAGGTCTTTTTATTAATTTGACAATGAGATTTGAAAAAGGATTATGATGTTGATCTTGCAATTCCTGAACTTTCTCTTTCTACATTATGTCATATAATAAGTAATTAAGTGACAGGAGAGCACAAAACCAAACAAACCAGAATATTCGTTTACAATATTAAATGTAATTAAATTGTGTTTATGGCAACGAAGTGAAAGTGGCAAATATATTTGAGATTTTTATGAGATTGTTACACTTTTCTTGAGCTTGAGCATAAGCAGCTTCATAAACGAAATGCGCGTAAAACGTTACTTGCGCACACTCACACACACACAGAGGAATTAAGGAGCAAGAGAACTGCTTCACTTTTATCACCGAAGCGCCAGGCTTGGCGCAATTGCACCATTGCCATAAGAAACATTAATTTTATGGCAAAACAATAATGCAGCTAATAAAAGTTTTTACTTTAATGACCAGCATAAGAAACAAGGCAGCGCGGCAGTGGGGACAGCAAAGCGTGCACATCGCTCGGGGGGAGTGGAGGGGTTTATTTTAAAAAGCAATTTTACGCATATAAACATAAAGCTCAAGCATAATGGCACGGCATTAAAACAAAACTTTTAAACTGTGCAGCGCACATATTACCCAGTATACCCAGTCCGAGAAGCCCAAAACGCAAGTCAAAGCAGAGCCTTTACACTCAAAGAAATTCAGCATTATGTTTGAGCATAGGCTTGTTTGCCAATACTCCTATCGTACACAAATAGCTGATGCCAAAACCAATATGTGGTAGCCAGGGATGAAGGTACGAGCTCGAGGCCACTGGGAGACTGGATGCTAGATCTCGCTAAATATTTGTATTGACAATTCAAAATAAGCGCCGACGAATCAAAAATCTATTTTTCTCAAAAATAATCAAGCTACTATATCCTGAAACACTTCAGCTTGACAAATTAAAATAAAGAGCATAACTAAAATAGCGCAGACTTGATTGTCATAGCCATAAATTCTCGATTTAAGTTGTTTGAATCTCCGAAGAACTATAGCAGCTTCATTGATTTCTTATACTTGATTAATACTAATTTTATATTAACAAACTATTGTTGCTTTAGTAGCTCAAATACTTTACGGCATACATTTTGCTATAAGTGTACTAACTTCTCTTTATGCGTGAGCAATTACAGGTTTATCATAACGCGCCGTTATTGTTGTGGTTGTTAGTGCCGCCAGAGGTGATAATATTAAAAGGTTATTTTTTATGCTTTTATTGATTTTTGTTTTGTACTTGGTTTTCTTGTGGTGACTGACGCCTTTGAGAAGAGATTTTCCCAGCAAGCTGCTTAACTGCAATTTTATTAGAGCTCACACCTCAGTACTTTGTGCATATGAGCGCTGCCATATTCCTTTTATTTTTACGATGATGAAAAGCAGAAGACTCTTACCATATGTAGTATATTTTACTTTTACTGTGGCATTTTGAAGCGCGTTTTACACTCGAGTGCGCTCATAGTAATTTAAGGGCAAATACAGCGCAGCGGTATCTTCGTAAAACAGTTGAGTGGAAGACAGCGTTGCACAGTCTGCATAATTTAATTTCTATTACGCAAATATACGATGTTATATAAATTGATGGATTTCTATGACTGCGTTTATGGCAGAAGATATGAACATATGCATTACAATTAGGGTATTCATGGAGTCTGATATTTGTCGTATGTCGTATGTTGTCATAAAAATAAGTTTTCTTTTCCCATACAAAAATCAAATACGACTAATACAACACGGCAGCCTATGTATTCAATTTCATTGGCTTTTGGCATTTTTATTTTAAAAAATTTCAGACTAATATTTTGGTGCGCTCACAGCCGTCATATTTGATAAATTGAGGAAAACGACATATGAGACACTGTGAACGCCCTAAATATATAATTTTAACTTATGAGCTGGAGCTTCTTCGTCCATACGCACGACATGACCCAGCCAGTGAAGCCGCTAGGTGGTGATGCGACTGACTATCTCCATTTGTCAAGTTATATATCTCACCTTTTTATATTATATAGATTATAGTTTAATAGTTGGCAACCTAGCTCAACTTAATTGCTTTCTTTTCTCATTCTATTCTGAAGATTTCTTTCATAAATCGCAATATTTTTAATTTTAAAAATTTTGATAGCCAACATCCAAATCTGTCCACAAAATGTTCAATGCCACATACTGTCATCATCAAAAAATCAATGTGGCAAAAATAGTGCATAGCAGCAACAAAAAACCAACAGCAACATTTCCTAGCTTGCAGGTGCACTTTTTAAATTTTCCAGCAATATGCATATTACCTGGAGTCACTATAATCCGTCAAAGAATTAATCTATTTGGTGCATTTGAAATACATGCAGCTTATTTTAACCCCCTGCTGTGTGTGTGTGTGCACTTCAATTTGCATGTATTTGTGTATGAGGAGAAGTGTGTTTTTATTAGAGCGCATGTGCATGAGCTACATGCATGTGTCGCTTATGTTGCTCTGCAAAGTATGAAGTGTGCTTGAGCATGTGTGTGTGTGTGTGAGTCTGTTTGCATGTATGGCGTGCTACAGTATATCCCATATGCATATGTGTGTATATGTTTGCATGAATGGCAAGTGCATTTGGCATTTGTGTTGTCGAAATTGTTTTTGTTGCAGCTTGCTGCTATAACAACAACACGAGCAGCAGCAAATTGTTGCAGGTCACTAAGTAATATCATTGAATAGTGCTTTCTGATCTGTGCCAGTGTGTTGAGTGTGCTCATGTGAAGTGCAGCAGAATAATCAACAATTCGCAAGAAGTGGCACCACATAGCTCCCAGTTGAGCAACAGCTCATTTGAATAGATTCTAAAAATATCGGGAAAAATCAGCAAGTTGTAGCGGAGAAGTGTCCCTGAGCTGGGCAGCAGTATATTTTATAAAATAAAATTTTTGAAGTGACAGCAAATTTCAAGCCAACTGAGAAATTGCTAAAATAAGTAAATGGAAAAGGCAAAATTTAAATAGAAATTGATTAGAAGTACCAATTAGAAAATTTTCGACAAGGTTCTAGCTCCAACTGTAGTTCAATGCAAATGTGATGCACTCAAGATCTGGAAACGGGCTAGATGAACTCAGACTAGCTCCAATGCCACTGGGCGCCAGTTCTTTGCCAGTTCTGGTTGGGAACATGAACCCTCTCATGGGGAACGAGTGCCAGTGAAATTCTCAATACCTGGCCACTCATAAATGTTGGTGTAAATATTTGTGTGGCATTTTGGTTATTCCATTTGGTGGCCACTTGATGGGCAGACTGGCGTTTCAAAGTCATATAATATTTATGGCACGTGTACGCTCTGCTGGCATGTTGGGAACATTGTCAAGTATTTCGGTCTAGACGCAGTTCTAATTAAAGGCGGCGCTGTTGCCCGTCTTGCCTTGCCATGACAATCCCCTCTCGAAAAGTGCCTGCTGCTTGACAGTTTTAGTGGCTTCGAATGTCAGCCGACAGCTCAATGGACAGCCCAAACATACACACACAAAGCAAGCATTTTCCTATGAAAAGGTTGAAATTCATTAAAATGTAGCACTAAAAGCCCATTTATAAATTATTTAATAGAAACTAAGCGTAATTAATTTTCAGCAGAATAAACGCAATGCGTACGCAGTTTAAGACAGCTACGGGAAATGAAAAAAATGCAAATGAGCGCAAGCTATCTCGAAAATCTGTATGAGAAAAGTTTAGCAAAAGATTACACCAGCCAAATAAATTAAGCGGCTTAGAGTGTTGTAAAGCACGACAGCGGCAACAGCCCGAGCTAACCAGGAAAAAAGTATAAATGAAATTAGTTCAGCATGGGGGCGGCGTCATGGGGGTCAGCATGGGGGCGGAATTTTTGCAAACTTTGCAAAAAGTTTTACTTTTTGGCTTCTTAGCGACGCTAAGCAACTTTCGTGAATATGCGTGTGTGTGAGTGCATTTTTGTGTGTGTGTGTGTGCTCGCTTGTAAGCCTTTTGAAATTAAGCTGAATAAACGTTTACCCAGAAAATGTAGAAATTGTCAACCTTTTTTGCTCACACAATTTTCGGTGCCTTTTTTTCGCTTTTTACAGATTCAGTCCGGTGTGCCCGCAGCGTCTGCCCGACATCGGCAACGAGACCGCAGCGCTGGAGCGTATGCCAAAAGGTCGTCTGGAGTATTTGAAACGCCTACTGCCATATCTGCAGAATCAATCGGAAGATTGCCTCTATTTGAATATCTACGTGCCCATACAAGGTGAGTGTTCATTTTTTATTCGGCAAATTTCCCCAAATTTATTCCACTTCCATGCACCGAAACGTCGAATTTCGCCCCCGTCCCCGGCAGCATAATTTTGTCACTTAGCAACAACAATAACTGCGCAACAACCAAGATGCAGCCATATTTCTTGTTTATTTATCATTTTGCCAAGCATTTAAATAAATTTCTTAGCAGTTTTTTGAGGCTCACAGACTTTTACTCATACCTCCACTCGAATTCGGTTGCTAATCCCTTGAGGCCTTGGTGGGAGTGTGCAGCAGCAAAAGAATACAAAAAGGAAGAAATTGCCCTAACCAAAAAAGGGTCACTGCCTCGAACCTTTTTAATCTTTTTCTACTACTGCTGCCACTACTACTACTACCTCCGCTGTGGCCTTTGCGCCTGCAGCCAGTCAAATAGACAAATATTTCGACATTTTGCACATTTTTCATTTTTGTGCGTGTGTGCAGATGTATGTGTGAGCATATACACTCATAAAAACTTGTCAGTAACGATTTCGTTGCCTACTCCACTTTTGCTTAACTAGGAAATTTGTTGAGAGCACGATTTCAACAAATTATATAGTAAGTAAACTAGTATCAGCTGTTAACTAATTAAGTTATTTACATAACACTGTCAAATACTAGTACTATACCATTAATTATATAAGTTATATAAACTTCAGGGTTATCTTGATCGTTGTATAAATTTTTTACCAAAATTTCGACTGAAGATTTATTCGTGAACTAAACACATTATTTGAATTTGATATCTATAATGAATTTATTGTAATGGTTTACATTGATCTTCATTTGAATTCCATGTATCTTTACTAATTAATTTTTGAGTAGGAGCTCCGTTGATTCCTTATCTTATCTTTTCCGCCACAAACCGTAACAGTCCAACTCGAGCTAGGACGAAATTGAGTTTTTAATGCCATCGTGCTCAGCGTATCCAAATCAAAATGCTATAAAATTTACATGTTTGTATCTTATAGATTTTAAATGTAGCATTTGAACTTTAAAGTTCTCTCCTGAAAGAATTTAAAAACAGACTTAGGCGGTTCTGATTTCTGATCACAGAATTGTCATTATTAATCGGAACTAGTTGCAAATCGGAAATTCAGTAAAAAAGAGCGTGCTTTAAGTCGAATCAGCGCTTCTTTATTCAATAGACCATACAAACACAGTGCGAGAAGAAAGTTTCAAGCTTTTTTACTCAACAATATTTCAAATTTATTTCTTTGAGTGTCGAAGACGGCTCTGACATGCACATGAGCCAACGCTAGAGCAACGCAACGCAACGCAACGCAACACGAGACAAATGGCCGAAATTCGAAAAGTGTCCGAAAAGTAAGCTGCCATTTTTTCTTGCTTCTATTTTTTTTTAGGTTTTTTTAGATGTTATCAACCACCTCGCTTGAAGCGCTTGGCATCCGGCTGCTGGCATTGTGCGCCTCTAATGTGCGAAATGGTCCAAAATGTTGATTTACACTTAAGCTGTTAGAAAGAGCGTAACAAATTTGCTGCTGCCAGCGTCTTGCCAGTTTCCTTCAGCTGCTTTCAACTGCTTCTGCTGCCCTTCGACCTTTGCGGTTCAGCAATTTGGGTCTGTCAGTCGCTGTATGTGTGTGTGTATGTCACTGCCTCGAATGCGGTCAGTTGTCAGTTTGTTTATTTGTGACGTCTTAAAAGCGCCAAATCAAGCGAAATGTTTCATTTTCTATTATTTATGTAAGCCTTATTAAAGGCAAAAAGACCTTCAAAAAAGTGCCCTAGAAAACACCAAAATGCAGGCAACCCTGTTTTTCCCTTTCATTGCTGCCTTTTAGGTGTTCTTTTCTGCGTTTTTAACCTCGAACATTGATAGCGCATATCTTGGCTTCGGGCGTGCAGATAATGCGTCATAATTCGTTGTATGGCAAGTTATTAATAAAACATTTCTCCAGGGATTCATGAAGTGGAAAATGATGCCATTTTTTATTTGCACTTTTTCTCTTTATGCTTGCGAATTGGCTGATGTCTGCGCAGTTATGGCAAGAGGAGGATTTTCAGTAAATTGCTGTGTGGATTGTTGATCATTAGTGTGCAGAATGCAGAGCATTAGTTCTGCTCATCACATTTGATCGAATCATAAATTGTCTTATGATCTGAGCTATTCAATTTTTGCTGTTTGTATTTCTAATACTTTGCCATTTATTCGAATAGAAATGTTTTATGTGCGATTTGGAGGGCATTGTCAAATTTAAATTGTAGCAATTTTCTATATACACAATTTGTCAGGCAATAATTGGGTTTTCATTTTTGAGTGGATATGCTTAATTAGTGAAAAAAGCAAAACTATATAAATCAAAAAGAATGAAAAATAACAAGACTTTAATCTGAAAATTAACCTAAAAACGAGCCAACAAAAAAAGTTAAAAAAAATTTACAATTAAATTGCTTTTTTATCTTTTTGATTTCGACATGTACTACAACAAATTCAATGCACATCAAAGCTGTCGCTGTATGTTTTTAAAGGGAATACTTTTATTTGCTTTTATTAGAGAATGTTTATGAAAAAATAGAAGCCATTTTAATAACAATATGTTTAAAATTTAGAAAATCTGAACGATATCAAAGAAAACTTGATTTCTTTCCTTTGAGCTACCGAATCGGCTTGTAAAGAAATTGACTCAATCTTGTGGCCTTTCACTTACTAACTATAAACTTGCTCATTGTTACGAGTTCATTCAATTGGCCTTTTGCAGCAGGCTAAGTCGACAGTTCAGCCTCAGTCTAATCTTAGTCGGAGCTGTCTTTATGTTACTAAAAAGTTTCTTTTAATTTGACACAAACCTTTTAGCAATGTGGTACTAAATTAAAAACCCGGTTGAATTTCGATGAACTTGTTGAACTTCACCTTTGCCTGCGACAACAAAAACGTGATCATATAAAATATAATTTTATGATAACAATATTTGCAATATTTGTGTGAATCATGAGTTGGTTCGATATAAAAATAAAATACATTAAATGTATTGCGGTAGGCTACACTCTACTACCTTTCGCTAGACCCGCTTTAAGTGTAGCGAAACAAGGAAGCCGAACTGCTCCATGCTACCGCAGTAGCGAGCTTAATTAAATTCGCATGTAAATATAAATGCTAAAACTTTTAATGAAATGTGACCGCAATTAGTAGCAGCAGCAGAGAAACTGTAAAGGAAAATGTCCGGAATTTTTTCTGTACGCAAATTATTTGCATAATTTATGCAAATAGCTGCGAGATAATAAAATACCCTAAAAAAATAGCCGCATAGCTTGGATAAAAAACTGAAGTAAAAAATAAAATGAAAGCAAATCATAACACAATACCTTACAAGTGACACGTTACCTTTATTAGAAAGATGTAAATTTCTGGCATATTTTGTGGCGCCCAACATGCCACATTCCCACGGAAGACTGCCGCTGTCGCTACCTTCCGCCCCTCGAGCCCGCTCGAGAGCAGCTTGCCAAGTTCTTTTGAGCAGGGTAGCATTAGCAAAAAAAGTAATTATTTCTTGGCATGCGATGAAATTAAATTTTTGCTCAAATGCGTCGAGGTGTTTGGGTCGCACATCCGTCGTCCCTGCCATACCCTACCGACAGTGTGTGCGTATGCGTATGAGCTGTATGTGCGTACATGCAAGTGTATGCCATGTATGTGTGTGCGTTTTTGAGGGAAAGTGAGGCATTCAAAGTTTCGCGCAGCACTCTTCAAGCCTGAAGTGAAGCGCAATTTGCACAGAAGTTTCCACTGCTAATTTGCATGTTAATTATTTTTCGGCGCAACGGAAACTTCCTCGGGCTCTTAGTAGTTATATTCATAAGTACTTCATTATACCGCTCACTGCTTCTCTGTGCAGCCATTTTCTATTTGTTGCCTAAAAAATTGTTCCTTTCAAACTTTGTATATACAAAATTCATTATACAAAAGTCTTAAATACTTTGCCGAAAATCTTTGTTATTAGCTTTCTCAGCGAACTACATTAAATAGTTTGTTTATAAACAGCTGTTACCTTTTTTAAAATCAAATTGCAGAGAAATAACAAAATTCATGAAATCGCTGGAAAATTCTGAGTAGCTGTATCAAAAGTGATTTAATAGTTTAAAAAATAGATTCTACGGAAGAGAATATAAAGCTGGCTTAGCAAAAGGTGCTGCCATTTTTGAAGCACAAAAATCAAATACGCTTTTATATAAAAATGCCTAAATTCGGCGCCAAATCATTTGCTTGCATAGCCAACGTTTAGGCGCGCTACAGTGCATAGTAATATAGGCAGCAACTTTGGCATGCTTACTTCCGCTTATGCAATATGCACCGACATGAAGCCTACACACACATGCACACACATAAGCCTCAAGAGCAAAAAGCAAAAACTGCCATGGCTGTAATGATGTATGCGAACACGTGTTAACAATATTTTATCTGCGCATTAGTTATGCGTAAAAACAATGAAATTATACGAAAAGTTTGCTGCAGCTCAAGTTTTACTACGCAACTAATACTAGATACACACTCACACATGCACACATGTTCACAAATGGGCAGACAGCGCGCATAATTCTGTTATATACTTATGAGCCATAAGCGCCTCAAAATATGCTCAAATATTTAAGTAATGATACGCATACAGGCAAGTAAGCATACACACAATAGCCTACTCACACATATACAAAAGCGCATATCAGTTCAAACACTCATACACGCACACATACTTATGTAAGCGCATTCTTTGTGCGCCTAAAACGCTTACACATATTTCGGCTGCGCCTTTTGTCTCGCTCTTAACGACTTTTGCTTTTTTTCTGCCGAATTATTGAACTTGGCAAGTTTTGCTGCAATTTATAAGCGCCCAACATTTCATCTTTTGTCGTATCATTTGTTTAGCAACAGCATATCACTTCTTCTTCATCTACTATGCTCTCGTTCCCGCTGGGTTACCCAACGAATTGTATGGCTGTGTGGCAGAAACAAGCGAACTATGAGAAGAGGGGAAATTGTGCGCCAGCTGAAGTGTTATCAAAAGCAGCCTTGGTAATAGTGGCAACTTACATGTGCACTCATTTGCCTCATCGCAGTTGAGTAATTTTGAAAGGCAGCTACTTTTTGTGTGCGCCTGAAAGCAAGCAAGCGCAGTGATAAATAAAAGTTGAGATAGTTTGTGCTGCATGTCAATGTCTTTCTTAGTTGTATGTGTGTATGTTTATGCTTGTATGAGTAAGTGGCTGCTTTAAAATTGTCTTTCAAAACACATTTCTTTACCAAATTTCAGCGAGGAGGCATCTTTCCATTTTGTGACGATTAGCTTCGAAATACAAAATTCGTATTTCTGTAAATTTACAAATTTATCACTTTAAACATTTGTGCTGAATAGTAATTTTCATATACAAAAAGTTGTATGTGTTTTCAAACAAAAATTTTTTTTCAAATAGTGCGCTTAACCCTTTCGCCACGAAGTTTTATTTTCTAAACCGAGAGTCTCTTGCAGAAATTTATGGATTTCCTGAAAGATTGAGCTAGACAATAATATTCTTCATACCCTTCAGAAACCCTTAAATTTTCCTTTTATCCTAGGACATATAGTACCAATAAGCAATTTCCGTGAGACATAAAATCCCAAAAAGAATTTTTGACACTGTGTAAATTTTAAAAATAAAAAAAATATAACATTAGCTAGTTTTCAATGGGATTACATATGTATGCTCAATATCCTCTGGGGTCAGCTTCTTTTTGGCATCTAAAATATGAATTGGGACACAAATTCTGTCCGAATATTGTTTAGTACCATTGGTTTATTTAATACCCATACGTTTCTTTGCGTGGGACGAAAGGCCTTCGGATTATACATAAATCACTAAAGCATCTTGGGACGTATCGTTTCAGTAGTCCCGAAAGCGTCAACTTATGTTAAAAGTGTGTCGGAATGTGCAATTTCCTAGTTTAAATAGCAACATTTAAAAAAGAATTGTTTAAGTGCATTTAGACGCAATTCGAAAAGCACCAGCAATCAACTACTGTAAATACACACTTACACACTTAAAAAAGAATTTCGCCGCAAGTGTGGCCATTAGTATGCCATCGCCATCGCCATCGCCGAACTTATTCAGTTGGAAAAGCCTTAGATTAGGAATTAAGTCATTTGCCTTTATCAATGGCACTGCGTCTGCATGAATAGCAAGCCCCCTCCACCAACTTCTCTCGAGCCGCCTTCATTCAATGAAGAGCAAAAGCACAAATCATGAATATTTGCCATTTACAGGCGCAGAAAGTAGGCCGCTCAGCAAACGCCCATTATTTGCCGCTGCCAAACGTGCTCATCCCTTTGTGCTCTTGGCCCCCTTCAGCCCTTCCCCACTCCAACGAACCGCACAGCCTTGGCAGCAAAGCAGCAAATCATACTTAATGTGGCAGTTCTTTCATTTTTCGTCGGCTAAACCGAACTGCAGATGAAAAGATAACAGTATTTGTTGTTGTATAAGTATGCAAAGTCAGGCGTGCAACAATAGCAGCGAAACCACAACAAACAACAATTACAACAATAACAACAAAGCAACAAATTCCACAAAAAATATGATGACGCCTTGTCCGCGCGGCGGATTAAAGTTGTGAGTTTGTGACACAAAGCGGGTATTATGTTACTCATAGATATAGACACACACACACACACAATATATAGCGCCTAAAAATAAGCTACAGAAAATTGCGTGTGCTTTGCAGAGGCCAGCTTACAGCGGCTGCCACACAGCTTCTGCATGAATAACCAATGCAAAAGCGAGAATGTACAGGGTCTCGTAGTCCCTCCGTTTCGGCATAGGAATTAGCTTTATAAATAAAACTATTATAGTTCGGTATTTTGTTAGAATTGCTTAAAGAAAATCCCAGACCATTTGCACAAGATTGTGAATTGGGCTATTGTATTTCGTTATTGATTCTCTTCTACGCCTTTGAAACTGGCAATGGTTTTCTTTAAAGTAAGTCCGAATGATTTAATGTTAATCCGAATGAAAGCTTATGTATAATTCCCCCGAGCATTTTCCACCCAAACAAAAAACCCAACCCACGTTCGCTTCACTGACAACAAGTGTGCGTCTAACAATGCCAATCTGCCACAGCATCTTTGTCTATGTGTGCGTGTGTGCGTTAGGCACACAAATGCTGAACGTGAAAAAGGCAGATTTATGGCAAAAAGTTATGATTAAATTGTACAATAAAAATAAATTATGGATTTTTTAATTTCGTCCCTACACTTGTGTGCCCTTCATGTCGGCAAATGCTGACAATAATCGCTCTCGTCCTTTGTGCGCTACGAGTCCTTTTGTTTTAGCTTTTGTAATTTGTTTGACACTCAAGTGGCATAAATAATGATTTATGAGCTCAAAATGAATTACTTCAAGTTTAAAGGTTTTAGATATATTTACCAAAATCTTCCTTGCCTTGTTGCCGAGTAGTGGTGGCGCTGGATAGCTTGAGTAGTAGCAAAATTAGCAAACATCACAGAATTGTCAAATGTTTATTGCGGTGGAAAATGATTTATTGTTGCACTTTGCTTTGCTTTATCAGCGGTAAAGAAATTAAAATATTTATTTAGCTTTTCTTTCTACAAATACTTTCTTTACATGGCTTCCATTTCTTGGTTCGCTTAATACTTTCATCTTCTTCTATTTCTACTTCTACTGCTGTTGCAACTTTGACTTCCCACTTTACTTCTGCTGGAACTAACCTTAAATTTCGTTTTGCCTTCTTTGACCACTTCTGCGCCAATGCAATCTTGGTTATTGGCTTGTCTTAGTTCCATTTGCAGCATGTTTGCAGCAGCTGCGACTTTAGCCTTGAGCTCTGTAATGCGATTCAGATTTCATTTCATATCCTCTTCACATTTTTCTACTTATACGGTTCGCTTGGTTCATGCCTTTGGCAGCCACCATTTCGCCGGAACGTGAGAATGTCACTGCCACTGCTACCGCAGCTGCCACTTTGAAGTGCTCGCTCTCAGCTGCTCTTCATTATTCGCCTTGCCTTTTCTACGCCTTTTTAATGACGCATTTTTCGCTCACTTTCAAGCGACAGCAAAATGTAATTTTACAAATTTTTTTCGCAAGTTCAAAAGGAAGTAATTTCTTTTAAACTTACACTACTTTTGCTTTCGGTTTTACTTTACATTGGCATTTTCTTGCAATTCCTGCTTTAATCTAATTTAATCCGACAGTCACACAATTCTATCATTAATATTGTTGATTTTGATAAATTGAAAAGTGCAAAGCACTTTTGCCAATTTTTTTCGTTTTAGTTTTCTGTCGTTCTTTTCTCTTAATGCACAATTCACCTTCGCAAACTTTTATTGATTTTGAGAGAAGAAAATCAATTTATTTAGATTTATTTTTCAACCTTGACAAAATCTGATATGAACTTATATTTGAAACGTATTAAAATTTAGCTTAGACTCTTTATGAATGATTGCTGTATGATTTCTTGATTCAAAAGTTGTTAGTTCAAGCAATAGGCACAAATAATCAGATTTGTTGAAACTTTAATAACATAACAAAAAAATTTTGAAGCTTCCCAAAAATCTGCTTGAAGCACAATTAAGCTAAGTATCTTTAAACCAAACGTCCAACGATCAAACCGAAGCTAGCTCTAAGCCGCGTTTCCACAGACTATTGCCAAATTTATTAAAAGAAATCGTTCAAAACTTAATTATAAACATTTTTCTCTGATTATTTGCCCACAATTTGTCTGCTATTCGTTTAATATTGTCAGCTAAACAAACTTCCCCCCGCCACGCTCATGTAAGCAAACTTTTGGCCTTGGCATCTGGCAATAAATGCTGTCAGTTGCAAGAGGTATTCTGCATTCCATATTTGTGCTTTCGTACAATTCTCAAAACTCAGACGAACAAAACCAACGAAAAATAAGTCAACAAGCGAAAAGTTAAATGCCAAAAATTATGAAACAAACTTTTTTTGCATATGTTTACAAATTCATATGAAAAAGGCTTAAAATTATGCTATGTAAAATGCAAAACTGCAAGAGCAACACAAAATAAAACTACAAGCGCACTACAACAACAGCAACAGCAACAGTAACAACAAACGTTGTTGCGTTAACATGAGAGACTGGCGAGATTTACCGGAAACTACTACAATTCCTACAGCAACAACAACAAGCAGCAGCAAAAGCAATTCTGTTGGAAATGCAATTGCAATGGCATGACAGCAATTGTTCTCATTGTCTGTGTTTGACTTTCAACTTTTGTTGTTGCTCTTGCTGCCGCTATTCGCTGTACACTATTTTTTGGTTTTGTTTACATAAAACTCTCAAAACTTTTGTGCTGCATAAAAGGTAAACAATTTTAATAATTTGTAAAATAATTTCGCAACGCTCAACGCTTTCGAAACAATTGTAAATACTTTTATTTTAAACTGATTACACTTTCAAATGAGCTTTTGCGGATTTTGCCACTCTGTGAGAGCAATAGTTTTTAGCAATTTGTTGCACATGCCAACCTTTGTGCTTTATGGGCTATGGGCTCACCATTCGGACTCAGCCTCCGTCGCCCAATGACCGGCTTAATGAGGGTCGGCTTATTTACATTTTCAACAAAATATCTGGAATATCATATTCGGCTGGAATGTCAACTCGTACCGTTGTCTCTGCTTGGTGCTCTCTTCAACTGAATGTGTATTTTATAGCACAGTGGGGTAATATGAGGTTTAGGTTTAGAAATTATATGACCAACAATTTTACTATTGAATATTTCAGAGGATTTCTGCTGTGGTTAGGAAATGAAAAGATAGACTTGATTGTTTGATAGATAGTATTTTGTTATTGCGTATTCTTTCTTTATTCAATTAAAATGTTAAGATTTTCGAAATCAAGCAAAAACTACGCGATTTGGGAATAAAAGAGTACAAAAGGCACACTGTGCATTGTGACTAAGCCCTCTTAGTTAATTGAACAATTTAAATTCAGTTGCTCCCTTTAAGCAAGACCAGCTGTTTAAGTAGAAAAACAACAACTTGCGCCATTCCAGCCCACATGCACACATAACCAGTCAAGCCAAGTGGAAGCAATACAATTTTAATTCTAAGTATGCTTTAATCCAATTCTTTACAACTGCTTACTGCACCACTGCTCCTACAAGCTCCTTCCACCATGGCAAGTATGAAATTCAAGCCAATATTATACAGGCCATAACAACCCCTCATAACACTCATGCACTCATCCCTGTTCACTTTTTGTGTGTCTATGAAAATGCACGAGCATGGCATATTTTCAGGCACAATATGCCAGGGGTCAATTTTAGAGTCATTCAAATGAATGAGCTTGTTGAAAAGGTAATCCGCAAAACAAACTGCTTACCGTTATTGTTATGTTATTGATTATAATGAAGGTATCTCCTTGTACAATTATGGGGAAAATGTGGTAATAAAAAATGCTAACTATTGGTACATTTCCGAACAAACAACAGACCGTTTGTAATTTGTAAAAGTAAGAGTGTACGTGTTTTGAGTTAAAAGATAGTAAAATATATAGAAATACATACACATATGTATATGTTTGTATGCATATAAATGTACATAAGCAACGGCTCATTTAAATATGGCAATTTCGTATTGAAACCCTTGCCAGACCCTTGCCATTTTTACTCGGTTGCTATTTCGTTGTCTCTACTTTCTTTGTCTACAGTTTTCCGCTCGCAGATAATGATTAAATTTTTACTTATATTATCTGAAAGACTATTAGAGAGAAATCACTTTGAATCCGATTATCAGCTGAGTCACACGCCTTTAGTCTATCAATGTCCCATTCATTTCCGCGCTATCGGTCACACAAATTAAAAATTTCATAAGAAATGTCCTCTTCATTTCGGCATCTTAGTTACCATAACTAAGCGTTAATTCTAGTCATTTCGCTAGTTCTATGGCCCTGTTTCGTATCGTTCCAAATTTTAAACGATTTGTTTTAACCCCCTAACTCCCCAATTTTCGATTAAACTGAACAAATTAAACTTGGACAAGAAAACTAAGAAAAAAATATGTGCCGTCTCCAAATTTCGATAGCAAAAAATCCGTCTAGAGAGGGTCCTGGCAGTTAGAGTGTAAATAAATTCTTAAATTTCAAGCCAACCGCTTTTCAGATGCTTTACATTGTGACACATTTTAAGCACTTGCCGCACTGTTTTACATAACAGTTCTCTGCACCGCTGAACCCAGCTGCGGTGCCTGCTTCCCGCCTGACTGCGTAGCATCAATTTGTATTTGCATGAAGAACAGCTCTTCAATTACCCAGCGCAAATCTGTTCTCGTTGCACTCCTCGCGAGCATGAGCTGGGCCACGAATGTTGGGGTTACCTGCTGCACTTCACTTGGAAATATGCAATTTGTCGCACGGATTTGTGGCTCTGGCAATTTCAACGAATTATCGCTTAACAACGTTATATGTCGTTCAAGCGAGAAACTGCTCAAGTAAATTGAAAAGAAAGTGCACAAGAGAGAGGAAAAAAGCTCGCAGGAAGCAGCAGAAAAAGCCAAGTCGTGCCACTCTCGAACTTCCCAACCTTCCCGCCACAATTGCTGCTGCCATACGTAGGTAAAGCAACAACTGCGCAGCGTGTGAAAAGCTGAGTGCGGTGTATGTGCACAAGTGTAGGTTGATGGATGTTATTGTGTGTGTGTGTGTGTGTACTGCGTTAAAGTCACACTTTCTTTCAGTTTTAATGCTGCAGAGCAGCTTCGCATGTGCTTCTGTTGCTGCATTGAGAGTCATTTTTAAGTATTTGATATGCTGAACTTGATGTGGATCAGTGGCTCACAAACTAAAGGGCAAAATTTTAAAAACTCAATAAAAAATATAAATTCCATCAGAAACCGAGTACTTACTTCTCTTATATTACGGGCTCGCAATGTATGGCTCAGTGGATAAGTATTCGGTCTCTGGCGGGAGACTGGTAACTGGTTCAATTCCCAGCAGATTCATTCCAACAAATAAACGAGTAGCTTATTGCAAGAATTTTTAAACAAATGCTTGCAAAATATTTAAACTCGGGCAATTTTATGTTAACATCATAGTTAAACAAAAATTTAATGCCAAAACCCCTCAACACTGCCAAACTGAATTGAATTTAAATGCAGCTGGCAACCCGGGCCCTATTCGGCTTTTGCTAGAAAATAACATGATCTTTGCTGTCAACTGGCTCAGGCTTCTTTGAGTGCACTTTGTGGCGAGTCACAGTCTCCTCTTAAGAGTGAGTTTAAAATTTAAGGATATAAATAGAAATAATGAGTAAGTCGCAAACTATTGTGTTTGATTACCCTCCCCCTCCCCACCATAACCTTACAAAGCTCTTAGTTGCTGCTCCTAGGATACTCCAGACCTCATTCGCACCACGAAGCTCGGAGCTAACACCCCGGTCGGTGCTCGTTCTTAAAAATCAAAACGTATTATTATTATTATATATTACAAACTTATAATTAAAAATTACAAGCTAGTATTAAAAGGGGGAGCAATAGCTACAAAGGCCTTCCGCTCGCTCTTTTACAGGAATATTTTTATTTACTTATAATATATACAGAATGATGATATTGATATATGTACATATACGTTTTGAGGAAATGTGGATTTGTAGATAAGTGTAAGTATGGGTGGGTCATTTAGATGCCGTTGTAAATGTCTAAGGATTTTAAGAGGAGGATAATTAGTTTGATGTTTTCGGGATTTGGCTGAGCTAGGAGCGAGGTAGGGTTATTGTTTTGTAGTATTTGGATTCTCGTGTTTTTGGTGAGATCACATTCCATTAAGATGTGCTGCACAGTGATTGTTGTTTGACAGTGGTTGCATATCGGGGGTGGGGAGTTGTTCATATGATGTTGGTGGGTGATGCTGCAGTGTCCTAGCCTTAGTCTTTCAATTTTGCAAATGTCTACTCGGGTTATGTCATTTTTTAGATGGTCGAAGGAAAGGAAGTGTTTAATATTCGTCTTGTTTGGGTTGGCCATCTGGTACCAGCTAGATGTTTGACTAAAAGAGTTTTTGTGTAGCTTGGAGTAGTGCGATTTGATGTATTTTTTTAGGTCGGGGTAGTGGAGGTTAGGAGTCATGAAGCAGGGGTGTCGGGTTGCATTTTTGGCAGTTGCATCCGCAAATTCGTTGCCGGGAATTCGTACGTGACCTGGTGTCCATATTAGCATAATATTTGGATATTTAGAAGTGAGGGTTTGTCTAATTTGTGTTGGATAGTAGTCGTTGTTGTCGATATTTTGTATAGCCTCAAGAGAGGAGAGTGAGTCGGAGCAAATTGCAAATTTTCCCTGTCTTATTGCACAGAATTTGATGGCTTCGTATATGGCTATTATTTCTGCAGCAAATACGGACGAGTATGGTGGCAAAAGTGCGTTTTTTATGATGTTTTGGTTTGACGTTATGCTATAGGTCACGAGTTCGTTAGTTTTCGATCCATCTGTATATATTTTTACATAATCTGCTGTTTCGTCACATATTTGGGAAAACTTACTGCGGAAGATGTCAGCTGGGGTAGATAATTTGCTAAATTTTGTAAGGGATAAATTAAGAGCGTTTGGAGGAATATGCAGAGGGTACTGCGTCTGTGGATCATTGGAGATTGGTTGGGAAGGAAGTTCGAGTAGTTGGAATAGTGAGATAGCTCTTGATATGGCTGATGAGGAATTTTTTGGGTTTTTATTTTGGCTGATTTTGGAAAGAATACTGGCTATTGGAGTGTCGTTTGCATTAAGACAGATTTTGCACAGGTTTGCTGTTTTAAACTCCCTTCTTATTTCGATAGGCATGATGTTTGCTTCGAATAGCAAATTATTAATAGGGGTTGAGCGAAAGGCGCCTAGGGCAAGACGTACTGCTGCATTGAGTAGTGTTTTTGGCTTATTTAGTAGATGCTTTGGAGCGTAACCATAAAGGAATAGGCCGTAATCAATTTTTGACACTATAAGGGCGTTTATAACCATAAGGAGGCTATTTGTGCCACAATTGTATCTCCAGGTCGATAAAAATTTTTTTATATTTAGCTTTTGATTTAGCGATGAGACGAGGCTTTGGATATGTGATTTCCAATTGTATTTATTGTTAAGTATAACACCTAGGACTTTCAGTTGGTTAGCATTGTTAATGGTTATGTTGTTGGCAACGGCATAGCATTGGCAGTTACGTTTTCTGCATATATGGAGGTGCTTACATTTATCCATTGAGAGCATGGCCCCCGAGTATTCACACCATGATTTTATATCGCTTATTAAGTGATTGAGGTCAAAATCCACGTTTTTGTTTTTATCCAGTTTTTTTATGATAAAGAAGTCGTCTGCATAGGCTGCGAAGCTAATTTCTGTGTGAAGGCTCATTATGTGTGCTAATTTGTTGTAGGCGATTAAAAAGAGAATTACGGATAAAGGAGATCCTTGTGGAATGCCATTAGGTAGTGATTCTGTTTTTGAAAAAGTGTTGTTGACCTTAACTCTTATTTTTCTGTTTTCCAGGAATTTCTTGACGTAATTTCTGATTTTGGGGCCGACTTTCCAGTCGTTCAGTTGTTGTATGATTACATGTGCTCCTACTTTGTCAAATGCCTTTGCGAAATCTAATGCGATAATTGATAGGTGTTTGGTTGTTTTAAGGGATTCGGCAATCTGACTATCTAGGTAGATAAGGCAGTCAGATGTTGATTTCCCTTTTTTAAAACCAAGCTGGTGACTATTGAGCAGTTTACCTGAAGTAGCAAACCACCATAGTCTATTAGCTATTATTTTGTCAAGGAGTTTGGCGCAGCAAGGGTTAAGGGAGATAGGTCTATAAGAGTTGATACTAGTTTTGTTGCTGTTGGGTTTAATTACTGGAATAATGGTGCTAATTTTGTATATTTGTGGAAGAAAATTGTTGAATATGTTGTTATATAATTGTAGTAATCTGTATTTTGTATTGGCGGGGAGTTCCTTGATCATGGCATAGGTAATTCTGTCAATTCCGGGTGTTTTGCCACGGAGAGTTTTCAAGGCCAATGTTAGCTCCAAAAAACTAAAAGGCTTTTCAATGAGAAGGGCTTTTCCATCAGGGATGACATTTGATGCAGGTGTACCAGCTTGGTTTTTGTTTGTTTGGAATACTGTGGGAAAATTGCTGTCTGCAGATTCGAGGGACCAGTGTTGGCAGAATTCATTCGCGATATCTTTTTTATTTAGTAGTGGGGTGTTGGTTCTTGGAGCTAAAATACAGTGAATATTGTGTCTGACTCTCATGCCGCAGAGTCGTCTTATATTGTGCCATATTGTTTGGCTGGGTGTGGAAGGATTGATTTCTGATATATATTCTTTTATTGACTGTTGTTTGGCTAACTTTACTGCTCTTTTGAACTTGGCTTTTGTTTTTCGGAAATTTATAATATTTTCCATAGTGATCGATTGCTTGAGTGAGTTCCAAAATTTGTTTTTTTCTTTTTTCAGTTTACCTAGGTCGGGATTCCACCATGGAACATTGTATTTTTGCGTGTGGGGGCAGGATTGGGGGATGGATTGGTGAGCACTGTTCAGAATAATTCTGTGGATATTAGCTGCTTCCTTGTTTATGTTTTCGCTAAAGGGGATTTTTGAGTCGAAGAAGGTTGTAAGTTGTTGGTAATGTGTCCAGTCGGCAAGTTTTGTTTTAAATTGAGGTATCGTTTTTGTTCTGGGTTGGTTGTTGTCTTCAAAGAGTGTAATTATTATGGGGAAGTGGTCACTGTTATATGTATTGTTGTCTACCTCCCATTTGCTTTGCGTAGCAATTGTTGGGGAGCAGAACGTGAGGTCAATGTGGGTAAATGTGTTGTGGGTGCTGAAGTGGGTTGGTGTGCCGTCATTGAGCAGAATGTAATGAGAGTTGGTCAAGAATTTTGAGATAAGGTTGCCTCTTGCGTTATTCCGCGTTGAGCCCCAACTTTGGTGCCAACTGTTAAAATCACCTGTTACTATGCTGGGAATTCTCGATGAGTGGAATGTATTAATTAGGTTTTGGTTACTAAAGTTTTTTGAGGGCGGTATATAGGCAGATATAATTGTGAATTTGATTTTTGAATGTATGGTAGCTGCTATTGTTTCGAGGTGGTTGTTTAGTGTGAAAGATTCATGTTGAATGGATTTATTTATAAGGAGCGCTACTCCTCCATAGGAGTTGTTGGATCTATTGAGGGATAGCAATTCGTAGTTGATTGGTATAGGTGTTTGGTTAGTAGTGTGTAGGTGTGTTTCTTGTAGGGAGAGGATGTGGGGATTGTATTGCTTGATTAGCATTAATAAGTCGTTGTAGTGATTTATATACCCGTTCATATTCCATTGGATTATTTTGAGGGACATTGTACGGAGCTGAAAGATCAAGGATGTATGTAATGCGCTTAGTTTAGCTACGAATTAAAATTTTAAATAATAAGCCTAGAGTATTTATTTATGGGAACTATTGAGACATTGATTCTTCAGTGTCGGTGTTGTTAGTAGCGATGTTAGATATCTTATTGATATGGTTAGTTTTATATGTTGCTTTAAGTTTCTTAACTAGTCTTTTTGGGGTATTTTTAGGAAGGATTTTTAGTTTGTTTTCAGGAAGCAGGATTGATGTTAGGGATTTATTTGTTTGTAGGTTTTTTGGAGGTTCGGAATTATTCGAGTTGTTGACAGGTGCTGTTGTTGGCTTGTGTGGGGAAGGGTCGTTGTTGGGGTTGTTGGTTTTCGGCATATCAGGTTCAAAGATTGTTGAAGTTGTTGGGTTGTCATGTTGCGCTTGTGGAGCGTGGTGCCAAGCGGCAGCGCGGTGGCGTTCATTGTATATAGTTGTGGCAGTTTTGAAATTTACTTTTTCCAGGGTCCTTATTGCGATTAGCTCTTTCTGCTTGATGAACGTTGGACATTTCCTGTCTAGCACATGATGTTTGTTGTTAGTTAGCTTTTGTTCGCTACAGTTAATGCAGAGAACGTCGTCGGAGCACTCTTCGTTTGAAGAGTCAGGAATGTGCTTATCTTTGCAGCAGTTTTGGCATATAGTAGGTTTGTTGCAGTATTTAGCTGTGTGATTAAATCTGTAACAGTTTTTACAGCGCATAGGCAGTGGAATGTAAGGGCGAATGTTAATTTTTTCGTAACCTATGTTAATTTTTTCTGGGAGAGTGGCTGAGTCAAAAGTGAGAATTATCAGACCCGTTTCTTTTAGTGAGTCTCCCTCTTTTTTTTAAATTTTTTTGACTTCTGATACGTTTTGTTCTTTTAGTTCACTGAGAATGATCTCTTCAGAAATGTCTCTTAAGTCGTTCGAATAGAGTACACCTTTGCTCTCATTTAATGTTTGATGCTCTGACACTTCGACTTCTATGCTCACTGAAATGCTTGTGAGTGTGATCAGTTGTTTGGCTTGGCTTAAATTTTTGGTTTGGACAAGAATATTGCCGTTTCTAAGTTTCTTACACATAATAACTTCTCCTCCGCAAGTATTGTCTATGACTTTTTTGATTAGGAAGGGAGACACGTTTGTCAAAGTTTCGGTGCTGTTTTTTCTCACAATCACTAAGAACTTTGGGCCGGGAGAGATCGTTTTGAGTTTTTTTGTTTTGTCCCAACATAAGCCAAGAGAGGGCTGTCGTTGGTCAGGTGGTTTATTCATTTTGTTGCTGGAGCGGAACTGTCAGTTTATCGACACGTGTGTTGAGCGAGTGTTCTTTATCGAGTTTTATTAAGAAAAGTTTGTTTTTTGGATAGTTCCACTAAATTTGAGTTGGTAAATTTGAATTTTTGTCGACGAGGACTATAAGTTCAGAAGTTTGGCTGGGATACAAGTCACTATCACTGATGCACACCGGGCGGCTGTATAGAGCGAACCTGACACGGCGGTTTTGTGAGAGATACTGAAATCAAAACGTAAAAGAAACATTTTCAGGCAAAAAAGCATGTCATCAAAACATAAATTTCTTGAAGCTAATATGTAACAAAAATTGCAAAGTAAGTAAATAAAATTAAATTTCTAATTGATCTGAAAAAGCTTACTTTACACACATTTGTGCACATGTATTGGTATGCGCAAACACAAACGATCAAGGTCCAGCAAGTGGCAGCCACGTTATGTAAGTTTCTTTATAACATTCCCTAAGAAAAGAAATAAATAAATAAAAAATGATGTCAAAGTCATAAATTATCGTAATACAACAGTTGTAGCAAGTTTGTGTGTTGCAACAACAACAACTACTACTGCAACAATAACATGATATGCTGCCGTTGCTGTGCTGCAGTCAGTCAATAACACATATTAACAACTTAGACAGTCGCTTTGCCAAGTCCATACCGGCAGACACACCTACGCGCACACATGTTTTCGTGTGTCTGTGTGTGGGTGTGTTGCACAAGCAGTTAAATCATTTTCGATATCATTAATTTTCGACATGTCAAAAAATTATCGCTGCAAATAGTATTTTACTTGTGTTTCCTCTGCGCTGATGGAAAACTTACGCTCGCCTCGCTACTGGGACCCAACCAGTCAAAGGGCGTACGACAGTAGCACAAGCTGACGAGTTGGGGGTAAGTGTCTTGTGTTTAAGCTGGAAAATTATATGCAAACAAAAAGTGTAACAATAATTCTTTGAAGTCTACACTGACTTTCTCACTTTTTCTGAAGAATTCAGTGAGCTACTTTCGGATTTTGACGTAAATAATCTATTTTTAAAACGTAATTAAAAGTTTTAAACGATACATATTTTATAGCTTTCTTATCTTTAAATGCTTCTCGACAAATTGAAGAAAAATTTCCAACAGTTGCAATATGATTCGTTTTAAAACTTGGAAAAAGATAAACGACATTTGCTACTCAATATTTCTCGAAAATGCATTTTTCTATTAAAACAAGTAAGGAAGTATCAGTCGGGTTTCACCGACAGAGTAATACCCTACACCATGTTCCCAAGTGGGGTGATAATTCCCTGAAATTGTGGGCGTATTTGATTTACAATCTACATAGTGAGCGGACGACGCCCATTTTTGGCAGACTACAAGATATACCTAATAGGACTATACATGCCAAATATTGATGCTCTGACAGGTGTACACCAGATGTTATCGGCATATTTATTTTACTGCCCCCATGGTGGGCGGACCACGCCCATTTCTGGAGAATTAAAAGATATTCCTACCAGGAACGAAGTAACCAAATCTGGACTCTCTGGTGTATATATTATGGAAGTTAAGAGGATTTTTCGTTTATCGCCTATATAGTGGGCCGACCACGCCCATTTTCTTGTATGGCATCTAAGACCTATATATCAACTTGGGAACCGAATTTCATTCATTTATATTCGTAACTAGTCAATTGGGAGCCATTTTACCGGAAAAATTTTTCCGCCTATATAGTGGGCGGACCACGCCCATTTTTCCGTATAACATAGATGACCGCCCCTTTAACTTTAATACCAAGTATTATTCTTTTCAATGAGTAATTAGGCAAATTACACCGATTTGATCGCAAAAAACCCGAGGTAGTGGGACTTACAGGCCCATTGTAGGCGTGTCCTTTAACCGATTTGACTAATTTTAACACTTTACCTAACCCGAGGTTCACTGTGACTGTGTACCAATTTTGGTCCAAATCGGACAACTCCTTCTTTCTATTTTATCCGAACACGCAGACAGACAGACAGACAGACAGACAGACGGACAGACAGACGGACAGACGGACAGACGGACAGACGGACAACCGGAAATCAAAAGAGAAAGTGATTCTGATCATTTCTATATACTTATGTCTATACCTAGGAAGGCTCCTTTAATGCGTTACAATTTTGGCACAAAGTTATTATACCCTATTACCATAGGTGTAGGGTATAAAAACTTAATCTTTAGTGTCCATTTTTATACACTTCTAAAGTAAATCTTTCGCTTTCGCAGCTAGTATTCTTCAACACTTCCCCCCTTAATGATTCAGCACACACCCTTGGACAAGCGCAACTCCCGAAAATTCTTTTGCACATCGTCATCTTCATCTTCATATGTATGAATGTGTTTTCTTACGGTTCATCAGTGCTGAAGTTGGCAGTTGGTGCCAAAAAGGATTCTGTTAAGTTGTTGTTGAAAGCGGCAACGGCAGTAAATTATAGGTGCTTCCGTTTCTTGTCTGCTGAGGAAGACAGAGCCAAGCAAAGCAGAGTTAAGCTGAACCGAACCGAAACGAACTGAGCATATGTTATGTTCAACTGCTGCTTGTGTGCCTTTAGGTGTATAATATACACATGCGTCTGTATGCGTGTCTGTGTGCGCGTTTTTTTTGTCTACGTTATGTTCTTTCTTTCAATATTGCCAAAGCAAGTGACGCATGAATAACATAATTTTTTAGCTTTCTTGCATATATGCATGTACATACATATGTACATATATGTGTATATATGTATATTTGTTTCTGTGTGTCTTCTTGCCAAGTTCTTCTGCCGCTAGGCAAAAGAAAATTAATTTGTAGGTGTGAATTGTTTTTATGTGTGCACACTCAAAGGAATGCTATTTGTCAAAACAACAAAAACCCGCTGTCATACAAATTTCGCTAATGCTGACTTTATTTCGTTGTGAGCAAGGACGTTCCCACCTTACAATTGCTTTTTGTCTATTTAGAGTTGAAGGACAGAATTAGGTCTCGTCATTCTCTCTTTTCTCTCCAAATTAATTCTTAGCTGCTGTTCTTGAGCTGCGCTTTAATGCTGCCTATAAGCAGACTCAACTCACGAGCTAATGTAGACTGCATTGGAAATCGTTCCGCTTTTCTAAAGCATATATTTCCAGAAGCGAAAGAGATATTCCCGCATATAATAAGAATAAGTGAAACTGTGTTAAATTTTCATTTGGAACATATTTTTTTCTTGCATACATACATACGTAATTGGTCAGTACAACCCGTTACCGGGTTACAACCTGACCTATGGCCTCTCTCCAGGCGCCCCTGCTACGCGCGCGTTTTCCAGTCGGAAATTCCAAGCTTTGCCAGCGCCTCCTCCACTTGGTCTTTCCATCGGCGTAGAGCTCGTACAGTTCGTTGTTCGTTGTTGTATTTTTTCTTCCTTTCTTATTTTCTTTATTTAAAATATGTCGGTTTCGCTTCTAATTTCAACTCATAAGTTTGTTGAAGGATAACTACAACTATGTACATCTCTTAATTAAAATTTGACTTCACAACATTTTTTAAACTCTTAGTTTCAGTTTCTATACACTTGAATGCAATGTTTTTTCTATAGTAGAAAGGCTAATATTTTTCTTGCAACGCTCTTACCCAAATATTCACGACTTACCTAAAGATGAAAATGTGCGCTTATTTGAGGCTTTAATATAAAAAGAAACCAAAACAGCCCAGAAAACATTTCAATTTAATAACCAAGCATGAAAAATGAAAAATTTACGAAGCTGGCAACACGACGCCTGTGACGCACGTGTGCAAAACTGTGCCACAATTTCTGAGTGGAGCGTTTTTACGACGCTGCGTCACTGTGACATGCCGATGGTTATCAGCAGGAAAGCGAGAAAACGCTTTATGGCAGCCGCGCTTTCTGAGTGACATTTTGAAGTGACATTAGCACTTAAGAGTTAATTAGCGCATTCACGGCATATCCTCCAGAGCTGCAGAGTGTGTTGCTACGGCGGCTGGCTGCGGTAGCTGGAGCATATGCCGCGAGCACTGGCGTGGCGGTTCTCTGCTGAAGTGATAATTTATTAATAAACATTCCAAGAAGATAGCAGCCATTTTCATCAAGCGTTTTAAATTATAAAGCATGCTGCGACTGCCTTGGTAGCCGGAGGGCATGCAATAGCTCAGGAATTATTATATTTCTTTGTTATGAAGGACTCAAGCAGTAGTAGGTTAGGTTAAGCTTGCTGCCTATAAAGGCCACGAAGGCCACGCATGGACCTTGTTGGATCCTTAGCGATGCCAATTAGAGTTCCGTTTAGGAATGGTCAAAGTAATGAACTGTCAGAAGTTGCATGTGCTTCACAAATTTCCAATGAGGCTTGATACCTAGTTTCGAGATCTGTTCGAGCACTGAAAAGACAGGCGCTCCAGTTATATTGTCAAGCATGTCATGGATTTTAAGTAGCTTCGAAAGTGTTTAATCAATTTTTGAGTTGCTTATTACAAATTTTCAAATTGAATGGCTTTAACTAACTGAAAAATATATATTTACAAAAAGCACACATATTTTTATGCGCTAATATATCTACAAGTAAGTGTCAACTGCGAACACATTAAATTACAAAATAGCAGTGAGGTAACGTGCGAAAGAAAAATTGTGTATTCAACGTTTTATAACGCTATTAAAAAAGCGAAAGAAGTGTAGAGCGGGGTGTAAATGCTAAAGCAGCCAAATTTGTTTGCCTTTAGTTGCGGAGCAACTAATTTGCATGCTGACGCGAATTTCGTACGAGGAAAGGACACTGCCCTAAAAAACTTCGCTGCCTCTGCGGAGGGCAAGTCAGGCTATCAACAAATTGCAGGCGAAAAAATCTGCAGCAATATATCAGCGCAGCTGTCAAATCATTTACACAGCACACAACAGCAAATGGCTGACGTCCGGAACACTTTGCCGTAGTGTCACTTTCGCGCGAAATTTATGCGCCGCCACATGCTTTGAGGCGCGCGAAAATGTAAAAATCAAAATTTCCAAGTGTGAGCCATCAAGCGACCGTGCGACCGGGCACCGGCAGCCTGTAGCTGCTGGCACTCAAACTTGAATACGCTTTACAGGCAATTTACTATATTTCCGCCTGCCGCACATTTCCACAAGCAGCGACCGTAGACGACTCTCTTCCAGGGAGAAGGAAGACTTCAGCACCAATTTCGACTGCCATCAAGCTGCCATAAAAATAATATTTTTACCTCTGAGGCATACACATTTGCAGTGTCATTCTGAGGCGCTTAAGAATTGTTGGGCCAAATCGATTTTCAGGGCTCTTTTGGCATCTCGCTTTGACTGAGTAATATTTCATTTTTTAATTTTTGTGTAATTTTTGAGTAAATAGAAAAATAAATCTCTGCCAAACTGAAAATCTGTTGAATTTTGGAAGTGCGCCCCTTATGCACGCCCTTGTTGTGCCATATGCAAAGTCTGAAGCACCGTTTACTCAAAACTACGTCGATGTGAAGGTAGATGTGTGAAAGTATTATATATGCCAAAAATGGAGTTGGCAGCTGAGCGTCGCAAGGTGAAATTCTACGCGGAGAGAACATGCAAGCCTGCATGAACGCGGCGGCACTTAAGCGCAATAGGGGTGAAACTGAAAGAGGTTAGGGGTGGACACAAATATAGAAGGGCTGAAAAGCGTAAAGAGTGATCTTGCAATTTCATTTGAGTTTTCAACAGCAAAGCAACCATTTGGCTGCTTGCGAGGCTTCTGCGCGCAACTGCCTCTGCATCCCCCCCACCCTACGTGTCTGCACTGAATGACATATGCATTTAAGTTAAATAAGAGCACAACAACAACGCACTTTAGCGCGAATATGCGTAAGCATTTTTTATGTCTTCATAAAATACGCAAACGTGCAATAAAAATCTTATTTCGGTGGATTGTTCAAGACGAAATGGCGAAAGCGCGTAAATTTACATATCCTTGTGTATGTAAGTATGTATGTATGTTTGTATGAGTGTGTGCATGTTTGCATGCGGCGCAGTGGTAGAAGTGTGAAAATTTAGTGATTTATCGACATTTAAATGCTGCCAACGCTGCGCGCCTAAAAGTATGCAATATTACTTTATTTTTGCTTATCAGCGGCAGGCGTAACGGTAAATGACTCCATGCACATATTTTATAATTTATAGCAAAGCAAAACATTTACTGCGAAATCGCGCTGCCTTTCTTGCTTGTTGTTGGCAGTTGTGCTTTGCGCCTAAAAATATGCTTTAGTACCATGCTAAATGCCCATACTTTGGTGCTTGCATAAAACAACTTCATCATTTTTATGCGCTTACTTGTTTTTTATGATGAGGCGTAAATTTTTGTATTTATTTTTTGTTGCTTAGCATTAAAATGAATAACGTTTTAATGATTGCGCACAATAAGAGCAAAGCGGCATCGTATTCACATACACTTTGGGTTGCAAATTAATGAGCTGCAAATGGGCGCACTGATTGTCAATTGCTGCTGTAGGAATTTGACAGAATACGCTGCAAACTGAGAGCACTTGGGAAACTTATTCAATATAAAAGATATTCTTGTAGGAATCGAAAAATGGTAGTCCAATTCTAATACTGTTCAGCTGAATAATACTTGCAGCCATATTGGCAGTTTTACAGCTGATTGTATTGCAATTGAATGGATTGAAATCCAAAATCACTTTTTTTTCTTCTTGATTTTCTTGCTATTCTTCTTTAATTGCTGGTGTTTATTGAATTGTCAAGATTAATTTTTGATTGAAGAAGATAAAATATTTAATGAATATCGCTATCAATAGCGAAACACCGATTATGACGAGACTGAATACCGTAATACCGCTTTTGTGAATATATTCCGGTATTGAAAACCCTGGGTAAGAGCAACTCAATGCCAGAGATAAAAGGTTTAACGAACAGCTGCTTATTTTTGTGGTTTTCTTTCTGCCATTGTCAGAAAGAGAATTGTTAACACATTTTTTATGGAGCCAGAACTTTCAACATAACAGCACAGCGTCGCATGATTCAGCCAAATGATATGCAATAAAAAACAGCTCGTTCTGCCGATGTTTCTGCGAAAGTTTATGCGTCGAAAAAATAGGTAAGTAAAAAACGAGCTTTAACTTGAATAACATAAAATGCACAAGCAATTGCCGGCAGTTATTTGCCGAGCAAAGTTTATAGCGCTGCATTGGATGGCTGCAAGAAGCGCAACTGCAAGTGCATTGCCATTGAGTATGGTACAAAAACTAGTACATATAAGAATATACTACCAAGGAAGGTACTAAAATAGTGTCTGTCGCGCAGTGCAAAAGGCAACAACTGCGAAATGGCGGAGTGTGTTTGTGCGCGATGTAAAAAGGACACCGAACTGCGGACAGCAGCCAACTTAATATAAGCCAACATTTTGGACAGAATAGCCTCTAGCTGCAGCGTTCGAATTTTAATAAAGATTCAGTAAAAATGCAATATAAAATGAAGCTGCTTAAACATTTTCCGAAGCAATCCAACAAAAGTATCAACAACTTTACACATAAACGAATGGCGAAAGCTGTTTACTTTCGAACTTTGACATATTTTTGAAGGATATGCAAGCAGTTGTTGACGGTCTTTTACTAGTATGCTTAAGTTTTCTGCTTATATTTCTGATATAATATGAACGAGATAGTCGCATTGGAATCAAATACTAATATTCTATTCTTAAAAACTGGGACGGATGTGGTTGCTGAATGTGAACAGTCGCCTTCAACGCGAAATCTAGCGAAGGCTTTTGGTCTCGAAAAACGCAAGAACTGTTTCATCGGTTTGCTTGTGTCAGTGTCCATGCTTCGGCGCTATCGAGAAAGCATATGGAATGGTACAACAATTTTAAATACTTGTCTATGGCAAAAAATTGGTTTTTGTTCTCGGTTAAGATTTTGTTTTTTTTTTTAGAAAGATATAATTAGTTAATCATAGAAGCGGTACGTCGTATTCCATGTATACTTCCAGTGCGCTATCGTGTAGCTGTGTCCACTTTATAACTAACTATAATTACTTTTTAAGTGTAGACGCAATTTTTTTACATTATTCGATAAATATTTTCGCACTGAAAGGTAGCACAATGGAAATGTTAGTTGGGGTCGGTAAAAGTTAACAGCTCATGATTCTTCCAATGCAATTTTTTCCAAATCTGAACCCCTTCTATAAAACAGTTTTACTACATCTCTGTCTATATACATAACAAGTTCCTTCTAAATAAAAATCGACAACATTGAAGCCACAGTAAAATCAACTGCAAATGTAAGAGTGAAATAGTATTTTCTGTTAGGAGCGAGTAAAATCCGCTCGAAATTGAACTGCTGCAAGCTACAATGGAAATTCTACAGCGTTGCAATAACGAAAAATGTCATAAAAAACAACATTGCAACATTGCGCATGCAACATGCCAAAGTAAAAGAAATGAAAGCAAGAACTTTCTTTATATGGTTTGCAATCTTAGAATAGAAGTAGTGGCAATCCTTTTATAGTCAGTTCAATGCACTCATTCAGAGCATTTGGCTGACATTGAGAACACGTTCTTTTTAGTAGCTCACTTCTTCTTTAAGGATGGTATATAGACAAGTTTTCTATTAGTAAATGCAAGGTTTGAATTCATTTGGCAGATTCGCGCGCACGTCGATCTCTTTCTCAGAACTGTTGAAGTTCAAAAATGGCATCGACTTGCCTTAGTATTGTCTGTCCTTACAATATGTCTGTCAATTAATATTTAGAAATTAAATCGGAGAACTTTCGATCCACTGTGAAATTTGTGGACTTTTTATAGGCAGTCAGAAGTACTGCTTGCATGCGAATTCTGCCAAGCAAAAGACTTCATTTAGGAACTTCTATTCTAAGCCATTTTTGGGTAAAAAAGAATCAATCGTGCCCACAGTAACATCCAAAATGTATATTGCAGTGCAAATATGCAAATTCAAATTCTCACGAATTGTAACAAGCAAATTGTAGCCGTTCAACTCTGCAGCCTACCTCTCTTTTGTTGGCATGCTATTACAAGTGCTGTAAAATTTCATTAAAAAATTCGTTATGCAAGTGAAAATCGAAATTGCATTCTACGAATTGAACAAGTTAATTGCTTAGTATATTATTGTCATTCATTTCGACGTTAATGTATCAAAATTTCTAAAATCTAAATCTAAAATCATTCTATGCTTGTAGGCATATCAAAAATGTTGCGGTTGCCTGCGCAATTTCCATAAAAAAAATTTTTTTTTTCGAATTTCAGATGCGGTCGATGGGCATATTTGAATGCGGTCTACCTTTATTTGTTATTAAGCTTTCAGCGAAATTGTCGAAATATTACAGAATAATAAATTTTGGTATACTCTTTTGTAGGGAAATGTGGAGTTTATTATTTGAGCTGATTTCGTGCGTATTGAAATGAATTTGAAATAGCTTAATTTGCTCTCTAACAAAATAAAATTGTATAGAGTGCAATATTTTAGAGGATGTTCATATACTCATTTTTTCGTTTGCGTTTGAAGAGCATTTTTGGAAAATTATTTATTCTAAAAATAAACGCATTTAAATGACAGAAAATTGACAATTTTTTCGCTTAAGTAATTTAAATATTTCATTTATTTTTATGCAACACCAATTTCACAAAATTTAACATATGTATATACCTACTACTAGTAAAAGAGTCAACAACTAAAATTAATATCACAACGAAATTTAACATTCAAGCACATAATGAAAAATTTACTAACTTTAGATTTCAATATCGTTAGGCAAATTCTTTAAAATTAGCCAAACATGTCCTTGAATTTAAAAAATTTTTCAGTAGCATTTTGCGTTCTTTCAAAAAAATTTTATGGACGTAATCCTTTTTTTTATAAGCTTTATATTAACTTCAAATCAGGTATGTATGTCGTCAAATCTAGTAATCAATTTTTCACCCACTTCCCGACTACTTAGAGATCTGAAACTTTGCATACAAGCCTAATCTAGAGCCCAATACATGAATCAATAAATTTTATGGGCGTAGGATAAGGGGCGTGGCACTTTTTTATAAACTCCAGATTTGTGTAGAACTTTAGAACTACATATCACACATCAATGAAACTCGGTAGGAACTTACTGCATATTGATATCCTTCTACTGAGAAAATAAGGGGGGCACTGGATAAGGGGGCGTGGGACCCCCCATACAAACAAAATTTTTGATCTCGATTAGCTTTGGAACTAAAGGTCGTGCAGCATTGAAATTTCGTATGCATTCGCCTCTTGGATGTGTCGTCCCACTGGTAAAATTTTATGGGCGTAGGATAAGGGGGCGTGGCACCCCCCATATAAACCAAATTTTTGATCTCGATTTGCTTTGGAACTAAAGGTCGTGCAGCATTGAAATTTCGTACGCAGTCGCCTCTTGGATGTCTCGTCCCATTGGTAAAATTTTATGGGCGTAGGATAAGGGGGCGTGGCACCCCCCATACAAACAAAATTTTTGATCTCGATTAGCTTTGGAACTAAAGGTCGTGCAGCATTGAAATTTCGTATGCAGTCGCCTCTTGGATGTGTCGTCCCACTGGTAAAATTTTATGGGCGTAGGATAAGGGGGCGTGGCACCCCCCATATAAACCAAATTTTTGATCTCGATTTGCTTTGGAACTAAAGGTCGTGCAGCATTGAAATTTCGTACGCAGTCGCCTCTTGGATGTGTCGTCCCATTGGTAAAATTTTATGGGCGTAGGATAAGGGGGCGTGGCACCCCCCATACAAACAAAATTTTTGATCTCGATTAGCTTTGGAACTAAAGGTCGTGCAGCATTGAAATTTCGTATGCAGTCGCCTCTTGGATGTGTCGTCCCACTGGTAAAATTTTATGGGCGTAGGACAGGGGGGGTGGCACTTTTCAAGCAACTACACACTTGGGCTTCAGTCTATAATTATAGGTACACCACACATCAATGAAAAACGATAGGAACTTACTTGCCGCGCCCTGCTGGCAAAATAGCAACAACTCACCGCGTCACAAATATGCCACGAATATTAGGGTCGATCACAGCCGTATTATTTGTTAAATTGAGGATATGACATCTGACGATAGGAAACACTGTGAATACCCTAAATATTGTGTACTGCTCTGCAAGTTTTAAATTCTTTTTGTGAAAAATTTCAGAGCTCTAAAATTGAATTTATGGAAGACTAAAAAGTAGAAAATAAAATTATATAAAAAAAACTTTTTAAAAATAAGCTTTAATTTATTTAATGTACTAAAAAGTAGAAAATAAATTGTTTTTAAGTCACCTGTATCTTACTATCAATAAAAGCTTGTGCGCTCAATATCCAAATTCAACATATCTTTCATTACTAGAATCTATTTGCAAAAAATTATTTAAATAAAATATTGTGGTAACTGTTTGACAAATATTGAACACATGAGCGCCCCAAGCTTTTATGGATAGTAAGATACAGGTGACTTAAAAACAATTTATTTTCTACTTTTTAGTACATTAAATAAATTAAAGCTTATTTTTAAAAAGTTTTTTTTATATAATTTTTTTTACTAATAGTTTATTCATGTATGTATTTCTTGACCTCTGGCAGCTGAAAAGCTGCAATCATTGTGCGGGCTTTGAACTGTTACGAAAATTCGAAACAAACAATGCATAGAACACGTTATTTGAAGGTACAAAGTTTCCAAAAATTTAAAGGGTTTGAGAACAGAAAAGTAGGCTTTAACATCTCCCGCAGGCTCTTGCTTTTATACAGAGAGGCTAAAAATGTAAACCCGAATCATGCGCGCAGAAATGAAGCTGACAATAATTTTTATACCCTACACCTATGGTAATAGGGTATAATAACTTTGTGCCAAAATTGTAACGCATTAAAGGAGCCTTCCTAGGTATAGACATAAGTATATAGAAATGATCAGAAACACTTTCTCTTTTCATTTCCGGTTGTCCGTCTGTCCGTCTGTCCGTCTGTCCGTCCGTCTGTCTGTCTGTCTGCGTGTACGCAAAAAAAAGAAAGAAGGAGTTGTCCGATTTGGACCAAATTTGGTACACAGTCACAGTGAACCTTGGGTTAGGTAAAATGTTAAAATTATTCAAATCGGTCAAAGGATACGCCCCCAATGGACCTATAAGTCCCACTACCTCGGGTTTTTTGCGATCAAATCGGTGTAATTTGCCTAATTACTCATTGAAAAGAATAATACTTGGTATTAAAGTTAAAGGGGCGGTCATCTATGTTATACGGAAAAATGGGCGTGGTCGGCCCACTATATAGGCGATAAACGAAAAATCCTCTTAACTTCCATAATATATAAACCAGAGTGTCCAGATTTAGTTACTTCATTCCTGGTAGGAATATCTTTTAATTCTCCATAAATGGGCGTGGTCCGCCCACCATGGGGGCAGTAAAATAAATAAGCCGATAACATCTGTTGTACACCTATCAGAGCATCAATATTTGGCACGTATAGTCCTATTAGGTATATGTTGTAGTCTGCCAAAAATGGGCGTGGTCCGCCCACTCTGTAGGTTGTAAATCAAATGTACCCACAATTTCAGTGAAATCACACCACTTGGGAACATGGTGTAGGGTATTACTCTGTCGGTGAAACCCGACTGATACTTCCTTACTTGTTATGATAGCTTACGTGTGTGAATGTGTGAAGTGTAGCTGTGAGTGGCTGAGCGTTTAAGCGAAGAAGCCATGCAGCGCGTTCAGAAAATAAACCAACACACACACATACATGTGTAAACAGTGGCGGCAGCAACAAAAACAAAAGTAATACTAACAATAGCATAGCGTAGCGTAGCGCTTATTAAAGCGGAAAAGTGTTACAAAGTCAAAATATGAGCTGCTGCTGCTTTCATAAGCGAGTATCTTTTATAAATAGGAACTAGCATCAATGTAAACACGAACACACACACTAGCATGCACACGCACACGCTGTGATAGATAAATATGGACGTATGCGCACACATGAGTAGACTGCTAGGGCCAATGCCAATATGCCAGCACTTGTATACGTGAGTGCGTGCGAGCGTGTAACTGTGTATAAGTGCTAAAGTTATTGTAACACCAGCGCAGCTGCCATATTTGCCGCTTAATGCACAGACATTTTAAATTTCACGCTTTGCGGGCACAGCTACAGACACATGCTCATTGATGTATGTATGAAACTGTATCCGAAACCGTTGAAATACTTTTCATAGTACGAACTGAAACCTGAGCTTAAATATTAAGAGATACATTAAAACCGTTTCAACCGGTTCATATCGGGTCAAACCGATTGAAACGGTTTAAAGTCCTTGTTTAAAAAATGGATGCATATTCAAAAAGTATGTTATTACTAACAATTCGCAATAAAAATATTGCCGGTGACTTCAGACCTTTGTGATCTCAAAGCAATTAAAAATAAAAGGAAGAAAATCTATTACCCATACAAATTCAACCAGTAACCGATTTGCGTCTTGGTTGCAATCCCTTATGTATTTTTACTCAAACTCATACAACTTTAATTGCGCATTTCGTTTTGGCAGCAAGTCTTCAACTTTGGCACTGCATGTTGCACCCAATGTCCTTCGTCGCTCGTGCATGTGTATTGGCAATAAAATCGATTATACGCTCCGTAGACATAACTGCAAGCACTATTCAGTGCGCCGTCTTCAATACGCTTACTTCTTTTGTATTGCCATGCTATGCCAGCTGCTTCACATTATTTATTTTGCCGTTTCCTTCATTTTTACACCTGCTTGCCCGCAGTCCTTGCCAATGTTACCCTCCAGTGTGTTGAATTTCAATTGAACCGCTACTGACAATATGACGTGCAAATGTCGGGTGGCCAGCCTCATCGAAGCTGCCTTCTACATAGTATTGTGGCGGCGCGCCAATTTCTTACTGATTTCCAATTGATTAACTCATCAATACGATTGATTGAGTTGCAAATGGCAGCTGCTCTTCACACTTTCCTTGAAATTATAGCAACTCATGCCGAACCCTTGGAACCACTTCATTTAAATTTCCCCCAACATTGCCACTTGCCATTTTACCAATGACTCATTAATTTCTTATTCACCCCCATTTAGGGATGGATGCGACGGTAAAAATAGTAATCGATATAGTATTATCGATTTCATTTAAACATCAACACACCATCGTTATTTTAGTTAAAATATTTTTACTAACAACATTTTAAATTCTTACTAAAATCCTCGGTCTTGTCCGTTTTATATGTTCTCAAATTATTCTTACATTAAATTCAAATTTATATCCTTTTCAAGTTTAATGTTGGATGTTGATATTGCTGGCAGCAGATATTTTTCTGTAGTTACTTTACTGTACCCATTTTCTTTATTGCAACTTATTCTCGAATAAAACTTTAAAAGGTAACACTATTAGCAAAATATTGTCTTACAAATATGTTAGTTAAAAATATCTGCGCAAAACTGAAAAATATCGATTGTTTATAAAATCGATATTTTCTTGTTACCATGCCAATTTAGATGCCCTTCTCACTCCGCTTGAAGTAAGACAACTTAAATATTTTCATTCTTCATTTACCAATGTAGACCACAATTTCCCTTCCCGCGTTTTTCCACACGCCTGTCTGTAACCCTCAATCGCTCTAGGGCGTCACAAGCTTTTCTGCTCTCTCTTTCAGCGCGGCTTCCCGACGAAAATTTAATCACAAATCACTGTAATTTTCTTGAGCAAACCACAAAACATGCAAACAGCATTTAAAACTTGCAACTTTGTCATTTCGCTCATGTCTTAGCAAGAAAATTCCTTGTCGTGTCTGCCAGTCTAAGTGTGGGAAAATCGGCGTGTGCTTGAGTAAAGCAGCCTGTGCTCGCAACTGCAAACTCCTTGCAACTGCCAAATGTGGCTGAAAGCAAAAGTTTTTATTTACTACACTCACACACTCTCACAGCCTTTCACGAACCCTCATACTTTGCTCCGTTTCGAACCTCGAGGCCTTCTCACTTGCTTTTAACCCAGCCACAGCCCATTATCATTTGTTGCGGTTGCTCCAACTGCTGCTGCTGTGTGGCTGCCTCTGCCTCTGTCTGCAGAAAGCACAAAAAAGTTGTCTTGCAAATTTGTTTTTGTTGTTGTTGCACTTAAAGTGTCTTTGTGACTTTTTTGAATCGAGAAATGCAGCAGCTTGAAATTGTAAATAACAACAAATGGCAAGTGTCGCGGGCGTGAACTTTCAAACTGTGTTTGTTGTACACGAATTGCGTACTTTGCACACTGCTATAAAATATCTTCAAATATTAGCTAATGAAATGAATTGTACGAAAATTCTCATTAAAAAATTTGTCATAGAGCAGTTTGATCTAATTGAAAATAGGCAATTTTAAGACTGTTCTTTCTGACATTGAATGCAATTTTGGGTTTAGTAATGATGCCATACGCTTAATTTCTGGTGGATAAGAAAGCGATTAAGTACTTACCTTCAAAAACAAACTTTATGAAGAAATTTTTAATCAATAAGATTATATACATTCAAGTCAAATAATAGAAGAATAATATTCTTTCAAATAATATCCCAGAACATGAGTTCGGAAATGCTGCGGTTCTTTAATATTATCCGCGCATCTGAAGCCGAGCACTCATTCACTGAGCCACAGCGGTGCTCAATAAATTAAATGCACTCTATAAAAGTTGCCTGGATTGTATTTGAAGTAGGCATCTAGCCTCCTGACGACCGCCGCCTGAAAGACCTATTATGCCAATTTATAACATAGCTCTAATTTTTTCTACACTACCTCCAATTTAGCTGCTAGAAGTCACATAAAACATTTGCGTATATTTTTGGCTTAATATAAAATGTAACGTAGCCGCTAAAAGTGCCATTTTATTACAATATAAAAGTTATAAAAGATTATATTAATATAAAAGAATTAAATGTTCGCTCCGTTTCTTGCGGCCTTAAATCACGTGCCATTCACTTCCAAACGGTTGGCTGCTTCATATGAAGGCCATTATTTAAATGCACACGCAGCGACTGTTGCCTACGGCAGTTGCCAGCAGCTGCCGTTGGCCACTCCCTCACGGCTTATGCACTTCAAGCGCACACAACCCTTTTTGCTTAATACCCAGCTTGCAGTCAGCGGGGCGATTTACTTAATAAATTCTCACTCGAGCGCGTTCGAATTACTGCGCCCCTTCTTCCGTTGGCCTGTTTGCAGCCGCTGCCAACGTTTTTTCCATTTATGCACTTAATTTTCTCCGCAATTGTGCTGTATTTCTCTCGGATCAGGGCTTGCTCCCCCACCGCTCCTCTGTGTGTTTTGTTTTAATTGCCACTCTTTTTATTTATAATCGTCTTTTTCACATATTTCATTCACTTTCCTTGCAGTGGCCTCTCGGGACGCGAGCAGCAGCGGCAGCAGTGGTAGCGGTGCTGCTAGTGGCAGCTCCTCCACCGCGGGCCAATTGAAATATCCTGTGCTGGTGTTTGTGCATGGTGAATCGTATGAGTGGAACAGCGGCAATCCGTATGATGGCTCGGTGCTGGCCAGCTTTGGGCAAATACTCGTCGTGACAATTAACTATCGGCTGGGAGTGTTGGGTGAGTAAGAAATTCAAATGTCTAAAGTACTTAACAAATAAGTTATACTTCAAGCTCAATATGGTGAGCGATTTAAAAGGGATCCCTAGATTGAACTAAGCTATTAGCAGCTGCAAATGAATAAAAATATAAAACCTTTTAGTGCTCTGGAACATTTAGTAGCATCCTACCAAATCACAGCTAGCATGGCTCAATCCAGCACAATAGCATCAACTTGTGGTCCTGTTCGTTGCACAATAAATACCTTCTTATGATAATCAGCTTAACCATGTTGAGCTCACACTACAACAACAAGCAGCTTGTTTCGTTTATTAACACACATCGGACACATTTTCCAATCTAGCTTTGCGTCCCTTTCAATGTACAAAATTCAAATTAAAGCACACATGCATTTGTGTTAGTGTGCCTGTGTGTAACTGATTTGTATATGTAGATGTGCTATTTTCAGCAGTGCTGGCTATTTTAGTAACGTGTAGCTTTATTTTCCAAGCACACACTCACACACCCACACACGCGGACACGCAGATAAAGGTGTTCATTTATGCAGCGCTTTTGCTTACACAATCACTGTCCTGGTTGTTGTTATAACCAGGCTAAAATCTGCTTCCATTATTTTGCGCTTTAAAACCGAGGATTCCCGAACATTAGAAGCGTAAACGCTACCATAAAATATTAGTCATCGGTGAAGTGAATTTTGAGAGATCTCTTTGAAAGGAACGCGATTTTTAAATCACTTGAAAATAACGGTTTTGAAGTATGAAAATAATTATGAAAAAATTGTTAAATTGAACGTTTTTGGTCAAACTATATTATTACAAACAGTCAATCTTAAGCTTTATATCTTTTCTATATATTAGATGTGGTGAAGAGAAATCCATTATTTGTACCAATAGAGGCACATATACAATGATTATTAAATGCGCAAAATCATACAACTCTGTTCTATATATTCAAGCTGGAAGTATTACAAGCTCAAATCCTCTAAACTAGTACAACAACCCTAGCTCAATTGCTATTAGTCTGTTAAACCCCGTTGGGAATCACTGCTTTAAATTGATTGAATATTCGCACCCCACAAGCGAGTTACGCATCGTGTTTGTAGTTGTAACCATCGTCCGACCAATCAACATAGCGGCTTAAATAATATTGAGTTGGTAATCGTGTAAACACACAGGCACACGCATACGCTCCAACACGCATCAACACACACATGCACACACAAAACAGTGGCGTTAGCGGCGTGTGCAGTTTAGTGGCATGCGAGTTAGTCAGGTGTAAATGCTTTGATAAACTCCCTATGCATACACATGCAAAACATTGCGACTGTTTCGGGGATGCCTTTAATAGATACGGGCTTGCAACAGACCACAGAAACTGCGAAATGGCCAGCAGCGCAGAAAGGGCTAAAACGTGATTGGCAACAAATCATTACGATTTTCCTATCTTTATAAAATTATCAAAAATATTTGCAGATAAGGCGCTTTTCTAAAATGTATCTTTATAAAATTTACTATTTGCATAGCGCAATCTAGTAAGATCTTTATCTAGATTCTTAACATAAACATTTTGTGTGTTTGCCTTTCCGCAGGTTTCCTAAATGCCAACACCGATCGCTACTCCAAACTACCCGCCAACTACGGTCTTATGGACATCATTGCTGCATTGCACTGGCTGAAGGAGAACATTGCCGCTTTCGGTGGCGATCCGCAGAGCATTACACTGGCCGGCCACGGCACTGGCGCCGCATGTGTTCACTTTCTGATATCCTCAATGGCGGTGCCGGAAGGTGAGTGATTCTACTAATTTGGTTCTAGTAAAATTCTCTTCAGGAAAGTTCGCCTGGAATTTTAGACAGAAAGCGAAAAACAACTAAAAAATGTTCTGAAAGCTAGAAAATGCAAAATTATGTGAAAGATTTGCCCGAAAAATTAAGAGGTCATGTTTATATATTTCGTTTTTCTCTGAACTCTGTAACAGGCCTGCTCTTCAATCGCGCTATACTCATGTCTGGCTCCGGCCTCGCTCCCTGGTCGCTGGTCAGCAATCCCGCCAAATATGCCGCCATAGTGGCGTATCATGTGAACTGCGCGCCAGATTTGCCGCATGGTCTGCTCATGAAGTGCCTGCGCGACAAAACGCTGGAAGAACTGCTCAGCGTGCCCATACGTCAGCCGGAGTTCGGTTTCGCCTTTGGGCCCAGCATAGATGGTGTCGTCATCGATGGTGGCGATTATGTGCCGCCGGCGCCCGGTTCAGCGGCCGCCCATGCGCAGGCTCAGGCGTCTACGGCGGCGGGCAGCGGATTGGGCGGCGAGGCGGGCATTGCGGCCATCGGTGGCTGGGGCACACCCGGCCAACTAGAAAATATCGGTGAGTATCAAGTGCGAAGTCGAGTGCTTGTTAGTGAGTGTATGTGTGAGTGTATGAGTGTGTGAGTGGGAGCGTGCAATTAAAATGTCATTACAACGCCAACAGGCGTACACATGCGCCTTCATCGTAATTAAAATAATTATCATTTTCCAATACATGCCTGCGCTTCGTGCCGACTTCCATGCTGGCTATTCCGTTTGGACTTCTACGCCGCACCCGGAACTGCTCTTCTGTCGCTGTCATCTCATCGGTATCTGCGTGAAATTCGCCGCCTGTTCGCGCCTGTAATTGCGACCCGGCGCCTTGCCGCTGTATTCACTTTTGCGGCCACACCAATTTGCCATATTTTAATTAATTCAGTATTAATGAGAAAAACAGCCATTAACAAGTTGTCAAGGTATGTATCCGAAAGATATGTCACTGCTGCATGCTTTCCACAGCTACGATGCACGTCACAGCTGTTACAGCCACACAAAAGTGTTCGCTTACTCTTGGAATATTATTTTTTTGCAAAGAATTCGGACAAAATAACTACATAAGATTTATATTTATTCGGGTTTTGTTTGACTTTGCTATGCTTTGATTTATATTTATTGATTTGATTTTACTTTAGTTCATTTTATTTGTTGAATAAAATTTTGATTTGATATGATTTTATTTAACATAATTTGTTTTGATTTGATTTTGTTTGATTTACTGCGTTGTGAATTGATTTTATTTGTTTTAAATTTATTCAATTTGATTTTATTTATTTAAATTTGATATACTGTTTGGATTGATTGAATTTAATTTGATTTATTTCGATTGACGTTCGTGTGCTTAGAAAGTTTAGAGCTTAAAACATTTAATTCCATTTGACGTAATTTATCAAATACAAGTACATACTAGATTTATATTTTTTAAACATGCATTTCTTTATCTCGCCTAAATTTTCATTTCTCCTCTCTCTTTCACTACTAATGTTTTTTGGCAAGTGTAAAAACGTTCCATTTTCTTTTTTATTGCTGACTTTCATGTCAAGTACCTTGTTTACCTATTTTATGCTATTAATTTAACACACTAGCAGAGACAAACATACCAACACAGACAAACATACCAACACATACTCACACATTCATGTACCGCTAGCAAATATTAATAAGTGCTTGCGCCTCAAGCAGAAATACATGCATACATACATGCGGGTATCTATGTTAGGAGCACACATAAAAATCGGCAGTCTGTGAGTGTGTATGCATGTGCACATGTAATGCCAGGTGGAATTATATTAGTGTATTGTCTGCATGTATGTATATGTCGCAGTGAAATGGTAAAATCAGGGATTTGACCAAATCCCTAAGGGATTTGATCAACTCCCGGGAGATGCTAAAATAACAAATCGGTTATGCCATTTCCCTAAAGAAAGTCAGTGATTTGATCAAATCCCTAAACTGTTTCAGTGAAATGATGAAATTATATGTGGCGAGGTGGTTTTTTCTATTTTTCTTCGCCCAACAACTGACTCTGCTGTTTCTTTTGCTCGTTGCTGCCACAGCTCATTCGCTAGCGCGTATGTACGATATGAAAGTCTGCTTTTGTTGGTCATACCGCTCAAATTCATGCAGCTGGCTGACAAAAATTCTAGTGTTTAAAAGAAAAGGGATTTGGTCAAATCCCTGATTCTAACATTTCACTGCGACATATATACGGACGACGGGTTGTAATTAATTTATCAAGGCATGAATGTTTCGCCTGATTCAACAGCAATTTCGGAAACTCAAAATCTTAGAACCGATGCGACTGAAATCGAAACTCTATTCCAAATATGTACATATATCTTCATTTCTTAGCTCACTACAAGTAATGACATTATCAGCAATGTTTTAATTTCCCACTGACATTAAAGCTGTTTATCTGTGTATGTGGGCAAACAATGTGCAAGTGGCTCTTATAGAGCAGAATGTTTGCAGCGATTTAGCTGTGTATATGTCTTAATGGCAAATACACACACACACACATATTTATGTGAGCATATGCCTGTTGGTGTAGCGCGCCTTGTTAAGCTGTGATTAGCATGTAATTAGCATAGATTTCATAATTGCCGTTAAGCGATATTGAATTGCCATATACATACGTGTCTTGCCTATGAATCTGTGTGTTGTTGTAATTTTTCAAAATTTATATACTCTTAATTTCATGCTAGAATACATTTCAAAGAGCACGTGAGACTTACAAAAACGTTATTCTGCCGTAAAATCGAAAAGTAATATAGCTCAAATTCCAGAGAATTTCCAAAAAGTTTTTTCAGATATCAAAGTTGAATCGATAGTAGCTTATATATGTATATGTTAAACCTATATAACAGAAATTGCATGTGCACAAAGTAAAGTCGTTCGGTAGGAAATTCATAAGTGGCACTCTGTGTGTTATTCTACTGAAAGTAAAGGCAAATAAAAAACATTTCAGCAGCAAATAAAAACACTAAAATAACATTTGGCAAATGGGTACGGAAGTTCATACTGCCGCAGCGATTCGCATAAAGCCATACAAGCCTGACAAAGGGGCTTTCAGCTACCGGAACTGAATGTTGATATTGCCTGGCGGCTGACAAAAGACACAAGAGCAGAGCAATCAAAATTTCACCCTTTCCGGCCATTACTAATATGCCTGTGTGTATGCGTGTGTGTTGGCATGTGTGCGTTTGTGTATTGGTGTGAGCATAATTGGCTTGCTTGTCAAGGCAATTTAAAATTTTGAGGAAATTGCGCTTTAGAGCAGAAAATTATGAATTATTTAAGTATCAACAACTTATAACTAAATTGTTCCAGCACTACAAAAAGGGTCAGGCTTTGTAGAAAATGCTTGAAAGGTTGGCTAATTTCTGTAGGTTAAGTTAACTAAGGGTTCTTTTGGAAAATATGAATTACAATGCAAAGTAGATTAGAAACACTCAATGGCATAGAGCAACACACTTAAATGGGTCAAGTTCAGCTTTTAAAGTTCCTTTGTGCGCTCACTCACATTGCCCAATATATTTGTTGTAAATTTTGGAACTGAACAATATTATTTTTTGTATTAAACATATTTAAGTCAACTGCTCTCTCGCTTTAAACAAAGCTGAAAAGCACATTTAGCGCTTATATTCTGAGGCATTGTTATTCAGCTTAATTAATCTTGGATGATTCCACGATTCTTCAGTTAGGTGCTTTCTAAATTTATTCTAATTAATTCCCTCAAATTAAAGTGCAAGCAATCTCAAGTAATTCACGCGCATTAGCCTATCTTAAGTAAGGCACTGTTATGAAAAGTAATGTCATGATATCAAAAGTAAACCAGCATAATCTAAACTCTTATCAAGCAATCTAAAATAATGCGAAGAAATTCAGCGCATATTCTTCGAAACACTGCCATCAAACTTAAACACTCAACAGTTACATAAAAAGCTTTTGCATTTGTTCGACTTTTTCATTCTCACTTCCATGTGTGCACACATTTTATGTCTTAATCTCATTTGCCTTTGGCATTTATTTTCGCACTTTTGAAAATCAAAATTCACTTTTGACACGTTTCCTTCCTTACACTCGGCACAGCTCGATGCGTAGCGAAAGCAACAACAAATTATAATATAATTCTGACTGATTTCATTTCTGTGACATTTTATGCTGCATTTCATTTGCTTCATTGCTGCGCAGTGTTGCCAGATTATAAAGTTTTTTTTGTTTGTTGTTTTAACGTCGTTGGCAGCTATAAAAATCAGGCAGTGCTTCTTTGATTCCCACGATTTTTATAATTTCCCAAGAAGGCACAATTTTTTTTAGCTGGCAACACTGTTGCTGCACTGATATGATATTTTTTACTTTTTCTCTGCCCTTACACAATTTGTATCTGCTGCTGCTTTTATGCGCGTGTGCTTGTATTTTTTCATGCAGATATGACTTGATGGCTGGTGTCACACGTGCCGAGGCGTTCTTCTCCTTCAACTCCGGCGATGTGCAATACGGCATTGAGGCGGATCGACGTTCGAAAATATTAAAGGCTTACGTGCGTAACACGTACACATACCATCTGAATGAGATATTCGCTACGATTGTAAACGAGTACACCGATTGGGAGCGGCCCGTGCAGCATCCCATTAATATAAGGTGAGTTGTGGCATGGGAAGAGGGAAAAAAGGGGAATGCATAGCAAAAAAGAAATTAAATCAGTTTTAAGTTACGTGCGGCTGCTGCATGCATAAATGCAACTGCCAAATGTATGCCGGAATCGTTCTCAGGAAGCAGGAAAAATATCAGAATTTAAAGTTGAATCGAATGACACGCACTGCCAACGAGTTGCTGCCTTCAACAGTGTTGTTGCTCTTGTTGAAAAAATTGTTTTAAATTTGTTGCCTGCTGGCTTACATGACTGCTACTTCAGCTGGCTTTTGTTTAAGACAGCAAGCTTTAAAAAGACAGCTGATAAACATATACACATGAGCTGAGGGTATCATTAAAGTGGATCATTGAAAGCGTGAGAAAATGCCGGCATAAAACAGAGTAAGCATGTACAAACATACTTTGAGCCTTTTTGCATATATCCTACCCAGAAGCGAAAACGAAAATCCCATTTGAAAATGTGCCAAAGAGCAGAGAAGTGTTACGAACATTTCATGCTAGCGATGAACCATATAAGCAAAAAGCCCATGGACATGCGATACAAATTTTTATCAACAAACGAATTTTTATAAACATACGAAAAAACGGTATTGTAAAGAATGAATCGATAGAATCTTTAAAACGATGATCTTACAAAAACATCAATATGAAAACAGTAAAAGCAGCATTGCTGCTTTTTATAGTCTTTTGCCAAAAACATGCAAATTATTCATTCACATAATTCATATACATTGTACATACAATTTGAGTATATTCATAAAAACCTTTTCAAAATATTTCAAGCATTTTTGTTTTCCTTTTAGCTAATTCCGGCATGTAACAAATGAATGAATGTTTTCGCTTATGTTTAGACAAAAGAATTTTAAGGTTTTCTGCATAATGTCCAAATGAATTAAAAGTTATGTAGAACTAATTAGCCACTTGTTCTTTTGTCTGGGAACTCTCCTAATATTCATACACTTAGTTGTGGGTTATTTTTATTTTTACCAAGTATTTTGAAACCACTTGATTTCTAAATTTTCACTTCAGTTTCCAGTTTTAAAGTTGCCATCACAAAAGCATTCAACTCTCACAATCGAAGTCTTCGTTTCGTGCTAAAAGTGTGGCATCGATATTATCAGCGTTCGATGTATCGCTCATCCCTAACTTAGCTACGGTTTTATTCATTACTGAGCCGCTGCCTGAAAAGGGCGGAGAAGCGCGTTTATTTTAAATCCGTTAGGTAATTACATTTTATAGCCGAATTGTGTTGAGCCCGCATAAGATGAGCAGCCTTTTGCACACAAACATGCTTACATTTTATAGGCGGCAGCTCGGATTTTGTGAGCATACACTCGTGTGAGACTTCCGAGAAGCTCGACTGCATTAGCAGTAAATGGAAATTTCAAGGTTTCATTTTATCCTCAAGCCAAACAGCAGCTTCGGTGCGTATGAGTGGCACTTAATTCGAAAATCACTCATACGACAAACACAACTTTTAAATTTAATTATAAATTAAATTTTTCAATTGAAACTGAAAAATGAGTAAAAAAAATGTCAAGATAAAATATTCAAAATATTTTGCATAAATTTTCACATGACAAAGAAGAGAAAATCTGCAATTTACCGCATAAACGAAGCACGCAAACTTGAATTTGCACGAATTTTGTGCTTGCCACAAGCACATACATACATACACACGTTTGTTCATTCAACACATACCAAAAAAATACACACAAACATGCCGCCTTTACACATGCACGTACATTTATACCAACCAGCCACACAATTTCAAAACGTGTGCTAAATTTGCAAATTTCCGCCACCCGCTGCAAATTATTATTTACCCACAAAGTCATTGTGCAATCACACAGACCGAAATGTAACTGTATCTGTGTGTGTGCGTGTGTGTGGAAGCAAAAAAAATGAAATACAAATCGCCGCTTAGGCGCGCTGGAAATTTGCATGGAATTCCTGGCGTGCTCCCCTCTTTTGAAATAACAACTTTCACGCACAGGAAATCAAAAAATTATTTTCAATTTATGCAACAAAAAAGGAAGACAAAATTGAAAGTTGGGGAGACTGGCTGATTGGTGTGAAAATTGTGAAAATAGATTAAAGAGTCACGCATGCACGCACCAAGCCATCAAAAACCGCAGAATTTCAACATTTTCCCAGAAAATGTTTAAAAAGTTTGCAGCCACTTTTATTGTGTTTGTTGTTGCATGTATGCCATTCAATAAATTTCGTACAAAAGCCCTTGCTAAAAATTGTTACGAAATTTTCTAAAAAGTTTGCATTTATTGGCCAAATTGCTGGTGTTTGTGCTTGAGCGAGGAAGTAAGCTGTACATCTTTGCCATTGATTGCTTTTTCTTTTTTCCAACAATTTGTCATTCGCTGCGATTCCGAGCTTTGAAAGCTTAAAGCTTGTAGTAATTTAATTTCTCATTCCTCTGCAAGCACATGTTGAGCTTGCGAACCAAATAAGAATGCCTATTCAAAGTGCTTCTAATGCCGACTCCGTGGAAAAGTGTATTAAGTAGACTTAGGCTGATTTTTCTTATTTAATTTTTTCAACAAAAATGTGGTGTTCTCACTTAATAGTCAACTTTTCATAAATATTGACTATATTTCGCTAGAGCTTCATCTTTAAATAGCGAGCTTTCAAATTTTCAAGCGATATTTAGTGCTTCTGCTCAACATCAATTTAATTTTCGAACGACTTCGAACCAAATTCTGAACATTTTATTTTATATATTTATTATAATAAAAAGCAACGACTATTCCGTTCTTGAACAAATTTACAATAACCAAGAATATATTGCTAAGTCGTCTAAAATCCAATCACGTACGATTAAAGCAAAAGCATTTAAGATCCCTGACACTAGGCTCTATGATTAGGACCTATACACAAAATTTCTTTATAAATTGCATTTTTCAGGAGTACCAAGCCAATGATTTTTGATGAAGGCAAAAATTTGTGCACTGTTTTATGAAAAAATATTTGAATTTTTGATATTTGATAGTACATTTACTTTTCCGGTATACATGTCTTATCTTAGTCTCGTTCAGAAAGTTCTATGCTCAGTACTGATATTTATAATAATAGAAACATTATACTTTATTGGCAGATACTTGCTTTAGAGTATTAACTTCAACATTATACAGTTAAAAATTTTATTTTAAAATTGTTCAATTAATTGCTTTGAATAGCGCAGAGCCCACTAAAAATTATATTCAAGCTGCACTTCATACATTTGAGCTACGTACGCACACGCACACACACACATGCACATTTGGCACTCAATTATGCTATTACAAAATGTAGTATTGGCATGAACAGCAGCGCTTGTGGGCGTGTGCTGCAGCTGCAGATATTCAAGTGCCTTCAGCAGTCGGCCTAACTGCAGCATATATGAATATTGTTTTTATTGTGCATGTGTGTGTGTATGTGTTATATGTTCGCCTGCAACAAAGCTTCGCATTGGCATTGAAAGCATACTTAAGTTTTTTTTCTGCAAAGTAGCTGCTGGCACTTTACCCATCTTTGAAGTGCTTTGCACTGAAGCCTGCAGCGAGCAGCTGCGATTTGATTGCAGAGGCGTAACTCGAGCTTAGATCTGTAGTCGCTTAAGTTGCTCAATTGCAGCAAACTGCAAAATGAGCGTTGTGCAATTCTTTTCGCAGCGTTAAGCCTGCAGCTATTCCACACACGCTCTTGTGGGCGTATGAGCAATCTGAATTGTGAAAAAATTCTAAAATCGAAATATTGCTTTTTTTCTCTTTGCAGAGATGAAACATTGGAGGCGCTTAGCGATGCACAGGTGGTGGCACCAGCAGCACAAACCGTCGACTTACACTCGGCGGATCATCGTAATTCCTATTTGTACGTTTTCGATTACCAAACCAGATACGGGGATTATCCGCAGGTGTGTATTGACGGCAGGCGACACAGAAACAGCCCGCTCACTTTTATTGACTTCTCCTCTTGCTTTTCGACACTTCAGCGGCAGGGCTGCATACACGGTGAGGATTTGCCTTATATTTTTGGTGCGCCGCTGGTGGGCGGCTTCAATCACTTCACCAGAAACTACACCAAAACGGAAGTAAGCCTCTCGGAGATTGTGATGCTGTATTGGTCGAATTTCGTGCGCACTGGGTAAGTTCTTCGCTTATTAATTGCATTATTGCTGGGTATGGAAAAAAGCTCTAAGAGGCCAGAGTCTAGCCGCTCATTTGTGACAATAATGACCAAGAGCTAATGCATATTTCGACTTTCTTGCTTGCTCACTTTTGCAGCAATCCAAATGAAATGGAGAACGACCATGGCAGCAGGCAGGAGCGCAGTCGCTACAAGACCATCGAATGGACGGCGTATGAGAGTGTGCACAAGAAGTATCTGAATTTCGGTGAGTTGGAAAGACATGCGACCAAAATTTTATAGGTAGTGCTTATCGATAGCATATATTGTGTCTCTAATTCCATTAAGGCACATGTTTTACTTTCTTAAACCGCTAAAGCTATTTGAATTTCATTTAAGCAGAAACATTTTAAATTCCTCAAAATATAAGCTTAGCAAAAAGAGTATTTTGCTTGAATTTTGCTACAATTTGCACACTTTCTTTTTGCTTTCTTCTGCTGCCTACGGCTATGTTTAGACACGAAACCCAAGCTGAAGAACCACTATCGCGCGCATCGCCTCTCCTTCTGGCTGAACCTCATACCGGACCTGCACAAGCCCGGCGGCGACAATGTGCCCGCTTCACATCACCAGCTGCTGGACGACGACGAGACAGCGAGTGTCGGCGGCAATGAGGCTAACATCAAACCACTGAATCCGCCGTACTCCTCACGCGGAGACAGCGCCGCCATGGGCAATTTCACCATCTTCACGAATCAAGTGTTCTCGCTGCTGAACCTCTCCTCGCCCTCCTCCTCGCTGCAGCGCAACTCGACGCGCTACGCAGCTGGCGGCAAACTATATCCAGACGATGGCTTAGATGGGGAGGGTGGTCATGGCAGTGGCACCAGCTCGCCGCAGGACACGGATGGCTTCGCGGCCTACTCGACGGCGCTGAGTGTGACCATCGCCATCGGCTGCAGCCTGCTCATACTCAACGTGTTGATTTTCGCCGGCGTCTACTATCAGCGCGACAAGACGCGACTCAGCGAGCCGCGCACGCAGACCAAGCTGAAGCGCCAGGAGAACGGCCAAATGCCGAACAACATCTGCGGCGACCTGGAGACGCTTACGATACACACGAAGAGCGATCCCGCCACCATACTGTCGCATCATCACGCGCTGCAGCACCACCAGCTGCCGCCGCCCGAGTTTGCCGACATACCGCACCGCGCGCCGCCGCCACCCAAGCATCTCAAGTCGCTGCAGGACGTGGGCATTGGCGGAGGTGGAGGAGCGCTGGCCGGCAGTGCGGCGGGTGGCGGCAGCGTGGTGGGTCTCATGCCGCCGCCGCATGCGCTCCAGGTGATGGGCAATCAATGTGGCACGCTGACAAAGAAGAGCTGCATGAAGCAGACGCAGCAGCAGCAACAGTCGCCGCAGCAACATGTTGTTACGCATCAGCAGCACATGCAAAATCATCATAATCAGAGCATGACAACGTCGCTGACGGGTGTGGGCATGGGTGCGGGCCCGCCAACAGCTGCAATGATGTCCGCCGTGCAACAACAACAACAACAACAACAGCAGCAGCAACAGCAGCAGCAACAGTCGCAGCAGCAGTCTCAGCAACATCCGCTAATGGATGAGCTGCGTGTGTGACATTAATTGACCGTGCGTTTTAAATGTGATCTCTAAGCGTGTCTGTCTGTCTGTCTGTGAGTGTGTGTGCGTGTGCAAATGCATGCCTGTGTATGTGTAAATGTGCTGAGCACATGCAACCGTGTTTTTAGCCTAGTACTGTGTAAATGTGTGCGTGCGTGTGTATTTATCTGTGACACTTTTAGAGATTGCATTGCGTGCGTGCTCCACTCTCTTTCTCTCTCTCTCTCTAAACATAAGCGAAAAAACACGCATACAAAAACAACTTAAACTAAGCCCATACGAAAACAAAAACAAAACTGCATACCAAATTGATTGGAACAATATTTGCGCAAATGTGGCAATTTGTGTGTATGTGTAGATCTAAGCTAAGGTAATTACGAAATTGTTAGCGCGATCTAGAAGAAGAAGATACGCCTTCACTTGTACTCCTTTCACTTCTCGATATAATCGCATACCCAGCAATGTACTATATAGCCATGTCTTATCTTTGTATATACATAGTCTAAGTAGTTGTTGAGTTTTTACATTTTATCTTAGGACCAAATTATAGTAAAATGTATAGAATGGTAAGCCACTGAATTGTATCTCTAAGATGAACTTCTTTCGATTGTTTAAAAAAATGGCTGTATTTTCGTTGCATTTTTGAAGAGAGGCAATCCCAATGAATTTGCCTTTTAGCTTTCACCTTTCACCTTTCACAGTTTTACAAAAATTGCTTTCAAATTTCATGAGAAATTATCTTAACATATTCTTGAAAGCGTTTTCCTCAAAGCGATATGCTTAAAGTCTGCAGTAATCCCACGGTTTTTTTCAAGTCGTTAAGATTTTCAAAAATATTGTGACCAAAATAGGAGCCAAACTTCTACTTTAACGACTTAAATCGAGCAAAACTGTAAAGTGGTCTAAATCGAAACAAAAGAAATCTATAAAATAAATCCAAGGATTACTACGTTACTTGCAGTACCCAGAAGGAGCAGGTAAGTAGAGAAATTGTTGACATGAAATAGACCGCTTCAGAGCATCGAAGGGTTGCTTTAAAGATTTCCCACATTTTTTATAAGGGAATTCCCATTTATCCATAATATTCTTCAAAGTCCATGCAAATAATGTCTGATGATTGTATACTTCTTATTCAAGAAACGGCATAAAATATTTGAATAAGTGGCTGAAATTTTTGTACAACTTTCTTAATACCTTGTTTCATACAAATTCCGAATGCTTACAATGTTGATGATGGACACCTTTCTGAAGTTTGAGAATTTGCAAATATTGATGTCATTTTTGCATTCAGCTTTTTTCATACACTTCCTATGCTGGCTTTGTTTGCGCAAATTAAATCTATTTGCTTTTCGGTTGTGATCATGATGTTGATTCCACTGGATTACCGAATTTCTCGAGATTTCTTTTTCAATAACAGTGTAAAGTTACTTGTAGCACGCTTTAAACAATCTTATAATATGTATGTACATATGTCAGGCTGTCACATACTTCATATATTAAACATATTTTCATACTTTTAAGTCTAAGCTACGTTTGCTCATCTTCCAAACAGCATCGTAGAAAAATTGTTCTATCAGGCAAAGTCGAAAAAGATGTCTGCTAACTTTCATTGTTCTGGAATAAAATGCATAAGTGGTTTTATATCCTTAATATAAAATAAAACTACTCTTTTCAAATAAAGATCGGTTCTATCTTAGAATAAATATGCCTGGATTTCCTTCTTCACTAAAGCATTTGCTGTTGAAGTTTGTGAAGCTTCCCTATTTGTGATATCACCATTACATTCCTTCCCTTCAGATGCTGTCTCAATTCCTTTCAAACTCGCTTTTATTGCACTTTCCCTTCCTGTGATGTTGCCATTTAATTCTTCCATGCAGATGCTGTCTTTGTTCGAACACATTTCTACGTTGGTAGTAAGTATACATAATTGTTATTCTTCCAAAGACTGAATTATTATGGCATGTAAATAGGAAATATACATATGTATATGTATAAAATAATATTTCTACTACGTAATTAAGCAGTTAGAAATAAGCATATATATATAAAGACAACAACTAAAACTGAAATACAAAATTCAACGTAATTTTTTAAAGCATGCATAGGAAATAATACGACGAGTAATTTTGCATGTGCGAAAAATGTTTTGACATATATTTGTGAAATTCAACTCAAATTTTTTTTTGTAAAATAAAATCTTTCGAGGTTTTCTGGACTTGATTTTCCCTAAAGAAGATAGCAATTTATTTTTGCATTATCTGTGAATTATTTAAATATTAGTATTAAAATTTTCTGCAACAAACCTACTTGAAAATTCTGAGCATTAAATTTTTGCCAACTGTTGCCAGTTGAGTTGTGACTGAACGTCTACTGCAACAGGCAATGAGCATTAATAAACAGCTTGTATGTAAGCAAACTACGGCATATAAGCACACCTTGTTATATACATAAAAACATATAGTATATGTATCAATATAAATGAATATAGCATAAGTATATAAACTGAGAATATGTAAGGTTAGTTAAAATTTCAACAGCAAAGGCAAACAAACAAAAGCGTTCACTACAACTTTTGCTCTATCTTCTAAGCATTTTGTAACGAAAGCGCCCAGCTAAAATAGCAACAAAATAAGCTAACGAATTACGTTTGTTATACCAAAATGTAATTCAATGGCAAATATAAATACTAGACGAGAACTAAAACAACAAAAACCAAACAAACGCTAGTAAATATAAAATAGAGTAAATTTAATAGCAAATATGCAAAAAGCAGATTTGTCTATACAAAAATTAACAAAACAACTACCACAAGCGAAAAAAGGAAGAAGAGGCTAGCGTAAATTGTAACTAGAGAAAAGTAATTGCAGAATTGACTACTAAGCGTGTAAGTTTGCATATATTGATGGGGGAAAAAACAAGAACTAATAAAGCAAATGGAAAATGGAAAATGGCAAAAATAAAAGAGAGAGAATAAATTATGTAAATTTCTCAAAAACAAAACTTAAGCAAAAAACTGCACAAGTTATTAAGATTTAAAAAATTGAATAGTTTAAAAAATTGTGGTATTTTAAGTAAGTGAGAAAAAAACCCAATTGAATTATGTTATAAAAACATGCAGAAAATATGAGAAGAAATGCAAATAAACAATTATTAATAAAAAAATTATAGTGGCTGTATTTTTATTTTGGAGAAATCATTTGCATATCAAGAAGCGGAAATGTGCATGGAATATGCTCAACAAAAAGCCTAGGAGGCGTATGAATAATGCCATGTAAGTTTATAAAAATCTTTTGCACTGGTTTTCTTTCTACGACAGGAAAACATAAGCAGGTAAGCACAAATATTCATTGTTCAAAAATTGTGATATTATCGGTTGGTTGCATTCGATGCAGGAAACTGCTAGCGTAGACTACAGGAATTTGCTTTTCTTATATCAGCACATTTTTCTTTCATGAAAATTGCTGCAAAATTAGGTCAATCAACTACACGCAATTTGCGCAGCATCCAAACAAAATGAAAACAAGCCGCCAAATGCAAGTAAACAAAATTACGCAATCACACACAAAAGAGTTCATTAGTTGTCATTGGCAGGCATTTAGAGCGTTTTAAGGAAGCACATGCAAGAAAAGTATATAAAAAGAATTCAAATGTGTAACTTTCAAGCAAAATATGCAGTAGTAAACAAATTGTGTCGAACAAAACTGGAAATGCCAAAAAAAAAGAGTAACACGTTTGCACATATACTTAAAGGATTTTATTAAACTGACTAAAAGCAGTTTGAGAATAATGCCAGATCTTGACAAACTGAGAAAGCAACTTACGAAAATCCGCATATTCTCGGACGATATATGCATATTCTATGTACACGACACACCAATACACATTTGAGAACAATGTCCTAAAATAACACTCGCTCGAAGGATACTCTAAGGTGCTTATTTTGTAAATCCCAACGCCTCACTTCACCCTGCGTTCACTAATTTGGTATTTTGTAAAACGCATCACCTCACTCGGTGACTGCTCGCGTTGTCTTACGTAGTTTCATATGAAAATCGGTACCGCGTAAAACGCAACGCGGCGCATTCACTCACTTGAACTGTCAAATCGTTCACTTGGGTTTGTGCTCGCGTTCAGTTTTTTAAACGCAAAATTTTTGGTAATTTCGAGTGAAAATTGATTTGTGGTAATCTGCAGAAGCAAATAATAAGTATTGCAGTACTTTTTAAAGACAAATACTAAAGAAAAAAGTACAAAAAAAAGAAAATACTAGCACTGCAGTTGAGGATCGAAATCACAAAAAAAAAGAAATGCATCGTGGTTGAGGGTTGAACTCGCAACTTCTCGCGTGCTAGTCGAACGCTCTAACCACTAGGCTATGGGAGGTATGCAATGGATGCAGCAAATTTTGTGTGTTTTGTATTTGGCTGATAAATTAAGAAAAATACAACTCTTTTATAAGCTTTATATTAGGTTCACATCCGGTATGTATGTCGTCAAATCTAGCAATCAATTTTTCACCCACTTCCCGACTACTTAGAGATCTGAAACTTTGCATACATGCCTAATCTAGAGCCCAATACATGAATCAATAAATTTTATGGGCGTAGGATAAGGGGCGTGGCACTTTTTTATAAACTCCAGATTTGTGTATAACTTTAGAACTACACATCACACATCAATGAAACTCGGTAGGAACTTACTACATATCCATATCCTTCTACTGAGAAAATAAGGGGGCACTGGATAAGGGGGCGTGGCACCCCCCATACAAACAAAATTTTTGATCTCGATTAGCTTTGGAACTAAAGGTCGTGCAGTATTGAAATTTCGTATGCAGTCGCCTCTTGGATGTGTTGTCCCACTGGTAAAATTTTATGGGCGTAGGATAAGGGGGCGTGGCACCCCCCATACAAACAAAATTTTTGATCTCGATTAGCTTTGGAACTAAAGGTCGTGCAGCATTGAAATTTCGTATGCAGTCGCCTCTTGGATGTGTCGTCCCACTGGTAAAATTTTATGGGCGTAGGATAAGGGGCGTGGCACTTTTTTATCAACTCCAGATTTGTGTATAACTTTAGAACTAAAAATCACACATCAATGAAACTCGGTAGGAACTTACTACATATCCATATCCTTCTACTGAGAAAATAAGGGGGCACTGGATAAGGGGGCGTGGCACCCCCCATACAAACAAAATTTTTGATCTCGATTAGCTTTGGAATTAAAGGTCGTGCAGTATTGAAATTTCGTATGCAGTCGCCTCTTGGATGTGTTGTCCCACCGGTAAAATTTTATGGGCGTAGGATAAGGGGGCGTGGCACCCCCCATACAAACAAAATTTTTGATCTCGATTAGCTTTGGAACTAAAGGTCGTGCAGCATTGAAATTTCGTATGCAGTCGCCTCTTGGATGTGTCGTTCCACTGGAAAAATTTATGGGCGTAGGACAAGGGGCGTGGCACTTTTCAAGCAACTACACACTTGGGCTTCAGTTTATAATTATAGGTACACCACACATCAATGAAAAACGATAGGAACTTACTTGCCGCGCCCTGCTGGCAAAATAGCAACAACTCACCGCGTCACAAATATGCCACGAATATTAGGGTCGATCACAGCCGTATTATTTGTTAAATTGAGGATATGACGATAGGAGACACTGTGAATACCCTAAATATTGTGTACTGCTCTGCAAGTTTTAAATTCTTTTTGTGAAAAATTTCAGAGCTCTAAAATTGAATTTATGGAAGACTAAAAAGTAGAAAATAAAATTATATAAAAAAAAACTTTTTAAAAATAAGCTTTAATTTATTTAATGTACTAAAAAGTAGAAAATAAATGGTTTTTAAGTCACCTGTATCTTACTATCAATAAAAGCTTGTGCGCTCAATATCCATATTCAAAATATCTTTCATTACTAGAATCTATTTGCAAAAAATTATTTAAATAAAATATTGTGGTAACTGTTTGACAAATATTGAACACATGAGCGCCCCAAGCTTTTATGGATAGTAAGATACAGGTGACTTAAAAACCATTTATTTTCTACTTTTTAGTACATTAAATAAATTAAAGCTTATTTTTAAAAAGTTTTTTTTTATATAATTTTATTTCGTAAGAACTTGACAGCTCAAGTGATGCCGTAAGACAACGAACGCAATTACGCCGTGATTTACAAAATGCCGTTTTTTGATCCCGGCGTTGGCTTCGTGTTCGCGTTGCGTTCGATCACGGTGATTTATACGGTAAGGCCGTAAGCTTTCTACCGAATTCGTAAGACTAAACTGCAGTCGTTTGAAATAATCAGTATACATAATTTGCTTTTTAAGAAGAAGAAGAATATAACTTGAAGCTCCTTGAAAGAGACCAAAATAGAGTTTAAGACGCAGCTCATTACTACTCCGGAAACTATTTTATTATTAAGAATTTTTTACAAAGAAAAAATGTTCAAAGCATCAAAAATTCTTTATCAAAAGAACACCATTCAAATTATGTTGAAGTTGACAATTTCTAGATAATGGCTGAGTTCCAAGAAATAATTCCGTGCCTGTTTCCGTCACTGATTTCTCTTATGGCCGCCTGCTGCTGTTTATATGTAAATGGTAACTCATTTGACTTTAATACAATCACACGCACACTAATAAACATGCATACACGCATGTAGACAGTCATCAAACACACACACACATCTTGAGATGTGAATTGCGTTTGACTGTATTTGTATTGAGTAGGAAAATCACAGCTGAGTTCATCACAAATCCAAATCACAAGATATTATTGCAAGCGCTCAACTCAATTTAGCTGAAGCGCCGCTGACGAGACAGCATTTGTAGCTTGGCATGCACAGAATCACGCTCACTCACACACATTCACACAAAGCGCTCGAAAACGAAACAATCAAAAGCCATTTATGTTTATTATACGTGCGTGCGTTACTTGCACGTAGGTAGTATGTGTGAGCGAATATTGGTACATTGTTTGTGTTTGTGTGCGTCATTGCATCATCATGCCTTAATCATGACAATTATTTAATATTTATGAATTTTCTGTGAGCAGCTCGAACCAGCGCAACAAAGCTGCTATAGAAAGGGGCAATGGCAGAGGGAAATCTTATTGAAATCATCAACAAACCTTGGTTTACTTGCTCAATGCTCGTTCTAGTCAACCTACAAGGCGGCAGCTCTGCCCTCATACATGTATGCATGTGCATGTGCTTGTGTGTGTGCAACTGTGAGTGTCGTCGACATCGACAGCGGAATTGAATTTGCTGGCTTTGATGAATTTTCATAATTTATGATTTCTGCCTAATGCTCAAGTAAATTGTTGCTTCGATATTGCCAACCGGGATCGGATTGGAACGGAGCAGAGTTGACACTGTCAAATGGCACTCAACGCTCCTTCCCAGCATTGCAAGCACATTCAAACTGTATTTAAAGACTGAGAGCAGACAGAAATGGACGAAGTAAAAGGGGTCATGCTTGCTTCAAAGCGAAGCACAGCTTCATCTATAATTTATGTCATTATGAAGCGTTTTTATGTCCCAGACTTTTGTTATGGCGAAGGCAAAGAACCAAATGCTAAAAAAAGATTTTCTGCAGACTTAAATTTTCTTCAAAATTAAATAATCTACGAAACTCTTTTCAGCATACATGAAATAAGATCGAAGGCCGATAATTATGTGAAAACTATGCAACGCTTTGCTAGACAGTCAGAACAAGCTGAAACAGTCTAGATACAGATAGAGATACTTTTGCCAAGATTTTGGATCAAACTAGAATATGAATTGAAGAAAGGAAAACGAAATTTCGGGGAAATGTGAAAATTGTATACTAGTGTATTGCAAGAAAAATTATGGTTTCTTATTCAATTTATAGAAATTTAAACAAAATATAAATAGGTTAAGTTCAATTTCATATTATTTTGAACATTTAACTGCAGAATGCTTCAAACTGAACAAAGAGAAAGTTCGATCAACAATTGCATTGATTACTTATTCCTTTTGTTCTACTTTCCCTTCAGTAATTTTACATATTTATTTTATTTATGAACATTTAAAAAAAAGATTTTGTGCATGTTATTTGTAGTACATGAAATGTTGAACATATACCGCTCAAATTTTAAGATCTATATCACAGCTGTAGCACTACGTGTCTGCCTTTCTGCCGTCTATCTTTACATTAGTAGCTATATAGCAATATTTTGCAGCTGCTACAGCTGCTGGCTGTTGCTGCTTTATTTGTTGTTTTGTGTGTGTGGTCTTCTCTCGGCTTGGCTTGGCCTGTTTTTCGGGTTGTCGCAAGTTTGATGATTTTCAATTAATTTCTTGTGTCATCTCGGCTGGCTACGTGAAGCTGCTGCAATCCCTGCGGTCTTCTGTTGACTGTTTGTTGAAAATTTCATATATATTTGCGCAGAGATAATTGACACCGACGGCAGGGCAGACATGCTGTTGAAAGGGATGCGCCGGTACGGAAAGTGTCTCTGTGCTGGCGTGTTTGCACGTCCTTTTGTCGTCTGATGGAATTGAAGTCCATGATGTATTTCAACAATTATTTTCAACTGCTGTGAAATTTCTTCGATGTCGTTAACTTGTTGAAATTTAATTTACGATAATTTCTTAAAGCACAGCACTGTGATTAATGATAATACAACTTCTACTCCTGCATTCTTAGATAAAAAGCGAAAAATTAACTAGTAGAAAGCAGATACAAACCTTATTGATCTCTTTTCTCTAAAATCTTTATACTTTGCTTTTGTTAGAGCTATTCTAGAATATTGCTTCATAATATGGTACCATTTTTATGCATATACCTCAAGAAGAATTGAAAGAATTCGGAGACGTTTTACGAGATTTGCAATAAGCTGCTTAAGATGGAATATTGAAATGCCAACATTTATTGCAAGAAGGCTTCTTCTTGGCATGCAATCTCTTGAAATTCGCCGTAAATATTTCGCAATTAAGAATTAAGCTGTGCTTGAAGTAAAAAGGTAAGTAAAACGTTCGCGATTCAGATAAAAATATTTTTCAAGCAAAATTCCTGGTTTTAAGGTAACACCGAAGGTGGCATGAGGTTTCCAGTTCAGCCTTCATGAATTTAAAGCATATCTTCAAACTCGTATTGCCGTTTATCAAAAGCACGCCCAAATCGCACAAACAAACATCTACGCATACTTCTACACATACACCCCATATAATTACTCAAATGCAAAGCTAATTGCAAGAAATTAGCTCATTGGCTCAACTGAACTTGGCCCACGACGCCTTGAATAAAACATTAATAATTTATAAAATTTTCTCGCGTTCCGCTGCAATTAATATGCAATTACGAACTTTATGCTCATGCCGTTAAAAGGTGCCAAATTGCCTTCCCGCCCGACAACGCCCGCAACAAAAGCAATTCCAGTTGCCGCACGCCTTAATAGAAATCCTCACCTGCGCGACTTCCGCCTGCGCCTTCAGCTCATTCAACGTTCGGCTGCAGCTCATTGTTATCCTTAACAAGGCAATTTCTCAATTGATAATGTTCACGCACACAAACAAACCAAGCGACACACGCACACGTTTGCATATACTCACACATATACACACACAATGCATACTAAGATTTACCTGAAGTGCCTGGCATTTGGTTGCTTGGACGGTTGAGAGTGGGAGGATGCAGAAGTTAGGGCTGCATTTCGCAAAAACTCATAAAACTTTTTCAATTTCACTTAAATTTTTCTTGCACGCTTGAAAGTTTACAATAAAATTCAATTACATGCCGCTTTTTTTCTTATTTAAAAATATTCGCTTTCCCTTCCCGCTTCAGATTGGCTTACGCTAATGTTATTGCGCTCAAATTGTGTTAATATTGTTAGGCAAAAGGGCGCAGAAGTGACAAGGAGGGTGGCAGACGTGGAAGAAAGGAAGGTGGTGAGCAAGAAATGTCACTACCTCTTTTTGATTCTGTACACCAAACTTAATTTATTAGCTACCATTTGAGTGCAAATCGTAGAGCTATGTTATAACTAATCGAATAGTTATAAAGAAAATTACCAGAAATTTTCAAACATTGCTTGTTTTTTAAAATATTTGCAAACATAAATTATAAAGTTGACTTTTTAGCTGCATATGCATGCCAAAGATTTAGAAAATTTATTTATTCGATGGCGTGTAAGGGCATAAAAACATTTTTTCCGCTGCCGACTCCTTCTGGTAAAGACTAAGAAAAGCTGCTGGAACTGAGGGATACCCTGGCAATATGGTACTCTAATACCCCCGCCAACCAAACTTGAGAATTTAAAAAAAATTTTATTAATTGACAAAGTCTATTAAAACTTGTTATGGCTTTTTTTCAAAGAATCAGCTCTCGAGTTTCTTAGAGACCAAAGTATTTTAAATAGAGTTAATGCAAAAATCTGAACCAAAGCCAAATTCTTAGTGTTAAAATATATAAAATATAAAAGAAGTTCCACATTTTGCTACATAAAAATTAAACAAAACATTTTGATTGTTCTTTAATCAAAAAGCATATATCTCTGATAGTTTAACTAGTTCAATTGTGTGCAAAAACCACTTCAAAATTTATTTGAAAATAAAATTTTTTTAAATTTCAGAAAAGTTTAAAATTGATCTTTCAACCACTTCTAACTTGCACTCTTAGCAATATGACGAAGTTTTTAAAATTACTTAATTTTCTTAACTGAAATTTCAGTTATTATTGCAAAATTTTCCTCTTGAGTGTTTGTATATGTATGTATGTATCTGTTGCATCTTCACTGCTCAGCTGATGAGCGTACTCTAATGACAATAAAATTTGCGTAAGCATAAACTTTTTCCATTAGCTTCGTCCCCCCGGGATCTAAAAGTTCCAATGCAAGTAGAAGCGCATTTCAATAGGTGTGTGTGTGTGTGTGTGTGTGTGTGTGTGTGTGTGTGTGTGTGTGTGTGTGTGTGTGTGTGTATGTTCGAATTAATTACAGAAATTTACAAATATTTACTTGCTGCAACTGTCATAAGTTATATTCGTCATTAGCGCATAAGTTAATCAAAATTTCTTGAAAGAAAGCGTCAAATGCAAGCTATTTAGCAAGGACAATGATCCTGAGCAAAACAATAGTAGTCATAGCAAGAGCGCGCGGAAGACAAAGGCAACAACAACACTTGCAATGAAACACAATGCAACAGCGAACAAGCGAACAGCTGCATCCGCAGAGATTGTAGCCACAAATAGGCAACATGACCATCAAAAGAGTGCAGTTGCTGGCACCCACCTTCTGTTCTGTCAGACACGCCTTCAGCTAAAGGAGGGACCACCTAAGGAGTATGCATAGCGCCAAGCTAAGAGTCTACTTTTTGCACAATCTATATTCGAATTTTTTTATAATAATGTTAAATCGTATCTCAAAATATAAACCATGCCAATCAAAAACTCTGGCCTAAGCAAAAACATGGCAAGCAATAAGAAGCTCGCACCGAAACATCCATCATTGTCGCGCAGGCTCATTTTCATATTAAAACAATAACAATACAAAAACAACAAAATCAGTTTATTAGTCACTCACATATGCCAAAAATCAGTACGAACGATCGCAGCCACTTCATTGAATTGAGACACTCGAACGTATGCCAAGGTAGCTGCTTCTGCATGTTGGCCCGGCCATCAGTCAAGTGTGCAAAGGAAACATTAAATTTGCATAAAATTTGTTTACTTGAAGGACCAGAAACAAACAACCACACACAGAAAATGTGCGCAATAAAAACAAACTAAGCGCAGTTTGCTCCGGCGGAGCAGAGTAAATGTGCAAATAAATGACTGCTTTATTACGCTCCACCATTATGCCAGGCCATATAGCACTATATGAACAGTCACTAACGCACACATGCACGCACTGCTACACACTTTTGCTCGCACACACACGTGAACCTCACACTCATGTGCTAAAGAGCAAAATAAAAATAAAGCAAAGCCTGTAAAAAGAGCAGCGCAAAATGAAAATCCATTGAAAATAGATTTATTATGTAAATTTCTAAAGCATAAGTGAATATCCATCCCAGTCTATCGCACTTTGTCTATCTCTATTGCTTTCTTCTTCGCACTTTGTTTTCGTGTTGCAGGCACAAATGAAAAATTGCTGGCTAACAAAATAAAAGGAAGAAGATAGTGTGTGTTCCTGTGTATGTGTGAAATGTTGTCACAACTACTACTACCAACACCAACACATGCACGCTGTGAGGCGTCCTTGTAGTAGATCAGCACGCACAATATCTGTGAGAGCGAGAGTGCGTGTGCATGTGTGAGTGTGCATGTAGTATAAGCAGCTGAAAGCGTATAATAATAAAAGTTATACTATTTCTTTCTTTTTTTGTATTTCGTGCCAGAGTTAACATAGTAAAAATGCAAATGACGGCAGTCAAGGATATTGCTAGTAGCCTGCCAATACGAAATTCAGGCAAATTGCACACGAGTGCGTGTAAGAAAATCATTTGAATGCATTTTAAAGTGAGAAATCGCTTAATATAGCCTGCAGCTCAGAGGCTTAGCGTGCCACTAATTTGAAATGAAATTCAATTTCCCGACATGTGCGTGTATGAGTGGGAGTCGGTATGTAGAGCGTGATATAGCGCGAGTGCCACAAATAAGCAGCTTGCCAAAATTACAGCTTGAATTGGCATGAAATTGCATTAACGCGTTCAACATTTGTAAGCCGATAGTGAAAGTGTATTGTATGCATGGCTGACATGGTAAGCAGGACTGTTCGCACTATTTCAACAACAATAAGTATGATCAATCGAATATCGTACTGTCATGTTTATTTGTAGAAATAGCACGTTGAAAACAATGCCAAATTTATTTTACAAAATATAAGATCGACTTTTATTTACTTGCGAAATAATGTAATTCGTAAAGTTAGATAAGCAAAACTATTAGAGAGTGTCCTTCAATATTTTTTATGCAACAAAATAATCAACAAAATTATGCACTATTTCAATATCAGCGTGTTTAGAAATTTAACAGATGTGAACGTCAGTCTCGGAAGAGGTGATCCAGCGTCTGTTTTGTACGCAATTTACTCAAATATTTCTCTTTATCAAGGATCAAGGAGCTAAGGCATTATTTCCATATATGTATCAGTTAACCTTAAAAGTAAAATAAATTATGGGAAATTACAATAGATTATGTTGTTTGGGTAGGGAGGAAGGGAGTGGCAGGTACAAGAAGCGTAAGATCAAAGGAGAGGCCAATAAATCTATCGCTACTGAATGCAATAGCTTTCGAAAACTTCCACCAAATGTCTGATGATACGAATGTCAAAAGTTTTTATTAAAATACACTTTTTAAGGATTGAGGTTCCAAGGTTTTTTAGTAGCTATATCTGAGCAGTCCTTGAATGTAACCCAAAATGCCTACATCGGATATTTTTCAACCATATTTACACATAAAAAAAGATGCCTGCTGCTTAAATAAATTTGAGTATCTAAACATATTTAGAAGAAAATTAAATTTCATACACAACCAGAAATTTTATTGGAATTTTATTAGTCAGCGCTTGCTAAGTACTTTCCCAGGACATATGCGCAACTTTTTAATTTGTTTGGCCACAGTGCAGTTGAAAGCGTAAGCGGGAGCCCTAGCAATTAGAAACCACACCAAAGTGGTTGCTAATAGCATTACTTCATTTTGAATATCAAACTATTCAAATACTTTTTCTGCATTTTCCAAGTACCCTTCCTCCAGCGGGCAGTTTTCCCAACACTTACTCAAATATGTCACAGCAATTAAAAACCAATTTAACGAGTTGCGAACTTTTGCGGTTGACCAAAGCGAGAGCGCACAGAAAAACTATTGGGAGCAAGTTTGCTAAATTGCATTAAGCTCTGCTGCTGCTACTGCAGACATGCACAAATACACACACACACATGCACATGCATGCATATGTGGAGAAGAGCACAGTGATGCATGAAACCTGGAACGGCTTTTGGAGTAGCCAATAAAGTTCTTCAGTGGAAATGGACTTGTGACCGTTCAGACGAGCAGCCTTGGTGGCATATGTCTACACTTTTTTGTATGTGTGTGCCAATTTCATGCAATATGTGAATAAAGATAGTATATATGGTGCAACAGTCCAGAAACCAAGGCTTAGAGCATGTTTTCTTATATTAACAATATCTGCATTCCTTGATTATATTTTTTGTTAGTTTTCTCATAGCACATTCCCGCTTAGAGAAAGTTTAAGTGGAAAGTTAAATTTTATTGCACAACAAACAAAAAATTGGTACAAAAAGTATTGGCAAGAAGTTTGAATAGTTTCGCTATAATTGTTTCAATGCTTGAAGGAAATATATTAAAAAAATGTCTACCATATCCGAATTGGAATTGCTTAAATAACACTTTCGCAGAGTTTCCAATTAATCACGGGAGATGGTACCGCGCAAAGAGAGGCTTAAAAAAGAATGTCCTTTCTTTTTTTAGATGGTAGATCGTATTTGAGGTATAGCACTTATCCACTAAGACACTGCTTACTTATGTAGTATATAAAAGTAAATAATCTTGATCGCAGAGAAATATAAATCTGCTGGCTGCGATCAATGCAGAGGTAACTACCATGAAGACAAACAGCAGTTCATTAAAAATATCACCAAATCCACCAATTCCATAAAAGGCCAAAACATTTGACAACGTTCTCAGCGAAAGTCAAGCTAGTTAAAGTAGACAACAAAAACAAACCACAGCACTGCGTGTTGAGCAGTTAATAAGCACATACCCAAATTGCGCGGCTCCCTCGTCTCTTTAATATAGCGAAGTACCTACTTGCAAAATGTGGCGCCCCCCAAAAAGCAACGACCGCAACAACAACGTGAAATGTTTTTCTTTCTCAATGTGCCAAAGTGACCAATCGGAAGAAGCGTGTGCACACACACACACACACACACTCGAAGAAAGAATCTTTCAAATGCATTCAAACTTTGGCAGCAAAAGATTGCAACTGTGCTTGAATTTTTGTTTTGCTGCTGCGGCTTGAGTGTGTGTGTGTGTGTATACCCTATTACATGCGCAAGCTTTTCACAGCAATTGTAAACGAAGCACGTCGCAGACCACACGTGGCAGCAGCAATTCCATGCAAATACTTAAGCAGGCAAGCAGCTATGCTGGCATTTTTCTGCCATTTTGTTTGTAGCTAAATTTTCATGGGCACTTTTCGGCAAATTGTCAGGGCCAACAAAGTGCAGCTGCAGCTCGACAGCTCGAAAGCTGCAAGTGTAAGTGGAAAGTGTAAGTGGAAAGTGTAAGTGCATGTGCGTGTGGCTGTGGCGTGCTTGCACGTGTGTGCATTAGTTGAAACAAAGTTTTGCTTTCTTAAGCCAACAGCAGCGAGAGTGGTAGTAACAAAGATCAACAGCAACGCACTTGCCACCAATGTAGCAATGTCAATGTGTGTGAGCAAGTGTGCTTATGTATATGTGCATACAGGGTGTAACAGAGCGAAAATGTGATTCAGAAACTGTTTCTATAACTAAGTATATACATATAAGTGTTTGTTTATTGGATACTTATTAATCCAAGACAAATTTAAAAAAATGTTTCTACTAAATTGGTTTCTTATCGTTGACAAAAGCGAGATAGTGTCACACACACACTACTAAGTAACACGCTGTATATGCAAGTGTAGGTGTGTTGTCGACATTGACCAAAGTGGCTTTGCAGTTTGTGCTGAAATTCATTTCAAACTTTTCTTAAAGTGGTTCCAGCGCTCTATATATACATACATACATATATACGTATGTTTGTATGTGAATTTATTGTTTATGCTTGTATGCCTGCTTGTGTGTGTATATTATCAACATAGTTTATATGCTCGCCACTACAGCTGCCGCTTGTGTACACAGGAAACTCAAATCGAAGTTGTCACATCAGCTTTTTCTTCGTCTTCTTCTTCTTCTTTGAGCTGCAGCTGCCAGCATAACCAAGAAATTGTGCAGCTGCATAAGCAGCTTTAAGCAGGATTGTCAGCTTAATTTTGGGCAGCAGCTCACCACAAAAACTTAAAATTAAATGCCATTTGCTTTGGACTGCGTATTTTCACAGGGGGAAGACCCCTTTCTATTTCAGTAAATAAAAAGCTTGAATAAATTAAGACAAAATTTTGCTTAAAAAGTTATAACTATAATTTAAAATGAACATGCACAATCTCTAAACCGAATAAACATTCATATTTTGGAAAATATATATACATGTATTTGGAATATTTCAAAAATTAAGTATCAAAGGAGCAATTTTTGAAAAGTTTCCAAAAATAATGCATTTACAAATTAAGCTCACTTCAAAAGCATGCATATTTTGGCCAAGCTGCGAAAAACACACCAATTGCCACATTGCAATAAAGCAGGCATTAAATATAAATTACACACACACTTGCACACGCACAAGGGAACTCGCTCACAAATCAAATATGCATGTAGTTAGATTAGACCAAAAAACACGTCGACCGCGCTGCTACGGTTTGTTATTTTGAGCATAATTTTTTCGCATGCAATTGCTGCGCGTTTTAATAATTTATGCAGTCACAAATACACACATGATATAAATAATAAACTCACGAACACGAAAATGCAGGCAAATGCGTGCACACTCACACGACAGTGCAAGTAGCTGCCATATTGCGCTGCCATTGCCAGTGTGCGCAAATTCATGCAGTTGTTTTCATATATGTATATACATATGTATGGATGTATGTGTTTATAATCACAGATTGCACTGAAATTTGTTATTGTTATTTTTATAGGCCAAACGTTTGCACATGCACACCGACACAAACACAAACATAGAGATGGTCATACAATTACAGACATATAAGTTTCCTATGCAAATGTATGTATATATGTGTTTTCGTACACATGCATATATACATACATAAGAAATTGTGCATATAAATAAATGGCCATATAAAATAGTTACACACTCACAAGCATGCACTGCAAAACTCGTCAACTTCAAAAGCATTCATTTCTAGCTCAGAGAGAAGAAAAGTGTAGAAAGCAGAGCTAAAAACCAAACAAAGAATGCAAGGTTGATTCGGTTATATACATGGTTGTTGCATCGAATCATTTTTTTCGGTTTATTAATAATATTAGTAAATGATAAAAACATTCATAAAGTAATACAATTTTCTGCCCTTTAGCAGTTTCATACGTACATAACATAAAGTGTAAAAAGGCGAAAACTTTTCAACAAAATATCATAACGTGAAGTTTCAAAAAAAAAATACTAAACAGTGCAGCCGAGATATAATGAGCCTGAAGCTCTAACTGACTGTTGTCAAGGCACCACCCAACATTAAATAAATAATCAGTAGACTCTATAGGATTTTGCGAGTTTGCATACTTTTTCAAATCTCTTATGTCCTTGGGTCTGTACAAGATGATTATATCTCATTTCGTTTACATGTCGTATACTTTTTGAAATTTCAACTGCAATCTAACAAAAATCTGTACTTTAATAGTATATACAGCATACAAAAATGTTTGTAGAAGAAACACTAGTTCCATAAATTATTAAGGCTCAATAGCAATTAAACTAGAAAACAGGCAACACCAAAAATGGATTTTCTTCACTGCTGTCAATGTTCGATTGTTGTAGACCAAATCAAAGACAGAGTCAATTTCTTCTAAAGTGCTTTTAGATAGTTTTGACATGTTACCGTGTTGTTAGGAACTCATTTATGCAATTTTGAATTATGCAAAAATTAATTAAATGTTTGCTCAATCCCACACACACACGCACACGCACACGCACAAGTGCATATGCAGCTCATTTATATGCCGTCACTAACATGTCTGTTTTATTTACATATGTATGCGCTTGTATATATGTATGTGTTTACACACATATACTGGCCAACAAAATATGCAATTGTGTGCTTATTTTCACTAGTGTGTGTGTGTTAGTGTTGTATTGTTTTTGCTACTTCATGCGGTTATTACAATTTCTCATTTTATTCACAGTTCAATGCTCATTTCTGATTGTCTGTTGTTGCCTGCCATGACAAGCAATCAATATATCACATTGTTGTTGTTCCCTTTGTATTTGTTTTTGTTTGTTTATTATCATTTGCAGTAGCATATTAAGTATGTATATACCTTATACATATAATTGTGCGTAGATGAGTCTGTTATTTTATGCAAACCCTTTTTTTTCATAAGTACGGCTGTGGACGCTCTCAACTGTATACAAATTGCTTTCGATTTTTACAAATTAAATAATAATAGTACATACAAGCGAATTTCGTTACAACTAATATAGACTATATTTATTTTGCTGACTACTTGCTCGTTTGAAATTTTAATTGAGTATTGAGTATGTTTGTATTTTGCAGAACTATTAATATGTAAACTAAACTGAGTTTTCAAATTGTAATTTAAATTAATTAGCAAACAAGTAATTGATGTATTAACAATTGAGAACCATTCAACCAAGCTGTTGCAATTTGCTGATCGAATTTAAAAGCTTGACTGAAACAAGTCAGCCTATTGTTTTGATACAAAAAAAAGCAACATAAGTCGAATATTTCATAGCTTATAGCTTTGAAATCAAAACAATAACAAAATATCTATGACTTCGAGTTAGTAGGTACTCGGCATATTCAATATCCTTAAAATAATCTTTCAGCCGTAGAGCAAATCGAAGAAAATTTCTATAACCGAAGTATTTCTCTATACTTACACAAATAGTCAATCTTTCATCTACACACATACACTTACAAATACGCGCATTATGCAGAGTTGGCTTTTACAAACAATAAGCGCGTGCCTCTAATTCGCATTCCCAGTCATCTCTCGAAATGCATCGAGTACTAACTGCGAATGTGTAAGTAGAGACACATGAAAAATCACACACACACACATAAAGGCAACAAAAGCTGTATACAAGGTGCAGCAAACATTTGCAATCCATGCACTCATTAAACCGAGTAAAGCACCACAATTCTGCAGCGAATTGTGGCGGATTGTAGTTTGTGTATGTGTGAGTCCTTGCTGTTCGCCTTGTTCCCTTCCGCTCTATCCCTGCTGCGACTCGACAGCTGCTGCTTTATTAATGCAGCCATGTGCATGCGCCATGCATGTTGATTTGGATTTGGTAGCTGCCGCACGGCGAACTGTCGCAGCCACCAGAGCTCCAACAGATGCGTACTGCATGTGTTAAAATTGTCATAAGTAGCTGGCATATTTATGTAGGAAAAACATTATTATGATAATTGGCAGCAGTTAGGTATATACAATACAGAGGAAAAAATATTTTGTAAAATGCAGGCAAAAAGTTGTCTTGTGTTACAAATTTATTCAAGTAAAACTAGACAAAAAATCTAAGACTTAATTAATACAAAAAGTCCCTAAAACGAAAACCTTTCATGATAAAGAGCCGTCGACATATTTTCAAAAGCACAGAAATTTCTCACACAAGCACACAAAAATGACAATTGTATACATGACAGAATGAAGCTAGAAAAATCGTGAACTTAGCCAAAACTTTGCTAGATTAAGCAAGAATTTCATATGCTTCTAAAGGGATAATAAGAAAATGTTACAAAGAAAATTCTTAAGAAGCGAAAAAGCCTGAAAAAAAATTTTGGATCAGAAAATTTTGATGCATTTATGAAAAGAGCATTTAAAATTTATGAAATTTGCTTGAATCAAGCCAAAGCCAAACAATTCAAACTGGCCATGAAACAATTCAAAATAGTTTTTGCTATCGCTTACGTCAAGTCAAAAGCTGAAAAGTATTTTTGATTTTTAATTATTATATAAGTTTCAAGTGATCAAATAACACACAATTTGCTAGAAAATGTTATAATGATGTTAATTTTGTAAAATGTTTCTCTGAGTGCATTGTAAAATGTGTTGTGAGATGCTATCGAAATCGGAATATATAATTTCCATAAGTTAATAAATGCATGCACATAACACCACACACACACACGCACAGAGCGGCATTAATAGGCAAGCAAGTGTGTGTTGGTGTGTAGTGCCTTTATTTTTAGTTTGCTAGGCAAATATGTGCATTTGTTGTTGTTCGTGCGCAAATGAATATGCCAAATTCAAAGTGCATGCCTAAACGAGTGCGTGCAAATTTTCGGAAAGTAATATGAAATGTGCTATTGAAATTATTAGCTGAATATTTTGTGAATTTGAGTTTCTAAATTTGCATATGGAATGCATATGTCTGCCAGGGCCAACGAAATTGCATGTGGGAGTGCATGAGCTGTTCTTGCCACTTTTCAGCTGCACTTATGATATTTGGTAGTGGGACGGGATGTTGCCAGCTTTAGAAATTGCAAATTTTTGAATTTATTGGAGAAGTGCAGATATCAAAATATCAAAATTTTCAACATAGGAATGCTTCGAAAGATTGTTTGGTTATTTCAATTGTTGAAATTTAATGGAAAGTTATACCGATATAGACATAAAAAAATTTTTTTAAGTAAAATATCTGAAAAATGCTTACTTATGTATAGAAATTTTCAATGAAATAGCTGAATGGTAGAAAACGGAGGAACTCCGCATCCTCACAGGCTCTCTCGCAGCGCGCTGCAGCCTTCAATACAATCTGATGAAGATGAAAAGGTGCAAGATGAAAGGTGCAATCTGACATAAATACGACGTTGAATATGGTTCGATTATAAAATACAAGTGTTTATACATGTATGTACATAATAGTGAAGCAGGTAACAGAAAGATTGATATTTAAAAATATAATTTCTTTCTTTTATTAATAATTTTTATTTTCGTTCTTGAAGTACTTTTTTGTATTTTTTATCATCTTTTTATTTATTTATTTATTATTATTACGTCTACAGAAACAATTCTTACAGACCACTACAATTAGTTTATGAATTTGTTCTGTAAAATGCCACCAAAAGCGTTATACTTGCATTACAAGCAGCTTGAATGTAACTGATTTAATAATTAGTTAAAGGGTTGCTGATAATGCTTTAATGTCTCTGTACATATTTGAGCTCATTATGCAAGATACCACTACAAAACTCTTCAAATAACTCTATCAATTCAGCACAAAATTTTTATGGACAACACTTGAGCCGAAGGTAGCATTTTTCTCTTTCTCTACTTTTCCCTGCTTTGCCTAGCCACAGCCTCATAACCCAAAGACCCACCTTTTCATGGTCAGTGTCATTTAGTCATAAAAACCAGAGAAAGTAAATTGTAATTCCCAAATAAATCCAACTGAAGCCAGCAAGTTTTTTTTAACCAGCCAATTGCAATGCAAGAGCAAGCATAGAAGGAAAACGTGCAATTTTACAACTTATATACAACTTAAATTTTGTTCAACGTCACAGAAAGGTTGACTTGGCCACTGCTGGCTGCTCACTGCAATTGTCAAATTGCATATTTTCGAGGCAAGCGGAAAGTTTGTATTTGTATAGGTGTGCATCTGTGTCGGCGTTAGTTTGCATTTGCTTGAAATGCAAAAATTTGTCGCCTTATCTGCAGCTGATAAAACCGCAAGCACCGCAAACAAGAGCAGCTTTCAAATTGCTAAAACTTATTTCAACTTTTGCTAACAAGGCAAAACTTTCGTTTGATGCCGTTTATTTTACTCTCGTCCTCCACTTACTTCTTTTTTTGGCACGCTGGTGATTTTCTATCATTGCAATTTCAAGCTTTTTCCGCTTTTACCATCTCTCTTTTCTCTCTCTCTCTGTCTCAGTCGCCTTCAGTCATTTTTGAGCAAGTACTTAATGTGTTTTATGGTTTAGCCGCATTGACACTAACATATTCAGTTTATTCGATAAGCAAAAGCAATTAGTACTTTGCTGTTTGTTTACTGAAAAACAATTGCCAACTGTCATGACATACATACATGTGCAATTTGAAAGTTGATTTAGGAAAAACAGCAGCTGCAGGGCGTACAAGTGTTTTATGCACATCTTCCAATTAAATTAAAAAAGAGACAATTCTACACGTACAATTTGTATACTAGTATTAAACGAGTACTATTCAAACCTCATCCTTCCCCACTTGAAAGGTCCTTCGCAAGATCATCAGCCCGATGCGCGTTGGCGACGACTTCCGGATCCGGCTGAGCTACGAATTGTACGAGGTCTACACTGACATTGAGACAGTCACACATTGAGATAGTACACATCTGGATCTATTCATTTATTTCCTAACTAATTCTTTTCCTCAGCTCACATACTTCAATTGACGGCTTGTCGCGACATTTTGTGAAAATCGATCTAAAATATCCTGCTAACAAACCAGAAGCACTCATGCAGAGATACACACATCCATCTTGTATCTGCCAATTAGCAAATGAAATAAGCCAAAGCTGCTAACTCTTCCAGCACAACAACTACAACAACAACAGCAATAAGTTGAAGCAATCCCCAGCTCTGCACAAGCTCAAGTGCAATAGGATCCGCTCGACTGATACGCAAATCACTTAGGAAATGAAAATTTGATATCTGCACTTGCACACAGCACAAATGGATCAAACTCAATTAGAGCTATAATAGCGCTGGTAGAACAGCAACAGCAACAGATAAATAGATAGAAAGGCAGCAAAAACTTTGAAATGTGTGCCAAAGTTCAAATTTATTTAAATGAAAAATTTTGCAAACTTGAAACAAAATAGCCAAAATTTGGAAATTTGGAGCTAAAATTCTCTACATAAAACATTGCAGATTTCTACATCTTCTCTATAAATATGTAAAAAATTTTGCAATATCTCGAAACATGGCGAAAGCACCCGAACCGGAATCAGGCTAACATTTGCGATTATTTGATGTTAGTTTCATGCATTTGCGTTTGTGTGTGTGCATGTGTGCATTTGTTTGCATGCGTGTTACCCTTGAGAAACAAATTCTCCAGCGTGAGTGCTGGCTTATGCATATATGTGTGTATGCGTGGCATGCACATTTTCCCAAAACACTTGCGCAATTGGAAAAGTTCTGCGGCTTTCGGTGTTAGTGTCGGAGCTAATTCACGAAATCGCACACACTCACATTGACATGGAAGCAAGTCAGCCGCAAGTGATGTTACCGCTGCGCTGAAGTGTGTACGCACACATGCTCACTGCCATTTTGCGTTGATTGTCTATCGCTCTTGCCGCCGCTGGTGCCTCTGCCACTGCCATTGCCACTGCCGCTGCTGCAATTTCATTTTTGGCTAAAAGCGCCGCACGTAATTCGCGCGTATGCTGCCATGCATTTGTATCGCCTCGGCAAGTTTATGTCTCTCTGCGCTTATGTGTGTGTGTGTGTGTGTGTGTGTGTGTGTGCTGGTGCATTACAATAATTACTTGTGCTGCCGAAGGCGCGCACGAGTGGCAAAACAACATTCAGCAGTGCGCATTATAGGCAAAGCAAGCGACCTTTAAAAGTCACGCCATGTTTTGCCAACCGCAAAAGTGCACACTCACTCACACAAAGACACACACGCTTTCATATTTGCGCGTCATTTTGGGTTCACATCCCTTTATGCTTTAAATTTGATAAGACGAAATTTACGTTTGTTTGGCAGTTGGCATTTGGTTTTTCGTTTGTGTTTAGGAGGCACTAAAGAAACTGCACTAACTCACACACACACAAACACAAATAGGAGCAAACACAAATCACTCATACGACCAGATGACCCGCTGAACTTGAAACGATGATAATTGCATTGAACACTGCTTTTTAAATATTGTATATGAAAACTTGTCAAAAGTCTGTTTGGCATCATTGGCTACTATTATATCTATTATCTTGAATAACAAAAAATGCCAACGCAATTTTGCAATTCTTTTCTAAACGCTTGTCAAATCGCTTTACGCTATGCAAATTTTCCAAATAATCGAGACCTCAACATATTTTCCATGTCTAACATGTTCTTTTATCATACGTTTTCTTTGCATAAGAAGCACTCATAAGTGGAAGTACTCCTCTAAGTATTAGCGAATTTCGTGTGAAAAAAGTTTTTAAAATTGCATATTTATTAAAAAGCATTCTACATCTAATAATTTCTCTTTACTCTGCTACATTTTAAATAAAAAAGTTCAAGTTGTTTTGGCATTGGTTCAATCAGAAAATGAAAATAGATTTTTCATCTGGCTATAATAAAAAGAAAAAAATATATAAATTAATTCTTTTTCTGCTGCTTTTCTTCTTCTGTATTCCAATAGAGCGAGCGTTTATTTATAAATATATTCATGAAACTAACATCGGCTAATATTTCTACTTCTGCGCGGTTTTCAAAATCCCTCATATGTCCGGAATGCAATAAAGCTTTTTGTTCTTATCTACAGTCTACAACATGTGAAAAACTTTTGTATCTTCTTCTTCATACTTCTCTTCTTTCTCCTCCATTTTTTAATAGTGAACTACATCTCTTCCTTGAGCAGAGAAATAGGAAAAACCACAAATAGTCCAATTGCTCAGCCAAACTCAAAGCAACTAGTAAAATGCTTTGGCTAAATTCTTTAAACAAAATTCTTTTAAGAGGCTTGTTTTCTTGTTATTTCTTTCCTTTTTTATTATTCTTCGTCGTTGCATTTCTCCAAAAAAATCTCTCACTCACGCAAGTACTTTCCTTGAGTATTCTTTCTCAAATACGTGTATGAACTGTTGTTCCTTCTCTTTGGCTTAGCTTTAAATCTTCTTCTTCTTTTCGCCAGCGTTTTCATTTCCTTAAATGTCGTTAATTCGTTGTCTTTCCTTTTGCCGAGCGACAGGGAGAGATGTATAACCCTTTTCCTTGCATTAATGACGCAATCTGTTGACTTTAAAGCGCGCTGCAAAGCCATCAGCTAAATCAAGTTCTCGCTCAAAAGCGGTTCAAAGCCGCTTGCTGGGAGCTGTTGGCTGCATACCGCATTCTGCTTGCTACATGCGACCCGCTATTGCCATACGCAACACTTTACCAAAGAACCACTTAATCATCTTATGCAGATGACTCCCAGCATTTCTCGAAATTTAGAGCAGCATTTCCAAGCGATAAAATCTGCGCACACAACACTGGCACGTATCCAGAAATGATGTTGTCGACGTCCTCGACATTAACACATACATTGGCATGCTCACATATACACGCGTAGAAAGAGAGCGTGCGGCAAGTCGCTTGCGCCGCTGGCACAAGTTTCCGAAACGTTTAACTTTCGGCATCTTTGTTGCACTTCAACATGCACTTTTGCTGTGGCTGCCACCCATCCTCCCCTCAGCGAGCCTTGTAACAGAGCTGCCACTGTGGAGTTTTGCAAATATTTTGATTTAAAGGCTTTTAATGGACGATCGTCACCATTTCTCATAATGAATAGTCATTATGGTTCTCTATAAAATCGCTTTAAATTGCATGAGGTGCGAGTGGATTATAATTCCTCATTGTGATTCTTTATAACGAATATCGTTTCAAATTTACGGCTGTTTGAATTTCACGAGTCTAATAGTGTGGAATAATCTCTTGTTATAATTCTCTAAAGTCAGATATATGTAGTTTCAAATATCCAACGTGTGGTTTTCATAAATTATTTGATGTCCTTTAAATTTTTCTATATCAAAGAATTTTTTTATATGTATATGGTATTAATAAGAAGGAATTACCAGCATTTCTTTATTTTAAAAATATGTTTTGTAAATGAAAACGTGATTGAACGGAAAATTTTCATGTGTGCGCGATGGCATTTAACAAAAGAATTGTTTTTTTTTAAGATGGCAACACTGCGGCAAGGCCGATTATAGTGTACGCTTCTTAGCACGCCACATTTTCAATGCATTGTTGTTTTTGTTGCTGCCGTGCCTACGCTGCTGTTGGTTAGCTTTAAACATTTTCATTTTGGTCAAGTGTAATAAATTTCTCGTACTTTTAAAAGGGCACAAAATCAGCCTCACAAAAGAACTACACGCTGAAGTGTAAAAGCAAGCAACGGCCGGACGGACGGACGTTAGCACGGACGCAGCTCGTAAAGCTTTTACGCCAATAAATTTGCATTAGTTCAGCAAGGCGGCATGCTTCGTAGGCGTTGCCTACACAAAAGCTTACTCATATATGTATGTGTGTGTGTGTATTTCTATTATGAAAGTTGTTGCTGTGGCTTATAATGCCTTGTCGCAGTTTGTGTCTAAAATTTCCAATTACAAAGGCGGATGTGGCCGCGTAAAAGCCTTCACTAATTAGAGAGGTAGTGGTGCATTAAAGGACTTTATTGAAAGTAAAAATGGAAGCAGCACCGTAATCAAAACTCCCTTGATTTAGAAAGAGAAAACGAAATCATTTTTATTACATTTGAACCATTTCTTTTTCAAACATGTGCAATCACATAATGATTCTTCTTCTAAAGTCTTTGTTTGCTTCCAATAATGTGTGCTACACTTTCTTATGCATTCTACAAAAAAATATCGACACCCATTACAGAAATCTGCCCTCAGGTAACAAAGCATACAATGCTTTTAGAATATATAAATTTTTAAATGAAGTTTGCACTAACTTCACTTTGCTTTGCTTTGATTTTATCGCACACTCAAAGTGGCTGCCTCCGACCGCCCCGGACACTTTCGGTTCGACAGCAGTTCCAGCAGTAATTTGCACGTCTTTGTATTGTATTGTAAGTGTTTCCGTGTGAATTTGTAAACAGTCTTGCATAGCAGATATTTTGTAAGGCGTGATTGTTCAAGAAATTAGAAAGATTGCTTGAGCAGGATTTGCTTCCGATTTTCCTGCTTTTTATCTGATACTATATACAGTTATTGTTATATATTTTGTTATTGTTCCATGTAAATAAAATAAAAGGAATGGGTTAAATAAGGGTAATTGTGCATATGTTATGCAGCTGTGTGGACTAACGTTGGTCTTATTATGCCGTGGCTTGTCCGACATATTTGTGAAACTGAAACACAATACTCGTCTCCGCTTCTACTTAACAAAATTTGATGAAAATTGCATTGTTAAGTATATGCCTGGTGACTCAAAGCGAAATAATTTTGAATGCTGAGATATAATTGGCTAAAGTGGAACTTAATGTTTACAAAAGGCAATTTTATTTATTTGGAACTTGTGCAACTGTCCAACTATCATATAAAAGTCGTAACAAGTTTCTCAGTGCTGTATTTGTTAGAGTTCAAAATGGTTTAAGATACTGCATTTTGAATTTGTACGAAAGTTAACTAAGTATTATTCGTATTCATAATGCATATCATTTTGTACTATATTTGTATGACACATTCATAATCAAAGTTATTTAATTATATCAAAATCTGTTCAGTTTCATAGTTTGCAGTTATTGGCAAAAATAGATATGTTTATGATTTTCCCAAATGATTTCGGTAACTTCAGAAATAGCTGAATTTGGCCAAAAATAGACAACTCAATTCCCAGCATGCCTTAATATAATGAAATGGAGAAACAGCAATGTATAAATTAGAACATTTCTCTGCAAAGTAAAGCAGAGAATTCAGGAATTAAATATTGATTGGCATTTGGCATCGCGAAAGCAGCAGCAGCACAACAATGTGTCCCCAGTGCAAGCTGTCAGTGCGCGAGAAAAGGCACATCCTTAAAGAGCTAGAAGAGTGTGCAGTGAAATGAAAATACACTCCCACAAAAATATATTTCCTTTTTGTATTGGCGTGGGTTTACGATGAAATGGAATTAGCAAGTGACACCGTTGGCATTGCAACAGAGGAATTGGGAAATGAATGACGAAGCATGGAACAAGCCAAGCAGCAGCAGCAAGAAAACCAGAAAACCAACAATAGTAATTCTTGTAAAAAGCCGTCGCAGTTCTGTTTTAGCAGAGGGGAAACATAAGAATGTAAAGAAAAACATATGAAAGTCTTTTGTACTATTTATTACGAAACCGAATTTAAATTTATAAAAATACATACTTGTAAAATAAAAATCACCCAAATTTATTGCGATCCAGTTTGCGCGTTCCAGCCATTCCTCAGCAGCTGCTTGCAAGTGCTCAAGGGGGCACCATTGACCTCTCTGCATGTGGCAACGTGACGAAAAAATCGAGTACGCCAAGTGGCAGGCGGAACAATGTCATGAATGGAAATGGCAGCAGGCGCACCAAAATGAAAAGTAGTTTATCATTTTTCGTGCCATTCCTTAAATTCATGATGACGCAGGACATCAAGAACGATTCCGAAAATATTCTTTTAAAAATTATTTATTCTCCTTGTGCAGGCATTCAAGCCGGGTCGTTCGCCCACTTCCGGCGCACATTCATTTGCTGTCTTCATTTTCATTTTTCTTTTCTTTTTTTCTGCTTGCATTTGCGCACATTTTCGATGCTTGCCTTTTTACTGGCTGTTAGCAATGTTGACAGCAATGATGACAGCTGTCAAGCTGTGCCTCCATGCTACTCGGCTGCTCCGGGAATATGGCGCTGCACGCAAGACAGCAGCGCAAAATGAGCAAAACTCTAAAATGACTGCAATATTTCATGTTTTTCGTCCAATTCGTTTTGCTAAAAATGCTTTCATTGGCTTTTAATGCATTTTGGCACTTGCACACTTATGGCTGAAGTTCGTTATTTCTGACAAAATAGTGAATTAATTAATGCAATTTTTCAAAAATGCTAACCAAAGTTAGTAGAACAAGTTAGAAAGTTTAAAAGTTGTTATTTGCTGAATGGATCGGTTAATGAAAGTCGTGAAACAATTTCTACGTATGCCGTGAATGCCAAAATTCATTCGTAATAATTCAAAATTCGAATCCAAATTCCGTTTACACGCATACAAATTCGTACGAACTCACTTCAATTCTGCTTGGCCTTAATATTGTTACAGGGGAATTTTATAAATCTTAAAAGCAAACACATGTGGCCAAAGACTTCCTTCTAGCGCATTGAGGAAATAATGCTATAATCGACTTAGTATTTGCTAATATTGGACTGCATAAGGAACGAAGATTCAGTTGTATGCCGAAGCAACGAGCTTAGTTTTGCATGTCTATTCAACTATGTCCAAAATAGATAGATGCGATTGCATCAAAGGAATAAGCAGCTAAAGGCGTATATAAAGCTCCAACGCTGCTGCAAAATCACCGTAAAAGCGTTTGTGCTCTTCTATTTTTATTTCGCTATGGAAACAGCAATACAAATAATATAAAGAAAAACCAATTCTGGAAATAAATCCGCAAAAAGAAAGCACAGAAATGTATTATTTTTACACTTATTCAAGCAGAACTCGTAAATTTTTCAGAAAATACATAAATGCATACAAAAACATGCAAACGCATACACACACACATGAGAAGAGAACTAAACCCAATTACTTAGCAGGTATTAACGATTATATTGGTATGCTATTCAATTGGTGTTTCCCTAACGATTCTCATGCGTTACTAAAAAAATTTATACAGCTCGCATAATTAGAATTTTCTATTAATTATTCAGGATCGCTCACAAACGATTCATGCTATAATTTAATACATCTTTATTTTTTTCGAAAAGCAGCAAATTATTTGAACCATCAGCTGTCTTTTTGCTCTTGAAATAATTTCGAAATCTGTTCTTTTTATATTAGTGAAAGAAATTTGTTGGGGAGGAATTTTCCAAATATTTTTGAGAGTTTCTTTCAAATGATTGTGGAATCTGCTGGAGATAATTTCAAATCTTTTGCCAAAAACTTTTTGGATACTAGTAGTTACTTTTGCTTGTAAATTTGATTGCCATGAAACTGATTTCTTGTGAACGTATTGAATTTCTCCATTCATAGCAAAGAACCAAACAAAAAAAAGTATATGAAGAAATTGATAAGTGCGTATAAATAGAATTACAAAGCAAACGGCAAACGGCAAACTAAATGCAGATTGTAGCGCTACAGAAGCGCTAACGGTAACGAAGTACGCACTGCATATACGTTTGGATTCTAAATGAAAGCACACGTACGCATACGCTCAACACAGCGTATCAATGTGTAGGTATGTGCCGAATATGCAACAGCAGAAGGAGCAAAGAAAGCAGCAAACAAGCGAAGACCAGCAGCAGAAGCAGGAGCAGGAGCAATGCAAGACAGTTGGCAGCCAGAAACTGAAATGCAGCATTAAAGCGGAAACGGAAGTACAAGTTACATACACAATGCGCAAAGCACACCAACAACAAAAGCAATGATAACAAGAAAAATAGAAAAATGTCAGAAAAATAGAAAAGGAATAAATAATCAAAATAAATATAATAAGAATTTGTGAAATAACCCAAAAGACAAGCGGGCGAACTTGACAAAAACTAAAGTAAACATTTAAAAGAAAAGCAGAAATCGACAGCACATTTGCTTCAATATCCTTGAGCTATGCAAATAGAAATGGCGAATTTCTTTAAATAAATATGTATCAAGCTCTATTCTGCTACGCAAGCAACGAAAATTCAAATTTGAATTTTAAATAAAATGCGCTGGGATGCTGATAAGCGTCTGCTTCTTCTTTTTTGGTTCATTGCACGCTTTTTGCCAAAAGTAGAGCAAAGTAAAGTCTAAATTTCAATTTGCTTCGTAATAAACGCCAGACTGCGCTACACATTTGCATTTTCAGATATCCGTGGCCGCGCTCAGCGACTGTCAGTAGGAAAGACATACAAACTGGGGCGTAGTGAAAGTCTTGTCAGATATTCGAATTAATTATGCCATTCCGGCAGCGGGACCTGGCTGATGGAATTGCGCAAAAGGGAAAAATCTAATTGAATATTTATATGAATTTTCATTGAAGGGTAACAAAAGGGTGTGCAATCCGCTAGTAAATCGCCATATAAAAACGCTTAACAAATTCTAAATCTAGACTCAAGCGTTCACTGGAAAATTTGACATAAATAAATTGATAATTGAGAGACAGCAGCGTAACAATCAGAATTATATGTTTTTTCAAATATCGAAAATCTTTCGAAAAACCTTGTACAGGACACTGGGCGGTAGTTAAACATGCCTCTAAACTCGGCATTCCCTTCAAACGTTACTATTGCAGCTGCAAAAACCCGAATGAAGAGGAAATGAAAGATCACTTCCTATGTAAATGTCCAGCCCTAGCAAAAGGAAGACTCAAAACACAAGGAAAAGCTTCTCTAGGCAACATCAAAAACATTCAGAGTATGTTATCAAATTTCTGAATTCCGCCAAATGGCTGTAGATTGATCGAGGCGTGGTAAGAAAACGGCACTATTTGCGCTAATGATAGTCGGCACTAGCCAAATAAAGCAACCAATCATAGTACGAAAAACCTTTTGTTGGATGAAAACTTACATGTCTATGCCAACTAAAAACACTGGCTAGCACAACAGCGGACAGCAGCCGCTGTGCCTTACTACTGTGCTTGCCACCAGCAGCACATCCGCTTCCGCTATCTTGCTCTGATTGTTTTATATCCTGTCGCGCTGTCACTTTAAATTCACAACTTGTTCCGATTTCTACCAACTTGAACACAATGCCACTATGGAGGCTGTACTCTGCTGTAGGGATGTCAGCGAGCGGCCCAGGACATGCTTAAAGACCACGCTGGCCAGGCATTATAATGCGCTGGCAGTGTGTATCCTTTCTGCATATTTAATGTGAGTGCATTTCAAATGCAATGCGCCCCCTCACCTTCCCCCCACACTCCCTAAGAAGAGAGAGAGAGAGAGAGAGCACGAAGGCAAGTGGCAGCAATAGTGTGGCCGCAGTTTGAAAATGTGAAGTGTTGGCAGTAAATTGCCAGGAAATAAAGCAGACGGCAGCAGCAGACAGCAACACTGAAATGCATAAATTCCCCATTCGAGTGTGCTTCATGCTGCTGCAAGACGGACAATTATGCGCTAGCGCTCCATGCAGCAGCAGCAGAAAGTTGCAAGCAGGAATCAAGAAAAATGCGGGGAAACGCACACAGGAAGTGGTAAAGCTTGACTGGCTCAAGCAAACATTTTACGCAGCTTTTCCAAAAACCTTTAAATTTGCGTTTAAATGCTTTAAAAAATGTGTTGCCATTCAAAATGTTGCTATGAGCTTTGGAAGAAGTGAGCGGTTGATTCAATGAAAATGTCCGTGATTAGAGTTATATGGGTCAATATATTCAGAGCTTAGCTTTGAATTTCTCAGATTATAGTGTATATCTAGAGTACAGATGATCTGCCGGAAGAACTTATTAGCGTTCAAAATAATTCAATTTAATATCAACTTCCACATATATTTTCAATTCGTTGCTAATTGCCGTGGTAATTTCAAATCGAGTTAATTTCCGATTTCGTTGCTACTTTCTTAAACAAATATATCGACGATATGGACTCTTATTTTGTTTTAAATTCCACATACTACTTGCTTTAAGTTCCATTTAATTGCACGTCACCCTTTCCAATAGTGCACTTTTTGTACTGCACATTAAAATGTGCCTTTGGTCCTACATTCTGCCTTTTCCATAAATTAACTAAAATTACGCATAATATTTCCATCAAACACCGCACGCTCTTCTGCTGCTGTCAAGTATGTAAGCGTAACGGCTCTAATGGACAACCCGAAAAAGTGGCCCAACTACACAGCATAGTTAATTAAAAGACCAACTCGAGTTCAAAGCTAATGCGGCATATAAAACGCACAGCCCCCGCCCCCTCCCGCCACACAAAAGGCAATTTCATTTTTACGAGGACACGGTCTTAAGCCGAAGAAGGCCAAAAAGGACTAGCCAGACTGCCTGCTTTGTCGGCCCCCACCTACTGATACGCAGCGCTACCATTTGACGATGTGCTTTCTGCTCAAAACTTGGTCTTACATTATAATATTCTTTGAAGCATAAAAAGGATTTCCCGCCGCTTTTTCAGGTATTACGAATTCTACCGACTACAACCCTGCGCCCTCTGCCGGATATTGCTGTTTGTGTGTCGGCGACAGCATCTCAAGTCAATGCGTTAATTTATGCGCGTTTATTGCCGACTACCTCTGCTGTTTCATATCCTTTCGCTCATACGCAACAACAACAAAAACAACAACAACAACTGCTTGTGTTGGCTACATAGCGTTGTAGTTCGGTATATTCGAAGGTGCGCGCTGCTGGTTCTTTGTTGTTGCTGTTGTTGTTGTTAATTTATTTAATTAAAAACCTCTTGTTAACTGAACTGACAAGAAATGGTGCTGTTATTAGCATAAAAGTATTTGAACTAACAAAATGAAACTGTTACATTTTTGTGACACTGCGTGTGTAGAATTATTGGGTTGTTTCAGTTTATTTGGAATATTTGCTACTGAATCCCATCCATCGCTATTTATGAAAATATTAAATTTATAAAAAGTATATGCCGCTGACAAAATGTACAACTACTTGAATTCAATTACTGATTCTTTTTTGCAGCATGCATTCTGCCATATTGACTTTGCTTTCAACTTTCCATGCTCTTTTTGATTTTATTGCTGCCAAATTTCGTTTCAAGTTTGAAGTTTGGGCAATTGCTTCTTTTTGTTGTTTTATTTTAATACTTTGAAATAGAGAAAAAAGTATTTCTTGCGATCACAATGTTGCTAGAAATCTGAGATAAATGCATGGCTTTGGAATTTTATGAAATTTCAGGCGCTAAAGAGGACCTCTTGGTCCTCGTTTACGTGGACTTCATGCAGCTTCCCATGAACCACTTTGTGAATCACTGCTCTAAAGAAGAAAGTTCATGCTGCGCGAAATAATTCCAACGTACCCGCTGACAAATGATGCCTTCACTTTTCACTTCAAAACTCCATTTCTTATCTGCCACACTTTAACACATAGAAATACTTAAATTTAATTATAATATAGTTCCTGCAATTTAACATTCCACTGCTTTATTGCTTTCTTAATGATTAGACCTTAGCTGTTGGTTTCATGGCGAGCGCCTGGCATTCATTTGAGATATGCAAATTTGGCAGTATTTTGTGAGTTGCAAAATGTTGTTTATTTAATGCTTGCAATTATGTATTAAAATATTGCTTTTAATTGGCAAATTTTTAATGTTAGCTGTGCATAAATTTAAAAGCGTCATTTCAAAAAACTCACATTTCGCAATGCAGAACTCGTTTTGCAGTTTTTCCTGGCTGGTGTGCATAATTGAATTGTTAATTGCATTAAAACACAAAATTTTGTTGACGTAAATTTTGGCATGTAAATATTGCGTATAATGTTATTAGCGCTAGCAATTATTTGCTTGATTAATAAGAGTAAATGTGCAAATTTTGTAATTTGGCAATATTTTGAACAATTTTTGAAAATGTTTGCATGCGGAAATAGCCGACGAACAGATAAGCTGAATTTTCGCAGTGAAAAGCAACGCAATGAAATTACCAAAATAGAAAACCATCTATAAAATGCATTAAACTGGCGATATTGCTGTTATATACTATAATTAGTAGCATTTTAATTTAATCATATTTGCGCATGTTTTGCAGATATTGACAAAACAAATTTTGCATTAATTTTAAAATGGACGGTTTGCAAAAAATATATTTGGTAAAATATGACGTTTTTAACATTTGATAGTAAGAACACTTAAGCTAACTGACTAATCAATGAGTTAATTACTAAAGTTGCTCAGCCTTTCTTAATTCAATTGAATTCAATATACTTATAATGCCAAATGATTCTTTTGCTGTGCGAAAATAGGAATCCATCCACAGATCCACATAAATTCCAATAGTATAAAGATTTTCTAACTGCAAGGTCGACTAAATAAAAAGCTCAAAATACGACTAGGTCGAGCTAGCCTGCTTTAGATTGGATACTTCGATACGACAACTCCTTCCTTGCTAAAGCCTAATTTATAGGCAATAAGCTTCTTTTTTCATGCTTGCACAAATTTTAATGGACCATTTGATATGTGATTATATGCATAATTTATTAAATCAATGTATTTAGAATTATTATATAATATTATCAGAAAATAGTGTACAAAATAAAATCTTTGAAAAATGCATTAAAAAAGTCACAGCCAAAAGCAGGTCAAAGCGTACAAAAAGTTAAATATATATATTTTGCTGCCTGCACAAAAAGTAGCTCCATGTTGGCATACAAAGCGCTTACACTAACACTAGCACACTCATGCATACACATTTATGTCAGCCCTAGTGCACTACATATTAAAGTATTGCCAAATTGCACACTTCAATGAACAATTTTGCACTCAGCCACAGCTACACACGCACTCAAGTAGGGGCAGGCTAAACCTTATAGCTGTATGGTGAATACATATGTATGTGTAAGTGTGCTATAAACGTGCACACACATACGCAGATAAATCGCTTGTACCACTGCGTGTTGCCCGCTGCACGCTGATGCATTTGACACAGACAACGCAAAGTTCTTTCAGTTCAGCTGAAATATGCATTCTAACGCAACGCAACTCGACAGCTCGACACACACACACACACACAGTTGTGCTCTTACTAGAGTTGCCAACTTGCAAACATTTTTCAACTTTAAGTAGAATCGAAGCACTCAGTAGGAAAAGAAGAAATCATTCAATATTTCAGCGAATCTACAAAAAAAGTCTATTCAAATTAATTTTGAAACTGAATTTTCATTAGTCAGACAAATTTCGACGAACTATTAATAAAATTAATTGTTATCAATATACGCAAATAGTTATGTAGATGTCTAAAAGCGAGAGATTTATTCAACTGGCGCATAAGACTAAAAATTTAAAGAGTTCAAGCTATTTCGTATTCGTGCAATATTGCCTGTAAGCAATGCACATTTTTCTTTCACGTTAAATTCGACGCATCAATCTGCACATTTTCAAAGAACAACAGTTTGAGCCAGAGAACTAATTTTTGAACATGCTATATTAAAAAAAAGAACTACGTCTACTTTAGATGAAAATCTTTTATATTCTTCTACATTTCTCCATGTAAATTATTCAATATTTTTGCACATCTATAATGAACGAACGCTATACGAAAGAAACCTTCCACAATATTCTGCTTAAAGATCAATCTTTGTCTTCAAACTGAAGGTACAACAATTTTATTTACAAGAAAAATCTTGCGATTTAAAATTGTAACTTGTGCTCTAATAAGCTTTTAAGGCCAAAATCGATACAAATATTCCGATTTCAAGTAATGGAACACATACGCAGAAATTGTGAAGTTGACTTGCTTTGAGTTGGAGAATATAAATGCGCAGTTGGCAACACCGAAAAGCATTCCAAGCGTTTTGCTCCTTGCGTCCGGAAGCATGCTATTTCTCTGATGATTGCGCCAACCGCAATTTTCCATTTCGTAGCGATTGTGAACATTTTTTGTGCCCCCGCCCCCCCCCCCCCCCCCCCACCCTGTTTCCACTTATTTTCTGCCTTTTCTTAGTTTTACTCTTTTTTTATGGCAGTTTTCTTAGTGGCGTTTTTTAAGCATTGGCCCAGTGCTGTGGCACCCCACGGCGTACTCGCTGCAGGGGGGTCACTTGAAGTTTCATATATGTGTGTGTAAGTGTGCTTGCCAAATATGCACAACTATAAACTTTAAATCTGTTATGCCATTTTTTGTATGCCCGGCACGCTTGGTAACTGCAACTGAGATACGCACACACACACACACATACACACATTCGAAAAGGAGCATACACAAATCTTCAATGAGCTGCCAGAAAAACACTTTGAACAGCTTTTCCACGGGGGGTGCTTTTGGCAGCGGAAATAGTTTGGCATAGCAAAAAGTAAAAAAAAAATGTTCATTGAAGGAAATGAGTTATATTAAAAAGCACTCATTACTGCGTCGCAGGCGGTAAACAATTTAGAAACGTTTGTGCCAGCGCATTTTTTGCGAAATTAGTCGCACATTTTCGAATGCGCGCTGAATGCTTGGAAGTCTTTAAATGTACAACAATTCGCTGAAAGTATTTTGCTGCAAACTGCAAAACATAAAATTTAATTGGAAAAAACTATAAGCGTTTTTAAGCTAGATAAACCGAAGCAAAGGCTAGAGCAGAGAGTAGCAGCGCTAGCTTGTAGAATTGGTATGCCAAAGTGACTCTTTGAGAAAAAGCTATTCAATTTGCTAAAAGTAGCATATAGAGAGCATTTTTCCAATACAGATTCTCAGCAGAACAAAAACGTCAGTAGCCATTTCCAAAAGTATTAATTAATCGAACTACTACAGTATCAATTAAACAATCAGCAATCAGGTGCAATTAGAGAGTTACGTCAGTGTAGAGTTTGTCATAGACGTTAATATTCATGAAAATGAATAGTTTTTATTCGGACTGACTTGCCAAAGAGAAATGACAATACTTAGTTGTCTATTTCTGTTCTGAAACAAAGCAATTTTAAGTGTACAACAACAACGAATTAGAATTATTGCTCACATGGGCAGGTCATATAGCTAGGGAGGACACACCCAAATCAGAAAGTAAACATAATGTAAAAACGAAGAAATGTTCTTACAGAAACAAAAACTGATACATTCATTTGCCTCAAGTATGTGCTCCGATGGAGCTCTCAAGTAAGGCAAAAACAATTGCATTAGACAGTGTACAATAGCAACAAACACTATGCGTTTGATATAGACAGCAGGTAACTGGGATGTTTGCCAGCGCAGAGTCGTCCAGTCCGATGGTGTGATGGTTAGCGCATTCGCTTACTACGTCATAGGTTCATGGTTCAACTCCTACGTTTCACAGACTTTACCATTAATGCTTCTATTTCGAGTAATTAGTCGTTTAGAAATTATTAGAATTCACATTAAAAGTCACTGATGAGGTTTTCTGGCAAAAACCGAAATAGCTATATGACCTGCCCATGTGAGCAATAATTCTAATTCGTTGTTGTTGTACACTTAAAATTGCTTTGTTTCAGAACAGAAATAGACAACTAAGTATTGTCATTTCTCTTTGGCAAGTCAGTCCGAATAAAAACTATTCTTTCTAACATTCAAGCTGCCGAATAAACATAAACTCGTATAATATGATAGGGAGGACACACCCAAATCAGAAAGTAAACATAATGTAAAAACGAAGAAATGTTCTTACAGAAACAAAAACTGATACATTCATTTGCCTCAAGTATGTGCTCCGATGGAGCTCTCAAGTAAGGCAAAAACAATTGCATTAGACAGTGTACAATAGCAACAAACACTATGCGTTTGATATAGACAGCAGGTAACTGGGATGTTTGCCAGCGCAGAGTCGTCCAGTCCGATGGTGTGATGGTTAGCGCATTCGCTTACTACGTCATAGGTTCATGGTTCAACTCCTACGTTTCACAGACTTTACCATTAATGCTTCTATTTCGAGTAATTAGTCGTTTAGAAATTATTAGAATTCACATTAAAAGTCACTGATGAGGTTTTCTGGCAAAAACCGAAATAGCTATATGACCTGCCCATGTGAGCAATAATTCTAATTCGTTGTTGTTGTACACTTAAAATTGCTTTGTTTCAGAACAGAAATAGACAACTAAGTATTGTCATTTCTCTTTGGCAAGTCAGTCCGAATAAAAACTATTCTTTCTAACATTCAAGCTGCCGAATAAACATAAACTCGTATAATATTCATGAAAATTGTAAAAAGAGGTTATAAAAAAGCGCTCTATATAATTTTATTTAAAAAAATAGACAGAATGAAATAGCTATAAAGAAATTTTATCAAAATCTCTAATTTATTCATATATTCTAAAAGATTCTTTCACTAGTAAGCCTTTTGAAGACTATTATGCTCTGCTTTCATAATATGTACTTAATAGCCTTAAATGCTTTAAGTACTTGCTTTTTAAAGGCATCTATAGCGGGCAATTTTTAAGAAATTACACTTAGATAATAATAAAGTTATATTGCATGTCAGAACAAATTTATTTTACGAACTAGCGCGCGTAGAAGGTGCGCCTAGAGAGAAGCTCTACGTCAGGTCGTAACCCAATAACGGGCTGCTCTAGTCAATTCAGAGGGAGAAGAAAGCATAGATATACGAGAATTTACAATCGAACCATAGATTATTACTAATATATCCGTATTTTTTGCGCTCGCAATTAAATCTCGACGACCTCATTGTTTGACTCCGATTTCAAGATTACTATTACAACTATTTTTCGCTAGACGCTTACGTTTATAAAAGCGTTCAGTGCAAATTAATTCTTAACCTTCAGGCAACTACGTACATTTTAAATAAATTGGCTGTTACCATGAACAGTTTTGAAATTTATATAATTTAATTTTAACTATGGAATTCATAATTTCAGATTTTCAAATTGAAGACTAATATTGTTTTAAAAATAGTCTTGTTTATTTTTTAAAGCGTGGTTCTGTCGAATTTCACTAATATTGCATGCATAGTTTTCTTCTATAAAGATGATAACAAAGGTTTTATAGCAAGTCTTTAAATTTAAAATTTGTGAATGCTCATTGCCGGAAAGCAACCACATGTCATCATATTTAGTTCCTTTTCTCGGTTTAACTTTTTTTCATACTAATTTTTCGCACTAGTTTAATTTTTCATATTAGATGGATTTGAATTTTATTTTTTACATTTCCTAATTGTACGTTGGATATCTGAGGGTTAATTTGATATATTCATTTATTTAGACATATGCGCATAGTCGTGATAATAATTGAGAACTTTGTCTAGTTGCGCTTGTTTTTACTATTTTTTTATTATATAATGCATGTACATAGTATATAGTATATAGAGCAATAAACTGTCTGTACAAAGAGCAGTAAAAAAGGCGCTGCGACAAGTGTTTAATGCAAGTTTTATAGCGCACTAGCCATCAATTAACGCTTTGCACTGCGCTGTTTAAGAAGATGCTTAAAATAGCAGATTAATAGTATGCTACTATACTACAAAAAAAAACAGCAGCAAAATAACAATAACAACAGCAATAAAAAACAGCAATTGCAATCTGTTAATATTTCATTAAAAAAAAATCATATCACTTTTGTACGTGAACTCGGAGTGCGCCTCAAGTGCGCTGATAGCATTCCATTGAGTAGAATTAGCTCGGGGAGAACGAACGAGTTTCGAAAGTTTCACATTTTCAATGCGGAACTTTTAGTACGTTGACGGCAGCGCACAGACAGAGATACAATACGTTTTTGGAAAATCTCGGCGCGTTCGGTTGTGTGCGCTTCTTTATGGAAAATTATTTTTCCTGCCCGTGTTTACACCTATGATTTGGCAATATTCGGCAAGTGCTTGCGTACAACTTTTAGAACAAGAAGAAGAAAAGCAAATAAATACGTAAATTATTTGAATAATTGCGTTGACTAATTTGAAAACTCTAAAAGGACTCTACAAAAAATAAATGCATTAATTTCTACAAAAACAAAGAAGGAGAAGCCATAGAAATGTCTGGCATTTTTGACTTGCTAAAATTAGGTGCCAAGTAAGTGCAGATTTTTTGTGAATATTTCAATATGACATGTTACAGCAATTGAAGCCAGCTTATCTGCAGCGAATGTTTCACAGCAAGAACGCTTTTTTGATAACACACCGACGTTTTATTGAGTTGCACGAGCAGCGCTCTACGTGTGCGCTGATATTAACTCAATTCGGAGCAAGCAAAGCATAATTACCAGTTGTTAAGAAATCTGACAGCCAAAAATAGCTGCCTATAGACTGTTCTTTGCTATGTGCTATCTGCCATTGAAAATATATTACCGCATTTCCCCTCCCCACGCAGCCGTTCGAATGAATGTGCGCAATATAGTTTACCTTTAATAGCATATCAATTCGATTTAATGCAAGCATTGCCACCCAAAAAAGAAATATTCAGTTCATTTGACTTGGCAAAACTTCTTCTTTCGTTGGTCAACAATATTTTCTAAATAAATTCACAAAGTATTTATATATTTATTTAATTAATTATGTTCACATATAAGACAGGGTCTTTTCAATGCAGTAAGTATATACTATAAATAACAACAAGTAATAATCAACGAGGATAATATGAAGGATACTTAAATATAGCTTAAATATAAATTACAAATTTTTTAAAACGAAATAAAAGATCTAACAATTTTTAATTAATAATAAATCTTATTTAATGTTTAATGTGGTGTGTTATAGTATAGGTCAGAAAAAGAGGAAAAGTATAGGATAGCAGAAGATAGTAGACGATCAAGAGAAATGTTGGAAAATAGCATGCTTAAAGTTGTGCTTACTTCTGATATTTTTTATTTTTGGAGGAAGCGAGTTCCACATTCTGATGGCGTTCACAAAAAAAAGAGTCTGTCGGAATTTAAAAAGTTATGTACAGGGATTACAAGGTTCAAATTATAGATTTTATTTTCAGCAATCTAATCACATGACACGAATAACAAGGAACTTTTAAATTATTGAATTTATTAACTTAAATCGATACACATAAAATTCTTAAAGCTAGACATTCTGCAAATGAATGCGAACTCGAAAGTACTCAGAAACCATTAACGGGTCTTATCATGGTTTTAAAATTGTGTCACTTTGAAATATGTATGTCATATTCTTTTCAAAAGTGTGTCAAACAAAGTAAACAACAGCATATTCAAAGATCGTCTTAAAGAAACATTAACGGCTCTCATTAAGTTTTAAAGTATTCAAGCAGAAAAACTGTCTTTAAAAGTGTATTAATATGCTACCACACAAGCCGCTATATTTTTATCAAGTCAGTTATATGCATATATAAAATATATTGAATTTTTTTTCGCAGATTGGTCGGCCACAAAATCACGCAATACAATTTGACCACAAGCGAAACGGAAGTCGTGTCCACCGCTTACGGCCAAGTCAAAGGCGTCAAGCGCCGCACCATTTACAATGAGGAATTCTACGCCTTTGAGGGCATTCCATATGCAAAGCCGCCGCTGGCAGAGCTGAGATTCCGCGCACCACAACCACCGGAGCCGTGGCAAGGTGTGCGCGACTGCACGAATGTGGGCAATAAGCCGGCGCAGCAGCACATGGTGCTCAAGGTCAGCATGGGCAATGAGGACTGCCTCAACTTGAATGTGTATGCCAAGAGGGTGAGTGAAGGAACCACTGCGAAATGCCGCAATAATTAATGTGCCTCTGTTATCTTTAGCTGAAGAGCGAAAAGCCATTGCCTGTTATGGTTTACATCTATGGCGGCGCTTTCCAATTCGGCGAAGCTTCACGCGACATATATGCGCCGGACTATTTCATGCAGCAGGATGTGCTGCTGGTGAATATGAACTACCGCCTCGGTGCGCTGGGCAAGTATTTTTAAGATCCTGGCATGGCAAAGCATTTGTGAAAATTTGTTTACGCAGGTTTTCTCAGTCTGGAGGATCCCGATCTCGATGTGCCGGGCAATGCTGGCTTGAAGGATGTTTTGTTGGCGCTACGCTGGGTCAAGCAGAACATCGCTAACTTTAATGGAGACCCCAACAATATAACACTCTTCGGCGAGAGTGCAGGCGCGGCTGCGGTGCATTTCATGTTGCTCAGCGACAAGGCGAAGGGGCTCTTTCACAAGGCCATTTTGCAGTCTGGTGCGGCGTTTTGTCCTTGGGCACTGGCGCCGCACTGGAACTGGGCATATCGATTGGCAAAGGAGCTGGGCTACAAGGGCGCCAATAACGATAAGGAAGTCTTTCGGTATCTTTCAAAGGCAGATGCGAAAAAATTAATTACCGCCGATAAGCGCCTCAACACGAAGGAGGAGAAGCGTGAGCATGTAATGAGTGCCTTTTTGCCCGTCATAGAACCATACGAGAGCGAGCAGTGCCTCATAGCGAAACCTTGCACCGCGCTGCTGTCCACTGCCTGGAGTCACGACCTGCCAGTCATATTGGGTGGCACATCCTTCGAGGGACTATACACGTTCACACATAAGCACACAGATGCTTATTTGGTAAATGAATTGGGCAACTGCGAGCTGGTGCTGCCCGATGAGGTGAGACAGACACATAATGCGGAGGAAGTCAGAGAAATGGGTTTGAAATTGAAGCGTGCCTACTTCGGTGTCAAGGAGCCCAGCGTCAGGGACTCATTTGTGCAGTATATGGACGTAAGCGTTGACAGCTCCCTTGCTAACTTCAACTACAATGCTAATTATAGTGTTTCCCATTTAGCTCATGTCCTACAAGTACTTCTGGGATGGCATAAATCGCTTGCTGCTATCGCGACTAACTTATGCAGCCAACACGCCCACCTATCTCTATCGCTTCGACTTTGATTCCGTCGACTTCAACCACTACCGTTTGCTCAACTGCGATAAGGGCACAAGGGGCGCGGCGCATGGCGACGATGTGTCCTACCTGTATTACAATATCATGGCAACGAAGCTGGCGAAGAACAGTGCCGAATACCGAACCATTGAGCGCATGATCGGCATGTGGACGGCTTTTGCGGCCACTTCAAATCCCAACTGTGCCGCAATCGCGCCTCATCGTTGGGAACCAGTGCAGTCTGATGGCGCCACGCCAAAATGTCTGAATATCAGTGAGGAGCTGGCATTCATGAACTTACCAGAGAAACAGAAACTAAAGCTTTGGGAGAGCTTTTACTCTAAGGTGCCAAACGCCTAATGTGGCTTATTGTCGGTGTTAAGATCGTACTATATATTTCTGTATAATATTTAATATGGTAAATATTTGCACACATAAAATGCCAATAAAAAAGTTGTGATTATTAGCTTTAAATAAATGTATGCATATGTTTGAAGATCAAGGCAAGCAAGATCAAGGCAAGCAAGGTCAAGGGTTAAACGCAATTTCTCTGAGTTGAAACGCAAATTTATTCACAGTTAGTCAGCGAATTTAAGTACACTGTCGGAAAGTCCTACCGAGTTGCGAGCTGAGTAGAGGAGCACTTACCGTTAACCAAGATCAGCAGATGCATACATAACCATTAATATAAATTACAGATCTTACTAGATAGTTGCATTGTACTTATTTTGTTTTATTTTATTGTAAATTAAAATGGAAATTTTAATTGTTTAGAAAAGTAACAAAATCTATATTTTTCTTTTGTTAGAATTTTAAACTGTGCCACAGTATCTCAGTATGAGAGTGCTCGTGCTCGATCTCTGAAGCAAAAGATTGCTGGTTCATGGAAAGAGACACTCCTTGCTAATACCAAAGAGGTTCGGAAAATCGTGAATTTAACTAAGAAATTAAGATCGCTGATTTTTTGTTGGTTATCAACACGAATATAAAGTTGATTAGCTTATGTATATCTCAAAAATTTCTTTGACTTTCTGAAGCTCCAACAAAATCATGTAAAGTTTTTGTCTCAGACGTAACAATCCCAATCGATGAAAACGACTCATATTTTGATGCAATAAATTTCTCTTCGTGAATTATGCTCTTCTAAAAAAACGTGTAATTTAGTTTTCTTTGTTTTGAGCATGTGTTTCATTGAGTATGGCAACCCTTCTGCAGCTGCTCTCTCTCTTGTACTCTTCAGTACCGTTTCAATATGAAAGCTTTCTTAATTGATCGTATAAAACAATCATCTGCTATTTTGCTCTAAAAAGCTCGTGAAGTCGTAACTGATAAAAGAGAGCTTGCATTTTTGATGCCATGGGCGTATGCCAGAGAATCGTTGGAAGATGGTTGCGTTTTTCAAATTAAAGAAGAAAGCGCTGAGAACGAGAAACAGTGCACAGAAACAGTATCTTGGAAGGTTTTAAAGGTTTTTCAATTCCTTAATTAATTTATTAGAAGTGTGACAAGGTTCAAGGTGCCGTGGTGGCTCAATGGACAAGTGCTTGGTCGCTGATGCGGGAGGGCCTGGATTCAAAATCGGCCACAAACCATCTAAAAAAAGAATAATTTTTTCCAAATTGTTTCTTTGCACCGAGCCCTTCTTGCGATGAACTAAAAATTCTCCGAGAATATTCCCTGCCATGAAAAAGCTTCTCAACCTGTTCGGATTCGATTAATGTATGTACATAGGTCAAGATAATTTGTGAAAAATATAACAAGCACACACAATTTAACGCGAGAGAGCTAGGCTTATGCCCCCCACACGAACTGTTGTGCCAAACAATTATTATTATGACAATGTCCATATATCAAATGACTTCCATTATGATAGTGTCTATTTACATACAAAAATTTTATAGTGTAGTTTTTTTTTGTAGCGCCAAATGCGACAGATAACACATCATAACATAAAAAGGTGCAAAATAATAATGATCTGTCATGCTGATTATGGCGAAACCACTACGATCAAGTGAAAGTAAAGCATATAATCAATTTTTTCAATTAATTGTATGATGTTACAAGCAGGCTAATCTTGCGGTTTTTATATAAAGTACGTTTGCCGAGAACATGCTTGTAAAAGCTTTCAAATTATCTAATACTCGTACCCCAAAAATATTGTGCTATCTATAAAAGTATCATTTACTAACATAATACTTTCAGTTCGTTTTCACTAAGCAAGGTGATAGCACTACGTTCATTTGTCACATAAGATCGAAACGACTGAGTAAGTTAAAACAAGTGAATTTGCTGAGTAGAATAAAGAATAAAGATCACGGGGGTTTTAAATTACAGCACAGAGATGCACATAATTGCATTGCCCCAAGGCAAAATAAATGGAGCTCAGAAGCAGGCGATCTATGGCCAATGCTACTATAGTTTCGAAGGCATACCTTTCGGCAAACCGCCTCTTGGGGAGTTGCGCTTCAAGGCACCCCAACCCGCCGAATCATGGCAGGGTATTAGAGACTGCACTAAGCCCGCCAATAAACCCACACAAAAGCACTTTTTGACTGGTGAAATCGAGGGTGCCGAGGATTGCCTTTACTTAAACGTTTATGCGAAGAAGGCAAGTCAAAAATCACAAAGTGTAAAGTGGAAAAAAATTAACTATTCATATCATAGCTGCAAAGTGATAAGCCCCTTCCGGTAATGGTTTGGATTTATGGTGGCGGTTTTGTCATGGGGGGTGCCCTACCCGACATGTATGGCCCGGATTACCTGATGCGTGAAGATATCATACTCGTGCATTTCAACTATCGTGTGAGTTCGTTGGGTGAGTACTGCACTCATACTAGCAAATACCGATGGTAATTCCGAATCCGTTTAGGCTTCCTTAGCCTTCGCGATCCAGAGCTGAATGTGCCCGGTAATGCGGGATTGAAGGATCAAGTTCTGGCCTTGAAATGGGTTAAAAAATATATAAGCCATTTCAACGGCGACACCGACAACATCACCGTTTTCGGTGAAAGCGCCGGTGGAGCTTCGGTGCATTTCATGGCGGCTACCGAGCAAACTCGAGGACTCTTTCACAAGGCCATTCCAATGTCCGGATGTATACTCAATCATTGGGCTGATACGCCTCAGCACGAGATGGGCTATCGCCTGGCCAAATATCATGGCTACGAGGGTGAAAATGTCGACCGACTTGTGTTGGAATATCTGCAGAAACTTGAACCGAAGAAACTTGTAGATCATTCTCTGCTCACCGAGGACGAACATCTCAGTGGTTGGCTATTTGATTTTAGTCCCACTGTGGAGCCTTATGTCAACGCGGATTCTGTTGTGCCTACATCTCCATTGGAAATGATGCGAAAGTCTTGGAGTAATAACATACCCTATATGATAGGATGCACGTCCGACGAGGGCATATTTATGTATCCACAACTGAAATTATTACCGCAGCGAATGGTAAGCATGCACCAGAATCCTACCTATCTTTTGCCTGCGGAAGTGCGTAAAGAGCATAATGCTGAGAAGAATAAGCAGTTAGGAATGAAACTTCGGCAATTGCATTTGGGAGACAAAGAGCCAACAACCGAAACTAAAGGCAACTTCATCGATGTAAGCTTTGGATATTCTTCAAACTGACAACTTTTTCGAAATTTCATTTTTCTTTATAGTTCTACTCCCACAGGATGTTTTGGCATGGTGTTCATCGCACTTTGCTCGCTCGTCAAGCTTATGCTTCAGCACCGACTTACGTCTACCGCTTCAACGTTGATTCACCACACTTCAATCACTATCGCAAGATATTCTGCGGCGAAGATCCTGTGCGTGGAGTCTCACACGGCGATGACTTGTCATACTTGTTTCTTAACGGCTTCGCTCAGAAACTAGAGCCCGATTCGATGGAGTTCAAGGCCATAGAGCGCATGGTTGGCATGTGGACATCTTTTGCCAAATGCTCGGATCCCAATTGTGCCGAAATAGAACCCATCGTATGGAAGCCGCTGGAGAAAAGCGGTCCTAACAAGGCACTGAACATTAGCTCCGAAGTTGAGTTTATAGACTTGCCGGAAAAAGCCAAATTTGATGTCTGGGATTTTTTGTATAAAAAGGAGAATTTGTTCTAAATACATATTTAGATTTAGATATTTTACCAAATTTCAATGTCGCGTCAGCATTGACAGTGGCAGTTTTCGAAATCAGCTGTTCACTAACTATATCGTTGTGTATGAATGTGTATTTTGACTATTATTAATTTAACAAAAATAGTGTACAAATATTGTATTACAAAATAAAATTTTTCTGTCAGATATGAATGTTAGATATTTCAATAGAATAAGCATTTAGTGTTCTATTCACTTTCGTAGTGTACATAGTTACCGGAGTTGAAGACTGTGTTGTACTCATTGCAAATGTGGAGGCCTCATCCAAAAGAAAGCAGGCCTCAATTTGTGCAGACCATTTCTCGAACTGTCACTTACATTCAAGTTGCCAGTCGTTCTTATTGAATAAGACACTATCAAATTCAAATGGTAGGTCCCATAAAAATTCGACCGTTTGGACATAAGAAGCTATGCCAGAAAATCACTGGGAGATGGTTGCGTTTTTCAAATTATAGAACAAAGCGCTGAGAACGAGAAACATTGGAAAAAAACAATATATTGGAAGGTTTTGAAGAGCAGTAATTGAAATGCAGATTTTGGTTGAATGTGCTTCTGATCACTTGCGTTTCTTTCAGCTATTAATTTATATGAAGTATGAGAAGGTTTATATGAAGAATAACTTCCATTATGATGTCTTTTTACACACAGAGCTTTGATAGTGTGTTATGTACAATACCGTATAAGTTGTTAGAATAGCGGCAAAATTGACAGATAACACATCAAAACAAAAACAGTTGCAAAATAATAATGATCGGTCATGCAGATTATGGCAAAAACCCTACGATCAAGAGAAAGCAAAACATTGGGAATACAAATGATTTTATACTAACAACACCGAAGAAAAGTAGTAAAATCATTGGAAAACATCTTCAATTTAACATCTATGAATTGTCTGTATTTATCAAATAGTGAAATGTAAATACGAACGTATTTAAAAAGAAATTGTAGATAAAAATGCTAAGATTTTACGCATTTATTTTTAAGTTAGATAAAATTAGGAAGTTATTTTGTTTAGTTGCATATATTATGCTTTTATATGAGAGTAATATTTTTGGATAAAAAAAAGTTTATATGGCTTTCAAATGCAATGTTTTTTCTTCCACTTTTCACTTTTTGTCTTAATGTGCATGCATTTCATAATAATTAATATTAACCGCTGTCTATATTAAGAATATCTACAAAGAGTTGCGGAAACTTAATACTTCAACTATAGGGCACTTATAAAAAAGCAAAGAGCTAACATAGAGCATGTAATATGTATATAGAGTTAATCAGCTTTCACGCTTATGCAAGTGCAATTTTTACTAAGATAAGAGAATTGCGAACCAGCTGCGTCTTCCCTGCCACCCGCACTTGCAAGCTTTTTGCGATAGCCACGCGCCTCTGATGTACAATCAGAAATTCAGCTTTATTCGCCTGCAGCGGCTGACGCTTTGTAGAACTTATATTTTTGCTTCTCGCACAAAAATGGCAAAGAGGTGTGTTTTTTTAAATTGTAATAAAATGTCGTACTTTTTGGCATTACATATAATTTTTTCGCTTACTCTTTCCAGCACAATCACTGACATAATTTGCCCTACTACGCACGGCAATATTAAAGGTGCCATACGTCAGTCCATATATGGCGACACTTATTACAGCTTCGAGCGCATTCCATTTGCACAGCCGCCTCTGGGTGAGCTGCGGTTCAAGGCACCTGTAGAGGCCGTGCCGTGGGTGCATGTGCTGGACTGCACGCAGCAGGCCGTGAAGCCGCTGCAAAAGAACACATACAGCCCGCATAATGATATTGAAGGCTCGGAAGATTGTCTCTACTTGAATGTGTATGTGAAGCAGGTGTGTTAAAATCGGTTAATATGGGGGGCTAGCAGAGAAAAAGGGATTTCCCACAAAAATTTTTATGTCTATTTACGTTTCCTTAGCTTTCTGAAATATAAGCTCATATTCCGGTTTATTCTAGTTTCTAATTATTACTGATATTAATCCAAACTGTTGCCAAAATTAAACTCAATATTCGCTTGCAGTTAAAATCTCCCTCACCTTTGCCCGTCATGGTCTTCTTGTATGGCGGCGGCTTCGAGAAAGGCGATCCAACGCGCGACTTGTACGGCCCCGACTATTTTATAAGCTTTATATTAACTTCAAATCAGGTATGTATGTCGTCAAATCTAGTAATCAATTTTTCACCCACTTCCCGACTACTTAGAGATCTGAAACTTTGCATACATGCCTAATCTAGAGCCCAATACATGAATCAATAAATTTTATGGGCGTAGGATAAGGGGCGTGGCACTTTTTTATAAACTCCAGATTTGTGTATAACTTTAGAACTACACATCACACCTCAATGAAATTCGCTAGGAACTTACTACATATCAATATCCTTCTACTGAGAAAATAAGGGGGCACTGGATAAGGGGGCGTGGCACCCCCCATACAAACAAAATTTTTGATCTCGATTAGCTTTGGAACTAAAGGTCGTGCAGCATTGAAATTTCGTACGCAGGCGCCTCTTGGATGTGTCGTCCCACTGGTAAAATTTTATGGGCGTAGGATAAGGGGCGTGGCACTTTTTTTATCAACTCCAGATTTGTGTATAACTTTAGAACTACACATCACACATCAATGAAACTCGGTAGGAACTTACTACATATCCATATCCTTCTACTGAGAAAATAAGGCGTGCACTGGATAAGGGGGCGTGGCACCGCCCATACAAACCAAATTTTTGATCTCGATTAGCTTTGGAACTAAAGGTCGTGCAGCATTGAAATTTCGTATGCAGTCGCCTCTTGGATGTGTCGTCCCACTGGTAAAATTTTATGGGCGTAGGACAAGGGGCGTGGCACTTTTCAAGCAACTACACACTTGGGCTTCAGTTTATAATTATAGGTACACCCCACATGAATGAAAAACGATAGGAACTTACTTGCCGCGCCCTGCTGGCAAAATAGCAACAACTCACCGCGTCACAAATATGCCACGAATATTAGGGTCGATCACTGCCGTATTATTTGTTAAATTGAGGATATGACGATAGGAGACACTGTGAATACCCTAAATATTGTGTACTGCTCTGCAAGTTTTAAATTCTTTTTGTGAAAAATTTCAGAGCTCTAAAATTGAATTTATGGAAGACTAAAAAGTAGAAAATAAAATTATATAAAAAAAAACTTTTTAAAAATAAGCTTTAATTTATTTAATGTACTAAAAAGTAGAAAATAAGTTGTTTCCAAGTCACCTGTATCTTACTATTAATAAAAGCTTGTGCGCTCAATATCCATATTCAAAATATCTTTCATTACTAGAATCTATTTGCAAAAAATTATTTAAATAAAATATTGTGGTAACTGTTTGACAAATATTGAACACATGAGCGCCCAAGCTTTTATGGATAGTAAGATACAGGTGACTTGGAAACAACTTATTTTCTACTTTTTAGTACATTAAATAAATTAAAGCTTATTTTTAAAAAGTTTTTTTTTATATAATTTTATTATGATGAAGAATATAATGCTCGTGACAGTTGCCTATCGCTTGGGACCTTTGGGTAAGCTGCTAATATTTCAATAGTTAATAGAAAATATAATTAATTTAAAATTTTAAAGGTTTTCTCAGTCTGGCCGATCCGGCGCTCGATGTGCCCGGCAACGCTGGCCTCAAAGATCAGCTGCTTGCACTGCAGTGGCTTGCGCAGAATGTAGCCAACTTTAATGGTGATGCCATGAACATAACACTTTTTGGCGAGAGTGCCGGTGCTGCCTCCACGCATTATCTCATGCTGATGCCGCAAGCGCGCGGTCTTTTTCACAAGGCCATACTCATGTCGGGCAACGTGCTCTGTCCATGGGCCATGTCGGCTGTGCGGGATCTACCGCAGCGTTTGGCTAGTAAGTTGGGCTTGCAAGGTGCGCAATCGGATAAGGAAATTCTCGAATACTTGCGCGCACACACGGGGGAGCAACTTTTAACGCCGGACGTCTTGACGCCGCAGGATGGTTTGAACGATACCATATTCGCCTTTGGACCAGTTGTGGAGCCGTACCCAACTGCACATAGTGTGCTGCTGCAGCAGCCTTCGGAAATGCTGGCCACTGCCTGGGGCAATGAGATACCGCTTATGCTGGGTGGCACATCCTTTGAGGGACTCCTAATGTATGGACGTGCACAACAAGCGCCTTTTCTATTAACAGCGCTGGCAAATAATGCCACATATTTGCTGCCGCCGATGTTGAATCAAACACTCGATGCGGCAAAACGACAGCAACTGGGCGAGTTAATCAAGCGTACACACTTTGGGGACAAGGACATCTCCATGCAGCAGCTGCTCAGCTATTGTGAGGTGAGTAAGAAAAGTAAATGTTGGAGAACAACCGACGCGAACGTTTTGTAATTCGATTCAAGGTTTCGCTTAAAAATTTAAAAGTGTTTTCAAACGAAACATATTTTTTTGTAGTTGAAGTTGCGGTTGCTTTCTTCTGACACAGACCGTATTTTGAATAACAAATTTATAACTTATCTTTGTATCGCATTATTGCAAACGTAATCAGCTTTTCGAATGTTCCTTGATCGCTTAATGCTCACTTTTGTGAATATGTTTTAATCAATCAACTTTCCAAATAATAAAATGTGTATGCCATTTCCTTTTACAGTACATTTCTTATAAAGCCTTCTGGCATGGCATTTGGCACACGTTGCAGTCGCGCCTACGTCACGCGCAGGCGCCCACCTTCCTCTACCGTTTCGACTTTGATTCGCCGACCTTCAATCATCAGCGCATCAAGTACGGCGGACCGAATTTGCGCGGTGTGGCGCATGTCGACGATCGTTCGTATCTCTTCTACGGCAACTATGCCTGGAAACTGGCAGCCGATACGCCTGAGTTTGAGATGATACAGCGCATGGTTGAGATCTGGACAACATTTGCAGGCACTTCGAATCCCAATTGTCATGCCATTGCTGCTGATTATCAGCGCACGGATATTTGGCGACCACTGGCAGCTAGCGAGAGCATAAAATGCTTGAATATAGGCGCAGAGTTGCAGGTTATTGATTTGCCAGAGTTGCCAAAGTTACAAATTTGGGACAGTCTGTATGAGGCTGATGCAAATTAGCGCACAATTTAAGCAGTTCATTCGGCTATAATTAGAGCCGAAGGTTCTGTCAGCCGAGGCTGAATTATTGTAAACATTTTTTTATTCTTCAAATAAATAATAATAATTCCATATTCCATTTTGATATTTTATTTTGTTATTCTTAAAATAGGCACTGAAAATATGTAGGGGAGAGGGAGTACCTTCGTCCTTGGAGCACATTCGTCAAAGGCAATTTCGATATGAAGGAGTCATCGGACATAACTGTTTATTAGTAAAAACTAACCCATAACTAGCATAAATATCCCTCACAAAGTTTGCTATCTCTATCTGAACAGCTGATAAAGTTACATTTGATTTTGTGTTTTCGCGCTTCGTTCCCGAATATTCAGGTCGGTAACGTAAGAAGTTTGTGCTGTATTTATACCATTATTTCGAACAAAATTGTATTAGTATTACTTAATTACTAATTATTTTTTAAATAAAAGGGTATTAAGTGAAAATAAAGCACTGAAATTAGAAGTAAAAAAATAAAAAGAAAAAAAGTGACACCACTCAGGGGACTCGTCTTTTTTTCATGGGACACATTCGTCAATATAACTTCACAGGTACTAAAAATCGAAATCGAGTTGAAGCTTCCAAGACCCTCGAACCTGGCTTAAACCTCCCGTAACCACACAAAATTAATATTAGGGTCTTTTAAACATTATATATAACAAATAATTTATAAAAAAAATTTGACAATAAGTACATTTTTTTTAAGCTCTTAAACATGATTTTTTTTAAATTTATTAATGCAAAATATAATAAATACGTGTTGTGTAACCAGAAACATGTCTTATTTAGTCTAAACAAGATTTTGTATCACCTTATGGTACTTTAAAGTATGAATGCCGAAAGTGGCCCCCCCCCCCCCCCCCCCAAATGCCGAAGCTACCCTGGCATGGGGGCACATTCAGCGAAATGACTTTTTTTTACTAATCATGAAAAAAATAATACAAACGGAACTTTTTAAAGAAATTTTAGTATAACATTTTATTGTTAAATAATGAGGTATTGTAACAGTCTAATCGGTTTTTAAATATATTGATTACCTTCTGAAATATAGGCCTTCAAAAAAAAAGAGACGAAGGTACCCCTCTCTCCCCTACTCATATTGCACAATACAAATCTTATCGCACAATGTACCTTCTAACTAACAAAACGCCAGATATAGTTCACATAAAAAAGAGACCATATTTTAAGCTTGATAAAGTTGGAATAGCTCAAGTTTTAAATATGATTGCCCAAAATAAAAGTGCTCAAATAGTTGCTGCGCTTCGTAGGCACAGCGCAAACAAGTTATAAAGCCACGCAAAGAAGCAATCAAATGTCGAATTAGTAAGTCTATGAGGAGTGAAAAAAAATTCAAAATAGTTTCACAAAAAATGTCAACATTTTCAGCGTGGATGCGGAACCGGTCATAGACACCACACACGGCAAGGTTCGCGGCAAGTTGCGTACAGCGGTCTACGGCGATCACTACTACTGCTTCGATGGCATACCCTACGCCCAGCCACCGCTCGGCGAGCTGCGCTTCAAATCGCCACAGCCGCTGCAGCCCTGGACTCACGTCAGGGACTGCACCGAAGTGCCGCAGAAGGCGCTGCAATATAATCGCTACACCAATGAGAATGAGGGCTCCGAGGACTGTTTGTATCTGAACGTGTATGTAACGAAGGTAAGCAGCAACCGAGTCTGTTAAATGCTTCTTACAATCATGTAGAGGATTTGAATTGTTATTAATATTTTTATAATAAGTAACTAGAATATTTTTATTATTAACACTGTCCGGACACGAAATTTCGCTCAAGCCTAAAAAGCGATTGGGTCAAACTGAACCCTCTGATAGCAGGAAAACAAGAGCTGATCAGCAAAACAAACTTTAGATAAAGAGATTATATTCTCAGATAAAATTTGTTGGTGTATCAAAAGCCTTAAGAACATGTACATACATACATATATGTGTATATACGTTGTCATTTGTACAGAGTGAAATTCATTTAGTTTCTATCTCACGAATAGCTGAAAAGCGAAAAATCCTTGCCGGTCATGGTATATTTGCACGGCGGTGGCTTCAATACCGGCGATGCTACTCGCTTGTCCTGGGGACCCGATTATTTCATGATGCATGATGTGCTCTTCATCAGCATCGGCTATCGTCTAGGTGTTTTTGGTGCGTAATGATATGCTGTAAATTGAAATAAAATAATTGTGGAATTTATATCCGACAGGCTTTTTAAGTCTGTCCGATCGCGAACTGCAAGTGCCCGGCAATGCCGGACTCAAGGATCAAGTGCTGGCTCTAAAGTGGATCAAGCAGAATTGCCAGCGCTTCAATGGCGATGCGGAGAACATCACACTGTTCGGCCACAGCTCCGGCGGCAGCTCTACACATGCACTGATGCTATCCGAACAGGCCAAAGGTCTATTTCACAAGGCCATACTAATGGCCGGCTACTGCCTGACCTTGCCCATGCTGCCCAATCTGGAGTATCGTCTGGCACGTCACATAGGCTACGAGGGCGCCAACAATGATCAGCAAGTTTATGAATATTTGCGCGCCGCTGATTCGCAGAAGTTGGTGGGCTTTAATTTTTGGACACAACAAGAGCTGGACAATGGTTATCGTTATGCCTTCATACCAGCCATCGAAGCATATGAGACAGCAGACGCGATAATGACCAAAGCTCCCATTGAAATGTTGAAGACTGCTTGGGGCAGGCACATACCAATAATGTTGGGCGTAACTTCCTTGGAGGCATTGCTCATGTACAAGTACTACACCGAGAATGCGAGCGTATATGAGGCGCACAGAAAGCATCCAGAGTATTGGCTGCCATATGAACTGAAGCAGCACTGCGAGTTGGGCATGCAGCGTATGCTGGCCAAAAAGCTGGTGGATCTGCACTTCGCTGGCAAGAAGCTGAGCGTGGAGAACGTTAATTGTGTATTGGATGTAAGTGCGCTGCGTGGCTCTTTCTATTGTTATACCAACTATTATTCAGTATACTTTTAGCTTGTGTCCTACGGCTTTGCTTATCATCCCACACATCGCATGTTGCATTCACGCCTGGCGCAGAAAAGTGCCGCCACTTTCCTCTATCGCTTTGACTTTGATTCGCCCACATTCAATTTGTATCGCATAAAACACTGCGGGCCCAAAGTGCGCGGTGTGGGGCATGTGGACGAGTTGTCCTACATATTCTATATGCCCGGCTCCTTCGAGCTGGATTGGGACAGCGCGGAATTTCAAACCATCCTGCGCATGGTGGACATGTGGACTGCCTTCGCCGCGCGCTCCGATCCCAATGTGCCGTCGATCGAGCCAACTGTTTGGAAGCCTGTGGCGCGTTTTGGTCCACGTAAATGCCTTAACATCAGCCATGAACTGAGCTTTATTGAGTTTCCGGAGAGCCAGAAGTGCCAGGTTTGGGATCGTATCTTCGAGCAGGCGGGCGTGCAGCTTTACTGACGAACTTCGCTCTTAGCAAATAACTGCATTTTTTTTAACAAATAAACTCGTCAACAAAAATGATATGAAAGTTAAAAGCTCTAAACAATAAAATAAATTTCTCTGCATTTACGTTAACTTCTTTCGCTTTTGTTAAGTTTCTTATCTTGAGGTTGATCGTACGAAAGTGTAAGATATCTGCAACGAACAATTGCGAAATCAGTTTGGTAGAGGAGCTGCCTGGGAGAGCACACGATCGGTGAGCGAGTTCTGTTATCTATGCATAATGGCAGAGTAAGATTCAGAGTACACTATAAAAACGCTAGCAACTTCAAAGCGTTCTGCTTGCCTTTTGCCCACAGTGATTATCCCATACTGAACACCACGCATGGCGCCATTAAGGGTCGCAAATGCAGCACCATCTATGGTGAGCAGTACTACAGCTTCGAGGGCATTCCCTATGCCAGGCCACCTATGGGCGAGCTGCGTTTTAAAGCACCAGCTCCGATCGAAGCTTGGCAGGGAATTCTGGAGTGCTTACAATGCGCTGAGAAGCCATTGCAACAGAATATGTTCTCTGGAAAATTCGAAGGTGCCGAAGATTGTTTTTATCTGAATGTGTACACGAAGCAGGTGAATTGGGATCTGTCAAGTATCTATGTATATAATATACATATATATAATGGAAAGTAATATAACATTGGTGTATAATTCAGCTGCACAGCGAGAAACCCTTGCCTGTGTTGGTCTACATATACGGCGGATCGTTTCAAAATGGCGAGGCTACCAGAGAGCTGCTGAGTCCTGATTACTTCATGCAGGAAGACGTGCTGCTGGTAATTATGAACTATCGCCTGGGTCCACTTGGTATGTAAACTGTGCACTGTGGACATAAACAGTTACTTACATTTACCACCTTTAAAAGGTTTTCTCTGCCTAAATGATACCAATTTAAATGTGCCCGGCAATGCTGGCTTGAAGGATCAGCTAGCCGCTTTGCGCTGGTTCAAGAGCAACTGCCAAGTTTTCAATGGCGATGCTTTTTGGCGAGATTGCTGGCAGTGTCTCAGTGCATTATCTTATATTGACCGAACTGACCAAAGGAGTCTTCCACAAAGCCATACTCATGTCTGGCACGGTGTGCAATATATGGGCGTATGTGCCCATGGGTGAGTAAGCCTATCGCTTGGCCAAGTTGCGTGGCTATGGCGGCGTAAACGAAGACAAGCAAGTGCTGAACTTTCTCAATAGCTTTGAAGGTGAAAAGTTAGTGGGTGTGGATATCAGAACTGAAGAGGAGCGCTACAATGATATTGCATTTGTGTTTGGCCCCATTGTGGAGCCGTACGTGAGCGTGGACTACATCATACCTCAAGCACCACAAGTATGATAGAAATCCTAAGGCAGCAACCGGAGGTGATAGTACCTTGGGAGGTGAGAGCAGCACAATCACTGCAGGAAAGCCAGAAGCTGGGTCGAGAATGTTTGGAGTTGTACTTCGAGGGCGCCGCATTGAATTTCCAAAATGTTTTGAAGTATTTGGAGGCAGGTTGTTACTCTTTATTGTATTACCATATTAATTGGCAAATATTTACACAATGCAGATAATATCCCACAAGGTTTTCTGGCACGGATTTCATCGCAGTGTTTGCTCACGCCTCACTCACGCCAAGGCACCCACATATCTCAATCGTTTCGACTTCGATTCGCCAACTTTTAATTTCTATCGTCTAAAGAATTGCGGCGCAGATGTGCGCGGCGTGGCACATGCCGATGATCTGTCGTACCTTTTCTACAATAAAGAAGCTTGCAAACTAGAACAACAGTCGGGAGAATATATAACGATACAGCGAATGATTAGCATGTGGACTAGCTTCGCCAGCAGCTCAAATCCCAACTGTCAGCAGATTGCGCCAGTTGTTTGGCAGCCAGTTGAGCGGCCACAACCGTACAGATGCTTGAATATTGGCAAGCAAGTGGACATGTTGGAGCTGCCAGAAGCCAAGAAACTTCAATTTTGGAATAGCATGTACCCCAATGGAAGTTTATATTGACTAAAGTAAAATATATCAGTTAATAGCTACAAAATAAAAATACTTGGTAGTATATATCAAAAGATTAGATTTATTTTCCTCAATACGTAAATAGAAAATTACATGACAAAATCTGCTGTTGGCAATAAAATTTAAAAGATTATTTAAGCTCTTTTATATTTCGTTTTAGATGCACTAACAAGCTGTAGTGCTGATATAGCTTTTATCAAAACCAGCTAAGCTTAATACTATTTAATTTCAAAGCTCAAATACAAATACTACGGGTAGTTTATTCTTCAATTTTTGTGCCTTTAGAAGTCTAATCAAGTTCACGAATGAAAAGCGCTTTCTTAATAAATAAAGAAGAATTCAATTTGCAACAATGTTGTCAAGATTTTTATGAAGCAGTTAGAGAAAGGCGGAAATCTTGCAATTTATTTCTTTGGCCACACCATTCCCAATAATTGACCCTGAACTAACTAATTTCAACAACGCAAAGCAAGGCGAAAGCTCGCATTTTCCTGTAAACAGTATACCTTTGATAAATGCGTTCAGCTTTATGGCGTTCACCGCTTAACTGCGTCTCAAATTGAATCGCGTACGTTCTCCAACTCAAATGCTTGCGTAAAAATGTATTTAAAATGCAACAGAGTTGCAATTTTTGGGACCATTTCATCAATTCAACAATATATAGCATATTTATTATTTGAATTTCATGTATTCACCTTATTTGATATATACCTAAATAAGAACTATACGAGCTATAGCCAAAATAATTCCACACAATCCAATAATTTTCCAGTTATAATATATTTATTTATTATAGCTAATTATATTTTAGCATCGAAACCTTTTCACTTGTCTTAAATTAAATGATTTTATAGCAGGCTAATCTTGTAGTTTTTATACAAAGAAATAAGTTGGCACAGAACATGGTTGTAAAAGCTTTCAATTTTTCTTATATGTACTCGTACTCCAAAAATATTGTGCTATCTATAAAAGCTATATTTCTGAACATAATTTTTATACCCTACACCTATGGTAATAGGGTATAATAACTTTGTGCGAAAATTGTAACGCATTAAAGGAGCGGTCCTAGGTATAGACATAAGTATATAGAAATGATCAGAAACACTTTCTCTTTTCATTTCCGGTTGTCCGTCTGTCCGTCTGTCCGTCTGTCCGTCCGTCTGTCTGTCTGTCTGCGTGTACGCAAAAAAGAGAAAGAAGGAGTTGTCCGATTTGGACCAAATTTGGTACTCAGTCACAGTGAACCTCGGGTTAGGTAAAGTGTTAAATCGGTCGAAGGATACGCCCCCAATGGGCCTTTAAGTCCCTCTACCTCGGGTTTTTTGCGATCAAATTGCTGTAATTTGTCTAATTACTCATTAAAAGGAATAATACTTGGAATTCAAGTTAAGGGGTCGGTCATCTATGTCATACGAAAAAATGGGCATGGTCCGCCCACTATATAGGCGGCTAAGTTTTTCCGGTAAAATGGTTACCAATTGACTAGTTACGAATATAAATGAATGAAATTCGGTTCCCAAGTTGATATATAGGTCTTAGATGCCATACAAGAAAATGGGCGTGGTCCCCCCACTATATAGGCGATAAACAAAAAATCTTCTTAACTTCCATAATATATACACAAGAGAGTCCAGATTTGGTTACTTCGTTCCTGGTAGGAATACCTTTTAACTCACCAGAAATGGGCGTGGTCCGCCCACCATGGGGGCAGTAAAATAAATATGCCGATAACATCTGTTGTACACTTGTCAGAGCATCAATATTTGGCATATATAGTCCTATTAGTTATATTTCACAGTCTGCCAAAAATGGGAGTGGTCCGCCCACTATGTAGATTGTAAATCAAATGCACCCACAATTTCAGTGAATTATCACCCTACTTGGGAACATGGTGTAGGGTATTACTCTGTCGGTGAAACCCGACTGATACTTCCTTACTTGTTTCAGTAAGTTTTTAGCAAGCACTCGGATAGTATTACGTTCATTTGTCACATACGATCGAAATGACTGAGTAAGTTTATACAAGTGAAACTGCTGAGTAGAATAAAGAACAAAGATCACGGGGTTTTAAATTATAGCTCAGAGACGCTCATAATTGCATTGCCCCAAGGCAAAATAAAGGGAGCTCAGAAGCAGGCGATCTATGGCCAATGCTACTATAGTTTCGAAGGCATACCTTTCGGAAAACCGCCTCTTGGGGAGTTGCGCTTCAAGGCACCCCAACCCGCCGAATCATGGCAGGGTATTAGAGACTGCACTAAGCCCGCCAATAAACCCACACAAAAGCACTATTTGACTGGTGAAATCGAGGGTGCCGAGGATTGCCTTTACTTAAACGTTTATGCGAAGAAGGCAAGTCAAAAAGCAAAAAGTGTAAAGCGGCCAGAAATTGACTATTCATATCATAGCTGCAAAGTGATAAGCCCCTTCCGGTCATGGTTTGGATTTATGGTGGTGGTTTTGTTAGAAATGGCGCTTTACCCGACACATATGGTCCGGATTATCTGATGCGTGAGGATGTCGTACTCGTGCATTTCAACTACCGTTTGTGTTCGTTGGGTGAGTACTGCACTCATACTAGCAAATACCGATGGTAATTCCGAATCCGTTTAGGCTTCCTGAGCCTTCGAGATCCAGAGCTGAATGTGCCCGGTAATGCGGGATTGAAGGATCAAGTTCTGGCCTTGAAATGGGTTAAAAAATATATTAACCATTTCAACGGCGACATCGACAACATTACCGTTTTCGGTGAAAGCGCCGGTGGAGCTTCGGTGCATTTCATGGCTGCTACCGAGAAAACTCGAGGACTCTTTCATAAGGCCATTCCAATGTCCGGATGCATACTCAATTATTGGGTTGATACGCCTCAGCACGAGATGGGCTATCGCCTGGCCAAATATCATGGCTACGAGGGAGAAAATGTTGATCGACTTGTTTTGAAGTATTTGCAGAAACTTGAATCAAAGAAACTTGTTGATCATTCCCTGCTCTCCGAGGACGAACATCTCAGTGGTTGGCTATTCGATTTTGGTCCCACTGTGGAGCCTTATGTCACCGTCGATTGTGTTGTGCCTACATCTCCATTGGAAATGGTGCGAAATACTTGGAGTAATAACATACCCTATATGATAGGATGCACGTCCGACGAGGGCATATTTATGTATCCACAACTGAAATTATTTCCGCAGCGAATGGTAAGCATGCACCAGAATCCTACATATCTTTTGCCTGCGGAAGTGCGTAAAGAGCATAATGCTGAGAAGAATAAGCAGTTAGGAATGAAACTTCGGCAGTTGCATTTGGAAGATAAAGAGCCAACAACTGAAGCTATAACCAGCTTCGTGGATGTAAGCGTTGGCTATTATTCAAATTGCTACCTATTGCAAAATATCATTTCTTTTTAAAGTTCTACTCCCATAGAATATTTTGGCATGGTATTCATCGCACTTTGCTTGCTCGTCAAGCTTATGCTTCAGCACCGACTTACGTTTACCGCTTTGACGTTGATTCACCGCACTTCAATCACTATCGCAAGAAATTCTGTGGAGATGATCCTGTGCGTGGAGTCTCACACGCCGACGACTTGTCATACTTGTTTCACCATGACTTCGCTGAGAAACTTAAGCCCGACTCGATGGAGTTCAAGACCATAGAGCGTATGGTGGGCATGTGGACATCTTTTGCCAAATACTCGGATCCCAATTGTGCCGAAATAGAACCCATCGTATGGAAGCCGCTGCAGACAAGCGGTCCTAACAAGGCACTGAACATTAGCTCGGAAATTGAGTTTATAGACTTGCCGGAGAAAACAAAATTCGATGTCTGGGATTCTTTGTATAGAAAAGAGAATTTATTCTAAATACTTTGGATCTGTCATATGAACTTTGAAAGCATATAAAACTAATTAAATATTTCAGAGCATAATGAAAAGTTTGGAGATTTTTGTTTCAAACACGTGTAATTTTCTAATTTATATACAAAGGTGATTTATAAAGACCAATAACTGTAATCAACATGATCAAGGATGTGTCTGTGTGATATAAAACTACCAGTTTTAAATAAATTAACGAGTGTATTTGAGTCTTCACAAATGACTATCAAAAATATAAATATCGTTTTAAAGTTTATATATAATTGGTACAATTTATTGCTTAACTAATTTCATTATCTAATCGTAGCTATTCCAATTGTTTCATTTTTGAACTTTATAATATTTTATATTTATTTGAATAACAATTCATCACGTTTTATTACAAGGAATTCAATTATAAAGATATCCTACTCTCATTAGATTTGAAAGAAATTCAAAAAAGATCATTATGTAAAATAACAAAAATATAACTATGCCTGTGAAAAACTTTGTAACTGTGCACAGAATACTGTCGCTCTTGGCAGATATTGAAATAAAAAATGTCAAACCGAAAAGCTCAAAAAACCTGCAAATAAAAATTGGAATCGAGGCTATAAAATTCCAATGTGCGCTTAGAAATATTCAGTCGGCAGCAGCCACTGTGCAGTTTACGATACGAGCTTTAACAGAAATGACTGAGTGAGTACAATTAGAATAAATAAAGAAATAACGGGAAATGTATATTTGCGTAATGTAGTTCAGAGAAGCATATTATTGCATTGCCCCAAGGACAAATTGAGGGTGTGCGAAAAGAGGCGATCTATGGTCAAAGCTACTACAGTTTTGAGGGCATACCTTTCGGCAAGCCACCCATTGGGGAGTTGCGCTTCAAGGCACCGCAACCAGCCGAACCATGGGAGGGCATCAAAGATTGTACGAAGCCCGCCAATAAGCCCACTCAAAAAGAATCAAGCACTGGTACAATTGAGGGTGCCGAGGATTGTCTCTATTTGAATGTTTATGCGAAGAAGGTAGCCTGAAGTATTGATAAAATATAATTCGCAAATATAAATTGACAATTTATTGAATACTAATATCATAGCTACAAAGCGATAAGCCCCTTCCGGTTATGTTCTATATTTATGGTGGCGGCTTTGTCGAGGGGGGAGCCACACCCGACATATACGGTCCGGATTATCTAATGCGTGAAGATATCATACTCGTGGATTTCAACTATCGTGTGTGTTCGCTGGGTGAGTATTGTACTTACCGTACTAGCATATATTGAATTTTTTCCTGAATCCGTTCAGGCTTCCTGAGCCTTCGCGATCCGGAGCTGAAAGTGCCCGGTAATGCGGGTTTGAAGGATCAAGTTCTGGCCTTGAAATGGGTAAAGAAATATATTAACCATTTTAACGGTGACTCCAACAACATCACCGTTTTCGGTGAAAGCGCCGGTGGAGCTTCAGTGTATTTCATGGCTGCTACCGAGCAAACTCGAGGACTCTTTCACAAGGCCATTCCAATGTCCGGATGTATACTCAATAATTGGGCTGATACGCCTCAGCACGAGATGGGCTATCGACTTGCCAAATATCATGGCTACGAGGGTGAAAATGTCGACCGACTTGTGTTGGAATATCTGCAGAAACTTGAACCAGAGAAACTTGTGGATCATTCTTTGCTTACCGAGGAGGAGCTTCGCAGTGGTTTGCTTTTCGATTTTGGTCCCACTGTCGAGCCTTATGTCGTCGAAGACTGTATTATGCCCAAGTCTCCGTTGGAAATGGTGCGAAACGCTTGGAGTAATAGTATACCCATGATGATCGGTGCCACTTCGGATGAGGGTTTACTAATGTATCCACTTGTAAAACAATTTCCACAACGACTAGTAACCATGTACCATAAGCCTGAATATCTGTTGCCTGAAGAAGTTCGAGAAAAGCACACTGCGGAGGAGAATCAAAATTTGGGAGCAAAACTTCGGAAGTTGCATTTGGGAGATAAAGAGCCAACATCCGAAACTAAAAGCAACTTCCTCGATGTAAGCACTGGATGTTATTCAAAGTATTACAATTCCCAGAATTTTATTTCTCTTTAAAGTTCTACTCCCACAGAATATTTTGGCATGGTATTCATCGCACTTTGCTCGCTCGTCAAGCTTATGCATCATCCCCGACTTACGTTTACCGCTTTGACGTTGATTCACCGCACTTCAATCACTATCGCAAGAAATTCTGTGGAGATGATCCTGTGCGTGGAGTTGCACATGCCGATGACTTGTCATACTTGTTTCACCATGACTTCGCTGAGAAACTTAAGCCCGACTCGATGGAGTTCAAGACCATAGAGCGTATGGTGGGCATGTGGACATCTTTTGCCAAATGCTCGGATCCCAATTGTGCCGAAATAGAACCCATCGTATGGAAGCCGCTGCAGACAAGCGGTCCTAACAAGGCACTGAACATTAGCTCGGAAATTGAGTTTATAGACTTGCCGGAGAAAACAAAATTCGATTTATGGGATTCTTTGTATAAGAAGGAAGATTTGGTGTAGGTTATCATCAACATATGTTTTATTTTATTCTGCGAATTAAAGCGTTCCTTGTACATATCACAAGGAAAGAAAATGCTTTAAACCATTTCATTTGCTGCATTCTGTTGCTCGGTCTTGAACTTATCTGAAGTATTCTTTCATATATCAAATTTAAGTGCATGTTGATTTGTTTTGTGGTTGTATTAAATATGATGTATGTATTTCAATCTAATTATCTGCCAACTATCAACTAGCTACAATTTTAGCCCAGCGCTTCAAGCTCTTCGGATTGTAAATAGAAGCGTATGTCAGGCTCTCGCTACTATTAAATAAACAAAATTTACTATAACTGGTTAAATTGGTTCTGAGTACCTAATGTTTGGACAAGCTTCATCAGATGTAGAGAGAGCGGCATCAAGATCTTGCAAGCTCTGTCTAATAAACAGATGCAGAGAGCGCGCTCTCGTCTATATAACGAAAGCTCTCATTCGCGAACATGCACAAAATGCGCTTTCGTCTAGAAATTGTCACCGGCTTTCTCATTTTACTTTCGATTAGATTTTCAAGTGGTTCAGAGTGTGAGGTAATACATTTTGCTTGTGGTAAGCTCTTATCAAATCGAAAAATATGCAAATCATTATAGATAATAACCAATCCATCAGCAAATGGCACGGCTGTTCTTTTCAAGCATGTTTGGTTAGTAATTTCGGCTGTTTGCTTGGAAATGCCGACAGCTTTTATCAACTAAACAACATTTGACGCTTTTCTGATTGATGGGCACTGAAGTAGATACAAAGCGGTTTTAAATATATTTTATAATACATATGAATATGGAACAGCTTAAGTATGTGAAAATGCTTATATGACACGCTTCATGCGTTTATATGACATTAAAAATAGCATAGCGCCACTTCTTGAAATATTAGAAAACAGTTATCAATTGTCGCTGATAAGCACTACTTATAATAGAGGCGAAACTGATTACAAATTTGTAGTTAGTAACTAAAATGTAATAAACAAAGTCGACAAAAATAAAATTGTGATGAAATTACTGTTGAGCTTTAAAATTTGCGGGATTGTCTATTAAGTTGCTACCAAAAGTTATTATTTCTGCCCATTTGTATTATACAATAGATATTGCTTTTATATAAAACTGTTCCTTTTATTTTGGCAAACACTGTACCACACACGGAGCTTATATATAAATATTCAAGATACTATTTGTTTGTATTTAGTTGACTCGCAGCAGGCCAGCCAAAAAGTCGCTCAAGAAATGCAAGAAGGAAGAGGAAAAAAATAAAGTATTTTTATCTTTTTTTGAGCACTTCAGCATGGAAACGCACATAATCTCGCTGCCTCAGGGTAAAATCAAGGTTGTGAAGCGGTGGAGCATCTATGAGCAGACCTACTACAGCTTTGATGGTATACCTTATGCCAAGCCGCCGCTGGATGAGCTGCGCTTCAAGGCACCCCAACCAGCAGAGCCATGGAGCGGCGTGAAGGACTGCACAGCGGACTTCAGCATAAAACCCGTGCAAAGAAATCCGCTGACTCGCATCATAGACGGCTTGGGGTAACGACATACCCATGCTGTTCGGTGGCAGCTCCTCGGAGGGCTTGCTCATGTATCCACAGCTGAAAATGTTTCCTCAGAGCATGAATGCCGTGCAGCAGGACCCAGAGCGCTTGCTGCCCGCAGCAGTCAGGGCGTCACACAGCGCCGAAGAGAACAAGCAGCTCAGCAAGGAACTCATACAGCTGCACTTTGGCGAGAAAGCACCCAATTCCGAGGCCATGTGCAGCTTTTTGGACGTAAGTAGAAATAGCTCAAGCACAAACTCATGCATTTTCTTATACATTGCTCTCTTTTTCTTACAGTACTTACTTCAGTTACAGTTTTCTATGGCACGGCGTGCATCGCAGCACACTCTCACGTCTTAACTACGCCACGGCACCCACGTACCTCTACCGCTTCGACTTTGATTCGCCCAATTTCAATCAGAATCGCAACAAGTTTTGCGGCAAGGATCCTGTGCGTGGAGCAACGCATGCCGATGAAATATCGTATTTGTTCTTCGGCAAAATGGCCTGGAAATTGAAGCCCGATTCGGCCGAGTTCAAGACCATACAGCGCATGCTGGGCATTTGGACTGCATTCGCCAGGCACTCCGACCCCAATTGTAATGAGTTGAAGCCTCATACTTAGCAACCTTTGGAAAAGTCCAATGCTTATAAGGCACTAAACATCAGCAACAATGTGGAGTTCATTGAAATACCCGAAAGAGAGAAACTGGAGTTCTGGGACAGTTTATACAAAAAGGAGTATCTGTACTAAGCGCCGATATTGGCCAATGTGTGAGTTTGAATATTATGTTTTAGGTTTTTCGTTTTCAATTAAAAAAAGTACCGATAGTTATTCTGAACCTTAATAAATTTGGCTCAAAACATATGCTATTTGATAAAGAATATTTGGAGGTTCCAAAGTGTTGCCCAAGCCACTTTTTGTTGAAACATAATTAATAAACACTTTAAAGTTTCTTACAATGTACCTACAATGTCAAGTTGGCAAAGTTTTCATCTTTTTGAATATTTTATAACAAAAACTCGATGTCTACTTTAAAACCCACCTAAGTCTTGGAAGATCGCATAAACAGCTGCTATCTGCCTTCGAATAAGTTATTCTTTGCACTAGAGATAATAACACTAAAAGCTTAGCATTTCGAAGCTTCTTGTTTAATCTAGAGAGCTTTAAAAGCTTGCTTGTATGCTTTTTTGCAACTATGAGCTTTATTTTTTAAGAGAACGGTATTTTTTGAAGAGTACACGAAGAGTGCGATTACCAGCCTACCACAATTTTGTTTACATTCGATAATAAGCATGTGTATGTGAACTTGGTCTAATATCACTGAAAGTAAACAATGGTCTTTTAAGAGCGCCACACTTATAAGGTCACTTTTTTTTTGTTCAAATGGTCATTCCTTAAATTTTCTTTATGAGTCGTTCGAATTTGGTAAGCGTTGTAACTTGTTGCTTTTGGAAATATATGTAGAAAGTGTCATTGATTGAGCATACCTGCTTGGGCACTTTTCTTGGTGAATATTTTTTCAGCCTTCCGTTAACATTGCGTATAAAGTTGATTAACTTACGAAGCAGATTACTTGACTCTAGTCATAACTTACAAGTTTTTAAGTCATCTGTTTGCAAAGTGAAGAAATGCAAATGTTCGCTCTTAAAATCTAAAGAGACATGCATTCATATTTCCATGCATAGAAAAGCCAAAGCAGCTTGATAGAACTGAGCTTCGGGCGAGCTAGATAGCACCATTCTACGTCGTTCATCGATCGCTTTGATTCAGTTTCATTTTAAGCGCCGCACGGCACAGTTTAAGCGGTTTCGACTACTAAATAATTCATTTCCCGGCATAAGCTTTAAAACACTTTCAAAATGAACAACAATATTGGCTTTGTGGAAAGATGTCGTTTTCGTTTGAAGTAAGTGATCTAATTTGGAAAATCACTTAAGTTTTCCAAATTTATTATCGCTTGTTTAATAAAGCGAAGAATTGGCTTCGTATAAATATAATAAATTTAAAGGACACTCAAACTAAGGCCGGCTAGTTTCGGTTATCTTAGCGTGCATTTGAAGTAGGTATCCAGTTTGCTAGTATCTGTGGCCTAAAAGCCTTATTGTAAGCGTTCTCAGTGAAAGAGATTCTTGTGTATGTGTAGCTTCAAAAGGTATGTAGCAATTTTCTTTGGGTTTCTGTTCGCAAGATCCTGTGGTTGCAGACATACAGATGTATGTTAGCTAAATAACGGAGACTGATGCTTACTAGCATCACTATCACAGTGGCACAGCCTATTACTTCATCTTCGTTACTATTTTTACATAGGCTATACATGTTAGACATGTGTTTCATTCCCATGCAATGTCCAGTCAAGAATCCCGTAACTATTCTGTTATGGTTTCTGCTAAGCTTCACTAGCTTATTTATTCCCTTATGTAGTTGTCCCTCCTAGTCATAGTTTTAGATTATACCTAATGAGGCTAAATGCACATTATTCGAATGCTCCTTTCCTAGCAAGTTCATCTGAAGTTCAGTGTCTCTAAAGTCACACACATTCTTCTGGAACGCGGATGAAGTGCACTCGCTTATGTTTGTGCTGGGCTAATTTGACAAAGTTACAAATCTGTTCGTTTTTTTTTTCTATTTGAAAAAAATGTTTTCAAAATTGATAACAATACGTATGTATATTGAAGCGCAAAGCTAATGTACACATTCTAGGCAATTTTATTTAATAAATTAATTTAAACGACAGGAACTGTGATTTCAAAATGGCTTGACACATTGATATGCATCTGCATAGCTACAGACGTGCTTGAAATTCAGAATACCGTGCTCAATAGAAATATGAATAGTATTTAGGTGTAGGCTCGAAAAAGGTGCGCCCATGAAGCTTTGATGCGTATATCAATAAAATATTTGCGACACTTAATGCGCAGTAATTGAAACGATTCTTAAAGTGCATCGTCTTATTAAGTTCTCCACTCTTTCGTGTGTGAGCATGCATATTGAAATGCACTTGAAGCTAGTGTTATCAATAATTGTAAACGCTGTAAAAATGAAAGCGGCTTTAAGAGTTTTTCAAAGCAAACAAGGGACAAGCATTTTGCGCTGATTGCACTAACCATTCTGTCAGTCAAATCAAACAATCTCAAAGATAAGCACTTGTGGAATAATAACAAAATCTTCAGAGACAAACAATCTTTTAATATTTGCGTTTAAAATACTTTGTCATTTTATAAAGGCACTGAAAGCAGCTCTCTGACATCATATTCACATTTGTATGACTAAATTACTTCAGCAATTTAAATAAGCTAATTCGTATCACAGAGCAAAAACAACTTTACCAAATAGAGAACTAATAAAAATATATATGTACATGCACATATGTCAAAAGAACAAACAAGCAAATTGCCATTTAATATAAATGAAGACTACAAGCGCAAATAATATTTGCTTACTACTTTTTGTTGTTGGCAATAACAAAGCCAATAACAGAAAGTAGCTACTATATAAAACCAAAAAATTATGGTCAGAACTACTCGAACACCGATGACTTGCTTACAAATTGTTTACAATAAATTTTCGACGCTTGAGCAACCATTTGGCACCTGGCTCAATGTAGAGGTGTGTGCTTATACGTGGGTGTGTATGAGTGCACTTAAGCTTGTGTGTTGTTGTTGCAGAGAAGTATTCGATATAAGGAACAACAAACCAAATGGCTCAAATGTTGCCAGTTCGTGTGGAATGCACTACTTAATTGGCTTTTTTCCTAGCTCGAGTGAGCTACAATTCAGACGCAAGTTTGTGTCGCGCTGAAAACAAGTTGTTGCGGTTGTTGTTGTTGTTTTTGTTGTCAGTTGCACTGCTAACTAATTTATTAAAGCTAGACAGCAGCAACAGCAACAGCGCATCATTTGTGCCACAATGACGCCCTGAGCTTTTATATCAAAATCATTTCAATGTCGACAAGCTATTTTTTTTATTAATGGTATCAAATGCATTCAACCACATACGAGAAACGCAGTGAAGCGTAATGGGTAAAGATATTACTAGTAGTAACTAAATATATTAATGTAAAAATGCATTCACATGCAAAGTTCAACACAAAAGGCACGCAAATGGGGGAATACTTTTATGTAACTAGGAAGCTAGCACGAATTTATAGAAAAAATAGAAATTTTATAAAGAAGACGATGACGTGCGTTCGTTGAAGCTTTCAAGCGTCAAAATCCATTATAGTTTAGCAAAAGATCAGTTTACGAATTAAACATTAAATTCGCCCTACAGATCTATAATATAGAAATAATTTGAAAGTTTGTCTATATAAGTGCTAAATCTTAAATGCATCTTCTCATCCGCATAGGAGCTTCCAGCACCGATTATCGCAGTATCGTTTTACCACAGCAGAAACAATTGTTGCCGACACGGAATATGGCAAAGTACGCGGCGCGAAACGAGAGACCATCTACAATCATACTTACTGCAGTTTCGAGGGCATACCTTATGCTCGCCCACCCGTTGGGGAGCTGCGTTTCAAGGCGCCAGAGCCGCCCATAGCATGGCAAGACGTGCGAGATTGCACCAGCCACAGGGACAAGGCCACGCAAGTGCATTTCGTTTACAATCAAATGGAGGGCTCCGAAGATTGTCTGTATCTCAATGTGTACACAAACAATGTAAGCTTTGGAAGAGAGACGGGAGATTAGCAGTCAATGTTTGAGTAATTTCTTTGTGATATTGCGCAGCTGGACGTGTCGAAGGAGGAGCGTCGACCTGTCATGGTTTTCATACACGGTGGCGGTTTTGTACTGGGTGAGGCAAATCGCGATTGGTATGGGCCGGACTATTTCATGCAGAAGAACGTTGTGCTGGTTACCATACAATATCGTTTGGGTGTGATGGGTAAGTTGTCAGCGGCATTGAACCGGAAGTGAAAGTGAATTGTGCACATAATTTCAATTATGCATTCCATTATTTTTGCAGGTTTTCTCAGTTTGGAGGACTCCAAGCTGAATGTGCCCGGTAATGCGGGTCTGAAGGATCAAGTGATGGCGCTCAGATGGGTCAAAAATAATTGTGCCAGCTTTGGTGGCAACAGCGATTGCATAACGGTCTTTGGCGAGAGTGCCGGTGCCGCTTCCACGCATTACATGATGCTAACCAATCAAGCGAGAGATCTGTTCCATCGCGCCATTCTCATGTCCGGCAATGCACTCTGTACCTGGGCGAACACGGAGTGCACTAAGCGTGCTTATACCATTGCCAAGCTGGCCGGATACAAGGGCGAAAATAATGAGAGTGAAGTTTTGGAGTTTCTTATGAAGGCGAACCCGAAGGATCTGTGTCGAGTGGAGGAGCGCGTGCTTACGCCAGAGGAGCACCGCGATAAGGTAATGTTTGCGTTCGGACCCACTGTGGAGCCCTACCACACGCCAGGCTGTGTGCTGCCGCAGCATCCACTGGAGTTGTTAAAGAACGCCTGGGGCAATTCACTGCCCGTGCTCATTGGAAACACCTCGTATGAGGGTTTGCTATTTTTGCCAGGTAAATAATGATATCAGTTCGTTTGCAAGGAAATGAATTTAAAAGCCATATTCTTCAGAAACTAAGCTAAAGCCCGACTGCCTCAAGGAGCTCGACACTTGCTACAATTACGTGCCAGCCGAACTAGCCAAAAGCGCATCCAATTACGACGAGATCCAGGCACTGGGCATGAAACTCAAAGAGGCGCATGTCAGCGGCGAGCACGCCACACCCGATGAGTACATGGATGTAGGTTTCTGCATAAATGTTTTTAGTTCCGCCTTCGTTGTCTAAAAGAGCACAAATTCTCAATTTACAGTTCTGTTCGCAATACTGGTTAGGGTTTCCAGCTCACCGTTTCATACTTGCGCGTCACGAGTACGCTACATCCGCTCCGACATACCTGTACCGCTACGACTTCGATGGCGAGGTGCTCGTAACGCCATACCGCATTATGCGCTATGGGCGTGGCGTAAAGGGCGTGAGTCATGCCGATGATCTGGGCTATCTTTTCTCGAATATGTTGTCGCCAAAAGTTGCTGAAAAGAGTCGCGACTACATAAACATGCAGCGCACAGTGGGCATTTGGACACAATTCGCCGCTACTGGTAATCCCTACAACAGCGATATTGATGGCATGGAAGGCTTGAGCTGGCAACCGCTGAACGCTATGGACCAGGTGCACAAGTGCTTGAACATCAGCGATGAACTGCAGGTGATGGACTTGCCCGAAATGAAGAAGCTCAAAGTGATCGAGAGCATTTACGGCAACCGCAAGGATTTACTATACTGATATTCTATGAGGGCGAAGATTATTTTTTACTTTTGATATGTACCTACATAAATGCTTAGGTCCAATTTCAAAATGGATTTCTGAGAAATAAATGCTCTATATATTAACTTAAATTACCAATTTAAATATTAAATAAGGTACTACTATCCATTGCTATATTTTTATTATATTAAGGTAATGTTGTGATTTGGGCTACGTAATAGTACAGTATTTTCTCGACTATTCGCTTCAAAATGGAAAAGAGGGCAAGTTCCATTTTGTGGAGCAAACCATGTAGAAATCAGAAATAAGACTTTGAGCGCAAGAGAGTATAAATTTATCAAAATATGCATTTCTCTAAATTTTGTTAGTTTTTGGGTTAAGTTATTCAACACTACTTTCCCATTAATAAAGTACAAATCCAAACGACCATCTTTATATATAAAACGCAGACTGACTAAAAAGCGTTTGCCTGCTGTCCGCTTTCTTTCTTTTAAGACTTTAGACGAACGAAATTAGTTCGCTGTGTAGCCCAGTGGGTAGAGGCGCGCGTTTGCTTTCGGTAACTCGACAGGTCATGGGTTCGAATCCCAGCTCCGCAAGTTTTAAAATTTTTCTTTTTTATCTTTTTTTATAAGCTTTTTTATTTTTTACTTGGCTTTGCCTTTTATTGTTGCTAATTGTTTTACTAGCTGTCGTGTATACAGGCACACACGCCAGGTGGCCCCACTTGTAAAACAAATTTGAAAGAGAGAATTTTTATGATTTTCCGTAATATTTTCGATTCTGATTCATTTTCCGAAAATTTAAAAGCGAAATTCAGATTTTATTGAAATCCTTTCAAGTGCATTTAATGCTTTGTGTATGCGTTAATTGAATTTAATTGTTAGAAAATCTCCTTGAATCTCAATTAGATCATAATAAATATGGATGGATATCTTGAAAATTTGTTATTGAAGAAATCTCTTTTAGGCCATTAAAGTAATGGTTTGTAATTTGCGTTCTGGGATGTTGAAAAAAGTAGAGCAAGGAAATAATTTGGAAGGTTGTAGTATATCATTTCAAGATTGCATTAACCGCAACATGTGCAAATTTATCATTTTTGTTGGCAAAACCCACAAAAATAAGAAACTCGATATTTTCATATCAAATTAAAATTACAAATTTTTCGTGGTTAGAACTATTGCAATGCTTGAACAGTTTAGCATATCTGTTGTAGCTTATAAATAAAAGTTGCTGTTGCTTGGAAATGTGAACACACTTATCAAAACAAATCACACAGCAAAGCAACCTGGCAACCCTACTGGCGCATATATATCTAATCTATGTTATATTTTTTATTGCATTGTGCTAATTAAATAAATATACAGAAAGCATTTATGCATATATTTCGCCCGATAATAGCTAATTGCCAGTGCAATAATATAAATATAGCCTGCGGTAACAAAGGAGAAAAAGAAGAAGCAGAGAGCAGAGTCCTTCTAACGGCACTAATTGCAGTGACGCGTTTCATTGCCGCTGGCCTTCAAACTGGAGCGAGCACGCGCATTCGTAAAAGGAAAGTGTATGAGCGTGTTTATGTGTGCATGCCAGTACTAGCGTGTGTACGTACTATCTGTGTGGATAACAACACCACGCCAGGCAGTAGCAGAATTTGCGATTAATATTGCTGCCGCTGCTAATAAACCGCGCCTCCTAAAATGCGGCAATTTAAACGTGCGCTGCATAAGACTCACTCACATTTTTCACTATCTCACTCAAATTGCTCACTCACTCACTCACACCGATCAATATGTATCTGAGTATCTGCGCATTACTGAATTTGAGCTCATTTTGATGGAGCCATTGGCGCTCACTTCAAGCTCACTGCTTCACTATATGCTCACAATCAGCCGCAGCGACAGCTCTGCTGTGGCTGAAGACTCAGTCACGTTCCAAAGACTGCCGCCATAAATTTTGTAGGCTTCCTATACGCTCATAAACACACGCACACGCAAGCAAGTTTGTTTTTCTGCCGAACTAATTGAGCTATTTTTGGAAATGAATCCGAACTAAATTGATTAAATGCCGAAGAAGGCACTGCTAGTGCACAAGCCATACGTTTGCTTAGTGAGCGAAGTAACGATTTATTAGCTGACCGAGTTTCTGGGTACAGCAAGTAGGTCTTCCACTGAATTTAAACTTTAAGGTAGTTGATAACGAATGAAGGAGACGAAATAATGACCATCAATTACACTTGCCACCAGTAAAAATATTACTGACATTATGTACAAAACTCGAGGTAACTGCGCACTGCCTCCTAATTGTACATTTTTCGTTACAAAAAAAGTTTGGAAAAAATTATTGCTGTAATTTCACTAAAATGTTTGATAACATTTTGTTCCTTCTCATAGTGTATAGCTCCACAGTAAATGTTTTTACATTCAAAGAGAGTAGATTTGTTTCGGCTGCCGATGGGCTGCAAGTAACCGGTAATCAGTATGCCCCTGCCAGCTGATTTGCCGAAATAGCGTACTTTCGGTTTTGCTTCATTATATTTATGCGTTAATGGCGCGCTTTTGTGTAGCGTCAAAGCAGTGCAGCCGCACGCGAACGCTCAACGAACAAGTCTCGCAGATTTTATCAATAAAAAAAACCGTTCAAAATCCGAACGCAATGGCCTTAAACATACACAAGCAACCAAAAGAACAACAACAAGCGAAGACGCATACACCCAAAAACATTTTGAAATTGAAACGAAAAGTAGCAATAATAACAACAACCACAACAACCAACGGCCACTGTCGTTGACAAACAGCAAAGAAGATTGAAAGACGCGAAAGCGCTAGCAGCGCAAATGAGCAGAGCAGAGCTTCGTCGCTGCCGTCGCTGCTACCAATAGTGCTGTTGTTGTTGGTGCTTCTATAATTTGCGTTTATTGTGCCAGCCACACACACACACACATAAGCAAAAGCAAAAGCACAAGCAAGCAGACTTTGCTGTCAATATAAATATTATTAATAGGGGGAAATAACGGAACTGCCAGCTGGCCAGGGCAGCGGGTTGCATGCAACATGCGGCATGTGGCATGGTCAAGGCACGGTCGCCAGTGCTGAAAAGCAACCACAAGGCAACTACAACAACAACAAGCCAAAGCATACTCTCACACAAACCGTACATTAACGGAAAAAAAAGTTTGTAGTCTCTACTAAAAAGTTTGTAAGCACCACTAAAAAGTTAGCTCAAAATGTGAAATATTTGAAAACAAATTTTAATTAAAGTTTTGAATTTTTGGAATTTTGGAATTTTAGTTCTACTTTTATAAAATTTGTGGCAAACATATTTTCGAATTCAACTGACAAGGGATTTGTCTTATTTTTAAACATCATCAACTCTGCATGGTTCAGAAACCGGTCCACGCTTTCAGCGCTACGTTGCCTAGAATACAAACAAAAATTTCTTCTCAAATTTGATGTCGCTGAGAAAGTGATAGTAACTGACATATTCGATAGTAGATAAATGTGTTTACTAAATGAATTGACATAGTGCTCTTTACCTTTAGTAATCAGCGAAAATGGTTTGACTTTTCTAAGCGTATAATTTATAAATTCTGCTACGAACGCATTTTTATGAGTGTACTCCGACCAGTCGCTGCAAAACGGTAGCGTCAGCGTCGCTGCGTCGCGCTGGCTATGGCTGTGGCTCCGGCTAGCTCTAGCTCGGGCTATGAGCTGTTGTGTGTGTGTGAAGCGGCTCAGTTGCTGAACAACCCTTGTGCAAAATAGACGGACAGCCAGTCCAGCCGGCCGGACAACAACATATATACGCCTCCGCATATATAAACGCGCACAGACAGACACAACGCCCGACAGGCAACAAGTGAACACCACAGTGCATAAGCCTCTCCATTCCGGCATTTGAACATTTTTGAACAAAATTCTATACTCTTTGTTTTTGTTGTTTTGTTGTTGCTATTGTTTTTACGTTTCACTTTCAAGTGGAAAATAATAAAATTTATACTTGATTTGCTGCTGCTGCCGTTCGCAGGCTAACAACAGGCAGGCGGAGTGCTACAGTGAATTCATGGATAGAACGAAAAGAATATATTTTGTGTGCATATAAATTTTCGGAAAACTTTGGTGTTTTACGTTTTGCTATTTTCGTATGCAAATACAAAAGAAAATCAGTGGAAATCACCAAAAGCAAGACAAAAGACAAAAAGAACACTCATACGCCGCGTAGCGTCGTAAATAAAATCTGCTTTAAAGCGCGCTAAATTGCTGAAAGATTGTGTGGAAAAGTGCGAAAAAAATTGACATTTATTTGGATTATATTTTTGGCGCGTGTTCAGTTTGCGTATTTTGTCAAAAAGCATCAAAGTTCACTTTTGTGTTGTTTAAAATTGTTTGTAGTGAGATTGATTGGTAACTGCTGGCATACTTTCAAAACAGCTGAAGGAAGTCAAAAAACAAGAGGAAGAACAGCAGACACACACATTCAGTCAAAATGGCATTTGATATACCGCTGGCGGATCAGATGCGCTTAGTGCTCAGGTAATTTGCAATTTGCTGGTGATTGAAAAGGCTAGCATTTTCATTAGAGATATGTTTACAAAATAATACAAACGAACCTAAAATATCCTAGATCTACCTTCTATAAGCCAAAAGTGACAGCAGCTGTAACATTTGCTACTCTTGTCTGGCCAAAAAACGGCGAAAGCTTCCAGCAGATTCCAAATTTTCAGCAAAATATTCGTGCAAAAATTTAGTTCTCATAGGGCTTGATAGTTTTGGATTTATTTGATGACAAAATGGCATCAAATATGAGATATAAATTTTATATTTGAAAAATTTGATTGCAAAATATGCATGCAATATAAATGCAGATATTTTTCCTAAGCTATGAAAGTAGAATATAATTTCCAAAAATCAAGAAAACACAACTATTTGGTGCATTGCAAAGTTCCTTAGTTTGCCAATAATTGATACCTTTATACCCGAGAAAATGGTAGTGCGATAGTATAACTGAGTTTGCAGTTAAATCGATAGACCTACTGAAAATATTGACCACCTTCGATGTCTAAAATGCTTCTATTCTACTCTATCATACCCAGCAGCGTCATTGAATTCTTGTATTCTTGCATTTGACTACATACTTAGGTTCCAATAGGGTCCATATTGCGCTATGGCTCGGCTCATTAAGGTCAAGTCCAGACGCTGCTCTAATTAATTTCTCTGCTCGTTCTGTGATATTTGCAAAGATTTACAAACGCTCAATGATGCAGCAAAATTGTGTGTGTATTTAAGAATATTCAAGGTGCCATTAGGAAAATAAACTTTGCACCGCAAAATGCTTAGCAACATTAAAATTTCTCTCCTTGTTGTATACAAATATTTATTAATGTAAACAGATATAGCAAACATACAAAATTAGATGGTAATTTTCAAATCAAAGCAATTAATTTTCTAGCATTTGATAGTACTTGTATAGAAATGGAATACCTACTATAAAAGTTATTTTTAAATATGGCTATAAATTGCCACATGTTGCTATAATATGCAAATATTTCTAAGAACATTCACATGCGCAATTTATTTAGAAATTTTTGTTATCAACATTATATTTAATTTAGAATTAGTTGCTGCTATTAACATGAAATATATAATTAAGCATCAAAACCTGACAATTTTGCAATTATTGCAAATCACGTTTTCCTCTCTCAACTGCAATTGAAAATAATAGTGAACTTTTAGCATGCATCGCTTGTACATATATTCAGTAAATGCAATAGTAATTTTTTAAATGCATACCTAAAATTTAAGAAAGCTACTTGAATTGTGCACGTTTTGTCTAGAGGCACTGCATGCCATCCACCAACAAAGCATTAGGCGAGCTCATAATTGAATTCCAAAAAATGCATTTCACAATTAAAAAGAAAACTTTTTCTTCCAAAGTTATGCTTCGCTTTTGGTTACCTATTGCTTTCAGCTCTTCCAGATTTCATGATTTTAAGAAAATATAAATAATAAAACTACCTGCTGACATTTTATCTTTTTGATATCTATACACGCATCAGCCCAAGCAATATGTGCACATGGTCTGCCCACTAAATTATTCTTAAATAATAAGTTCGGCTTTTAACTAAAATTCTTGACGCAAATTAATATAAGTATGTATAATATCTAAAGAGTTTGCAAAATTTTCATGTCTTTGCTAAATGTACGAGTACCTCGATAAAAATATGTTCAATTGCATAGTAGAAAAGTTAAATTTAGTTTACGTACTGCGATTCTCTGAATAAAACGTCATAAGACAATTTGCAAATTAGTTCTGTCTCTCAGTACAATTTTATTGCTTGTAATTACTTCCATTCGTATCTTCAAGCACTTTTGATCACATGCATCTGTACTTGTGCAAGCTATTTATAATATTTTCTGCAGTTTTAATTTCTTATTGCGTATCTTATATGGTTCTTGCAATTTTTTAACTTAAAAGTGATCGGCAAAACCAAGCTCACTGAAGACTTCTTTCTTCGGGTGTTAGAAGCAATGCAACTGCAGCGTTGTCTATTCTTCTATTGAATTCTATCTGAATGCTCGAACATCTAACTTAAGTATCTTAATTAAGCGTTCAAGTTAAACTGAATGCGAAGACATTATTGATAGCAAAAAGAAACTTTAACATTTATCGTCGTTGGTTTTATTAAATATGTATATTGTGGAATCGTGCTGAATACTTCTTCAAAAATTATTTATCTTATACTGTTGACTGTATTTTTCCTTATTTGTATTGCTCATTTCTCATTCCATCAATATTTGCACAATTTTTAACGGCTATCTGTTATTTATTATGTCATACTTCCAGTTATCTTCCAAGCGTTTCGCGCTGGCTGGCGATTTGCTTAAATTCTCAACTCAAGCAGCTAAAATGTATAATATTTCGCCACCAAAAAATCAACATAAACAAATTTTTTGCACGTCTACGCGTTTTTGCTCAGCCAGCACATTCTTACTCCCCTCCCTGGCTGCGGCAACGGCAGCTAAGCACGCTGCATTTCTGCGTCATTCTACGTGAATGCTAAGCATTTTTTGGTACAGCACTTGCAACATCAGCGTTGCAATTGGCAGCATCGCAAATGACACAATTGGGATCAATGCTTGTTCTTGTCTTGTTCTCAATGTTGCAAGTATTGAGAGATTGCAACTCAGTGCAACGCCCCGCAACACACCGCAGCTTGCACGTGCACTTGTGCGGCTGAGAGTGACACAAAATGCCAAGGCAGCAAAACTGCAACCCACACAGCGCTGCCACCTAAAAGTAAAATTAAGTCCCTTTTGATTGCCATTCTTCTACCTTTCAACTTTTACAAAATTTGCATGATTTTATTGGCAAAGAAATGCATTTTCCGACAATTTTATTTTGAGCGAATTTTATTGTTGAAGAATAATTCAATTATCAAAGACTCCAACATGCTTTTTTAAAATACTGACAACTTTTTCAGTTCAATTTCAGAAAATATAAAATGAAAAAATGTTAGCATAGAACGTAAATTAATTTTCAAATTAACTCGCATTACTTTAAAGTCAGAAAGTGTAAATACAATTACAGACATAACTTTGAACTCGAAACGTGCAAATTGAATTTTAGAAAACATAAATCGGTATTCAGAAACTGTAAATTCAATTTCAGAAAGCATAAAATAAAGTTGAAGATTGAAGTCGATGTATGCAGTTGCAAATTTACTCATATTTTTTCTGCCCACAATCGCATATAGTTATCAAAATCTAAATATGGCAACACTGTTAAGCTCACACATAATGCAAATATTGGCAGCTACTTTTTTATGTAGTATTTTCCCTCAACTTTTTCGTGGTGTTGCTGTTGCTTTTGCTGTTGATTTTCTGATAACTTCAATAAAATTTGTATTTTTTGAATTTACTTGCGCAGTCATTGACCTGTTAAACTTTAGAGAAGTGGCGAAGTAAATAGCAAACCAATCACCAAACAACCATTATTGTCGTTGTAATTCTATGCATGCATTTACATACATGCATGCATACATACATATGCATATATTATGTGGGTATGGCAAGACATCTGCTTAACACTGCTGGCGACTGTAAGAAACACGTTTACACGCGTTATTAGGTTAGTGGCTTTCATTCATGGTTGCTTGCAAACTGCACGCTCGTTCGCAAGCAAGATAATAACAACAACAACATCAAAGAAGTGCCCAAATTTAAGCGACAAAGTTATAGTTTGTTTCACTTTTGGCCGCTGAGACTTGTTTTGCTACAAATTTGGGCTGCCGTAGGCCAATTCATCAGCCACGTTTAAATCTTTTGGTAATGCTGAGATAGCAACAGTAGGTAGCTTGTTGCTGTCTCAAGGTAACGAAATTCAAATTTGGCTATTAAAATTCGCACGTGATCGGCCAGTCGGAATTTTGACTATATGATGCTATAAAGAATTAACTAAATTTCTGAACAATACCAAAATTTTACAATGTGAATTTATTTCATTTAACATTAGACATATTTGTAAGCAACGATTTGAAGTTGACCCGAACTTAAGCATATGCAAATTTAAATAAAAGTGTATCATATTGCGCTGAGTTAAATGACTGCTCCGACAAACAAATTAGCAAGTCGGAATTTAGTTACAGTTGTAAAGTACAGATGAATTGTTGTTAATTTTATTGCAATAAATTTTGCTTTGAGAGTTTCTCATCAAAACAACGCTCTATCTAGAATTTGCGAAAAGAGTTATTAAATTTGCTATATGAATGTCATGTCATGCATGCAATAAATCAATCGAATTCATCAGAAATACCAGCGATTTTATTACAAGCATTAAGTCGCCAAGCACGTAATTACATGAGAGTTGAATTAAAAATAATTTCCGGGTGCGCAGAATTTCTGGCGCTAAACCAATATACCTTCTGTCTTGCTGCTGATCAGGCAGTACATCTTCTGTGTTTCAGAGAAACATAACTGTCGAGCAGCACACACAGACACAAACCAATCTCAAAATTGGCGCAACCTGGCCACACTGCAACCTGTCAAAATAGCTAATGGCAAACGCTGTCGAATGTTCAAATTCAAAGGCGCACTGCAGTTGCATTTACATTACACATTTAATTCATGCCGAGTGTGTTTGTTTTTGTTAATGAACATGTGTGCGTACATGTATACAAACATATGTTTGTATGCGTGTGCCCAGTTGCTAGCGTGCGCCTCAAAATGACGTGTGAACGCATTAATCAAATTAATACATTTTTAATTGTGTGCATTGGCTGTAATTGCTTGCTGCTGTGTGCGTGCATACAAACACATCTACACACATACTTACTTGCAGATGCATTCATTTGATTTGCATAATTTAGCTTAAAGTGACAGGCGAAGCGTTTTGTAGGCAGTTTACTTTTCCATTTAATTAACCGCGATGCTCACTTTTATCTTGGGTTAACTTGATTTGGCGCCTACAAATTTAATACACTTCTAAGTGTCATCTCAGCAAGCAGAATACTGTTGTTTCTGTATTTGGATGCAATCGAAAAAGTTGATATGCCCAGTCTTCTTCTTCCATGTTGTGCTCTGATTGGCTGTTGCTGTATTTAATTTTATTTTATTTACTCAGCGCTTTTGATTGCCCGTCTGTTCTTTTCTTGGTTTTGGTTGTTTTCTGTTGAACCACAGCAATTCTCCTTGCCCGTTTATCCCCAATCACTGAGTTGTATTTGATGTGTTTTAATGTTATATCTATATAATATTATATTTTTGTCAGATTGATATTACAATATTTTAAGTAGCATGTGCTCCTAAATTTGTACGGGAAATATTATTTTAGTCTGTAATACATCATTTACCTTTTGAATAAGTTGCCAGGCTACCACCCCTGGATTGTTTAACGATAGAAAAGGCTTAAACATCTCACGTTCCGACGGTGCTGGCGACCCTATCGTTTCCTATTAGCTTTATCGCGCGACGTTGGATACGGTCTAAGAGCTCCAGTTGGGTTCGTGAAGCTCCTGCCCATAAATGCGAGTTGTACTCCATTTTTGGCCTAATATAGGTGGTGTAGATAGTGCAGAGATCAGCCAGTGTAAAGTATTTTTTACAGCGCTTTAGAAAGCCTAAGCACTTGCCAGCTTCTCAGCCAGATTGCTGCGGAAAATCCACTTCCACATTATAATTTGTAGATTTTGAAATAAGTAGTTATTTTATTTAAATGCTGCCACTGGAGAGCAACAGAAAAATCATAAATTCTGTTCATTTTACTAAAATTAACATTTTCATTTGCAAGCGTGAACTAATTGCTAAACTCTAGTTCAGCCAATTGAGCGAAATAATTTATAAATCGTCATACGAAAATGTATTATACAAGGCAGCTAACGATAATCAATTCTAATGTAGTGAGAGCTAAATTATCAGTTCAGTACTTTTATTGCACTTCGGACTTGTGAGAGGTTGATAATCGCCCTTGTGACATTTGAAATATTCCCTTGACTTTGCTATTATCTTCACGTGTAACGATTTGACTCATGCATACTACAACTGTAAAATTTCACATGATCTATTGTAAAATGCTTGACACTATCTATTAGTGATTGGTGTGTGTGCTTATCGAGGCAATGGCTTTCCCGCATTATTTTGATTTACGCCAATGTGAAGTCATTTAAAATTTTATTCCGACTGATTAAATAAATTGCTAACACCAAGCAGTGGCATTAACTTAAGTGCTTTGAAGGTTGCCGATAGTGAGTGTGCTTAAAATTTCTTGCTAAAAATTGAGCTGTTAGTTTTTATATTTCTTTCCACTTCTACATAAGTAAGTACTAAAGTACTGAATGGGCTTTTATTTATTTTTGCATAGCATGCTTTTATGGTGTCAGCGGATATGAGAAAAGGGTGCCTTTTATCTTCAGCTCGTAAAACGATCGATCGTTCAGCATATCAAAGAAAATGCATGATTCTCATAGATTTAGAGCCATGATCTCATATAAGCTCATAAGCTCTCAGTAGCTATTAACCTTTTAAGACTAGGCCAAAGCGAGAGTTTTCAGACGCGCATATATCGAAAATCTGCTGACTTATTCTTACTGCTCCGAATTGGGAAGTAATGACCTAATCAATACTTATATTTAAAACGCAACACCCGTATCTTCCAGCATGATCAAAAGAAGATTATTATTAATTATAGTATTACTTTTTGGTAACCATGTCAACATGTCAAAATGATTGGATTACAAGCATCTACTTGGTACACTTCAGCATCACCTCTTCCCCTAACAGCAAATAAAACCCACTTCCAAACCGGCTTAGAATGGCTACAAGGGAATATAAATACGTCTTACTGCCAGACAAATTTTATTGCACTTACAATATGACCTCAGGGCTTAACCTTGGCGATAAGTGGCGATAAGTTCGTATTGTTGTTGTTATTGCAGTTGCCTTTGTTAAGTAAATCTAAAATCTTTAAGTATACAAACAATTCAAGCGTACATTTTTAATTAGTTTATCAACAATGAAATTGTTGCACTTGTTTACAGAGCTACACACAACAACAACAACAACAGCTACAGCAGCAGCCAACCACATATTGCTGACGCATTAGCGCACTTAAACTTAGACGCACTTGCCCCGAATCAGTGAACAAACGGTTTGCTTTATGTGTCCACAGGGGGGGGAAAGGTTTAGCCAAAATGTCACGCAACGCTGATAGTCAGCGCCAAGAAGATCCGGATCTATTTTGGGAGCTCAATGTGAAGCATAATTTGACGACTGCGCGTCAGAGCGAGCCCACTTGCGGCCAGTTGGCTGCGCTGATAAGCAAGTGAACTTTGTTCCGGGAGCTGACGGCCAGCGCGGCGTGCCCATAAAGAAGCCATTTGTTTACTTACCAGCCTCACAATCCCATCTGAAATCCGCTTGACTAGCCAAGCAATTCACATTCATCTTATCGGAACACCACACGCTGCAGACATCTGAACAATTAATCCAGTCTGTTCTTTCGCTGATGCGACTCACAATCAGCTCAAAACGCAGCAATAATTACACTTATCTATTGCTCAAAGCCTCTGCCCAGTGTCAAACAGTTCAGCAGACTGCCGCAATATAAAATGATATTTCTTTAAGGTTTGATGATGTTCTAGACGGAATATATGGGTCAAACTGCAAAGTGCCGAAATTGCCGATAAAGGGATCATCTTCTTTAAGATTACATATAAAGAAAGGTGTTTTGGAAATTAGAAGCTACAAAGTTCAGAAACCGAAAGCGTCATCTTTTCAGATTGTACAATAATATGCAGAAAATAGTCTGACCTGGCCAAGCTACAAAGTCCTTACATTTTCGTGAGAACTCGTTATAGTATAACAACTGCGATAGGTGCAGTTATGGCAGAACCTCTAAAGTTAAAGGACTAATAGGCTCAGATAACATATAACTTCCTTTGAATAGTCAATCAGATGCAATTCTTTTCAGAAATATTGTCAAGTATTAACCCATTCGCATCCAACGTTGCCTGAGAGCAATTTCGGTAGTTCACAGGCTCACCAGCAGCGCTATTTTTGTTTTAGTTTATTGAACCGCTATGATAACGATAGTCATATATGTCAGCACGAAGTGTGATAAAATAAAAACTCAGTTGTGAATCATTTAGCAAAGCTATTTGAAAAAGACTGCAGCAGAGTCGTCGAAAATATTTTTCGATATGTAAGAGGACATTTCTAAAAGTGCAATTTTTTTAAATAATTATAACAAAAATGATAAATGTGTTAATGAACTATTTTTCAGCGATCCTTAAGTGAAATATTTCTGGAAGTAAGTTTCTTTAGTTTTAAACCTACATCAGGTTAGTAATTTTTACATATCTGAAGTTGCTTGTGAGCAACTTTGGGCAATTGTGGTAATAAATTTTTCTGCATTTAGTTATGAGACCACAAGATAAAGGTTTGTCAAAAGATGACATACAACGAATTTTAAACTTTGATTGGGATGTTTCTACAGATGAAGAAATTGCTGATGAGATGGAAGATGTATCTGCAGTCCTTCAGTAGAATTTGGAAGGGATTATGAAAAGAGGCGAAAGTATAGAAATCGGTCTTCTTGACAATATAGTAATTGCGGAAGAAAACGAGCAAGAGCCTTGCTCTATTGAAGAAAAAATTGATTCAAAGACATTAAAATGGAGATCAAGGAAATTTGAAGCTCCAGAAAGTATATGGAAGGTAGATTGCACCTTGGAAATTCATGACGTCATGACAACAGCGGAATATTTCTGCCACAATTTTTTATAAGCGATCTATTGATTTGATCACTCAGCAAACTGATTTATATGGACTTCAAGAGCTGGGCATTGAACTTAAATGTACCAACGTGGAAATAAGACTTTTCTATAAATGGGTTTTTTAAAATTGCCCTAATTTCAAATGGCATGGTCTGAAAATATGAAGCTTGGCGCTATAACAGACTCAATATCTCGCAACAGGTTTGCAAAAATTAAGCAGTGTTTACATTTTAATGATAACAGCAAACAACTTAAAAAGGAAGATATGAACTATACAAGATAGTCCTTTACTAGACATCATAAAAGAAAACTTAAATGAAATGCGAGACCAATCGTAATATTGTATGTGTAAGGTGGTTTGATAATAAACCGGTCCAACTTATATCTTCGTATATTGATCATCAACCAGTTGGGGTTTGCAAACGTTGGAACCCAAAAGAAAAAACATACGTAGATGTTCAAAGGCCTGCGATTGTTGCTTGCTACAATAGAGGCATGGGAGGTGTAGATTTAACAGATATGTTGATGGAATTTTACAAAGTTAACCATCGGCCTAGGAAGTGGTATATACGAATTTTCTATTGGTATCTGGGAACGTCCGTTACAAATGCGTGGCTGCTTTATAGAAAACATTTAAATTTGCTACATCCGAAACAGAAACACATTCCTCTGATAAAATTTCAACTGGAAATTGCTGATGCTCTTTTGCAATCTACGTCTTCTACACATTCTATCGAAAGCGAGCCAGACCGTCTAACGCAGAAAAAGATTCCATTGTTAACTCACCATCGAGCAGTGTGTCTTCGCAGAGCACAAACAAGTTCGGTTCCAGCCAAACCCCCCAGAAAAAAACGATATGATAAGACGGAACATTGGGTAGTATTGGGTGAAAAAGGGCGCTGCAGGTTGTGCAAGACAGGAACTCTATAGTCCAAATGTCTTAAATGTAAGGTCCAACTTTGCTGTAATAACAATAAAAAGAGTTTTTTATCTTTTCACACCTAATTTTTCGTTATAATTCAAATAAAATGCGATTACAAACAAAAAAATTTTCAAAAAATTGTATACCACCATTACCCAACGTTGCTCACAGGCAACTTTCTCTACCGCCCAAACGGATGGGAGTGGCGACTTGAAAATTTTGCTATACACTCCTGGAATGAACATAATATGATCAAAAGTAAAAAAAAAATTTTCAAACCACGGGGAAAAATTCGGATGCGAAAGGGTTAAATACTTTGGCTGGGAGCTTATTACTTATGCCCACGTCAACAAGTTATTCGAGCCCAATAGTGGCTTTTTGATACCATTTGGCAGTAGGATTTTACTCAAACCATAATTTCGGCTATTTCCACTCGATGTAGTCCTTAAATGGTAAGCAGTTTTCTCGGTTGAATGAGCAATTGTGTACTAGATAGCATTTGAAGTAGGGATGCAGTCTCCTAGTAACTGCTGCCAACATATTTATAATAAATAGCAGTGCTTTACTTTGAAGAGATTTACATTGAGTACCTTTAAAGAATTTAATTACATTTATGAGTTTATTCAATTAAGATTGATTAAATTTTGATAGTTCAATAATTGATAGAGTGCATAGCGCATAGAGTGCGCAGTCCTTTACACAAACTATGAAATATTTATAAATGGATACACACACACACTGGTTGTGCGTATCTATGAACGTGTATAGGTTCGAAGGCCACTTTGATATGAGCTCATTAGGTTCAAGTATAAGCATTTAACCTTTAACACACAATCGCTTATCCTTCAACCTTTTTTTTGCAGTTATGTGAAATTCAAGCGGCGTCAGAAGCGTTTACGTACCACGGACAAAGTCATCGCGGACACGCAATACGGCAAAGTGAAGGGCGTCAAATGGCTCTCGGTCTACGGCACCACATACTACAGCTTCGAGGGCGTACCCTTTGCCAAGCCGCCGCTGGGCAAGCTGCGTTTCAAGGCGCCCGTCGAGCCGGAACCATGGACGGAGGTGCGACGCTGTACACGCCAACGCGCCAAACCCTGCCAAATGAACATCATACTGAAACAGATACAGGGCAGCGAGGATTGCCTCTATTTGAATGTGTATAGCAGGCAGGTGAGTTAATCGAGTGTGGCCGTGAGGCGGCGAAGAACGGGTTGGAAACTAATTGTTCTGCATTGTAGCTACATCCGGATAGAGCAATGCCTGTTTTAGTGTGGATCTATGGTGGCGGCTTTCAAATGGGCGAGGCCTCCAGGGACTTGTACAGTCCGGACTATTTCATGCTGGAGCATGTTGTGCTAGTGACCATCTCATATCGACTGGGACCATTGGGTAAGTTTAGTTGTCAGTTGCCTGTGTGTTTGTATACACAAAGACTGAAGCTAAATTTTTGGCAATTTTTTGCTAGTTTTATTAAATAAAAATTTGTACAATTTTTTAATACATTTATGCCAACTTCAAATCCTAGAAGTGAATAATATTTGTTGTATCTCATTTTACTCCTCTCAGGTTTTCTGTCTCTAAGCGAGAAGGAACTCGATGTGCCTGGCAATGCGGGTCTGAAGGACCAAGTGCTGGCCTTGAGATGGGTAAAAAATAATATACACTTCTTTGGCGGCGATCCCGAAAACATCACAGTGTTTGGTGAGAGCGCTGGCGGTGGTTCAGCACATTACATGATGTTGACAGAGCAGACACGCGATCTCTTCCACAAGGGTGTCATTATGTCCGGCAGCGCCATAGCGCCGTGGGCCAACATACCGCAGCATAACTGGGCCTACAGACTGGCACAGGCCACTGGCTACAAGGGCGAAAATCTCGATCGGGATGTGCTGACGTACTTGCGCCACTGCAAGCCCGCCGCCATGTTCAAAGTGTGCGAGGGCCTGCTGACGCTGGAGGAGCGACATCAGCGCTTGATGTTCAGTTTTGGTCCCACAATCGAGCCGTACGACAGCGAGCACTGTGTCATACCCAAGACGCCGCTGGAAATGATGCGCACCAGCTGGGGCAACAATATACCGATGTTGATCGGGGGCAATTCCTTCGAGGGGCTGCTCATGTTCACCGAGGTGCGCAAGTACCCGGATTTGCTGCACAAGCTGGGCGACTGCGAGTACCTGTCGCCGCATGATGCCAATCTGAGTGACGAGAAGCGCAAAGAGTACGGTCGCCTGCTGAAAGAGGCCTACTTTGGCGAGAAGGAGCCCAACTGGGAGACCATTTTGCACTACAGTGATGTGAGTTTCAGTATTCAGTATAAGAGTAAGGTGTAAAAGAGTAAAGCAAAGGGGCTGATCTTTAATTTTATATTAAAAATGGTTTTCGGAAAAACACTGAAAAACTCAAATTGGTTCTGAAAAAATAAGTCTCGTGGAAGTCAGCATCGTAAGTAATATTTCATGCATTTTGCAGCTCTTCTCGTACAAATACTTCTGGCATGGCATACATCGCACCGTGCTGTCGCGCCAAAAGAACGCCACTGCACCCACCTTCCTCTACCGCTTCGACTTCGATTCCAAACATTTCAATTTCATGCGCATCATTACGTGCGGCCGCAAAGTGCGCGGCACCTGCCACGCCGATGATTTATCCTACATGTTCTACAATGCGAGCGCGAAAAAGCTGAAGCACCGCACCGCCGAGTACCGCACCATACGCCGGCTCATCTCCGTGCTGGTGCAATTTGCCAGCAGCGGTGATCCCAATATACCACTGACGGATGTTGGCAGCGCCAATGGCCATCATATTGCCGAGCACGCAGACGCCGCTGCCATGTCGCCGACATGTCCACAGCAACCAGAGCAGCAGCAACAACCAAAGCAGGAGCATGCGCGCTGGCTGCCCGTGTCGCCTGACGATAAGTTATTCAAATGCTTGAATATTTCGGATGAAGTGGAAGTGATTGATTTGCCGGAGGCGGCCAAATTGCAACTCTGGGACAGCATGTACGAGGATAAAGCGCTGCTGTGCTGAGCGCTGCGTACGTGTGGCCGATGCGTAGTGGACTGCGTGCTAATTGTGGCTGATAGCAGCGCAAATGAATTTATACACACACACACACACGCACACTTGAAAACATACATATAACATGCAAACACAAGTAGGAATATACTTATACATATATGTATATGTAGGCTTATTTATTATGTGAACTTTGTTTTTAATTTTTATCCTTTTTAATGTTTAAGTGCTGAAATGTGTTGGAAACCAACAAAAAAATGGTTTGTATTTGATTTTTTGCAATAAAGCTTTAAGAGTTACAAACTCGTTTCAATCAAATATCCGAAATATAACAAAACGAAATATAAGTCGTTGTTTTATTTGAGAGAGGATGTTTCAAAAGGGGGCAAGACATTGCTCGCAGCTTGAGCGATATCAATGAATTCGATAGCTTAACAAGAGAAAGAATTATTCTAAAATTCAGTGAAACTATTTCGCTCAGACAAAGAAATTAGTGCATCGATATCATAGCAAGATTTTAGTTAAATTTATATATTAAAATTTAGAATTCAGTCTTCTTATCGGCAGCTTGAAATCATTGTTTCTATAGTTCTTAAATGTTTTAGAGATGCATACTTTTTAATGTGTATCTTTAAAAGCTATGATGAAATACACTTTGTGCATCTGTTCGCAATATCCTGCAGTTGTAGATAAACATATTTATATTAGCTTGGTCAAGGAGTCTGCTCCTTACTAGATCCTATCAGAATTTTCTTAACTACATACATTTTGTTGTCTGTGGCCATATCATAATACAACATCATAATACAAAAGATAGTAAGTCAAGATCAGTCAATTAAGTAAACAAAATTTGCATTATAGTCTCTTGCTTTTATTTATCTGGCCTTGGTGCTGCTGACAAAACATTTGTTAAATTCATAAAAAAACATTAAATAAAATATCGTTTCAAGCGAAAAGCAATTACATCCACACCTGCGTAGTCATTGGCTCTTAAGCTTGACACTGCTACGCCACAACATTATATAAATTATTCAGAATCACACACACTCACACTCATATGTTGGCATATTGTAACTGATGTATGTGTGTGTGTGTGGGGGTGGTACTTTTTATACTTAACGCGGTTAGGGTTTGCGCCCCAGCATTTTTAATACGCTTGGAACCCAAGCATAAGTGAATGGAGAAAAAAGGGCGGTCATGTTTAACACCCACACATACACACACATGCAAAAAGAGTAATTGAAATTGAAAGCGGACGGCCACCTTTTTGTCGAGTTCAAATGTGTTGCTGCTTTGGCTTTAATTTTTGTTGCTCCTGGTTCCTTACATTTTTGTGTAATACCCACTTTTTGCTGTTTCTAATTTGCTTGTAATGCAATTTGTTTGATTAATTTACATGTGTATGTGTTAAAATGTGTAAAAGGTTATTTTAAATGCAAATGTAAATGTATGTGTGATTATGCGCACTCGCTTGAGAAGGCCACCGACAATAATTTGTCTCACACTGCTAGTGCTGCCACATAAATCGTAGCCACATAAAAAAGGCAAGCGTCACCCACCTCCGTGCCATATCTACTGTAATTGCTCGAAATATTTTTATTTCAAACTTTTCAAACTTTCAAAAATAAAGTGACAATTATCAAGAAAACGGAAAATGAGTTTTGGAAAAATGGCTCCAAAAAGAAAGAGCCCCAGGGCCAGGGAGGTCTCGGCTGCGCAGAGAAAATACCAGCGAAGCCGAGCGTGGAACGCGTTGTTGTTAGTTTCGCAACGTTTTGTTTTTTTCGCAACCGCCTTTGGAAATTTTACAAAACTGTTTAAAAATCCATTTCATTTCCACATTTTCCTTGCCCGTCTGGTCGTTGCTACGTAATGCAGATGAAATGACGTAACGAAAAATGCGAAAATCCCAAAATTATAACGGCAAAATTTTTGCATACAAAAATGGGCAAAAAACGCGTGCAAAAAACTACGTAAGGCGGGGGATTACGTCTTCGCCGAAATGCGTCGCAAATTGCCGGGATGCGTTTCGCTGCATTCCTTAACCCTTAATCTACTACGTAGAGCAGAAAAATCCTGAAATTTTCCGGATTGCGGCCGAAAATTGCGATTTTTCCTTTTTCGTTACGTTGAAAAACCGCGCGATTTTAATTGAATTTTCTTGCTGTATTTGAATTTCATTTGTTGCGCACGAAAATATGCTAGGGAAATAATCGCGCGGTTTTTCTGTTTTGTTCGAAGTGTACACGGCGATTATTAAGAGGAAAGAAAATACACTGAGCAAAATCAGTTAAATATTGCAAAACATCATTAAAATATTCGCGAATTCATGGCGCATGTCCACCGCCACTACTCTACTTTCCCACCACCCGCTAGCCTATAATCCTTTCCAAACAAGCCGGTGCCTTGCATGTATAGATGACATCCCCCTGCGTGTTGGTTTTATGAAAAAGAGAAAAAAACCTGCTTTTTTGGACACAGTTTTGAGTTGATAGAGCCATAATTTGTATAGCCATTAGCCATATGCAGCTGTTCATCTGTACGGTATTAACATAGCCTGACAAAAAGTACATGCATAGTTGGACTGAATTAACAGATTATTGGAACGACGTACAGTCAACTCTATATCTATTTGCAGCTGCAGAGTAGAAAGAAGTAGTTGGGATGTTGCTGTAATCAGATTATCAGCTTCATAGAAAATAATTCCTATATCACCATTCCGCTACTATTTAATGTTTTGTATGCATAGTATATTAATTTTATGTAAAATTCTTCGCCTACATATAAAAAATTTCACAACATTTTTTGAATATCAATTATCACCTCAAACAAAATCGTACTTGTTAGTATGCATATTTACTTTTTTGACACTGCTTTTATGTTAATAGCTTTATTTAGTACACTTCAAATTGCAAAATCCCCAAAATTATGACTCAACGGCCTTCAGTGTCGTGGCGTCATTGGGCACACGCTTCAGCTGATAGCGCGCTTCTTATCAGCTCAGAGTGATTGCTGTAAGACTAAGAAAAACAGAAGTATTAAAAAAAATTTATTCGAAACGGCGGCAAGATTGGCGACCTAATGTCGAAATAAGTTCCCTTATCATATGAGACAGATAATCCACAAAAGCGAAAGCGCCAAGAAAGCTTTCAATTTGAATCGCGCAAGTCTGCGACTGATCATGCTCAATTGTCAAATGAGAGCAATGAGGCAAGTGCTGATGACATCTAGAACACACGCACACAGATATGCACACACATAGGCGTATAAGTAACAGTATGCGCGTTCAGCATGACTTTAAGCTTCCATCTCTGTGTAAGCGTGTATCTGTGTGATGTGCGCAAGTTCAGTGGCTCAGCAGCAGCAAGACTGTCTGTCGGATATGACATATTTTTTTTTGCTCAGCGCGTTAATCAACCCAAGGTTGTTCACTGTTTCAACTGGAAACGTGCTAAAACGTAACGGCTCAAGGCAGGCATAGCGGAATATGCTAAATAAATTTGTCTAGTTAACGCCAATACTGAAGATAAGAAAGCCAGCAAAAGCAATCAATTTAAACGGCAGCCAAAAATATTTGCTTTTAAAAACTAAAAATTATGAATCTTTTTAGCTTCCATTTTGTACACTTCGGTGTGTGGTAATTAATTTGAGTGATTTTCATGCGCTACATTAGCAGAATCTATTTTGCATTCACGATAGATTTTGATATTTCAAAAGAGAATTAGTAGTTATACTTTAGAAAAGACTTTGGGAGTGCAAGTCATTTTCAGCGTGAATATAATTTATCTTTTATTTGCTGTCTTTACATATTTACGATAATATTCAGCTTCTTATATTCCAAAATGTTAGCAAGACCAGTAAAAAGGCAAACAAATTTTAAGGCTAGAATGTAAATCGATTTACGTTGTCATAATTCTTTCAGGAGTATTAGAGGTAGTACTGTACAAATCTTTAAGGAATCCACTATTATCATTTTTATTGAAAGAAATATAATCCGCCATTCGTTTATAGTGAAATCGCTAATAATCGAGAGAACCGAGTGCGTTTTTAAACTTCTTCCTGGTCTGTCTTACTAACGCTTGACAACATTTCAAACATAAATCATAGCCAAAAAGTAACAGGCAGTGATTTGTACGCTCAGTTATTTCCGCTGTAGTTTGACAGTTGCCCATGCCATTTAATTGATTAGTTTTTGGTCGCGTGCCGCTATATACACATACGCATACAAATGCCACTACACACACATGGTATATTATGAAGTGTATATACAACAGAGCCACTCATAGGCTCATAGGAACAAAAGTTCCTTCACATTGCATAAAAGCGCTACATCTAGTTGTTGTTGTTGCTGCAGTATGTGAAACATGCGAACTCCCACAATGCATAAAGTATACATACATATATAGAAAGCTCTTAGCTGAACGACTTGTACATATAATAAAAGCAAAAGCTTTGCTCATACTGCCAAAGCAGCTGATTTTCGATATCTCGCACAGGTGGCAGAAATGGGTCAATAAAAAGAGAAGGAAAAACAAAAATAGAAAGAAAGAAGGAAGTGGAATTTATAGCAATTTCAAGTAAAATCATAAGGATCGTAACGAATTGTACCGTGAAGCAGTTTGAAACCGGAAAAATTCGTGAAACTGATGTAAATGAAAATATCTGACCCAAAGAAAATTAAGAATTTTTATTGGAAAAAAATAAAAGTGTGTAGAATGGTGAACATACTACAAAAATGACAAAAATTTTAGTTTAAGGAGAAGGTTGGAAGTATAAAAGGTATGATATCTTTGTCATAATTAGATACTAAGTAAGCAGAAATAATTTGTAATTGGCAGAAGAAAGTTAATTGAAAAGTAGCGGAATAATTGAAGAAGGCAGGGAAAGATATGGTTTAATCAAAGTTAACATATCGAAGCACAGGAAAAAAAATGCATAAAAAGCGACTAACAAATAGAAAAATTCAGCACAGGTAAACAATAAAGCAGCTTCTTTAGGCAGAAAGAGAAGTATATGAATGTTATCATTGAATTGCACTAGCCACTTTTTTATGTGACAAAAATAGTAGATAAAGAAAATTTAATAAATGTCTAAAACAATAAACAAAATTCAGACAAAGATAAGAAAATAAATACCTACTAAAGCTTAAGATATAAGTCAAGTGCTAGAGTCGGAAAATATGCGCAGACGGTTCCGACTTAATAAAACTTCCATATAAAGATTAAGCTTAAAATTTTGAAGCTTTCTGTAAATTTGAAATAAATAATGCTTTGAGATTATAAGATTAACAGCACTATTCTATATTAATTCAGAATCTGGTTGTTAGGATCTGTTAGAATCTTTACACGGTACTTTCAAATTCCATGCCATTCCTATCTCATTTCCAAATTGCAAGTGCTTCCAAGATTTCTTGAAGAAGTTTGTCTATCCAACAAAGAGTGCCATTTGGTAGATATTAAAATACAATAATTTAAGAACAAAATTTAAAACTATGTGCTAAAGAATTATGTATAAATAAAAATATGGTTTGCCAAAATGCCAGCCTTATAAGATTTATGATTAATATAGAGTGAAACTATGGGCTTCCCCTTCAAGTTCAAACTATAGATAAATATTAAAGATATCAAAGCTTTCAAAATGAAAAATTGTATCGAACAAAATTTTATGTTTTACTTGCAGGCACAATCAGTATTCTATTCATATAATGATCTACTTAAATGTGTCATAATAGCGGTGATATAAACTAGCTACTTCCCTCACCCTCCACCAACTGCCAGCCCCCATTTCCATGCGCTCAAACAAACATGACTTTGAAATTGCCGCCAAAAAGCGGCGGAGGAACAGCAGCGCAGCCATGAATTTTCACAGCGAAAAAGCTCTTTTGCACGCGGCAGACAACGGCCCCCATAAACTTTTGCTTTTACCCAGAACTTTGCGACAGCTGCTCCGTTCGTTCGCTCGTCTTGCCTTGACCAAAGCAGCGGCGGCAGTTTTTCAGTTGCCTTCGTACGAGGCGGGCGTTTGGCGTGTGTGTGAGCGTAAAGCACTTGTCTGACTGGCAGCATAGAAACAGTCAATTTAAATTTAAATAAAATTGTATCACAATTGAACCAAAAGGATATAAATTTATCTAACTAAAGGCAAAAATTATTGCAAATCAATGCCTAAAAAGAGAAATTAAACAAAATACAAATAATATAAAATACAAATAATAATCAAGTGATTAAATGTGATACAAAAAAGGCTTTTACTTGTGTGTGTATTTTTGTGTGTGAGAGCGCAGCATAAAGCGCAAAAGTTTGGCATAAGGACGAATTTGTTGTTATTGGTTTCTGTTGCTACCGTTCGTGCTGTAGCATAGGACATAAAAGTGCGAGTGTCCGTCTGCATTGCACAACAGCATTTGCTAAGCTTGTGTGTGTGTGTGTGAGTAACTGCGTGTGTGTTGCAGTGCGCGCTAAGGATGCTCTACGGCTGTGACTGTGTGCGTGCCAGTGTAAAGTGCTGTTGCGCCTGCTGTTTTATGTAATACACTAACGACAAATATACACATCAAAAAATATTTCAAAATACATATATAAAAACCATTGTTGGCAAAAAAAAGCCAACCAAAATAAAACGTCCTGCAGACTCAGCGATTTTTGGAACAACAATCCCACCGTTTAAGCCACCTTTCATTGCTATTAAGCTCACTTGTTTACTTTGCATTCGAATTGCTGTCTCTTCAAGATGTCTTCCATAGCCGCTCTGGATCAAATCAAACTGGGACTCAAGTAAGTATTGAGCAAGGGAACATTGTCTCAAAAGCTTTTTGTCCACTTGTCATTTTACAAGCGCAATTTTTGAACATTTCTAAATGTAGTGTCCAAAATCCACATACATTTTGCTAGTTTAGCCCTTATTTGCCGCTAATTTCTGTCAATTAGATGTAAAGAAAAAAGCGTTCAAGCGCGAGCAAGAAACGATACATAGTAAATGTAAATAATTGGCAATTGCTTTGGCACCGGCAAATTTGCTCTTCCATTAGCGCAGAAGCTGTAGATGCTGGAACATTGGCACAATACAAGTTGAACACTTTGAAATTTTCTACTTTGCGTTCTCAGTTTTATTTACTCGAATTAACAAATTTTATTTTTAGTATTTGTTGTTTTCCTGTCTGTCTTTTGTCAGTAGCAGCTGTTTGATTGTTTTCTTAGCAATGCTCATGCTGTTACGTAGCCATAGGAAAATAAAGGAATACAGACATGATACACACAGAACACCGCCAAACCGTTGTCATTTTCACTAACACGTGTACACATTCATAATTCTGTATTCTCTTTTTGATTGCCCGATCATTTTGCATCGCCCCAATTTGGTATTTTTGCCAGCCACTGCTTTTCCTTAGAATTCGGTTTTTACCCTCTCATGCATAATCGTATTGTGCTTATATTTATGCAAGTGTGTATGTATTCACAGCCAACGCGCTTGAGACTGGTCACTGGCCTCACTGTCAATTGAGCACGGAAAAATCTAAAGGGTTGATTTCTTTTTATAAAAAATATTGAATCAAAATAAGCAGCTTAAAATTATGTGATTCAATTTAATAATTTATCTAAATTAGACCGACCATGACATGTCACCAGCATGCGGCCTGAAAGTGACTTACTTAATTATTTGGCAATAAAACCTGTTGCAGCTCTCCGGACGTCCCTGCTTTGCTTACGTCGTTTCCAGTCGCTGGTTTCAAGCTAGCTAGACTTAGCCTCCACATGGAATTTCGATCTCCCGCTTCTGAGCCGCCCCTCAATCCTCGCTCAGTAATTTAAAGTCTGACGGAGTTTTCTAAATGGCTGTGTAGACTTTCTGAAAAGAAGTATGTAACGCTTTAATACTTATAAAATCCTAATGTTATATAATAAAATGAATTGCTTTTAAGCTCAAGTGATTCTTCTTTTTACGTACTTGTTTCTGGTGAATCTTTCGTCGTATTTTTGTTACACCTTTCCTATATCTCACCGTCATCTCTCAGTTCTCTCTTTGTCCATATATTTGTCTGCTTTGCTTTTCAGTGTTCTCATTTTGAATGTCGATCTGACTAATACCCATCTATCTCTTCAATCGTTGGTTGTCACTGTAATTTCAAACATTAATCGGTTAGTTCTTCAAAGTAAATTTAAGTCTTTGACTGTTGTTTATTCATCCATTCTGAAACTACATGCTATGAATTCGACATCTTATTTGTTTCCCTATAATAGAATGCAGTCATTTGAGATCTCACCGGAATCAGCGTCTTTCAAAGTTGTCGTTTTATCTCACCCTTGCTACTTTTAATATAAATAAACAAGAGTTTCAAAACTACGATAATAATATTAATTAATGCGCGATAATCAAGCGCAGGGAAGAAAGCACAGCGAGTGGTCTATACTCTGCCCATACAAAGTCAGCAATCAAACAGTTAACAATTGCCGTTCTGATCAAATATCAAACAGTTTTTATGACATAAGCAAAAGCGGTACCGCAGCAGAAAAGCCTAGGCACTCAAAGTGATCTCACAGGGGAGAGCGGAGCGGTGTTGTTCACTTAAAGCAGCGCCCTCAGCGATGCTGTAAATAAAAAAAAGTCAATCTAAATAAGAAATAAGAAAAATTCTGCTGTCGCGGCTAGTTTAAATGCAATTTTAAGCCGGCCCAAGTAGTAAAAAATATTTTAATCAAAAATGTTTTTGCCTTGCATATCCTCGAAGCAGTCAACAATGCGTTCAGTGCACGAAAAAGCTCGCTTCGCTAAAAGCAAATAAGTACAAAAGGGGAAAAAATTCATTCATTTTTAAACAGATAGCATGAGAAAGGCAGGAAAACCGAAAATGGCGGAAAAGCGGAAAAGCTTTTGCCTTGCCAAAGGACGTGTGCATGTCCTGTTTCCATGTGAACAAAAGTTTGAGGTAAAAGTACAAAAGCTGCTGGCAGGTATACAGCTATATAAATACATATACAGGCAAAGGCGGAAGCTGAGTGACAATGGTGAAAGTAGAGAAGGACTTGCAGTAGAGGGTAAGCAAAAGTTCAAGGTCACTGTTATATAAACACACTGACATACACTTGACAATACATGTATCAGTCACGCGCCAAAATTGCACACACTCACACACACATATATGCAAACCATAATAAGAAGAGACCTAATATGAGGCCGTATTCATACGTTTTAATTAAATTGTGAATTGTAAAGAAAACTTGTTCGCCATTGAAGTAGAAATAGCAATTTGAATGGCCGAAACTGTCAATGAGTTTGCTCTCAGAAAAATAAACAAATGCTCATAACAGAAAAAGCAAATTTCAGCTAAATTTAGATTTGGCACTTGTCATTTGAATTTGGCACATAATCGCCCCCCTTCCCAACGCGCGCAGGCGGCGGTGGCATAGAAAGACGTCTTTCTGCGCAGCACTGTTGACCATCAAACACCGCATTAGCGCTAACGTAAACAAAACATTAAATAAAATCCACGCCTATTTGGCCTCTCATCAGCTCTGCCCCTTACGCCCACTTCAAACACTGCAGCAAGTCTTATGCAGCAAATTTGAATGCTGTGAAAATTTATGACAATCTCATTTTTGCGCCTTGTTTGTTGCTTTTCTTTCTTCTGCTTATTTATAGTCACCTTCAGCTCGTAGGAACGGTTCGATGAGTTGTCTGAAAAGATTGTGCTGCCATGAAGAATGTTTTCAAAGTACTAAGCATATTCCAAACTATGCCAGATGCTCTTAAATTATTAGATCAAACAGTCTTTCCATTATTCTATGCAAAAATTTCTCGAGCAGTCTTTCAAAATAACAACAGAACAAGAATTAGTAGACAGATTCCAATAGATTTTTAAAGATATTTTCAAGTTCTAAGCGTATTCTAAGTTTAAAGAAAATAAAATTAACATTGCCCGAATTAAATGGCCCGAAGGATGGCACTACGAACTGTAAGACCTTTGATATCAGTTGGTAATTAAGCCCCGTCTGCATATTAAAGTCTGAGGCGGACTCTAGATGCAGTTCATTTATCTAGTACGATTTAATAGATTTAGTTCTTCTTTTCTTTCCATAAACTATGTTTTTTTAAATTTTATTTCCCATATCAAAAAATGCAAGTGCACCAACCAACTTAAGAATTTTTTGTTATATACAAGCACATAAATTATATATACTACTCTATATAATTTGCTGACTGGCAAATAGTGTACGACTCGACTCAGTCGTTGAACCTGATTAGGAGCGAAATATTCTCACTAGGAAAATTATTGCTAATTGCTGATTTAACAATTTTCACAGCAACGCCAAGACTCCGCTAGCAGACGTAATGGGGCAAAGGGATATATATTATGTGCATGCTTGCTCATTTGCTTTCGTCACTTTTGGCGCACATTCAAAGAGCTCTGCTTTTCATATTTATTTATTTTTAATAGATTTGCCTCTTATTTACTTTGGATTTCATAAATTTGCTGGTCTGTTCGCTGGTCGTGATTTCAATATGTTCAATTTTGTTACGCTGGCGCGCGCATCTAAGGAAAAAATGCAAGCAGTTTTGCTAAGGAATTTGAGATACGAAAATTGCCGCTTACCCTTGCTTACATATGAAAGAATTTTTGCTGAATTGCTCGATTAATTTCGAAACAAAAATGTTTGACTTTTCAGTGACTCAAGCGTTTATATTTTTTTTTAATTTTTTTACATCTAAATGAATGCTTGCAGTATTTGTAGCATTCCATTTACTTATATTATTCAATTACTTAATGGAATATATAATATTGTTGCATGGCTTACTTCGATACAAGATATTGTGGCACTGTGCGCATGAAAGCCCGCAAGCGATTAATTATGTAATTGCTGAGATTATGCATTAACATGGCAACAACGGCAAGTCACAAACCTATTCGGTCTACTAATGAAAAACCTTTTGCGATAGCTTTATTCGCCGTGAGCTGACTACTGTCAAATCGCTGGGAATACCCAGATATTGCTTCACAGTAAAGTGTAAATCCCAGAACGAGGCTTTTACAAGATGCGTCTTTCGTTCTTCACTCTTCGAAGCACAAGAACTCTCTTCTCTAATACTCGGAAAAATGTGCTCAGAATTTATGAGTAGCAATTGAGTAGTTATTCGAAAGCTTTCTTAAAACTTTCTTAGAGAACTCCATTGAACTGTATAAAATTAAAGGTTTCATATAATTCTAGGTGCATACCTATACTCCCTATTGAAAAATATATACTATTAAGAAACTTTGTAAATGTAATTTTTATAGCAAAGTTTTCAAACTTGTATATTAACTCACATTAAAGGCTTGTCTCACTCGCTGAAGCTATGCAAACGCTATTTTGCAAAGATTTTCGTAATTTCTGACTTTCTTACTTCCGCTTCGTTGAAACATCTCTTATCTATATATAGTCACCGAAAGCATGGTAACAACTCGTATGCGCTCTACCCCTCTATAAGTAGACAACCAGGACCGAAGCTTCTGTACACAAGCCAATTTTCAGCTTTATAATTTCGTTTGAATCTTTACGACGCTCTTTGCTCTTTTTCACTATCCCAAAACTCTTGACCTTTTCCACTTGCCACACAAATTATTCCTCCTTCCCCTTGCCGTAATAAAACCAATCAAATTTATTGTGCACAATCAAATCGGCACGCCATTAGAACCACGAAAAGAAAACAAAAAATTAACGATTCCTTTTGCTGCGTTACCTTCTAATGATATCACTATACAAAAAGTTTAATAAATGGAACTTTATGCGCTTGCCCGCTGCGCCGCCCTGCCCCCATACGCCCAGGCGCCAAACAAATGCGACATTCACACGCAAAGGGCGTGGCAAGAAATGAACGTCAGCCTCATTATTTTTATGCCATTAATTTTGAGGCAGCAATTGCTGCTTTTCAACGAAAGAAGAAAATGAGTTGGAATTTTTTGCTCATTTCTGCTTCAATTTGATGGAAGAACAAGAGAAAGAAAACAGGCTACATGCCTAATGAAGAAAAGGCGGCTTAAGTGGTATTTTGCATACAGCTTCAACATGGGCGATGAAGGGGAGTTGCACAGGCGGACGCAGAGCAAAAGGCACAAGGAAAAGAATGGGAAAATGAAAAATGGCGCCTGCCAATAATTGACAGTTATGAAAGGTAATTGAACTGCAAGTGCTACTTATGTAGGCTACAAAGTGTTTATGCAGATTCTAGCACTTGTGCACATCCCATTTGGATACACGCACAGATTAGAACGTATTAGCTACTATATATAACTTGTTTGTAAAAAGAAACCTGCTTACTGTAATTTAAACAAGTAAGGAAGTATCAGTCGGGTTTCACCGACAGAGTAATACCCTACACCATGTTCCCAAGTGGGGTGATAATTCACTGAAATTGTGGGTGCATTTGATTTACAACCTACATAGTGGGCGGACCACGCCCATTTTTGGCAGACTACAAGATATACCTAATAGGACTATACATGCCAAATATTGATGCTCTGGCGGGTGTACAACAGATGTTATCGGCATATTTATTTTACTGCCCCCATGGTGGGCGGACCACGCCCATTTCGGGAGAATTAAAAGATATTCCTACCAGGAATGAAGTAACCAAATCTGGACTCTCTGGTGTATATATTATGGAAGTTAAGAAGATTTTTTGTTTATCGCCTATATAGTGGGCGGACCACGCCCATTTTCTTCTATGGCATCTAAGACCTATATATCAACTTGGGAACCGAATTTCATTCATTTATATTCGTAACTAGTCAATTGGGAACCATTTTACCGAAAAAATTTTGCCGGCTATATAGTGGGCGGATCACGCCCATTTTTTCCTGAGATATAGAAGACCTACCTCTTAACTTAAATACCAAGTATTAATCTTTTCCATGAGTAATTACACAAATTATAGCCATTTTACCGAAAAAAATCCGAGGTAGTGGGACTTACAGACCCGTTGTGGGCGTGTCCTTCGGGTAATTTGAATAATTTTAACACTTTACCTAACCCGAGGTTCACTGTAACTGTACACCAAATTTGGTCCAAATCGAACCACTCCTTCTTTCTTTTTTTTGCATACACGCAGACGGACAGACGGACAGACGGACAGACGGACAACGGGAAATGAAAAGAGAAAGTGTTTCTGATCATTTCTATATACTTATGTCTATACCTAGGAAGGCTCCTTTAATGCGTTACAATTTTGGCACAAAGTTATTATACCCTATTACCATAGGTGTAGGGTATAAAAAGTACAGGTTTAGCTTGAACTTAAAGTCAAAAATTAAATTAAAGTATGTTTGTATATTTGAATAAGGTATATGATTATCTTGAACTCAAAGTCACATTAATTGTATATTTGTTTATATATTTATCCACAATACTTTATAAATTAATTTATTAAATACATATATACATTGCCTGTGCATACATATTATTGCAAAAATTTGTATCATTACAAATGTTCAGTTTCATTACTCAAACTGAGGTAATCGGTTGAGCTGTACAAGTATTTTAAATGTGAAATGATTTATTGCAGAAAAAGTTTAACGAATTGTCACATGCAAAATGAGCACAGACGCTTGAGAAACGTTTGCCTCAATTATACGCAATAAAAATAACGTATGGCTTTTTAGGTTAGATGCTGCCGCTACTCTCCCACATGCAAACAAAGACACTCACATACTCACATACATACAGAAAAATGTCGTATTTGTTAAATTTCAATATTCATAACAAAAACGGTAAGAACAAAATTTACAAAAATCAGCTTGGAAAACTGGCAAAGTCGTTTCCAGCTTCCGCGTATGCCAGATTTCAAATTCAATACAAATTGTAATGTTTAAATTGGAGCTTTCAATAGTGCGCGCTATGAGCAGCGCAAAATCTCGGTCATGATATCCATTCAAATGCTATTATTCTCAGGCACGACACAAGCAGCGCTGCTTTTCAAATCACGACAGCTTTATGCTACTCGCTACCCGCTTTGTTATCAGTGCCCTAATTCACTTCAATCAAGCTAATTGCCCAGCAACACACTAGAGATGCAAACGTCCGTCCACTCGGAGCAGGCGCGTAGTTGAGCAAGCGAATCCGGCGCAGTGGCAGTGACTGGCTCATTCTAGCTCACACATGGGATAACCAAACAGTTAGAATTCGACTAACAATTTATACTTTGCTGACTATTATTTTGGGCCGGGAAGAAGAACTATTATGAAATTATTGTCTCAACCCAATCAGAATTGATTGCTACTTCAATTGTAATATTTTTTTATAGTAAAATGTGTCAGTTGATTAAAAATTTTGACTAGTGCGGTTCACATTTGAATAGGGCTGTAAATGCACATGTATATTGTTTCTTTAGATCTCAACTAATAAAAGCATTTGAAAGCCGGTTCAAATAGATTAATTCCAATGCAGACAGAAAACTGATTCCAAAATTGACATCAGAAGTTTATAAAATTTTTTAGTATCTTTCTTATATCGTTGCATTTCTGCAGCAGGCCCTGCGATATAGGGGAGAGGGGGGTGCCTTCGTCCTTGAGGCACATTCGTCATAGGCGATTTCGGTATGAAGGAGTCATCGGACATCACTGTTTATTAATAAAAACTAACCCATCACTAGCATAAATACCCCTCACAAAGTTTGCCATCTCTATCTGAACAGCTGACAAAGTTACATTTGATTTTGTGTTTTCGCGCTTCGTTGCCGAATTTTCAGGTCGGTAACGTAAGAAGTTTGTGGTGTACATATATCATTATTTCAATCTAAAGTGTATTAGTATTACTTGAATACTAATTATTGTGTAAATAAAAGTGTTTTATGTGAAAATAACACACTGAAATTAGGAGTAAAAAAATAAAAACAAAAAAATGTGACACCAGGTTGGACTCGTCTTTTTTTCATGCGGCACATTCGTCAATATAACTTCACAGGTACTAAAAATCGAAATCGAGTTGAGGCTTCCAAGACCCTCGAACCTGGCTTAAACCTCCCGTAACCACACAAAGTTAATATTAGGGTCGATCTCAGCACTTAAAACATTATATATAACAAATAATTTATAAAAAAATTTTACAATAACTACCTTTTTTTGAAGCTCTTAAACATGATTTTTTTATATTTTTTTAATGCAAAATATAATAAAAACGTGTTATGTAACCAAAAACATGTCTTATCTAGTCTAAACAAGATTCTGTATTACCTTATGGTACCTTAAAGTGTGAATGCCGAAAGTGCCCCGCCAAATGCCGAAGCTACCCTGGCATGGGGGCACATTCAGCGAAATGACTTTTTTTACTAATCATGAAAAAAATAATACAAACGGAACTTTTTAAAGAAATTTTAGTATAACATTTTATTGTTAAATAATGAGGTATTGTAACAGTCTAATCGGTTTTTAAATATTTTCATTACCTTCTGAAATATAGGCCTTCAAAAAAAAGTAGACGAAGGCACCCCCCTCTCCCCTACTTTCCCCAACTCAACGCAACTGATACTACGTCTCTGTCCTACGCTACGTGTTTTCTGAGGAACGTGTTATTATATTATTTTACTCTTCCTTGTATATCGCTTTAATGTGGCATATGAGTTCACGTGCGCTGATAAGGCTGGCAGGCTGGCAGGCGGCAGCCTATAAACCTGGCTTGAAATCGGCTGCTTATCAACCGTGTCAAGTTTTTTGTTAGTGCAATATACATATATTTCCCAAATATATATGACCCAAATTGTATCAGGTTCAAGGCAAGCCGGCGTGTGGTAGCAGAGCTGATTATAATTAGTGTATTGTATAAGCGTGCTGTGGCGCCTACATATGGGTCTGCACAGTCTGAGGTCTGAGTCTAATTACAAAAGCAATTTTCCGCACTCAATGTACTATATTGATAATTGAAAAAACATTCTAAAGTATGTCATAAGCAATGGGGAATCTGTGAAGCAAGTTACGAAATTGTTTCAATATTGGCACATCGAATAAAAAGTTCCTTAATTAAACACAAGTTTCATATGGCAGTGGCAATAAGGTCAAACGCAAGCTGCTTCCTTACTTTTAAACGTTTCTATAAGCGTATTTAAATCGGCTAAGCTACTAAATTTTCATGAATTTTGATATTTAAAAGAAATTTGCAAGAGAGTGATGAGACTTGTAATAAACGTAGCTGATTTGCTTTTGATTCAGTTTGTTTGTATAATTTTTGAACCTTTTGTTTAACAGTGAGTTTATTCCTTCCATGCTGACTTTAGTCCAAACAAATCACGCTTGTGCCAGTCAATGAACTGGAGCAAATAGAAAACTTATTAGAAATTGCTGAGCTATGATATTAGCACTTACTAAGCTCAGCATGCCTTGAGCAATTCGATACTATTCATAGTGATATCTGTTGACTCGATTTTAAAGTCGAAGCATAAAAATCAGTGGCAGTTTTCCTAGTAAAAAGTGAATTGGCAGAAAGGTTTGTTTTTTCACTTGTTAGCCTTATTTTATTTTAAAAGACCTTTCGATTATCGCATCGAAAGCAATTCAAAATACAAGGGCAATGAAAGTGAAATCATGGGAATTACTTTTAACCTGTATGCATGTGACTAATTGGCTATTAGTCAGCTGAACTATACTATATTTTTATTATTGATTTATGCCGGCAATTTCAATAAACAAAAATATTAGTCATTAGACTGGTTTTTGGCATGCGAAGTGCTTGAGGACATGCAAAATTACGAGTACCTACTTCAGGCAAAAATTACGTTATCACTTATCGCACACACCTGGTGCTTATTTTCACCTAATGACTTGAAATTGATTTATGAACGCGTTCGTAATTACGGTGTTTTACGAGAACGACAGCCGGTGCACAAGCTCAAAGTAGGTAACCACTTGCCGCAGCGGTACGTCAGTGATTTGCACAACTGATCGGCTGATGAGAAAGCCGCCGATAAGATAGCGCTGTAATAGTTTTTTCGTGGTGACAAAAGGAAGTGATGTTATTTCATTTCGCAAATGCCGGATCAACAAATGTTGAAAAATAGCGAAATATCGAAATTGATAAGATTATGAATAGAATGGTAGGTGTGAATATCGCCAAAATATTGGGCTGTGTGACCAGCTGTGTGATATGCCTGTTATCGCAGATAGCGACGCTAACATTGTAGCTAATAATAATAGAACATAAGCCAAAAAATTTCTTCAGATAGTTGCGTAGGCGAGGGCTTGTAGGGTTAACATATGGTTTTGTTGCCTATCGGCTGTTAATTTCATATTGAGACCCAGGTACACAATAAAATAGCTGACACTTCGGCTAAAATCTTGGCAATTTTCGGGCCGAGGGCGAATTTAGCCAAAGTTTCTAAATTCCGAAGAAGCCCATGGCGAAAATGAATGCCTCATTGCTTTTGAAGTGACGCATTTTGGTTGTACGACACACAATTTTATAGAAAAATCATTCGTGAAAAGATTAGCTCAACCTTGAAATGTACAAAACAAAATTGACTGTAGTACAAACCAAAATTATTTTTAGCGAATGCTTAAAATTGTTCACATTTGTGTGGCATGCCATAGGAATTAAAGGCATTAAAACATGATTTTCTACAAATAGCCAACACTGAAAGTCATGCAGAAAATGAAAAGAATTAATGAGAATGAGTATGAAATTTTGTTACGAATATATTTCAATATGTACATAGTATTAGTATTTAATTTAAAACCTTGCTAATAAATGCGAAAATATTTGTTAGTAGGTATATGGTTTAGAAATGCTGTCTAACAACAGTTTGAGAATCAAATTTTGTTATAATTGAGTTTCGAATTTGCAGAATGGTCGACTTCAAAGTGCAGCAGCGCCGCTACCGCACCAGCGAGAAGACCATAGTCAACACTGTATACGGCCCTGTCAAGGGCGTCAAACGCAAGTCCATCTATGGCGACTGCTATTTCAGTTTCGAGAAGATACCTTTCGCCAAGCCGCCTGTTGGGGATCTGCGCTACAAGGCACCACAGCCACCGGCTTCATGGACGGAGGTGCGCAGCTGCACATCCATGGGTCCCAAGCCGCTGCAAAAGCATTTTGTATTTCAAATGACCGATGGCTCGGAGGACTGCTTGTACCTTAATGTCTACACGAAGAATGTAAGTGTTCCACTTTGCTTTCTCTATAGCCAGCGAAACTGTATTATGCCATTTCTATGCAACTAGCTGTATCCTGCCAAGCCACTGCCGGTAATGGTCTGGATCTATGGCGGTGGTTTTCAATTTGGTGAAGCATCACGCGATCTCTACAGTCCTGACTATCTGTTGCGCAAGGATGTGGTCGTGATTTCCATAAATTATCGCCTGGGTCCCTTCGGTAAGTGCGCATACACAGCAACACTGTCTCCAAATCCCTGCAATTGCGATTGTCTGCTCTTTTGCAGGTTTTCTCTGCATGCAAGATCCCGCCTTTGAAGTGCCTGGCAATGCGGGCCTCAAGGACCAGGTCATGGCTTTACGCTGGGTGAAGGCAAACTGCTCACGCTTCGGCGGCGACTGCGAGAACATAACCCTCTTCGGCGACAGCGCTGGTGGTGCCTCCGTGCACTATATGATGCTGACCGAGCAGACGCGCGGCTTGTTTCACAAGGCGATTTCCATGTCCGGCACTGCGCTCTCACCCTGGGCCGTAACGCCACAGCGCAATTGGCCCTACCGCCTGGCACTGGAGTGCGGCTACACTGGACTCGACAACGACGAGCAGGTTTTTGCATTTCTGCGCGCGGCCAAGGGTGCGGACATCGTCAAAGCCAATGAGGATATGTGCACGAGTGAGGAGAAGCGCGAACGCATCGGCTTCTCGTTCGGGCCAGTCATCGAACCGTATGAGACGCCGCACTGCGTGGTGCCCACAAAGCCCATCGAGATGATGCGCAACGCTTGGAGCAACGATATACCGCTCATCATTGGTGGCGTGTCCAACGAGGGATTGCTCTTGTATACAGGTGAGTGGAAGTTTGGCAAAAAGTAGCTATTATATTTATTTCATAAAAATTATTTTACAGAAACCAAAACGAATCCTAAGCTGCTGAATGAGCTGGGCGATTGCCGTTACGTGGTGCCCATCGAGCTGAACATGGAACGCGATAGCGAATTGTGCAAGGAGTACGGCCAGCAGCTCAAGCAGACCTACTACGGCGAGAAGGATCCCAGCTTGGAAACGTTGCACGAGTATTTGTTGGTATGCTGGAATAGCGCTGCAACTGGCTGCTCAAATAATGCTCCTCTCTCTCTCTCTACCTCTCTCTCTTACACCATCTGCAGATGGTCTCGCATGAGTACTTCTGGTTTCCCATTTACCGCACCGTATTATCGCGCATGACGCACGCATCGGCGGCTCCCACCTTTTTGTACCGCTTCGACTTCGATTCGAAGCACTTCAATCATTTGCGCATACTCAGCTGCGGCAAGAAGGTGCGCGGCACGTGCCACGGTGACGATCTGTCCTACCTCTTCTACAATTCGGTGGCGCGCAAGCTGAAGACGCATACGCGCGAGTACAAGTGCATCGAGCGTCTGGTGGGCATGTGGACGCACTTTGCCATGTATGGCAATCCGAACTTTGATCCCGAGCAGCATGAAATGTGGCATCCGCTGACGCAGGCTGCCTTGGAGAAGCGGCAATTCAAGTGCCTTAATATCAACGACGAGCTCAAACTGATCGACGTGCCCGATCTGAAGAAGCTCATGGTCTGGGAGAGTTTCTTCGGGCGCCAAGAGCTGCTCTAAGTGCAGCGACTCATGCGGCAGTTGTTTGGTTGGCTCAGAGGATTTACAATCTTTAAGCACTTTTGCTTTGACTTAGGCGACAGGCGCGTCGCATCCCCAGTCAAAGCTCAAAGCTGATTTAGCTTAAAGTGTCTTACTTTTTTTAGGTATTTTGAAGTAATTTATTGCAAAATATGGGCGCCAGACTCTTTGCTGCCCCAAAAGCTTGCCACTTAGTTTTGATACATTTTGCATTGCCAAGCAGTTAATTGCAAAAAAAATTGATTCTAAAAAATCTTACTAATGCATATGAAATATTCAACTTGAATTATAGCTTTAAAACTAAAAGAATGTTTTAGTAAGTGTTTGAAAATTGTTTTCTATTTGTTAGCTGTGAATGAGCTAGTGAGCAAATGCAATGGATTGTTATAGTATAGCATCAAATTTGAATTATTGTTGAGGGTGATACAAAAAGTTGAAGTAGAACGAACAGGAGCAGAAGAAAATCCATTCAACTCACAGGCCTATTCTGGCGAGAGTCACAAAGGTCACAAACTTTTTATTAATTGCTGCTGGAATAGAACGAAGCTCTTTGATTGCTATGAAAAAGTTTCAAAACTGCAAGTCAATTGTGATTCTCATGCCAGAATAGGGCTGTTGTTCTTGAGCTTTTAAGTTTGTGAACTGCTTAATCATTACAATATTAAGCTAAAATTTTTCATAGGTTTTTGTAAAAGAAATGCATAATTGAAAATTGTGTATGCCGTTTCATTGAGGCTTGTAAGTGTAAGTCAAAATTCGATACAAACAAACGTTCATACTTTTTAAGCTGCTGAAGTTCAGTTGAGTTACGCGTTTCTCTTGAAATAAACAAAATATTCTCAATAACGAAATTATCGAGATATTTGCTACAATGGCTTGAAATAGAAACCACGTATCGCAACTGAAGTACCTTTGTAAAAAGCGTGGGGAGAGCGAAACTACGAAAGCTCATTCTCCATGTTGAGAATCACAATTTAGCTATCATATATAAACGTCGCCTAAGACTCAATACAAATCGCCCGCAATACATTCTAAGTATATACACTAGTATATGACAAATGCTTGCGTCTAGCACAAATTGTCACTACGACACTTCCGCTAGAGTCTATTTAGTATAAAAGCCTTAAATTTAATTAAGAGTTCCATAAGTTTTTCTTTAAATTAGACGCTTAGCACTTGCTGCTTAAATGTAGGCCAACAAATTGCACTTATTAAATCTGTCTTAAATTTAAGTTCTAGCGTATGTTCTAAATTTTGTAATTCTTAATTAGTTCAAATTCATAAAACCTTTTTTATAAGCTAATTCCTACGCACTTGTTCACAATTTGTCGCACTTGCTACAGGCACCACTTTAAATCAATATAGAAATTGTTTTCCTATCGATAGTTTCTATTGAATAATTTTCCTTGAATGCCACAAAAAATAATCCGAAATTGCAAAACATATTCATAAAATAAGAAATATTTTGAAAGTATGCATGAAATTGAACATATTTACATAACATAAAAATACTTGCATGTACCAAAGAAAATTTTAACAGATGCATACTCTATTTACCTATATATGCATACAAATGGAATTCCTAAAGCATAACAGATCGAAATATTACACAAAAGTTTTTAAAATGTACAATTGATTTATTTTTTTAAGTATATGTCATGAAATAACTAAGCCTTAGTAATAAGTAAACACATGAGGAAATGACATTAAGCCTGCTGAAGTGATGTGATGCAATTGACGAATTAAATGTGAGAAATTTGAAATTGAACGTAAAGAAATAAAATGCAAAGAAATGCACAAAATTTCGGGTTTTATTGATTTTCCGCGGGGGTTCTGAACCATTGTATGTTAAAAATTTTCTTTTCGAAAAGGGCATTTGTATAAGAGAAACCTCAATAGAAACTAGAAAATTGTCTAAAGTTTGGCAGAGCCTGAAGGTAAAGTATTTGCAATATGAATGAATATGAATAATCATATTCCGTCGACTGATTGCATTGAGTTTATAATATATATATAACTTCCGAAAACCTATGTTAGTACGACTATATTTTGAGTTCTAAAATACAGATAGTTGATACCTTGGAAAAGTCGAACATTTCTGAAGAATATCTTCAAATATTTTCCTTTCAATACCAACTCAAAATGCTCTTCTTGCGGGAGAAAGTGTTAGGAGTTCATTTCTATAATAAACCGTAGTTTTAGCTAAATCGAAAACCTCTTTTTAAGTGTTTATGCAAGTTCAAAGTTCAACAGTTAAATGCTTATAAATCTTAAAAATATCATATGCACAATCAGTTCATAGAATTTCAAAATATGCAAGTTTACACTAAGCCAGTTTATTAAATTGAATTTTAAATTGCTTTGGTAACACGCTCAAGTTTAAAAACTTCTATGAGCGCAAACGTAATTTTTGCTTAAGCATGTAGATTTGTTAGTGTATCCGTTAACATTTGAAACAGTTCCTCATTTCGGTTCCGTGACTTGGCTTGGGCCGTTAAACAGGTTTCGTTATGCCGAAAGGCAGACAGATAGAAATACAATTAATAAAAAAACACACAACCATAAAAGCGCACAAAAAGGTCTCATAGATAAGCCATGACTCAAAGTAGCATTTCATATTTCAGTTCATGTTCAAGGTTTCCTTTTTGTGACGTCAGAGCATATGCTGAAAGCTTTCAAGCGTTTTTTTATGAAAACGCAACAAATTTGAATTAGCTGCAGATCATTTATAATTGATTTGAATCTCAGTTAAAACTTTAACATTTTAAAAATTTGTGCTGCTAAAAGTGAAATCCGTGGTAAAAGATTGAGGTGAAAAAAGGACATTTTTATTGAAAGGAATTAACGGAACAGTTCGAAGTAAGAAGAGAAAACTTGACAAAACAACTAAAGATTATAACTGCTATTAAAAAATATAAAAAACGTATTAATATGGCCTCCCAATTTAGCTTAGATCAGCTATAACTAGCTAAATAAGCAAAATTTTGCATCAAAAAATAATATGGGCCAGTATAGTTTTCAAACCGAAGATTTCAAATTATTTGAGATTCAAAAGTTTATAGTATTATTAACTTAAAGCAAAAAAAATGACAATAACGAATGTAAAATAATTTAATTAATTTCAGAAAAAAAAACTTGATTGATCGTTTTAAATTATTGGTCTGTCTAATTGGCACAACAGTCTGTGTAACAAAGCTTTTTATTAGATCAAAGCAAGATCATGCAAGGCTCTGCTATTTTTTAAGGAAGGAAAACTGGAAAAAAGGCACAGCAATTATTTATGATGCGGCAGTACTGCACAGCGATCTCTTCAAGTTGGTAATTATGCTCATACATTTCCATCAAATATTTTGCATGATTTTGGTCTAAGAAACTAGTGGCCTTAGTATGTTTTGTTGTTGTGATTACATGTGATGGACAAATATTTTAAATATGCACCTTTGCAAGGCTCTTTGCAACAGATCGTTTATACACAATTGTATGATTTTAAAAGCGTCTGGAATAAGCGCGCCTTTTTGGAATAATAACATAGATGAAACCACTGTGCAATGCTAAAATTACGAGGCCAAAAGTATGCTGCAATATTTACAAATAATATGAAATTCTCTTATACAATTATTTACGTTCAAGCTCCCTCACTCTCCCCATTTTACTACTGCCTGCGCTCTGGAGCTTCGGAATCACCTGTCAACATGAGCTACATAATCGGTTCTCACATACGCTCGCTAGCGCCACGCCACACGCTCCCCGGCGCACAGCTGATCGCCGCAATCTGCTGCTGGAAATTCAGCCTACTGCGGCTCATGGCAACTTGCCGCCGCTTCAGTTACGCGCCGTCAGTGCAACGTAGTAGCCGCGAACCGCTAAAGTGCAATTTTTGATACTTCTTCTTTTTCCACCTGCCAGTGCTCGCGCCGAAATAAAAACAACAGCAACAAAAATAAGCAAAAGACTAAACAAATTGCAAGCAGAAGCAGCGGGCGCATTAGTGGCACACTTTCGTGCAGTGCATATTTGTGTTGGCGTGAGCTTTGCATGCGCTTTGTTGTTGTGCAGCAGTGCAGTTGGAGCCAAAAAACACAACAATAACAAAAATAAATTCGCAATTAGTCACCGCCGCCACTTCCTCATAAATCTTGCTCGTCTGCGCAGACTTTGAACTCTTGCAAAAATGACTTCGCTGCGGTTCATGGATATAGTCAAGCTGACCTTTAAGTGAGTGAGTGTGTATGAGTGTGTGAGGGCGCTGTGTGTGTGTGTGTGTGTCACAAACATAGCAGCTGCTTACAGCCCGTGACTTTACAGTTTTATTGTGCTTTCATTATTTCTTTTATTATTTTCTTTCTCCCTCTAACTTTCTGCTTAAATTTGAATCGTTTTGGTGAAATTGTTGCGTAAAAAGATTTCCGTTAGTTCATTTTAGTTGCGCTTTCGATTGCCTTGCCATATTGTGGCAACAAAATTGTAATTGCTGTTGTTGTTGTTGTTTGCATTTTGTAGCCAACAGTTTTGCTTTGATAACTGCAGGCGTGTGCATGTCTGCTTCATCGCATTTTCTCTTTGATTTCTTTATTTGTTTTGTTTTGTTTTGTTTGGGTTTGGTTTCTTTTATTTTTTGCTTCTGCTTTATACGTTTAATTGAAAGCGTGCGTTTCTGTTTTCTTGTCAGTGTCGCTTTGCATTCAACCACTGAGCAAAAAAACTGTGATTCAACCTTCTGCATGTTATCTTCTTCTTTTTGATTTGACGCTTTTATTTTGATGTTAGTTTGCCTCTTATTTTCTGTTGACGAACAGTTACGTTCAAAATTTTACGCACGCTCATATGCAAAATATGATCTCTTAATACATTTTATGACATCTAATCTACTTACATATGTAGGTAGGTAGGTAGGTAGGTTAAGTGGTCGTCTCGAGGACATCACTTAGGCCAAAAGGCCCATTGTGTTACCACGTTGGGGATTTTCACCTATACACTTCCCATGTATGGGAGCCACTTTGTGGCTCTGGTATATTTGTCGATGTGTCCTGGTGGCGTTTTTTCCAAGTCTGCCAGACAGCTCAGGAAGTAATGTCCCAGGAATCGGAAGCGCGTTCTTGCTAGCGCTGGGCATTTGCAGAGGAGGTGTTCAACAGATTCCTCGCAGTCTTCGTCTCTACAGCTTCTGCAGAAGTCGTTGTACAGCAGTCCCAGTCTGTTGGCATGTTGACCAATGAGGCAGTGTCCGGTTATGATTCCTACGACAATCCCTATGGAGGGGTTGCTTAGTAGGATCAATTCACTGGATCTGCTCTGGTTGATCGTAGGCCAGATCTGCCTTGCTGTGTGACATGACTGTTCGTGGAGCCATCTCGTGTTTGCTCTGTTTATGTGGTTGATTTTTAGCATTAGTTTGCATGTGGAGAGTGGTATCCCAACTTCTTCAGTTATGTTGATTCTATGTAGCTCTGTGCCTGCTCTTGCGAGCTCGTCAGCTATGCAGTTTCCCTCTATGTCTTTGTGCCCAGGCACCCAGCAAAGGTGTACATTGTACTGCGCGGATATCTCGTTTAGAGATGTTCGGCAGTGAAGGGCTGTTTTAGAGCGGGGATGTGCGCTGAGTAGAGCTTGTATTGCAGCCTGGCTGTCGGTGTAAATGGTAATTTCCCTGAGGGAGATCGCATTTGCTTTGAGCCAAGCGGCTGCCTGTCTGATAGCTGCAAGTTCCGCCTGAAAGACGCTGCAGTGGTCCGGTAGTCTGTATGACGATCGTAGGTTCAGATTCCTGCAGTATACACCGCTGCCGACTTTGTCGTTCATCTTTGAACCGTCCGTGTAGAAGGTTGCCATATTGCTGGACTCCTCCGGTAGTTCGTGTTTGTCCCAATTATCCCTTGAGGGGATTTTCGCACTAAATAGTGCTTTGGGGAGTGGTTTGGGGATTGTGTAATCAATCTCCGAAAGACGGAATGGTAGTTTATTTACGATTCTGGAATGTCCTATGTCGATCCTGCTCCATGGGTGGATCGCATTGAGTCTTGCTGCCGTACAGCTCGCCACTAGTTCCCCGTAGATGTCTATGGGGAGTAAGTGAAGTAGAGTTTCCAGGGCTTTAGTTGGCGTTGTCCTGATGGCGCCTGAGATCAAAATGGCCGCCATTCTTTGCACCTTGGTTAACAGATTCACGTAGGTGGATTTGCTCAGGGCTGTCCACCATATTGTGACTCCGTACATAAGAATCGGTCTGACGACTGCCGTGTACAGCCAGTAAATGACTGATGGTTTAAGCCCCCAGCTTCTGCTGATAGCTCTTTTGCAGGTATATAGGGCGGTGGTGGCTTTCTGGATGCGATTTTTAATATTGTCCTTCCAGGTTAGCTTCCGGTCTAAGATGATTCCTAGGTATTTTACTTTTTCTGTTAGGTGTAGGTGAGTGCCGTTCAAAGTGGGTGGGCTGAACCTCGGTATCCTATGTTTCTTCGTGAAAAGCATAAGTTCCGTCTTGGCAGCGTTAACACCCAGACCGCACTCCCTTGTCCATGACGATAGTGTTGTAAGGGCGCCTTGTAGGAGGTCTCTGAGAGTATCTGGGTACCTGCCTGATGCTAGTAAGACGATGTCATCTGCATAGGCGATCACATGGCAACTCGAGGTTGCTAGCTTAGTGATGAGGGGGTTTACCGTGAGATTCCAGAGTAGAGGCGATAGGACCCCCCCTTGAGGGGTGCCCCTTGTAACAAACCTGGTGATTTTGGTTTCGCCCAACTCCGTGATTATTTCCCTCCTTTGAAGAAGGTTCCTTATAAGCTGGATTAGCCGACTGTTTAGGTTCAGGTCGGTTAGAGCTGCCATTGTGGACTCTGGTTGGATGTTGTTGAAGGCTCCTTCGATATCGAGGAAGGCCGCCAGAGTGTATTCCTTGTGTGAAAGTGATGTTTCTACTCTTTGCACCAGGTCGTGAAGGGCAGTTTCTGTGGACTTGCCCTTAGTGTATGCGTGTTGGAACGCTGATACCCTGTTGGGGTCAATGGTGTGGCGCATGTATGCGTCCAATAATTTCTCTAGTGTTTTTAGGAGAAATGATGTGAGGCTTATAGGTCGAAAGTCCTTTGCCGTAACGTGGCTGCTCTTCCCTCCTTTGGGGATGAAGACTACTTTCGCCCTGTTCCATTGGCGTGGGACATGGGCAAATCTGATGCACGCTTTGTAGATCAGGATAAGCCAAGGGGCTAATTGGGTCCTGGCCTGTTTTATTTCCTCTGGCATTATGCCGTCAGGGCCTGGAGATTTGTTCGATTGTAGGCTGTCAACGGCCCAGTTCAGATTCCCGCCGCTTATCGCAGCGTCGCTGACGTCGGTGCCTGTTGGCATATCAGAGTCCGCACAGTCCATTGGTGTGTTAGAATTGCCTGGGAAGTGTGCGTTAATTAGGAGCTCAAGGGTCTCTGAGCTTGAATTGGTCCACTCGCCGTCAGGTTTCTGTACGAATCCCGTATGCGTTGGACTAGCTGCCAGAACTTTGCGGAGCCGGCTGGTTTCCGAAGCGCTCTCGACATTTCCGCAGTATGTCGACCAGGAAGTACGTTTCGCTTTCCTTAGTGCATTCTTGAAGAGTCGCAGGGTCTCCTTGTAGGATGACCAGGTGCTGTCTCTCTTGGCTTTGTTGAACTGTTTCCTGCACTCACGCCGAAGGTCCGCGATTTCCGCGGTCCACCAGTGCGGTTTAGGTTTGCCTCTTGGGATTACAGTTGGACAGGAAGCGTCTGAGGCCTTGTTGCATGCCTTGGTAATGGTCTCCACCAAATCTTCCAACTGGCCCGTGGATCGGGGTACTGCTGGCTTGAGCGATTTGAGTTGTGAAGAGAGAATATGATTGTACATATCCCAGTCCATCCTTTTCCTGTTTTTGAAGGGAGGTGGTTTTGGGATTTGTAAATCTACATGAAAGAGAATGTACCTGTGGTCAGAGAGAGAGTGGTCTTTAGACACCCTCCAGCTGCGGACCACGTTTGCATGATCCCCAGTTACTAGAGTGATGTCCAGAACTTCTTTTCTGTTGACCGTTACAAAGGTAGGTTCTTGACCAATATTGCTAATATGTAAATCTGTGGAAAGGATATAATCAAATAGTGACTCACCCCTGTCATTAGTGTCCGAACTGCCCCACATCGAGTGATGGGCGTTCGCGTCGGCGCCGATAACCAGAGTGGCGCCGGTTCTGCGGGCTTCTTCGGTCGCTTCTTGGACCTCCGGAGCTGGTACCATCGTGTGGTCGTGTGCCATGTAAGCAGAGAGCAGCCAGACCGGGTTGCCCCGGCGCTCTATACAGATGGCGGTGGTGTCGCTGTTGCTATATTTGGACAGAAGAAAGAATTTGATATTTCTGCTGATTAGTATGCAAGATCTGGGTCGACCGTTACCTTGTATATAGATCGCAGTGTGCGACGATGAGCCCAGACCGCAAACCCTGTCTGCCACTGTCCAGGGTTCTTGTATTAGGGCGACGTCCTCCCCCCTTTGGTGTAGGTGGAGGAGTAGAGCGGCCGAAGCCGCTTTAGAGCGGTGCAGGTTGATCTGTACCACCCGTATCATCTTTGTCTTCGGGTTGTGGGACATAGATGACTGTTGTGTCCGCGTCCTCTGGCTCCGAGGCGAGAAGAGCATCTTCGTCATTCTCTCCGGTCTGGCCCCCAAGGAGACTGCCGCTGAGGATTTTGCCGACGGCTGATGTGACCGAGTTCGTTTCGGAGTCTGTGTCCATTTCAGATTCGGACTGCCGCACTTGGTCTGCGGGGATGACGCGGTCGGCTGTTGGCTTTGAGGCTTCCAGCTCGTCCTTCTTATAAATTTTGAGGACTATTGAGCTGAAGCCGTAGCTGACCACGCCCTCTCTTGCGGCCAGTGGCGTCACAGATTCCTCATTGAGGATTACTGTCGCCATCCTGGATTTCCCCTTGGCTTCGCTCACCTTCGCTACCTTCCAATTGCTGGTGGGTAGGTTGGGGTTGCTCAGCTGGAGGAGCTCCAGGATATCTTCCGGCTTTGATGGTTCGGCGGGGATCCAAGCTCTCGACCTGGGCCGAGTTGGGATCTCGCTCTTTGGCACGACCTGTAAGTTGGCTCCTTGCCAGATTTCGCCTACCTCAGCTATTGCCAGCTTCAGCAGGTTTGCAGACCGTTCGTCGGCGCATGCCATGATTTTTACACCATGATGCCAACCGATGTCACGGCATTCGGGTACAGGACCAGGGTTCTTCTGGAGAATGCCCTTGTATACCTTGCATAGGCCGATTTCCACAGATTTCCAGTTGTCTGGAGAGATGTTGCCATCGGCGTTGTTTTTATCCAGGACCGCCATCACCAGGTGGTCTTTTAGGACATCGCTGAAGGCCTTGGTTGTCGGCCTAGTTGGCTTGGCCCTCTTGGGTGCGTTGTGCGCATCGTCAGAGGATCTCTGCCTTTTTATGGCGGCGGTCTTGCGTTCAGCGTCCTCCGCCAGGGTTTTCTTCGCCCAGATCAGCGATTCGGTCTCTTTTGCCGTGCGCTCTTTTTCCGGGATTGCCGAGATTTTTCCGACAAGCTTGGCAGCTGCCCTCCTATCCCGGAAGGCCCTGACAGACGGCTTCACCCTTGCGGGAGGCCTCGAGGTACCTGGCCGTTCGGAGACGACTTGGGGGGTCGGGGGGGCTGCTGTCGCTGCCGAAGTTGAGGCTGTATCGACAGGTTGGGTGGGCCTGACAGAGTGCGTACCTGCGAGAGGAGTTGGCGCAGACTGTTTAGGCTGTTTTGGCGGTCCCTTGAAGGGTGCGCTTCTGTGAGCCGCGCCGTGCCGTATAAGCGGCGGCTTGATTTTAGGCTCCACTGGGTTGGTGCCTTGCGAGCCCTTGCTACTGCAGGAGTCGCGAATGGTGTTTGGGCAAAGTTTAGCGCCGTGCCCAGCGGCGGATGGCCTCTTGTCCGAGGCAGGGTTTTTAGAACTCATATCATCTGGTTCGTACCGGTCACCTACTGACCTGTGAGGGGTTTCGGTGACCGAAAGCATAGGGAAGGGGAAGGGAATGTCACCCATGGCAGAGCCCCCTACCATGGGAAGTCCAAAGTTACTGTCGGGGGTGGACCGGTACCCGACAGGCGCCGTTGAAATACAGTCAGTATACCCCTCGACTGCAAACTAACCCTGGGCACGGTGACGCGTGACACCCGGGCTTGAGGGGTGGTAGATCTTAGTTTGTACTCGTCGACTGCCCGTCTGACAAGGTAGAACCTGCCAGGCACGGCCAAGTCGGGCTTTAGCCGTGCCAGTCAGCATGGCCTAGTCGAGTCATAGTAGCTAAGCCCTCGCACCGCGTCAAGGTGCCTACCATGCAAGGTACATACATATGTGTATGTATTAGGCAGACGAGGCGAAGCAATAATTCAGCCGTTTATTTTGAAAGTGGGGTAAGTCCATTTTTTACAAAAATGTAGATAGTGGCATTTTTAGATAAACCTTATTATGATCTTTCTATGGGTAAACAATTTATAGTAAAAAAAATTGAGAAAGTGGACTTACCCCACTTTCAAAATTAACGGCTCAATTCCCTCTCTTGAATAAACTAAATTTTAACAAATTATATTTTATTATAAGAATAAGTTATTGCGAGTGAGCTAGGCCTAAGCCTCGGCTAAAGGGGCTGTTGTGTGAATTATAAATATACAAATAATGACTCACTGTAACAACGTCCAATGTCACAATTTACTAGTGTAGATGCATATACTAGGAATAATATGCAGATGGCGCTTAAAAGATACAAATGGAAATCGATAAACATTTATGACAGTCATTCTAGCTTAAATTTTAACTTCTATCAAAATTTACATGAGCAGTTCTTTCTTTAAATATTGGCGAATGTTTAATTTGAGCTACGACTGTATTTACCAAGAAAGAGCTACACATGCATATAACTTGAAATTTAAGTATAATTTATAGTAGTTTATCGCTGTCATGGGTTTTTTAAATTTGCTTTTTGCACTTTGTTCCTATGTACATATGAGCCGTTTATTTTGAAAGTGGGGTAAGTCCACTTTCTGTTATTGCGAGATATTTAAATGTTTACATTTCACTCTCAGTGTCACTAATAGTAGAGCTAAAACTTCCATTCCCAAATACAAGAATCTAAATTCTTTTTTACTTTAAATTGTTTACCAATAGAAAGATCATAATAAGTTTTATCTAAAAATGCCATTATCTCCATTTTTGTAAAAATGGACTTACCCCACTTTCAAAATAAACGGCTCATATATCTTTTTTGCAGCTTCTGCCGCCGGTTTTACACATGCCGCCATATTTTAGGATTTGAAGTTTAGAGCACAGTTTCTTTGACTGTGCAAATTTGATTTCATTTGAACGCGCATTTCTCAGATATCATTAGTTGTTATTACGTAATAAATCGATTTCCATTTGTAGGCAGGCGCTTATCTGGCTTGAGCGTTACGTCTATAACACGTTATATGTTTGTATGCTGTTATAAAAGCGCTTGCAAATATGCCGTTCAGTTCGCGGAAATTGTTATCTATTATTGCAGTATAGTGTTTATCTGTGCTCGTGCAATATACATACATATATACTTCATATCATGACATGGCATATTTCTTTTTTCTAAAGCTATTCCGTTAACTTGCTTTACAAATGGCTATTAAATTAAATTACCGGTACGCTGAACTCTAACCCATGAATATTTTACAAACACGTATACTTAAGTATGTACCTATTTACATATATCCGCAATAATTTCAATTTGTTGCTGCTGTTGCTGTTCAACTTCGCTTGTTGCTAGTACTAAAGCCACTAAAGCATGTGTATATATTTTACAATTGATTAGGCAATGTCTGCAATTTCTATAAAAAAAAAACTTAATACATATGCATATGGCTCTTTTAAGAAAGTAAATTTGTTTTAAAAATTTACAAAAACTGCATTAGGCTTTGTGTAAATAAATATTTTTCTTTGTCGGCAGCTTCGTAACAAGAAATATAAATATTGATAGTAGAAATTCGTTACGAAGTTGTTAATTGATCTGTTCTATATACATTTTAGTTTCAAAATGTTTGCATTCACACATTGCACAAAGCAATTTTAAAGGCGCTCACTATGTGCAATTCAATTGAAAACAAATATGTAAACGTCTCAATCGTTACTAAACCGCTTTAACTAATGTCAAACGGCATTTGAATTATTATCTTAGTAAATTGGAATAAATAATTAAAGTATAAACGATTCAACTAGTAAAACCCGCTTGAGCCGGTGTATTTCAATTATTATTTTATAAAAATTATTTCATTATCAAAATATGTATTATTCATTTTCCATTTCAAGCATTACAAACCCGCTAGACTTATGCGAAACGGTATTTGGAAATCAATCGAAATCAGCCGATGCGATCCAGTCTTCGACTACGACAATCTGGTCTAATTTCATGTCAGCAGCAGCAATAATTAAGTTTGAATGCCACTAAAAATTGTCATGCTCTTGAAAGCGCAATGAGGGTCACCTTTGTCACGCATTAAAATTATTGATTTCGTGGGATCGTTAAATTTTCGAAACAATTTTTTTTGCTCAGCTTCGTGTATTCCCTTTTTATTGCATGCAAAATTGCAATTAAGAAATGTAAAATGATGACCTTACATTTTATTACCAAGCGAATAGTCGGAGTCACAAAGTTGTCAGTTTCGTTTATTAGCATTAAATACGATTGATTATGGCTATCTATCATTTGAACACCAAAAGCTTTAAGCTTGCGAGGGAAGAATATATACATATGCACATATGTGGCACTTAACCTTACTCAGAGATAAGACATTGTCTATACTACTTGCAGATAATTCTTACTGTATGTCAAATTTTATATAGTAGGTACATCTTTTAGTTTAAAAACTTAATTCGAAAGTTTATTCACTTTCGCTTATCATTACTAGACATTTAGACTGCTGATTCACTCGCCATATCAATATCTTGGTATAATCTATGCACTGCCTTTATTTTAAAACTTTTGTACATTATACCGAAAAAAAATGCAAAGCAAAAGACTGAATAAGATAAGAGAATTTCAATTTGAAGTAAACAAAAGTTTTGCCAAAAGTAAGAGTTTATTTAAAATTTATTTCACAAAAAATTTTGTGATGCATTTTTTATATATTTGTAAGTTTGACATTTGATTTTGTTTGTTTCTGTTTGCATGCATACCTACATATATATGGCTGATTGCAGCTACATCAAATCAAGCACGGATATACATATATATTTAATTTCAATAATAGTATAGGTGCAGAAGACCAGATCAACCTCAAGGCAATAAAGAAACCAACAATAAACAAAAGTTTTTAATTAAAAATGTATTTGCGATTATTGAGGCGATTCTCTCAGACTTACTTGGCGCTTGTTGTGATTTGAAAATCGATGCGCAAATACTTTTCGATAAAAATGTATACGAATTTTGGTTTCTGTTTAAAGTTGCATGAAAAATATACAATTGGATTTTTCTGGCTAGAGTAATTCCTTAGTAGAGCACACATATTATATAGAAATACAGTTAGATGAACTCTTCATGTTAGATCTTTGCGCGACAAGTCGTACTTTTGTTCCGAACAATTTTCTGGCTTAAAGCAAAATTAGAAACACCTTTCAGATGTAAGCTCATTTCATATTAATTGCTTCGATGACAATGACCACATGCAATTAAACATGCTCTATTGTTTTTTTTATTGCACTTTTATTGGACCACAACAATTCGCTATTATATTCTGGTTGGCAATTTCGTTGATATTGGGCAGTGGGAGTCGCTAATCAATGCAATATAAATGCCAGCCATGCAAGCGCCTTTCAATTTGCGTTTCCCCGCCTTTGGTGGGCGCTAATAAGTCACTTTGCATGCCTTGCACTCTGCATGCAGTGGTAATGTTTACTTCTCTCACACACACAAACACAGACACACATTTTTATTATGTAACTGAGATGTTAAAAGTTCACTTGAATGCCATGCCGCCTCTAACATTTTTCTCAAATAGGCGCACACGCACACAAACGATCACAATCATCTACCCTCGAGCTTGTAAACAAATTATAAAGCTTGCCATACGAAGTATATTTAATTGACAAACGCTCATTGCATATTAACAAGCATAAATATTATGGGTTTAGTTTGACCGACCTGAAAAATGCGCTACAAACGCTAACAAGTGAAGGTGATAACAAAAGATACCTACTATTACTTTTCTTGAGTTGGGCGAACTGTGTTAGTTGAAGAAGAACATTTCTTCAGACTTGGTAGTTATGTAGAATATTTTAATATTCTCATGAGTATACACAAGAATAAACCGTAAAGAGTACAATGTAATTTAAATAAATGTATTTAATATTTTTGATAGTTACATTTAAAAAAGTGTAAATAAATAATACAAAATTATTTTATATTACACAGCAGAGTTAAATCATTGATTAAGTCTATGAGACCTATTATCAGTTATTATATATAGGTACATATGTAGTGTGTCTAGCCTTTTCCATGTCGCTATTACAGTTGCTGCAGGCAATTGTGCTGAGAACAGAAAAAATAAGTTTCTTGCCACCAACTAAAATACCCGCTTTGCAAAAATATGAGCAATAAAAGGAATCTATTTATCAGTGCCATAGACAAAAATTTTTTCTATTCCGACAAAAGAAATTAAAGTTTGCAGAAATTCTTCGCGCAATGTTTTTCAAAATGAAACAATAGTTCCCAATTCTTTTGCCTCAATTGTGAATATATCACGTCTTTCTGGTGCTATTTGCGCAAATCGAATAGCTTCTATTTCTTTATCGATGCCAATTTTAAAGAATCTCATAGACAACGTCAGCAAATGTGAGTTAAACGTGCCTGTGAATCGACTTTTACTCGATTTACTATAGCTAAATGCTCCGAATACAGCATTACGCATCAATAAGATCACCAAGAACTGATGCATATTGTAGATACTTTTTTAAAGGAAGTCATCTTATTTGAGTAGTTTGAGCTAACTTAGGTGTTTGATCAACAATGTAGTGTATAAAAATGCACTCAAATGAGTCAGCAAAAAATACTTAGGCTCTCAATTTACTCTTAGTCACTGACGCTTGATGTATCTGCCGCTTGATGTATCTAACGCTTTAGTATCTGTGCAAGAGTGACAATGCATGCATAATTTGCCGGTAACACATTGCGCCTGTGCTTGTGCCTGCTCTTGTTTGTGTGCGGCACGAATCAAAACTGTGAAACCATAAAGAGCCATAAAGATACATTTCAAATGCCAAAAGCGCCGTTGACAGCTGAACACATTTCGCATACTGATATACGATATAAGCGAGAGCAGCCGCGCCGATATTGTGCTAGAGCGTTATGTTGACCAAGTGCCACTAATTTTTTGTGGGCTTTCATTTACTCAAGCGCTGCAGCGATTCGCAGATCAAACAGTTTCAAATGACTAAAAATATGCTGCCATTTATGTAAATTTACAACTTAAGATATTTAGATATCATATTAAAATTTTGTTTCAATACTTGACAGAAACGAGTCTGAATTTGACTCGCCTTTTTGGAAAGATGTTAGCTTCATTTGCTTTCAAAGGTTTTCGAAGATATTAATCAAATACTAAAATTCTTTATAAATATGCGCTCTAGTTTCTTGCATTGAGTATAAAAATATGCTTTCCCATTGCAGAGTTTTGGAGTTCAAATATGAACAGAGGAAACTGACCAGCAGCGAAAATGCTATCATCAAAACGACAAAGGGTTCGGTGAAGGGTGTCAAACGCTCCACCATCTGGGGTGACGCCTACTATAGCTTCGAGGGCATACCATATGCGAAGCCGCCGCTGGGCGATTTGCGTTTCCGCGCACCACAGCCGGCGGAGCCATGGGAGAAAGTTTGGGATTGCACAACGCACGCGGAGAAGCCGCTGCAGTCGAATGTGCTCTTCCAGAAGTACAAAGGCTCAGAGGACTGCTTGTATCTGAATGTGTTCACACGCAATGTAAGTGCCGTTAATGTTACATATACATACATACATATATAAAATTAAACCCTCTTTCGTTTGTTTATCAGTTAACGCCGGAGCAACCACGTCCGGTTATGGTTTGGATTTATGGCGGTGGCTTTCAGATTGGCGAGGCCTCGCGTGACATGTACAGCCCAGACTTCTTCATGTCGAAGGACATAGTGCTCGTGACAATTGCCTACCGCTTGGGTCCCTTCGGTTTTCTCAGCCTCGACGATCCTGAGGTACAGGTGCCCGGCAATGCTGGCCTCAAGGATCAAATACTTAGTCTCAAGTGGGTGCAGCAGAATGTAGCCGCTTTTGGTGGCGACCCACAAAATGTAACCGTGTTCGGCGAGAGTGCCGGCGGCGCTTCCACGCATCTCTGCATGGTCAGCGAGCAATCGAAGGGACTGATACACAAGGGCATTGTGATGTCCGGCAGCGCATTGTGCCCTTGGGCGAGGCGTCCCAAATCGCACTGGGCCTATCGTTTAGCGCTGAATTTGGGCTACGACGGCGAGGACACGTCCGTCAAAGTGTACAAGTTTCTGCTGCAAGCCAAAGGTCCCGACATGGTGAGAGCGGCCAGCACGTTGCTGAGCAAGGATGAGAAACACAATCGCACCATGTTTGCCTTCGGTCCAGTTGTGGAGCCTTACATGACTACGCAGTGCGTGCTGTCGGAGGATCCCTATGAGCTGATGAAGAAAACCTGGAGTAATGCGTTGCCTATGATGATCGGTGGCACTAGTTTCGAGGGTCTACTCTTTCATCCAGGTAATGTACCTCAAATAGGTTTTTAAGTGTGTACATAATAATAAAGGGAGGAATTTCATAGAGGTCACACGCCGTCCAGCCACTTTGGATGAGGTGCATAATTGCAAAAATATGCTGCCTATAGATCTGTACTTGGACCCGGAAAGCAAGCAGCTGGAGGAGTATGGACTGCAACTGAAGCAGACTTACTTTGGAGATAAGGAGTGCAGTCGCGAGACCATGATGCAGTTTTTGGAGGTACGTGAGGATATCTTTATCGGAACTTATCCTCTTAATATCACCATCTCCTTTAATATCCCTTTACTCCTATAATCGTTGTATGCTTCTATTTCATTTGCCCTCTTCCCGTTTCTCGCCTTCTTTTATATTGCCGTGCTCCTTCTTTGCGTCTATTTCTATCTAACTCCCTATCTCCTTCTACATTCATTTCTATTTCCGTCATGTCCTATCTCTAAATCTCTCTATTTGCCCCTCTATATCAAAACCAATATTTTTCTCTACTTTATTGTCTCACTCTCTTTTACCTGCACTCCTCTTACAGATCGAGTCATATCGTGAGTTCTGGCATCCGATCTATCGCACTGTGTTGTCCCGCCTGCGCCACAGCACCGCACCCACATATCTGTATCGCTTCGATTTCGACTCCAAGGAAGGCAATGCCATACGAAACTTGCTTTGCGGGAAAGACGTGCGCGGCGTATGTCACGGCGATGATCTGTGCTATCTCTACCATGCCATGTTCTCCAGTAAGCATCAGAAGGACTCGCCCGAGGAGCATGTCACCCGCACCATGATCGATGTATGGACAAGCTTCGCCGAACGCAGCGACCCCAACTGCGCCATACTTGGCGCTGTGAAATTCGAACCTTTACGCACGGAAAACGAGCTCAAATGCTTGAACATTGGCGATAAGAGCGAGTTCATCGATTTGCCGGAACTGCAGAAATTACACGTGTGGAACAGTTTCTATGCGCCGAGTAAATTGTGAAAGTTTAATTTTGTGATTGCATAATTTTAGACGAAACAAAGGCTACCTCAAGGCCCAATGTAAAGTTGTTGTTGTTGTTATAAGTTGCATGTGTCTATAATATTTAAGTCCTTTATGAAAAAAGGTATTTGGTAGCAAGTAATACAACGGTGGGTCCATCATCAGCCAGCCCAGAGATTAAATTTGTATTTTACTGTATTTTATGCAAGAGATCCGCTTTAATTTTGATATTGAAGTGCTGGCATTCGCGTAAGTACATATATCTTTTGTAAATTGAAATAAAATATATATTTAAATATTCAAATCCTGAGCATTTCCTTTCAAGCGCTTCAGTGCGATGATGGCAAAAGAGCTGCCATGAGCTGTTTGCGACGTGGGAAACTGTGATGCGCTTAAAACGAGCCGCTAAGCTGTGCCGCTGCAAAAATGTATTCTAAAAAATTGTTTTTGTTTTCATTTATACAAAAATAGCATACAAAAAAGAGCAACCAAAATTTAAATCAGTCAAAGGGAAGCATTTAAGCCATAAAGTCTGCTCTATATAATGCTGATAACAGCGGCAACTGTGCGGCTGTCAGTAGTGTGTGTGTGCATGTCTAATGCACATATATACATATGCAAATACAGCATGCCACAACAACAATAACAAACATAAAAACTATCCAACTAACCAACGGCGTGAATATTGAATTTATTGAATTTTTAGCTACATTTTTTAGTAAATGCCTACGCCACAGGAGCATGCCATGGAACTGTCAACTGGGTGGCAACACTGTCAAAAATGCCGAAATGAGAATTTCCCCAGCTTTGTCTGGAATGTGAGGAATTTTGGCATATGCACACAGCCGCAAATAAACACAAAAAAGCCCCGATTAAAAGCCCCAAAAAATGTTAATCGAATTTTTCGTTGGCGACGGCCAGAGAAAAAACAACAAACTGAATGAAAGGGATTACACATACTACATACATACATAATGTCGTATCAGTGTGTGACAGTTAACACGTACGGTCTGTTGGTTTGACTGCTCGTTATCGGCACAGAGGCAAGATGAATGGTTAACAAGGAGCTTATGGGAAATTGTAAGCTGTGTACTTTTCGTCCCTTCGAACTGATGCTCTTTGGACTTGTAGGTTTTCTTGCACTCTTTGGCCTTTAGGGGGACAGTCGAAATATTCGGAATTTAAGAAAAAATTGCTGGCAAATTCTATTTTTTTCAAATTGTTTTAATAGTACAAAAATGATATTACAATTTTTGGCATCAACAAAAATTCTAGCGGTCTGAGAAGAAAATTGTGGGAATATCGCGTAAGCGGAAAATGAGGTACAGGTTAAATTCACCCAAAATAAAAGCAGTCTGATTCAATAACTCCAGCACATCGAAGCAACACGGGACAATGTAGAGTTACGGAGCTTATGCCTATCATGGGTATAGTACAGAAAACATGTGTCATATTCATAGGGCAGTAAGGATCACACTTCGTTACATGGATAATATACACTGTCAGCCGATATATTATTGCAGACAGATATCCAAAGAGAATTGCTTTATACCTTTAGAAGCTATGCATTCACGAAGGTCTGCAAATATATAGAGAACTGTCACAGTCGGCATAAGTGAGAATTTCACTGAGTTTTTGGCTGGAAAAAAATGTAGACTTATGGACAGATATTAAAGTCAGCGACATTAAATATTGAATCTTCAAAAATTTATTAAAGTTCTGATTCGTTGACTTGAACAGATTTTCTTCAGAAATTCTTATTTTCACATTTTGGTAACCTATGTAATATGCAAATTAAAACAAGTTTATTATTAAAAAAGTCTTCTTGGCATAAACAAAAGGTGGCATAATCTTTGATGCTTTAAATTAAATTTTTTCAAATGGTTCAATAATTTTGTTTGCTATTAAATGAAATAACTGAATTAAGCTACCATTAAGCAAAGAGCATTTCAATTTGTGTGTGTAATTTCATAATAGGCCACAATACAACAACAACAGCATCTGCAACAAAGCAGGCGCCATAACAAAAAGCATTTTATATAAGCCGCTTTAAATTGGGTTGTAAATTCGATATGCAGACATACAAATGCATACCCCAATCACAGCCAAGCCTGTGCAACAATAATATGTTGCCAAATTGGAAAAAAAAAACCAGCAGCAGCAACAAAAGCTGGCAACATGTGCAGAAATCGCTGCTGAACAGTTTTAAAGCTGCCAGAAAATAAAAGCGAATTTTTTCACAGCATATGATTTGCCATTTTGAATGCCAGTGTGTAAAAAAAGTGCTCGATACAGTTCAAAATGTCAGCAGCACAATTAAAACACTTTTAATGCTGACCAGCGGCAACATTGCAACCGTGCTGCCGCAAACATCACCAATATATTGTGCGAGTGCATTATTTTATGAGCTTGTGGTCAAATCGGTTTGCACTTTTTGGTTTGACAATGACTACAACAACAACAAAAACAGCAACAGAATACCACATGCGGCATATCAAACAAAAAGCGGATCAAGCTGGTCGAAAGCATGTAAGCAGGGGTGGGTGGGGGCTGGATGGTTCCTTACTTGCTCACTGGTGCAGCGTAAATCTGATGATCATCTTAAAGAGCAGACTTCATATAGCAGATACGGAAGCCGCCTGCGGAAAAATGATTTTTCGACTATAGAAAAGTTTTTTGATTAAGGGTTAATCTAGTATGGCAATCTTGTGTAAATTTTTCGTATAATATTTTCTGCAATTGAATAACAAATATCAGAAATATATTTTCCGGAAACATTAGTTGATTCAAGAACGGCAAATTATCCTTCCGTATTCTACCAATTTCAAAAAAGCGCCAATTTCATTTTGAATATTAGTTAGTAATATTAATACTACTAATATTAGTTTATAGATATTAGATATATCAACCACTCTTTCCTATACATTAATACATAAGGTAGGTGAAACCTGCCCTGCTTTAAGCGCCAAATTATATGCTAGATTTGCTCCACTGCTCCACTGCTACAAACTTTACTTTCTTACTACCTGCTTCAGTAAGGTGAGTGCAATAAAGCCTCAATGTTACAGTTCTCATTTAGCTCGTTTGCTGTTGTTTCCTGCTGCTTATCTACTTCAATATCCACTTTCCACTCACTGCTTTCCGAATGAAAACAATATTTTGCGCTTACTTATGTATGTATGTATTTGTGCGCGTCTAATGCGCTGCTCAGCTTTGCAGCTTTCCACCTGCATTAAAACTATAAAAATGGCAAGTTTATTTGTGCAGCGTTTTCACTTTTATGCTTTCACTTCTGCACTTCTGCACTTTTTTGCTGCGCTTAACAGCTTCTTCGCTTCTTCGCTTTAGTGATTTATTTTCAATTTAAGTGGCCTACTTCTTTACTTTACGATAATAAACACTTTGGCTAAAAGGCGCTTCACCTAAAAGTATGCTACGTTACACCTTAGCTAGCGCTCTCTTCGGCATATCTACGGTTAAGTTTGTATGTGTAAGTGAATTTGTATAGATGTGTGTATTTGTGTGTGAGTGTTTATCTGACAGCAGTCTATGTGCTGTCTAACGTCTTCCTTGCAATTTGTTTTGTTTTTTGCTCTTAGCGCGCTGTGAGCAAATACGAATTGGATTTAACCCTTTAATCTCTACAGACAGGAAGGCCAATAGATTTGCAAGTAGCTACAAGTTAAATGTTGTTCCCAATGTTCTTTTCGTCGTCCAATGAGAAAATTTAGGAAAGTATTCAATGGAAAAATACTGTTCTTGAAATGCCAGTTCATCGCGTGAGATGACGCGGAACAACTTTACAAGCAATTGCTGCTCTTGTTTGCTTGAATTGAGTCGACCTGGTCTTCAGCATGAAAACCATGGAAATAAAGTTCGCATGCATATTCACTAAGCTCGTCTTTTTGAATGTCCTTTTCTCAACTCAATTATTAGAGAAAGATCAGAAATCGAGCCAGAATTCCTTGATTTAGAGAAAGTGCAGTGGCGGAAGCGGGATTCCTAGACACAGAAATAGATATCATACAGGAAGTCTTCTACAATATTAAGAAACCGAGCAAAGATCGAATTCTTTGCTTAAAAGACCGTGCAGTGGTCGGAGAATTCCTTGATTCACTAAACAAATAGAAATCGTACCGTGAGTCCTTAACTCAGAGACCGAGCAACGATCGAACCAGCATTATTTAATTCAAGAACCGGTCAGTTATCCGATGAGCTATCTGGCATCCATAGAAACCACAAACCTAAAAATAAAATCGCATTGGAATAAAAAGCTTTTTTTCTACAGCGAGAAAACATATTTTCTTACTACCGTTGGGGCACTTGCACCACGTGGCGGTTGTAGAGTTAATTATGTAACTTTGCACTGCGGATAACTAGATGGAACAGCGTAATGAAGAACTAAAGTACAATAATTTGATTGCTTTAATTGAGTTAGAAAATTCTCAGTAATGCTTAGCGTAAGAGAGTCGATGGTAGAGTGTTTATTTATGCAATTAACGGTAGGTGGAACTTATCTTGGAAGAGTTCAGCCTGCAGCGAAACATTCAAGCTTTCTCAATAAGCTTGCTTCTGATGCAGGGAGTGCCGGAGTAGAAAATTGGCTTAGCCCATGGTAGCAGCAGAAATGTGCTTCTATGAAAGTTCTACGAAATCTTCTTCAATGATAAACACCTAACGAAAATTTCTCAGTAAATTTTAGTAAATCAATTGTATTGAACAGAGTCGAGTGATGCCTCGAACGTTAAAATTCTTAAAATATTATACAAATTTAATACAAATTAAAATAAAAATAGTCTATGATTTTACATGCTTTTATAATGAAAAATTTAAGACAAATAACATGCAGTGATTGAGAAATGTTTGATCCTTTCTGGAAGACTACTTAAATTGTAATGAGAGTAAGCCATAAAATTTTCTACCAGTTTTCTATCATAACCTCATTTTATTCCACTTTCAGCGCTTAGTTATATGAACTCAAACATGAAACTATTCCCAATCACTTTGAATTGAATAAGAAATATAGAATTTTTAAACAATTTATAAGGACTTTCGATATTTCCAAAAGTGCCATTGAAAGTTCAACGAAATTCTAAATATTTAGACTAAATTTGCTTTGAATAACATGCAGCAGCTTAGTTGCGCGGAAATACCAAGCCACATAAACACACATCCAATCCCACTCAGTCAATGCCACAAATGTGAAACGTGAAAACCGAAAATTCCGAAAGATGAAAGTAGCAATCCGTACGAGTATTTGCAGGCATTGCTGTAAAGTATGCGGTGAGCAGCGAACGCCACAAGTTGGTCGGTTTGCCTGGTTTGTGCTATGGCTGCATTTACATAGAACACATGCATACGCACGCACACACTGATACGAAGCATACACATGTAAATGTGTACTGCAAACGATTACTTCCGTTTCCGCTGTCTATGCCGGAATTTGTGCTTGTGGCGAAATTCCGCTCTTGTTCATATAAAAATGTATTTCTCTACTTGTTTCCGTGTACTCGTAAGTGGGCGTGGCTGAGAATGTGCGCAAACAAGTGTGATTCTAAAGAAGAAGCATTCCACGCCTCGAACTTAAGTGAACACCACGCATGTTGACATATATTTTTGTGTAGTGCCGGCAGTTAATGGTGATAGGTTCGTAGACCGCAAGCAGACTGACGAAAATATTACTTCGAAGCTTTAAGCTTTCGATAGGTTGAATCTAAATGTTTAAAGAACAATATTTTATGGAATTAAAATTTCCAATAGCATGAATCAGTTGAAAAGTCGAAAATTTATATATAAAACAATCTGAATCATATGTTATAAATATATGAAATTTCCAGCACAAAGTATTATTTTATTTAAAAATATGTTCGGTTTTGCTGCCATCACAGCAAACTTTTCAAGAAAATCAGTGAAATGGGCAAAAATGAAAAATCAAATTTTTGAAACCCCTTTTGTAATAAAATCTTTACATATTTGCATGCCTTTGAATTAGAAAAAATGGTGCACCATTTAAAAGTACAAAGCAACACTTTACAACAACTAAATTATAAACCACTTTCAACAAAACACACATACATACATACGCGTGTACTTCATTCACCAATTATGCTTTTTCATATTACTTTTTCTCACAATAAATGCAATTTTATGCAAAATAAAAATTTATATAAAAGTATTGCACAACTCATAAAAGAGCTCTTCAAGCATTTATTTTGCATTTTGCGTTTGAGAAAAATCTTTTATAGGCGGCATACATACAACAAAAGCATTACGGCTCAACACAATCAAGAAGTTTTATAAGTCTGCAGCGTCCGCTGTGACTCGCATGCACAACACACACACACACACACACGCATGCATAGGCACGCATATTCAAATGAAAAAAATTGCTTTGCATTGCTTTTACAGACAATTGCGCCTTTCGTAGTTTATATGCGCGCGTGTGTGTGTGTGTGCACCCTTTCTTGTTGCGTGCGCTGTTCTACAACTTCTAACAATGTTCGTAATGAGAAAAGTTTGTACTGCAAGTGCACAACATGAAACTGTCTTTTTACAGTCGAAAAGTCTCAAAGCAAAGCGCGAATCGTACAAAGCATTTATTTGTTTGCAACTTCGGAAGGTCGGAATAGGAATAGTTGCAGTGGTGGAAGTAGTCTTGTTAGTAAACAAGTAGCGCATTTAAAATGCATTTGTTTGCTGTGTCGATTTCTATTCCAGTTTTTTAAACCGATATTGAATTGTTCCCATTGAATAAATACCCTAATCTTCTTCGATCACTCGGAACAATTTGACGGAACTCGGTTGGAAAATTTTAATATATCCACCGTATAGCCCGGACCTTGCACCGTCTGACTGTCATTTGTTTCAGTCTCTACATGACTCTTTTAATAGTGAAAATTACTTGACCAAGTTTTTCGCCGATTCTACACCGATGAAATTATGTAGCCATTCGAAAAATTGCAAAAGGTTATTAAAAATAATGAGCAATATATACTTGATTAAAATTGGTTTACAATAAAGACAACTTTTGTTCAAAAATCAGTATCAAAAAACCGCGAATACTTTTTATTGCCTTTATAGAAAGTCTTAATTGAAAAGTAGTCTTGAAGAAAAAACCCTTTCATAGTCGAAAGATAGGTCCAAGCACTTAAAATCTACGCTATTGCTGGACTAGTTATCAATCCTCCAGACACTCTGCTCCCCTGCAGTGCTCCATTTCGTTGACTAAATGTGCCGAAAATCGTTTAGAGCCAAGTAATGTGCACAAATTGTGGGCGAGCATGTGCTCAAGAGTACCGCTGACAGCGACCACACTAGCGGCCTGGAAAGTAGTAAATGTTACTTAAATATGAAGCTACTGTTACGCAAAGTTCGCATTCTGAAAGTATGCTGTGAAAAATTTAATATTAATTTTAAGCGTCAAACTGCTGCCGTTCAAACTAATTTTGAGTGTGACAAAAGCCAAATTTGATGCGCGCCGCTGATGACATAGCATAAAAACACATGTACTACAGCAACAACAACTTCAACCACTAACAGCAGGCTGTGGCAAACTATCGACTGAAAGCGCTTGTAAGGCGGAAGCGGATGTGGAAGTTGGCAGTTGGCAGTGGAAGCGCAAACAGCACATCAGGCGCACACAAAAAAGGCAGCAAAGTGAATGATATAAGCGGAAAAAGGAAAAAACGTGTGGAAAATTCAATTGAGAGGACGAGCGGAAAAGTGGCAGCATCAAAATGTGTGGCGAAATTATGCGCGGCATTAATTAGTGGCAACAGCGCGCGTCACGTAAGTTGGTCAGGCATGTTGCAGACGTGTCGCAGGCATGTTGCTGCTGCTGCTGTTGTGGCGTGCCAAATGTGCGGCTAACGGTGGTAGTTGCTACAACTACTGCATAACCAAAAAGTCGGGCCAAAAAACCAAGCTTACTGGAAGGCAGTGGAGTTAGCAGGCAGGCTAAAACATTCATGGCAAAAAAAATACTCAAGAGAGAACAAGCGAGCTAGTAAGGCTCAGCAGAATGCAAAATTTTGTATAACAGGATGCGGTATAACGGGATTCGATATAACGGAAATCTTGAGCGGACATTGCAGAGCAATGAAACATATGTCTACCAAGTGCATAGAAAAGTATAGCATGCATAGAATCTACTATAACGAAGATGAGGAAACAGCCTATGTCATTGTAATGTGCCAGTAAGGATTAACCTTAGCTAATACAATATATAAGTATCTACAACGCATGATACTGCGTACATATCTTAAAAGAAACTGCCTCATATAGCTCGAAGCTAACATATGTACATGAGGATCGGTAAATAAGTTTATGAAGAGCTGGCACAAAAGCACTTTCGGACCGTGTTGACTAGGCAAGCTAAAGGTAAGCTATGCTTAGTAATGGTCCTTAATAATTTAAAATTCCTTTACTTAGAGATATGTCAGCTTGATATTAACTAAAAACTTTAGTTAGCTTATGCACATTTTTCTACAATAACACAGCATCCCTTTAGCTAGTAAATTAGAGCTGCCTTTCAGAGCCGCAACACATGATCCCAAAATTTAATACTAACAGGCCTCCTTGTCATTTCCGCCTGCCTTACTTACAGTGCTGCCGCTCGGCTGGCAAAAACTATTGAGTCTACTCACCGTTTTGTACACATGCTTCTAATGACAAGCTGCAAGCGCCCGTCTTTTCCCACCATTTATCATGACCCATTCCCAATGATTTGCGACTGCACTTATTGCCGTGGTCAGGTCTGCTCGGCTGCAGTGCCAGACCGAGCTCCGCCACTACGTCCGCAGCTCCCTGCGCCCGACGTGCCACTTAGTGTGGCACATGTGCCTGTTGAAAGGCTGCGGTCGCTGTGTGAAGTTGTTAGCATATTTAACAAAGTGTTTGCACACTTGGTCTCCTGCTCTGCCGCTTGTTCGTTGGTTTTCGTCGATTTTTACTGCTGTCGGCGCTCATGTGGAAGTTGCTAATTTATGAACACTTTTGCAACACACACACACACACAGGAACAAGTATTTGCATGTCAGCTTAACAGCAGTTGTAATATTTTCCATGGCATTGACACGTTATATGAAATAAAGAGCATAAGTAGTCAGTTATGTTAATTTGTGGCTGCGCATCTGGCAGATGTGTCAATGTGGTGAGCAAAAAACAATATCAGCTTTAAAACTTTTTTATGAAATAAATGGCGCAATTAATTAGCACATCTATTGGCGTAGTATACAACTCGACATATCTATATTACTCACAGAGAACAAGAGCTACCAGTAAGGTAAACCTGATGGGAACAGACCCCGAAACGATACCGAAATGCTGAAATACCTTTAACTTTTTTAATAAAAGCTTTCTTGTGACTTGACAAATAACATCACAATAATTTATATTTATCAGTGTTGTAAGTTCAATAGGACTAAAAGTGTTTAATGTGTATGTATGTGTGTGGGCGGTGACGGCACACTTTTCGGGTTATTGCCATCGCATCAGACAAAAACTTTGCTAAATAAGCCAGTATCTGCTTATCTGGATTGCATAAGAGCTTGCTTTGAAAACAGGAATTCCAACTTTGTTTCGTCGTCGATTTCTTTGTGCCTAAACAAACAAGGTCTACTTTTAGGCGGTTGCCATTTCTTTTGATGCAGCAAAAGCAGGTGCGTGCGCTTGTCCAAACAAACCTCCTACTAAAAAATTGCATAAAATTTATTTTAAATTCAACACAAAATAAACACAATTTTGTGGCAAAATTGAAAACGCTGCCCCTATAAACATTGAATGTTATTAAAGTTCTTTTATTTTAAATTCTTGTTTTGCCACGTTTTTATGCTTTATTGTGTTTTTAAATTCATTTATTCTTGAACGATGATAACACATGCATTTCGTTAAAAGCATGTGAGCACACACACACACACACATACAGAGGCAACGCCAAATTTTCTACGTGATTTGCAATTTTCCAATTTCCTGTAAAGAAATAAGCAATCGCCAACAATGAGCATCAGGATACGCGCTGAAATCGCCAAGGATCCGCGAAATATTCCGGCACACTCTCATAAACCGTGTCGCCTTTAGCTGCTCATGGGCCATACTAAATTTGGGGCGCTTTTTCCGAAACAAGCTTCAAACGCTTTTCAAATAATCAACATAAATAACTCTTAAATAACTCTTAAATAACTCTTATATATGAAGAGAATATAGCATTACTTCTTAAAACTGCTACTTTTCTGCAGAAGTTTAGTACAAAAACGCATGCATGTAAAAACCTAAATCACAATATGAAATTGTTAGAAAAATGGTATAAATATCGTCGATATGAAGCTATTTTATGCCGAGGCTATATAATTCAAACAAGAAGTTTGCGGAGAAAGAAAGAGAGTTAAAATATAATTTTTGGTGAAAAAGTGTGTAGTTAGATAGTAAAGGCATGTCTCATAGAAACTATCAGGTAAGTGCTTGGGTAGTAAATTTTGAGAGCTCAAATTTAATAAATTAGAAAAATTTAATAAAAGTTTTATATAGCCATAGTTGAATTGTGCTGCGAACAAATAAAAAGGCAGTGTTGACAAGGGCAAAAGCAGGGCTCTTTTATTTATAGAAACGAGTTTTTCATACGGCTTCACGGTGGCTCAGTGGATCAGTGCTTGGTAGCTGATGCAGGAGGCCAGGCCCGGGTTCAATACCTGTCTCATACGGCTCTCGTTATATTTCATAAAAATTTTTTTTTCAAATTTTTGTTTTGGGATGAATTTGCAATTTTTCGAGTGAATGCTTTGCCATTAAAAGCTTCTCAATATATTTGGATTCGGTTATTTGTAGGTCCCATTAATTTATGCTAAGATAATTGCACACGAGATTGATTTTTTCATTGTACTACTTCGCTACACTTTCACAGCTGAGCCACTCTCACTTGGGGGCCCTTGCTCAGGCCCAGTTCGTCTTTAAGATAAGAGCAACACTGTTCGCACACTCATACAAATACACAACAGCCCGCAGTGCAGCTGCTGCTGCATGCCACAGCGTTGCATATTTGCCTGTGCATAATGGTGCGGTAGCGTATGCGTTTGATTTTGTTCTTTTGTATGTAGTATAATATTATTGCCTTCGTGCGAAGTGAAATTGCGAAAGGGATACGCACACTTGTCGCCAGTCGAAGGAGGCTGAAAGCAGGGTTTGTGTCGAGTCAATTGCCCCCGTTGTGCCGTGAAGCTTAGTCTTAGAGTCTAGAGTTGCAGTACGTGGCACGTTTTATTTGCCAATCTGTGCTTTTTCCTTGCATGCATCTCTTCTCCCTCATATGCTGCTGCCACTGTTTGCTGCTGCTTGGCGCGCTTCTTATGAATTCCTTGTATTGCCAAAGATTCGCTGTAAACCCATAAATTTTGCCGCTGTTGCTGTTGCACTGCAGCTGTAGCTGCTTTATAGTGCGCGATATATTCTCTCTTGCCTGGTTTGCTGGCGAACGTGCCTTTGTGTGTGTGTTGGCTACATATCTGTGCAACGCGACGGCATAATGCAACGTTTGCATTGATAGCGGAAATCCCTGCAATTGTTGTTAGCGACAACATGACATATTGTTGCTGCCGATTATGCTGGCAACAAATGCGCGAATTTGTTGCACCTTGTTAGTGCATGCTATACGTCTTTAACTCCTTTCGTGCCACAACGAAGGATGCGTTGAAATTTAAAATTAATCATCTTGAATGGCATATAATATACATATATACGTCTATAATATATATGTAGGAATGGAAGAGGGCAGGACAGAAGACAGTGACAGACAGACTAAAAATGGAACACATTTTTGAGAGCCACAGAATATCGACAATGATGTGAAAGGTGACAAATTCATTTTTAGAAAACAACGAAACTGTCGTTTGACTGATTTGAATAAAAGAAACAAGAGTCAGTCGTAAACTGTCGCTGAACCGAGAGGTTACTAAAATGTAGGTTAGGTGCACCACCCAGAAGCCGGAGGCCCATTTTGACGCCTTATGTATACAACCAAGTAGATGGATAAAGCCTAAACCCTTAGGGCTGATGGGTGAACCATTCTGATTCCATAATAAATTGAAAAATAATAAACAGTAAGGAGAATATCTTTCATTCTGATATTTCTTCCAGATACAAAATGAGAGACTTGCAGACTTTCCACATTGCTTACCACAGGACTGCCTATGGATGCAATGAAGCTATTACCAGGTGCCTTACTCTCTTCAACTCTGCTTCCAAGCACCTAGACATGAAACAGAGTAGGGCCAGTATTAAGCAAGATCTGTATAGGCATTTCTCTTAATATTAAGATATTTATATTTCAGTTAGATTTAAGTTATAACTAATTTGTAAGGGCTAAGCCCAGTAGATTGAAATGAAATAAATAATAAAATTATATAAAAAAAACTTTTTAAAAATAAGCTTTAATGTACTAAAAAGTAGAAAATAAGTTGTTTCCAAGTCACCTGTATCTTACTATCCCTAAAAGCTTGGGGCGCTCATGTGTTCAATATTTGTCAAACAGTTACCACAATATTTTATTTAAATAATTTTTTGCAAATAGATTCTAGTAATGAAAGATATTTTGAATATGGATATTGAGCGCACAAGCTTTTATTAATAGTAAGATACAGGTGACTTGGAAACAACTTATTTTCTACTTTTTAGTACATTAAAGCTTATTTTTAAAAAGTTTTTTTTATATAATTTTATTTTCGACTTTTTAGTCTTCCATAAATTCAATTTTAGAGCTCTGAAATTTTTCGCAAAAAGAATTTTAAACTTGCAGAGCAGTACACAATATTTAGGGTATTCACAGTGTTTCCTATCGTCATATGTCATATCCTCAATTTAACAAATAATACGTGGCATATTTGTGACGCGGTGAGTTGTTGCTATTTTGCCAGCAGGGCGCGGCAAGTAAGTTCCTATCGTTTTTCATTCATGTGTGGTGTACCTATAATTATAAACTGAAGCCCAAGTGTGTAGTTGCTTGAAAAGTGCCACGCCCCTTGTCCTACGCCCATAAAATTTTACCAGTGGGACGACACATCCAAGAGGCGACTGCATACGAAATTTCAATGCTGCACGACCTTTAGTTCCAAAGCTAATCGAGATAAAAAAATTTGTTTGTATGGGGGGTGCCACGCCCCCTTATCCAGTGCCCGCCTTATTTTCTCAGTAGAAGGATATGGATATGTAGTAAGTTCCCAACGAGTTTCATTGATGTGTGATGTGTAGTTCTAAAGTTATACACGAATCTAGAGTTGATAAAAAAGTGCCACGCCCCTTATTCTACGCCCATAAAATTTTACCAGTGGGACGACACATCCAAGAGGCGACTGCATACGAAATTTCAATGCTGCACGACCTTTAGTTCCAAAGCTAATCGAGATCAAAAATTTGGTTTGTATGGGCGGTGCCACGCCCCCTTATCCAGTGCACGCCTTATTTTCTCAGTAGAAGGATATGGATATGTAGTAAGTTCCTACCGAGTTTCATTGATGTGTGATGTGTAGGTCTAAAGTTATACACGAATCTGGAGTTGATAAAAAAGTGCCACGCCCCTTATCCTACGCCCATACAATTTTACCAGTGGGACGACACATCCAAGAGGCGACTGCATACGAAATTTCAATGCTGCACGACCTTTAGTTCCAAAGCTAATCGAGATAAAAAATTTTGTTTGTATGGGGGGTGCCACGCCCCCTTATCCAGTGCCCGCCTTATTTTCTCAGTAGAAGGATAGGGATATGTAGTAAGTTCCTACCGAGTTTCATTGATGTGTGATGTGTAGTTCTAAAGTTATACACGAATCTAGAGTTGATAAAAAAGTGCCACGCCCCTTATCCTACGCCCATAAAATTTTACCAGTGGGACGACACATCCAAGAGGCGACTGCATACGAAATTTCAATGCTGCACGACCTTTAGTTCCAAAGCAAATCGAGATCAAAAATTTTGTTTGTATGGGGGCTGCCACGTCCCCTTATCCTACGCCCATAAAATTTTACCAGTGGGACGACACATCCAAGAGGCGATTGCATACGAAATTTCAATGCTGCACGACCTTTAGTTCCAAAGCTAATCGAGATCAAAAATTTTGTTTGTATGGGGGTGCCACGCCCCCTTATCCAGTGCCCCCTTATTTTCTCAGTAGAAGGATATGGATATGTAGTAAGTTCCTACCGAGTTTCATTGATGTGTGATGTGTAGTTCTAAAGTTATACACAAATCTAGAGTTGATAAAAAAGTGCCACGCCCCTTATCCTACGCCCATAAAATTTATTGATTCATGCATTGTCATGGTGGTTACGCATGTATGCAAAGTTTCAGATCTCTAAGTAGTCGGGAAGTGGGTGAAAAATTGATTACTAGATTCCACTACATACCGGATGTGAAGTTAATATAAAGCTTATAAAATAAATAAATAAATAAATAAAATGTACGAACAGAGAAGAATTTAGCTTTTTCATATGTAGTTTGAAAAATTGCTGCATTTCATAGGCTTTGGAAAATGGGAGCTAAAATTGAAACCGATATGACTTACAAATTTCCAGCGATTTAGAAGGCTCTGCTTTTCATCAGCTACAATTCGAGGCACTTGAAGTGCTTGCCACGTACCGAACGCGCATATCCAATTAAATATCAATTAAAACTTAAAATTACCAGCGCTGCTTTTTTTAGTGTGTCGCCATTAATTCTGCTGCCGCCGCCAAAAACAACTCAATTTGGCAGCCACGTCCCTTTTACATTATTTATAATGTCAATTGTGCAAGTAACTCAGACGCTTCCAAAAGCTGGTGCCGTGCTTAATCCGTGTTGCCCCCTGCATGTGACTTTAATTAGAGAGAATCCGTGCAGCCGCACTTCTTCTTCTTCTTCCTTTTTTGTGCTATTGCAGCAGTCAAGCTGCAAAGCGCCAAGTCAGCGAGAAGCCGGCCAAGCAACTAGATGACTGCAACCTTTTAAATTCGCTGCCAGTGTTACCCTTTTGTGCGTGTTCATACAAGCAGCTAAAAAAGGTATCTAGCCAGTTGCAGTGACAGTTTTACACTCAAAGTAATTTCTTAGTGGCAAATATAAATTAAGTGAGTATTCAGATTACAACAAGAAATGATTTTGAATGATATTTAAGGCTTTATATAGCATAATTAGAATGCTCCAATTTAGTTTCTTCTTGAACAATCGAAACAGTGTTAACATGACGTTTGGACTTGACTAATTTCCATGATTTTATCGATATTTCGGCAATTGGCCTTCCAGAGCGTGGTTCATCTTTGACATCAAAATTACCGGAACGAATCGACGACCGCACTTTAATAACACGAGATACAGATTAATAAAGCCACATTTTGTCAAAATAATGGATTCCTTTATTACTACCTAATAGTAGTACAGTCGGTAGTATGGTTGAACTATATAAATTCTTATTTGTTTTGAACTTAGTTTCCGATAATTTTAAAGAATTTGGAATTTGTCATCATTTTTTTTGAAAGGGGAAAACTAGTTATTAAAGTAAATGATAAGGTAGATAAGAAATTAATTGGATTATTTTTTACTAACTGTCTTTTGTTGCAGATGATTATGCCATTTTTGTGAGAGTATGCAGGAATGCGAGCTTATTGCTGCGCGCTCGTAAATTTTATAAGAGTTCAAATGGTGGCAATTAATATACTCGAAAAGTTAATATGTGCAGCACGGAGCAGCACAAAAGCGCAAGCAGAAAACATCCGCATTCGCTGCCACACACAAAAACACTCGCACACGGCGTGTTCAGCGAACGCTTGCCACATGCTGCCAGCCAGCAGTTTCAAAGCAGCTTCTGCGCTTTTCATTTTGCTTTTTTCGCTTTTAATTGTGTTCATGTCGGCGTTGAATTTGTAGGGGGTTAGGCAGTGCGCTAATTGCTGGTTGCCTTGCCTGCCCTGTAAGTGAGTGTGTGTATATGAGCAGACAGTCTTGTTTGTGGCTGTGTGTGTGCTACGCTTATGTGTCGCTCTCGCTGGGCCGCTGCTGAGGAAATGGCGCAGCTGGCGGTACTGTAGGTCAGCAGCAACCCCGAGGCTGACAAGGGTATCCACTTTTCACTGGGAGTAAAATATGCCCTGCCGTGGAAGACATTGTGCCACCTGCAATTAACACTAGCAACCGGCAGCTGCTGCCGCTTCAAGCGCACAATTTCAATTTTTCCGTTCCTAGTTGCCCTCATGTTTCGTAACGAATTGAAATTGTGTATTGGTAGCAACTGCTTTTACTGATTTTTACATGTTAAGCTAAGTATAAAGAAATGCAAACTATTCCAAAATGAGCTAAGGTAGAAAAATATTCCGAAGGGTGTTGCACTTGTAAAGTCGAAACTATTTAAATATTTTGTTGGATATTTGACCACTAAAACCTTTTTTTATTTGAGAATATGCACCATGAAATTAAATTGCTAGATTTTGAGCTGGCATTTTGGCTTGTATTAAGAGGTGTGAGTAGTTATCAAGGTGTACCTTACAAAATAATTTTAGAAGCTAAATAGTTCGGTACACCTGGAGACTCTTGGAAGCATAACAAACCGATATTGTGATTGATTGATTGATTGAAATAGTTTATAAGTTAATCTGCAAGCTCTAGTAGTGCTATCAATTTCAAAGGATTTTTGTTTTGTATATTCAAATACATACTATACTTTTGTAGAACAAAATTGTTTTGGCATAATTTTATTTCAATAGCTTCTGGAAACACAGAGCGTTTACTGCCTTTATTCACTCCCGTATGATACCTTTGAGTCTACTACAAATTGTTAAAACAAATCTTTCGATATTTTGAAAGTACAACCATTTAACCGCAAAAGCACGTGAATGAGTGCCCAAAAGACATGTTGCTGTGACAAAAAATACCATCCTTTGCAGCCCCTAAAAACATTACTGTTCTTTAGACTTTAAAAACGTTTAACGAAACAGAAATTGCTTTAGCTTATATGAACATATGCACTAAACATAAACACAAGAAAATTATAGTACCAAAAAAGCTAAATTGATATGCCAGAAAATTGAAACATGTTCTTCACTTCGCTCTATTTTTGTGCTAAGAATTTAGATTTAACAAATCAACTTGCATATGAGAAATTTACTCTGCTTTGTTGACGCACATCTTGCATTCATCATCGTTGATATATACAAAGGCTGTTAAGAAACGACGCTGCTCTTCTTTCTTATGCCAAAGAGAAATAGATTTTTCCAAAGCTGATTTCGTTTGCTTTTTCAACTTCGATTTATTGGCTTATAACAGCAGAGCGGTGTGCGTGTGCTTGTGGCGCATAGAAGTTGCATGCTGTTGTTGTTGTAGCCAACTTCAATATGCAATATTCAATATTCTTGTCAAACTCGATTTGCATTGCAAGCAAATTGCAAAGAAATGTTTCTCAACGAAAATAAAGCATTTTGGACTTATTGCAAAGAAATAAAACACAGTTACTGGAAATTTATTTATGTGAAATATTTCTCTATTTAAACGACAAAGAAAGTTTTGTCAAAAGTTATATAAAATTCGTATATAAAGAAGACATTTTAATTTGAATATATTGTTACGTAATTCCGCTGAAGTACTCCGCTACTTCGGTTCGGATCACTGGATTGTGTAATCGTCAAGAATAATGCACAAAAAGCTCAATGCTTGTAACGGTTTTATTGATTCCAATAACAGATTGACTATTCCAATCCTTTTGCTACAAAGATTTGCACTATTTTGCAGTTGCAGTTGAATTGTCCTTGGTTGTGATTGCGATGCTTCACGTTCACTCGTTCTGAATCGATGTTGCACGTTCACTTGATACCCGGTAACTGACTCGATGTTGTACGTTCAATTATTACTCAAAGACTGACCCTCGACACTGCCGGCGGCCGCTTTTTATACCTGTTACTGTTTCTCGCCAGCTACTGTCGAACATTCTACAACTTCTCGCTCGCCCTGTTTCTGGATTGTACGAGAAAATTCCAATACACAATATTTGTCAGAACTTCGAAACACTTTCGAATCAGAGGTGCTGATATTTGCTAAAGCTTTTGTTTTGCCTATGCTTGTTCAACTGTAACCGTGCACAGGGTGTCCTTTTCTTTAGCTGCCGTAGTATAACCCCCATATTCGTCACACTGCCCTCCTCTTAAACTTGTTCGTCCCGAACAAGGATAGCTTCTTTAGCCTTATAGGGTGCCAGTCTCTCCAAATGGACTACTTTAAGTTTAGCTCTCCTACTGCCGTTCAGCTGTATTCGATATACGACGTCATTCAGGCGCTTGATCACACAGTATGGCCCTTCCCAGTGCGTTTGTAACTTCGGACACAGCCCCTTCTTGCGCTGTGGGTTGTAAAGCATCACCAGTTGCCCTTCTTCAAATCCTTCGGAATTTGCCCTCAAATCATATCTGGCTTTCATCTTGTCACTCATCAACTGCGTGCGTGTCCGCATATATTGGTGTATCCCATCCAATTCCTTTCGCTTGTTGTTCGCAAAGTCGTTATCGCCATCGTCAATGGGCTCGCATACCCCAAACTTTAAATCAGCGGGCAGTCGTAAGTCTTCGCCAAATATTGCCTTGGCGGGTGTCGTTGCTGTCGTGTCATGAATTGCTGATCTATAGGCCATCAAGAATAGCGGTATGTGCCCATCCCAGTCCTTTTGGTGGTCGCTTACAACTTTTCTCAGATGCTCTTCCAGAGTGCGATTAAATCTTTCTACCATGCCATCAGATTGGGGGTGCAACGGTGTGGTTCTTGTCTTTCGTATACCAAGCGTGGCGCACATTTCTTTGAAGATGCCCGATTCAAAGTTTCGTCCTTGATCTGAGTGAAGTTCCAGCGGGACTCCAAAGCGACACACCCAATCTTTGATGAAAGCATCTGCACATGTTTTGGCCTCTTGATTCGGTATCGGGTAAACCTCTGGCCATTTGCTGAAGTAGTCGATCACCACCAGAACATACCTGTTGCCACTCTCGCTTATGGGAAACGGTCCGGCAACGTCCATCGCAACTCGCTCAAAAGGTGCTCCCACATTGTATTGGATCATTCTGCCACGGCTGCGTGTTTTGGGTCCTTTAGCGGTGACGCATTCGTCGCATGTCCCAATCCATTCCGCAACAGATTGCTGACATCCTACCCAGTAGAACCGCTTCTTTATCTTCTCCACCGTCTTGGTGATACCCAAATGACCGCCACTCGAACCATTGTGATATGATGACACAATGTCCGTTACTCGCACTTTAGGAACAACAATTAAGTTTCTATGTGCTTTTCCGTCTTCGCTTTCCCATATTCGATGCAAGCATCCATCGCGTAGTTGTAAACTCTGCCACTGTGCCCAGTATGCTTTGGTGATGGCGCTTTCACATGCTATTTCTTCGAATGTTGGCCGTACATCTCTTTCCTTGTAGTCCATTATTTTCGCCAGATCTGGATCATTTCTTTGCTCGGTTCTTATTCGCTCTGCTGTCCATTGTTCTTCCGGCAAGACACTGAGCAAACGAATATCGAGTCGTCCTTCTTTTTCCTCTGCTCTGGAACAATGCCTGCATTCTGTATTGCAGGGCCGTCTAGATAGTGCATCGGCGTTTCCATGCAGTCTTCCCTTGCGATGCTTAATTTTAAAATCGTAACTTTGCAACCGTTCGATCCATCGAGCAATTTGGCCTTCAGGGTCCTTGAACTGCAGCAACCACCTGAGTGCCGCATGATCCGTTCTTAACAGGAACGGCTGCCCGAAGAGATACTTGTGGAAATGTTTAACGCTGTCCACCACGGCTAGCAACTCTCTTCTAGTGACGCAGTAATTTCTTTCCGGTTTTGCTAGAGTCGTGCTGTAGTAAGCGATTACCCGTTCCTCGCCTTCGATGGCTTGTGAGAGGACTCCTCCAATTCCGGTAGCACTTGCATCCGTGTCCAATATAAATTTTTCGCCAGGAATCGGGTATGCTAATATAGGCGCTGTGTAAAGTCGTTCCTTTAGCTTTTGGAAGGCCTCTTCCTGCTCGTTCCTCCATTCGAATGGATGATTCTTCTTCGTCAGTTCATGTAGGCTGCTTGCAATAGACGCGAATGCTGGAACAAATCGCCTGTAATACGTGCATAGCCCTAGGAAGCTGCGCAATTCATGTAAATTCTTTGGAGTGGGCCACTCCTTCACAACAGCGATTTTGTCTTCATCCGTGTGTATTCCTTCCGCAGTTACGCGATGTCCGAGGTATTTAACTTCTTGCTTAAACAGCGAGCATTTCTTCGGACTAAGTCTTAATCCAGCCTCGTTGATTCTTTGAAATACTTCTCCCAAGTTCTTTAGGTGGTCATCGAAGTCCTTGCCCATTACAATGATGTCGTCCAAATAAACCAAGCAAGTCTTCCAATTTAAACCTTTCAGCACACGTTCCATTAAGCGTTCGAACGTGGCCGGTGCGTTGCACAGTCCGAAAGGCATCACCAAAAATTGCCACAGTCCATCTCCATAACTGAAAGCTGTCTTTTCTTTGTCGCTCTTATCCATTTCAACTTGCCAATATCCACTTTGTAAATCAAGTGTGGAAAACCATTTGGATCCTGAGAGCGTGTCCAAGGTGTCGTCAATTCTTGGCAATGGATAGCTGTCCTGTTTGGTGGCATCGTTCAGCTTACGGTAGTCGACACAAAATCGTGTGCTGCCATCCTTCTTCTTCACTAGCACTACGGGAGAACTCCAAGGACTAGAGGATGGCTCAATGACTTTGTTGCGTTGCATTTCCTCCACCAGCGCATTAACTTCCTCCCTTTTAGCAAGTGGTACTCGTCGCGGAGGTTGACGGAGGGGTTTCGCATCGCCAGTGTTGATTTTGTGTTTCACCATCGCCGTTCTCCCTTCGTTTGCCGCTGATGGAAATATGTCCCGATGTTTTTCCAGCAGTTGCTGCGCTTTTACGTTGTGTTCGGTAGAAAGGTCCGAAGTCCAGGCGTTGATTAAGCTTCGTAGCTGGTTTTCTTTTTCGCGTGTCGGATTTTGCTTGGTTGCACGTTCCGCTTCACAATTTACAATGGTTGTAACTTGGTGGCATTGTCCAATAATGGTTCCCGTTTTGATTAGTTTCGCCGATTTGGCCAAATTTAGAATTCGGACTGGTATTAGATTGTTGGTTTGCGCGTTCACGAGGGTCTTTCCGACTATGATGTTATTTATCGGTGTCTTGGTGTCGGCTTCAATCATCCACAACGAGTTGCTCCCACCTCCTCCATTTACTTGAGCCCAAATCACAGCGTCTGAGTTAGCTGGAATAGTTGCTTGCTCTGTCATTACCACTTGATGCACGAACGCTTGGTTTTCTCCGATCTTTAGTGGCATTTCCGTATTTCCGTATCGCAGCACTCTTTCCCGCAAGTCCAACGTGAATCCATTCCGCATCATGAAGTCCATTCCCAGAATGAGTTCATCTACGATTTCCGCTACTATGAATTCGTGTTGAACTGACGTTGTACCAATAGTGATTTCTTTTGTGACTTTTCCACGTATTGGTGCATCCTCTCCTGTCGCTGTGCGTAATTTGATTCCAACTAGTGGTTCTGCTTTCTTCACCAAGTCGCTTCTGATGATGGAATGTGATGCTCCTGTGTCCAGGGTCACCGTAAACCATTGGTAATCGATTTGGCCATCTATCGTTAGGCTGTTGTTTTCCCGTCGCAGTTGTGAAATGGAGATTTGGGGACTGCTTGTTGTGTGAGCCAGTTCGCGCCCCTCGAAGCTGGCTCGTTTTAGTTTAACGACGCCTTGCTGCCGCTACCGCTCTGCTCTTTCCGTTCGCCATAGCCCCGTTCTGGTGTACGCGATCTGGATCGCTTCCGACGAAGGCGGCACTCCCGCGCCATGTGACCTGGTTTGTCGCAATTGAAACACCTTCCTGTGAATTTCCTCATCGTTCGGTCCGCTGGCGGGTGTTCTGTTTTGATTGCTTGACACAGAACGTCGTCTTCAGCCTCAACCCTGCGAACTTTGGGTGCAGAATATTGCATAGTGCTGGTCCACGCTGCCTCGTATGTAAGTGCACTGGTAACCGTCTCGGTAAATGTCGCTTTGCTCATCATTATTGCGCTGCGTCTTATTTCTGGATCGCGAATTCCTTCGATGAATGCTTGTATCTTCATCTTTTCCAAGTGTTCACTGCCCAGGTCAGAGTGAGCTAAATGTGCCAGTCGCTCAATATCCGCTGCGTAGACCTGCAAGCTCTCACCGCTCCTTTGCCTGCGATTCTTCAGCTCGATGTAGTACAGCTGCTTCATGTGCTCGCTACCGTATTTCCTTCCTACCGCACTTATTATGGCCTCATAGCTGCATCTTAGTATTGGTGGAATCGTCTGTAACACCTCGGCTGCTGCTCCTTTCAATGCCACTATCAGAGCCGCTGCCTTTTCTGCGTCGCCCCACCGATTCTGGGCGGCCGTCGTTTCAAACTGCAGTTGGAAGATGTTAAACGCCGTTGTCCCATCGTAGGTAGGTGCTTTGAGTTTCGTACCACTGAATTCTCTTATTTGCGGCAGTGGGCTTTCCAATTGCAGCTCTTGCAGTTGCTCTTGCAATTGTTCTTGCAGTTGCTCTTGCAGCTGCTTTTCCAGATCCGCTTGTATTCTTGCGATTGAATTATCTCGACCTGATTCCATTTTCAGCATTCTCTCATCGAGCGCATTAACTTTTCCTTGCAGCTCGTTCACCTTTCCAGTCAAAGTCTCAGAAATCTCTCGTAGTTGTGTAGAATTTTCTTCCATCTTCTTCTCGATTCGTTCTTGTAGTTTCTGCCCCATGCTCTCAGAATTTTCTAGAAGTTTCTGCTCCATGTTCGCAGAATTTTCCAGGAGTTCTTTCTTTATGATCACAGAGTTTTCTTCCATTTTCTGCTCGACTCTTTCCGAATTTTCCATAAATTCTCGCTTCATTATTTCAGAATTCTCGGCCATCATGCCTTGCATAGCAGCGAGCAACTGGCTCATGTCCCTACTCATTGGAGCGATGTCTTTCTCTGATACCTCAGCCACTTTTGAGTCGCACTCAAACTCATGCTCTGCCAGATCAAAGCCTCTCGCCTCCAATGGCCCTCGTAGTCGGTGCTGCAATTCGGACTTCAAGCCTGTTGTCAGCAATCCTAGCTTGGCCAGCTCCTTCTTAAGTTGCTCTACTTTCAACTGGTCGAACTTCACCATTATTCTGGATTAGCACAATCCCACTTCTGACACCAATTGTTACGTAATTCCGCTGAAGTACTCCGCTACTTCGGTTCGGATCACTGGATTGTGTAATCGTCAAGAATAATGCACAAAAAGCTCAATGCTTGTAACGGTTTTATTGATTCCAATAACAGATTGACTATTCCAATCCTTTTGCTACAAAGATTTGCACTATTTTGCAGTTGCAGTTGAATTGTCCTTGGTTGTGATTGCGATGCTTCACGTTCACTCGTTCTGAATCGATGTTGCACGTTCACTTGATACCCGGTAACTGACTCGATGTTGTACGTTCAATTATTACTCAAAGACTGACCCTCGACACTGCCGGCGGCCGCTTTTTATACCTGTTACTGTTTCTCGCCAGCTACTGTCGAACATTCTACAACTTCTCGCTCGCCCTGTTTCTGGATTGTACGAGAAAATTCCAATACACAATATTTGTCAGAACTTCGAAACACTTTCGAATCAGAGGTGCTGATATTTGCTAAAGCTTTTGTTTTGCCTATGCTTGTTCAACTGTAACCGTGCACAGGGTGTCCTTTTCTTTAGCTGCCGTAGTATAACCCCCATATTCGTCACAATATGTACGAATTGACAGAAATTGAGCTATTTATTGGATATTTGATGCTTATGCAAATGTTGAAAAATTGGGCTTAAAAGATAGAAATTTTTTCAAAATTTATGCTAATTTTTGCTGGCTGAAGAGAGTGAGTCATTTCATACAAATAATAATTTCGATCTGGTGAATCAAATCTGAGTATAGGGCTGACGCCCTCAAAATACACGGTTGTGAAATAATGCGTCGGGATATTTCCTGTCCTGCCGGTGGTGTAGGGAGAAGTAACCAATAGGTCATCACGCCAGTAAGGAAGAGAGCTCGGACGTTTGCAAGTATGGAGACTGAACGAAGTTCAGCCCCAACCGCAACGCCATGTGATTGTTATTTTACAATACATAGTTGCATTTAAAGTGGCTTATAATCGAATCTAACATAAACAGGATAAAGATACAAAAATTGCACAAATCAAGGTGACACCCTTTATAAGCAAAATAAACAACCCTCAAATTAATTCTTTACTCTTGTCATAAGCTTTATTTGCGCTTTCAAGACTTTTCAAACGACTACTCTATTTTCATGACTGCTTGAAGTAGGCTTAACTCAACTTGAGCTACGCCTTGCTCTTTCCAGAGTTACCGCTACGCAAGCTCATTTCAAAGTAATGCAACACTGCCATTCGCGAGTGGGCTGAACGCGGCACTTGAGCATGTTGCAACAAGCTTTATTAGCTACTCTACCGCTTTTGCAACTCTAGCCGTACGCTGCTCTCGAGCCCTCCAGCCCTCCACCACTCACTTTGTAACACTTCTTCAAAGACTTCTTCGTCTTGCCCATACATTCTCCCTCTTTGTTCTCACTTCATTTTCATTGTATTACTATTTTCATTTTTCTTCTTGTTTTGTTGTATGTGTGCACAAGAAGAAGAAGAAGCAGAAGTAACGATAAAGTGAAAGAAAATAGTGAAATTTTCCGTGCTGCCATAATTCTTGGCGTGCCGCGCCAAGTGAATGCATAATTAAAATCTTGCACCATTCATGAAAGTGCTGCGCTATACCCGAGCACATACACACACACAGACATCGACGTGCTGCACATGCCAAACTGCCAAGCGTGTATGGGTGTATCGCAAAAGTTGTAACAACATAAAATAAAGCAGTTGCGAGTATATCGCATCTGATCGCTGCAAAAGAAATTAAAACTCAGCAGCACTTTTTCAACAACAAAAAATTTTAAAACTGCAACAAAAGTGGGCAACAGTCTCAGGCTGTTGTTGCTGACGCTGCACTGCTGCCGCGCAAAGGCGTAGCGAAAGCAGAAAAACTCGCGTATAAATGGCGATAAAATGAAATTTACGACAAGTTAAGAGGAAGTTGCTCCTTTCAAGTGTTGTAGTGCAAGCAACTGTAAATTAACAGCAACAGTGGCTTGCAATTCAAAGGAAAATTGCTCGAAAATATTTGGAAAAGTATCTATTGAAAACAACAAAAAGTAAAGAAATAGAAACCGGAACTATGAATGAAATCAATTTGAATTCTAAAGAAAATTGTCTGAAAATAGTAATGATAGTTGGAAAAGTTTTATAAAAATTTATCCAGTGAAATAGAAACGGGAAATTGATGCAAAGGTCATGGAAGTTGAATATAAAATGAATTCCATTTACTTGAGTCGACATGAATCATGGAGCTAAATTCTTAATATATAAATAAATAAATAAATATTTGGCCCAATAGCCTGAATGGGCTAAGGCCTCGCTTTCTCGCGTTAACTTGTGTGTGCTTATTATATTCTAGCATAAATTAATGGGACCGTGGAGCTTAATTCATATTTTTAATATAAAGCTTATAAAAAAAGCAAACCGATTGGAAATATAAAAAGTGATACCTTGATTAAAAGTGCACAAAAATATTAAAGTATTTAGCAGTTGTATTTAAGCCACATCAAGCCGACTGTCACAAATGATTTAAGAGAAATCAAAAAGCTGCTTTCAAATAAATGCAAAGTTGTGGTTTCTGACGATGGCGTCATTAGTAATAAAGTGATAAGCAATTAGGCTTATATTTCTCTTGGAAGCTGATGATCATTTGATGGAAGAGTTGCTATGCTAGAGGCTCTAGGCCACACTCTTGCTGGTTGTCCCACTGTGCTCGCTTGACCTACACCAACGAGCATTTAACTCTGCATAATTCCCTTCCAGACTCGCCCTATCTCTCCCTCTCCTTTATGGTCCAGCAACCAATCGCATTCGCATTCTCGTTGCGCCAAAACCATAAACAAAGTATGTCACGCAATTATTTTTCAAGTGTGTGTGTATGTGTGAATATGTGTAAAGATGTGTGCGTTGTAGCTGCTTGTATTGCTACTGCGCTACTGTACACAACTATTACCACTACAAAAGCACATTCGTATGCATGCTTAAATGGTAGCACACACACATACACACACATTTATAGTATATGTGTATTGAGTACTTTATGCGGGCACTTGCCGACTTTATGCACCGACAAGCATTATTCTTCAACTGCATATACATACATACATACATGTAAACAGCCAACTCGCTGCCCTTTCTGCCTTCACCACTCAGCCACTGCTGCCACTACCACTTCGCTATTACACATTTTATTTACAACAATCCCATGCATGCTACAGCAACAATCAGTGGCGTTGCATATATTTAACAACAAAAACAGCAAATGCTTGAGCTGAGTGCGGGAGGGCATGTGCTTGTAACTTGCTTGCCTGATTACTCAATAGATTTGGCTGCATAATAACCAGAGCAACAATGCGCACACTCGTTACCACAGTGCCGTCTTTGGCCTGGGCCTGACTTTGACGCCACCACAATTTTTCTATTCTTGTTGCACATTACAAAACGTTGCAAATTTGTTCTTATGAAACAAAAGTTTGCATGAAAATGTTTCACTTACACTTTCCTTGAATTCTTTATTTAACTACGTATCAATAACAGTTTTTTAAGAGAATTTTACTCCAACTTTCGTTCAAAATTTACTTACATGCTTACTTATATGGAGATTACAAGCTTTTGCAGGCATCGAGCTACAGTTACCAATTCCGGGTTCACATATAGCTCGAAATTTAGTATTCCGATTTCAAGGAAATCTCTGTGCATAAGCTTATTAGATTGTTTAGTTAATTTCTTAAAAACGTTTCCTAATTTAAATTGTAGATTTGGTCAGTATGATATTTTCTTATAATTTGCACAAAAATTCACAACTGTTTTCTTAAATTCCTTACACTTTTTGTCTAATAATACGATCTGAATTTCAGTGCTTATCTGATGTTTATGTTGTATGAAAAATTTAAGAAGCCCCTGAAATCGAATGGGCCTAGCTCATGAAAAATACCTGAAGTCGGCACTGCATATACACACACTTGTAACATTACTGAGAGCCCTCTTAAGTGCTTAAGTGCATCATTTTCTTATTCACACTTCTACCTTCCCTCTTACGCGCTCCAGCTCCTTGCTGCATTTTCCTGTAAATTTCTTGTTACGTTTTATTTATGGCCAGCCTAGCTGCCACTTTTCCACTGGCAACATGGCGGTATTATGTTGTTGCAACTGCATTGTGCAAATTACACGAGCGACTTGAGAAGCAGCAGCAGTATCAAAAATGGCAGCAATGTTTCAAGAGCGAAATTAGGAAGCAAGTATTCTACAACATTCGCCGTCTTAAGCCGTTTGGTGCTTCTCCAGCTGCGGATTGCGCTGTTTCTGCTGGTCTGGCGCAAGCCCGTTGCTTCCAATCGTAACTACCGGCTGCTGTTAATACTGCTTATTATTGCAACAACAATGCAATTAAAGCAAGTCAAACTTCGAGCAAAATATTTTTAGTTCCCGCAAGCAGTTGCAATTAAAATTTTCAGGAAATTATTGCGCAAGGTGGACAGGTTGTAGTTGCCATCTTTGGAGCTCGTAATGTCTTGTATTTATGTATATGGGTTACTCATGATGTAATAATTTCTATAAGAAAGGGAGCAAAAAGCTTATAAGTTGGTGTTTGTTATGGACGAGCTACGATAGCTTGGTACTACACCGATTTAGCTTGAATGTTTTCTCATGAATGGATTACCAAACACTGACAGCAATGATTGAACTAAAATTGATTTGTAAAGCTATACTAAAAACATTTTCTTAATGAAGAAACTAGTACAAACTTTCGCGAAATTGTCCAAGAGCGAAATCTCCAAAAATGTATCTTTAACAATTTTCATACAAATAAATACTTCAAAAGAACATGGAAAACTATCTTCTACAGAAATATTAATTTTAAATGGTATTTAATCAACTTTTAGAAATCTAACTTGCAATTTCCATAAAACATAGTTTTATATAGATGGAATAAATTAAATCTAAAAAAATATACAAATTAGTTTCATTGCGTGGAAAAAACAAACAAAAAGTATCAAGAACCACAACAAACAAAAAGAAAAGCAAACGCAAAGAGTACAAGATTTATAAAAGCGTTCATGCAGTGCAGCAAGCAAGCAACATGCATGAACAAGTCTAAACTGCTTTTCTTTTTGTTGCTAACAACTGCAACGACAGAAAAGTTGCAATCTTTGGTTGAACTTTGGGAAATAAAAGCCGACAGAAGAAAGAAAAGAGTGCATGCAATTCGACAACGGTTTGTAAAGTGTTTACTTTTTGTGGCGAGATTTGCCTCTTGAAAATTTAAAGACTTGCACTTCTTGGTACTGACATAAACCAACATGACGTATGAGTAACTTATATTTCCAAGCAATATTAAATTTTAGTCATACGCCACATTAGACGCACATGCAAATATCAATTTCATCATTTGTGCATAACTAATTAAAAGGGGAAATAGTTCAAAGTGCAAATTTGTTCCTTTGTCTGGCCTCACACACACAAATGCACATTTTGGCTACAGCAACACACAGACACATTTTCATACAAATTGGCATTGCCGTCTAACTGCATTCAAGCAATTAGCAATTGTGTTTGTGCGAGTGCAAATGCTTGTAGCCAATAATAACAGCAAAAGCAGCGGCAGCTGGCTTTTATTCCCACTGCAAGGCGCACTAATACCAGCACATGCAACTATATGTATGTGTGCACACACGAACGCTTGTGCATGTTTAAGCATTAGTGCCTAATTGTTAGCAGGCATGTGCGTGTGTTTATTTGTTTTTCCTTTATAGCCTTCAGTTTGAACTAAAACCAAGTCTAGTCATTGTTGTTTTTGTTTTCGTGCAATGAAGAATGGTGCAAATTGTACTTGTTCTAATCAATCTTCTGTTGCTTTTCTTTATACGGCGTAAGAAGTAGCACAATTACAAATTTCCCAGCCTCAAACTGATTAGTAATAATTTTTTACTTTCAGCAATAACATAATGTTGCCATTAGATATTAAAGCCCAAATGATGTTCACTACTTTATTGTATTGCATATATTGTACAAGTAGTATTAATGTGAATTTAATAAGGACTCAGCTTTACTGCTTAGAGTGCTTTGCACTTTTCATCTAATGAAAATTTATTTACTCTTTTTTAGTTATATTTAATTCAATCATATGCTAAAGTGCAATTATTTAAACTTAGTATGCCTTAAATTGCTCCTTACTAAAAATAATATCAAGTATTACAATTTACAAAACATTTTAAATTTGCTTTTATTTTCTGTTTTATTTCGGTTAAGCTTGCAAATTTACCTTTACCTTCAACTAGGATAGTGCTCTTGGTTGAAATTTATAAAGCTATTTTAATAGTAGCTCGTTTTTATTCAAGGTATTGCATAGCTCTATGCTTAAGTTTAGTTGAGTTTATTGGCAAATATATTACCAATTAATTTAGGATATCACTGTTATTAACTGCTAAAAATCATCTTTACAATCATTCTCTAAACTGCATATCATTCGACTTTTGAAATTAAAGCCTCCGCTCTTGTGCCATAGCATCAGATTCTGTAAAATATTCTGCTTCTTTGTTGCGTACTCAAAATCAACAAATTTACAACAGCGACAGTAAGCTGTTGCTTGTATGGGCACTCTCCATACAAATTCTACCAACTACAATTTGCCAATTGCAAGAACAAAACAAAGCATTGCTGCCAATTAATGTAAGCAAAACTGAAAACTTTGCTCGTATCTCTGCTGCAATATTTGTCTTTTTGTTGATGTGTCTATAGGTGTGTGTGTGTATGTAACTGTGTGCGTATATAACTGTGTGCGTATTTAGCTGTAAATGTATGCAGCTGTCTGAATTTGTAAGTCGTTTCTTATTATCGCATTTTCGTACAGGCTTTGTAAGATTTGTGCGTGTCTATCTGGGTTCTTACTTACTCAAAATGGAATTTGCTAAAAGATTTGAAACTGAAAACCAAACGACGAACCATCATCTGAATTATTATTAAATGAAGAACAAATCTTCTATAAATTTCGATTTTGTCGACTGCATGACTTTAATATTATTTTCGAAATTCGAAGGCTTAAGGAACAACCCTTTTTTTTTGTAAGTGACAAAAGGATTTCGGGATATGCAGCTCTACAATATTGCATCAGTGCTGCTGCCTGCTTGCGCAGTTTCCTTGCAGTCTCATTCAATTTTAATTAACCTAAAAGTGTTGCCTCATCCTTCAACGAAATTTGCCAATGTAGCGTCTTCGTCGCCATCGGTGGCTGGCATACGAAGGGCGAAACTCCATTAAAACAATAAATTATAAAGAGTTGGTCTGCACACAAAAAATAAAATGCTCTGCAATTTCATTAAGTTAATTACAAATACAAACACATTTCAGAAAATGTGCGCTCCGACACAAAACAAAAACAAAATCGAAATTAAAAGCGAGATTCAGCGACATTCGCTTGAGCGACAAATGAGCGCTTACAGTCGCAAATGCATCTGTACAAATCAGCGTCGTGTGTGCTTGTCCTAATGCACTGCAGTGACACTTCCTATTAAGTATTACGGCATGCTTATATCTATCTATAATGCCTGATTTTACAATTGCATTGCTTTGTATGGAAAAGGCGAAAAAATTTGTGAAGAAAAATGCTCAGCTACAATGGGCAAAAAAGTCAAAACTTGATCACATGTTTATAAATATAGAGCACTTGAATTCAATTACCAAATATGTGAAATTCAACTACTTCAGATCGAAATGATGAAGCCTGGTAGCCTTTCGAACAAGATCAGCGGAACTGAAACTGTGAAAATTACAAGAAAACAGCAATTCAGATTCGAATATTGATTTCGATTTTAAGTCCAATGCTTAAAAAAAATATACACTAATTTCTAGTACTATACTCAACTCCACTCTGATTTCAATCGATTTGTATGAATTCAGGCAATTCGAAGCACTGACAGAATAGTCCCTTATTTCTTTACTCTGCAGCGGATTTCAGAGCAGCAATAAAGGGAAACTGTTTTTTATGAAATATTAATTCTTTTGCGCTCCGTTTGTTACATCAGTGTTTTTTCAGCACCCACTTCAGACCACGCATTGCTTTCAAGTCACATTCAACTTTAATTTAATTAGCTCGTTAGAATGCCAGAAACGAAGCTCGAACAATTCGTTGAAATCAAATGCAATAAAAGCGCTTGTTGTCACAATCCAAATTTTGATTGTTATTACTATGGAAAATATCTTTTGACACAAAGACGCAGATGTGTCAAAACAATTCAAGTGTTGCAATTTGTAGATATCCCGATAAGGCGTGCATTTAAAAATTTCGAGTCCAACAAAAAATCGCTTTCATTATTTTAAATATTTGATAATAAGTAATAAAAAGCAACTTTTATTTCATAACTTTTATTAACATGCAATTCTCCGAGAATATTCTTTGCCATGAAAAGCTTCTCAACTCGCAAGTTAATGCGAGAAAGCTAGACCTAAGCCCACACGGGCTGTTGCACCAATCAATTAATTATTGTTATTTTTAACATGCACGAAATTAAAGAAAATGTGATTTTAGAATGTCAACAGTAGCAGAACTGCTGCAAGCTCTTCGCCACAAACGCCAGAGCGCTACAAAATTGCTTGCAGATATTGAAAATTGGTTGGCATCAGCGTTCAAGTGGCAGCACTTTGTAGCTCCCAGCAAACAAGCTATAATTACCACTTGCGGCTGTTACTGCTGACATACTTTAAGCGTCAACCAGCTGCCACTCGCTGCTGCTCTACTCCCTCCGTCAGTGCGATATATCGCCTCATACAGTGGCGGCAGCAGCAGCAACATCAGCTCTTGACATCCAGTTACGTGCTCGCATGCACATGATTAACGCAATAAAGCGTGAACTAGCGCAGTGCAGCATGGCGCAATTCAACGCTTATCAAGCGGAAGCATGGCATGACGGAGGAGCGGAAAGGCAACTCTCCGGCTCTTGCTGCGAACTAATGCGGATAATTCGAAATGCGCAGATGAGCGCTCGTTAAAATTCAAAGCGAGTCTCATTTGCGCGCAGTTATCAAATTTATATGAGCTGACCTCGTCACACACACACGCACACACGCACACATTTGCATACAGACGACCCCTGGCGGCCTTCTTGAAAAGCTGGCAGCAACGCAAAATTGAAAGTGGATATAATAGAATGGCAATTAGCGACAATAGCAGCAATAACAACCCGTGACACTGGCACTGACAGCATTGGCAGTCTTCCACTGGGAATCGGGGGCAAAAGGGCAGCTCAGCGCAGAAGTTTGAGCTAAATTTGGTAAATTGCTTTGTCTATGCATGGGAAATTTTACTAATTTTTCAATAATCGTAATAAAACATAAATTTTTTTAGAAAGCAAATTTTAGAAAAAAAATTTGTTCCAGCGTTATTCCAGCAATATTAAATTCAAAAACTATGCAGAGCAATTCCAAAAGCTTAATCATATTATTCAAAATTGTGCTAACATTTTGCCGAATGCATGAAGTTTTCATCCAAGCGAAGTTTAGCTTCCTTTTGTTTATTTGTAAAGAAAAAGTTTACCGAATAATATGGCACTTGATTTAATCTATCTCAAATATTTGAAAATCCTTATAATTAATTAACGAATACCCCAAGATCCAAGCATATGAAAAAGATATACAAATTATTTGACTTTCTGTTTCAGCTTCAGCTTCTGCGTGTGTTTATATCTCCTGCATATCTCCTAACTTTAAGCTAGCCAGATATTTCCAATTAATTGCTTTCTTGCCAACTATTTTGAAATATTATTTTTGAGTTCAACGCACAAATTGGCGCAAATAAAATAAAACGTTTGGAAAGAAAAGGGTGAAGGCGTCTCTGTGGACTGAATCTAAAATAGCTGCAGCGCGATTTCGTAAGCCGCTGCCAGTGCTGAGCGCCTAGGCAGCAAATGCGATTATGGCTTAAACGCATATACTAAATGCAATAGGGGCGATAAGGGCATCATAGGCAGCAGCAGCCGCACGCCATATTCTGCTGCTGATGAAAGCTAACTTGAGTTGCTTGATCCTTGAGTGAGGCTGCTGGAGAGGAGCGCTAAAAAGAGCTCACCACAGAAAAATTAATTTATTTTTGCTTTATTCTGCACGACAATGCAAAGATACACACACACACACACATGCAAGCATAGCTGCCACGCATACATATCTACATAAATTTGCGGCAACCAATCGCGCACACCAACACAGCTCAGGCATTTAATTTTCCACCCTGCTGAGCAAAGAAATAGTTTTTAGCTCCTTCATGCTTTATACATCCTTTTAACTTTTGCATTTTTTTTCTCTTTTTTTGGCTGTTGTTTTCTGCACATTTTCTTTCCTTCTCATTTTCTTTGCAGCATGCCGCCTTGCGCCCTTGAAGTCACTCAAGTGTCTCTCATGGGAGTCATAAGTTGTTTGGTGCCTTCTTTTTCGGTTTCGTCTCACCGCCACCACTCCCAGTTTGATGCTTATTCTCGATTAATGTTGTTGTAAGCCGCAGTTAAAAAAACTATAACATTACAACCACACTTTTTGGTCTTGCGAGCAGCGGAAAATTTTGTTCTTTTACAGTCAAAGAGAAATGTTGGTGCAAAGGCAACAAAATTTCAAATTCAGTGAGCTTAATGAAGAATGTTTGAAAAGAATACTCTACAGTTAATAGCACAAAGCAGATATGACACTAAAAGAACAAAGGAGTGGAGGTTCACTAGCATAAAAATTCTTTAAATTGTTACGAAAATTCTTGCTGCTTGCTTATACATAATCAAAATAAAATTAATCTATGCTTTTGGTTAGACGACTTCGAGCTTTCAATGTAGTACTTTATACAAAAGACAAATTTTTTATATTTCCAGCAGTTATCTTTTCTTTCAGTTTGCTGATTTCATACTTGCATAATGCTCCGTTATATAAAAGGATATTTAGTAATATTTAGAGAAGCTATCAATACTTTACCTACACTAATTTGGAACAATTATAATGATAGTTTTCACAAATGGATTATTAGTTATATTCCCAGCTAGACGTTAACGAATAGCTCCTATATGAGATATAAATCAAATAGCAATCCACTGAGAGCCCGAAGAATGCAAATACTGATTTCATTAATAAAGTTTCTTCACAATGAAATATGTACAACTTTTAAAAATTATTAAACCAAATGAAATAAATATTCCTCTACACTTTTCTGCTGAACGAAGTGATTTCTTGAGTGTATGAATTGCTGATAAGCACAGTGGGTAGCAATAAATTGAAAGCATACTTGAATAAATCTAGAGTCAAGGGAGCGAAGGGTTAATATCGGCGCATACACATGCAGCTATTATTCCAAGTATTTGGCGTGCACGCAGTGGGAAACTGAGGATTTCATTTTTCAATATCCGCCTCTTTAGCGCTGAAATCCCGGGACGCGCGTTTTTGCTGCTTTGATGTTGCGGTTGAGTTTACATTCCGCCAGCGGGGCTTGTGCAAGGGCAAAAACTATTTTCCGTTTCATTAGCGCGTGCATACAGCAACACACACACGCACACTTACACACGGAATAGCATGAAACTACTGCCGACATGCGAGGCAGCTAATTTCAGCAGAGACTAATAATAAAGGAAATTTATGCAAGGGTCGGCTTGAACCAAGTGGGTTTTACTCTAATTTATGCGAACACGCTGTGTGCTTATGGGCTTATCAGTCTCAATAGCTTTTTAAGTAAGGTCTAAGGCAGCGATAAGGCGCCTATAATGAATTCGCGCACTCAAGCGGAAAATCAAATGCAAAATTCTAAATAGCAGTATTTTTTATATGTGAGCAATGAAAATTGATACTTGAATATACCTATAAAAGGAAAGGTATAATATACTATTCCTACTTGTATTTTTATACTTAAAAATCTTGTATATGTTGCCATACTATGAATTTTAGAGTTTAATCAAGATTTTTAAAACATTTTAATAAATTGGTTTAATAAAACTCTTCTCTTCCTTTAAATTAGTCTAGTCAATGTCAACCTGTTACAGGGCTATGACCTGATGAGGTACGCCTGCAAATTTAGAACAAATTTGTTAGTAGCTTGCTACTGTTGCCGAGCTGAAGTAAAAATTTTTGATCGAGTTTTTCATAAGTATCTTCTCATGGCTACCATCAGATCTATTTTAAAGAAAAATTTATCAGATCTACGATTTTCTAGTACTAAAAAGTTTTTTCCTTTAGTATACTAAAATTAAGAGCATTAAAATATTTAAATAAACCAACATTTTAATAAAATGAAATTATTATCACACATGTAATTTATTATGAAGAATTGCATCTGTTACTTTTTCAACTTATGTGCTAAGAACATCTCGAATTTACTTATTTTAAATTCAATGCACACATAACTTTTAAATGCCCACTTGAAGCGAATATTCAATTTGCGCTTTTGTACAAATTTCATTTCCTGCAAAAGTACCTACGCCCAAGGAACGTTTTATGAATTTTATTTCTACATGTAATAAGTGAGTAGGCAGAGCGACATGTGGGGATAGAGAGGAAAATCAGACTGAGTGCACATAACTGCAGCTTCCGCTGTCGCATGAGCGTTAGTATGGCGCACGATAAAACTGGAACAATAAATACAATCACAAATGCCAAGTGCTGACCTGAGGGTTGCAGAACGAATCTCATGTGCATGTGTGTGCCTGCCTGGAGGCAGTAGTTGCACTGCTGTGTTTGAAGAAAAGTTTCCGCCCTGCAATGTGAATGTGTGTGTGTAATTGTAAGTTGCTGCTAGATTGGCAGCAGCAATTTGATTTGATTTCATCATTTCAAGTTAAGAGAATTTAAAATCAATTCCATTTTGTATGCTGGCTGGCAGTCTGCCTGTTCTCCATGGAACTGTCTGCTCGCTGCAGCGGCATTTTACTTTGCAACCGGCAACAACTGATTGATGGCTACTCGCTTGTTGCAGTGTGTGTTTGTGTGTGTGTGTGTTGCAATGCCGCTGGCATTTGTTGAACTTTGCACTCTGCACAAACAATGCACTTTGATGGACCACAGAACTGAGCAAGGAGCAGCGCAGCACTGTTTCCGGCACTATTCGAGCAGTTGCATTGGCAGTTAAATTGCAGTAAATTGTGGCAAGAAATTGCTTTTATAATATAGAAGCGCTTCTTGCATGATCACGCTGGCGTATGAGTGACACGCAGCTGATAATACTCATACGCCATGATGACAAGCGTGCATGAGATGACTTGGCATGTAACTGCATGAAGAAAAAAAGTGGCTTGAAAGGCGAACCAATTCAAACAAATACTTACAAAACAGCACAAACACACACAAGCACACATGCAACTGCAGTTAATCAGATGGCGCTTCAGTTCACGTTCCAAAAACTAGACATGCAATTTTTTAGTTTCGCAGCTAGCTTGCCTGAGACCTCATTTAAACTGTAATCTAAATTTTTAAGGGGAAGAAATATAGCATTTAAAGCTTTTACTATTTTCATAAAGTTATCGTGCAAATAGCACACAAAAATTTAGTCTAGCTAAAGTTAGACTTCGGCATCAGTTCGAATCTTTGAAATATTCATTTTGATTTAAATAAGGCTTCACTAAGCCGCCAAAAGTTGATCATGTTCTAATATGATATGACTCAAAGCAAAGCAGACGACTTGCTTCAATCAAGCGGACTCTATTGATTTACGTTCCCAAAAGGATGCTCCAAATACTCACACATCAAATCGCATGAAAAAGACATTTATGATGTCTGTTGGACATTTGGCATGCAGATACGCACATAAGAACGTGAATACAAACACAGACACACATAATTTCATACATGCGCATATGCAAATGCTAATTTGAAAAAAATGAAACGCATGACAAGCATAAGAAGATCAAAAAGCGAGTAAAAAGAGAAAATCTGAAGGAAATAAATCCTTTTTCATAATTTCCCAATGGCATGCTTTTGCTTTTTATTGCCACTAAGCGTCTGTTCTCACACACACACACACTGGCGTATGCATACTCACTTTGACTTACGCGCTGTGGCAGTCTGCTCGGCTGGCCGACTGCAATTACAATTGCCTCTGTTTGTCTCTATGTGTGTATGTGTAACCGCGGCTGCTGCTTGGTGCGTTCGATGTAGACAGCACGCTACGCTCGGCATGCCATGGAAACAGCGTAACAATTTTCTGTTGTTAATTGCAATTCATGTCTAATATTTTCAATTACAATCAATTGCAAAAAATTTATTCACAAAATTTACAGCGATAATGGAAAACGTTTTTAAAACTAAGCATGTTTTTTATAAAAAATAAGGGTTATTTTATAAATTTAGATTAGATAATTAACAAAAGGCGACGGTTAGTTTGCTGTGGTACTTTTTGCATGACAATTGACAGCGCTGTTTTGTGTGTGTGTATGTGTGTACATATTAAGGCTTTGTACTCGCAGCAGCTGCTGTTGGCGCTCTTCTAGCAATGGTTGAGAGTTCGTCTGATATGAGAAGTCAATTGTAGCAAAAATATATGCTGACATGTGCCTTGGGAGGGGCCCGCCAGCTTTGTAAGCATTCGCGAACATAATCATTGGGGTCAATTGTATTCAATTGCTGCAAATTGACAGTGATTGATGCAAGCTTTTTTTCTTCGGCAGACATACATACATAACTGCCATGCCACAGACTAATGCCACTACTTCAAGCACAACATACGATATCATTAAAATTGGCATTATGTTTCGTTATGCGCATGGAACGCAAAACGCTGAGTGCAAAGTGTAGCATGCCACTTCCTTAAGTACAACGATGCACGTTCTTTGCAAATTCACTTACATCTAGAATTTCAAAATTCATAGAGAGTTTTTGGGCGATTGGGAATTCGTTTTGTGCAAACTCATGAATCTGTAGCCCTAAAAATGTTTATACTCTGAAAGTTTTCAGGGATTAAAATTGATTTTCATACACTCAGATTTAAGCTAATTGCGTAATGGTTTCTTATTTAAAATTATTGCAAATTAAAGAACACACACACATGCTTATTTGCATACATATATATTGATAGAATGTGTTATTTTACATACCGATACCGAGAAAATTGCGCATGCATTTAAATTTAACTACCGAAATTGGAAATCCTAATACACAGTCAATTCCCCAAACCTCACTTTTCCACGCTTCATGTGACTGAAATGTAAGCAACGCACTCCCAGCAAAGCAAAACTTTACTTTCCGTACTGATATTAGCAACCGGAATAAAAGCGCTTTTATGTGATTTTTATGTCATTTCAGCAGCAAACTGCGTAAAAATCGATAAAAATGCAAATTACAGCGTGTAATGTTGTCGATCAGATGTGTGAGTGTGCATGAGTAAGATTATGCATGTGTGTGTTTGTGTTTACTTCGTTTTTAGATTTGTTTAAAGGCATAAGGTTTTAAAAGCAGTTTACAGCGAAGTTGATTATACAGAGTGATCCTTTACAATTAGTCATCAAGTCTGTGGATTATAGAAAGTTATTATAAAAGTCCCAATTTCAAGCCATTAGGATTTAGCAATTTGTTTACTGCCTACCGAAATCTGAAATCTGTGTTTTTTGTAAAAGATTGAAATTTTAATCTACAAGCAATTTTATCAAATTTCGAGCAATGTTCAGTGTATAATATTTACACGCTCTTTTCCAACTCTACTAAATTTTAATTTCAAAATGATGCATTCTATATTAATGAACATATATTGAATTAATCTTGTGCATTACTAATACTTTAACTTCAATTATTTGCTTTTATTTGAAAATGAAAACTTATTACAAAGTCCAATAAAACTTTTGAAATAAAGAAATTTTTGAAACTAACAAAGAATATAAATAAATTACCCTGTACAACGAGTTGGAGCGAGCAAAAGGGGAAGCTTGGAAAACAGAGAAATAAGGCTGTTGTTTTAATGTACAAGCGCTTAGTGCACATACATACTTATATAAAAGAAAGTATTTTCAAAGAGAAAAGCTCACATTATTCTGCTATACAAATTACGACTGTGGAATTGTTTATGTGTGACATGATGTATGTGTGTATGCATGTGTATGTGCGAGTTATATAATGCCTTTTAATGAAAGACTCACCGACAGAGTGAAGAGCGCTGGTATGGCTCTGGCTGCTTTAGTGTGAGATTATGTGCAAATAAAGTTAGCAGATTTCAACAAATTTTACAGTTTGCAGCTCCGCTCTCAAGTCTCTTTCACAGATGTATGTATGTGTAATATGCATAATTTAAATAAAATTGATAGACAAATTTTATTTTTTTTCTAAGCCGGCAAGGAATTTAATTTACAGCTTAATTGGGATTAATTTGAGTCGGAAATACTCAGTTTGACAATTTTATCTTTTGCTTTTGAACTTTTTGCTACACTGTCGGACTATTTGACACTGACTATATCTAGTTTTTGTATGGTGTATACCATCAGCTAGGTTTAGAAAATGTTTTGAAGCAAATCTTCAAACTGCTTTAACAGCGAATAATTTATTGTTTGGAATTAACAATGAATACCTACAACTGATGAGATTGTCTAAAAACCAAAATCGAAATAAAATTAATTATTACTAGTAATAACTCCCAATTATCGGGTGTGGGCTATGACATAGCTAAATTAAATTTAAAAAAAAATGTACTTAATATTATTGCCAAAGTTTTCCAAATCTATTCAGCAGGCTTTATCTCGAAAGGAAATAACCCAATACAAAACTTTCGAAATTAAAAACTTTAATATTTTAGAACATTTTCAAACAATCTTCGAGAACTTATGCCTGAATTCATGGTGAAACTTTCAAAATGGTGTATCATTCAATATTGTGCAATTCTTAAACCGTCTAAAAAAGCTCATTCTTAGAATAATAGCATGTCTGTCAAATAATAGACCTCGAAATCTTAAAATGATATATAATTTATCATGCAACTCTCTCTAGATCGTCTGAACTAAGCGCCGGTCTTCAAATAAATAATAGATAATTTTTGTTGTTGTGCTCTAAACTCTAAGCTCTTAAAATATACTGTTCTTGTCTCTTCTCTGGCAAAGAGTTTGAATCAGAAAACTGCCGCGTACTGAAGCAATTTTAGTTGCTTCCTCTCTATTTCAAATGCCAAATAACAGATTGCTTTTGTTGGAAAATAGTAATTTGTGTATTCCGGCTTTCAATCCGCCAGCATAAATTAACAAAGCAATCATAAAATAAACAGATTTTTGGCAAAATTTAAATCGAACATTTTAACTTAATTTTGAATTTATATTTATTTAAGAAATATATTCATATGTTCGATTATAAATTCTGTCTAGATTATATTCCAGTTCCGGTCTCATAAACTGACAAAGCAATCATAAAAGAAACTGATATTTCAAAGCTATAAACTTTAAATATACCCATCGCTTTTACGCAAGAAGCACAATAGCATAAATTATTGATGAAAATCTTATGCGTTCACAAATTCGAACTAACAGACACAAGCACAAACACACATACACACAAATACATACATACATTTTCAGCATGTAGAATGTTCAAGTGAGTTAGCCAAAGGCTTCATTACAGTTACCCTCTCAATGTGTTTTAGCCTTTCATGCAAGCCAAGCACACAACAAAAGCACAAGAAAGCCCATAAAGTGGTAATTTCCTTGCTTCCTCTTCATTGTAGCAGCACGTACCCAAATCCCCCTCCCTCCCGGCCTGCTGTCGGCTGAAATGCCGGGCTTGCATATGTTATCGCAAATGAAAAGTGCATAACGATCGGAAATGACCAATTTGGCATGAAATAAAAGCAACCGAATAATTCTCTCTGCCGGTCACGAGCTGCCATAAGGCCAGCGTCTGCAGGCTCAGGCCGGCTCAGCGTGTGCTCCTGATGCAGTGGTGGACTGGCGGGTGGACGACCAGAATATGTGGCAAAAGCCGAAATGCTGTTGTACGACAGTTTGCGTAGAGAGGAAGGAAAATTGCAACAGTGTTTAAATGAATGAAGTGGCACAAGCGCACACACATACATACAGTTTTAGACATACCCATATACAGCACAGACACACACTTAACACATGTGAAGAGGAAGCGGAAGCAGCAGGAATTGTTGCATGTAAAGGAGCAGTGCATGCAGTCAAAAATCACAAACAAGCACACACTCAAAAGTCGCCAGCAACAAACAAACATACAAGCATGTGTGGCAACCCAGCAAGCAAAACTACATCAAATTAATTTTGTAAATATTTTACCTAAAAGTTGTGATACGGCATTCATATTAAGTTATCGAAAATTTATAATTAGCCATGTATTTTCAATACAGCTTTAAAGCAATTAAAATTATAAATATATTAAGATTAAAACTAACTGTAAAAATTTGTGTGAAAGTTCATTTGCACAAATGTAATATGTTTCCAACGAATGCAACCCTGTCAAGCTTTATCCTTGCCCGCCTGTCCTTCGCTTGGTTTTGAATGTTTTCTGTGAACAGCAGCGCTTCTCTTTGCCCGTCTGACCGTAAATTTTTCGATATTATGAAATTATTTTTCTAGTTCCTTCATGAAACACACTTCGTAAATGCATAAATCTACGCAATGTGTAAACTTATATGCTTAAACGAATATATATGCATATTTCAAAGAAATTAAAATCGTGAAAATATTGCAAATTTTCAATGATCTTCCAATGAACAAACAGTTGCTCGATTTATGTAGTATTAAAATGTAAGCAATATCTCTCTTGCCTTTGCCGAAAAATTGCTTGCTGGGATGCTGCAATATGCAGCAGCCTGGTGCGCCAGCGATAAAACTGACTTCTGTCAAAATGTTGCTTGCTTGCGAGAATAGAGGCGCAGCAGGGCGCTTGTTGCTCCGAAATGCTGCTGACATATTGGTTGCTCCTTTATGTGGGCCTCACCCGAAATGGGAGCTCTGCAGTGCGCATGTAAGGGTGTCTGTGCAGGCGACTTGAAGTGAATGCGTGTGTTTATGTGCAAGCCAGTTCCTGTGAGTGTGTCAGTTTAACGAGTTTTATGCTTTTGGCAGTTTTCTAATGTTATGTAAAGCTGCCCCTTCCGTCCGCTCAATGCTACAAGGCCTTTTGCTGCTCATACGCTGCTGGCGAAAATCAAATGCTATATCGAGTTTGTGGGGCAATTGCTATGCAATAACAAAAGCGTTCCAGCTGTAGACGTAGGATGCTATAAAACAGCAGCGTAACTTCTGAATTGTCCGGCATATGACTATAGATTTCAATGTATATCTATAATGTTAGTAGAGAAATTTAAGAGGAATTTTCTATTGACCTCGCAGCCAACAAAATGTAATACAATGGTCTCAGATATTTTTCTATTTTTTTGGTTAGCATATTTTGTCACTATCATATCGATATAAAGTCTTTTTATTATGGCATAGCTTATTTGTGTGTATGAGTGTGTGTACAAAGAAAAGCAAGTTGTCTTAAATATATATACTGTTAGTAAGTAATACTTCAGTTTGTGTGTGTATATGCATGTAGATAACAACTTTATACTACCACACTTACCATCAAAGTACACACACAAATAAGCAAATTTTTTCATATAGATAGCTTCTTTCTGTCTTTCTGCGATGGCAGAGAGAAGTCTGAAGCTGTGTTTTCCCAAATTTTTTCTTCGATGCAAATTGGATGAAATTACTTAAGCGTAGTGTGCGTGAGTGTGCTTGTTTGAACCTTGCCAGCACAAAGTTCGATAACGATATCGAATAAGATTAAATTCCCGAACATTTGGCTAATAAAACTGGAACTTGTCGATACTTGTCGGCACTCTTAGTTTATGCTCCAAAAGGATGTCTTATGTGTATACAATTTTGTTTTTGGTTTTGTTATTATGTGTCCTATAGTTAAAACCCGCACTCCGTCATTGGTTGCTTGTGTATGTGGCTGCTGGGAACATTCGTTTCTATAAAGCCAAAAATCCACAGCTGACACGCATGTAAAAACATGCACACACAAACCTCACACATACAGACATTTTATTTCATTGCGCTATTTATTTCCTTTCGTTCCATTCCATTACGTTCATTATATTTAGTTTGCAATTTTACCGTTTCCGCTTTTCTGTGACTAATTTGCATATGACATTTTGACAAGCATGTATGGGTGCACACTGACACAGGCGCTCACGCTCACGCACACACGTATGCAAATGAATGCACGCTGCCAACGTCGAGCCGCACATATTTTGAGGTATTTGTGTGTATTTCTATGCATATTTGCGTATGCATTTGAGTATAGGTGCATGAGTGTATGAGTGTATGCGTGTGTATTGGTGTGTATCAAGGCAAATATTTGTCGCTAATGAATTAGCTAAAATCGCTGCAATTGCGCAGAACAACGCAGCCAACAAACACGAGCGCATGAGCGGGCACTAACGCACACTCAAACAGACAGACACACATACAAACATACACACGAACAGGCACAGATATATAGACAGATGGAGGATAGCAGAAGCTGTATTATGCGAACTGCATGCCTGCAACGGCATGCTCTCTATGCATGTGAGTGTTCAATGTATGAGTGCCCTTGCATTTAGGCATTGACTGACCCGTTTGCCTGCTTGGCCATTAAATTGTGCGGCATGCATAATCAATTGGAATATGTAAAGTGATTGGACAGGCCAATCTCGTGCTCTGTGAGTTTTTGCAAATTTACTTGTCAAATGCAAATTATTGAACGCCGATTTTATCGACTAAATAGAGAATTGAAAAGCTTTGAACAACTGATATGCACTCCATGGCAATTGCATGCATATATGAAATATGAGAAGAGCTTCTTAAAGCATGGTGCTGTGACCACTTGCATTTTTCACTCTCCATATGCATTCCTATTGATTTTATATTTCTGGCATTCATGTTCATCTTTCAATCTATGCTACTCTGTTTAATCCTATTTTTGAATTCATTCGTTAAATGAATAAAGTCTGCCTCATTCTGTGGATGACATGGTAAGAACAGATCAAGAAGATTTCATTGAAGGGGAACTTACCCATCAGCACAATGGACACATGCCTCTGCGTGCTGCTGAAATTTCCTATTCCGATAAATAAAAGTAAATTATTACGAGAGCTGCTGGCATTGAAGGTAAATTTCAAAGATAATTGGAACTGTTTACTAAAATTGCACTTAATACGATTTCGAATTATTTCGGCAACTATGCGAAATTATTTCAGATTAGTAAAATTCTTAAACAGATTAACGTAGAAATTAATTGAAAATTAGATCGAATAAATTTTGTTTTGAATAGTGTAAGTAATTCTGATATTTTAGCCGCAAATCGTTTTCTTAATTCCTAAAGCAATGCTGATTTAATTTTAATGAAAATGGCTTTAGATTTTATATTGCACGAACTATTGAAGACTTTGACAATTTGCATACAGCTCAGAAGAAGTCAAAGTAGAATATGTGGGCGAGCAGAGAACAACGATGAGATGCTCCTAATAGGGGAAGGCGAAGCAGGAAGCGGCGCTGGAATTCTGCGATCAGAAAAAAAATTTGAAGATGAAAAGGCACGCCGGGCAAGCACAACCAGGGACGAAAGTGGGCCACAGCATAAAAGCAAAACAGTGCAAAATTGTTAAAAAGAAAAGGAGCGAGTGTGAGAGCAGAGCAAACAACAGAGAATGAGTATGACAAAGGAACACACCTTCCTCTTAGCCACTTGGACTGAAGCGCACACACTTTGCATGTCAAAGCAAAGTTGAAAACTTTATTTTCGTGCGCGCTTCCGCTTGGCGCGCTTAAGTACTTCCGCTCGCCATAGTTTGGCAAGCGAGCGAGCAAGCAACGGAAGTGGCAAACAGAAAAAAAAAACGCAAAGAAAACGAAACGCTTCCGCCGCTGCCGCTACCGCAGCTCCTTAAGCTTAGCGTCGGGTCAGCACTTTTGTGTCAAAGTGTAGAAAAGTTTGGCCTCGTGGCTGCTGACTAGTCCAAACGGGAGCAGAGAACGCTACACTGTGCAGCGGCTAGTGGCAACACAAAGGCTTCGCGAGGGCAAAGTGAGTTTCAAGTTGCAGTAGCAACTTTTGAGAAATTTCCAAGGAAATTGCATACACAAAAGTATGTAGCATTAATTTTACTTTCAACACGAAACAGTCTTTTGTTGTTGTCATTCTCATGGCAATTGTTGTTGTTTTGGTTACTGTCGCTGTTGCGGTTGCACTTGTGCCATGATTGTTTATTATTATGGCATATTTTATAAGTTTTCACGGCATAGTTTGTCGCTCTCCATAGTTATTGAAATTTTATGAAAAAATTTAAAGCTATCATCCAACAGCATAAATACTTTATTACATCGACACAGATAGTTTTATTAGGAAATTAATCTTAATACACTAACTAAGCTCCCCACTTTAATTGCCTTCAATAAAAAACGAAATAGCGCTATCAGCTGCTTGTCTGGAATTGCATGTGTATGCAGCTATACGTGTATGTGAGAGATTAATTTGCGTGTGTTTGTGTGCCTTTAAAATATTTGAGACTCATTACTCACATTCGTAAAATTTGATGAAAACTGTATTTGCATACAAAACACACGTACGTATACATACACATGCAAACGTAAGCACACACAACAAGCACACATACATACATACTTATTTGCACGCTGGCAAAGTGTGCTGCTGCAGTCTCCGGTAACTGCAATTGAGCGTTTGCCAATTTTGAAATGCAAGGAATACTAATTTTGGAATATTCTGGCATATTCTCTTTATGACTATGAATATCTTACATAGCCATATGAATCGAAAAATCATACATTTAGTATTCCTATTTCAAGTTCGGGTATTCTTAAATAAAATTTCTGTTCTCAGTTTACGAGGAAACACTACGATTGATTTTCTGATATGAATATATTTTGCCTACTTAGCAATTTTTTCCAAGCAGCAGCGATTTTTGATATATGTAGTATGTCCTATATTCAGTGTTCGTATTCAAAGATGTCGATTTATGAACATACTATACTATATGCAAAATATTCTTATTCGTTCGCCAACGAAAGAACAGCCTGATCTGGGCGAAACTACGGGCAGACTGAGACGTACATATTTGAAGCAAACGAAGCGTAACCGAACGAACAGGACAGTTGAGTTTAAGTTCGAGTTATTGGCGATGACGGACTTGCAGCTGTGATCTCTAGGTTCTTTCGTACGGTTCATTTAGCGATACCTAATAAATCGAAATCAGTATGTTTCAAATAAACTACCTAAAGTAATAGCCGCTTGGTATTTAGTAAATTAGGTAGATATTCGTGCATACCTACTTCCCATCAGCCGATATCAGACTTCATCCATAATAGTTACTGCACATATATATATCAGACTTCAAATTCGACGAAAGATCTTTCCTAACTTAATCTAATTTTAGCCCCATTGCGCTGATTTTCACACACCTTCAAAAATTTGCAATGGTATCAAATATCTTTAGAAGCTAATTCAATATTTTGCTGACCTCATTTCTTGCTGAATGTGTGTGTGTGTGTGCATTGACTACTCAAACTTTTAGCAGATACCAAAATGTGGGTATCATAGCTTGATATGCACAGGTGTAGGCACATCTTAAGTCAGTGGGATAGACAGACATGAAAGTTGATGCAGGGATCATATTAAAATAAACTTGTCTATGGAATGTTGGCCAGCATATTTCAAAGATTTACTTGGCTTTTTTGTATACAAAAAGCCCCTGAATGGAAAGTACGCTTCCTTCTGCTTGGCTTAGCAGCTCAGCTGTTTGTTAGCAATACGTATCATGGAAGCCACTACATCTAGCTGCACCGGTGGCTGCACCAAGCCACCCATCGCTTGTCAAACTTTGCACAATTAAAGCTTAAGTGCAAAGAAAACTTTTACCGGAGAATTTAATTTTATCATCCGCTTTTGTATGCATTTGTGTGAACGAGTTTGAAAATGTTAGGAAATGTGCGCATGTGTAAATTTGACCAAAAAACTGACACATTTTGCCATAAACACGCATTGAAAGTTGAAAGTGTAAAGTTTCAGCTTTGAGAAAACAAAGCAAAATATTTTCAGCATTTTATATGCATAAATTTTGTTCTCGACAATTTTAGTTTGAAGTGTACGCTGCATTTTAGCAATTTTATCACTTCAAAGAGCAATTTCAGGTAATTTCATTCCCACTGCCAACTTCCAAAGTATTTTTGCTCATAGTCAAATGAAATTGCAAAGCATTTTCACAAATGAAATCGATTAGTAGCGGTGTTGTTGTAAACTTTTAATGAGATTAAAGTTCTTACTTCTTTCATTTCACTAAAATTTCAAGTATTTTCAACAAGGACAGTGACAAAATTTTTGACTAGTTTAGACAAATACTAGTAAAAATTTTCGAATTTTGATTGGTAGTTTTAAAATTGGTTTACGATATGGGCTTTTAGATTAGATATCTTAATTTAAAATTTACACTTGCTTTGATAACATATTTTGAAGAAAATTAGTCATTTTAATTCGTCCTTATATCTATACTGTATATACGAAAAATTTTGGATTATGCCAACTGTTGCGGCGGCAAATGCAACGTGAATTAATCGGCAAACGAATATATTAAAACACGATTTTGAATTATTGAATATAAAACGGTTGGGTCGGGTGGGGTTTTAATATCTATGAAATTAATAGAAAATGAATTACAAGCAATCAAATGAAATTTAGAGTTCTTACTTATTCGTCTATCTTCGTTGGCTGCTCGTGGAAAGTGAAATCGAAAGATGCTCGTGAAAGTGATGCAACCTTATCGAGACTTTCGTTCAATTTCACACCAGAGTCGTATTTAATAAAATATTTTGAATTAATTACTAGGGATACAAATACAAGTTTAGTTTCTTAAATTAATCAGCAACATTCCGCCCCCCGTGAATCGAGGAAGCGTCTGCAATTTGAGATTCACCAACAATGTCAAGTACAGCCAATTTAGATGCTGGTCTGCGTAGAGTTCCTGAAGCCATCTTGACCAAAGCGGATCTTACTTGACCGTCACGTGCCGAAAAAACTTCAACCACAACACCTCGCTTCCAGTCTCCTCTGCTCTCGTTATCGTCGCAAACAATCACGACGTCGCCTGCTTGTATTGGCTTAACCCTCTGATGCCACTTAGTACGTCGAGTCAGAGTGGGCAAGTATTCTGCTATCCACCTTTTCCAAAATGTCTGCTTCAATTGCTGCAGAATGTGCCACTGTTTTCTTAGACATATTTTATCTGGAACGGCAGAAGTTTGTACATAGTTTGGACAGCCTAAAAGGAAATGATTCGGTGTTAGCGGTTCAGCTTCAGTATTTTCAAGTGGAATGTGTGTAAGCGGACGGGAATTAATTAAGTTTTCCGCCTCGATGAGAAGACTGTGTAAAGTGTCAACTTGTGGAGCTATTTCTTTTAATGTAAATGCCAGGACTCGCTTGACGCTGCGCACCATTCGTTCCCATATGCCACCAGCTGATGGATTTGCAGGCGTATTGAATACCCATTCAATACCACGTCGAACACATTCCGATTCAATATTCTTCTCAATGTCCAACCACTCTTCCTTGCTGGCACCCACAAAATTCGTGCCTCTGTCACTTCTAAGTCGTACGGGTATGCCTCTACGGTTCACGAAGTTACGCAAACAAAGGATAACTGCATCTGTCGACAAATCGCGTGCCAGTTCCAAGTGTATAGCTCTAACAGACAGGCAGGTAAATAGAGCTACCCACCTCTTTTCGCGTCGACGTCCGACAGAGACCATGATAGGCCCAAAATAGTCTATACCAGTGTAAGAAAACGCTCTTACATATGGCGTAAGACGGTCAATAGGTAGTTGTCCCATTAGCGGTGTTTCGGGAGTTGCTGACAAGTTTTTGCAGAGCTGGCAGTCATTTTTTACTGACTGCACGAGACGACGAACATTAGGGATCCAAAATTTAGAACGAATTGCGCAAATAATTGATTCTTGATTTTGGTGGTGGAATTTTTCGTGAAAATGGCGCGCTATAAGGCGTGAAATAGCGTGGTTTTTTGGCAGAATTATCGGCCGCTTCGTGCACATGGGCACGCATTCTGCATTATCAATACGGCCTCCAAGTCGCATTATTCCGTCCTCATCAATTACTGGTGTAAGTTTAAGCAATGGACTACATTTATTAATTGGTATATTATTTCTTAAGTTTTCAATATCGTCAGCAAACTCGGTTCCTTGAACCAATCGACAAAGCATGATTTCGGTCATTCTGATTTGATTTGCGGTTAAAGTGGACGGCACCTTGAAAGACTCATCTCGCTTGGCAGCATTTGCTCGAAATTTAAGAACCGCATACCTGACCCAAGTCATGACTTTGATGAATTTGAAGTAGCTTGAAAATTTTCCAAATGGAATCGCGTCTGTTTCTATCTGAACTGTGTAGAGTTGCTTGGTACGCTGTTCTTCGCTGTTCTCATTCTCGGCCATATCCCACGGTGTCGTTGGCCAACTCTCTTCGGAGTGCTGCAAAAACGTAGGTCCAGTAATCCACCTACAGTGCGATGTGAAAGATTGCACTGCTTTTGGTCTTGTTGCGTCGTCAGCTGGATTCATTGCTCCTGGAACCCATCTCCATTGTTCAACTTCCGATGAATGAAGAATTTCAGAAATTCGATGCGATACAAACTGCTTATAGCGCCGAGCATCAGAACGTATCCAGTGGATTACGGTCTTTGAATCAGACCAAAAGAAAATTTGTTTCGGATTAACTTCGTGACTACTTACGATTGCGTCTTTCAAGCGTACTCCTAACACGGCTGCTTGAAGTTCTAGCCTAGGAATCGACATCGGCTTGGTGGGACTACATCGTGATCTCCCTGTGACGAAAGCAATATTGACTACATTATTGTATTGCACACGCCAATATGCAACAGCAGAGAAAGCGAGCTCACTCGCATCGACAAAAACATGTAGTTGTATATTAGCAAGAGGATTTTTGAATTCCGGATTGTAACATCTAGCTATCTTGAATTCTTTAACCTTGGCCAGCTCTTCATACCATTGGTACCACTTGAAGTATATCTCCTCCGGAATCGGGTCATGCCAACCGACGTTCATTTGCCATAATCTTTGTAACAAAAGTTTTGGCAGCAGAATCACATTTGCCAGAAAGCCAAAAGGGTCAAATATTGACATTGTTATGCTTAAAACTTCTGCTTTGGTAGGTCTTCGACTGCCAGTTAATACAGCCTTTGGTAGCTTTGAAAAAATGAGATTAAAATAAAATTGATCATAAGTGGAATCCCAATGCATGCCGAGAACTTTCTCAGGCGTCGACTCGCCGCTACACATATTCTTGGAACCAGGCGTTAGACATGTACTTGTGCTATCAGAAACGGCATGCAGCAGCTCAACTGAGTTTGAAACAAAACCTCTCAGCTCAAATCCGGCAAAGCTATGAATTTCAATAACTTTTTTAGTTATTCGAATGCAATCTTCGACCGTGCTAAAACTATCGACGTAGTCGTCGACATAATGCTTGTTGACGATGGCACCAACTGCTCTTGGATGCTCTACTTGATGACACATCGCGTTCAAATTTTTAATAAATTGCGCTGAACATGGAGAGCATACTGAACCAAATATCATGGCATTCATGACGTACACATCAGGCGGCTTTGATTGATCTCCATTCCTCCATAAAAAGCGCTGGGAGTTTTGATCTTCCTTCCGTATATTTACACGGTGAAACATTTCGCGAATGTCACCGCAAACACCTATTTTCCCTTCCCTAAATTTACACAAAATTGACAAAAGTGACTTTGGTTGGTAAGCTTCGGGTCCTTTCATTAGTACGGAGTTTAAGGACACATCCTTAATTTTGGCGGCAGCATCAAAAACCATTCTTGGTTTGTTACCTTTGTTTTTGTTGTACACAGCAAAGTGAGGCAAATACCATGTTCGCGCATCAGACAGCGCAGCTTCAGTTGGAGACAACATTTTTGCATATGACTTTGCTAAATATTCTTCTATTTTTGCCTTATACCATTTTGCAATCTCTGCATCGTACAACATTTTCTTCTCAGTGAATTCAAGGCGCTTCAGAGCCATACTGTAGCTCTCAGGAAAACTAACATCGTCGCTTTTCCACAAAAGTCCGGTTTCGTACCTACCGGCAACTAACTTTGTTGTTTCTTTAAGAATTTGTTCAGCTCTTTTGTCAGCTGCAGACTCTATGCAGGGCAATTGCTTCGGCTCAAAACTCTCTAAACTGAAGTAGTCGGAGATTTCTTTGCGCAGCTCACTCATATCTTCTCCTTCAACGTGGACGTGGCACACAGTTGCATCGTCAAGGCTCTCTTCATTCGAGCCAAAAAGCGTCCATCCTAACTTCGTTTTGTGCGCAGTGAAACCTTCGTCGAAATTTACCACATTCACAGGCCGGACCAAATTATTATGAGGCATGCCTATTAAAAGCTTAGGAATTGCGTTTGTATAGTCTGAAATTGAAAGACTTTTGAGTTCTTCACATTGTTGTTTAAATTCCGCAAGACTTAATGTTTGTGGAGGCAAAAGTAACTTCTTTGTCGTGCGTACACCCCTCATCTGAAATTTGACTGCACTTTCGTGAGTGCCACAAATGTCTAAATTTACTCGTCGTGACATTTCGCTCGTTGTCTGGTCACCAATCCACTTCAAGGAAAGCAAATTAGTTTCTCCTTTCAGTCCTAGAATGTTAGCGATTTTCTCTTCCATAAGCGATACCTTCGCTCCATCGTCAATGAAAGCCATCACTTGTATTATTCCTTTTGGTCCACTTAATTCTACTGGCAAGAATTTTAATAAAGTTTTCTTCTCAAAAGATATGCTCGTATCGCCAGTACACCTGTCAGTCGATATGTCAGCTGAAGTTTGAAAAGCACTGACTGTAGCAACAGCTGTTTCCTTCGGCGCAGGGTTGTCATTTTCCGCACGTTTACTATTGGGATTGTGCAACAATCTGTTATGGACTTTTCGGCAGGATGATATTCCACATTCGCGACGCTTAGAGCAATTTTGGACATTATGCCCACTACGGAGACAGCAGAAACACAGGCAATTGGTTTTAACGATATCCCATCGTTCGGCACAGTCAACGCCTTTGAATTTTTGGCATTGGTATAAATTATGATATTCTTTGCAAATAATGCATTTCTGTCTGTCTTCGGTTACTGTCAGCACTGGTTTTGAGAATCTGATGGGCCTTTGAGTTTGTTGTTCGTTTGTGCAAATTGGCTTCGACTGAACGACCTCTGTAGCCATGGAAACGTACATTGCAGTTTGTTGCAGCCATGTACTGAAGTCTTGCACTGTTGGGTATAGCTGTTTTATAGCGCATGTGTGACGCGCCCATTCTTCCCTTTTATTCAACGGCAATTTACTCACCAATTCGTCTATAAGCGTGGGGTTCGCTAGGTGAGGTACTGCACCTGCGTTCTCCAAGAAGGCAGTCAGGTTGGAAACCATGGAACTGAAGTTTATTATTTCGCTTAATTTCCCTCCGGATATTGCTGGAAACGCGCGTGCCTTAGCGAGCTGGCTTCGAATTAGTTGCTCCGGTCGGCCGTAGTGAAATTCAAGGGTCGTCATGACAGTATTAACGCTAGCTGGGTGAATCAGCAAAGATTCAACGCGTTGTCGAGCAAGTCCTCTCAGTGATTTCTGCAAGCGAAATAAGTTTTCTAAATTGGAATAAGAATACATAGCTGTGGTCTCTCTGTATGCCACAGAGAACATTGGCCATTCCTCTGGCGATCCAGAGAACAGCGGCAGATCATGCAGCTTGCGGACACTTGGCTGATTATATTGTGGAGTCCATGATGGTGGCGGTTGAGTTGGCAGCGGCCTTGGAAATTCGGGAACATTTCGTGTGAAATAAGTTGGGGTACTCAGAGTGGCGTTGGCAGAGCTTGTGTAGATAGCATTCGGAGCGAAGTTGCTACTAGCACAATTAAGGTTAGGCGAGTTAATGGTGGCGAATTTTACGCCGGTATTGTTGGTCGTAGCGATGTTGGCAGCAGAGTTTACGTCGGCAGAATTGACAGTGGCAGATCGCATAGCAAAGTTGGCGTTTGTAAAATTCACGCCGGCAGAGGTGGCGTACGGAGAGTTTACGGCAGAGGTGAAGTTGGCATAATTCACGGCAGAAGTAGAACCGGCAGGGTTCACGACAGAAGTAATTGTGGCTGATACGTCGGCAGGGAAGACGTTTGCTAGATTGACGTCGGCTGAAGTGACGTTGGCAGAATAAAGGTTCGGAGGGTCGACGCCGGCAGCGATGACGTTGGCAGGGTTAACGTTAGCTAGGTTTCCGTAAGCTGAAATTACGTTGGCAGAAGAAATATTAGCAGTGTTTACGTCGGCAGAAGTGACGTGGGCATAGGGTGCTGCTGTGCGCGAAGCAAGTGTCTGCTTGAGACATAACCTTTCTTTTTCTGATGCTGCAAGCGACAATTGCAAATCTTCTATTTGCTTTTGTAGATCCGATGTTGACTTATCGTGACTGACGATGGTGCAATCGGGCTCCTCATCGCTGGCTGAACTTAGTCCGTTGTTTGGATCCGACATTTTTCTATAATTTGGCAAAAGATTAACAGAGGAGGCTTCTTTATTGCTCCGCAGGTTGTAGCGTCTCATCGGCGTCGTTTCCACGAAATCAAAATGGCGATTTATTCGTTCCAGAATAAATATTAAAATAATGTTGCGGCGGCAAATGCAACGTGAATTAATCGGCAAACGAATATATTAAAACACGATTTTGAATTATTGAATATAAAACGGTTGGGTCGGGTGGGGTTTTAATATCTATGAAATTAATAGAAAATGAATTACAAGCAATCAAATGAAATTTAGAGTTCTTACTTATTCGTCTATCTTCGTTGGCTGCTCGTGGAAAGTGAAATCGAAAGATGCTCGTGAAAGTGATGCAACCTTATCGAGACTTTCGTTCAATTTCACACCAGAGTCGTATTTAATAAAATATTTTGAATTAATTACTAGGGATACAAATACAAGTTTAGTTTCTTAAATTAATCAGCAACACCAACGCTAGTTGAGTATTAACTCAAGCGAAACTACAGCAACGTAAACAACTTGCTAGCGTAAAAGATTAAATTTGAAAAAGCAGTCGTGTGCAGAAATTAACATACGTTCGTTCTGCAGGCTGCTGGCAGCACAAACGCTTCTGGCCGGACTTGAGGCGCAACGGCAATATGTGTCCCATATGCGAGCTGTGCTGTGTGACTGCAAGCATCGCTAGTCTCTTGGCATGCGCAGCTGTTTATGCCACAAATACACACAATTACAGCCCGAAAAAAGCTGTAATTAAATTTGTTGGCCGCGTCGTGCTGAGCATGCAAAGGCGTATGTGCCGGGTCAAGGCAAGATGTTGCCAGGCACACTCAGAAATTATTTAAAATTTCCAGCAGCAATTCGAGGAAATGCACAGACTAAAAGTGGAGCGTAGTCATAGCGAATATTTCGGATGTCAAAGGCAAATTTTGGAGTATACTCGTTAAAAATTAGAGAAAAGAAGAGCAACAATCTACAGAATTGAAACATAAGGTAGCAAAAAAAAAAGAAAAGATTTTGGAATTTTTGTCGTTAATATGAACTTCTCTCACTCCAGATAACAACTGAACTGCACAGTTCCCAACTCTATTTCGGCATATAAACTTTTTATGAAGTTCGAGCAATGTTCTTATTAGACTTCTAGCTATTTCTTATTTTTCACATTTACACTTGAAAAAAAAGTATATTTTGAATTTTGTATTTAACTGGCAATATCATATTTTGTAGCTTTCAGACTCCTATAAACCTCTTTAGATTTGTGCAAGATAGTTCTACTCAGACCCCAAGCTAGTAAGGCAACCTTAAAACAACTAATAACTTTAAGCTAACTCTCTGCTCTCGGCGCTATTCAGACACAAAAAACAATGCAGATTTTTTTGTTGAACAATTTCTTAAAAACTCGGTTATTATATTTCAGCTTCTTGAATAATCGGGGTTCCCAGTCAGCTCGATCAAGCTTTAAGCTAGTTTCATATCAGATATATCGATTTTCAGGCTACTTCAGTGATCTAGGTACCCAGTTAGCTCAATAAACCTCTAACCTCTGCCTCGAAAACTGTCAGAAAAATGGAAAATTGTTTCTATATCAAACTGTTGGCTGGTTTTTCAATGTGACATTGGTTGGTAGTTTCAATAAACTGCTTCTTTTTTTCTGTCGCTTTGAGTGCTTAACACACAAGCATACAAATCAGATTCCTTTCAGACATAAAAGCACTTACGTTAAAATAAATCATATGCTTCAAGTTATATAATGGCATTAGCAAAATAAATTTCCACTTGAAATATGCAACGACAAACATTATTTATCGGTCAACAACGAGCTACGCGGAAAGCTACAAAAAAGTTTCAATTGCATTTAATTTTATTCGCAATTGAAATAAATTGTGATTTTAAGTGAGCGTGGGGGCGTATGAGTAATCTGAATTTTTATTCTGAAATACTATAAAAGTAAAACAGCCACCAAAAAACGCTTTTCGAATTTAAATAAAAAGTTGCAACGAATCAGCGAAGGCATAAACGTGCGTACAATGTTGAGAAATTGCCAGCGTGTGCGTGGCAACATTCCTCATCGATTGTAGACATTAAAAGCATCCGTTTGCATTTTTGATTTTTGTAGCGTGTGGCAACGTGGCGTGGCTTGGCTTGGCTTTTGTGCGGGAATTGCTTTGACCTCAGGCCGCACTGCGCCGCACCGCCGCAACTGCAGCCACATCCGCGTGCACTTCCGCTGGCATTTCCGCACACACGCACATGCACTCACATACACTCCCACAGGCCCCGTGACGTGCCACAGCGCGCAACTTTTGTGAATTTTAATTTTGCTGCCGCGTGGCGGCTGCAATTTTATCTCTTCTCTCGCGCCGAGCAGTTAGTTTTTTCGCCTGCCTGCCGGTTCGTTATTGTCCGCAGCGTATTGTAAAATTTTCATATTTTTTTGGCAACACTGTAACTGCCCCCCGCTTCCCAGCCCTTTTTAGTGCCGCCGCCATTCGGCAAACTTATAGATTACAACACCGCACAGCATCCGCCTGGCACGCTGACCACACTCACTACACTCCCAGGCATGTGCACACACTCACGCACGCACTCTCACACATGCACGTAGGCTGCCGCACAAGAATGTCACTGCATTTCCGTTGTCTTTGCAATTATTTTTCCGCTGACTCTTGTGTTCGTTTATGTCTGAAAGTGCTACCCGCTTGGGGTGTGCAATATTGCATAATTCTGAGGCTCTTGTGCCTCCCTACAAAAGCTTTTGTATAGTCAGCTACCAAATGAAAATACAATGCAAGCAGAAACACAATTTATAAAGTGGTCTTATGCCACTTTTTAAATAAACAGATCGAAGTTTCAATGATATTTTCATTACCAAAATGCTTGTAGTATTACATACGATTCATTGTTGTTTTCGCAAGTAAATACAATTTCATTCCTCCAAAGAATAGTTGCATATTATTGGCAAACCAAACAAGAATGAGAAAATTAAATCTCAAATCTATAAGATAATATTTATGCCAGCTTGCATGAACTAATGCCAGAGCTATAGAACCTATTTGTAAAATGCTTTGTTATGCATAAAATCTTTCGTTTAAACATGCCTTAGGCTGCCTTCGGAAATTCCTAAATGTAAAGTGCACTTGATTTGAAAAGGAAGCTGGTGCAGATCTCCATTTCTGGAGTTAAGACTTTCCAAAGCACAATGGCGAAGTAGATTCCAGTGTTGAAGAACCCACGCTAGTGTATTTAACTATAATTTGGAAGCAAAATATCATTCAAATGGATTTTAGTGCAATTTTATAGCCAGCATTTAATAACTAATTCCATTCCAATGGAATGCCCTTGGCCAACATGCTGCGCTATCTTGTGGAAAGCTATACCATTTTTTTAAAAGAATTTAAAAATCAAAGCCCAGCACACCGCAATTCCGCATCCTGCCCACGTGCCTGCACTGCAGCATTTAAATTGGGCTCCTTCGAGTCCTCATATTGCTGATGCCATGCTCTGGTCCACGCTGTTGATTGCATGCGTGGCATTGCAAATGCTAGCGAAATTGATTTATAATTTTTATGCGCAACATTTCCGCCAACTCTTTCCCCACAGCAGTCACGCAGCGCAGCTCGTTTTGCAGCAATGCTGCCGTTTGTTGTCTTTTCGCTTAAATTAAGTCTCATTTTAATTGTGCAATTTCGGTCAAGCATTAACGACATATATGTAAGTGCATGCAGTTTTGCATATACACACACACACACATACACGCATGTCGAATAAGAAGAAGCCCGAGCTTCAATGCTCTGCTGACGCGTATGCAATATATAACGCTGTTACTTTTGATTTTAATTAAAAGTTTGCATTTCTTCTTTTAAATTGCTTTTTTATTTAATCTTGCAATGCTGCTGACCCCATTTTTGAGAGAGCTAACTTCTTTAACACCAGATTGCTAAAAGAAGTCAATTCGACTGCTTTTTTAATTTCAATTAGAAACAAAATTATATTTATAATGATACAATCTCTTACAATTTTGAGACTTGAAAGACAATAAAAAGAGTTAGGTATATCCCAAAAATTTAAAATGCGAACAACAGTAATTCAAGATGATCTTATTTACATTTTCCTTGAAAGATTATAGCAAAATTACAAAATCGAAGAAAGAAATATATTTTGCTTATCTCATGAAGGCCCACTTTCTGCTATTGCTGAACAACTCGCTGGCCGCTTTCATTCCCTCACGGCCACACTCACACTTAAGCATCCATTGACATTGTCCGCGCTGTTGAAATGTTTAAGCTTGCGCAACATTAAAAGTAATCTTGACATATAAATCAAATGTAAATGCCAAAAATGCGCCATTATAATATTTTGTGCTGCTCTCCTGCTCCCAATCCTGCACCGTCATTCGCCCATGCTGTGCCTCAATGCTTGTGGTTATTTGCAGCATACAAGCTAATCGCCACGGTGGCATCATCATCATCAACATCATCGAGTATAACAACAACAACAGCAAGGCCAGGATAATGCGCTGAAAGCACAGTAATTTACTAAAGTCGCAAATAGTCAAAGCTAAAGCCGAAACAAACAAAAAATAGCTAACAAAAAATTCCAAAAAATACTAGAAATAGAAATAGACACGCAAAAAGTAAATGACAATAATGACGTCATAAAAGCACATTGCAGCAATGTCAAAAATGAACACATACTTACAAACGCTTATACTGTGGCACACGCACAGACAGCTGCGTACTGAGCATGATTCCTTGAAGGAGGGGTGTAGCTGTGTGTCCTGTTACGATTCTAAAAGAGTGTCGCCGGCATCATTCAGCTACCTGAATTTCTAGAATGATACCAAATTAAGCTATATATGTCAACGACAAAAAATTTTGGACCTACATATATGAAAACAATTAAGGTATAGCTTCCCAAAGGATCATCAAACTGCAGGAACTAATCTCATGTAAATTTACTTTCTGGATCATCAAACTTAAATGCCTTTTTAAAACCATAGCCAGAGGTTTTACAAAAATAGAAACGCCTTCGTGACCAATTTGCATATTCATCGTATCTCTTTCTCTCTTCAGTATCTACAGATATTTTCATGCTAATTTCATAGATTCTTAGCGTTAAAAATTGTATGTACATATGTAAGATACTGAACATATCATACTTAAAACCATTTTACTTGTACATATTGGCTCGTATTAGATTATAGAGTTAGTATTGACATTGCGGCAATTCTTAAGTTTCCATTCCACATTCAAGTTGAGCTTGAAAGAGGATCCACTGTATCCCTTGGATACGTACCTGCACATATACTCAAATACACAGATAATCGTACAACACAAATTCATATAACAACAACAACAACAGCAAATAAAAACAGCAAACACAACAACAACAACAACAACAATGTGCTCAGCAAACGTTAATAATGATAAGCCAAGTGAATGCTAAAACAATAAACCGCATGAAACGCAACTAAACGAAGATGCGGAAAGGAGAAGCTGTGTGCGAGCTACTCGCAGCAGAACCAAGACCGTTAGCGAGACAAAACAGTGACACTTTAAGCAGCCAAATGGAAGGCGACACGCCGCTGCTTTACGCTGAGAAGTGTGAAGGACAGCAGTAGCTGAAGGGGGCGCGCAAGCAGGTGCAGCAGCTACTGCTGAGTTGAAGCTGGAACTAGGATTGTAAGCTCAGCAGCTCAACTGATCGGCAAGAAGTGCTATCAGAAGTAGCAGCAGCAACAACAACAACAATAATGGCCATAGCACTGGAAGTGGACGACTCGCAAATAGAAAGCGAAAAGCAATGGCAGCTTCTGCTGCCAGCGGAAATGACACAAATGCGAAAAATATTGCTTACAGCATGTTTGCTGCTACAATAATGGCGGTCAGCAACAAAGCCAGCAGCTCCAACAACAACAACAACAATAATAATCACAAAGTCGAAAGAAATGAGTGAAAGCACCAGCGACGAGCACGAGCAGCACGACCGCAACAAAAACTGAACGTGGCGGGGGACACCTAAAGCTATCAGAGCATATCAAGGAGCATTTGGAAACGCATTTAGTAGCAAATACAGAGTAGACAGAGGGCGGAGGGCGGAGGGGGGAGGCAGCAGCAAGTTGTGCGTCTTCGCCATTTGTATTTGTGGCTGTGATAGATAGTGCGGTAGTAAGGGAGCGCATAGATCCTGGGAATACCAAATGACATTAAAATTTGCTGCTCGTATTGCCAACTGTTGTCGGTCGCTACGAGTACTCAGCAGCGCTGTTTGGGTGCAAATCATCAAAAGGACATTACTGAATGCGCGCAACGAAGTGTTAAAAGCGCCGCACAATTCAAACGAAGAGGGACACTGTAAGATAACAGACAGCAGTGTAAGGAGAAGGGACACAGCCCAATTGAATAAATCAGTTTATGAGCTGATATTGGAATAAGCGCTGTGTAAGCGCTGTAATAATTGTCAGGTAGTTGGATGAGGCTGTCGACGAGGAATATCTTAAGAATTTATCCGATTTTTCGCTTCAATGTTTTTCTTCATGACGACAATAATTAACTGAAATTCGAAATCTGCAGAATGCTCAAAGAAAATGTTTGGAAAGTTACAACTTTTGTCCTTTCATTTTCCAAGTTCATATTTTTATGAATTAAGTTCGCTTCTAAGAGGCAGTTGAAAATTATCGAAGCTGTTCTGATTTTCATACAAACCGAAGATATAAACGGCGAGTTTTATTGCCATGTTGGAAAAAGCTTTCGGAAATCCAAGCTACTTTTTTCGAAAATATTTTTTGGAAGTTGGTACAAGAGTTTCGCTTGCATTTTATGAATAATTAAATCACTTTATTTAGTGTAACTCTTATTAAAAAGAAATCTTCAGAGATACTAAACATACAATTCATGTTGTAAATTTTATAGAATTTTTAACTTGATCCAATAATTTTGACACTGGCTCGTTAGCATTCTTCGTTCGTTTCATGCCAAACAAATAAAAATATTCAAAAAAGATATTTCTTTCTCAAAATTAGTTGGCATAATATTCTACACAGAATCGCAACTCAATGCTAGAAATTTTAAAGCAGCTTCAAATGAAGATGTACTTTTTCTACTTCCAGCTCAAAGTTTTAGCTATCTAATTTTTCATATTTGATTTCAAAACATTACAAAAATTGCTAAAATATTAATAAACTACAGTTACGCTTGACACTTTGTGTGCTGGAAAAAGTTATTAAATTTAAAGCAGAGAACGAAAAAGTGTACAACTTTTTTTATTACACTTTACATTGCTGCAATTTATTATAATTACACATAATTTAATAAATAATATACAGCACAAATTAAAACTGACTTTTACCGTTTGCAAGCATTCCATTTTATATTTCACGCATCGTTTAATAATGCACTTTTGCAATTTGATGCGCCAAATGGACTATATTTTTAATTTTACTATTCATTAAAGGTGCACATTTTTTCAATGCCATAAAAAACAGCAAATAATTAAAAAATCAAAATTAAATGTGCTGCAGAAAAAAATAAGCGCATTTACTTGCATTACACAATGAAATTAATTAGAGTGTGTCAGTGTATGTTTGTATTCAAATAATGTGTGTAAAAGTTGTGGCATATAATTAAATAATTTTCATTTGAAATTAAGTGGCGTGAAGTAAGATTGACAGCGGGGGCAGTGCTGAGAGCGCTTGACAGATGACTGGCAGTAGCAAGTGTCAGAGACAGAGGGTGAGGTGCAACGTTGCAAATTGCATGCTCTCTTAGCTGTCATTTCGTTTGCGTTCATCTTAGCCGACTTTATTCAGAGCAGAAAAGTATCTATTAAAAAAGCATCAATTGAGGTTCTTCTTAAAATGTGCATGTCCTTGGTAACTGTAAATACACATAGGTATAACGGTTTATTATTGCTTATTGTTGACTGACTCCAACTTGTCAGTTTTTCCAGTATCTCTGCCCAGTCTTACACATGCACAACTGTCGACCCGTCGACACTTTATGCACTTTTACAACAAAAACAACAGCAGCGGCGGCAGTTAATTTTATTGCATATTTAATGAACCATTTTAAATGTGCGTCAATACTGAATGCATGCAAGCAGGCGTCAAGCCTGACGGTATTAAAAATGAATATATGCACATAAGCCAAGCCTGCAAAAAGTCAGGGTTCAAAACCAATTTAAATGTTGCTGTCAGTCGCGATCGTGGCTGCTCCATTGAAGTGTTGCAAAAAATAGACAACAAAAAGGTGCTTGACTGGTGTCGGGTGTAATGCATGTTTGCATTGGCAGGGATTTTATTTTAAATAGTATAAATGTGTGCATGAAGAATGCAAAGAAGCAGGGGTGTGGCGCCAACTGGGCTTAGTGGCTAGTAAGGGGATTGAGGTACGCCTAAGAGAGTTCCACGAAAGGGGGTTGCCGGGTTGCCTTAACTTCAGGCAAGTAAGCTCAATTCTTCCAAATCAATTTGAATTTATCAAATCAGCTCGAATCTTTCGAAGCAATTGCAATAAAGTTGAGGCACTTCGATTCTGCTCAAGTTATTTAAGTGTCTAACTTGAAATCCGAAATGCCAATAATTAAATCCAACTCGAGTCTTGGTCATTGAAAAATTTGGTAAACCAATTTTCCTTGGAACAATTAAGTCTATCTCTGCTGCTGCATAACAATAAGTGGTCAATTTTGAAGGCATTTATGCTTTTGTGTTGCTTTTGTAAAAAAACTTGGAATTTGAAAAAAACAGATTTTGTCATATGCCAGTTTAAATTATTATTAACTCAATTCAGAGCAAAGTAATACTTTTTCTGTTTTAATAAGTTACGTAAAATTGCAAGCATTTTTTTTATTCGTATAACCAACAATTAACTACATTTACAACAATTGTAGCGCTTTTCGAACGAGTGACAAAGAAATGCATTCCATTATTTCCAAATAAATTGCGTGCCTTTAGCATCAATGAAAATGTATGCTAGACTGCCCGAAAAGTGAATTGACATTTCAATTATGAAAGTAAATGAAGCAAATGAAGTAACAACAGCAACAAATTGTTGCTTCAATTACTTGCCTGCCAATTTCAGAGTTACAAAAGGGCTAGTGTGACATGTGTTGCAGACAGGCAGTAGGTCCATAATCCTGTGTGCATGTGTGTTAGCTTTACGTATTCGCACACACATACATATTCCTGTAATTTCACAAAATTTTTGGAATGGTCTTCAAAGAGAAATATTTCAGTTTTTTTTCTTTGAATGCAGAATTATGTATGTTCCCTATGCCACTCTAAGCATTTTGAAGGTATTTTATGGTTTTACTATCATGACATAAATTTTACGAAATTAATTTTACGAGATTGAAAAAATCAGGCTACAGCTAAAAAAAATTGCATTGAAATTGATTTTTTCATTCATTGAAAAATTGCACAGTCGACCTAAGGTAAGAATAAAGCAGTTGACATTCAAGTGTTCAGATATATTCAAGAGACATTCAATAACAATAAACTTCGGCCAAAACTTCGGCCATTTTGATATCCCCTCCAATTATTACTTCGCCAGCAAAATTCATAAAATTTTAATATGAGCCCAAATTTTTAAAAAAATGTATTCATGTTATTTGCAGGTATTCTTCGTGCTTCTTTTTGCTCCGAGCAACCAAGCAAATTATTTCAGCCATCTCGATCTTATCAGCTGGACTAAACTCTTGCCGTTTTTCAATTGAAAAGAAGATAAAGTAGCGCAGTTCGCCGCTCCTGGCAAAGTGCTTGGCTGCCAGCTGACACACAATCAAATTAAGCCACTGCCTCAACAACAAACTGTTTTACCGGGAAACACTATTTACACCTTGCATCAACACGAAATTAATGTGTTTAATCTGCTCTACTTGCCCTCGACGTTTCCCTTGCTTCCCTACTTCTGAAACTTGCAGCAAATGCGCATAAATCTAATGAATTTACGAAACTACTCGACGAAGTTTGATTGCTTACACGTTGGCAGAACTCCAATACACACACACACAGACACACGCATAAAGCTGAGAATGTAGCTCATAATCATCACACGCACAGCTGAGCTGACTAGCTGCCTGAGCTGCTTGTCTATTTGCCTATAACTTAGCCGTGTGTCACAACCGGAACTGCAGCTATCGCCAGCTACCGTGCCGGAACGACATTTTGGAGGCATGCTACCAAAAGCTGCAAACGTGCAAACGTGCAAATCATAAATTATTAATAATCTTGTTTACTACATGCTACCTTTTTGTTGGGTAGGGCGAGAGGACGGCCAGCAAGCTTATCCCAGGCAATTTGTTTACTAAGAGCCAAACAAAAACTACAACTAATAATTCCAAGCGCTTGACGCCGTTACAGCACCGCCTGCGCTCATGCTTTCAGCTTAACCTGAGTAGGGCTGCAAACTTGAATGCTTTCCCTCGAGCAAAAAAAAGAGCCAAATATTGCTAAGCAACTGTTATACATTATACATATGTCATATGACTTTTGGTTATATAATGAAAACTTTAAAATTGTATTATTAACATATTTAAAATATACTTTCGGCGGATTGAACTTATATACAGATGCGTGCCATCGCATCATATTCTTCTTCTTGTCATTTATCTATTTTATACTTCAAGATATTAAAGGCTACCATTACCCCACTGCCTTCGATGGAAAGACCAAGTAGAGGAGGCACTGGCATTTCAAACTGTAGAAGGCTCGCGAGAAGCGGGGCTGCCTGTAGAGTAGCCATATATCAGGTTGTAGCCCGGTTATGGATTGGTACTGAATAATCGAGAATAAGAAGATCACGGCACTATTCTTATATAGACTATTCTATTCCAAGTTTGCCAAAGAAATTTCATTTTTTTTTATAAATGTTTTGTTTTTCTTCAAACATAGAACATAAATTAAATTCTTTTTAAAATATTAGATAATAGAGCTACACTAAAATTCTGACCAGGGCAGTTTTTCAAAAGAGTTTAAATTTTGTAATATTTTTGTTGAAATATTTTGTTCATATTATTCTTTTGAAACTTTTTTTAACCAACTGCTTATTACGACATTTGAAAAAATAAACAATTTAATTTTTGAATAATCTTACTAAAAATTGTAACTGAACAAAAAGTTACACACGCCAATCCAGGATTAACATTGCAGCATTAACGCTGGTGAGCAAAAAACGCTCAAACTTGCCGTAACGCGTTTTCGTGAAAAACGATAGCAGCAGCGAGAGGATGGGGAGAGAGGAAAACTTAAGTGAAAGGTATGCGCTGCAAATAGGCACTTTACACTCTTATCGCAGTAACAAAAACAACAACGCCACTACTCCCAGCAGGCAGACGGACGACGGACGATGGCAACAACAACGACAGCAGCGCCCTGCAACAATCAAATAGGCCAAAAGTTCGCCAATCTTCTCAACAAGGTCAAATGAAAAAGCACTTAAAGAGCAGCGCAGCGCCTGTCAGCAGCGTTAATGGCTCGTATTGCTGCTGCCACAACCGCTTCTGGATCTCTTCTTGGCTTACTGCTTGCCCTTCCTCAGCTATTGCCATCAAATTTTACGCACACTACGCCAACAGCCCACCAGTAGCCCACTGCAAAGGACAGCTCACTGAAACTCGAGCTAGTACGGTTAGTTGTGGGGCGGGGTGGGGTCGGCTGTGGCATAAACTGGTATTAAATTATTTCTTAACGCTTAGTAAATTTTATGAAAATTTACAAAATTAATTTTTGCGTGTAAAACTTAGAACTTGTGCAAACACAGCTCGGTCTAGCGTTGCCAGATCGCTTGACAGGCTGCTCGCCGCTCAATAGCATAGTGCGTGCTCGTTCAAGAGCGATGGGAAGGAAGGAGCCAGTAAGCTGGCAACGATAGCTTGCGCTTATAGCGTAGCAGAAGCGAGTGCCGTGGCTTTTGTGGGTGCCAAGGCTATTTACGACCACTAACACCAACAACACCGCCTCTGCTTACCCTCTCTTACAAACGGCGTAAAGTTACATTTGTGTGGTTGCCGATGCGCATCCCCTCCCCCCTCCCACCAAGCCCCTTCTAAGCAAGTTGCTAGCTGAAGTAGAATGATTTTCATCAACAAAACTTTTGCCCGTGCCGCTCATTTGTGTTTGTATTTGTGTGTGTGTGTGTGTGTGTGCCGCTAACAAAACAACAAAAAGCGATTAAAATTAAATTTGCAAAAGCATTGTTGGTCATTTATGTGTATATGTATGAGTGGCGCGCGGTGGGCGGGGCTTACAGGCCAGCAGGCGGGAGGGCGAACGGGCGCTAGTTTAAAATTTAAATTGGATTTCAGCCTTGGCCAAAGTCCTGTAATTACTTTTCGGTTAGGTAATACAAATTTTTGATTAATTACGAAATTTTCAAAAATTCAGAATCTTGCCGGTTTGAGTTCAAGCAGCGTTGAGAAGTTGTTGATATGAAGCTATGAGATCTTATTGTAATGGCACAGCAATAAAGTTCGAAAAATGTTAAAATTTTATGCTAAAGATTTCGGCTCAAATTTCAATGCAAATGCAGCTTAATAATAATGTCTAATACCTTAAAGTAAATCTAAAATTTTCTTTCAATTTTGTTCACGAATTCCCCGCACAGCTAAGGCGATTCAGTAGAATCCCTAATGTAGCAAATAGAATTCCAACGAAAAAACAGCAAGCCCCTGAGGCTTAAGTGAAACTGACAGCTTAACTTAGGTACTTAACAGTGTTTGCAAAAATTAAAGCATGTTCCAGCAAGACCTTTGTTTCAATTTACGGCAAAACTTTTCTTATAGCAAATGTGCAGCAACCACATTTAAACTTAACAAAATACGATCAATATAGAAAATATTCCGTTGCCTTAACACGGTATAAAATGTAGTTTTTTAAATTCAAATTTCAAGGCATTGCAAAAATTTCGAACGATGAAGAATTTGATTGTTTGAAAAGTTTGATAAAAATTTCAACTAAGTATTCATGCCTAGAAATTTCAGCTGGAAAATAGAAGGGATTGTTGAAATTTTCGAAAGGAAATCTCATGAGAGCGAAAAAATTCGAAAAATGGAAAATTCTTTGATAAAATTTAACACACATTATTAAAACTTATAAGGTAAGGCAAATGAAACAAGTTTTATGGAAAACGTTACCTCTATTTCCGTTGATATTTCTATAAGGAAAAAAGAGCATGTGTTCATTGAGCATACCTTGGTAAATACCTCAAATTATTCCCTGGACTGTGCCGTCGTAATTTCTATTTAAACAATCACAAAATTCCGAGCTAATGAGACGCTGGAAAACTTCCCAACCCTGCTCTTGGCCGTAATAATACGCGCTGGTGTGGGTATTTTGGCGCTGCCTTTGAACTTTTTAGCAAAATGTCAATTTGTCAAAGTCAGACATTTGAAACTAAAAATGAAATTCAAAACTTGAGAAAATTTCAAAAATCAAAAGAAAAGTTTGCTCAACTGCTGCACAGGTTTATTGAGCATTTGTGGAGTGGGGTGGCGACGAAGTACAATATTTGGCAAAATCAACAACGTAAATAAACCCCCTCCCCCACTCACGTACACACAAACACTTAACGCACTAGAGACAAAACAAAAACAACAAGACGAAAGCGAAAGCGTGACAATATTGCGCAGCGTCAACGTCGACAAGCGACAAAATGCAAAGGCGGCGCCGCCCATTAACAGTGCAAACAAAAGCAACAACAACAACAACAACGCTAACTGACAGTGTAAACTTTTTCTGACACCTTATTTACAAGTTGCCTTGATAGTGATCACGTAGCAGCACGCTCGAAATGGCGAGAGAGGGGGTGTAAGTAGCTGTTGGTCATGCTGTTGGCTGGCCTGGTGCTAATGGCCGCCACTTCAAGTTGAAAATTGAAAAGGCGAACTGATAAAAGTGCATAAATTTTAAAGATTTAATAGCATCGCGAATGTTGAATTTAGTAGTCAGAGGCCGGTTTATAGAAGAGCCAGAAGCCAGAAGCGAGCAATCGTAATATTCTTTTATCAACTTTTTTCATTGAAAAACCCAAGTTTTCACAATATCGAACTAAAGCAAAAAAGCCAAAGGCAACAGACACAAAGCTTATTGTCTGAGGGCATGTGGCAAGAAGGCTTGGTGGCACGTGCTTGTAATGGCATTTTGCTGCGCTCGTATTAAACTTTGCTAATAATTGTTGCCGTAAAATGAACGAAAGAAGCACATTTCCATGGAAGTTGTTAGGCGTTTAAAAATATGCAAAATACATAAATTTGTTGTGCTCTTATTTGATGGCATACGCCGCATTTCTCACACCATTTGTGGTCTCCCAAATTGCCGCTCATAGGCAACATAGAATTTCGCATGACAATGCTTCGAGCGAGGATGCTTTTGCACATAAGTCGATCGATATTGTAAATGTCCCTAAAGAATTCAATGGCAAAGGTGTCTCTTGATTGGGTCGAATAAATTTAAATTTTATACGGAAATTTGCTTGGAGAAATATTTTAAAATGACGCCAAAAGGCGATAGTTCTTTTTCAATTGAAATTGAGATGTATGCAAAATATAACAATAAAAATTTAAATTGGTTTTGAGTGCATACTAACTGTTGTTTCACTTAGAATTAGTCCGATATTTTCTGCATTTAACTAATGTAAAATTTTAGAAAAATAATGCTCTAGATCAGGAGTGGCCAACCCGCGGCCCCCCTTGAACATTTTTCCAGGGCAATCTTACGGTCATTTACGAACATATATGCGGCCCCCGAGATCATTTGGGTTGGCCATTTGCTCTAGCTTATAATCTATAGTCTTAGAAATTAATCAAGAAAAAAATTCATTCGCAATTCAAAAACAGACAGCCCCCTTAAAAAATTGTTCGTATAAATAGTAACTACATGGTCTTTATATAAATTGCATACCCACTTAATTGAAGAATAACAGCCAGTCACCGGTTTCTTGTCTGACATAGCGCTAAGAATAATCACAAAATTTTTAATTGGCTTTCAGTTTTTTTCGCAACAAAAATTATAAATTTAAGACTTTACAGTATTGATTTCCTGCATTCACCCGCTTCCTATTCCCACTCAACTTTGTTCTGCTTTTCAATTTGCTTATGCCTATTTTACTAACTAAAGCACTATCAGCCCCTCCTAGCCATTGTTTTTCTGAAAGTTCTTGTTGTAACGCTCCTAAGACTGCTTTTAATAGCCCTGAAAGCTGATAGTATGTAAATATCGTTGAAACCTGACAGAAAGTTTCCTACACGTTTTTGGCTTTATTGAATATTCATTCAAATTTTAAAGCAGCGCTGCAGGCTTCTCCATATATCGTGTTGTGTTATTGTTTTATTTCTTTTTGTTACGTTTTTTCATTCAAAATCAAGCTTTCTCACCAAGCAACATGCTACAAATCCTGCCTTTGCTTCTGCAGCTCTGTCCCTTTTCCCTTCCGCATTTTATTTGGTTTGAGCTAAAAATAAAAAAGCCTGTAATATCTCAGTTAAAAAAGACTTCAGCTAAAGTAAGCTCAAGCATTGCGTAATGCTTGTCAAGTACACACTTAGAGTTTTCCAAGCGCTCCTGCTAAAACTCACACACATACACATGCATATGTATGTACGTAGCCACACAAACATGTGCACCTGCAACTTTATAGCTACACTCAAGAAAAATGTATCAGCAATATAACTAAAAATTTGTATATTTTAGTAGCTGTATTCCCTTTTGATCAGTGCAAAGGTCTGTAAGAAATTTTCCATCGAAAATCACAGCTGTTTTCAGTGACTTTTTAATCAAAAATGCAGAAGATTTTACGAGATAATATAAAAGTTTTTTTTTTATAAAAAAGAAGAAGCTTTTTTACAAGTAAAAAACCTGACAAACTTTACACAACCTTTGAAGTTAGCTTTACTAAGTTTTTTTTAAATAATTTTTCGCTCAGTAAAATTGGCTATGAAAAACAAAGTCATATACACTATTTACTGAATTTAGGTTAATTTTAAAATAACAAGGGGTTTATCGTAACTTAACCGCTAGTTAACATCACTAACTTATTTCTGTGGGTGTGCCTTACTGCCTTTTTTTTGTGTTCTGTCGTGTTTATGTGAGTGTGTGTCAAAGAGAAAACTTAACACTTTGTGTTGCGATTGCTTGTTGTTATTTTCATGCCTTTGTTGCGTTGTTGTTGTTACTCTTGTTGTTGTTGTATTGGCAACCGCTAGGGCAAGCATGTGTAAAAAGTTCAACAGCAAAACATGCCAAAATCCGTACAAACAATGACTTTAAAATACTAATCCCTATGCTTACATGTGCGTTTGTATTTGTGTGCATGTGTAAGTCAACAGTGTACGTGTGTGTGTGTGCATGTCACATATTCCCAAGGATATTACGAAAACTTGAACATTAACGCGCTAGACATTTAGTACATGCGTGTTGTTGTATATTTTGACGTTGTTGTTGCCGTATTGGAACATTGCCATTGAAGTTGCAATTATTCTGCGCCTTTGGCTTGCATTAAACGGTTTCTGTTTGTTTGTTTGTGGGCATGCGTGTTTGGGTTAAGCGATCTTGTGCGTGCCTGGCTTTCTTCTGTTTATATGGAAGACCTTTTTAAAGAGTCAATCAGGTATAATTTAGAGCTTCATTTTATATTGCATGGTATTTGATGTTTCAATCATGCGCTTTTGATTTGAAGTGCTAGTATTTAACGTTTTTATAAAGTTTCGTATGGAAGAACCCACATTTTTTTCATGTCTGCCGAAATGTGTGTATTGATTTCTAGTTTTGGTTGAATAGCTAGTACAATTTAGAATTTATTATTTTAAAGAGCTCAGAATCTTCTTCAAAAGAGAAAAGTAGTTGAAGTTAACTACTCTTAAAGGAACTGTTCGTCTAAATTCATGTCTATGCGATTTCGTTTTCTTCGAGGGAAACGGTGTATGCGACTCCCAGGCTTAAGCAGGAACTGAACGATTCATACAGGAAATCAATTTGTTGTCATTTTAGGTTCCGAAATTGGAACCACGCTAACCTAAAAATTTTACGCTTATATTGATGGCATACATACACACGCATTCGATTAAAGTATAAGTCGACTTTTAAAAAAATTTAAATAATTTTTTCTACTGAAATTTTAATTCAAACTTCAAAAAAATTCCAAAATATCTTAAGAGATTACTTCGATAGTTTATTTGTATTGCATGAGGAGCATGAATGTTCGAATATGTCTTAATTCTTACGAAGCATCTTATGCTCACCACAAGCAACCAACCCACCTCCTCGGCAACCAGCACCGCTAAGCACCGCTCGCTTATCGCAATTGATTTGCGCTTACAACATTTTGTGGCAGAATCTTAACACACCGCATACAATTACGCTGTTATTTTATGGCGAACGTGTGTGTATCGTGTGTGTGCGTGTATGCATTACACAAGTGCACTTACGCTATGCTGGTGTGTGTGTGATTTGTGTTGGTGTGCTTGTATTTGCGTTAAACCGCAGAAGCCTTTTGTTTGGCGCAAGTGCGATAACAATGTTTGTCTAATGCATTTCACTCGGCTGACGTGAACATGTAGCAACTCTTGTGTGTGTGTGTGTCTGTTGGAGCGTTGTTCGGTATGCCACTTGGCATATAATGGCTGTTGTTGTTGTGCTCTTGCCTTATGCTCATTACTGTTGCTAAACATGCATGTTTACCTGCTCACATGCTTGTCAGCTACACACACAAACACACACACACACACACCCATTTACTAAAACATATGAATGCATATGCATGCATGTATGCCGCCATTTCTCTATAGTATTAGTGTTAGTGTAGTTGCAAATGTGTATAAGCGCGCTAATGCAAGACCGGGCTTCAGAAGCACACACTCTCCCCTCTACCCCACTTGTGCTGATTTCTTTCCTGTATCTAATTCCCTTGGCACTCTTTGTTGTTGCTAGTTTAAGCTACGTTTTCGCTGTTATGTTCCTTAAGCGGATTTTGTTATTTTAACAACTTACAAAGCTTTTACAACAGCGCTTTATGCACTTTTCTTGTTAAACCGCAAAGCTGCAGCGCTTTACAGCTTGCATTTTGTCAGCTACACTCAAAGGAAATAGTTGGTGTGAGCTGTAAAGTGCATTGGCGTAAGATTTTCGCATAATTCAAACATAATTTCTCATAACTTTAATTGCTTTTGAAAGAAGCTGTGGTTTAAGAAAAATCTACTAATTATTAAATTTGTCCAAACTGCTGAAACATTAATTCAACAAATATTAAATAAATTCAAAGATTTCAATATAAGCAAAAGATGAAAGTTCGCTTTTAGACTTTTCTTCAATAATGACTTAATATTACTTTTGGACATTGATTTCGACATTTGTTTACTCAAAACCTGAATTGTAAATTTTAAGGAAATTAAATGATATATTCGGCTCTCAAATTCAGTTTCTACTAAATAGTTGAAAATTTAATACTTCCATTGAACTTCCAAAATCGTGCTTTTTTATTACTTCGCCTCTCTTTTGAAAATTCAAATGTTTGCAGATTTCGCTTCCAACTTGATTCACTCTGCACTTCATAAGCAATTTTATGAATTTTTAATAACATTTTTTTTTGTAGCCATTTTATTGCAGCTTTTGGCTTTGCAGTACATCGAAAGTGACAGCACAACATGGTTTTAAGCTATCAAAATTGGCATGTGACAATGTGGTAGAGCAGAGAGCGGAGGCAAGCAAATTTGTCGCACGCCAATCACAATCAAGCGCCCCTCCCATGAACCCACACTGTTTTGCATCATTTTGCAGCGAGCTTTACAACGGCATTATTTTTCCTAAAACCTAAGCCATTTATTTATAACGTTTCCGCTTCTTCGTTGCTTTTCGAACGGATGGTTCAAAAATGTGAAATTCTTATTTCACAGTTGTAAAATTTTCATAAGGAAATTAACTTTTCATAAGAATAGCCCACTCATTCGCCTCAAATAACAACCCTTGCCAGCCACATCGCGGCTCCATACCCCATTAGCTCTCTGCCCCCCTTCCGCCCCCGCCCCCCCCACCAAACAACTCAAACGTATTTGCAATTACATTTTTGCCTGCCGGAAAATTTGATATTCCTTTTTAGCTTTTCAACTTGCCAAAGCCGAATGCTAAAAGCAAACGAAGCAGAAGCAGAGGCTGCAATGGCAGGTAGGCAGCAAACAACAATAACAACAGCAGCAGCAACACCAAATAAATGTTGTCGAGCGTAAAATTGCTCAAAATGTCGTCAATACAAAAGCGCTAATTTTAGTCATGAATACGTAATACGCTCACACGCAAACGCACATGCACACAAATACAAACGTATAATAAACACACACACACACGCTCACGCACAGCAAACAAAGCAGCGACAGCAACGACGGCGCCGGCGCAGGTACGCATTTGAATTGTGTTTCATTTGACTATGCGAATTTATTATAAATTTATTTAAAGGATTGCACGTTGCTCTTCCGTGTTCTTGCAATTCCCCTTTAGTCGTTACGCACAAAATACACTCATTAAAATATGTGAATAATAATGACTAAAAAGTAGTTTGCGACAACTAAAGGACTAGCAAAGAATGAGCTATAGAACTGTTGATGTAGTTAAAATTCAATAGGGCTTTATTTGTCTGAAAGAATTTCAAAAATACTAACGGCTTATTTAAAAGCTTGCAGTGTCATAAAATCTTTGAAACTTTTACTAGCGCATTTTGTGGAGTGCACAAAACACAAATACAACATAATTTATATGCGCCCAATTGTTGTTAGCACTCATGGCCGCGAACGAAAGCAGGCATTTACATACAAATATATGGCATATCTCATGCCACTTGCCACATGCAGTATGCTCCTACGCTTCACTAACCAGCGACAAGCTTCAATCGATTACGCTTATGTGTGTGCATGTGAGCATGTGTGTGTGCGCGCCGATGCTTTCAATTGTCGCAGTCGTCGTTGTGTGCGAAAATGTCTCTTAGGTGTCATAAATGTCAGCGTGAACAGGTGCGCACCATTTCGCAAACACAGACAAACGGCACACACATTAACAATGCCATAACCATGCACACACACACACACACGCACATATCATACATGCGAATTTTGACAAGGCGCGTTCATTCATTCTCATTCACGCCAAACCAGCCAAAGTCATTAATTTCGATTTATGGTCATTACGCTTGAATATTTCTCTCTTTCGTTTTTTTTTTTATTATTGATATTTTATCGATATAAAATATTTCGTGTTATCATATTTATTGTGTATTTATGGCGGCCGTTTCTTCTGCTCTTTACTGCTGCTTCTTTATGATGGCATTTTGTGGTGAAAGTCAATTTATGCTGGCGTTGTCAAAAACATTTTCATTTGTGTCCGCTCTCTGTCCCCTTTGTACTATGCTTTTCATATGGTTTTTTTATTAATTTATTAATTCTTTACTGCTTCGCTTTGTTGTTTTTAATAATTTTGCTTGTATTATTAATGAGGCATTGAGGCATTTGAGCGCCATAATGCACGCCATATTGACGCACGCAGCGCGCTTAAGTTTTATTTGTTGCCTCCGGCGTTAAGGGCTCTGCTTAATTGCCATTTGCGGCTTGATGGGCAGGCCTTTTAATGGCAGCAGCGGCAGTCAGCAGTTAATAGGCTCTCTCTGTGTGTGTGTTGGAGTGTGTTTGTGTGTGTGAGCGAGCAGCTTCCGAATGATGTCATTATTTGGCATTCTTTGTGCATGTGAGACATAGTTTTAAGCCTTTAATGGCTTGCTCGCCCTTGTCGGCCATTCACTTGAATGGGCTTGTTATTTAAGTAAGGGCAACTTAAGTTTATTTTTGTACGGCTTAGAGCAAAAGATATAAAAAGAGCACAGAAAGCAACATAAAAATTCTTCAGAAATAAATTTATGAAGGCAAACACTTTTCTGCTTCTTTCGTTTGAAAGCCAAGCAACTTTTGAGTTTTGTTAAAAATCTTTTGTTTCACTTAAGATCGGCTCCGCGAAGAAAGTCCTTAATGTCCTTTTATTGGTATTGCAGTGGCAATGTAAGCTTAGAGTTGTTAAATGCGCATGAAATTGCAGCAGCTGTGCTCTGCTCAGCCATAAAGAAAATGCTTCCAAATGCATTTGCATCTCATTGCAAAATGCAATTTTTATGCAATTTCAAGCGACATTGACCAAAATCATCTGCTTTTGCTAATATGACAGATTTGCTCTTCGTCCTGCCGCCAGCAGCATCTTTCAGCGACTCCCTATCCTTAAGGGCAAGCATTCATTTATCATTCTCGCTTTATTGCATTCAAGTTCGTTTTTTCTCGATGCTGCCCTTTTGATGTGGCAACCCTGAAGCAAGCCTACCGCAGGACATTAAATATGGTTTCAGTTTGCTCCTGAGTGGAGATCTAAAAGAAAATTTGCCAATATATTGAAAGCATTAGTTTTTTCTCGAAAGTTTTCAGAACCTCAATTTCATTTTGATACCGAGGTTGTTTGTTGCTAGTGTTGCTAAACACGGGAACTCTTAAAAACGTGGCCTATTGGCTTGTTGTCTTCCAAAAAATCTGTAGTATTAAGGAATCCATTTAGAGCACTAAATTCTGTAAGAATTCAAGCAAGTGTTCTTAAGTTACTGTTACCTAGTGCTGGCAGTGCTCACTCTAGGTCTGGATGCAGCTATAAGAGATCCTACAACCCTTATTGGAAGCTTGTTGATCGAGGCAGTTTATTGTTTACCTGCATGGTTATTACTTTTTAATTAAAATTTGAACAAAATATGCTATATAAAAGTAATCGAAAACTATGTTCCAACAATTTTTAATCAAATTTCTTATTCAAAAATAGAAAATGAAAATAGTTTTCTTTCGTGGAAATTTTAGTCTAAACTAAGAAAATTGCATTAATTGTTGCTACTGCTACGAAAAATAAGCAGCAATCGGATTTGCACATTTTCTTCCAATCCATTTTAATTTGCTTTTTGTGTGCAAGCCAAAATTCAGTCTGCTCTCTAGCGTGCCATTTTTGCTCTTTGTGTGTGTGTGTGTGCGCTGTTTTTTACAAGTATGCTTGCGCTTTTGTTGCTGTTGCCTGCATTAAACGCCACGCACAAATTTGCATTGTTTGCTAATTATCAACAAAGCGCTCACACATACGCATACACTAACGCATACACAGAGCAGAGCACGCTTTTAGACGCTTTTACTACTCTTTAACACACACACACACACACTCATAGCGCGCCAGCTTCGCTTACAGACCGCTGTACAACATTTTCTTTGTTGTTGCCGCTGTTGCTGTTGTTGCTGCCAGAGCAACTCTTCCCCTTCACCCCTTCGCCTCTTATTTTCCCATGCAAATGCTCTACTTCCTGCTGATGCGCCAATTATGCGCCTTTTTTGCCAGCAAAGCGTTGCACATGCCACACTCGCGTCCACATTTTCTGCCCATCCGCTTCCTATTTTGTGTTTTCTAGTTTCTGCTTTCTGCTTTCTGTTGCCGTTTGCCTTGCATTTTCCCTGTGCAATTTTTGCTGCTTTTGAGCGGCATGACATTAATTTGCGTTCAGCATAGTTCCAAGCTGCTGCTCTTGCTTGGCAGTGTATTTGCGTGGCACGCATACACATACAATGGCATGTTGTTGGTGTTGCTGTATTATATGCCGGCGTTCTTTGGCTTATGCCATTTGTGCACAAGCACAAAGCAACTGCCAGTCGCTTTTAGCAATTGAAATTCATATAGTAATTACTCGAGAAAATTTCCGAAGAAAGATTCCGTGTTGATTTTTTCCAAGCTTTAATTATTTTAAAATATACTAAAACTTTTTGATTTTTTACAGAAACTCTACAACCAGAAAAGAAGTTTGAAAAGGCTTAAAAAAATTGTATTATCTTCTCCTCTGTCCTAAGCTGTTAGTCCAGTAGCAATTAACTTAAATTTTTTCCATTTCCTTACCACTTCCGCTATATGCCCCTTGGGATTGTCCAAGGTTTGCTGAAGGATTCAGAAGCACTGAAGGTGCTAAGTGTTCCCCTTTGCCAAGGCAGTCAGCTCTTTCGTTGCCCAATACGAAGATGTTTTTGTTCATTCAGGAGTCGAAGGTAATTATTGACGAGTCTAGAAACGATTGTCGTTTCACCTTGAGTCAGATGCACTTTACGTAAATCTTAAAACTTTGGATTACATGCTGAAATATTTTAAGATTTATTTTCCTTTGAACTGAGTCTGCCATTCGGCAAATATCTTTTGTATATTCCTTTTTCCAATTTGTTTAGTTTATTTGCCTGCGCACACTTTGGCCAGAGAGTCATTGAATTCCGAGAATTTCTCGTGCGAACTTTATGCAAATTCCGGAGTAAAACTCGTAATGCAATTCGAGCACTTTCGCTTGCATTTCAATTATGTTCATATACGTGCAATCAATACGAATTTAATTGCTTTAATCAAACATTAAAATTCGCGCCAGCAAATTGCACATAAAAGCTCACAGTTCAATGCACAAAGCGCAGCCAGTTTTCCCTTGGAGAGACAGGCATGCAAAATGAAGGCGGGTGCTGGCGAAGGCTTGTTGCAATAATGGCAGGCAATTATTTCTGCATTAAGACACATCTGCATGCACACACATACTCATGCACAAGGAGGTCACACGGCCTGGTTAAAAATTCGTATCAGAAAGCAATCTGCTACTGGCTCTTGCATACAATTTGTGCGTAATGCCGAAGAGCATATGCCATGAGGTCAATTGTTGTGCAACCAGCTGACAGTGCGGCCTTTGTCTCTTCCTCACTGCTGAGCACCTGCTCATAAAAAGGGCCGATTGCCTGCACAGTAATAATTAAACAATCAATCAATCAATCGATCAGCAAACAACAATAATAAAAAGTTGAGTCGGCAATAATAATGCCAAGCATGTGCAACATGCCACAAATGGAGGCTGATGGTTCGTTGTTGCTGCCTGTCGGTTTGGCAGTTAAAGCGCGCAGCTGCTTAATTGAAATGGCATAAGTCTTAAAGGCCAGAAGACAATCTGACACAAGCCACATTCACAATGAACGCAGCAATTACAACAATAACAAGCTGAACCAAAACAATCAGAGATGGCAGCACCTTAAAAAAATGTCTCGTTAGAGAATGTCAGCTATAAGGTTTCAATATCGTCAATTTATTGAAAATTGCCAATACTATGTGCCCCGGCTGCGATTTGAAGCCAGGCCTCGCGCATCAGCGACCAAGCACTTGTCCACTGAGCCACTGCCATGCCCCAGATATCAAAAATACCTGCTAAAGTGTTAAGAAAATATAGTTTCCTCTCGTTTTTTTTTTTAAATTTAAGATACTTTTATATAAATTTAAATAAGATAACAAAAATACTTCGGAAGCATGGCTTTCTTGATATCGCATAGATATCTAGATTGAGCAACTAAATTTTTTTTCCAAATACTTTAACAACAATCTTTCAATTTCAAACTTTTGGAAGCCCAAAGAGAAAACGATCAATTACACAAAAACATCCAACATTTCAACTCGAATAAACAACATCTGGCAGCAAAAGATACAAAAAGTGAAAAAGAAACTTTGTAATTGAGTTTGCATATTTCACTTAAATACTTCAAAGCATTTGCGATGTGCAGTTAAATATTTTTGATGCCAGCAATTAAGCAGGCATTACACACACATATGCAAGCAAGCCTGAAACAGCTGGTGTCACTAATTTTCGATTTAATCAAACATACTTTGTGGCGCTGAAGCATTGGCAGGCAAGTTATAATGCTGGAATTCATGTTATTTCTAAATTCTGTCTATTTCTTTTGTGCTTAAAATTTACTTAGGTACTCGAAATTTCAGCATATATAGGTAAGTATTTTTCAATAGCATAATAAATATATCGATTCTGCTTCTTTAAGCCTTTAATAAAAAAAAACTTTAAATTTATGTATCCACTCATTCACTTTTCAAGTCATAAAACTAGCAGTCGCCAAGCATCTGTAAATATTTGTCACTCCAAATAATCAACTTAATTATTAGAATGGAAGCTTCCTATATACTCGCACTTTTACTTTCATGAAGTTACATTTCTTGTTTTAGATTTTCACACTACGAACTTCAAGGCTGCTGCTATCATTATTAATTCATTTTCTCACATTAATCTAGTCAACAAAATGAGACAATCTTGTCAGGCAGATACACCAAAAATATATGCAAACAAAGCAATTTTTGCTTAGCCTGTATACAAAACTTAAAGCCAAAATTGTTGGCATAAATTAAGAGTTGCCAGACAATCACATTGCTAAATTTGCTAAAATGCAAACGTTTAAAAAGGGATTTGCTGCTTTGTAAGCGCCTGCAACGAACGAAACTAACGATGAGTAGACAAGGTGAGTGAGCTACTGAGTCAGTTGGCCTAGCAAAAAAAAATTGCGAGTAATAGATAAATCATGCAAAATGCTGGCTATTCGGCAAACATGTTGCTGCTGCAATATTTACTTGCAATTTGAAGAGGCTACGCCCGCGATTGCTGCCACTTCTGCGTAAATTGTGTCTAGACATTGTAATTTCTTTTTGTTTATATTTGCTTTAACTTGTTCGCTGCTTTGTTTTAACATTTTCTAAAGAAACGGTGTGCATTTTTTGTGGCACTTGCCATTGGCATATTGCTGTTGTTGTTGTTGTTGTTGTTGTGTGCTTAATTTTATGCAAATTCAAAATGACTACCAAAAAAGGGTGGCTGTAAATTCGCATTAGCCTTGAATTCTCTTGAGGTACGCTACAAAAAAGGCCAAAGGCAAAAGCGCAGCGAAAGTTTAGCCAAGGGCAGAGAGCGAATGGGGAATTGCACAAATAAGGGCATCAACTGCATAACGAAAGGGCACAAATAAATAACTGAAGCACTAACAACAACAACAAAAACAACTGCACACAAAAACCACAAAAGCAGCAGAAAGTAATATTTTGTGTTTATACAAAAAATTCTCAGTAAAAGAAGTAGTAAATATGTCAACAATTGTACTACTGCCCAACAAATTAATTAGTAACGAGCGCAATTTGAAAATTTTTTTTTATTGTTGACAGTTTAGAGCAGCAAAAGAACCAAAAACTTGGTAGAAATATTTAAATTTTTAGCAAAATAAAAATGGCAATTATATTTAACTTTTCTTGTTGCTATCTTCTTCAAGTTTTTAATAATTTAATCTAAGTACACTCTTGAATCAATAAAACCTTTGTTATTTCAAGTAGATCTGCATTGATGCTACTTCATTTTCCTCTTATTCTAACTTACATAAGACTGTACAACAATTTTTCTGTGTGTATTGCGAATTGGCAATGGAAAAAAGTTGCCACTGCAAACTGCAGCCACTCAATGCCAACTCGTTGCAGCCAATGAAACTGTTTTGCGCAGAAACTTTTAATTTAAACTTTCTTGAAAATGAAAACAGAATGAGTGCATGTGCGCCGCAAATTAAGTGGGCACACGAATGCGCACTTTAGCATGCCAAGTGTACAGTGCTACAGCCTTCAAAATTGGCAGTTCACTTGCCATGGGAGGAGTGAATTGCTTCTAAGCAAAGCAAAGCAAAAGGAAAATCTGCTAGAGCATGGCTGAGATTTTCAAATGCATTTTTCTATACATACTAACACTGGCAAACTACTGCCTTACGCAAGTGTATGTTGGGTTAGCACAATCTGGTGTAAGTCTCAGTAAGCACATGGTAGATATAGTCGCATATAAGCATATGTGCTTTTATGTAGAAGAGCCAGCTTAGGAACTAAATGCACAGATGCTTGCATCTTATAGCAATAACTCTGCTTAATAAGCCTTTTATATCAACAGTTTTTTAGAAGAAAAGTTCTAAGAAAAATCTGCCATTGCAAGCCAGGCACCAATTTTATTTGGAAATAATAGAATATAAATCGATTACCCTTGAACAAGCGAATAACTCTTAAATGACGCCAGTGTTTTTCTGTTCAACTTTGCGCGTTTAATAGCAGATAGTTTAGCTGCTCTAAATGCCATTTTAATTAATAGCCAGTTTTTAATCACATTAAATTAGCGTAGCATGCGAAATAAAATTTTATTGAAATCACATTTGCGTAGCGCATCGAAATTAATTGCTAAAACCGATCAACATTTTCAGCTTGTTTGTATCTGCTTTTTCAGTAATTTTTCACAGCTTCTTTTCATAGGCGATTTCGTAGGCTAATGCTTTTAGCCAATTTTCCGGGCGCCTTTGCAAATGTGCGTAGCAATTATTTACATCGTCGAGCAACTTTTTACATTGTGGCCTTCATTCGATCTGAAATTTGTGCCGTGGCGAAATTGCAGTCGCCTTAATACCGCTCAGGCTGAGCTGCGGCCTACGCGAATTTGCATATTTCCATCTGACATGTTGAATGGCGCAGACATTTTGACCATAAATTTAAATTGCTGCGTGTCTGATATTTTTGTTTGCTGCTGAAAATGCAGAAAATATTGCTGGGCATTGGCGTATACCTGAGGGTGGTGGCACGTATCGTAGAGCCTCAAATGTTTGTGTGTGCGCAATAAAATTGAATTCGAAGTAAAAAAAATATTACCACTTCTGCACACATGCATAAAGCATTACAGTGCTATGCCATAAAAAGTGTCGCAGCGATTTTTCTACCCTCTCACATACATACATACATACACACTTGGGCGTAGCTGAAAATTTTTCTCAGGAATATGATTTCACATTCGATAAAATTTCCCTTTGAAATTAAAGCAGAAAATGGAATTCAATGGCATGTTCAGAAATGACAATAGAACTGGCCAAAAAACTACAATTTACAAGTAAATTTTTGTAATTTTTGAGATGAGCTATATATATATACAATAAACTATATAGAGCAGTACATATATTTTTGGCAATGTTCTCTTTGGTCTACGTTTATATATATATGCACTGAATAATTTCTAGAAACTCTTGTGAGTCTGTTGTTTGGAGAATCTAAGCCTACACTGCAGCCCCTCCCTCTTAAAACTGTACCAAAAAAAACTGCAGCCAACTTTAACTTTAAATCTTTTTAATCACGCGCAGACAAACTTTTCACTTTTTTCACTTCACTAACGTGCTCACATGCATACATATCATATTTTAAATATATATTCATATTTATACATCTGTATGAAAACGCCCCTCTCACACTTTCGTCACTTTTGGTCTGTTTGTATTTATTCGGGCGGAAATTGAATTTTATGCCAATTTTGGGGTCACCTGCCAGTACAAGCGTATGCACGTGTACTTGTGTTTGTGTGTGTGTGCCTTTCAGCGGAACTCTCTGTTCGTATTGCTGTGGATCTGCCCTTACGTCTGCCTGTCTGTCTGCCGTTTCCTGCGTTCGTCCGTCTACATGCCCCGCAGTCGCACTTAATTATATTTTGCATGTGTTTGTATGTGTGTGCCTGTCTCTCAGCAGGTGTTCGAGCATGTCTGCAGGGGGGGAGCTTGTTGCATCTGTATGTGCCGTACTGACTGTGCTTCTGTCGAACTCTTGATATATGCACGCGCTCACACTTTTACGAGCACGCTCTTCTGCAGATGTGACTGGGAGCGTTTGTGCGCTGCTTGAAGCTGTCTTTCAGTTTGTTATGCTCTTTAAATTATACTTTGTATAAAGCATTTAAATTAAGTAATGCTGAGTTGTTAGTTAGAAAATATTCGAAAGTGATATTGAGGAAATCTGCGCATACTCAAAATAAAATCGATGCCTGATTTTAGGATTGGATCAAAGATTTTTTTAATTTGTTGGTATCTTAAATATCAGCTTCTCTTTAGTATGCGCCATTTACCATTATAACATAAATACAATTGTTTTAATGAAGGACAAAATGAATTTTGAAGTCAAAATTTTATAAGTAAGCCTTATGCGACTCAAGATCTGTACTTAATATTTTATTAATATTTTCCAAAAGAAAAGACGCAAATAAAATCATTAGATACTCATGGATTTGCAGCTCCAAAAGGCATGAAGTAAGGGTTCTGTTCGCAATATCCAGTGCTTGTAGATATAAATTAGCTAGGTGACAATGTCATACTTGGTAGCCCATCACAGTGGCAGTGATTGTGTTCTGCTGTTTCTTCATCATCGTTTCATCTCAAACCCATATATTGTCTTATTGTCTGAAAATGCAGTTTTCCAAAAATTCTACCATAGTGATGCTAATCAAAATATCTATAAATACCTGCATTGATTTATTTAGGTGAGATTTCGAGAATTCAAGCGCCACTGATTTCAAACCAAAACATTTTGTTTATCGCTAGTAAATTCTTTTTATTTAATACTTCTAATTTGCCAGTAAAAGGTAACATAGGCTTTGAATAAATATCGATATTTAAAGAAGTTTTTAATCGCAACTATATACTATAAAATTTTTCAGAATTACAGCATTGTAAAGTAAAGTTGCGAATAGAAACTTCTTTAAATATCGATATTGATTCAAAGCCCTTTGACTACCCCTTCACTTCTTATAGAAATATAAAATAAAATGCTCATAACTTTGGTTTATCCCATAATTATTTATGAGACGATATATTTTGACATTTTAACCAATGTATATGCATACCTGAATAGCTAAACAAATCTATAAAAAAATTTGTTACAATATTTGATAGCAGAAAACTTATAAGCGAGTTTTTTGTTTTAATCAATAATATGCAATAAATTAAACCGTTACAGTTAAACGCTTAAGCAGCGTTGCACACACACACGCACATACAACATGGCATAGGCAGTCACCAGCAAACACCTGAGACGTTTTAGTACAATTTGAACGACTGTCGTAATGACGTACATAAATGTTCTGTGCCCTAGAAAGTAAAAGGCGGCAATGGCAGCGAAGCAGTCGTGGCCCTTGGCAACCACTAAAACAACAACAATTAGCATCAATTCTCATTAGCAGTAAATCAATAATAGCAGCGAGGGCCATAAACGCACAACCATTAAACGTCGAAGGAGAAAAACAATTAAAGCAGCAAACAGGTATTCAACGAAAATTGATGAGCAGTCAAGACAAAATGAATTCGCTCATCATGAGCCACGGTGCGAGTTCGCCGAGTCGAGGAATCTGAAGAATCACGTTCATGTCGGAGCGCCGAAGGTGTTAGGCAATAATTAAGTTAGCGCATTTGTTAGGCAAATGAGCAGGTTTAATGAACTCATCTTTCACATCAGATCCATGTACAAATTATAACAAAAGAGCTCACGACGTAATAAGCAAAAGCAAACGAAACATACTATGTATATACTTATTTTAAGAAAAACATGAAAAACCGATATGAGGCAGAAATATAAAGTTCGAAAAGTGAAACAAAAACAACAAATTCCAACATACCAAATTATGCACATATGTACATATAAAAGAAGCAGACGTAGCAATAAGCAAAGCAGGAAGTTATGAAAATTAATTGCACACGCGACTGCACATGCGCGCCGGCGACGCTTGACAAATGGCTGGCAGCGGCAAGCCACTGAGTATATTTCGGACATGCTGCAGAAGAGTTCTGACTGAAAAGGTATTCTAATGAATGCAAACGGAGAGCGATGTGAACGCGAGTATTGTGAGTAGGAATTGTGTGGGAAGATTTTATGAATGGAAATGTGAGACAGCTCAAACAAAATAAACTGAAATTTATATCCCTTCTAAGTGGAGATGAAAAGTAGTCAAAACAAACCTGCTACTTTCAATGATCTAAACATGCAAAGCACCTAATTGAGGCTCCTCTATAAATAAAAGCTTCCTTTAAAATGAAGAAACATTCCAGGTTTTTGATATTAAAAATATCATTATCGGAAAAGTCTTAAAAGATGCTAGAATAGCTTTAACTTTAACATACCGGCCTATATAGCAAGTGTTCATCATTCGAAATTTTTTTCTAGTTCCAAATTTAAAAAGTCAAAGCTTCTTGACCCTTCTGAAACAAAGAAATTTGCATTTTTATGAGTACATTTAAAGATTCACGTTTGGCAAAACTTATAAATATGTTTCTAAAAAAAATGCTTTTACTACCATGAAAAGAAACCATTAAAAATCGATTAAATAAAGTTTTTTAATAGTGCTTAAAGCTCTTTGTAGCTGAAGCGAGAGTTTAAATATCAAATAAATATAAACATATTCTACAAAAAGCAACAAAATCAGTCTGATATTTCAAGCAAAATCAAGATGAAACTTAATGTGCTCGCATGCGCATTAACGAGCCAATTAAAATATTCCATTCTCTCCATAAAAAAGTTATTTCATTGCTGTAGCACATTCTTAAGATTATTTCAAATCTTACACACTTTGCTAATCTCGCATCAAATTCTGCTGAATTTATTTAAATATTTTTTTACAACATAAATTTCTGGAAATTGTAGAATTCAACAATCGTGCTATTTACTTTATTTTTCTTTCCTTCGCATTAAAAACTTTACGATTTCTGTTAAACTTGCTGATAATTTTTGCAAATACAACACGCCAGATATTATCGCGCATAAAATTCTAAAGAATTCTCTAAATATGAGTTATGTATTCACATTAATTTCCACTGAGATTCTTTCAATAATATTTCATAAAGTATACTTTCGTTAAGCTTTGCTACTTTATTTTTGGGAATTAAAGATTTGCACATTTTTCGTTTTACGTCATGCTTATAATTTTAAGAACCTGACTGGCGATTGACTTAAAATTTTTTAAAAAATGATATAAGATATTTATCTTGTTGTACTAGCAAATCCTTAATGAATAAATAAATAAACAAAAAGAAGAAGAAGTATTAGTTTCGAAGATATTGTAATTCCATCTTTGTACAAGGGCTACATACTAAACTGTTTATAAGGGACTACTGCTGTTGTTGCTCAGTAACAGTAACTAAGGCATGTATGAAGCTGTAAATGGGCGCGCTTCCGATCAAACTAGTTTACAGTTGCATGCATATGCCCCCTCTTTTTTTAGTTGGTGCATAAATTTCGCCTCCGAAAACACTGGCTGCTTATGTTGCCCCTGCATGTTCATGAACTTCCAAAAACGGCTTTCAAATTTCAGCAACTATGTGCAAGCCGCTTACAATTTTCTGGCAGGTGCGTAGTGAGGGGTTTACACGTGGCAGACATATCGCTTTAATGACTCCTTCAGAGAATTATAAATTGTCTTGTCATAATAGAGACTATATTGGACTGCTTTTGGTCCTGCGTTTATTTTATGAGAGATGTAAAAACTACTTCTTGAAGTAAGCCTAAAAATCTTCTGTTTCAGGCATAATTAGTATATCTGATTCATTAAAGAAAATACACATTGTCCCTAGAAAATTCTTATGAAACTTTCGAAGTTTGGTTTGATCTCAAACGAATGTCTCGATATGAGACTGTGTCACATTCGTGAGCATCTTTCAGTATTACTTTCCACGAGAAGCCAACGAAGAAGCACGAACTAATAAGAACTAATTTTTATAAATTTGTTGCATATAAAAACTCTTGCACTGAGCTGTGCTTTACACCACAAACGAACGATTATTCGTCTTCTTCTTCTTTTTATGTCCTTATGACATAACAACCTGTTGCAAGTCTTCGCTTCAGGTATTATGTAGCTCTCTCCATGTACCTTTGCTTTGAGCGCGCCTATTCCAGTCCCCTGTTTCAAACGTAATTTTTTCATTTATGGATTATGAATTAATTTACGTGCATATGAAAACAACTGTAACTGTAGTTGGGATATAATTTAAAACAAGTAAGGAAGTATCAGTCGGGTTTCACCGACAGAGTAATACCCTACACCATGTTCCCAAGTGGGGTGATAATTCACTGAAATTGTGGGTGCATTTGATTTACAACCTACATAGTGGGCGGACCACGCCCATTTTTGGCAGACTACAAGATATACCTAATAGGACTATACATGCCAAATATTGATGCTCTGGCGAGTGTACAACAGATGTTATCGGCATATTTATTTTATTGCCCCCATGGTGGGCGGACCACGCCCATTTCTGGAGAATTAAAAGATATTCCTACCAGGAACGAAGTAACCAAATCTGGACTCTCTGGTGTATATATTATGGAAGTTAAGAAGATTTTTTGTTTATCGCCTATATAGTGGGCGGACCACGCCCAGTTTCTTGTATGGCATCTAAGACCTATATATCAACTTGGGAACCGAATTTCATTCATTTATATTCGTAACTAGTCAATTGGTAACCATTTTACCGAAAAAATTGTGCCGGCTATATAGTGGGCGGATCACGCCCATTTTTTCCTGAGATATAGAAGACCTACCTCTTAACTTGAATACCAAGTATTAATCTTTTCCATGAGTAATTACACAAATTATAGCCATTTTACCGAAAAAAACCCGAGGTAGTGGGACTTACAGGCCCATTGTGGGCGTGTCCTTTAACCGATTTGACTAATTTTAACACTTTACCTAACCCGAGGTTCACTGTAACTGTGTACCAAATTTGGTCCAAATCGGACAACTCCTTCTTTCTTTTTTTTGCATACACGCAGACGGACAGACGGACAGACGGACAACCGGAAATGAAAAGAGAAAGTGATTCTGATCATTTCTATATACTTATGTCTATACCTAGGAAGGCTCCTTTAATGCGTTACAATTTTGGCACAAAGTTATTATACCCTATTACCATAGGTGTAGGGTATAAAAATTTATTTCTATAATTTATCAAAATTATAAAATTTCCTAAAGGTCATGCATGCCTCTATTTAAAATATTGATCATCACATCATCAGCCCTTGTTTGCCATCCCCTGCGGCTATTTCCCTGCCAGCACTTTGAATATTTCCACTGCTTTACAATTCGCTGACAAGAAGTTTTCAGCTTGCTATCGATTCTGCTCATGCGTCTGCCCGTGTACCGGTCGACCTGCACGCTTGAGGCGCAATGCGGTTTGTTGCTGCTGCTGCCAGTTTTTTCATGTTGCTTAACTTGTTCGGACACTCTGTTGCAGGGGCCGCCCCAGAGGCTGGCCAAATCGACAGACAAACTCGAAATGCTGCTCATCTGCTCACCAATTGATAAGCATTTAATCCGGTTATTAAACTCTGGCAGTTATATGCTTTTGGCTGTTTGTTGCTTGCTTTTGACGTTTTCAGCTGCTGTCTTCTCTGCTGCTGCTGCTGCTTGTTTTAATTAAATAGTCGCGATGTTTCTGCCTCAACATTTTTCTGCTTGTCTTTTAGTTGTCGTTTTAGTTTTTTGGCTTTGTGCGCTTTGTTCTTCTTATATAAGCAACTTGAGCATGGTCTCAGCTTTTTAGTTTTATTAAGCATAGCCTTTAAGACGAATCGAGAGGTGACGTGATAACCCGCAAACGGAACATGCAGTTTTTAAGTATTGTAAGTGTGGTTCTAAATGTCCTGCCTTTGCGAAAGTATGCTGATATGTTGCTGGAGAAGTGCTTACATTGAGAGGAACAATGCAAAAGGATTGAAATGGAGTGCCAAAATAAATGAGACTCAAAATAATATAATGCTTGAAAAGAGTGTAAAAGAAATATTAAATTGCTGATATGTGAGAAGAATCTACTGATGTATATGAAAATATTTTTAAACAGTGTGCATATTGTTTAAAGCTAACTGCAGCATTTGAAATAAAGATTACTATTACGAAGAAGCGGCAACAGATATAGAAAATTCATAATAAAGATTGTGCTTTTCGATTCCTTTAAAAAGATAAAGTATTAAAAACTACAAGGATATCATCAGTCGGAAGGCTTTGGAAGTTTTAGAAAGTAACGCTGCAACAATATTTGTATTAAGAACTATAAAACAATTCAGCACACCCGCAAACAGAGTCTATATAATGTCATATTTGACGAAGGCGGTTTCGGCTAAAATCCTTCAAGGATAATCTACGTAATCAAATGGCCAACATCAAAACTTACTCGAAAATTATGTGCTATTTTCAAAGTATCATACACGCCTCTTAAATTTTAATAGCTTTTGCAATATCTGTCATAATTTTAAATCGTAAAAGAATTTTTTTTAAATAATTTCAAGGGACTTTTGTTAAATTTGTAAGATATTTAGAAATTGGTTGTAGTTTCAAAATGCGAAGTGATCTCGAAATTTTTACGCTTTTAGTTTTGCTTTTTTATATGGAATTTATGCTGGTGCGATTTTGATTCCTTTTTCAAACCTTTCTGTGAATTTGAAGGCATATTTTATTTCAAATTAAATCATTTAATGAAAACATTAAAATTAAATATTAAAAACGAGGCTGCTATCCTAAATGCAATATATAAATATAAAAACTCTGCTTTAAGCTCGCTTGCCAGAGTGTCCTTAATCCAGCAGCATATTCAAACAAGTAAGGAAGTATCAGTCGGGTTTCACCGACAGAGTAATACCCTACACCATGTTCCCAAGTGGGGTGATAATTCACTGAAATTGTGGGTGCATTTGATTTACAACCTACATAGTGGGCGGACCACGCCCATTTTTGGCAGACTACAAGATATACCTAATAGGACTATACATGCCAAATATTGATGCTCTGACAGGTGTACACCAGATGTTATCGGCATATTTATTTTACTGCCCCCATGGTGGGCGGACCACGCCCATTTCTGGAGAATTAAAAGATATTCCTACCAGGAACGAAGTAACCAAATCTGGACTCTCTGGTGTATATATTATGGAAGTTAAGAAGATTTTTTGTTTATCGCCTATATAGTGGGCGGACCACGCCCATTTTCTTGTATGGCATCTAAGACCTATATATCAACTTGGGAACCGAATTTCATTCATTTATATTCGTAACTAGTCAATTGGTAACCATTTTACCGAAAAAATTTTGCCGGCTATATAGTGGGCGGATCACGCCCATTTTTTCCTGAGATATAGAAGACCTACCTCTTAACTTGAATACCAAGTATTAATCTTTTCCATGAGTAATTACACAAATTATAGCCATTTTACCGAAAAAAACCCGAGGTAGTGGGACTTACAGGCCCATTGTGGGCGTGTCCTTTAACCGATTTGACTAATTTTAACACTTTACCTAACCCGAGGTTCACTGTAACTGTGTACCAAATTTGGTCCAAATCGGACAACTCCTTCTTTCTTTTTTTTGCATACACGCAGACGGACAGACGGACAGACGGACAGACGGACAGACGGACAACCGGAAATGAAAAGAGAAAGTGTTTCTGATCATTTCTATATACTTATGTCTATACCTAGGAAGGCTCCTTTAATGCGTTACAATTTTGGCACAAAGTTATTATACCCTATTACCATAGGTGTAGGGTATAAAAAGGTGCAGTGAACCAGTGAAGTATCTCTGCTCTTCAGCCGCACATGTGCCACATTATTAAAACCAGTGCATAAATCAGCTGCCCCTTGAACAAATATTTATATAACCCTTTCTATTGCTGCCCCCTTTACTAACCACTGCGCACTTTCCTCTCTACCCCTCTACACTTTTGCAGATATTAGTTGCAGCTGCTGCGCTCAGCTGTCTAGCCACGGCTGCAAATGGCGACGTGCCACAGGACCCATTGGTGCCGTTCAATGATTTATTGCCGCCACTGCTGGACGACGCCACTAAGGGGAGTGATGTAAAAGTGGCAACAACAACTACACGAAAGCCAACAACAGTTGCACACGCCACACTCTTCAAGCCCACCAAAAAGTCATATTATCAGCAGCAGACACAACACATCAAAGAGTTGCATCTGATCGATGACCAGGCCGTGGTGCCGCATGACTACAAAGAGCAGCAGCAGCACTTGCAGCATTTGCACGAAACACAGCAAAAGCAGCAGCAACAGCCGCAACAATTGTTGCAGCAGAAATTGCAACAGAAAGTGCAGCAGCAACGCTCACAGCAATATCAGCTGGAAAAGAAGTTGCAACAGCAGCAGAAACAACAACAACAACCAAAAGCACAAGCTAGTCAACAACAACACGTAGCACAGAGACCCGCCGCCCAACAAGCGCCCCAGCCACATGTCTATAAACATGCCAGCGTACGACCGCAATCGCAGCATCGCTTCCAGCAGCCACAAGCGTATCGTCAAGCCGGCGCACAGCAATACGTCGACTACTTTCAGCAGACCACACACCGCCCCCCAAAAGCCGGACTGCCCACGCTGACGCCATTCCCGCGTCATTTGAAATGAGCCGGTCCGGTCTGAATGCCTATAGACTTAATGATTCGTTTAAGACCGCAGTTCCAAACACGCACACGCACACACACACAATGAAACTAATTCTCTAATTTTGTGCGCTAATTTATTTAAGTTGCTAACTTTTGTTGTTTAAAAATCTCAATTTATAAGCATAAGTCTAAATAAAAAGCAAAATATGTAACAAAAGCCAAACATTTTTGCATAAATTAAATAAAAGTAAAAGTGATCAACGCAAATTCATTGGATCTGCCTTACCAACAACATTTATGCCGAAATGTGAGGGGGCACAGCTGTTGAGGCACAAATGACGTCGGCAGCAATTTGCTCTTATATAATTTAATATCTTAACGAGCCAAAGCAACAAATCACGATCAATGACAACTGTAAAATTCGCAAAAATATCAGGCCACTTGAGAGCTGAAGCTTTAAAAGTAAGTTCTCGTTTCGTGTGTATTATTTGTTTGTTTTTGTTGTTGTTACTTGCTTTTATTAGCCGAAATTCTTTCGACAAGTTTCTCGAGCAACATTTTTTGGTTCAGACAGAATTAGCTAAAAACATGCGCTAAAGCAAAATCTTCATGTTCCCCTTTCATCTTTGCTCTCTCTTCTGTGAAATGATAAACTGCTCAATAAAAATTTTCGCTTTTAAATGGCTGCTAATTTCGATTAGAATTAAGCCAACAATTTTCAACTTAATTATTGCTCAGGTTTAAGCTGTTTCTTTAGCATATTAAACAAGATAGAGTGACCATGTTGCCAAATACAAAAAGCGCACAAACACAAGAAAAAATTTATAATAACGCTACATATAGAAAAATTTGTAATTAAAACAACTACAAAATGTAATCCGCTGGTATGAAATGAAAAACCCGTTGGCAATTTCAACGTCAATGACAAATAATTAATGACAAAATTTTTCAAAACCGAATTTTTTATCTACGCATATAGTTGGGATTTTTTGCCAAACACGTCAATTTATATTGATTTGTCATACATAATAGAAACATATTATTATCGCTTAGATATTTATGCAAAATTCACTTCAGGTATGCACGTCTTGATTAGACAAATTCTTTAAATTACGTTTATGGTTTGATTCTAGGAAGCCTGATGGGATGTATCGAACATGACAAATCATTCATACCAAAAATTGCATAGAATGAAAGACACTCAAAACAAATTTATTGAAAATAACATGTAAGACAATAAAATTGTATGAAAACTTCGTTTTGTAATGAATTTATTTAGTAAAAGAAAGTAGTACCAAAACAGCATAGCATTCTGACATTTTGAACTTCAAAAAGCAAGGCATATGCTTCTAATAAGAACCAGTTCGTTCACTTGCAACTGCAGCGAATTGGTATAGGCGACTGTACTTGACTTGCTTTTGTATACACTGTAGCTGCCCCACTTCAGCCGTTTACTCAATTCAATTAGCAGCCTGCAACTAAATTTCTTTCGAATTAGAATTAAGCGCAGCTTTAAATTTGTTTTGCATAAATATATGAGCATAATGCGCTTGAGTGTAATTATACATTTTAATTGAGTTTCCAGCTCAAACGCTTTAAGCGATAATTATTTTCACCTTTGGCATGGCAAGGTGAACTAAATAATACACATATACGCCAACTGAGACTGACATGTAGCTTCAAATATATGTATGCATGTATGAGTGTATGCAGCTTCTTAGTGGCATCTTGAGCAACACTGCAGTTATGGCAGTTATGTGTGTATGTTCATGGCAACACCAACACGAAGGCACATTAAATTAATTGCATTTCAAAGCTTGTCATTAATTCCAATGGAATACCGATAATGACACGCATTTAAGTGCTTTGACATTTGGCGTATCACTGCTAAGGCGCAATTAAAGCTAAACTGAGACCTTTTAATATGTGCTCCGTTAGGCGCATGAGATACAAGATATAGTTTAGATAACTTTGTTAGGTTAGGTTAAAAAGGCTGTTTACTGCTGGCAGTAAACCCACCCAGAGGCCGATGGCCCATTGTGATGCCTTATTGTATCTAAACCCCAGTAGATGGAAATAGCCCAAACCCTCAGTTGTGGGTGAACCATCCTATAACTTTGTTAGTAATGTTGAAAATGTCGGTCAAAATTTTGACCGAGCGTAATATCTTATATATAAAACGCAGAGTGACTAAAAGTGTCTGCCTGATGTTCACTTTCTTTCTTCTACGACTTTAGAGAAAAGCGATCAATGCCCTGTGTAGCCCGGTGGGTAGAGCCGCGCGCTTGCACTCGGCAGGTCATGGGATCGAATCCCACAGGTTTCAACTTTTTATTTTTTTTTATTTTTTACTTTGCTTTGCCTTTAATGTTGCTAATTGTTTTACTAGCTGTCGTGTATACAGGCACACACGACAGGTGGCCCCACTTGTTTTAGCATATTTGCTGTTCATAGAAAACATTAAATCCCATTCTATTTTAATGTCAAAAAAAATTTTATTTTTTTTTATTTAAATCTATGTAAGCCTATCTCAGACACATTAGATAAATGTGACATTTTTAGTTTTAGTATTGATATTTACTTGATCAACTTAATTTCTTTCAGTCTATTGACATTCGTTTTAATAATAATGATACCCTGACTTTTCTGAGCATAACCTTCTATACCTTCTACATGCCGATCTTTCAGAATATCCATAAATTTCTGTTTACAAAATAAAACTCCGTTCCAAAGGGTTAAGAGATCTTCGAAAATTCGCTGGCATAACTTAAATCACTTCTCACGTGAAATTTAGTGCAATATTCCAAGGTCAGCATGCGCTGAATAATTCAATAAAAAAAACCCTTTTATAAGCACTCTTACTAAATGTTGCTGTTGTTGTTTTATGTGAAGAGCACTTCAACGCTGTTGCTTCTCTTTTTATGTGTTGTTATTGCCGTCGTACTGTTGTCGCCAGCAAGCAATGCAAGGACATGAGAAACTTAATTCTTAACGTCAGCAGCGCGACCGGCTATAAACAACAAAAACAACTTTGCGCAACAAACTAGCGTGCCGTTTTTTATGTTGTGCTGACGCAAAGGTGAAGAGCCATGGCGTAAGAGCAGACGTTGACAGGAAGGCATAAATATAAAAGCATATTAAAGCCAGCAGGGAGCAACACGAAAAAAGCTTACTTAAATTGAGGCAATTTCGGGCACAAACAACAACTATAAAAATGCGCAATCATGCCTTCCTGTCTGTCTTCCTGTCTCCGTGCTCACATGCACACACACACACACTCATAGCACGAGCATACATTTTGTTTATAAAGCAACTACGACCATAAAAATAACTTTAGCAATATGAATTTCCGAATTTCATTTATTTCAATTTCAATCACTTTTTTATGCTCCACCCATCTCCCTGCTCGCCGCCTCATATTCTTATGCTTTGTTCGTCTGGCGGGCCTGAATGAAAGCCAGACACAGAAATGTTCGATTTATATGCCACAGCAGCAACAGAAATAACAATAACAGCTATAGCAACAGCAACAGCAACAACAAAACCAACAATGCCACACAAACAATGTAACGGAGTAAATAAAAATAATAAAAATATCGAAAGGAAGCTTGAAGGACAAACAATCAAAGTAAATAAAATATAAATACACGAGCAGAAAAAGAAAACTGCGCAAACCAAAACGAGTCACATCGAATGGCCGATAAAAAAAAGGGTCAGGACGGAGTTGAGTTGGAGCGAAGTAAATTGAGAGCGCATATCTGTGAACTTTGAGCCGCTGTCTGAGAAAAAAATTCAATATATTAAAGCACAAATAAAAGTTGTATCTTGTTTGCTTGAAATTCATTGTTTAATAGAAAATAAGAGTTCAAAATTATTTTCAGACTATTTCTAACGAATACAGCAGCCCTTGATTCTTCCTCGATTCTTCCTGCCGTCGAATGAGAGAATTTTGGTTTTGGAATGAAAGTCAATGTTTGCTAATGGCCATTTGGTGGGTGCCTACATTTACCTGGATTTCGAAGTATAGAAATTTAACTGGAAACCAATAATTGAATGGCAAGAAAAGGAAGGTTGTTTAGAATAATGAATGTGGAGGTATGGCATAGACGACTGATACCGGATCTCCAATTCAGGCACCAACTGCATGAAGCCCTATCAATGATTAAAATCCGGTACCGCTGAAGGAGCGCATAAAGTGACTAGGTGCGTGAGGACGAAAACGGCTACAGCTTGTACTGGAGGATTTATAAGTTCTTCTATTCTATACTATAACTGAAATTTAGATAAAATTATAGATAAAATTGTTTCCCTTTAACAACAAAAAAAACACTCTTGCTGAATAATTGGAGCTGCAGATTAAGCACATTTGCCTTCTTCCTCCCGAACGTCTTAAGCCAGCGAGCACATGTGTGACTGTTTGTAAATACGCTACTCCGAGCAGTGTCCCCGCAACTTCAGCTCCAGTTTCGATTGCTCCCTGCTAAATTGCGAAAAATCTTTTGGCTCCACTTCAAATCACTTTGATTGTTCCTTGCTGTGCATTTTGGCAGCATTTCAGTTTGAATAAAAAATTTCGTCGCCGCTGCTGCTGCTGCTTTATTTTCATTTCATTTGGCAAATTGTTTGCGCTTGCTTTTAGCGTGCTGCTTTTCTTCCACTTCGCTAGTTGGAACCTTCTGTGCTGCCACGCCCGCCTCCCCATGAGCAATACAAAGCAATCACTTACGTGCCTCACCGCAGCACCTTTTCGCGTGTAATGTTTTAAATAACTTATGCGCTTCCTTTTTCTGCTTCCTGTTTCTGCGCCCATTTCCGCTTCCTTTGCTTTATCCTTCTGGCATTCACGCGCTGTTTGCACTGAGCAGCATTGATGGATACGCTTTTGAGTTTGCTTTATAACCCAAAGTACTGTAACAAGTCATTTTACCGCATACCAGCACACAAGTGTGTGTGCGTGCGTGTGTGTGCGTGCGTGCGTGTGTGTGCGTGTGCTTGATATGTGTACGTGCAAGTTGTTGGCATCATTTGCGCGCTCGCTCATGGCTCAAAGTGTCTAATCCAATGCCACGATTCATGATTGAATTCAAATGTCAAATGGCTTAAACAGGTAATTTATTCACTTGAATTTGGTTGAAGCATCGGGGGAGGTGGAGAAGGGAGGGGAGGGCTGAGAGCAACATGCCGCTTGAATAAGTTGTTATAAACAAGCGACCAGAATTTACGACTTTCTCTTTTCTGAAGTGCATTCCGTTGTTTGTTGTTGAAGCGTGGGTAATTTAAAGTCTCACCTAAAAGTGGAGGATACCCTTCTCACTTCAATATTAGTATAATATATATGGTATAAAAGCAACATGGCTTGGGGTTAATAAGTCCCATTTCCCGAAATAGCTAGTCCCAAGAAGTTAAGTTAAAAATATTCAAAACACATTTTTCTGATTTTCTAAAAATTTTGCTTTCGTAATTTTTGCAAGTGGCTCAGCGCACAACGGCTCGGTCCCTGATGCGAGAGGTCGCTGGTTCGAATCTCAGCTGACTCATAGCTTCTAAGAAACGAAACGCAACGCCATCTCTCGTGCTGTAGCTAACAAAACTCCGAGTGTATGCTGTACATGAAAAATGCCATTCGGATATGACTATAGAATGAATGTTTGGTCCCGTTCATTTGTGTTTAAAATAGAACTTGTGTATATTTATGCGAGAATGGCCTCGTTATCGGGCTTTTTTGCCAATTGTTTCTCTAATTTTTTAATATAAATAGCAAGCAAATTTAATTTATATGAAACTCGTTTATTAGTAAAAGAGAATATGCTACCTCTGCTTTTTACGAAAGCTAATTTAAACCTAAAAAGAAAAATTCAATAATAAATACCGGAGTATGAGTCGCCGCATGAGTGCGCTGCAACAAAAGCGTACCTATTTTAATGCCGCATAATTTTCCAACAAATTTCTAAAACTCACTGAAACTCTATGATATGAAATATTTTATAAATCATACGTACATAAGTACCGAACTATTTCAACTTTTCTAATCAATTTTAATTATGGCAAATAGTTAGCAATACACACCATCAACCAGCGTATGCGCTAACTGGCAAGAGTGTGTGTGTGTGTGTGTGTGTGTGTGCAAACTGGCGCTACTATATTTCAACAATCTCATCATTTGTTTGTGTATGCTCCAACTTGCCTGTGAGTGTGTGTGTACATTGTTGTGTAGTTTTACTAATTCATGCATGACTGCTAGCTCACAAACTTGCACATACACACACACATTTATTCATTTAGGTACACATACAAATATCACACACATGCATCCTTTTGCGCTATCAACCTGAGTTTCTGGCCAATATGATGAGCATGACAAAGTGCCGCACATAAACACGCACACACACATACAACTGCACAAGCAAAGCTGTGTGACACCTTTACAGTACAACAACAACAACAGCAACAACGACAACAAGAGCTTTAACAACAACAAGTAACTCACAATACACGAATTAGTTTATAGTTTTCATTTTCATTATTTAAGACAGATACGTACCGTCTCACATCCCCGCACTTCTTCATGCTGTCTGCTAGTCAGTGTAATGCCCGCCACCCTGCTCACCCCTTTCAATCAGTCGCTGTCAACAATCTGCCCTGAGAGCGTGTGTGGCATTTGCAATCGGCCTTCACTGTCAAAAAGTTATGAGTATTTCGGGAACCATTTCTAGATTTGAGTGTGTGTGTGCGTGTTAGTGTGGAAAATGGCTACTCCTGTATTTCATTTGAATAGTCAATATTTTATACGATTATGTGACTTGCCGACTGTGACTCTGACATGTGATCCCTGCTACTCTGCGCGCTTGCAAATTTGTGATTGCTGGCTATTGCAGCAGCTGCTGGCGACATGCCCTCGTTGCATTTCTAATGCATAAATTTAGAGCAACTACATTTTCCAAAAAGCAATTTCAAAAATTGATGCACTTTTAGTTGTGTGTGAAGTGAGTGTAGGCTTAAAGAAATTATTTTTTCCTTAAAAAGGGAAAAGGGAATTCTTCAACAAAACCTTGCTTTTTAAGCTCTACTATCAACTTGCAAATATTTTCCCTTTATTAAGTCATTTTTCAATATGATTTATGCTAAATACAAATCACTTATAATCAGTTAAGTTTTTGCACATATAATTTACATTATTAACTGATTGTCGACGAAGAGTCCTTCAGAGCTAAAATCACATTATATAATTCAGTTTTATAGCAAGAAATTTTCACAAGTTCAACATGGGGTTTATTTTTCTGCATGCTGTTAGTTTGTATGCCACATTTTAAGTGTGTGTGTGTATAAAGTAAATATGAATTTCATGTCTCTGTATGTGTAATGGGCAGTATTACGCATACACTTGCATACACACAGAAATAAATAATCACAAGCAATAAAAGAATGCCTTGTCACTCAATTCAATTAGGCTAATTTCTGATTTTACTGTTTTTGTCACAATAGATGATACCCACCCCACGCCACCGCTACGCTCTCATGCACCCCAGCCACTCTATATCAATTCCGCCGTGATGTGATGAAAAACATAAAGGAGATAAATTAATTTGTTTCTTCAAGCACACACACACATCCAAATGCATTGCTATCAACAAGATCGTTCATTTATTTGCTATAATGTCGTTTTGGCATGTCATCACGGCAATCATGCACACACACACTCATACACATTCGCGCATGATACAGCGAAATTATCAATCATGCTGTATAAACTCGCCTTTCGCTCGCGCTGAATGCACTTAACAAAATATACAAAAGAAAGAAAATGTTGCCAAATGTAGGCATGCCGAGAAAGAAACTGCTACAATGAATGAAATGTCAAACAAAGATGCATGAGTGTGCGGTTAAAGAGGACTATTTGAAGAGCAGAGTGGAGCATAAGTGGAAATCAACAAACATAATCTTAGCAGCTTAGTGAATTTGTCTTTCGTCATGCCAATGTTGGGCTAACGAAGCGTATGAGTAATCATTTCAGTTGTTAGAAGGATACGAATACACCGCAGTAGCCGCTGTGCACTAGTACAGGCTGAATATAACAAGTTAATCTTCTTTCACAAAGATTTCAAAAAAATATATTGTATATTCCGCAGTTTTTAAAATTATGCGTAAATTTGCATATTAGAACTTCTTTAGTTTTTTTATGTAAAAGAAATATATTGATCAAAATAGTTTTTTCGTGACTTCCTACATTATGTTGCTTATTTCGATTTTTACATTTTAAACTTTTTGTGTGCTTTAATTTGTGATTAATCTATCATATTTACCAATATAAAATAGAATAAATAACTGATTCTGTTCTTATTTACTTCAGTGTCTAAAGCAATACGCAATCGGATTTCAGCTTTTTCCAAGCAATTTCTGATTTTTGCGTTCTTTCTACAGTTTCAGATTTCTAACCTGGATTGTTCAAAGAAGAGGCCAAAAAGAAGTTTTTTTTTTGGTAAGATTCTATAGATCTGCTCAGGGAATTTTAGAGCGATAATTAGCCTTATATTCTTTTCAACATGTTTATTCTAATTTTAATGCTTATAGTGATATGAGATCGTGAAACTCCACACTCCTTTCTAAATCAACAAGTGCTTTGCATGTATAGGGGGCATCCCCTGAGTGTTGGTTTAAGCGGAAAAAAAAACCAGAAGCAATTTTGCCTAAATCTAATTGATCTGTGTAGTAGTCTATCGCTTTACTTTGACATTTCTGTTCGTGCGGAAAAGGACTTAGCTACAACAAAGCTAGATCTAACCGAATTCATGATTACTCTTTTATTTTGCATGCCAAAGTTACTTTCACGTTGAAGTACCTACCTTGAGTTGTAAACTACTCGTATACAATGAACTTGTTATCAGTCAAGATTGTCGAATTTATAAGTATGCTAATATTGTGTATATGTATGTGCTCTCGACTGTGGCGGCCACATTGAGGCGAGTGCTGTCTACCAGTCATGCTGACTACAGCAGGGCAATGGTTCCATTGTGGTTCGCTGACAATTGCTATGATAGACATGTCAGCAACTTTTGACAACAATCAGTTGTGTCTGTTGTCAGCTGAAATATATAAATTTGTCTATTGATATGCGCACTTCTGTGCGTGTGTGTGTGTGTATTTTTGCGTGAGACAAAGGCGACAAGCTTTTGCGCAAATTAAAAATGAAAGCCCCATTTTAGGCGCACTTAAGGTGTATCAAAGCATTTCGAAAAAGCAAACAATTGGAAAGCAGAAATGTTGATTCATGGCGACATTAACTTTATCATTTGCAATTAACTAAGCAGAAAAGCACACACACACACAAATATTTGCCTAGTCACGCTTGTAACATTTGCCGCGCACCAAAATCATTTTAGTAAATGTATCTTCATCGTCATTAAAGACAAAGTCATCCGTCAACGCAACTGTTTGCACATTTTTGCGCTCATTAAGCACAAATTTTCGTCAGCCAACGGTCTAATTGTTGACAGGCAGGAAGAGATTAACCTTTATGTAGTATCTGTGACAAAAAAGGCATCAAATATATATTCGTCAAAAATGCTCAAAATTAAATTTCAGAAAGTCATAAAAATATTTGCAACGAAGCTTTAAGATGTTTCCCAACGTAGTGAGGATAGTGCCAAAAGTATCCGAAGTGGCGGTTGGTAAAAAAAAAAATTGCTATGGTAGATGTACAAAACTAAGTCGCTAAAATCCATTTGAAAAATATAAAAAAATTTCATTTCTTGAAGCTAAAAAAATGAAATCGAAATCTACTCAGAATATAGGCATAAGTGTTAAACTACGAGCCATATCACTTGTAGGAAGTAGCTTCAGTGGCAATAGTAGTCATCTTTACAAGCTTCTAAATAAAAGATAAAATACTATTTCAACATGTGTGTATCTGTAGCATGATTCGCGAGTCTTTGCTTTTGTTTGACATATTTTTGGCAAACCATTAACCCCTTCGATGCCAATGTACATACATGGTCTTTGTCTTTGCGCCGCAATGCAGACTTTCATTATATTAATTCATTCGACTCACATGAGTAATGATATGCAAATAAACGCAAGTAACACCCACAAATACACATACACGCACACGCGCACGCGCACATCATGACAAGCGGTATTAGGTTGCGCTCATTAGCTATGCAAATAATTGCGGCAAAATGAATTATTCGCTTTCGCATACATTGGAATCCCATAAATCTTACTCAAATCTAGCGCTGCCATTGAGAGTTGAGTGCTTGGCAAAACGTTGCAGCACTCATTTGATGCAATTATGTTGATATTTAGCTACATATTAGGTTTCATTCACAAAAGATTGCCATCTCAGTTGTTATGGCTGTAAGTGCAACAAAATATGTATGAGAGGCAGCTGATAATGATGATTGAAATGTACAAAAATTGTTAAATTTATGACATTGTCATTATTTATGAATTTTTTATTAAATTCACAATTTTCTACTTAAAGAAATTCTTCTATCTTTTGCAGAAATATTTAACAGATTGAGATCTCTTTCATATAATAATCAGAATATCTGTAAACAGACATATCTTCATGAGCACAGCATAAATAAATTTGACATTTCAATCCATATAAAGTTTTCCCTTCGGCTTGATAATGTTTAGACGCTCGACCAACATCGAAACCTTTTCGATTTGCGAAACTCATATTGGAATTGTTACCGAAATAAAAAAAATTCTTCAAAGCGAAATTATAGTTGGTTTTGCTAAGATTTGTAGAGATCAACAATTTTCAAATATTAGCCAATGTAATGAAAAACATATTGTAAAAATCTTTAGAAATTTTCTGGAATTCTGATACAAACTAAATCAAATAGCAGTTTAAATTGATGTGTTATCAGGGAATAAATTCGAGGTTTTTAGATTTATGACACAAACTAAATTAAATTGAAGTGTAGTGTAGTTAGAATTCAGACAACAACATGACAATCGATATCCAACAAGCTTTTGAAAGAGAGACATGTTAAAAATAGAAATAACTAGAAACTGCAGAGCGAATGTTTGAAGTTAAAATGTAGTCAAAACAATTCGACATTTTGCAGACGATCAATAGAATTTGCACGGAATAGCAGCGAAAACAACAAAGCCTGACATCATCGACATTATAATTGAATGTAGAAAACGAACCTAGCCAGTTTGCACTACATATATGTATGTATGTATATTTGTATTTGATTTTGTATGCCTGTTTGTTTGTGTAAATGAAGTGACAACATGACTTTTGCATTAAGAAGTGAGCATTAGAAGTCAGCAGCCTTTGACATGCGAGTATGACATATGACAAACATTATGAAGGACAGTGTAGGAAAGAGCAGAACTGGAACAACAACAAGATTTACCACTATGTCACATCAATGATGACATTTCAATATGTGAGAGCAACTTGCACAACGATATTGTTGTTTGTATGTGCACACCAAGGCAAAGAATGTTGCTAGAATTGAACACTTGCCACTCACTTATGGCGTCCAAATGAGCCGTAGATGGAAGCAATGGCATGCAGAAATATGAAGCTAGATACATACTGCACATTATTTGCAATGTCTTCATTACAATGCATTTGTTACACTCGCACACACACCAACCGACTTGCACACATAACAACAAGTACATGCGGCCAACAGCAGCACGTCATTCTTTGGTAAATTGCTTGCTGGCCATTGTAAGGTAATCAATGCATCGCACACTCACAAACATGCTCACTAGGAATTTAATCTGTTGTTTTAGAAATGTTCTTTTTTTAATTTTATTTATTTATTTATTCGTAAATTCAGTCTATGGTAGGGACCTTACAGACTAGACTAACACAATGTAAGTAGAAATACTTAGAGAAGCTAATAACAAAGGATGCATTATTTAATTAAGTATAATATAAGTTTAACAATTTTTTTAAAGCAAAGCTCGAGATGGAAAGATCCAAATCACGAACGGCTGAGGTTTTGTTGAATTCAGACAGAGACCGAACGCGTTCGAGGCATAATTAGACCTACAAGGGGGAATGACAAACAAAGCGTAGTGACGTTGCGCCTTAGAGGGATCGTTGAAGTCGATTAGACTGAGGAGATGGGGACTGTCAACCGTCCCGGTAATGATGCCATGGACGAACAACAGGGATAAAATTTTCCTTCTGCTTTCAAGCGACTTTAGATTAATAAGGGAGCAACGCGATGAGTACGGCGGAATGGGATCGGTGAACTTCAGGTATCGAAGACCGAAGCTCAGAAAATATTTTTGGATTCGTTCAATGCGGATAGAGTGAGAACTATAAAATGTTTAATTAATTATTTAATAATTTAATTATCAATTAATTTCATAGCTCAGTTAGTAATGAAACTAGTTAATAAACTCGAGTCGGAAATTATAAAAATTGTATTGTATGAACTGCCAAGCGCAAGATAAATACTAGGTAAAACAATTGTGCATTTATTTTTGCTCACATCTCAGCTTGGCTTGGTGAATATAAAGAAACGTTGTGGTTCATTAAATAAAAAATGTTTCGTTTCATGTTCAAATCAGCAAAGAGTGGAAAAGTTATTCGGTTACATCTCGCTGAAGTTTCGAGCAGCTCAAAAATCGGCTTACGCTCCTCTTACTTATATATAACCACATTTCACACTAGCAGATACAAACTTACTACCACTGTTTTAGTAAGCTTCAGCTGCCAGCTCCATCAATATAACGGCAACCCTGGCTTGTGCCAGTGCTGCTTATTTTATTAAAATTGGCTGATCATTCCAATCACGTAACTTGCCGTAACAATTCAATCAGTTATCGGCGTTGCGGCTGCTTCCAGCGAAAGCAGCGCAGTACAGCGCAGGTCAAGAGGAGGAAAACGCCACCCACACACACACACACGCTTTTACTCAAATGGAATTGATAATATTTGAATGCAGCTTGCTGGAAAAATTTCCGCTGCAATTGAAAGCACAATTTTTCTTGCTGAACACACACACACATGCAAACACACATGCAGACGCAAATTTGAAGCATACACATGAAAAAATCACATATAAAAACAATTTTGAAAAATTGAAAAATAGAACTTGAAAGCGTAAAGAATTTGTTTTCACTTCGCAGCACGGAAGCAGAGGCAACGGAGCAGGCGGCTGCACCCTAAAACATTAAGCAAAGTAATTTTTCAAACTTACCCACCTCAAGCTGCCCCTGTAGCCCTTACTCTCCCACACATATTCCCAGCAACTCTCAAACACAGCCTTCATGCATCCTTTCCTCATGCAACTGCCGCCGCCCACTTGCATTTCCACCGTTGGCCACATTTGTTGAGTGCAATAAAAATAATGCTGCTGCTTCTTCTTCTTAGTTTGCCACACACAGCAGCACAGCAATAAAACTTGCATGCACATGCAGCATGCTCAAGCAGCTGGAATTCGGCAGGTGGAAGCGCGGCTGGGCTGAGGGAAACGCAATGCACAAAGTTTTCAATTTGAATTTGAACATGAATTTCTCATGTAATCACCAACAGCAGCAAGGAGCAGCACGGAGCAGCAGCAGGAGTGGCAGGTACGACCGTGGGCAGCAGCAGGAGCAGCAGCAGCAACTAAAAACAGCAGCGCGTCCGCGCACTTGCCGCAAATGCAACGAGGTCAGCACCTGATGTGCTTGCAAAATGCTGGACGCTGCTGCTGCTGCTCCTTCAGCGGATGGCAAGTGGCAAGTGAAGTAGTGTTGCCACATTCTGTGGCATTGGTGCAAGCTCTTGGCTTCGTGTAGTTTGGCGTGTCGTGGCCTGGCATGACCTTCGCTTCATTATGCTCGAAAATGTTTCAATCTCAGCGGATTTGCAAGGAGATTGGATAAGAGTTCATACAAAAGTGTGGGTGTAACAAGGATAATAAAAGAAGTGTGGCTGAAAGGAGAGCGGAATGGAAGATAGAAGCTAAATCAAAGAGTGTATTTTTGTGTTGACTGTCGTTTGACATTTTTCAGTTAAATTACACCAATCGTTAGCAAAAACTCTTTATATTGTTCGAGCATCATTTCTTAAAACTCAAAAGTTTTATTAAAAAATTTACAAAATAGAATAAGCGTAAGCAAATACTGGAAAATAAATTCTTTGAGTTAAACTGTTCAACGAAGCTTTTATAGCATGCAATATAAATTACAAATATATGTGGTATGCTTTTGCATTTAATGCTACCTTTCCTCATATGTAATTTGACCAATGTTAAGCCCTCCTCTTCCAAAAGAATCGACTATGCAAATGACGAATGAAATGTGCATTGATTTCTGCTCTTAGGCTGAGGTACTCATTGAATGAACTGCTTTGCCAACATAATTTTCCAGTGCCTAAAGGAATACGTGCAAAGGCTACGAGAGCTGTTAATCGTCCTCATCAAAGTTTCAAGTCTTTTTATAATTCATTTTCAGCTCGCAACAACGACAAAGGAAAACAAGAGGAACAAGCAAAAGCGCTGCTAGCACCTACGACGACGATAAATACATACAACCGAACCTGCAAAAGCACAATCCTGTAAAGTGACTATTAATATCACCACCAACTGGCAATTGCTTTGCTCATTTGATTGCTTTTCTTTCAACTATTTATTCCCTCAAAAGCTGCCACCAGCAATAGAAACCACCTTGCGCCTTTGTTTCCATGACATTTATTGAGCGCTCCTTTGAATTCAACCGCACATTCAACTTGCACAAGTGGCGTCAAGGCATCATTTTGCGTATCAGCACAGTATTGCATTCGAGCAACTTGCAACTTCAGCAATTGCTTGCAACAAAAAACGGCCACTACCTGGGCAACACTGAAAATGTTGAGCAGTTTTTCTTCTCCCTTTGTATTTTGTTGCAGCCCGAATCCACTTAAACTTTATCTTAGCACGCCGCGAATTTTATTGCTTCAATGTACAGAGCGTGTTCAATCAGTGGCGTTGTAGCACATTTTTACCAAAAGCCAGAGGCGCAGTCGTTAAATTTTGTTACTTTGTCAAAGTCAAGACTATTTTTAAAGAAAACCCAGTTCCGGACGAGAAATATAAGAGCACTAATCAAGGCATATATTAATTTTCGCTATATTAAGTCGGTTCTACTTGGTAATGAATCAAGGCCTCGACTTGAAATATAACTCCAAAAGAACTCTTTCTCTGATCAATTCAAATTGAGGCTCTTCTCAAAGTTGTTTAATCAGCTCCAAAGTACTCTTTATCTGAATTTAAATTGAGGCTTCTTTTATTTTTTTTGTCTTCGAAAAAATCTTCACCTTTCTATCACAATCTATGCTTGTTCAGAATGCGAATCATGAAATGAATATGAGAAGAACCATCTTAGACAAAATAGTACAAGAAAATCACAAAATCATAATCCAATGAAAATATGTCGGTTTGTCAAAAAACAGGAAAATACAATTATTTATAAAGTCAAAACAGAAGAGTTGTTATTTCGCATAATTCAATATTGAACATCAAATTTCTTTGATTTTAGCGCAGCTTGGATGGTACCACCCCCCTCACAAGAAATCGCAGCACACAGCAAATGTTCAGGATTCTTTTTCTCTATAAAACAGAACCCGGTGTATTGCTAAATTTACTTTTTAAACTTGTGCTTTATGTGTATATGTATGTGTATATTTGCTATTTAACCATAAAGCACAAAAGAAGGCAGCCGAAGAAAGAAAGCCAACAACCAAGCCCAAGTAGGAAATAAAGTTTTTGAAACGAGTGCAAAGTACAAATCAAGCTCCTTCGCAGGCCAAGTTATAATTTTTTGTTGCTGTTGTTGCTGAGAATGTTGTTGGTTTGCTTGTCGTTGTCATTGCTGCTGCTGTTGCTATTTTCTTCGCTGTTTCGCGCCAAAAACGTTTTTCGCGCTTAACAGACATAAATAAATGAAGCCATTTGTTGAGTGTGAGTGTGTGTGTGTTTTCCGTGCGCGTGTATTGAAGTACAGGTGTAGCTGAAGATGCAGCTGCTGCTGTATATTCAAGTGTAAGTGTGTGTGTGAGTGTGCGAGAGTGTAGCAGCAAAAGTTTTGCCAACCCTCAAGACAAAAAATTGCTGGCAATTTCCATTAGTTGCTTGTCATTTAAATTTTTGCGTTAACATTTCTCTCTTCTGTTTTGTGCTTTGCTTTTTTCCCTTTCATTCATTCATTCCTTTATTCATGTCGTCATTTCTCACTTGCCGTGTTTGCGTTGGCGCCTTTGTACGCCTTAAAGTATGCTTCTACACCAGAAATACAACCTTTCTGCTCAATGCTCTGCTCATATCGAATTTATTTAAATGCATTTTTTTGTTGAATAAACGTTGAACATTTTTGTTGTTGTATATGTGCATATATACGGAAGCAAATCATTGCAGAGAAATGATGCTTAATTTTAGGCGCGCTCTTAACTCAAGTAAATAAATTTATTTTAGTTGCATACATACAACTCATAAAAGAATCGTCAAGCTATTTCTACATAGTATAAGGTTAGCTAAAATTAACTGATTTTTCATTTTAAAGTATGTGAAAATTGTAAATTTGTATTTGCAACCAGATGAAAAAAAATATAAACAAATTTCATATACAAATTAACAAAACTAGAGACGTATGTAAACGTTCCGTGAAGCTTTTGGTACCATACCTGTCGTTATGATTGGTAACGCTCTTAAACAGGTACCAGCTAAATATGAATACACCCTTCGATTTTCCATCACAAAGTTATGAAATGTTAAAAGCACTTTCAAAGCGTTTCTTTTTCCTTAACTTTTTATTGATTACCATTTAAAACATATGCAAATAGCTCAGTCTGATATCAGTTTCTAACTTAAAGCTATATTTCTGCACTCAACTCATTGCCTTTACGCAGATCCTTATTATCTTCCATTGTTCCTACAACCATTTAGCTTCCCCTTTGCAAGTTATTCCCTTGGTTGCGCATACATTATAAAAATTTCTAATTAGTCATAAAATTATACGTTAAGCACTGTAAACGTCTGCGTAAACAGCAACAACAACAACATTAGCAACAACAATTCAGCGGCATCTTGGCTGCCACAAATGCCCGCTGAATTGCCTCGCAAGGTAGCGCTTTTATTTACAATATTACATGCACAAAAAGGTGATGCGGAAGCCATAAAATCAGGGCAAACTACTTTGCAGCGTAGCGCTATAGAAACTAACACGCAGGAAAATAAGTTAGTACTAACTTTAAAAAAAATTTATAACTAAAACATCACTGAAAACTTTACAAAAATACAATTGAAAAGTGTTTTCATATAAAGAGCCACGGAAAGTTTTGCTCTACAAAATATGTATTTGAACAATTTTTCTATTTTTATTAATACTCTAACATAAGTCGTCGTTTCGATATCTTGTGGATACATGTCTTGAAATACGAACTAAACAAATTTATTGAAATTGCGCTATTATCAGAGAAATTTGTTAAGAATAGGAAAAATAATTGAAATATAAATTTTGCTATTCCAACTACCGAAGAATTTTTATGGATGTAGATAAACACAGACATAGGCAAGCAGGCCACCAATCGGAACAGACGTGCGACTACTAAGAGGAAAAGGCTTTGTTGAAGCGCATTCAAAGCATTCGCAGAGCGGCAAGCCTTGTTGCACGCTCGTCGCAGGCAGCGTGGCGCGGCTACGCGTTGCATTATTTTATGCTGTCGCAATAAATTCTTCAGCTGCAAGTGTACTCTGACGCAAGGCAAGCTAAAGTAGCAACGCTCGTTTGTGCCGATGTGCAGTGAGAGGTGCGACGATGAGGGGGAGAAACCTTAAAGAGAACTGCCATTGCAACGGAAGCAACATGCAACATAGAGCTGGAACGGCAGGCAGTTAAAAAGACGCGCATAGCAAGGAAAGGGCAGAAATTCATTTCTCATGCCTGTCTGCTGCAAGTGGACTAGCTGAGTAGACGACAACAACAACAACAACAACAACAACAAATACAATAACGAACGACCACGCCAGACAACCCCAGGCAGAAAAGTTGCGTATGAGCGTAGTAATTTTAGAGCAAGAGTAGCAGTCTGTGTGTGTGTGAGCGAGAGATATAGAAAAACACGTTAGTTGCTCTGTCTGGCCGCACAACACAACAATTTGTTGGCCTACGAAATGATGCAGGGGAAGTGACAGACACGTAGAACATGGGGCCCAAAAAGGCGCACTCTATATGGGCTACATACAAACATTATCCAGCTAAAAACCGGCATTACTGAAAGCGTTCGCAAAGAGGAATATCAGATTAAAAATTTTTAATCGAAATTAATGTTTCCAGAAAATTTTTATTTGAGAAAGATGAAAAGTTTGTCGCAAATATTTTTTAACATCATCTCCAATACTTAAGTTACGATCAATTCTCAATTCCAAATTGGCATTGCATTAAAGATTGCTAGACAGATTCCTCAAAATGAGATTGACATGAAACTAGCGGAACTGGGAATCACGAAAAAGGCAATTCCGATCAAAAATATCATTGCATCGCTTTTAAATCTAACATCAGAAATTCTAAAAGTGATTGATTAGATAAAAGCAATGAACAATCATGCTCGACTACCTCGAAACCTTCAACTACGTTCCTGGAAGATGAAATGTGCAGCCAAACCGCAAGGCAAAGAGAATCAAGCAACACCACTAGACGGCAGCCTCTTCTGGCAATTATGGTAATTTTGTAGCATTTTATTTGCATTCTTCGGTGCAACGCTGAAGTGCAGCGATTTAAAAGCAACGGTTAAATGCAAAGGCAAATGTAAACGCTTTAAGCCTTGAAAGCATAAGAAGGCTATGTTAGGAAGCGGATGTGCGTTTACCGGAAGCATGCAAATAATTGCTTTGGCAGGAATCCTTGCGTTGATGTGGCACGCTTAAGGCTCTTTAACCTAATATATGGTGCAGCAGATTAAACAATTTAGCTAGCCACACACAAGCATACACATGCATACATACATTCAAAAAAAGTACATGCTTAAGCTTTCTTAAACATATGAAGCAAATATTTTCAATACTTTGCAAGCTATTAAAATCTGCCTCAAATGAGACTCTTGAAAGGTATTTTACGAAATGCAGAATTGCCAGAATTAGCCAATATTGTCGACATGACTAACACAGCATTTAAATGAAGACGATATCTGGAGTAGCAATCCAATTTCCTAGTCATTGAATCTTGATAGCCATATTGTAGCAGTTGCCCAATTCTGCATTGATAAATAAATATATATATTACTAGAAGTCTAATACTAACGCATCCCATTGACACTGGCTGTGTCCTGCTGAGCATATTCCAACTGCAATAAATAGCTAATGCAAACATTTGTCATTCGCCCTCAAAGCCAAAGGCGCCATTCCAACCTCTTGACCTAGAAATTTCGACTTTTTCACTGTTTCAGGGTAGCGCAGATAAACTTCATATTAGCTGTGAAAAATTCAAGTGCAAAAGTCAAATCACCACCGCGGGCAGCGCTTAGGATTAAAGCACCTTTTTACAAAAACAGAAATGGAAAAAATGAGATTCGTTCAGCTTAAAAATTGCGCTATGATCTCTGCTGCCAGTTAGCTTCTTTAGTATAACAGTGTGTGTGTGCATGTGTGTGCCTGTTTTTTGGCACTACCTCTTTTAAGTAAGCCTGTCAGTGCGAAGGGCAGCAGCAGTCGAGCCAACAGCCACCAGCCACCAGCAGCAGTAGCAGCAAAAAAGACGTTTCGCATGCGGACAATGCAGCAGGCTGCAAGATTTATGGTGGCACATGTTTTACTCACACACACACACACACACACATGCATATACAAATAGCCATAGCCAACACACAGCATGCCATATGAAAATGAAATATGGTTAAAAATAGTAGTAACGGCGCAACGAACGTAGTGGATCGAAGGAGCAGCGCAAGCGGAGGGAGTATGAGAAAAAAAGTATCAAATTCGCGCAGAAATGAGCACACTTAGTGGCTGCTTCTTTTTCCGGCCCTCAGCTCATGCCCCTCTCTTCAGCTACATACAGCTCATTCTGCCTGCAGCTACCTTCCTCACTCGCTCGTTTACCGTAAGCAGTGCATGGCATATGGAATTAGAATCGATTGTGTCAGTGCCTTAAGGGGCGCCGGCAGCTCATACATATAACGGTAAAATGTATGACTATGTGTGTGAATATTCGAGTGTGTATGTGTGTGTAAGGGTCGCTCTTGTGTGCTGCGAATGATTAATTGTGGCAGCTAGCAAAAATTTGTGTGCTCGAAAGGCGCTACGTCGCTTCTTATGAATTGCTCTCACCGCCGCCGTCGCCGTCCCCACGCCAAAGTGCTCCTTCCGGAGTACAGGTGGCTTTTGGGGGAATTTAAAGTGGATTTCAATTTATTACGCACTTAAGTGGCTGTATTTAATGTGCTGAAATTAACAGCGCATATATTTTAGACGACAGTAGCATGCAAGCTTTTGATTGCGAAAAAAACTAGAAAACTTAGTAAAGAATTTATAGCGTGTTTTTCAAGTGAGAATTATTGCAAGTATTTTCAAAAGTTGTAACGATTTTTTTAAAAGTATTAAATATTTGCATATGCACTGAGTTGCAGAAATGCAAGGAAACTGCTGCGAGGCGTATGAGCGATTATAATATTCAAATGGAAAAATGTTTAACAGCGCAAAATATCGCCGCTTGATTCAATACTTGTCGTATGTCGACTTTTTCACTTTTTGCAGTTTTAAGTTTAAAGTACTCCCATTTTTTTTTTACTCGGTGGATTTGTCTGAAAATCGAGTATTTAGTAGAGTGAAACCTTGTTATTAATACTGTTAATTCCAAAAGATCGACTTTTCGATATTTAGGAAAATATAGCCAAATGCCATCCTTAACTCAAAATGTGAAAAAATCTACATACGACAAGTATTGAATCAAGCGGCGATATTTTGCCGATATCCACTGAAACGAACTACATACACGATATTGGCAAAATGTGTGGAAGAGTAAAATATGAACTACTTGCTACGACATATTAAGATATCAACTGGTACAAGGATCAAGAATCAAAGGATTTTCGAATCAATTGCTCTTATTTAGGAATATGACAGATAAAACGGAATGAAAAAAGATATGTTATCGCCTCTGTCGGCCTTTATTTTTTTATCAAGAGAAGGATCAATAGAGAAGCCATTTCGATTTGCTACTGCTGACATTAAATATTTCGATTTTTTGCACAAGAGAAGTGCCTTAGATGCATGATATATGTATGTAGATTGTCTCAGTATATGAAGTTAGATAGGACTCACATCGTGGATTATGTTGGAGTATGTCTTTCTCCTTTTTAGCCACAAGATGCGAGCCGATCGAGCATTTATTTTCCAAACGTGTGTAAAAGAAATAGGAAAATATCTTAATATTTTTAGCTTGAGCTATAATAGCTAGTTCAAGGCATAAGACTTGATATTCAATGGCACAATCCAATGTGTGTCTGTGTACTTCTTGTATTATGACATGAAAGATGTTATATTTTCATACACTTCCTTCCTCATCACAAAATGCATTAATAAAGTTAAGAAAAATTGCCAAAAGTGACAAAATTAAAGAGCAGCAAATGCGCAAACGACTTGTCACACAAACATTCACAAATAAACACATCACACCAAGGTTACAGATGTGTTAGTCTCACATGCTCTGCCCGCACACAGCTACCAGTGAAACGTTTTCGGCACATTACGTATGCAACTGGCGTATTACATGAAATCTGCCATAAAACGTACTCATATCATTTTGCTATAGTAACTTTGGTCTTCGCTCCCACCAACAAAGACAATCCTGCTGTATGAGTGTGAGTGTGAGTGTGAGAAGGGCGGTGCGATAAGATGTGCCGTTCTTCTTTGTGTTGATGTGTCTTTGTTGTGCGCGTACTTTGTGTGCTTTTAGAAGCATTTTAAAAGCTGAAAATTGAAGGCAAATTGAATGCAATTTCATTTAGTGCACTTTTATGCAACGCTGCAGTTTCATTGAAAGACTGCTGCTTTCTGCTTTATTGGTGGCGCTCATTGTTGTAGTTGTTGTTGAGCGCTGCTGCTGCTGCTGCTGCTACTGTCTACTGTTTAGTGCTGTGGCAAGTAAATGCCACAAGAGACGAGCGAGCTGAAACGTATGTAGCTGGAGCAGTGAAGAGAATGGCAACCGAAGGCACAAACAAAACACTTCCGTTACATCAAATATTGAGGCAAAAGAAAGAGCATTAAAGTAAATAGATTTTAAAAAAAATAAAGTAAATAAAACTCGAATACTGTGAAAATTAAATTAATATAGGTAAGAGATTGAATTGCGCCGCGGTGGCTCAGTGGGCTAAGTGCTTGGTCGCTGATGCGGAGGACCTGGGTTCAACTTCCGGTCCGGGCAACATCTAATAAAAAAGAAAATTTGTTTTCAAATTGTTTCTTTACGCGGCGCCACTTCTCGCGGTGAATTGGCAATTCTCCGAGAATATTCTTTGCCATGAAAAGCTTCTCAAACCCGTTCGGATTCGGTAAAGTAGGTCCCGTTAACTTGTGCAAAAATATAACAAGCACACACAAGTTAATGCGAGAAAGCTAGGCCTAAGCCTCGTTCGCGGGCGGTTGTGCCAGTTATTTATTTATTTTTTTAAGAGATTGAATTTGTTTCAAGAGAAGATGTAGTGAAGTTTAAAAAAATAAGAATGCAAGAATATTGTATTAGAAAATTTAAAAATAGCACAGGGAAAGCAAAAAATTAAAAGGAGGAAAAGGAAACCACGAAGAGGCAGTATTCTATCAAAGTGCAGAAAAACAATTTAATGCCTGGCAATTAGAGAGGCTTAAGTCGATGCGAATGCTCGTATGCGACAGCGACAAGGCCTGTGCATATGTATGTGTGCATTATAATATTATATATATTATATTATATATATGTATATACAACTAAGGCAGCAAGCAAGTGACATGTTTGTATAAGAGTTTGTGTCACTCTGTGACTGCCAGTTCCCCTTCTACAGCTGCCCCACGGCGGCTGCTGCTGCACACGTCAGTGTTGTTATTGTTGTTGCTTTTTTGTCTGTGTGTGCTCATTGCTTTATGCATTCACCTCGTTTAGCTTGACTCACATACAGACGTTATTAAATATGTGCACAGACACAATACGACAGGCAGCTATAGAAGCAGACACAACTCATTCAGCTTAGAGTACTTTAAAGCGTGTCTGTATGTTAGATTGCAGCTGTGTAGTTGCATTGTACTACGGAAACGGAAATTGCTGCGCAGTGAAAGTCTTTTTGCATATTTATAATTGTATATGATGCAGACATGAAGACATCTCTCCAATCACGCAGGCAGCCATGCCAAAGTCACAGCTACACCTTTTAAAATAGAGAAGAAATCTGTTCCAAAGTTGCTTTAATTCATTAAATTTTATATTATTTGATAATATTAAGCATTTCAGCAAGGGGTATGTCTACTTCAAATTCAATTTATTGCCGATTTTCTCCACGCTGGTCGCGCTGGAAAATTATGAATTGATCTATTTTTATTTAATTGCCAAGCAATTTTATAAATCATTTATTTTTGTTAATCAGCACCGATTCACGCTTGTGAGAAAATTGTATAGCGCAATACCGGTTTCGTAAATATGCTCCATTCTGCAAAATTCCTATTATGAACACTCATGTGAAAACGGACACATGCATATGTGCACTCATACATATGCAGCTGCGCACGTCGCCAACGGAAATGAACTGCTGCGGTGTGACCTGGCGCTTTAAATGCCTGCAGCAAGTCAACCAGCAACAGGCAGTTGCGGTTTTTTTACATTTTGGCACGACACAAATGTTAAAAAAAAACGCATTTATAAAAAATGAATTTTATTTTCAGCAATATTTTTTGCATTGTTTCGGTTTTGTTGAAATTTTAATTTTCCAATAGCATTCCTCTTTCATGCACGGTTGCAATATTTAATTAAATAAAGAACTAAGCACTGCACTTAGGCTTGTTGTGGCTGCTGCGGTTGCTGTGGTTTATGCGGCTAATTCACACACACACAGATACACACATACACATGTACAAATTTACGGCATGCGGCAAACGCCGCAAGTCACTAACTTATGTGGTATTTGCATTGTTTAATTGGAATCTGAAATCAACGTAGATTTGTTGCACGTGCAGCTACCTTCTCGTGTGTATGTGTGTGTGTATCTGACGCATACACCCACAACTACAGCCGCAAGTGCATACTTGCATGTGTGCAGCATACGGCTCGTGTTTCAGCGTCGGCATGCATCATTAGCAGCGCATTCTTGCTTTTGCATGTCTCTTTCGTTTTCTTTGGCAACGTTCTAACCATTGCCACTTAACGTACTTGTGCCTGTCATTGTGTGACTGTGTGTGTGTGTGTGTGTGTGTGTGTGTGTGTGTGTGTGTGTGTGTGTGTGTGTGTGTGTGATACATGCTTTTAGTAGTTGGCCTATTACTTTGTGTAGAGGTTTTAAGCATTCGTCAGTAGCGGCTTTGGAGAATAAAGAATTCAACTTCATCCGAACAATAACATTTATGTTCTAATTCCGAATAAATGTTTTTTTTTTCTCATATAGGCCTATCGATAACTGAATTTCTTCTAGAATATGAAAATTTAATCATATAAAACCTTGAATTGCAACCATAAAACATTCGTTACAGTTAAACAATGCTTACTACGAAATAAAATACATTTCTTTTACTTAAATATTTTGTCTTTTTCGCTACAAAATATTCCTCGTGAAAGAAGAAACGACAGTTTATTTACATGGAAAATAAACTGAAGCTTTTCTTGCTTTGCGGAATAGATAAAAATTACTTTGTATAAGAAGTAAAAATTTAGTCACTCAGCTTAAGATTAGTTCTGATTAAAAAACAGCAATGAATTTCAATCTTCTGTTCTGCCAATTTTGTGGAGCTTTTGCTTTGTTAAAGTTTATTAATAAGAAAAAAGTAAAAGTTTATTTTTCAACTTTCACAGCAACTCAACGCATTCAAATCTCCCACAACACACATACATACATCGCTTGTGCCATGGGAAATTACTTATATTTTAAGTTTATGCACAACTGCCGTCTTAAGTATGCAGTTTAACTTTAATGCACTTAACTACGCTTGAAAACTTGGAAAAATTGCATGCACATGTGATATTCTCCCGTGACGGCGCGAATCTCGCTGATGCCAGGAGTAAACAAACGCATACAAGCCCATATGCATGCTTATGCATAGCTCACACATGCAGGCGCTAAATGCACACCTGCATGCATACACACACACACTACAGACTCGAGCTACAAATACATGCACACGGCAACTCAATCCGTTGATGAATATGCAAGATTCTTCTTGTTCGCTTTAGGCTTCTGTTAGCAATGGCAACACTGGCAACTCTCAACTTACGCGCTTACCACTACACATTCAAATCATGTGGACACCACTACCGAACGCGTTGTTGTTCTACGCTTGTATAAGGAAAGGAGTTCTTCTAAACCAGGTCGAATAAATCGGTTAACCGGCTCTAATAATTTGGCTAGTCGGTTTGAATAATCCAGTTAAACGCTTCTATATACTTATTTGTAATATATTTTACTATTGATGGAGTGTATTTATAGGTCAGGTCGTAACCCTTAAAGGGTAGTTACGGCTCATTTAAGAAGAAGAACACTATTCGAGGTAGTTTAACTGTTTATATGACTTGTAAGTTAATTCAATATTTTGTAGCTTGGAAAAAAGTAGGAGGTGCCTTTGCTTCTTAGCCTAATTCACAATAAATCTAAAATTTTCAGATACAGAAATTCATTAAATTCTTTTACAGGTGCCTAAATACTTCAGCTATTTCAGTTGTTTCCTTATTTATGACAACTTTTGCTATTTGTGTACTCTTTAATACTTTAAAATAGTTTAATCAATTTCGAAATTATAAATCAACACGATTTTTACATTGTAAATGCGAGCAGCCAATGTTTTTAAGCTGGCCCTTCTAAGACCAAATTGATCATTTGACTCAAAACCCGATTTCCTAGTCAGACGAGTAGTTGAGTGCCCTAATGGAAAGTGTGGGGGGGACTGCCAAAACACACATCTCAGGCAACTGTCAGTGCAGCTTAGAAGACAGCTGCACCGCTGCGCCACTCCTCTGATCTTGGCAACATCCAACACTGCCAGCACCGCAATTCTTCTGATGTCAGCGCGCACATACACGCACACACACATACTCTCACAGCAATGCGCGCACATACGCACGGGAAATATGCTAAATACTTTTCTGTTTTGAGAAAGCACACTAAGCTACGACGTTTTCGTAGCTTGTCACTTGCTGCTGCCGGTTAATGTCGTTCGTCGAGGTTTTGGCGCGCCAAATTTTCTCTTGTCGTCGCTGCTGTTGGAATTTTCTATTGTTGTTGTTGATTTCTCAATTTTTTGCATACCTTGCAGTAATATCGTAAAATAATGCTAAGTTCATTTATGTTCGCACACATATAGGGCGTAATATACAGTGTTGGTAAAAATAATAGAAATGATGAATTGTATGTTTATTTTTCGACCTGTTATTATAATTTATAGATGTGTTTTTTCAGGCTCAAGGTCCTTTTAATTAAAAAACCGTTAAATGATTTTTAATTATTTATTTCGGCCAATATTTCGACTTCCATCGGACGTCATCATCAGGGCCACTGAACATAAAAATATATATACTTTAACAAATTTTACAAACAACAAAAACCTATTAGACAAGAAGGATGAACTATTACTTACATATATATAAAATGGATTTAACACTGAAACAAATATAACGCTTAAACTTAAACAATTTTCACAATAACTAACAATAATAACTGCAGTCAGTGTTGTTGCGTCCTCGTCTGATTTCTGACTAACTTTGACCGCGTCCTCTGTTTTTCCACCAGGTGTCTGTAAATATGAGCGCATTTGTCTGTGTCCGTTTTGAAATTTAGTCGTAGGTGTGATGGTGTATTAATGATATGTAGCATTTCCAGTGTATATCTCCGTACATAGTTCGTCTCATGCTGCAGCACTTTTACATTTTCAAAATCTGGAATGTGATTGAGTGTTGTACAGTGTTGTGCCAAGGCTGTTTTTTGCTCCATAGTTTTTGTACGTGATTTGTGATCCGATTTATGTGCTGAAATTCTAGTTTTTAATTTTGATTTCGTGGTACCTACGTAGATTTTGTTACAATTATTTGATTCGTCTCCTTTGCATGTTATTTTATATATCAAGTTAGATTTATCTCCTATGTCCATTTTAGCTTTGGTGTTGCTGTAAACTTGTCCTAGTGTATTTACAGATTTGGTTGTTATTTTGTAGTCTTCAGTGTTGTAACACTTAGATGTAATGATCCTTTCAGTCATTCCAGGTACATACGTCATCGATTTGTATATTTTGGGCGGTAGCTCCGTATTTTGTCTATTGTTATCCTTCCTCTTAGTGTGTTTATACCCTACACCTATGGTAATAGGGTATAATAACTTTGTGCGAAAATTGTAACGCATTAAAGGAGCGGTCCTAGGTATAGACATAAGTATATAGAAATGATCAGAATCACTTTCTCTTTTGATTTCCGGTTGTCCGTCTGTCCGTCTGTCCGTCTGTCTGTCTGTCCGTCTGTCCGTCTGTCTGTCTGTCTGTCTGCGTGTTCGGATAAAATAGAAAGAAGGAGTTGTCCGATTTGGACCAAAATTGGTACACAGTCACAGTGAACCTCGGGTTAGGTAAAGTGTTAAAATTATTTAAATCGGTCGAAGGATACGCCCCCAATGGACCTATAAGTCCCACTACCTCGGGTTTTTTTCGATTAAATTGCTATAATTTGTGTAATTACTCATGGAAAAGAATAATACTTGGTATTCAAGTTAAGAGGTAGGTCTTCTATATCTCAGGAAAAAATGGGCGTGGTCCGCCCACTATATAGCCGGCAAAATTTTTTCGGTAAAATGGCTCCCAATTGACTAGTTACGAATATATATGAATGAAATTCGGTTCCCAAGTTGATATATAGGTCTTAGATGCCATAGAAGAAAATGGGCGTGGTGCGCCCACTATATAGGCGATAAACGAAAAATCCTCTTAACTTCCATAATATATACACCAGAGAGTCCAGATTTGGTTACTTCGTTCCTGGTAGGAATATCTTTTAATTCTCCAGAAATGGGCGTGGTCCGCCCACCATGGGGGCAGTAAAATAAATATGCCGATAACATCTGGTGTACACCTGTCAGAGCATTAATATTTGGCATGTATAGTCCTATTAGGTATATCTTGTAGTCTGCCAAAAATGGGCGTGGTCCGCCCACTATGTAGGTTGTAAATCAAATACGCCCACAATTTCAGTGAATTTACACCCTACTTGGGAACATGGTGTAGGGTATTACTCTGTCGGTGAAACCCGACTGATTGCTTCCTTACTTGTTTTTAATTAAGTCCAACGTTGTTCTCGTAGGGAATCCGTTTTTTGTTAGTATGTCTATGACCTTTTTAATATTGTTTTCGTGAAACCGTGCGTCACTTATCGTTAGTACTTTGTTTATGAAATTATTCGCCGTGTTCATTATTATCTTTTTGGTGTGTTTGGAATTGTAATTTATCAATCGTCCCGAGGCCATGTGTTTTTGGTACCAGTCTATCACCAATGTGTCATCTATTCTTATTACCATAGTGTCCAAATAAGGTAATGTTCCATTCTTTTCCAATTCTTTTGTAAATTTTATGTTGCGATGAAAACCGTTTAGAGCATTTAAGGTTTCGTCTATTTTGTCAAGTTTTACAATCGCAAAAAGGTCGTCCACATATTTAGTTAGTAGTCTTGGTCTTTCATTTAGCTGGTCCATGACTGTATCCAACAGCTCCTCCATCACAATATCCGCTAAAATTGGGGATATCGGGGATCCCATTGGCATTCCTTTCTGTTGTATGAAGATTTTATTTTTGTATTTAAAATATCTGTTGTCCTTAGTGCAGAATTTTAGTGAATCCATAAATTGTCCTTTAGTCATTTTTGTATGTAGTGTTATCGTGTCCCATTTCTTTTCTATCGTTTTTATCGCAAAGTCAACCGGAATGCTTGGAAAAAGTGAGACCACGTCAAAAGATATTATTGTTTCGTCTACGCATATGCGCGTATTATTTATTTTTCTTTTAAATTCTATCGCGTCTCTCACATTGTACTGTGAGCAAGCCGTTAAATTTTTTAAAATTTTTGCTATGTATTTACATAGTCCATATGACGGTGAATTGGTCGCGGAGCATATCGGTCTTAATGGCATGTTGTCTTTGTGTATTTTTGGAAGTCCGTAAATTCTGGGAGCAATCGCAGTTTTAGTTGTTAATTTATATTTCTCTTGTGTAGTAATTATATTGTTTGTATGTAGTTTGCAAACTAACTCGTTGTTCCTTTGCTGTAATGTGGATGTCGGGTCCCGTTGTGATACTTTATATGTTGCTGTATCCCAGAGAATTGTATTCATTCTTGTGTCATAGTCTTGTTTGTTCATTGCAACTGTAACATTGCCCTTGTCCGCGTTCAAAATTAAAATATTTTTATTTTTGTTTAAAAACTTTTTTGTTTCGTCCAATGTATCCAATATTAATTTATCTTGTGGATTCACACGCATTTTGTTTACGTGGTTGTCCATTAGAATAGTTAGTTTCGTTCAAACATACAGTGGCTACTCTCACTGGGTCCGAAGTATGCACTACCGCTTACACCCGCACGGCTCCCACTATTCAAATGCATTGCGGAAGCAGAAGACTGCTTACAGACAATACAAAATAAAGAAAAACGAGAAATTGCGAGAACGAAACTAACTATTCTAATGGACAACCACGTAAACAAAATGCGTGTGAATCCACAAGATAAATTAATATTGGATACATTGGACGAAACAAAAAAGTTTTTAAACAAAAATAAAAATATTTTAATTTTGAACGCGGACAAGGGCAATGTTACAGTTGCAATGAACAAACAAGACTATGACACAAGAATGAATACAATTCTCTGGGATACAGCAACATATAAAGTATCACAACGGGACCCGACATCCACATTACAGCAAAGGAACAACGAGTTAGTTTGCAAACTACATACAAACAATATAATTACTACACAAGAGAAATATAAATTAACAACTAAAACTGCGATTGCTCCCAGAATTTACGGACTTCCAAAAATACACAAAGACAACATGCCATTAAGACCGATATGCTCCGCGACCAATTCACCGTCATATGGACTATGTAAATACATAGCAAAAATTTTAAAAAATTTAACGGCTTGCTCACAGTACAATGTGAGAGACGCGATAGAATTTAAAAGAAAAATAAATAATACGCGCATATGCGTAGACGAAACAATAATATCTTTTGACGTGGTCTCACTTTTTCCAAGCATTCCGGTTGACTTTGCGATAAAAACGATAGAAAAGAAATGGGACACGATAACACTACATACAAAAATGACTAAAGGACAATTTATGGATTCACTAAAATTCTGCACTAAGGACAACAGATATTTTAAATACAAAAATAAAATCTTCATACAACAGAAAGGAATGCCAATGGGATCCCCGATATCCCCAATTTTAGCGGATATTGTGATGGAGGAGCTGTTGGATACAGTCATGGACCAGCTAAATGAAAGACCAAGACTACTAACTAAATATGTGGACGACCTTTTTGCGATTGTAAAACTTGACAAAATAGACGAAACCTTAAATGCTCTAAACGGTTTTCATCGCAACATAAAATTTACAAAAGAATTGGAAAAGAATGGAACATTACCTTATTTGGACACTATGGTAATAAGAATAGATGACACATTGGTGATAGACTGGTACCAAAAACACATGGCCTCGGGACGATTGATAAATTACAATTCCAAACACACCAAAAAGATAATAATGAACACGGCGAATAATTTCATAAACAAAGTACTAACGATAAGTGACGCACGGTTTCACGAAAACAATATTAAAAAGGTCATAGACATACTAACAAAAAACGGATTCCCTACGAGAACAACGTTGGACTTAATTAAAAAACACACTAAGAGGAAGGATAACAATAGACAAAATACGGAGCTACCGCCCAAAATATACAAATCGATGACGTATGTACCTGGAATGACTGAAAGGATCATTACATCTAAGTGTTACAACACTGAAGACTACAAAATAACAACCAAATCTGTAAATACACTAGGACAAGTTTACAGCAACACCAAAGCTAAAATGGACATAGGAGATAAATCTAACTTGATATATAAAATAACATGCAAAGGAGACGAATCAAATAATTGTAACAAAATCTACGTAGGTACCACGAAATCAAAATTAAAAACTAGAATTTCAGCACATAAATCGGATCACAAATCACGTACAAAAACTATGGAGCAAAAAACAGCCTTGGCACAACACTGTACAACACTCAATCACATTCCAGATTTTGAAAATGTAAAAGTGCTGCAGCATGAGACGAACTATGTACGGAGATATACACTGGAAATGCTACATATCATTAATACACCATCACACCTACGACTAAATTTCAAAACGGACACAGACAAATGCGCTCATATTTACAGACACCTGGTGGAAAAACAGAGGACGCGGTCAAAGTTAGTCAGAAATCAGACGAGGACGCAACAACACTGACTGCAGTTATTATTGTTAGTTATTGTGAAAATTGTTTAAGTTTAAGCGTTATATTTGTTTCAGTGTTAAATCCATTTTATATATATGTAAGTAATAGTTCATCCTTCTTGTCTAATAGGTTTTTGTTGTTTGTAAAATTTGTTAAAGTATATATATTTTTATGTTCAGTGGCCCTGATGATGACGTCCGATGGAAGTCGAAATATTGGCCGAAATAAATAATTAAAAATCATTTAACGGTTTTTTAATTAAAAGGACCTTGAGCCTGAAAAAACACATCTATAAAAAAAAAAAAAAAAAAAAAAAATAATAGAAATGTTTTGCAATGTGGCATAAAATTATATTTGAAGCTAGTTTTTGCTATATTGTGCTTATGAAATCACAAAATATTTACACCAGAAAAGGATGTATCTTATATTACTTATAAATTAAAGCCTTTGTGAAAAATAGTATTCAATTTCTTTGCAATATTTTTGCCAACACTGTAGTCATGTATGACATGTAGCAAAACAAAATTCGCCGACAAACATGACAAACTTATTCAGCGGCAATATTTTTGTTGACAACCCAGATTTGCTTGGTTTCGTTGGTTAGATTATGGTTTCAGTTGAAGTAAGGTACACCTGATTCAGAAGTATCAATGATTTAGAGAAACTGCCAGAAATGTGTAATTTATTTTTGGCCCTAATTTAAGAATATAGAAAATATTCTCATTTTAGAAATTTTTTTTCAAATTAATAACTTTTCAAACGAACTAATTGTAAGAATAATTTTTAAAGTGTGTTACAGAAAATTCTTATAACTAAACAAGCAAATTCAATTACAAACAATTTTCAATTGAATTCTGAAATCAATCCCATTTGAACACAATACGCTTTGTGTATTCCACAACTGATTTTAAATTAAATTAACACTTTCTTTGCCTTTGCTATTGTGCGACCCAAAATTGCTGCCTCACATACACACACACCTACACAACAGTGCAAAGGCGCTGCCCATGCAATCAACATACTTTCTCAGGCAGCTCAACGCGTTTCACATACGAACCCGCTTAGAAATCAATCATTTTACACTGCTTACACACACACACACATACGTGCAGAGATGCAGAGATATGCTGTAATAAAAATCGCATTGTTTGCAAACAATTGCAGCAATTGTTGCCACACAATCAGCGCCATATAAAATATGGGATCGAGCGCGTCTACTTCACTTCGTCTTGTGTTGCCTTTTTTCTGGGCTCAAAATGTTTTGTAGCTATGGAAAACAATTCTGCGCACAGAAAAAAAAGCGAAGAAAATAAATGAAAAGAAGACAGTGAAGCAATGTTGCTCACTTTTGCGAGCAATTGTTGTCGTTTTGGTTTTTTTTCCTTACAACTGCACAACGCATTCATTTGGCAGCGAGGCGAGTGTGTGTCATAATTTGAGCAATTACATGTCACTGTGACATGTTGTTGCCATAAACAACATGTTGTTGTCGCAATTGTTTGACACACAATTGTCCTAACGGTGACAGGCGGTAGCAGCGTCACTTATTGCTGCCATTCATGCTTCTGTGCGGGGTGCATTGTTCCATTTCCTTGCTTACACTAGCCAACAGTGAAATTGTGACAAATATGAGGGTTAATACTGAAACGGCAAATATTTGAATAATTTTGAACTTATTAAGAAAACGTGTGTTTCTTCGTTAAAGGTTCGATGGAAAAAGAAAGTCATGCTTTTCTTTATTTCACAAAAAGGTGAAGAAGAAGATTACAGAACAAAATGTCAAGAAATTATTAAGTTATGGTTAAATTGCTCAAAAAATTATTGTTGTGTCTTCACAAATATTTATAATCTAAATTTTATATTAAATTTTTTATAAAGTTTTTGCAATAGCTAGCGTTGATATAACTGATGATCATTATATAATATTTAAAGCTGCCGCTTATATCATTCTAGTTTAACTCTTGCAAGAAAAAATGTTAATTGCGGAGAGAATCGCTACATAAATTTTGTAATTTTGAATTGTGAGATGAAGTTTTTTTGAACTAAAAGCAGACGGCAAACTTCGAAAACAAAACCCAAATAACTTTGTTTGGCAAAAGCATTGGTATATATACATATTTTTAGTGGCATGCTCAGAGTAGAAAAAATTGCTTCAAAACAAAGTGAAACAGACTGAAATGCCATTTAAATTTTATTTACCAAAACGTGTCGTAATTATCAATTGCTGAAAAAATTACACATATGTTGCATAGTGTTACACTTCATATGCTCCATTTTGTCAAGCAGCGACATTTGTCGGCAGCATTTTTATTGTTGGCGTTTTTGCCTTCAACATTTTATCATTGTTGCGCGTAAATTTTAGCACAAAATTTTATACTTTTGACAAAAGAAATTGTCAAATACACAATGGACGCTGTCCAAAAGGGAAGTGTGAATTGTGGCATGTGGCACACACTAATATGTGTGTATGTAGTGGCGCAAGTGGTATGCGTGCGTGCGCTTTCATCGCTGTATTGTGTATAAATTAGATTTGTTGTTCAACCAAAAAGAAACGTTCAAAAGTAGAAGGAATCGACAAAAAGTCGAAGCCTTATCTAAAATAAATTTGTAGACAAAACAAATTAAGGATCCTTTTAAAAGACCATGTAATTTCAAATTTTTTAGATTACTTGTAAGCATAACATCCTAGGCAATGCCTACTATAAAGATATAATATGTTTAATTAACCATTAAAAAATGTGTGCGCTTGTGGGGGTCGTGAAAAGTTTCGCGTTTTGAAAAGCATTCGGAAAAAAAACCTCTGCTCAACAAATTATTGAAAATTAGTGCTGACGAGCTTAAAAATGTAAAACAGAATTTTGCGTAAAGAATGCTTTCCAACTGCAAACACACACTATCATAAAAAATATCTCTTTCTTCTGAGCACACACACTGACGTACAAAGCATGCCACATTCAATTGAGTTAAGCAGCACTTTTTCCCCGCTGCTGCCACTCTCGATGCACTTTTCTACTGAAATGCATTTTGTTCCTATCTAGCGCTTGCCACATTTTAACTTTTGCACATAACGTTTTATAACAATTTCGTTTCCGGCTAAGAGCGGAAGCAACAGCGCTTTGAATTATAACATAATTAGACTTTAATCGCGTTGCATTGCGCTTCTTTTGTTGCAGCTCTATTGTGACGTGTGGTTGTTGCTTTTATTGTTGCTGTTGTTGTTGTGGTGCTTGTTGGCAGCGTTGTTGCCACATTTTTCCTATTTAATATTCTGCTCTTTTCATTTCAACACAGTTTCTATGACTACGCTGCTAGACTTTTGTTGGAATTTTCTAGTTGCTTTTTATATGAAGTTTTTTTCTAAGGCTTTTTTCTACTGTTTTTGCTTAACTTTTTCCCCCTCCCTGTTTTGTTGTTTTCTGCTATTCTGCTATGCTTCTATGCTTGGCTTTTGCAATTACAGTCTTTTTAATGCAATCGCTCTTGCTTGGCGCTCGCGTCGACTTTTGCCCTCTTCCCTGCAGCCGCATTGCCGCGCCCACACGTTGATTTGCACTGATATCCTTATTATAAAGTAATTAAGTTCTTCAGGAAATTATATTTTTTCTTTTTTCCCGGCTTGCGCGTTAGACTGCCGCCGCTTTGCCGCCAGCCCTTTCTCCACCTCATTCTGTTTTGCGCTGACTTTTTCCTCGCCTTTGTGCGGACGTAGACGGCAAAAGCAGTTAATGCATTGTTTTCAGTCGGTCAGAGCAGAGTGCATGAAGGATTCATTGTGTATGTCTGAGAGTGTGCGTGTGTGTGCGGTAAAAAGTTTAGCCTTTGAAGCTCTGGTCTTTCTTTTACAAAGCGCAGCGAATTGGCAAAAAAAATCGTGCTCTAAGCAGCAGCTTCGTAGAAAGATTTTATAATTTTTCTCAGATTTGTTCGCTGAAGTTTTCCGTTATAGAATCTTTTTCTTTCAAGTTGCCAACGCTTACAAGTTGAATATACCCCGACTACGCAATTCAATGAGTCTGCATGCTAGCACTTCAGATTAATTGCATATTATGAGTATATAGTGGAAAAGTTGATTTCACTAAATGTTTTCTAATAGTTTATGTACGATTTATTAATGTAAGAAGGAATCATGTGTAAGGTTCTCAAGCTTATTTACTAACTTAATTGGTCAGAACAACCCGTTACCGGGTTACAACCTGACGTACGACTTCTGCCCAGGCGCCCCTGCCATGCGCGCGCCTTCCCCAGTTGGAAATTCCAAGCGCTGTCAGTGCCTCCTCTACTTGGTCTGTCCATCGAAGGCAAGACTTTACACGCCGTCTCCGTCCTCTACCTGCCGACTCAAATATCTTTTTTTTGGAGCTCCTTCGGTCATACGCACGACATTACCCAGCTGAAATGTTCTCAAGCATTTTTGCCAAAATTTCAATAAAATTTATTCGAAATTTCATCTATTCGATTATTTCATACGGTTTTACTTTGAACATTTTTTAAAAAGTAGCAGCAATCCCAAATTTATATTGCTAAGCATATTTAAAAGAAAAATGCTCAAATAGGCATTTTCTGTTTGTATTGCAGTTAAAATAGATTCCAAAAATCTTGTAACGATCTGAACTCTTATAAATAGAACAGAATGAATTTTCTCCAATGGAATCTTTTAACGCCATTTTTTGTGTGCTATTGAATTTTTAAAATAGCCATTTCAAATTGTTGCCATGGCTGTAGTTTCAAAGCTCATTCAAAATATGCATCTAAAAGCATGTTAGCTTAAGGATTGCCTCGTGCGACTCTACGCTTGTGTTGCAGCCGACTAACCAGGCACTCCAGCAGCAGAACTAACAAACTGCATAGCATAGCCACGCCCAGAAAGACCAGCGCCGGCACGAAGTGCTCCAAATCAACCTGCACCTCCTGATTCGGATTGAGACTGCAGTCAGGCTTCGACACTTGCCACAATTTGTCATTGTACTGCATCAGGCCGGTTTCCTTAAACAACAGAATGCTGCTGGAGAAGTACTTCGCATAGGGGGAGTTCTTGTGTATGGCCGTGGATGTGACGGTTGGTGGATTCATCTTGATCTGCTGCAGATCACAGAATTCTGCATCGGTCAGCAAGGCTGTGAATTTTTTTTAACTGAATTAATAAAATTTACAAAACTTGCATGCAACTTATTTCTAGTATTACAGCAAACCTACCAACTTTTGTGAAGTTATTTATTCACCTACTCTTTCCTCTTCCATGAGTACTTCATGTTTGACACTGGCTGAGTTTCTAAACGCTTAATTGCAAAGCATGCATCAATTTTGTGAAGCTCCATTTTCTTCGGACTGTTGCATCAATCAATTAATTTATTTAATTCTCTTTTCTTTAGCAATTATCAATTAATAACTTTGTGTAGCACATTGAAAGTCATTGAAAAAATTCACCATTTGTAAACATATTTATCTTTCAGAAAAGAAATCCCAACACCAAAAATTTCTGAATGCTTTGTAGAAAGTTATTTCGTAACTCGCCCTCAGTTTTTAAAATTTGAAGACTGTTCACTGAAGTTTTGCAGATAGTCAAAATTTCCTGCTGGGTGTGCATAGTTATAGTATCTATGTGTGAGTGTGTGTGCATAAGTGAGCGCTGCAAAAGGCGTTAATAATAATTCCAAAATGGCGCGTCGTTTAATTTTAATTAATATTAACTTAATTAATTAAATAAATAAAAAGCTGCACAAATACACGCGCAAATGTAAATACATGCACACATACTTTCATACATACATTTCTGCTATGTGTTTACTTACATTTCAGCATGCGATATGCGCGATCGATCGATACATGAAACGCAAAGCCGCCGCGTCCCACACGCTCGACGCCCTGCTGCAGCGGCAATATGTGCTGCCGCCGATTCTTGCAGATGCGCTGCGCGAATATGGCGGCCGCAATTGGATTAGTTACTCGCATGAATATATCATGTTGGTAGGGCACATCTTCCATGCCAATCTCCAGGCTGCTGTTGTACAGCGCCGCCAGCGTGGTGATGGTGCGCGGCGTGACCGCGAGCAGCGAGCCCACAATGAAGGCCGAGTAGAATTGCAGCAACATGACGCTGAACAAGCACGTCGTTATCACCAGCAGGCGCGTCGAGCTGCAGTGAAATGCGTCCGGCGAGGGACCCTGCATGAAGACGGCCTCCAATATGAGCAGCACTACATAGTCGAAACGACTCTCCATGGCCTGGTCCGTGGCATGAAGCGGCTGCTTCCTCTCATTCGCTGCATGTTGTCGTAATCTGTGTTGTCGTTGTCGTTGTTGCTGTCGTCTGAGTTGCTTGTACTCATGACGCAAGTGCACGGCCAATAGGAATATGCTAAGCGCAGTGATTGCCAAAATGCTCCACCACACCACTTCGGCGAAAGGTTGAAAGAAGATGTTGCGTATGGCATTGCGTCGGGGATGGCGAAACAAAAAGAACAAACTTGACAAACATTTAGAGAAGGGGAGAGTGTAAAAATTGCCTATTGATTCATTAAATTTAGATGCCTACTTACTACTCTATGTGCACCACCGGGCCATATTGTATGAAATGCACACGGTCGGATAAGATACGCATGGGACAGATTGACACCTCCACCTCATGTCTGACTACTTGCCCCATTGCGCCGATCCAGTTACCGTCGCTGCTCAACACACCCCACTGGTCCGTAGAGTTTACTTCCAAACTGGAAACGGAAATTGCCAATAAATTTTGTGAATGTTAATGCATATTCTATATCTTGTTCACAATTTACACAGTCCAGCAGGTCCTCCAATATTTGCATGCCACACGCTGCTAATACTTGCCTTTTTTACATTCAACTATATTTCAACATGTACAGTTTAAATATGCTCGGATGCAATTAAACTCACCTCATGTTAAAAAGAGGTTCCATCATTTTTAACAACTGATAGGTTTTTTTTTGGAAGCCATCCGGCTGTTGATCTTTCGTATCAGTGAGATACTCCATAATTGCATAATTTTGCGGTTTATCGAGTAGCTGGGAATACGTGGGGAGTTTATGGCTTGATGACAATGCAAAAACTCAGCTCCATTTACTTACCACAGTTGTTGCTTTCAGTGCCATATTGCTGAAATTCCGGCGTCGCCTTACAAAACTTTCAAAAAACTTGGTGTGAAGAGAGAAGCCAGCTCTCGATGTCCAAGTGCCTTTCGATTCGATTTCCAGTGGAAAATCACAGGCGTGACAATATTTATAGACATCGTACAATGAAAGCGAGTTACTACGAAGAAAATTGTGCAAAATTAGATTTTGAAGAATTTGTATGTCTTTAGAGCTATAGAGACCAAGCAAATTTATATCAGACCGACTGCTAAATAATTTAAAGCTCGCAATTTCCACTAATCGAATGAATATCGAGCTCGAAAATTAGGCGGAAACCGAAAAAGTAATTCCAATTCCGCAAAAAGTCTATTCAAATAGGCGGGAAAATCCCAATGTTTTGGATTTGATTGATTTTGTCGATTGTAGTGTCCATTCCAAGTATTTGGAACTTCCTTTCTTGTTGCATACTTTACATCACTCTTCACATATCCGTCAAAGCTGTGATACTCACTTGTGCAGCTTTAGGGCCAGAGTAATATCCGCATTGACATTTATTTGCAACGGCTGCAATGTGGTTCGTATGTAGCTCCAATCATGATATTCCGCCACCAAAAACCAAGCTTGCGAGCTATTAAAAAAGTCACTCGCTGCGGACGGTATGAGCACTTCGGAGCGCACCAGCTCATTTTCCAGCTGCGGCACGTAGATGCCAACTCTTGGTGAAAAGGCGTAAAAGAAATCGGTGAAATTCCTAGCATTTTTGCCACCAGCAGTGGCTACATTAAAGAAGCGTATGCGATATTTTGACGCCAGATTTTGAAGTTCTTCTATTTTGATTTCTTTTATGGATGCCACAATGATGGCATGCTTCAAATGTTGCATTTCCATAAATTCTTCAAATGCTTGTAGCGTTGAGGCAGCGACATTTTGCAGCTGCTGTCCATGAGCGAGTAATAGTAATGCAATTTGTAGTAAGCCGCAGACTGCAGGTGACTTGTAAGCGTCGAGGCACAACATGTTGCTCTGTAAATTGCAGCCAGCTGCTGCCGTTTTTATAGTGCACTCTCTGAACAACAAGAAAATGAATAGGCAAACCACTTAGAGCTGTTAAAATCGTTGGTAAGAATTTATGAAATTTCAACTTAAAAGTTTGTCATGCAAATATGGCTTTTCGATGCCATTTGCATAGAGCTATAGAATATATATGAAGTAGTCCTTAACTTGTACAGAAATAGAACCAGCTTACATGAGAAAAATTAATGAGAAAAAGTCAGGCTTCAACTTAGACTACACGCGCTGTTGCGCCAATTATAAATAAATTTAAAAAATTTTGAGTTTCGAAAAAAATCTTCTTTTAGCTATCGATTTTTGCTTCAAAAATTACATAAAATAATCAATCTTCTTGTAGTCTGTCATTTTATTAACTTGCACTAACATTTTTAGTAGCACGCATCGATCAGTTAGTGGACTCATTAGTTACAATGAGCACTTTTTGTCTGCTGCTACGCCATTTGTTGCACATAATCCCTGCAGAGACATTAACATGTGACAGCGGCGGCGACGGCGGCAGTGGCAAATTGTCGCTATTATCGTCAGCGTCGTTGTGTCATTATCAGCGCGCTTTAATTGTAATTGCCATATAATCTCATTTGAAAGTAATTGCGCTCAGTCAAACACGCATTTAGCTTCATTGCAAACACACACACACATACAAATGCACACGGTTACGCATGTCCTTGCGCGCGTACGTGCATATTACTTTCAATTATGTTGTCGACTCGGAAATTGTCACACTTAAATAGTAGAGCAGCGAGCATGACAGCAGTGCACTTGGCAAGGCTAATGCAAGCGCTAGGAAGGGCGTGTCTGAAATGTGTGTGTAAATAAAATTACGGAAAAACTTTAGAACAAAACTTAAGAACTAATAAGCTAATAAAAAGCTGAATAAAACATGTCCTTGCCGCATTAAATTTTGGCTGCTGTAAACCGATCAAGTTAGCATCACTTATAGTTTGATTTCAGTAGGCCCAAATCATCAACTTTTAAAATATACATCAAAATATCTGCGCAAGAATTTTTAATAAATCAGATTTTACAATACGCTTTCAGGTGGTAGCCTGTACTTTTAGCAAATATGAAGCTATTTAAATGTATATTTTATATATGAGTAAATTTTTAAATTCCACACATTTTTCCCTTCGCTCCTTTAACTGAGCTTATATTAGCTTTCGAGAGCATTTTTTGGGTCAGCTTCACAGCTCTTATGCTTTGTAGCAGTCCTACATTCAAGTTCATTTTAAGTATTGGCTCTCCACAGGTCGGACTGTCGCCCATACGTTCAGTAGCTCCCACTCTAAAAGTGTTACTGTGTTGCCATTTCCCATAGACCGCCTCTGCAATAAATGTACTACAGTATATCTTGGCACTATCACAAAAAAAGGAGGCACAAAGTTAAAGGGAAAAATATGACAAAAATAAAAGGGGTTGAAAAGAAGTGAACAAAATTCCGCGTGTATATATGCGTAGATATAGATGAAAACAAACAAACGAAAAATTTAGAAAACCCAAATAGACAAGTTAAGGTAAAACAATTCCATCAGAACTGGAATATCAATTATTATTATGAAATAAGGTACAGAAATTGTTAATGAGAAATAGAACAATTAGGCTATGTTAGCTTAGGTTATACAAGAGTTATTAAACAGCTGTTGTTATGTGTTTGAATTTCCTCAACTTCTAACAGAAATACTTTTATTCTGCTTTGCTCTGATCTTATTAGTATGTCCTAATCTTCCTTCTTCTATTCTTTCGTGTCATATGTCGCCTCATCACAACGGGCCTACACATGGTCTGGTGGTCAAGTGTATTTTCTGGCAAATCATCTACGAGCATGCCTTATACAGCCATAACCTATACCTCTCATGTTATCCTATGCTTACCTATTCTGTTCGCTCTGGTCCGATTCCTACCTTTTCTGCCCCATCCTATACTCCCATATCATATCCTCTCCTATTGAATTCTTGCTCACCCTTTCCTTTTTCATGCTCTGCTCCATCATCTCCTGCAGTTATCTCCTATTTGAAAAAACTTCATTCAATTATTTAGAACCTGCACCGAACATTTGCTTTTTTGCTTCAAATTAAAAAGTTGCGCTGAAATTTGTAAAAAATCGCAATATGATTAAAAAAAATGCATACAAAAATGAATTGGCCAGTACCACTGGCCAACTTAAGCAATACTCAGCACTTCGGTTGCTGTTGCCTCTATTGGCCGCTTGTGTTGAATTTTAGATTGGATTTCAGCATTTTTTTGTTGGCTGCCAGCAGGAAATCGAGTCTCAAATCGAGCGCGTAGACGTTGAATGCGGCTGCACATGCATTTTTGGTTAAGCAAATTATCGGCATTGTGTGCGGGGCATGCGGGGGTATGCAGCGATTGCAACTCGTGGTTTCACATTTTTTCAGCGTGCAACCGAAATACACGCTTCGCTACTCTCCTCAATAATAAAAGCTTTGGCCCACAAGAGCAAAAAATAAAAGAGCTAATTTTATGATTTTTTTACCAGGAACAGACATTCCCAATTCGAACTGCTGCTAGTCGGTGCAACTTTAAAAGTGGTAAAAATTTGCAAATATGTAATTCGAATTTAATCTCTGATCAAATGGAATAAGCGCTTATGTCGACTTGAGAAAGAATTAGGTATGATTGGCGCAATATTTCTTTCATAGCACTGCACTTTAGGGGAAAGTCTGGCGCTGTCTTTTGAAAAAAGAAGAGGAAAGCATTGAAAGCCTCAGGTCACAGCAAGTCCTCAAGCCGCTAAAGCCAGCTCCCTATGAGACCAAATTCGGCATCCCTACTTAAAGCATTGAGCTACATATCTATTAGTACATAATGAAGCGCAGAGAAAGAGTAACTGAAAGAGCACATGGAAATCGCTAACAAAGCAGAATGCTGCAACATGCGGATGACGTGTTCATAGCTGCTGCTTCTTGCTCTGCTTTATTGCATGCTACGCGGCCAAAGTTTTTGAACTACTTGACTTGACACGAACTGACAATGTCCAAACTTCAAACTAGCAATTGCGACGGCCGGCAATGCACCAGAGCTACATAGAGGGGCGTGTTGTATGAGCGAGTACCATTTTGGGCGCATATTGCTAAGGGAAGGGGTGAAGATGGGGGGATCAACAGAAATCGTGGTCTCGTAATCTTCAAGTTTAGCAGCTGCAATGCAAAAAGCAGCTGCAAAGGAAATTGCAAGCCAAACGCCAAACACAGCCAAAAGAGCAGGAGCAACAAAACAACCTGCTACACACACAATCATGTATGTATGTCCTTGAGATCGTGCAACACAAGTAAAATACGTTGCAAATGAATAATTTATGCCGCATGCTCAAAAAACACTCAAGTGCAGATGAGTTGCTCAACGCTTTTTGAACTCTTTAACGCACAAGTTGAGGCACATGCTAAAAGCTGGCTATGAGGCACGTAGTCAAGGGGTCACTTTGAGTGGTCTGGAGATGCTTTGGACTAAAATTTTCCTGAAAATTATGTACCTACTATGCTAACATATCATAAGCAGGTTACTCTGAACGATCTTACCTAATCTATATTATATGAATGCAGTTGATTTTAATTGTTTACATATTATTGTAATTATAATGGCTACCTTTCTGTGAATCCAACTGAAGCCACAAGGAATCAAAAATTAGCTCGCAGATATGTAGTAGATTTGTTATAGTAGTAGTAGTAGTTGGGCGTGTATTGGAACAGCGGGCCTGAAAGTCAAAAAGCTAGGCTCATTAACATTCTGAAATCTACTGAAGATTGTTCACAAGTCAGTTCAACTTTCCAAAAACAATATGAAAATGGTTGCCTCTCAAAGATCGACTTTCAATATGCTACCCAAATTCGTTAGCCTGAAGCAGCGTAATATAAATAATTCTTCACTGACCGTGTCGCGCATACTTGCTTCGCTTTTTTATATCATTAAAGAACTAAATCTTACGGCTGTGCGCCACCCTTCCCTCTGACCACAAATTCCTAGCCACACGCCTGGTGGCAGCCATTTATGGCAGTGGCAAGAGCAAAGGCAAGGCCTTTGACCAGTCTGCCGCCTGGTCTGCCAATGAAGCAGCACAGCGTAAGCCTGCCAAAACAAAAACCAAATGAAATAAATAGCTAGCTTGGAGCTGAGACAGCAACAGCAGTGGCCATGGCGTGGTGGCGGCGACGGCTACGGCGGTCCAAAGAAACCTACGGCAGCGCATATAAATTAAAGTCAGTGTCTTCATATTTTGCCTTGGCTAAGACAACTTTTAGCGCTCATTTTCTTTGTGAAGAGGGTGAAGTGTGCTTTTTTTTGTAGTAAACGTCAAAGTGTAAAGTTTAAATTTCGAGAAAATTACATTTGGGTGTGAAAATTTTCCCTGGAGAGTGCACTTGCTCAAAAGATAGTATGAGAAAAAAAGTAAGGAAACAGGATAAATAAGCGAAATAAGTGAGGTCAAATAGAAGTGTGCGAAGAAAAGTAAATCGAAGAAGAGGGAGATGACTGAGCTGCTGAGGAAGCAGGGACTAGAAGAAGGAGCCTGCAAAAAGCAAGCAACAGCAGAATAATGGCCTAGAGAATTTAAATGCACATATTGAGTTATGGCTTAATTGGATAAAAGCCAACAAGAAATGTGCCGTTCTTCGTTTATTTCTTTGTGTGAGTGTTTTGTTTTTTCTTGTGGAGTGCGAGTGTGTGTGTTTGGGCATGGGGGCAAAATTGCTAAGTCTATGCTAGAGACAGAAGTCAAGGCGCGCAAGCAAATGAAGCTGAAGGAGGCGGGCGACTGCAAATGGCAGAAAATGTGAGTTTGAGTGCGTCTTTATGCTGCATATGTGTGGGTTTAAAGCTATATATATGCAAGTGTGTGTGTGTGTGTGTGTGTGTGTGTGTGTGTGTGTGTGTGTGTGTGTGTGTGTGTGTGTGTGTGTGCATACGCTTTGGCAGGCAGAGTGCTTATGATGGCTATCGCAGCGTGGCATATGGACGGCGCGGTCAAAGTCAATAGCTTGACACAAGCAAATGTGCTTACAAATGATCTCTTGAATTATGCATAAGCGAGCAAAGGAGCAAATGTTAAAGGCGAGTTTGAGTTTCTTAAAATTTACTGCCTACTATAGATGAAGGCAATTTAATTTGAAGCGATTGGTTTTATAGTGAAACTATTTTAGCTGAATAATGTTAGAGGGTAGTAAGAGCTAATATCATATTGAAAGCCAAAAGAGGCTGAGTTGTTATTGTTTTCGCGAGCAAATAAATTTAGCTTGCTTTGATAAGGAGTAGCAAGGATTCATTGTGAGTAGCACTCTATGTTTAATACTTGAATTTAATGTAGTCTAGACGAAGAAAAATAAGCATCGAACCAACTTTTTGCGTGGCGGAAAAAAAATTCTCACTGGTTAGTGCATATGTTAGAAAATTCAAGTATGTATTTGTTTTTTATTAGGCTTAAAACTTACAGACATGTAAATCCTGTAAGTAAAATATGTCAATATGCTGATTGAATGAAAAGTGTTAGTGCTGATATTCAACAATTTAGACAAAGTATCTGAAAGTATTAAGAGAATTCAGTTCAAGGTAAACAATTTGCATGCTTGCCACATTAAAGAGCATCGTAGTAACAAGAACACATTTTGGACTAACAACATTTCAAGTCGAGAAACAATTTCATTAAAAAAGGATATAACTTGTGCGTTGCTGCATCAATACACACACAAACACACGTATTTGTTGTCTAGCATGTTTCACCGTTCTTGCCGAATGTGCTCGCTTATCCACTCGTTTACTTGTTGCTTGAAAGCAGCATGGAATCACTTTATGTTAGTCCTCATAAGTCCTGCAGACAAAAGCAATAAGCTCTACTGCAGTTTGTGCCAGACAGCTGGCAAATTCCTGAGTCAGTTCCATTTGCATTTGCAGTACATACACTCGCATTTACTAATACACGAATTTTCAGACAAACACATAAAGCCATTCCCACACACCGACAAGTCAAAACACAAACACCACTACACATAAAAGCATCACACAGCCAAAGAACGGCACAAGCAAATTGTATCGAATCTAATTTTACGCAGATTTTACTCCAGTTATTTTTGCGAGAATCTACCCTTCCTCTTCATCTTTAACATGTTTGGTTCTTATAACCATGGCAACGCAATCCTCCCCCCGATTTTCATTCCATAGCATACCACTTCTCTTGGTCAGGCTAAATTTCATGATTGCAAAGAACATGCAAATGCTTGTTATACTTCGCTGTTCCTGCACATACACACACACACATACAGCGTACAAGTTGCTTGCAGGCAGCAAGTGACTCTTGTTGCAACGAGCACTGCTGCTGCTGTTGCTGCCGCTGCTCCTCGCATTTCAGATAAATGCATGTGCAAGTTCTTGCTGGACACTAACAAGCCAAACGCAATTTGCATGGATTTTCAGAGTTAGCCCATACCTTGCATTTCTTATCCCATTCTTACTTCAACTTCGGCATATTCTCCATCATAATAAATTAGCTTGTTTCTCTTATTTTCTATGACTCCTTTTCAGTTTCTTTATAGTGTTACAGCTTGCCAGCATCGTCCTGACTCTGATACTGATTTCCTTGCATTGTTCGCTGGACGCTTGTTGTTCTTGCTACCACCACAACTGCTCTAAAAGAGCTATTCCCTAGTCGAAGCTGCTTTGAAATTTTATAATTTTTATAGAACGAACTGTCGATATGGCACATTGAAAAATAATAAAAGTTTTTAAAATGAAGTAGTAGAGAAATAATGAAGAAAATATTGAAATAAAAAAGAAAATTAAATTCAGCAGAAATGCAAGAAAAATTATCAGGAAATTTAAAACTGCAGGGTTCCACTTCCCTAAAGGTAAAAAGTGGAACTCTATTTTTTTCATTGAAACGTTATAAAATTTAAATACATTTCATAGAATTACACCAAGCTGAAACTAAAAAGTGATATAATTCGATTTATACAATGAAAATTATGATATGTTAACTACGATCTTAAGGCTTGCTTCTTCTTAGTCTGCTTGTGTAGGTTGCTTTATCGTAAAGGACTGAGGCTTCTGGGTTTGTTTGGTAAGTGAAACTCTTATGACATCACTCCTTTTTTTCTTACAACTGAAAATTACAATTCAATTGTCAAACAAAACTTAAGCTAATTTAATTCCTATGCCACTTTAAAATCTCTGGAGGATGTGGGCAAACACACAACCGCTGAAAGCAATTGAAATTCCTTTATCGCATCTTGGATGGATTACTGCAATTATTTTTCTTCAATTTCACGCTTGGCACAATAAGCGATTCGCTGCCAGCGAAAAAACCAAGCATTTGTTTACTAAAAAGGCAAAAGCACACACTCACACACACAAACGCACACACACACAGAGAGCACACAAGATTTTTATTTGCACAAAGAAGTGCTTCTTGAGCATTGGCAGCCCTGCAGCTTGCCTGATTGCCTTTCCCCTTTGCTGCCCTCCCTGTGCAGTCTTCTGCTATTCCTACAATCGAATGCGCGTCACTTTCGCGTCTTTGTCAATTTTCCATCATGTTAAGCAAGCGAATTCATATGCAAATCCACACTGCTGCACTTTACTGGCTGCTCCGCCTGCTCGCTACGGCTGCCTCTCACATATGTTTACTTACAGCACGTTGAATTTGCTGCAAGTGTTTTTTCATATCTGCAACTCATGTAGCAGCAGGAGTAGCAAGAAGTTAAAGCGTTTTGCATATGCAACTTCTACTCTCCGTATTGCCCCCAAAAACTAGATACTACTTTCTCAGCATTATAAATTAGCCAAAACGATTTTTCGCAGTTCAGTAGCTGCCGACAAAAACAACAATAAATACAATAAGAAGCTTGTTATATTTAAAACTAATAAAATTTATTTTAAGAGTTTGAATAACACAAAATTTTCAAAGATCGAAAATTCAAAATATCAATCAAATATATAAAAAATCAATATCATTATATGCCTATGAGGTGATCAAAAATTGCAAGAGCTATGAATGTACATATGAGGATTCCACAATGCCTGTGTACTATTTTAAAATTTAATTCCATACACTAACATTATCGAAACTCTTCGAAAAATCTAATTAAATATTTCAATCTATTTTCTGGCGCATTTGAGATAGAATCTGCCACTATAAATTAATACATTTTTACCTACAAGCGCTGTTACTGAAAATACCAAACAATCAAATAAACAGAAAAGAGAAGAAAGCCAATTGGAAAAAGAAGAAAACCAAAACTTTTTATTTTGATTGCTTTTACAAGACTTTATTATAAGCGCGTTTTGTTAGCTGCTTTTGTCAGCAGTGTGCATTGTCAGGACGAAACTGCAGCTGAGCAGCTGAAAAGCGAAGTATTTAAGTGAAGCGTTGCTGCTTTTTAATTTCTGGCAAGTTGTCTTTTTATGCTTGTGCAATTTCGTGTGATTGTGTTGACATTTTCTGAGGTTTCTGCTTCTTCATTACAGCACTTTCAGGCTGGCAGAAAAACTGACTGAATGAAGGTAGAGAAGACAGTTGGCAGCAAGCGTGCACAGTGACAAGCCGTCATATGCAATACAGTACAGTGCAGGCAAATGCATCTATATGTATGTATGTGTGTATGTGTAGGTATGTATGTATGTAAAAGCATAAAAAATGTGCACAAAAAATGCAGCGATTGTAAGGAACGCAAGAAAAACCGAAGGCAATTTAGTCTCATTTAGTACACATACTCACAGATGCACAAAAGCAAACAGATACTTCCACACACATACAAAGAGGCATGCAAAGATGCTGCTGTGCAGAGCAGAAGCGAATGAAATGCTTCGCAAATGAGTTTTTGCATTTTTGACATGTAATCAAAACAAGCATCAAGCGCGCACACAAACAAACTCACAAACATACATACAAAAATATCGTCTCTGGTAGATAATATACAAGAGAGTTTTCTCTTTTAATGCACTGCGCTTGTCATCCAAGCTAATTTAGGGCTTATAAAACTATACAATTTGTTTACAATTTCTAGCTACCGACTCAGCATCACGAATTCTTAAGATGCTTTTTGTTCTTATAGTACGTCAGAGATAATTTTTTGGAGGTGCTGATACCTAATTTGTTCTTTGTGCTATGTTATCAATGATAAAATATGTGTACATAAGTACAGTGCCAAACTTAAACATGCAGAATTTCAATTTTACAACAAAGGTATCACCATTTTTTTTATAATTCACAGGACCCGGTAATAAAAAGCAGTTGCATTTGTATTTGTTAATATGCTAAGAAAATTAAACGAAGCATATATTTGATTTTATTCCTTTATTACCTAGATAATATTCTTGATTAGTTCCATAGTAAATATTTTCCAAATTTTTTCTCGTAAAAAATTTTAGCCATAATCTGTCAGTTCGTGATTTTGGAAGCTGTACCATTTACTAAGCTAAGCTGAAGAAAACTTTCTGCTTTTTACATCAAAGAAAGTGTCATCTCACACATCAACCACAACCTCTTCAGTATCTTTCGAAGATTTTTCAGCTGCAACTGAAAAAAAAACAGGAAAATACAACAGCTACGAGTATAATGATCTGCACATATTATTGTGCTGATATACAAGTGTAGACTATTCCGGAAATGACTCGCAGCCCAACATAACCCTCGCCACGCAATCCTTCTCAGCGGCAAGCTTCCTCTCTTTGACGTTTGTATTTTTGGCATAGCTTTTCCAAGCGAAATTCATCTTCATTTCCCGAGCAATGTTTTTTTAGAAGCCATGCTGCGGTCAACAGCTATTGTTGTTGTTGCTACAAGTAATCTCGCTGCGCCACTTCACATTGCCACAAGTTCATCTTTTTTGTGCATTCCCCTTCTCGGTTTCAGCTTTAATTCGTTTTTTGTAGTTGTTAAGTGTTCATAGTGTATGTACTTTAGCTTTTCTTTTATGCCGTCTATGTACTCTATCCAGTGGGTAGCGAAGAGTCGAGCTGCAGTCAAACGCACACGCTTGTTCATCCGCAGAACGCAGCAGGAGCACCCAACAACAGCAAGGCAGACCTAAAGCAACAACAGCCGTAGCCATTGGAAAATCCAAGAACAACTCAAGCGCAAATAAAAATAAATTGTTGGCAAATGCTCTTTGGGTTATGAGCTCATTTTTCTACAACATTTCAACAAACGCCCCTCGTCGCTTTACCCAGCCCCTACACCAGCCCAGTCGCCGTCGACCTTCAGTGCTCTGTCCATCAACTGGCTTTTCTGAATTGTTTCTGTCTGCGCTGCTTTTCGCAGACATTGTTTTGTTAATGTCAGAAACAACAACAACAACAATAATGACAACAACAGCACACTGTCACAAAATTACCACTTCTTGACGGTCTTTTTGCACGTCTATTTCTTATGTGTGCTATTCTGATGAGCTGAGAGCATGTTTGTTTTGATATTGGATTATACATACTAAAAGTGGGCATGGCGTTTTTATATCTGCCTGCAGGAATCGAGCTGGTTTATAACTGTTCTTGAAAAGTTAATTATCTTTGTAAAATAAATCGTAGATTTACAAGTAATTAAAGAAAGAAAGCTTATTTGCTGTAGTGCATTACGAGCTTAGAAGCTCTTGATATTAAAATTTTTAATTTTCATCAAAACATAGCTAAATCATTTTAACGTTCTGAATAAAAAGTTTTCAATGAATCAACCGAAATATTTTCGTGGCATCTTTTTAATTGAAATTTGATAGTCTTATTTGTGCATCAAAATGTTTGCCATTTAGTGAGCTTGACTCTGCTGACTTGCATTTCAAAAACCGCTTAATCCCTTGAGACCCAAACAATGCTTATAAATATTAGCTTATCGAAAGAAATTGCTTTTGCGCACATGGAACATTATTGTTAGTTTTCCTGAACGATTTTTTTCAAAAAGTTCCTTGAAAGTTTGGAGATTTTTGTTTAAGAATTTGATGGAACAAAATTAGGTGCTTTTTACATTGAGTTTTCTGCATTATAAAAGTTTAATAAAACCGGGCCTGCTCAGCAATGCACTACACTTCAACTATAGCGCGCAAGCTGAATCGTTGACCCTTGTCTGCAATTCGACCACACCTACAGCGGATTTCTGCTATTGTTAACTTCTTTTGCTCTCGTTCCTTTTTCCTTTGCAACCAAAAACACTTTTAAATGAAAATTTCTTCATGCTTGTCTCTTTTATTATGCTTTGTTTATTTTCGGTGGCTTCTTGGAATTTGCTTTTCCTTTTTTGCATAGTAATTTTTTTATTAGTGAACGCCCACATTCATTTACAAAAACATACACAAACACATATACATGTATATTTTTTTACTTAACTGCAGTTTGGGTGTGCTTTAACTTTTGGCTGCCATCATTTTTTGCCAGCAAATGACATGGCCACTGGTCATGAGGGCGGACAGACCATGGAGAGCGAGCGGCAGCGGTTTGGGAATATGATGAAATTCGGTCGCCAAAATCAAAATGAAATTGCTGTGGTTGCCACTCTTTTGTGTCTTCTCTGATATTTATGGCGTGATTTATTTATGCCTGTGTCTGTGTGCCTGGGTGCATGGGTGGGAGTATGCAAACTTTAAAGTAAAAACAAGCAGCTGCAGCAATAGCAAGCAACAAAATGATAGAATGTGGCAATTAATTTTGATGCGTGCGCGTCAAAAAAATAAACGGCAGCATAATTTATTTTGCTTGTTTTCCAGCGCAGGCCAACACAGAAATGAAATGAAAGCTTGATGGCAGCGGCAACGGAAATGGCAACCAACAAATCTCCCCTTTGGCCGTTACGCCCACTTTTGATTCGAGTGCCAGCTTCCTTTTGGTTCTTTTATATTTTTGGTCTGATTTTTATTTATTGTGCTTGTTAAGCAAATTAAAAATGATGAGGGCCAAATTTATAGAACAACAAAAATTCCTACCGCATGTGATTCCCTTTTTTTTGCGAGCAGGAATGGCAGCTTATTGCTGGCATGTTAAATTTTATTTAATAAATTTTGTAATTTGACACATGCAAGCAAATGATGTGTGGTAGAAAGTAAGCGAAAATTGTCAGTATGCAAACAAATCAAACGACAGCAGAAGCAAGCGATTTTCTAAGCATTTTTACTTTGACAAAGAAAAATGGAGTATGTGAGAGAAGCAAAACCTCTTTAATGGCGGAGTTCTCATAAAAATTGTCGCCCGAAGCACACAAAAAATTGCTTTAAAAATCTCAAATGAGCCGCAACACGAAGAATTCTAAGCCCCTCTAAGCGTATTCCAAAGTCAACTCACGTGCTTCACTGCGTCTTCTTCAAGGAAATTTTGTTGCACATTTGCAGCTTGCCTCTCCCCTTGGCCGCTTATCAAATCGATCAAATCCACGATTGCCAGCACGACAGACAGTTAGTACCCACTCACAATCAGTCAACGGAGCAACGGGACAACGGGACAACGGGGCCAAGGATAAATTCTACGCAAGCAAGCCAGCACACAGCCAAGACACAAACCCATTCAGCGTGCTTTCATAGTTTTTCACTTATTTTGCTATAGTTTCGTCTTTTATTAAAATAACATATATTTACGAAGCTGGTCACGTTGTGACTACGCTCGCGGCAAACGCAATGAGCGAGTGAGTGAGTGAGTGGGTGTTTTGTTGGTTGACAGTATGATTGTGTGTATGCGTGTGCGTATCTGCGAGGCAAATGTGCTACAAATGGCAACTCAACAGAATTTAATGAATTTTTTTTTAGCACATTTTAATGAAACGCTTACTTGACTTAGCAAATATTAACAAAAGATATGATGGCAATAGGCTGCTTTGCAGAAAAAGAGTCGGACTTTGATGCTTATATTTAAGAATGTATGTAGGAATGACAATTTAGCTTGGATGAACCCAGAAAGCAAGGAAGGCATAACCTTATTCTCTTCAACTCCGCTTCTAGAACTTAGACTTGCAACAGAGTAGGGTCAGTATTAAGCAAGAGCTTTATAGCAACTTCTCTTAATAATAGGCTATTTATGTTTCTGTTAGATGAATAAATAAGTATTTATAAAATCTTTCCATGACTCACTCTTACGTTAGAGTTCAATGTCAAAAAGTTCGCTGAAGTAATCTCTGGGACAAGCTTTCAAGCAAAAATATATGCATATAAATTTATATAAATAATTGACGTAACAGCCTCAAAACGAGGTTAGGGTGAAGCTTTCTCGAATTCAGACTTATACAAAAAAAATTACAAATTTTCAGCAGAATTTTCTGCCACATGCCACTCATTCTTGCTCCAACTGCTATAAGCAACTACATATTTCCAGAATAGTAAGCAACTACTGAATGCCACGACCAAGCACACACACACACACACACAAACAAACACACACAGATGAGGAAGCATTTCTTATTTCTTACAAATTATTTTCAATTAGTTTTTACAATTTCTCTTACATTCCTGCTACTATCGACTGCAGTGTGACGTCTGTGTGCGGCACACTAATTCACTTACTTAACACATTTGGCGCATTTAACTGCCGGCGACGAGCGCTGGCAACCCTAGCGGCAGCCAATGTTGTCGCATAAAGTCAACTCATTATAGAAATTGCTGAAAGTAGCAAATGCCAGCGGAGGAAAGAAAGAGAGCAAACGATTGCAAGGAAGTGAAAAGAGAGCAAAAAAGGAAAAAGACGAAGCTAGTAGGTGGCAAAGAGCAGAAACGGAAAACGGAAGCGGAAACGCCAACAAAATGGCAGAGAAAACAAATTAAACTTAATCGATTTGCAAGAAGCTGCCAACATTGTGTGAAACTGAAAAATTATATCACAACTATTATGGACTGGCAGTGCCAGTGGCAGCACAAGGACCGACAACAACTTCGTCCTTCACACGCGCGTTCCCACTGTCATACTGCCCCCGCACAATCCAAATATACCTCGAGTACTCGAGTTGGTAGTGCAAGGCAAAGATTATGGCTTGACAGCTTCAGCAGCTTGTGCAAGTGCGAGAAAAGCAACCAGAGCAACAGGAGGAAGGGGAAGGGGGAAGGGGCAGGCGCAGTGGATAAAGTGTGGCAAATATGCTTTGGCACAAAATTATGCTTCAGCGGCAAAAATTCACTCTAAACAAATTAAAATTCAATTAAAAAGATGAAATGGCATTTCATGGCTTAAAATGTGCGCATTTAAAAAGGGCAACGAAGATAACGGCAGAGCAAGGAAATGGCAGCAGAAGCGAAGGCAACAAGAGACAGCGCAATATCAGCGGCAAGGCAGGCAGACGGAAGAGCAATGGCAAAGGCAGCTCATCGTCTCGCCTCTGACTGCCGGCCGCGCTGGCCGCTTGCATGCAACGCGCAAACTTCGCTGGCAGCCTGAAGCTGCAGCATGCGGCAAGTGGCAAGTGGAAGGCAGCTTGCGGCAGCGAAACCGTATGACAGCAAAAGTTTTAAGCTCGAATGACAGTAGCTGCAGTCGCGGCAACGGCAGTGCTTGGCACAGCAATGCAAGTACCAGCAGTTGTTGCTATGATTGTTGTTGGTGTATCAGTGCCGTGTTCGAATGTTTGAAGTCCGCTGGGCCCATAGTATTTGGTCTCTCTATAAATTAGTAAATGGTAAATTTTTAAATGAAAATCTTGAATAGTTGCGAAAAAGCATTGATCGAAAATTGTCAAAATTCCAGAAAATTATAGTAGCTACTTAAAATTAGTAATAAAGATTAGTAATTTTTAAAATTTGAGTATAGCATATATGTATATATACATATATGTAAAATTGGCGCAACAGTCCGATAAACGAGGCTTAGGCCTACTTTTAAACGTTAAATTTTGTGTGCACAATCTGTTTAAAGCATAACTAATGGGACCTACACACTTATTCTATGCGCGTATTCGAAGGGAAAGCTATCAATAATTGTGGTATTGGGTTATAGAGGTAATGCATGCTCTGATAGGTACAATATTCTTCACTCGATGTGTTTTTGTTAAAGCAATTGAAAATTTCCTTGCCGAGCGCTTTCAATCAGAAGCTCGTTGCCCAGTTATAAAGACGGCACTGCTTATTTAGCTTGATAATGGTAATTGCAATGAAATGGTTGTTGTTGCTAAAAATATTGATTTTGTTGTTGCTGTTGTTGTTGTTTAGCAATATTACTTGCTAGCACAATGTTCTTTTGCTCAGGGCAAAGTTGTTGCATGCTACAAATCTTCGTAGCAATATCGTCATCATCAGTGGCAATGCGGTAGGCAGCCAGGAAAACAACAACAACAGCAGCAACTCGACACCATTAAAAGCGCTTAATTTTGGCAATTTCGAAAGTGTCATTCCGAACATCGATTTTCGCAACTTCAGCACATTTTTGCCCGCGCGCCCACATTCGTTACTCTCTCCCAACCCAACCCAAACCAACGCAACCCAATCCAAAGCAAGTAACCCAAATAAATGCTGCCGTTTGTCAGCAGCGAGCAAAGTTAAAGGCGAAATCATAAATTTGTGTTGCCCGTGTTAAACGCTCATTGCTGTCGCTCATAAAATTCCGAGTGCCGCATTAAAACGCTGCAAACGCTGCGTATTAAGCGGCAGCATATTTTGTTGGCCGCACTTCCCCCCGCACTTTGTCATCATTTTGAGTTTTTGGGATTATGCGATTATGTGCTTACGAGCTGTAAAAGTAAAGAAGTGAAATTTATAAAAATAATTTTCATTTTCATTTTACTCTTTCGTCGTCGTCGGTATCCTCAACCCCCCGCAAGCATACTCCCTTCCTGCTAATGCAACATTATGGCGCAACACATTAAATTTTGGTATGGCTGCGCATATTTTTGCCAAATGCTCAAAAATAGGCAGCAAGCGATTCCATTCAGTTCCCTCATAAATGCAAAGAATTGTGCCATATTTTACGGACGACCTCCAAAACAAAACGAGCAATAAAACTGCAACATTTTGTATTTGCCTCGAAAAATAGTTGAATTGGTAAATTCGTTTGAAGTCTTGAATTTTGCTAGCGTCTGGCGTATTTTGAAAATTTGAAAGTATAAGAACTTTTTCAAAGTTAAGCACATTTTTGTAGGTTCATAATAACTTCGGCTTTCGTTAGCCATGAGTGGAAAATTTTGGGTAACAGCTGATAAGGTGGGACAGGTTTGAATGCTTTGTCGGTGAAAAGCGAAGCTTAAAGAAGGATGCTATCCCTACACCAAAAGAATTGCAGATGGCTGGTATTAATTAGGATTTGGAAGAGTAATAGAGTGCAGAAAATAGCGGAGTATGTCTGACATTTGCTCAAAGTAGTATGAGCTTAATGTGGTATCACTTCAAGGATAAAGATTTAGTTTCAATAAATGGTTTCAATATAGTACAGCAATGAAATTGAGGTAGGAGAAGAATACAGGCACAACAAACTGAAAGGTAATTTGGTGTAGATGAAAATTAGCTTTAGCTAAAATCGGTCTGATTGTTTCTCTATTGTCTGTCAAAAATTTGCTCAGCATATAAAAAAAACCTTATAATTTATAAGATCCATGATTTCATTATTCTTCTGCCATTGTAAATCTTTTATACCATGCCATCATTTTGTATGGTTTCATACAATTACAGTCTACAAAAGCAGACATAATAAATGGCATAAAAGTTCTCACTTCCAAAATTCATTGAGCTGGCAAGGCCACACAAATCGCATAACAATGGCTAAGAAGAAGTCAGCAGTAAAGCGCAATCGCCAAGTGCAAATAATTTAACAAATTATCAAACTCAAACACGAAATTTCAAACTCAATAAAAAGCACGAAATGAAAGAAATCAATTGATTTCCTTTGCGGAAAAACAATGGCGACAAAAAAGAGGAATGAAATGAATAAAAAGGCAGAAAAAAGCAAAATTGAATAAGAAAAGCAGCAAAATTGCCTTGGAACTTGGCAAGTGCCGCTTCATCGGCTTTGGCTACGGTTCCGCCTTTACAAAATGAAATTCTTAATTTCTTGCCGCTTTAGAAGGAAGTGCATACTACGAGCGGCAGCCCAGTGAACAATGAAAAGTAAGAGACACAGGAAGCGAGAAAATCATGGCGACCTTAGGTTACAGCCTGAATACTTGCAGGCCTGAAGGCGCATCCGCTTCCGTTTTGTTTCACCGGCCTCGCTGAGCGCGGCTGCCGTGCCATTGTGCCTTGCTTTGGGCTGCCGCCAGTGCGGTAATTGTTACTTTTTCGTTTTTCTCTTGTTTTGATGCTTTCTTTCTTGTTTCTTCTTTTTGTTTGTGTGTCTCATTTTCTTTGTTTGCTTCCGCTGCACTTTCCGTTTCCCTCCATTTTGCAGTGATTTGCTGTGATTTCTTGTTATTTTCTAACTTACTTTTGCCTTTTTCAATTTAAAGTTCCTTTTCTTTTTTCACTATGCTGCTACTGTCTTTGCTTGTTTCTCCACTGCTGCCTCCCATACTCTCTTCCTGTGCTTTTTTGCACTCTTATTTGTTAGTTTCCATTTCATTGAATTCACACATATCCCGCAGCCCGTTGACTATGCCAGGCTCCGAACTAAGGCCGGTAATATTCACTCCTGCGCCTCTCCGTCGAGCTACACTGTACTGAGAGAAAAATCTAAAAAATTATAGAACATTTATGAAGCAAGATTTTAAAGAAATTTGTTTTAAAAATGCATTTCAAATTTGCTATAAGTTATTATAAATTCGAAACAAGAAGTAGTTCACTCATTTCTGAGAGTTCATACCTGAATCAAACAAGACAATACTTTCTATTCCAAGCTTTTAGCAATGACTTACTTGAGTAAAGCCAACTTTTTTTTAATTCTTAAAGTAATTGAGTTATATATAATTGAGTGAATATAAGAAAATCGTCTGCTTTCTATTATATTTTACGAAATATTTGCTTGGTAACAGACAAAATGATCACTGATCTCCAAATCTTGCCAAACCTTTTCTTGATCGTTACTTTATTCAAGCAAAGCGTTTCTCGCCGTGTGCGCTTTCGCTCATCCGCTGCGCTTCTCAACGCTTTTCGGCTGATTGCAAGCATTTTAAATTGTGCCATTAGTTGCGTTGTCCTTTTTCGTTTTGTTGTTGCCATTCATTGTGGGCGCTACCCCTGCGCTGCCCTGCACTGCTCTGTATAACGATTGCCAGTGCGAGCACTACTACTGCCATTGTTGTTATCTGCCTGTTTTTGTTGTATTTACGATTCTCTTTGTTATTGTTGTTGTAGTTAGTTGCAAAAGGGTCCTGCAACACTGACATAAAATAACCAATTTGCATAGTTTAGTTAGTTGGCTGTTTCCTGTGTGACACTAGGCGTGCAGACGCAATTGCACAAATTAAGGACAATGCTTTTTCTACATTTTGGCGAGACCCCAACTCCCATTTATTCCATTCTGCGAACAATTCTGATTTGGTAAAATTCTGTGTGTGTGATTTGTTTTGTGCTCAAATTGCAGACGATTTGATTGAAGCACATTTTAAAGGCTCTCAATGTTTTTGCGCAAATTCTTTTAAAAATGAATTTCTTGAAAAACCAAAAATGAGCTGAAAAGTGCAATTGGTTAGTTTTATACGGCAAATCAACTCAGCAATTGCATGTTGAGTGTTGCAAGCAAGTTTCAGCACTTGAGCTTAACTTCTGCTGCAACTTACTAACGACCTACACATTAAGTGCTATTGAGTTCCAGTGACCCACTCTTGAGTGGCGGCGCATGAAAAAACATTAAGTGTTCTGTTGATTGGGGAGCGAGAAAGAGCACTGCATTTGAACCTTTAGCGAACGATGAGCATTCTTATGTTAAGCTTCTATTAGAATTGAAGTTTCCAAAAAAAATTTTTAGTTTGGAATTCAATAAGGCTTCTCTCTTGAGTCTTTTAACATCGATGAGTGCAAGGCATATAAAAACTCTTAGCCAAAGATTCATATAAAATTTGGAATATTCTCACAAACTGAGCCAACAGCGATTTTGAAGCCACTTTCTTTCTTTTTCTTTTGAATATTTTGAAAAACTCTTTATTTTATCAGTAATCAGTACAACTATTTTCTTGATTATAGTAAATTCGCTGCTGTTTGCAGGGCTATCATATTCCATGGAGAGATAGAAAGCCACTAACGAGCAACTCCGTCACCGGCACAGTGGAACTGTTGCACTGATAGAAAATATGACAAATTTAGATACGTTGTATTAAGAATAGAGTTTATGTACTTGATTTGGTATAGCTTGTTTGCGTGGCCGCTGGTTGCGTGGTTACGTATCGGAATCCAAAAGACAGATACAATTTTGATTTTCTACCAACACATGCAAAGTTTTAAAATGCATTTATGAAAATGTTTTAGTATTTTTTATTATTTGCATCCTCTTTATATCCTCTTGCTTCAAGAATTTTTCGAAAAAATATTGCATGCCAATTTAATAAAACTTCAATAATAATTACTTTTAAGGCAAAGCCAACAGTACTGCAGATACTTATATACAACAATCAGTTTATTTCTATTCGCCGTTTTAGTTGCATTCTTCTATTCATCCATTCGTCACTCCGTCCATCCTTATCTCATGGCAACGCTATAAGCCTCATAAAATGGCAGTAATTCCAGCTAGCGTTTGCATTTAAATGCGCTTACATTGGGGCATTGAAAATGCTGTGAAGCTAGTGAAACGCTACTCGAAACTTTGTCTACCTCTGCCTCTTAAGCGCCGCTACCACTACTCCCAAGTGGCTCGAAATTGTTCGCAATTCGACGAGCAGCGGCAAGACCTGCAGTTGCAGCGCATTGAATAGTCAAGGCCACTGCGAACAGCGGCACAAATGGCGGCAGGGACGATGGACCTAATATCGACCGCCAGCTCATCTTGTGCATTTGATGCTTAACGCTTGGCAGCTGAAAATGCTTCACTTGCCACAATATACTCCACTGGGTTTGGCGCTTAGAGCGGCAGCGGTGTACTTCTTTGAAGCACCTGAAAGATAATCGTAGAGAGTGCAAGTGGGAGGAAAACAAGCGATAACGAGCAATAACAATAAAAACCACGAGGGACATTAGTCCTAGCAGCAGCAGCAACCAACAGTAGCAACAGCAACAACATGGCTTGTTCTTACGGCTTACTTGGAGCGATTGCACACGTTGAAAAGGTGTCCGGCACGCTCTTCCATTCCTACCCTTCGTGCTGTCATACTTTGTCAATGGCTGTGGTGTAGCAAATTTTGTAGAAAATTGGATTGGAAATTTTGTTCACTTGCAATTTGTGTGTATTGCAAGTAAAAGTAGCACTTTTAAGCTGGTGCAGTGCAGCAGCAGCGTGGAAGTGGGGGGATAAAAGCATTGAAAATACAGAAGAAGCCAGAAATGTGACAAGGAAAAATACTAGTAGCAAAAAAAATAATTGATTAAGAAATTTGTGAGGTTTTCGTTTCTACTATACAGTCAGACCGAAATGTATTTAAAAAGCTGTGATTGTTCAGAGTATGCGTAAGCCACTTAAACATTATTTGCAAATTTTGAAGATTGAAATCACAAGTTTTCATGCTAAACTCAAGAATCCCAAGAATAATGCCAAAAAAATCAGAAAATTTTTATGAAATCGAGATTATAAGAAACTATTGATTGTGTTAAAACATATTGTCAGTATCATGGTAAGCTATATGCAAAAATAAACTCGAAAAATAACAAGTATAAAGAATTGAAGTGATTTGTATCAAAATTTTCAAGTGATAAAAATAAGTTTAAATCTGGTCACCCTTCCAGAGCAGTTTCGAAACACAAGCAGTCTGTACAGCAACAAATCATATTAGCATATAAAAAGTACTCTCACACACATGCACACTTGCTGCAAAAGTTGAATAACTTTTGATTTTTCTCTAACTACAAAATTCGTTAACTTGTTTCTTGTCAAAAAGACAGCCAAATTGCTAAAGAAATAACCTTCACTTCTCGTTCTCCATCTGTCTCTCTTACTCTTTCGTAATATTTAACGCACTGTTACCATATACTCCCCCTACTCCGAGCACACACAATAACCGCTCACTTACTCACTCCCACAACCCTCCCCCTCATAAAAGCACCCTATTATGCTGTCAGCTCGTCTTTATTTGCATGCGGTTGCTCTTAGTACAATTTACTTTCTTCCACTTTCTTTCTTGTTTATTGACGTGGAGGGTGAGGCAAAAGGCAAAAAAGTGTCTGCCGAAAAGACGAAATACTCGCGCGAAAAAAATGTGCCATCTGCAAATTTGCCCATTGTATTTATGCCGGCATATCCTTGCTACTCACTCACTACTTTGACGGCACTTTTTTGTGTGCGTAACATATTTTTTTGTAGCCTTCTTTTTTGCGAACCCTTTTCTTTCTTTGCACATGCTTGCTTGCTTTCTTTCTCTATAGTGGACTTTTATGATTTAGTTTGCAAGTTAACTGAAATAGAAAACTGCCAGCGAGAGAAAATGGCCTTGTGAGAAGCAGCCACAGACACGAAAACTAACAACAACAACTTAAATGCAGCAGCTAGTTGCAGCAGCAGTGGCGATCTGAGGGGAGTTTTGGCTGTGTAAGCTCCTCTTAGTTATATTTAAATAGCTAAAGTTGCAGAGTTCGCTGATGGGCTCTAAGCAATGACAGATGATGAACCGTGTAATAGTCCTGGGAGTGGTGATTTTATTTTGTGAATGCAGGGAAACCTCGAAATAATCTGAATATTTTCAACAAATTTAAATTTAAGCTTCTTACTAAGACAAAGTCCGACTTAATTGTAGAGCAGAGACAAAGAGTTTTGTAATACTAATCAAAGTTGGAAACACTGTGGCAAGTTTATTAAAACTTATAATATATATGCTGTAGTCTGTCAATATTTAAACAAAATATGTAAAACAATATGTTGCTGAAATACTCAACCATAAGAAAGTACAACAGCTTTCTAAACTTGGCATAACTAAAATTTTTCTTATAAATATATCGATGCCCAAGCCCTAAATTCTATCTTCCAAGTAATGATCAACCAGCACTTATGTGGGCTATTCAAGAACAAAAAGATTATCTTATTTCCTTGACATTTTCATACAATATTTTAATAAATCTACTGCTTTTAGTATAGTAAAAATTCTTAATTATAAGATGCACTTTCTTAAAATTTTAAATTTCAAAATACTAAAATTGCGTGCCTAAATAAAAAACCAAAATGTTTTGTTATTTTATTTAAAGAATACAATTTCGTATCAAACTTTTCTAAGGCGCTAATTAGTCAGATTTTCAGCCTAAACAGAGATATGCTTTGGGCGCTTACTAAAAATTCTATAAAAAATCAATCAATATCTGAAATCCCTCGAAGTTTTAGTCTGAGGCCGCTCCGCTGCAACAGCGATAACAACAAAAAAAAAACAACAATAAGCGGCGAACTTGTTTAAGACTGGCGCGTAATTTTTGGTTGCATAACATAATAGCATTAGTAACAGAGATTGTGGCAGGCTTATGGGACACCCAACACCCCCTCCACGTATCCCCAGCTCTGCCATTGACAGCGTAGCGGTGAAAGCACGCAACGGAAGTGGCTTCCAAGCAAATGCGTGATTTCTTTGCCAACAGAATGGGTAAGGGATAAGGTTACAGGTGATTGCATATTAAATTGATGTAAATTGCGACGCTGACGGACGTTAAAATAGAACGTCGAGTAGGTGAAGGGTAGTTCGCAGAGGCAGAGGCAGGATGCGGAGTCGCAGAGTCTGCTTCGTACACGGTAAATGGCATTAAGTGCGCCTTTGTCTGCTTGTGGGCGTAGATATGCGCGCAAGTGCGCGTATATGTGTGAGTGTGTGAATCTAGCTACTACTCTGTGTGTGTGTATATGTAGAAGAGAGTGGATTTCAGCTATCGTGCGCGACATTTTATTGACAGGAATTATTTTTTAATGCAACAAATTATAAAAAAAGCACGTTATTGGCTTCAAACTCTGCGAAAGCAGCGACTGCTGACGTGAAGCTACGTTACGTTTTATGCGTTACTCGCGTAGTATGAGTAACATTATATTTACAGCATTAAAAGGTGTTACTTATGCGCGAATATAATTGGAATCTGCGTCATAGCAAAATGGTAACAGGCGGAAAATTACATTAAGATCTAAAATTAAAAGTACATTCAATTTGAAGAATTTATTTTTGTTCAACTGACGCCAGTGGGTTTTGAAGTCGCTCGTGCGTATGAGTTACATTTTGCCGAGCAAGGTTTTATATTAAAATTTGAACCAAAGAAAAATACCAAGCAATTTAATTTTAGTAATCAACTATGGAAACAATTCGAAGGCATTAAAAAAGACGATTTGTAAAAAAATTAATAGACCAGCTGGAACAGAAGTTGAGGTTAAAATATAGTGTCTGTCTGGACATAGGCCAAAAGGACACAAGGGAGAGCTGAATGAACCTCAATAGTCGCTTGACATTGAATAATTTTACGTCATTTATGCCATCATACACAAACCAAGCTCTTTAAATCTTTATTAACAGAAATTTCAATTTTTTAAGAGCCCTGCTTCACCCCTCAAATGAAGAAAGTAAAGCTGTTGTATTGCCTGCTGAAACTATTTAGAATGTTTGATTCACTCAATAAATCAATGGAAGCCCTAACAAGCTCATTGGCAATTGCGCGTTGCTTTCTCTTCAGTTCACTTGTACCCCCCACCCGCTGCCAACGGCTGCCACTAATACTGTCGCCATTGCCGCCGTAAGCCGCTGAAAAACACTTGATTGATGAAAACCTTTACAAAATGTCAATCCGAGATAATTGAGTCATATATACGGCAAATAAGCTAACAAACTCTCATACAAATACACTCACAAGCGTACACACACAGCCACAGAAAAAGAGTCTCTTAGTGACAGACAAATGACGGCAGCATTACTCGCACACATACATATAAGACGTTAACTTTACACTATACATACACACACACAAACACATAAATAGACATGCACACACACAAGCATATTTATACCAACACACATGTAAGCCATAATCAGGTCGAAAAGGTAGCAAACAACGACAACGAAATACATGCAACTCAAAAAGTGTGACACAGGCACACACACACACACAGGCACTCTGCAGGCACACGCAAATACAAACAAATAGCACGCTTAGACAGTTAAGACCGTTGACGTTGAAGTTCGCTGCTTATGACCTACGCCAGAGAGTTCAAACTTGAGCTATGAAGAGCACGAAAAATGAGCAAGCGACAATGCAATGAGCAGTAAAATGAGAGAGAGAGAGATAGTGAGAGAGAGAGAGAGAGAGGGATAGTAATAAATGGGAATTTTATAATGAGAATGTGGAAATTTTCAGAAGTAGCATATATATTTAAAACTGGGCATTCTTTAGGCAGAAATTTAGGGGAAATCAAATGGAAAAGTCTCCTTTTCGAAAAGTTTCCTTACAAGGAAACTTGTAAAACCCCTTAAGAAAGCACAATTTAAAAAAACCGGAAAATAAAAAGGAGAAAATTTTAAAATTGATAAGCACCTACCGTTGCCCCCAAAATTTTAAATCATTTAATTTGAATCCCTTTTTTTAATACCTTTTTGATATCAAAATTATTTAATTCAAAACGACTGCGTATGAATGTATAAAATATATGTATATTGACAAATAATGAGAAATATGCTGACGAAATGTAAACTTCGAGGTTTTTAATTTCTGATACACTTCAATATTAAAACATTAAGAATCCGTAACAAAACTTAAAATAAAGTTCTTAAAATTTCCTCTTTCAAAAACTTTTTAGTTTTGAATGCAATTAATCTTATTTTCTTGACTATTCAAAAGCATGACCAAGGTATTTTATTAAAAAAAACTCTTGCATTAAATTCGAGCACAATACCAACCAAAACAATGCTCTTTCTATCTTCCTCTCACTGCCTCTTTCTCTTTATTAAGTTTAGCTTATCTCTCTCTATTGCTATATCGCTGCTTGAAGAAAACATTTTTGCATTCTATAGAAAAAATGTTCCACAAGCGATTAACAACTCCACCAAAATTTACGCACATGCGTCCTTCGGTTTGTCTTTGTAAAATTCCCATTATTCTCCTAGGAAATTAAAAACGCACTCACCGCTGGAGGAAAAAGTGGCGCTGCAACCAGCAAGTCGCTCTTTCACATGCAGTGAGAGAGCGCGAGAGCGCTTTCCTATGTGGCTCTTGGTAAAAACGAAGGCGCACGATGACGATGCTTCGCATTCGTTGTAAACAGCGCGGCTGAACGGAAATGGTGCTGCTCCCATCACGAACGAAGCGGCGCTGTGTACTTGTTGTCCTTTTGAAGAAAGTGTCGCCTACAGTTGGCAGCCGCCTGAGTGTAGCAGCATACTAAAGTGTGCTGATGTATGGAATGTGCTTACTTTCATTGCTCCACTGATTCAGTGCTGCCTCCTTCAATTTCAGCTTCTCTTCTGCTGCCTTGTTTAGTAGTGATATTGCTGCCCAGCCTTTTTTTTACTTTGTTTTCACGTTCCTTTTAGCAAATTTATAAGCGTTCCTTCTTGCTGCCCTTTTATCGTGCTAACTTATTGCTCTCTCTTGCTTTCTTCTCTCGCCCTTTTTATGTTGATATTTTATTTTGCACCAAACTAAACATCAGTCTTCTCAATGCACATACACACACACACACGCACTGGCATATAGAGCTGCAAATGCATGCTCACACTTTGAGCATTTTATAGATGAAAGGCGCTATTTTGTATTTCGTTATCCTGTGTGATAAAGTAGCTTTTAACATTGATTTTGCGAATGTTTCCATAGCAGCGCTGGAATTGGGTTAGCGTTGTGCAGTGTCAGAGCCTTTGAGGCAAAAGTACCTAAGTGCATTTTTTCGATAGGGCAAAAAGAGTTTTCAATTAACCGAGCAATTCTTTGAAGGCATGCATTTAACTTGTAAAAAAATTTTAAAATTTTGAAAGTAAAGAACCCAAAGAGAAATTGTTAATATGAAAATACAATGCACTTTGTAAAGATCTATATGTATAAAGACATTGGTTGCCCCACTGGCTTTTCTTGAAATTTTACTTTAATTATTTATGCATCACTTCTAGTTGGAAAGTACATTAAATTATGAAAAATATAGCAACCAAGCGAAATTTATAATTTAAATTTTCATGCGAGTAAAGAATAAAGATTAAAAAATGATTGTTGAGAAAGGAAAAATATCATATTTTTGGCAAATCAAAATTTCACTTAAGAAGCATAAATTGTAGTTGATATCATTTCTCTCTTGACAAAATGATTAGCCTTTATTAACAAGAATCTTGAGCAAAAACAGCAGCACTATGCTCCACAGTGGCATTAATTTGCGTACCTCTTTCTTCTGCATTTGCTTGCCACTTCATTCTCATACATCTAAAACAATAGCACAAACACATTTAAATGCTACAAATCGCTTACGATTAAAACAGCAAACATAACTACAAACACAGATACGCACACACAGTGTCATCTCAATATACCCCCCTCTCTCCTACACTAACTTCAGTAAAGGCTGCTAAAATGGTAAATGTGAACGCATAACTTATGCATGCAAATTTTGGCAAACAACCGCGCAGGCATGCACTTACACCCTCCTCCCTCCCCGCACGACGAACTTTTATGGTAGTTTAATGGCATTGGTGCACTTTTTTCGTAGTGTTGTTTCTGCAGTTTGGTTGCTCGAAAGCACCACTAAAAAATTTCATACACAATTGAACGTTCATTCAAATATTCGCAAGGAATTTCAGCTGATAGCTCCTTACACCTTTACTCTATATATGCAGCCCCACTTACCAATGAGCAATGGAATTGTGCCGCCATCAAGTCATTTACCTGCATATTAAATGAGCTTTAAAGCATATACGCACTGTGTGGAGGAAAGCATCATACGTCTCAGGCTTCGCTACCGCTTCACAACTCTTGTTATGTGGCTTGTTATTGTTGTAGCAGCGGGTCATCATCATCAACGCTATTGCTATAATTATCGCCATTGCTCGACGAGCGAAGAACTTAATTTTCGGTCTTGCTATCACTTTTCCTGCTGTTGTGTCTGCTAACTCTAACTCTCTGCTCCTGACCCTCGTATTGCTGCTTCTTCCTCTTTCTCTTATTCTGTCGTAGATTTTTCTTTTTCCTTTAATACCACTGCACTTGCGAATCGCACTACTATTCCAACTATTACACCCACTTGCTTCTGCTCCATCTTCTGTTCCTTCGCGCCTGCTTTCGCAAATGCTATCACTGTTTCTACTCTTGCAACTTCTTCTTCTTCCTTCTCCCTACTTGTCGTCATCTTATCATTCGGTTGTTTGTGTTGGTCTGGTTTTTTATTGGGCAAGGAAATTGCATTCATGAATTATTCAATGTGCAAATGCATTAGTACTAGTGTTTGCTGTCTTGGTGTATGCGTGTGTGTGTGTGTGCATGTTTGTATGGCTCACTGCAATTCCTTGTGCGGGGAATCGGGTTGTATAGTTATCAAAATTTGCTCATAACATTTAATATTTAATTTAAATGATGCACGAAATTGCATTTCGCCCTTTGTTGTTGTTATACGCTCTTCCCCGGTTGTAAGTATGAATATGAAAGTGTGTGTAATGCAAGCTGTTGCACATATGCAATGTGCAGCATTCACTTGCAAGAAAGTATTGTTTTTGCAACCAAAAGCTTAAAATAGCCTGAAAAAAATATAGAGATATGTATTCAAATCTGTTGCATGAAAATTTGAAATACATTAATGCCCAATTTAAACTTAAAAAATTTTAAGTTTAGCGTAATTTGAATAAGATGAAAACCAATTTTGTATACAAGTGTGTCAGTTTGTATTGGTTTTTTGCACCTCTTGTAAAATAATAAAGAACTTTATTCTATCAAGTCGTCTTTTTAATGTGACATTATTTCCTCAAATTGACATACCTTAAAGTGGAAAAAAAAACTATTGGTATAAAGAAATATTAAATTATATGAATTTTTATTATTATTCCATCCAAACTATCGACCGGAGAAGACATCAGTGTTAAATGACCCCTACTTGTATTTCAAAGCGAGAAGTTTCTTTAAAACCATAAGAACCGAATAGTACAAATTTTAAACTTCGATTGAATAAAAACAAGAGTTCATTCAGCATAACGAACTTTAGCTTCTTGAGCATCTGCATCGATTTATATCAAAATGGTAAGTTTCAACTAAAATAAAATTTCTTGTTTCCCATTGTTACCGATCATACTTTATCATACATACATATTTCACTGCAACAACTCAAATAAATTTCTATTTCGTTGGCAGCTCGAAAAAGAATTCCCCTTGGTACCTTTAATAATTGCTCGCTGATTTTCCGCAATGCTCTCGAAAAATTTGAAAGTTTTTGCAGCAATACAGGCAAGTTTCCCCCAACCGCTCACATACCCATATGTACCTTGCATTCCACTACAGACACATGCACGCACTACACAACACAAGCGAAAAACTGAGAAATTCCTCACATATTTGTCGCCGCACTCTCCCCATACTCTATTCCATGCTAGATCCAGCTACCAAGCAACCGCACAGCCTGCAATGTCCTTGAAATCAATTCGAGCGAGTGAATGTGTGCATGTGTGGAGCATGTAATTCCGTGTGGAATTAAAATCCATTAAAATCATGTGGGCAAGGGAGTAAAATTCACAACTCAAAAATATCTGAGCAACATAGCGTTCGATAACGCAACAACAACAACAATTGCTGCAGGGCATCACGACAGCGTGTTACGCCCCGTTCGTAGCATGAGCAACAACAATGAAAGCAACAGCTACACTACAACTACAACTACAACAAGCTGCTCTTACTTGGCTTAGCGCTGTTGAGCCTTGAAAATCCCATTCTGCAGTTCAAATAACTCAGCTAGAAAAAATTGTAGATGAAGCATCCTTCACCCCCTTCAAAATGCTGCACGAAATTCCGGCTTTAAGATTTCGGCGTAAACTTTTGTTGTTGGTTTTATTTTCAGCGCATATTTGCTACAATTTTTTATCAGCGGTTCAAGGACGCGAAATCCTGCCGCATTTTATTTGCTCCATTTTGAGTTGACTTCGCTTGTACACGCTTTACGCTGTTCTGCCAGCTTTTCGTTTTTTATTTTGTTATTTGTTCAACGAGTGTCCTTTGAGAGTTGCTTGAAATACGCAATCACACGCACGTACGCAGTATTTTGTTTAATATTCACTATATTCAGACCACTTAGAACCGATTTTTAAATCGCCAATTCTTGCATAAGCTATTTCTTATTTAAAACAACTCATATATAAATTCGAACTACAAAACTTCGATATATAAATTCTTATTTTCAACATTTGGTTTAAATTTCGCCATTGAAAAGTTTTTACTTGACGGAAAATCATAGAAAAAACAAAACTCGCAATCTCTGAGTCCCAAAAATCGATTTTTCCTAAGGAGCTTACACACGGCACTGCATGCACGAACAAAAGGGATGACAAAATTGTGGCTCAAACAATAAATCAAATTAAATGAAATAGTTGGTGCTACCATTACAACAACAAAAAGACGATAACAAAAACTACTGCCACCATCACCACAACAACAACAACAATAACAACAACAACAAATAAGAAGTAAAAGTAAAAAATAAGACAAATGTCCAAAAGAATGCGCTAATGAAAAACACAAAAATTCGCCTGGCATTGCTTGTGCCTTCGTCTGCTTGTATATATAAGTGCGTATGTCTGTATGTGTGTTAGGACGCAAACCCAAGCGTGAGGCACCCAAAAAGGACATGGCCCAAAAAAATGTCTGCGCGTGTGAGTGAAAGTGTCTCAAATAAAGCCATTGCTTTATAGTCACGCAGCCAGACACATTCTCACACATACACACACACAAATATAGACACGTGCTCTGCACTCACACTTTCTCCGACAAAAAATGCTTGTCCTTCGACTTTTGTATTTGCGCTTTGAACTCACATTCGCTGTCTTAGACCATTTCAATTGTATAAGGTCAATTCGTAGCCAAAGAAAAGGCGCGTCCTTCTGCTGTCACACATACCATTGCACTCTCCGTGTGCTATATTACCACACCACACAGATGCAAACGCACTACACACACACAAGCATAAGAAGTAAGAAATAAAGCATTTAAAAGCGGCACAAGGGGTAAGCGAGCAAGAGCAGCGTGTCATGAGGCGTATGTACGAAAAATATTGCCTGCTCATTTCAGCGGAAGCCATTACTACGCAATCGCGGCATCCATACACACACACATGCACACAGTGCCGCCGTTTTTCTAACTGTTTGCCCATGAAGCTGATGCAAAGATTAAGCACAAATAACTGCCTGAGCCTCTGCAAGCAGGCAGCATAATAAAACGACTGATTTAGTGCAGTGCGTTTTTATAAAGATACACACGCATACAGTGGCAGTGACTGTGACTGTGACAGCACAATATGTTTGTCTGTGTGTGTATGTGTGTTTTATTGTCCAAATGGTCAATGGCAACGCCGACCAATTGACTGTGACATTTTATGAGCTCCGACGGCCGGCTGCCATACAAACACATTCACATACACGCTCACCCCCAGTCATACACAAAATTGCCATGCGTTCACGCATGCACCCCACACACACACACACATACATATCTTAGCCAGGGCCAATATGCCTATGCTGAACTTAATGACTGCATTTAATGACTCCATTTGAGGTCAAAGAATTTTCGCTGCCTTATTTAGTCCGCACTCTCAACAGATTAATTGCTTTAAGTCGGGGAAATATAAGCGTATAAATGTTCATTCACTTCCGATTCGCATTCAATAAAAATGCTAGATAATGATTTCAGTTTGGATAACGTTTCCGTTGCCTTAGCATTACAGAACGCATTAAAAAGATAAAGAGCGAGTATAATAGCATGCACGACAGGAGGATGAAATGTAGAAAGTAAAATCTGATGCTCATAAGATAGGATTAAGTTGGCTGCCTAAAAAGTCCACGCATTGACCCTGTTGGGTGCTTAGCGATGCCTGTTACAGTTCCATTTGGGAGTGGTCAAAGTAATGATGTATCAGAATTTGCACCTATGATAGATCTACATACTATTCTTAGGGAGTCATTATCAACCTAGTACACTTTTCGTCATAGGACGTTAACATGGTCATTTTCTGTTGTGCCTTGCAATAGAAATTTCAGCTGGTATTCAGTGTCATTTTTGTGGCAAGAATTATGAACCCTTTAGCAATTTTCTGTAAATTTACAATGTAGCTGAATATGCCAAATTAACAAAAAGCTTTAAACAGACTGAAGTCCTGAGCATACATCAATAATGCAAACTGACAAGCGGCGCACATGCATCTAAACATATACACTCACACATATAGAGTCATGTGCATATGTGAACCCTTTATTGCAAACTGAATACAAGCAACGGAAAAATCACATTTTATCACGTTTTGCTAAAACACACACACACAAAAACATAAACACGTTTATAAATACTCTTAAATACACACATGTATTTGCATATGCATGTATTCCTACCTACACAAATTTACGCATACAAATGCGAATGTAAAAGTATTTTTGTGTGTTGCAGAGCGTTCCTTGGTTTTGTTGCATTTGTATGGGGGTGTGTGTGTATTTGTATTGCTTAAAAACATATGCCGAATAGCCGCAGAGAATTTTTGGCAGGCAACGTTTGTTAGCTGTGAGTGTATTTGTGTGTGCTTGGCTGTGTGCATTGCGCATGTATTTTCGTTTATCGCTTTTTCAGCTGTTGTTGTTGCGATTCACATGTGTTATTGGCTTTGTTATGCTCTGTTGTTGTTGTTGAAGTTGTTGTTATTACTTGCAGGTGTCAGCAACATTTGCAACAAAAATTGCTGAAATTGTATTGCATTTTTGCATGTGCGCTGATTTGTTGCAAGAATACTTGCTTGTTCTTCCTCTTTCTTTTGTGATGTGAATTGGGTTTTTTCATTTTTGTTTCTTTGTTTGTGCAAATTTCAGTCAAGCTATAAAATTTTTACAACTTTCTTTCAAATATTTTTGTATTGGCAAAAGTGCAGCAGCGCAACTGCACTACAAGCGTGTAGCGAAAAAGGTGGCAGCTTTGTTATTTTATGACCGCAGGTGCAGATATTTTCGCTACTTTCTTCCAGCAAAGTAGAGAAGCAAAAATTCACAATAATAAAGTAAAATACAAATTGCATGCACACCTATTTTGAATTTTTTTTCTTTTTCCTCTTCCCTTGAGCTGCTACTGAAGCAATTTTTCTGTATCCGAAAGAGCTTTAGAAGAAATCAAGGTTTGCAAACAGTTCTGTTCTGCTTAAGAGCCGTTGAATTTTAGCACCTGATATCGTAACCTGCCGCTGCCATTTCCATCCCAAGTGCATCTGCCCATTCCTCCAACTGTTACTGCCCTACTGGCTATAGGTCAGTCGAGCTACGTGGCAATATATTACCTCAGAGCTGCATACTGAACAAAAAAGGTAACACCCCTTCGCATGTCAACACTAAAATCAGCGCCAAAGCAAAAGAGTTCAAAGCCCGTGGCACAATGGCGTGCAGCAATGCTGGCGCAAAAGTGCACAAAATTGCCAGCAATTGGAAATTCGAGTGCTTTGCAGCAGCAGCAGCGGGCAAAACGAGCGACACGTCAAAGTAGCAGTTATTGCAGCCGCGAGCGCGACGTGCAAATAAGCCAACTCCGTGCCTCAAGGAACCAACAGCAACCAAAAACAACCACAAAGAAATTTCAAACGAAACACCGCAAAAACAAAGAGAAGAAAGTGTGGCAAAGAGTAAAGAAGAGAAGCAGACCAAACGGCAACATGCTACAATGAAGCCGCCTGCAAAAATGTGGCCAAAAAGCAGCAGCAACTGAGGCGGCAGGTGGGGAATATACGCCGAAATTGCGGCTACTATAATAAAATATATGAGTGCTTCAAATAGCAACAGCAGTAATTGATATCGCTGCTGTGAGTAAGAGGGAAGAGAGGCTCACAAGTACAGGCGAGACAAACGACAGCATGAGCCAACAACAATTGTTAGCCAACCGCATCGCACAAATGATATATGCAAAAGAAAATGTGAGATTTAATATTTGATGAATTTAATAGATTTAATAAATTGAAGAGTTCAATGCTAGCAAGAATAATTTTAGCAAGACTCTTGAGCGGATCTAATAAAATGCATTTATGATCCAAAGTTATACCCTTATCAAATTTGTTTCTTTTAGGTCTAAGAAATATCGGAACGCTGAGAGTACATTGCAAGGCAGCCTGTATATATCTATAGCTGTTATTGTTTAGCCGAACTTCTGGCTCCTGTTCAGCTTTTGCCAAAAGAACAAGTTTCAGTCTAGCATTAGTATCTGTATCTGTTTGTCTGTATTTGTGTGTGCTGTGACGCACACTAAGTGCAAAAGCATTTGCCTTCATTTTACTTATTGAGGCAAAACAAATCCAAAGCATACTTATAGGCGCAATACAAAGGACCCCCACTGTAATGAAACTACTAGGAAGTCACTTCAGTTATGCCTTTGACTTCTTCGAAATTTCCATACTGCCACTCAGAGAAGCAAATGGGAAGAGTAAAACAAGAAAGGAAAATAAGGAAATAAGTCCTTGTGCTGGTTTTTAGACAAGAGCATTTGAAATATTCAACACAAAATGTCCAAAAGCACTCAAAATTCCTTCTCACAGGCACAGAGAGCAGCTACCAAAAACATTAGTCACCTTAGCAGCGAGTGACCTGTAGAGGTAGCGCTTTTACGCACAGAATTTGCAATTAACTAACACGTAGGTTCATTTTGCGTGTGCTCTGATTTGTTTGCCCTTTCAATTGGGGGCGCCACTTTGCGGTGCCGGTCTGCATGCCGTTGCCAATTCCGGTAAATGAACGCTCTGTATTGTGATGGAGTAACAATCAAAGGCCAGAAGCCTTTGGCAAAGAGCCTTAACACATGGCGACTGTGGAATGTAGTGCCCGAAGAACTATACAATTTTTTTCGAGCTGTTTTATAATTTGTTGTTTCTGTTTTGTATTCATAGAACCAAGCGACTAACTTCTAAGGAAGGATAAGATAACTCTACAAATCTAAAAGCACAAGAATATAAAAACATGCCGATTGATTTAATGAAATTGCTTTCAAATATTAAATAAAATAGTCCCTTTATTTTAAAGCAATGTATGGCTATTTTTTCACATAAAATTGGTAGGCATTCAGTTTCCTAATCACAGCGGCCTAAAAGGCCTGATACTATTACTAACACCGTTTATTTATAGTTACTCAAGTCTGCGAAGTTTTAGAACATATGAGAAATTTTTATTGCTGGTCTGTCCGCAAGAAAAGACTTTTGGATGTTATTTCATACAGCTACCGTTAGGTACTTAAAAATGTGCCGAGTGCGTTAAATACTCTGCTCCACTGTGCAACCCAAAAGTTAAATAATTAGCATACTTTCCAATTACCGCGCCCAAAATAGCATCCAGCCAAATTGGAGAATGCCAGGGGAACACTCCACCGACACCGAGTCTCAATGGAATTAATTTCCCAAATTGTTACAGCTGTGGTTGGGGGCAGAGGAGCGTAAGGTGTGCAGGTAGCATTTGAACTGCAACACAGCAAATGGCCGCGTAAATAAACAAGGCGGTCGCGGCGGCACATTCACAGCAGCAGCAGACGCCTTCAGTGCTGCCCGTCAGTGAGCAGCGAGCAGTTGAATGAGCACGTTAAAGCGCTGATCAGTCACCGCGTATCGTATTTAATCGGAGCGCAGACAAAACCTACCCTACCCGAGCTCATACATGCGTTCGCTCATTGCGTATTTAATCGGCGCGTAACGCAGAAATTATAATCCAAATTGGTTTTTCTCACACGTTTACGTCTGCTCTGATGCTCAGAGAGGATGAGAGAATGACATTGCTTTGTACTAAAAACAGCGCTGCCACTGCTCTTCGATTTTAATTTAGTACAAAAACCGGATTATTATTGTTAACATTCATTCATAAAAGTAGACCACAATAAATATATCTAAAAATTTAGATAATCCTGTGTCATAGATTTTATAAAAAATTTTAAATTTAACCTCAAAAGCAAAATGAACAGCGTGCTTACTTTGTGCACGAAACTATATGGCAGCACGGCAGCAATAACCAAGACAGAAACCTGCAGAAGAGCCACAGCTGCGATACGATTTTCACTGAAGGGCCCGAATTTTGCCGTTGCGATTAATTCCGCTCACAAAAGATACGCGGTGACTGATCAGTGCTTAAGCCTTTGTTGTTGTATTCTATAAAACCTACACTGAACGCTGGTGGTGACAAAGCCGCCATGGCAGCAACGGCGTGTGGTACACGCATACGCTGGCAGACAGCGGCAAGTATTTGAACTTTTGGTTACCAATTTTAACAATGACGATGCTCTATAGATGGCTTGGCCATTCTGCAGCAACTACAAATTCTCTTGTATTGATTTCATACAGCCCGCTGTTCCCAACTTCCCTTACAGAATACTAATTATTTTACTATTTTTTTGCAACTTTGAATTTAAACCATTTTTTGTGCGAAGCCAATCTATGTATAAGTGCGTTATTTTCATAGTCGACTACTGAATTGCTTATAGGTTTAATCGTTTGCTTATGATACACTCATTCAACAGCTCTCTGGAACTGAAACCATCTCTTTTTGTCAACTTTTCGACAACTTATTTATCACTTTTCGAATTGGAATGAACCACAGTGGGTCTACGCCGACAGCATCGACAATCGCTCTGCAATCTGGCTGCTTTTTCTATTCTTGTTGTTGTTGCTCTTTATCATGGCAACATCCGCTGTCACTGTTGCTGTTATTGACACAGTAGATTCCGGTGGCCCCTTCATAACCGCATCGTGCCATTCATTCTCGGTCAATGAGTAAACAAAAATGCGTTTGGCAAAATTTCATTTAAGCCTTTCCAATGGTCACTTAATGCAAAACTGCCGGCGAGTCTCTGCCTACAGTGACTGTGAGGCTGCGTGTGGCATCTCATGCGTGTGCGCGTTTTTGTCTGTGCTCATTCGTGTGCGTCACTCTCACTGTATGCGCCTGACTTAACGGAAGCGGATGTGCTGATTGCTGTTTGGATGCTGCTGCCATTGTCGCGTACAGTGCTATGGCTGTTACTCGTTCTACAATACGCCCACTAAGAAGTTAGTATGGTTAACAGAAAAAATTGTTACATTTACTACTGTTCAGTTATTATGACTAATTTATTTGTTGGAAAGCTTTTGTTAAATTCAAATTTGTAAATAAAACATTGAAAGTATGTAGTTAAAAATTTGTGTAATTTATGAAAGATTACTACAATATTTTCTTAATTAAAAAAACTTATATTTTTGTACTCAACTATTTTCTATTCATACATTTATACTATGTACAAATGTTGTCATTGTTCCTTTTTATTATTTTTTGTTTTTGGCCGCATTTGCAGCCCCCCCTACTCGTATTTTAGAAACGCGTTTGGCTATTAAAACGCCGCAGCAGTCTTCCCGCCCTTCCCACTACCAGCCATAAGCAACTTTCCGCTCGGCTTTTGTTCGTATTATGGTTTACTGACACGTAATGACAGCTAAGCGCTGTCATCGCTTGACAGTTAATTTGCAGTCATCAACGACAGTTTTTCGCCGCTGCTGTGCTTCACTCATGCTCATGTCCTTTGTGCTTTTATCGTTTCTATTGTTGCTACCGTTTTTGTTGTTACTTCTGCTTGTTGTTGTGACAAACATCCGCTGCACATCGTCATGCGTGCGCGTGTACGCATGCCAGCTGACCGTTTAATGATGTCGCCCCCTGTCGGCGGCCAAGCAAAACAATCGGCAGTTATCATTTCGACATAATCGCATTTATTGTCACAACTGTTCCTCCTCGCTCGTTTCTTTTCCGCAACTTTCGCCGCTCGTTGTTAAGCCAAGCAACGGAAGTTGAAGTAAGCTTTTGAATGTTAACCAACAATGGACAGTCGTAGTCCTGTTGCTAACGACCGCACGCGGATTGCCTCTGGCTTGGCTATTGGAGAGTGCTTCACTTGCACGCGTATGCTTGCCCATTCCCACCTTCACGACGTTCTACTCTTTTGTAACATAACCCAACAAGCAAGGTGTATTAGTGATAAACAATTCAATCTTAATTAATTCAGGCCGCATAAAAAACTGAAAAGAAACATTTATATGTTGTTAAAATTTCTTAAAAGAGTGTGTAAGCGGAAGTGTTGTATGCACTGTTGGTAATTTTATAGATAATGCAATGTTTGGAACGATTTGCAATTCAACCACTTCCAATGAGATGAAAATATCATATTCCAGAATATGTCGTAAAAATGGTATTCGCCTCTTCTGTCATTACTTTGAATTCGTGCTCTTTCGAAAATAAATTTTTTATATTAAATGAGGCTTCACTAAAATCGATTCCCTACAAATTCCAGCTTGTTAACCGATGTAAGCTAAAAGCTGTTCTTCGAGCTGATAGACCGAATCTGTAAATAAAATTATATAAAAAAAAACTTTTTAAAAATAAGCTTTAATTTATTTAATGTACTAAAAAGTAGAAAATAAATGGTTTTTAAGTCACCTGTATCTTACTATCCATAAAAGCTTGGGGCGCTCATGTGTTCAATATTTGTCAAACAGTTACCACAATATTTTATTTAAATAATTTTTTGCAAATAGATTCTAGTAATGAAAGATATTTTGAATATGGATATTGAGCGCACAAGCTTTTATTGATAGTAAGATACAGGTGACTTAAAAACCATTTATTTTCTACTTTTTAGTACATTAAATAAATTAAAGCTTATTTTTAAAAAGTTTTTTTTTATATAATTTTATTTTCTACTTTTTAGTCTTCCATAAATTCAATTTTAGAGCTCTGAAATTTTTCACAAAAAGAATTTAAAACTTGCAGAGCAGTACACAATATTTAGGGTATTCACAGTGTCTCCTATCGTCATATCCTCAATTTAACAAATAATACGGCTGTGATCGACCCTAATATTCGTGGCATATTTGTGACGCGGTGAGTTGTTGCTATTTTGCCAGCAGGGCGCGGCAAGTAAGTTCCTATCGTTTTTCATTGATGTGTGGTGTACCTATAATTATAAACTGAAGCCCAAGTGTGTAGTTGCTTGAAAAGTGCCACGCCCCTTGTCCTACGCCCATAAATTTTTCCAGTGGAACGACACATCCAAGAGGCGACTGCATACGAAATTTCAATGCTGCACGACCTTTAGTTCCAAAGCTATTCTATATAAACGATTTTGTTTGTATGGGCGGTGCCACGCCCCCCTATCCAGTGCCCGCCTTATTTTCTCAGTAGAAGGATATGGATATGTAGTAAGTTCCTACCGAGTTTCATTGATGTGTGATTTGTAGTTCTAAAGTTATACACACGCCCCTTATCCTACGCCCATAAAATTTTACCAGTGGGACGACACATCCAAGAGGCGACTGCATACGAAATTTCAATGCTGCACGACCTTTAGTTCCAAAGCTAATCGAGATCAAAAATTTTGTTTGTATGGGGGGTGCCACGCCCCCTTATCCTACGCCCATACAATTTTACCAGTGGGACAACACATCCAAGAGGCGACTGCATACGAAATTTCAATACTGCACGACCTTTAGTTCCAAAGCTAATCGAGATCAAAAATTTTGTTTGTATGGAGGGTGCCACGCCCCCTCATCCTACGCCCATAAAATTTTACCAGTGGGACAACACATCCAAGAGGCGACTGCATACGAAATTTCAATGCTGCACGACCTTTAGTTCCAAAGCTAATCGAGATCAAAAATTTTGTTTGTATGGGGGGTGCCACGCCCTTTCATCCTACGCCCATAAAATTTTACCAGTGGGACAACACATCCAAGAGGCGACTGCATACGAAATTTCAATGCTGCACGACCTTTAGTTCCAAAGCTAATCGAGATCAAAAATTTTGTTTGTATGGGGGGTGCCACGCCCCCTCATCCTACGCCTATAAAATTTTACCAGTGGGACAACACATCCAAGAGGCGACTGCATACGAAATTTCAATGCTGCACGACCTTTAGTTCCAAAGCTAATCGAGATCAAAAATTTTGTTTGTATGGGGGGTGCCACGCCCTTTCATCCTACGCCCATAAAATTTTACCAGTGGGACAACACATCCAAGAGGCGACTGCATACGAAATTTCAATGCTGCACGACCTTTAGTTCCAAAGCTAATCGAGATCAAAAATTTTGTTTGTATGGGGGGTGCCACGCCCCCTCATCCTACGCCCATAAAATTTTACCAGTGGGACAACACATCCAAGAGGCGACTGCATACGAAATTTCAATGCTGCACGACCTTTAGTTCCAAAGCTAATCGAGATCAAAAATTTTGTTTGTATGGGGGGTGCCACGCCCTTTCATCCTACGCCCATAAAATTTTACCAGTGGGACAACACATCCAAGAGGCGACTGCATACGAAATTTCAATGCTGCACGACATTTAGTTCCAAAGCTAATCGAGATCAAAAATTTTGTTTGTATGGGGGGTGCCACGCCCCCTTATCCAGTGCTCCCCTTATTTTCTCAGTAGAAGGATAGGGATATGTAGTAAGTTCCTACCGAGTTTCATTGATGTGTGATGTGTAGTTCTTAAGTTATACACAAATCTGGAGTTTATAAAAAAGTGCCACGCCCCTTATCCTACGCCCATAAAATTTATTGATTCATGTATTGGGCTCTAGATTAGGCATGTATGCAAAGTTTCAGATCTCTAAGTAGTCGGGAAGTGGGTGAAAAATTGATTACTAGATTTGACGACATACATACCGGATGTGAACCTAATATAAAGCTTATAAAAAAGAGGTTTCTTCGCACAAGAATAAAATCTACAAACTTTTTTCATTCGATAGCTCTTTTTCGAGATTTCGACCGATACCGTGTTAGTGGGCTCAATCTGTATAACTGACGTATAGAGCTGAGGTATAGAACTGACATATAGAACTCACGTATGGAACAGACGTATAGAGCTAACGTTTATAGCGAGTGTGTCGTTTAGCATGTTTCAGCTCTAAAGCGAATGTGCCAGAATAATGAAAATCTCTATTTCGCCTATTTTCCCTGTCCTATTCTATTCAAATACAGTTTGAAAAGACACGATATGTCATATTTTTGCTTATTGGCTTTTATCATTATATATCGCAGCGACCGCTGTTGTTGTTGCTGCGGACCTCGCTGCCTTGGTTTGTCTTTGTGCGGATTTTCGGGCTTTTAACGCCTTTGTTAATTGTAATGCCTCATTAAGACTGAAATTATGTTGTCTCAATTGAGTGCATTTTAATTGAGCTTTGCTGCTTTGCTTGCCAACTGGAATTGGCTACAATTGGCAATTGAATTAATTATGAATTTAGGCAGCAAAGTTGACATTTGAAATTATTGAAATTATTTGAAATACCAGCAGTATCGCGCCACTTCGTGGCGACTCTCCTACTTTTCCTTCGCCGATATGGAGAAGTCGTCTTAATTTTTTTGTAATTTTAAAACCAAAATTTTATAAATCCGTAATACCTACTATATTTTAAAATGTTAAAATTTTAACTCTGTATCTGTTCCTCGAAATTAAGAGCTCTGCTTTGACACCTTTAACCAAAACTTTAATTAGAGGAAGTAAGCTCATTTTGCTGGTTGATAACGTACATACTGCGTTACCTTATTCAATCCGGATAAATAATTAAACGAGGTAGTAGTAGTGATCCGGGAGGCAATAAATAAAGGAGCAAATATATAATTGTTACTATCAGAATCACAAAATTCGGTGTTTAGTGGAAAATAATAAGTAAAAATTGTGTGAGGCTGGTTTTCCAAAAAGATTTAAATCCAATCTATTTCCCTACAGATTTTTCTAAAGTTGCAATTTTCATGAAACATGTGTAATTCCTATACATATTCTTAGTATTCCACCTTCTAGAATTTCAACTTTTCCTCTGACCCACTGTGCGGCTAAATCAAGGTGTCCTACTCTTCCTCTCGTTGATTTATCTGTTTTTATTCTGCCCTTTATTATTACCCTTTTACAATATCTTTCTAAAATTATTAATACGTCAGTCCGACCTACTCTTGCTACATACATATATAAAAATGAGGCGTATTCTTATTCGTCTTAGTTAAGTCACCTACATATGTGGGAATATATGTACATATATGTCATTAAAATTTTGTTTGATTCCCTATCCAAAGTTAGAAAGAAAAATTTATTTCAATAACAGACCAAATACCAAAAAAATAACTTAAACTCGTCGTGCAAAAAAGACTTTCAGCCTACTCTTGAAAAGAGTGTCTACATTTACTTATATACATACATACATACATACATACATACATACATACATACATACATACATACATACATATGTACATACATACATACATACATATGTACATATGTATGCAGCTACTTAAATTTTGACTTCAATTAAAAACTTGCTTAGATAATTAAAGTTATTTTGATTTCCCATGAAATCTAACCGTACACTAAAAATCTCCGGTCATTTACATTGTTTAATGTTCAGGAGTACGGCTTCTATTCACATCTGCCAATGTGGCTATTTTTATTAGTTTTGTTTTTTACCCCTGTAATCTTAAATTTTTTACAATCTTCTCTTTCGCTGAAAAAATTAATAAATAGTCGACTAACCATTGCCATTACCGCAAGAGGTGTAAGCTGTAAGCCAAAATATGAAACCTTTTATGTACATGAAAGTGAAATGTAAAGCATTACTCTTGTTGTGCAGAAAAGAACACGACAACATTGCAAGTCTATGCTAACATACTCTCTCACTCTCATCAAATGATGCCCAAGTCAATGCTGTGCAAAAACAATGCTACATTCAATGTAAACAAAGTAACGGTAACTGAACCATAACATTGCGTGCGCAATAGCGTTTTATTTAATAGTATGATATGATTTTTTGTATTGATTCTTTATACGTAAAAACGTGTTACTGATTGATTGATTGATTATGCGCAACTTAACTATATATCAAATTATAACATTTTACAAATTTATTTTAGAATTCTTAAATTTTTGCCAAAGTTTTAGTGCTAAGCTGCAGTTGAGCTTTCACATGCGCTGGCAGAGACACTTTATTCTAAATTAGTTGCAATTAAAATGGCATGCTAAATAGTGCGAAAATGGCATATTTAACAGTGCTAGGCAGTAACTAAACTACACCAATTGCAGCTAATTTCAAAGTGCATTCTAACCGCAACACCACTGGCAGCAGCTGTTGCTGCTCTCAGTTGCAGCCGAGCGTGCTGCTGCGGCTGTAATAGAAATTAAAAGCATACATGCGCACATTTCGAGTGTAACTGTGTGTGTTTCCGTGAGTGAGACTTTACGTAGATACGTGCGTGTTGACTGAAACCGCGCATAATTTCAATTAAAGTTTTTAATTGCCTATACAGCCAGTAATCGCAGTTAAAAAGTCATTTAAAAGCGAGCCACTCAAATAGCGCATGAAACAAACAAAATGGCGTCTAATTAGTACCGAATTGTGGCATTTTTGCTGCGCTTCAATTTGCTTGTTATATGTCACACTTTTACCAAATTGTCAGCTTAAATCTGATTTGCTGGCGTTATATGTAATAACAAAAGTTGTAATATAAAAAAATTTTTCAAATTGCCAGCAAACAAGGCAAAGCCTTTCAATTTGTAAAGCTCAGCGTTTGATTAATAAGCTCACTGCAAGCCTTTGCATAATTATTCCATTTCTCGTTGTACTTTATATCATGTAATTGCGAGTATCCGGCAATTTTGCTGCAGTTTTCACTACACACTCTACACGCATGAGCACTTTTATGTCACTTTCAAAGGCCTACAAAAATACATTCGCAATCGACAACAATACTAAATCGAAACAACAACTGTAATTGATATTGAAACTAAAACCAGATACTGTTGTTAGATTCAAAATTTTTAACAAAATACCAAATCGTAAAACGGCAATAAAACAAAACTGGAATTATAATTATAGTGTCTTTTCGCCAACCAAAACCATAATGGAAGCAGAAATTAAATGTGTAAAATGCAACCAAATTGTGAAAGTAAATTCTATAGAGGGAATTTATAACTGAAACCTTTTCCAAAAGCAGCCGCAGTTTTCAAAATATAAAATCAACTCAGTCAAATTACATTTTCAAACTTATATGACATAGAAATCAGAAAAAAAGAATTCGAATAACTTCTAGCTATGCTTTCGCTTTAGAGCAGCATATAGCTTTCTGCAGCAATTGAGCGTTTTCTCTTTTGCATCTTCCAATATATTAAATCCAACTTGCCACTGTATGAGAAATTCGCTGTATTTCTTAAAAATTAACAGATAATTTTTGTTAGTTTAACATTCGCCGCCATCTCAACTGCCGCAGGAAATGTAGCTAAAGCATAAATCTCGGCATGCCGACAGTTATGCGTGCATTTATTGATTATGCAAACAATTTTGTTGTTGTTGTTGATAATTTAATTTACATATTAAAAGTTAAATTAACGGCATTATATTATTAACTTCCGCTTCCGTTGGTTTCATGCGCTGCGATATGAGCTTACCCGTAATGCAAATAAGCTGAAGGTATTAAAATTTATAAAATGTCATCAATAAAATGTCGTAAATTAAAGCAAAATAGCGCATGTGCATATAAGCATTAAAGCTTAAAAGATCCTGCAAAAAAATCGGAAAGTGTAAATCAAAAGTGTGCACAATACCTAAAAGTATGCAACACATATTTTTCAGTGGGTCTGATGCCTGAAAGCATGCTTGCAAAAATTATAAGCACACTCGAAGTTTTTTTACACAATTGTCTTTTCACTTGAAGGTATGTTTTAAAAAGAGTATTAGCCGTTTCAACGTTTGAAAGTAAGCTTTAAAAAATTACTAAGTAAGCCTCAAAATATGCTCGATTAAATTATAATGCTTAGTTATTGAAAAAATGCTACCGAAATGTATTATAACGCCTAAAAGCGTGCAAAAAAAGTTCGCAATAATAATTAGAAGCTGCTACTAAACCGACTTATTTTTAATATGTTGCACAAAACTAAATTCTACAAAATTGCAAAAGAAGTATTTATGTAACTGATTTCATAAAAATATATTTCTAAAAAAAATACTTGCAAGCTTTTGAGTGCACAATCAAAAATGCTGCAGCAATGTTACGCAGTTTTAATTAATAGCCCATTCAGCAGCCGCTTTCAAAGCGCATACTTACAAACACACACACACACACATACACTTTGCCACCGAAGCGCAGTCACAAACGCAATTTTCACACGAAAGCGAGATGGTGAGCGTGTGGATGGCAGCGAGGGCGCACGCAATGAAGTGAAAGCTTGTGCCACAAACTTCAGCTGAGCAGCAGCCATTGCCTTTTTAATCTGGCATGCAGCGGCAACTGCAGCGGCAATAAGTTTGAGTTAAACTCGCTTTTAAGTTGCTGCGTCCAGTCAAGTTGAAGCGCTGAGTAGCCTGAGAAGAGCGGGGGAGTGGAGCGATTCCAAGCAATTCATTGCAGAAATCGCTAAAGTTTTAAAAGACAGTAAAGCGAAAACATTGTAAAGGATTAAAAATGTATGAATACTCGCACAGTACACTCAAAATAATTGATAGCTATCTTTTTATAAAAATCGTAAGAAAACATTATACAAGAAAATTATTGTCATTCAATTTTGTTACCTCGGCGTTTTGCTCTTCAAGCTGAAGGTACGAAAAAGTTGATTAAATTTAATTGCCGCCATTTTGCTACAAATTGTATACATACTTGCCAGTGCCGTTAAGCACAAGTTGAAATCAGCCCCCCGCCAGAGTATCCTGGCAGAAAATCAAATCTTTCCAATTTTGCCAAAATGCCGCTCATAAAGAAGCAACGATGCCGATCCGTAGGCAGCCTGAGCTGGAACTATGCACAGTGTATTTCGCAGCAAAATGCAAGGCCCGGACAACTACACACACACACGCACACATTTGCTGAGCTATACCGACCAAAATCATAGCCAACTTTTATGCCTTTATCTAGTCAGGCGAAAAGTTGTTCGACCGTGTTCGCAAGTCAACCGAAGCGTTTTTGTATAAAATTTAACTTTGCCAGAGAGAACCGTAAGGGAAAATTGAAGCTGCAGCAACAAAGCGAGTATTTTAAAACTTATATTTTTTATGAGCGAATATTTTATGCTTTACAGCAGCGTAGCAGCAATGCGCGCACACATACACGCAAGCTAATGCATAGATATATAAATGCACATAGACATTGGCATATTAGCAGATATATTGAATTATATCATTTTTGAATTAAGTTGACTGGACCCGACTTTAAAACTGAGCGAAATTTAGACAGCTGGCTGCGTTACGCATTCATTCCGGTATAAAATTCCCTGCGAATTTCGAAACAACTTGACATCCAACTCCCCGCTACAATGATAGACTGTTTGATATCAACTTTTCCGTTTGTTTCATTGTCAAGTGATTGTATTTCCAAATTTTTGCTTCTGATTGCCGACGTGTATAAATGTGCATATTTCTGTGCCTGTGCATGCGTGTGTACTATGTATAGGTTAAAGTTTGAGCTTGAGTTTTCTGTGGTCGCTGCGCAGGTTCAGTCAGCCAGCAAAACTGTCGCCGGCCAGGCGCCGCAAATTGACGGCCATAATTACGGCAGTTTCGTATGAACGGAACTTTGCCATTTCGAGTTCAGGCGCTGCTGCTGCTGACATATTTAAAACATTTCAGCATAGTTTAATAAAAATATTGAAAAGTTTAGTTAGTTTGCTTGCACTTTTCGAAAGCACAGCGTTAATGTGAAATTTACACAAAGCTAGGCGTTAAAGTTGGCAGCATTATAAAAAAAAAGCAGTTAAGTGCGAGTCAGTTTCCATGACAGAACTAAAATATTCTAAAAGACAGTTCGTTAAAATGGAAGGAATTTTCTCCACTGCCAGTTATTGTAAAATATCAATTATATTTAAAGATACGCATGAAAGAGCTTGCATTATATTGGTAAGAGTGCTCTCATCGGTTGACTCAAACAAAATTTAATTCTTCAGCAGCTTTGAGTCTAACGAAAAAAGCTGCAGTTCTACTGTAATCTGTGACCTAATATCTACTTATTCCGATTTTCAAGAAATTTTCGCTTCAGAAGCTTCAGAAAACACGTGAAGGGAATTTTCTTATATATTAAGCTATATCTTTATAAACAAAAAGATTTGACTTAAGTGGAATTTTCGTTCTTCTCAAGCGCACATAATCAAAGTGCATCTTGTCTTCTGAATCTATTCAGTATATCAGTGAACTTTTTTTAAATATATATATATTTTGAAACAATAAAGCGCTACCGATTATGCTGCATTTTTGCAACAGCGGCGCATAATGGGTTAAAGCAGCAGCGAAATAAAAATGCAGCCCGCAAATGCAAAGCATGCTTTTGCTTATTTTCCCTCGAGTTTATGTGTGCTTTCAATATAAACCAACCAGCAATAACAACAACAGCAACTATCAAAGCAATATGCAAAAAATACTGTAAGCATGCCACATTTAAAAAGGACTCAACAATGATTGTTATTTACGCAATGGCAATAATAATCCTTACTTTTACACTTTTCACACTCAAGCGCAAGCGCCCACATACAAAACAATGCAATGCACTCAGGCACGCACACACTCGCATACACAAAAAACAAAGCGGAAGATTCAATTTTTATTCAAAATTCTAATATCTCACAATCAGAGTATGCTGCACTGTCCAGGCTTTGCCTTTCTTTACGCTGCTCTTTGTACTTGTTTTATTTTCGTTTGTTTCTTTTATTGCTTTTTATTTCATTTTCAATTTCAAGCTGAAGCGAAGCGAAGCGTGTACCGCTCTTTTACAGCTTTCACTCGCTTTTGTAGCGCCACATTCAATTGTGTTGCATGCAACACGCAAGTTCACACACACATGCACACATACATATACACTGGCAGAAATAGGGTTATATTGCTAACTAAAAAATTACTAGAAAAAGAACGAATTAGTTGGTTGTAAAAGGGCCCACTGTGCTAAGAGAGTGCTTGCATACAAAAGCTGGACATAAGCCTTGGTTACGCGGGCTGTTATGCCAATTATTTTTATATGTATACGAGTCTATACAATTTGTCTAATTTCATTACAATAAAAAAAATTTCCAACTAAATTCTTTCTATTACTACTTCATTTCTTTACATACATAATTAATGCTACCACTATTTCGTTTGTGGGCTCAATCATACGCATAATGAAATTAGAAGAAAAATTATATACATATGTAACTAAAAGATAGTTTAAATTAAGGATAGAAGTATTTTCTGAATTTTTCTATGCCTCAAAATAAGTTTAAAATTTTTTCAAATTCTCAACACCGCATTTCTATAAATGCATATGAACTAAATAGACTGATATTAGTACAGTTCTGGTAATATACAATTTACTAATAAAATTACCATTGATTTTTTTGAGTGCACGTAAGTAACACACACAATACTTGAGCCTATATGGAGCACACTCACACATACACACACATACATTGACACCCGCACAATAACGGCTGCAAGGTTCTGTTGCCAATTGCTATAAATCAAAAGTGGGTGGGTGGGTGGTGGTTGATACGAGCGCAGCATTCGTTCGGTCTCTACTTTGGCGAGTAGGTGGACAGCTCGCTGCGAATTCCGTTATGTTAAAAAATGTCTACCATTTATATGGCATTTTACGGCACTGCAAGAACAACAACAAACAATAGAAAACAAATGCAAAAAAGCGTGTGGAAAAGTTCGAAATTGCACTTACGCTTTGCACAACAACAATAGCAAAAACAACAATAACAATAACGATCGCTGAAAGCGGAAAACTGTTAGTTGAGTGGACATATTTGTGTTGAAACAGCGTGTTAGAAATTGTAACTAGACTCGGCCACGAGAGTAGCAAGTACAAAAAGTTGCAGCGAAAGGACATTCAGCCGAAATTTACAGACAAACAAAAGCGCACTTGTACTTACAATTATTGGGCTCTATTGCATTTTGAATTGGCCTTTTATTTGTTCACATAAAATTGAGTTTAAGTAATGCAGAAAAGATCACGATTACTACGCGTCATACATACAATTTTATATAGCGGAACTACATATGTATATACCCAGAGAGCGATATCGTTGCAACGCAAGGAAGAAAGTTTTGCTCCAAATATCTTCAACTCTTAATAATTTAAAAGATTTATATTATACGAGTTTATGTTTATTCGGCAGCTTGAATGTTAGAAAGAATAGTTTTATTCGGACTTACTTGCCAAAGAGAAATGACAATACTTAGTTGTCTATTTCTGTTCTGAAACAAAGCAATTTTAAGTGTACAACAACAAAGAATTAGAATTATTGCTCACATGGGCAGGTCATATAGCTATTTCGGTTTTTGCCAGAAAGGTTTTTTGTCGTCCAGTCCGATGGTGTGATGGTTAGCGCATTCGCTTACTACGTCATAGGTTCATGGTTCAACTCCTACGTTTCACAGACTTTACCATTAATGCTTCTATTTCGAGTAATTAGTCGTTTAGAAATTATTAGAATTCACATTAAAAGTCACTGATGAGGTTTTCTGGCAAAAACCGAAATAGCTATATGACCTGCCCATGTGAGCAATAATTCTAATTCTTTGTTGTTGTACACTTAAAATTGCTTTGTTTCAGAACAGAAATAGACAACTAAGTATTGTCATTTCTCTTTGGCAAGTAAGTCCGAATAAAACTATTCTTTCTAATTTAAAAGATTTTTTAAAACACTAATATTTTGATCAAAGTCTTGACCATTTCAAACATTTTCCATAAATCACAGCTGAAATTCTGGTGTATACTATTGGTTCCCAGCATGGACAGCTCCTTCAGCACTTGATCGCAAGTTTTTTAATAACTTAATAATTTACATTTCCACTTTATTTCTGCCTTCAAATGCTTTAAGCTCTGATCAACAGTTCGAATTCAAAAAGTATAAACTCAAGAGTGCCGTCTTTATTAAGCCTTTTAATTCTGTAATACCGATGCAGGATAAGAAAAATATATGAAAATATTACAGATTTTCATAAAATTAAAGGCAACTATGCCATTTTAAAATTTAATTATATATTATTGAGGATTATAAAAAATTTCCCATATTTAAACACATAAATTTGAATTAATTTACGGTTTTTTTCTATCTGAGCAACTCTTTGAAGGATTTCCAAAGTATTTTTAAGCCTCTATCAAAATAGGAGACTTCCAAAATACCGCACGAGTTGTTGAATCTGTTGAAAATTTTTTGCAAATACCTCGTTAACCTGTGCTTAAATAGAATGAGCACACACAAGTCAATCTGAGAAAGTATGGCCTAAGTGTTGGTGAACGAATAGCAAAAAACAGCTTCATTACTGACGAAACCTGTCCTTCAGCAGCCACAATCCCTGAAAATTCAAAATATTTTTTATATTGTTTTGTTTTCTAAAAAGCTGGCAAACTTCTTACCGATATGAAGTCGTCACTAGTAAAGACAATGCTTTTAAAAAACATGCCATTGATCAAAGTTATGCTTACAAATTCCAAGAAAAAGTGCTTGCGCAGGCACAGCACACGCCAGGAGCGATTCTGCAGCCTATCCACAAGGACCTTTTGCAGGCAGAATATTTCCACCTGTCGTAAAATTTGAAAAGTAGAAATATACTAAGCAGAAACTTGGTAGTTTTTTTGCAAATTGTATGCTGCTGCCAACAATATTGCAAATTCTAAAATTTTTCAAAAATATTTGTCAACTTTGAGCAGCTCTTCTGAACTTGAAAAAAAGTGGCAATAGCAATTTTTTCGTTTATGCACGTCGGATGTTATAATAGCTTTAAGTTGAAGGTAAATTATATGAAAAATATAAAAATTATGCTATTGAAATTTTGCTGTTGGAGTGTGACACTTACCAATTTGCTGGCTTCCTCGTCCACATGCTCGCAATGGAGCGTCAACAGTTCGTTTCCCATGCTCCGCTGTGCAATTACCATTTCATGACATAATGACGCGTGCAATAACGGATAAACCAGTGGTAGAAAAAAGAAGAGTGCTGCATACGGTGTAAGGCCGAATATTGAAAAAGCAGGCAAGAAACAAATTGCCTCCGCCAGCAATTGCAGCACAATGAACGGTTTCATCCACTTCTCCAAGTCATCCCGCAAACGCAGCAGATCATTGTAGAACTGGAGTAGGCGTTGCGTGCGTCGACGGCGCAGACGCTTGCGCCAGAAAGCGTGTTTCGGCCTGCAGGTGGCTCCTCGGAAAAGCGCATGCAGCAGCAACAGCGCCACTAAGCTGGCGAAGGTGCCGACGGCAGGTGTGCCCATCATTATGTACAAAGCGGCAAAGACCGAGGAGTTCGGCATTAAACACCAAAGAACCCACAAGAAAATGTCAATATAGAAAATCTGGCAGAACAAAGCCACGCCCGTAAACCAACGCACTTGCAGCTTGGATCCAAACAACGCCACATACTGATCGTAGACGCTGGCGAAGGCGTTGAGCAGCTGCTGCAGCTGGTCCGCACGCTTCCTGTAGATGTGGATTATGTAGACCAGCAGCGCGTATCGGGTTCCAGCTAGTAGCACTACCAGCGAGCTGCAAACCGCTACCAGTGCGGCGGTGCCTTGCAAATGATTTTGCAAAGCGGTCAGCAGTAGCTGCATAAACATGACTGCCAACAACACCGCCAGCAAAAGCAAAAACGGCAGACACAGTCCGTAATGCGCTACCTTTAGCCACAGCTGCAAAGTCGCCTGCTGCCTGAATCTCCTCTGCTGACTATCGAAAGTGAAGACATTGGCGCAGAACAGCACCGCCAGCACTTGCAGCGTGTAGAGTACGCACTTGAGCAATGCCATCGCGAAACTAAACGCCTGCAGCGAAAGAAATAAAGCGATGTGTGTGTGTGTAACTAATTTGTTAAGTTTTACTAAGCCATTAACTTAAATATTGGCACATCAAAACGCAAATGAAAGAAATGTTTTCTTTTTTTTCCAGCACTATATTACGATGTGTTGTGAGGTTGGAGAAAGAGGCTACAGCGAAGAAGGTGTTTTGGGTGGCAGTTGCAGAAAGCAGATGGCGCAAGAGGTAGAGTATAGAAGTAGAGAATAGGCATATTCGTAATGTTCGTAATGCGGCAACAGTTTGTTTTTGGGTGAGTTATATCCCGCCTCCTGGGGTCAAACTCAAACGGAAATTTGCGGAATAATTAGGCTTTTGCTACTTTAATAATAATTTTCTTAATTTTTATTGTTGCTTCGAAGTCTATCAGAGGCCTGAGAAGACTTTCTCTACAAATGTGCATATATATGTATAAAACACAGAGGCTTGAGAACACTTCCTTTACAAATAGGCTTATAAATAAAACCCATTCGAGGTCCTTTTTCGAAATAATTTTAATTAAGTTATGCACTTCTCCTTCGCCTCATAGTTCTGATGAAACTTTGCTACCCTTAGAAACTATAACTAGCAAGTTCACAAGGCCTAACTGAGGAACAGAAACTGTGCCTATTCGATTTGTCAAAGTTGACCTGCAGCAAAATGTATTATAGTACAGAAAACCACCATTTCAAGTAATTACAATGTACTTTTCAGCATTCTCTCGGCCAGTGGTTAGACATATTACATATATTAGCAAATTCAAAATGACACAGAAGTGTCAAAATCGCAGAAAGATCAGCAAGAAATTGAAATAACACAAACATGCAAATTTGCATTATTTTTTCCATACAAACTTTAATATGATGAGCTTCGTTACCGATATGTAATATGCTTAAATAAAGCAAACCCCATTTAAGTTAAGACATAGTACAAAAGACGCAGGCAGCTGTAGCAGAAAGTACCGTTTAAAAAGAATAAGAACACGTGGCAACAGTCGCTGAAGCAAACAATTTATCGCTTTTGATTTCCATGGATACATCAGAGCTGAAGTGTGTGCCATTTGCAGTGCTGCTGCAAGTGTGCCACACTTGACAAGGCATTATCCATTTGAGCAGGGTCGTGCGCTTGCATGCGTATGTTTATTGTGTGTGTATGTGTGAATGGCATAGCATTTTACTTGACATTGATTGGGGAGTAAATAAATAGGTTTTACTCGTAAAAATATGATTTCATATAATCTTAAGTTACAATGCAATTCGACCCAAAAAGAAGCACAGTAATATTATTATTTTCCACAGTTCATCTGAAAAGTTATTCGGATTTTTAGATCTTCTAACTTTCTTTCTTCAAATATTCATATTCACTTAATTGCGTTGAATTTTTCATGCTATATGATACTTTTTTCATGCTTCCGACATTTTCTTATTGGGATGTTAGAGAAAAAAGTCATTAAGAGAGTTAATATAACCTGAGAAATGATACAATTGAATTGATATGCTTTTATAGTGAATTTATCTCATTAAAGGAGTTTTTGTTGACCAATTTAATTCTTCTTATATTTCTCAAAGTGGCCAGAATCGCAGAAATTACACAGATTTATTTGTTATTGCTTCAAACAAACTTACTTACATATAGAAAAAGATAACCATACGTTGTTAATGTAAATAACACATACACTGCTCACACATACAGTTACAAGTATGTATATATGTCTATGTAAATACGTATATATTCATATGTATGAGTGAATCTGTAAGTTTATTTTGCTGTCTTATTGAATTTGGTTGTTCTTGCTACATAAACAGCTTTTTATCAGCTGCTGCCTGAAACAACAACATAACAATAAACAAGCACAAACAGACGCACACATATTTCTTCAGAAAAACATTGATATGCACATATTGGAATTCGTGTGTGTGTGTGTGTGTGAGTAGACTATCTGCAGAAAATTAAATACAGCACCAATTCGCCATAAATTTGCAATTCGATATATTTTGCCAGTGTGCCATTACAAATGTTTCTTCATCTGCCTTCGTCGCCATTTGGCATAACAATGATAAGGCATTATGGAAGCATATTCTAGACATATTTGGAAAACGTTTGAATGTTGTTGGGCTCAACAATTTCTAGCCACACGAGACGGTCTACAAGCAGCGTAGCAGCATTGAATATATGCTTGAAAGCAGCTGACAATATTTGTTCGGGTATTTTGATATGTGGCCCTACAGAGAGAGAAAGCTGTCAGACTCAATAACAATCTCAACATGATTAAATTAAATATATAAGCGTATTAAATACTATGACCACAAAATGGTGCCAGCATGTGTTCAAATTTGTTCAGAATTTTCGGCAAAATGTGATATAATGCGCAATAATCGCATTAAAAGGCATTGGAATGTTCACAATCTAACAAAAGAACCCACATATAAATACACATTTTTAAAAATAATTGCAAAATGCCTGTAAAAAAGGTGCCTATTTCAATTTGAATTGATGACGGTTTTTGGTGCGTAGTAATAGAAATTCGGAATAAAATGACGGAGAATCGAAGCAGGTAAGTGCCAACATTTATATTTCAATTTCAACAATGGTATTTCAATGTTGACAACAATTCTTTTCAATTCTAAAAGGAAACTTTATACATACTTAATACTTTATAAATAATATGAGCACTTTTCCAATAAGAGCCTTACACTTATCAATTACATTTAGATACTTGGTATAATTAATTCATCAAATTCAGCCAGACGTCGGTGGTATTAATATTGAAAATATGGCAACCATGAAATTGCTAGCAACAGACGATTTTCTGCAGTTGCTTCAATGTGTTCATTTTCTTAGACATGTACAATGTACATGTATTCATTTTGTTATACAACCAACCTTTGACTATACAACCCACAAATTTTCGCATTACAGTCTACGACAGCGGAGGATGCATAAGGGCATAAGATTAAATGCATATGAACATGTGATAATGAATGCAGGAATATCAATATAACTGACCAGAATCCTAACTGCTAATCCGCCACTTCATACAACTCACCGCTTTCGTCCGCATAAACGTGAATCCCATTTGCAGCGTCATCCTTGTGACGAGCTGCTACAAGTGCGCTCGGAACGACCGCAATAGCTGCAACCAAGCAACATAAGATGCCAGCAGATTTGCGCGCCACAACAACATGCAGCACCTTTGTGTTTGTGCAGCTGGTGCACCTGGCAATCCACTTGACAGCGGTAAAGCTCCGCACAGGCAACGGCTTACACTACTCCTGCTTCAGTTACAAATATTGAGTCGTACGCCCCTAGTGCGTCCTTTTACTTCTCTGCTCTGCCCTACTCTTCATTGCGGCCTTATGCCCCTACCGCAGATCGCATCATCTACAAAGCCAGCTACCACAAGCTCAGCAGCGCCAACACGTCTTTGTAATTATGTAATTGTGCAACAACAACTGCCCTGCCACCCTCTCGCTCCATTCACAACTGCTCCACTATCACCGCTGATTTATGCGTTATTCGCATTGTGCTACGCTGCCGCGCATTCCTGCCGCCCCTCTCTCCCTCCCACTCGAATTACACTCGTAGCTGTAATTCATTGTAAATGATGTTGTTATAGTAGTCCTTTGTGCATCAGCTAGGCAACCAGCCTGCATGTGGCTACAATGTTGCTTCAAGACATTAGCAAATGCAACTCTGGTTGCGTATCAGCAGCCGCTGATGGCGCTGTACAGTTGCTGTGTTCGGGGAGTAACAAGCAAAATCAAGCATACTCTGGCAAATATTCTGGGAAAATCTGAGATTCTCGAAATGTCGTCAATGAAATGTGGAGATTTGACAACACGATCGCGTTCTCAATCGCGGAAAAGAAAGTTCTAGAACTGAGGACCAGCTAACCAAAGTATAGAGGACTAATATTAAAGGCGAAAAATGCGATATGGAAAAGTTATACCAATTAGGAGAAAAGGCATGAAGAAGATGATGAAGAAGATAAGTAAAAAAGAAAACATGTAGATAAATGAAGAAGAGAGTAAGAGTAAGAGAAAGACAATGCAAAAGTTCGAAAGAAGTGTTGGACAGGAAGGAAAAAGAAGTGGAAGAGAAAAGTATATGTAAACTAAAACACAAATAAATAGAGAACAAGATGATAAGAAAGGAAAGAGAAATGTGAAGAAGAAGAAGAAGATGAAGAAACGGGATGAAGCGAAAGACAATGAAGAAGAGTAAAGTGGCAAGAAAAAAATGTAGAAGAATAAGGAGAAAGACGAAGCCAAATCAGAAGATCAATAAAAAGAAAAACTGGATAGCGAGGGGGAAGTAGAAGCGAAAAGAAAACTAAGTAATAAGTAGTTTGAAGAGGAGGAAGAGGAAAAGAAGACGAAGATGGACATTGATAAAAGAAAGATATGAAAATTAGAGAAGCAGAAAATAACAAAAAATCAGCAGAAAAAGTAGCAAAATAATACGAAGTAATAGACAAATATAGCGAAGGGCCAAACAATGAAGAGCAGTGAAGAAAAAAATTAGAAAGATCTTAGGCAAGCGATTTTATACACTTTGTTTACCAATGCCCTAACTAAAAAACTTTATTAAAACATCATTCGACTTCCACTTCGGTTAAAACTAAAGTTAAGTTATTCCATGTGCCTAGGGATCCATTCAAACTGGATTAGGCTTTCCAAAATGTAACTGCTTAGCAATATATAACACATTTAATATTCCATTACCTGTAGCAGCTCAACATTTTTATAAGTGAAACTCGGCACGTGCAGCCATAAATTCCCGGAGAAATTGTCACATTCTTTAAGAATTCTCTACACACCAGCACAGTGGGTCTATTCCCAGCAATACAACTCACCACAGTTGACATGTTCCGTACAGCCACAAAATATTTTCTTAACCAACTAACAAAGAGCATTTCACCCCTTTCTTACCGCTTACCGTTTATAGCATAAAGAGGCTATACCATGACCGCTCGCAATAAAAATTAGTAGCACCATAACAAACTGCACACTGGCTCACTCACACACATATACACTAGCTTACAAACAATCCCATTTTGTTTAGTACTTCAGATAGTATCGTCATGTTTACACTACTAGCAAAATGTTAATGCACACACACATTCACGTACCACTTCACGAACCTGAGCACTCTTTAAAAAGATCTTCGAGTGTGTGCATTGAAATTGGCAATTTTAAAGATCCGGTCTTATTCCACGAAACACTTGCACAACAAGCCAAGCAAGCTAAAAAATATCAAAATTTACTTACCCATATTACTTGGCTACATACTGAACCCCACCCCACCTCAATCCAAGCACATGTGTCCCAAAGTGTCCTTTCAAAAAAGGGTTTTATCTAAACACATGGAAAAAAGGCGAAAGACTTGTTTATGCCAAGGCAACTTTTGGTTCGTTTGACTTTTTGCTATGTACATACATATATGATATGCATATGTATGTGTATATGTAATATTTTTTGTGCTGTTACACAGTGGCAACATTTTGGGCTGGCTTTGTAAGTTGCTTGGCAGCAGCAATCCTTTTTGTGAACTAAAATGCTCCCAATTGGCTAACAAATATGTTGAACTTTTTGTTGTTGTTGTGCATGGGTTAGTGCTGATAGCTATTGCTGTTGTTGCTGTTGTTCTTTTACTTTCATAATAAAATAAATACAAACAAGTACAAATTGTTGTTGTTTGTGGTGTTGTAAAGTAAGACGTTGTGCTCTCTAATAAAGTAATAGAATAAAACATGGCACACTTTCAGGCGTATTTTATATATATACATATATAGCTTTATTTATTGAAAAAAAATGCATTTTGAATTTCAACAATTTCGTAAATCCATTGTACTGTTAATATGAATGCGTATGAATTTTTACTAAAAGGGACCTTCTTTTTTGAAGAAGATCATGAATACATCTTAGAATAAGTTTTCTTTTTACCTAGAAATTTCAAAAATATGTGACAAAAGTATGGTATTCAAGACCGGTTTTAATATTGCTGTGTATTTTGAAAGGGCTTCTCACATTCATCGTCGACCTCTTGAACTTCGCGTCTTCGAAGCGTATGCAGTTTTGAAAGCTGTGCACTATTTTCAATTACTTCTAAAAATCTGAGCTGCTAACTTTTCCAAACATATTTCGACCTACATCTTCTATTCTACAAGTCACGTCTTTCTTGCTTAAATGATAAATTGCTTCAATTGCAAAATATCTAGAGACTGCACAATCAAAAGCTTTAATGCAGAGCCAGAACCGTTCTAAAATCTCAACATTAAAGCCACTAATTAAATCGGCTGGCCACTAAAATTGCTGTTTTAGCCGATAGCAGCTTTGAACAAAATCGCACCTTCTACTCAAATATTAATTGCATTTTCGGCTGCTTGTTCAGCCTACTTCTCCCTTCCACCCTTCCCCCCTTATAATCGCTGTGCTCAAGGATTGCCTGGCTTCATCCTAAAGCCAGCTTTTGCACACAACTCACGCGGCTGCAGTTTGACCCGCCCTCATAGGGTTAAGTGTTTTGCACATTGCAACTTGTAATTTCACTAAACATGCCACGCGTTACGACGTGGCCAGTGCTGCCACTTTTACCGCTGCACTGCGGCAGTGAACTGTGCGACAGGCTGCAAGCGCTCGCCGCCAACTGGCAATCTGCGCTATCAAGCTTGTGTGCCCCTTTTTTTATTATGACAGCGAGGGGGTGCACTTGCAGCCACACAAACACACTTACGTAATATCGCACCGTTACGGCGTCCATTATGGCGTAAAATGGCGTAAACGCTTGTAAATTTTCGGCAAGCTTCGCTGGCGACTGGAAGTCTTTGGGCTTAGGGGGAGGTGGAGAGCTGCCAGCGAGTTGACCCGCGCAGCGAAACTGAGCGAAAATGCGCGCCATTTTGTGCTGCACTTTCACACACACACACACACACACCACACACACAATTGCATTATGCAACCATGTACGCTGACTGCATAAAGCCAGAAATTAGCATAATTTCAGGCGCGCAAGCTTGTATGTGCGCTCGGTGTGCCTCCCTTTCTCTCTCTGTCCCTTTCTCGCTTTTGCACTTTTAAACGAGATAAGAAAGCAAATGAACGCCCCAAAGAGAAGCTGAGCACGCCGAAATCGTTGTCCGCCCGTGGGAGCGATGGCTTTTGTTTGTGTCGCATAAAGCGCAGTCGCCGCGACCGTGTCCCGTTATGCGGCGATAGCGATATCGCTGTAAGCAACACATTAGCATGTGCCATGCCGCATGCTAAGCGTTTCAGTGTATATGTGGCGGCAAGCGCAGGAGCAGAAGCCTCTTCAGGCGCAGCATGCACTTTTGAAATGTAAAAAAGCGTTTGATATTTTGCAATAATTTTCAATGCTTATACTTCTCTAAACTGCACACAAAATGCATAATTTAATATAAATTGTTTGCAATTTTTTGCTACAATTACTTTAAACACTTCTTATCTGCTTGAAACCACTACTATGAAAATAGTAGGAGTCCACGTCGTAGAGATGTGTTCATACCATTGTGTTACATTATATTGTCGAATGAAACTACTACTAAATTTATATTGATTTATTCACATTAATACCAATCAAAATCGGCTTAGTAATAAATTTATATACATAAATGCATACATGAATATAAAAAATATGATTCTGAGGTCACATAAATCAAAAATATAAGGCGAAATTTTGAGCTGAAAGAGCAATTTTTTGCTATCTTGCACTTTTGCAATGCTACGACGGCGCTTCGGTTCACCTACAGTGGTGTTCATATAAAGAGCACACGCTTATATCTTTACATCAAATCACCAGAGCTGAATATAGCACGCATTCAACATGCAACATGTTTATGATTATAAGGTATCCTGTATTCAATTTGAACAAAAATAGTCTACAAAAAATTTTCAAATATTATTTTGACTTGGTTGCTTGCGAGCTTGATATATGAAATATTTCGACTGGGAAAAATAAACAATTACCAAGAAATGGTTCATTCTATTACAGTTATTGCAGCATTTTTTTAAGGAAAAGCAAATTTTTTGAGAAAAAGTTACACAACACAACTAATAAATTTTTTGGCTTTTTGAACGAGCTACCATAACTAACATTTAAGCATTGATTTCTGATTTATTGACAATCCGTGATAAACGGATTCGGCCACGCGCGCTAAAGCTGAAGAAATGCCAGGAAAAGTCAAGGAAAACCAACGAAATTTCCTCCAAAGAGTTATTTTAGACCTTACAAAGATATTTAGAACAACAGCCAATCTTTGAAAAGTCTATCAAGTTCAAAAATTAAATTACCAAAAAACGTACGAAAAGATTTTTGAATTTTTGTGTGTTTTCATTTTTGTACAAAATTCATTTAAACTTTCACTGAAATCGAAAATTGAAGTGTGTGCTTAAATTTTGCTTGCAAACATACTGCTTACAGCGAAAGCAACCAAAATTTATAATGTATGCGACGAGATCAAGACAAGCGGCGTTGAGAGCAGCGGAGGCGGCAAGGGCAGTGGAAGCGGAAGCGGAAGCGGTGACGGCGACAACAGCTACAGAAACTAATAATGAGATGACAAGAATTTCGCCACCAACAAGAGCGGTGGTTGCTGCTGCTGCCTCGACCACAGACGGCAGCGATTTGGACGTCCGCCACCACAGCATCTCCACCTCGGGTGTCTTTCAAATCAACAACGAGCATGAGCCAATGCAGCCACTGGACGCGCCGTCGCGCCATCCACACCGCCATCGGTCTCGCCATCCACACCGCGATCGGTCGCGCCATCGGTCGCGCCATCCCAGCCTTCGCCACGACATGTATCGCATGCGTCGCTCGCTCAAGACGACGAATCGCTTCCTGCACAAGGCGGTTTACACGTTGCGGCGCATCAAGTCGCTGATTCAGCAGTAGGTGCAGATACCGCGCTCCCTGCAAGCGAATGGCGGCTTTCTGGCATCGCGATAGCAGCGGCGCATGCGAAATTGTACTTGCTCGTACTTTGTGTAGTCTCTGTTTAAGCTTTTTTGCCACTAGTCATGAAACTAAATAAATTTATCGTATGTCTAAAGCAAGTAGTTTGTATAAAAATCTGTACAGCGGAGCGGTCGATTTCTTCTTCTTTATTGGCTTGATAAAAACCCGTTACCCCAGCTACGCGCGCGCGGCTCTCTAGTTGGAAATGCCAAGCGTTGTCAGTGCCTCCTCTACTTGGCTCTCTCCAACTATCGCCTCAAATACCCAACTGCCATCCTCACTCCCTCACTACCTGTAGAGTATCTATAATTCTGTTTAATTTGAGACCGAAATGTCAAACAAGAATTGTACCTCTTTCTCTGAGGCTACCTTACACGCACACAAGCACACTCAAAAAATATATCACTGTTTTGCAACCGCAGCCCGTCATATCATATCATGTCATATGGTCTCGTGCGTTACGATGTACTTCAACTAGGGTCATCGATCTTGAAATGCTTTCTATATATTGTGCAATATTCAATGTCTCGTTATTTTTGGCTTCTAAAGTTTCATCTGTAAATTTGGAATTTTCTATAGCTGGCATTGAGTGTGCTTTCTTTTAAAACCTGACAAGCATGTCGACAGTTACGTTTAAGAGCGAGTAAAATCTAATTCAAAGTTGTATGCTTTCCAAATATTTGGTCTGTGAATAAAGTACATGGTTCTTTCTATGACATGCAGATACTCAATCTGCGAACGTATAAGTTGAGTTAGGCTCCGTTAGGTCGAAGCTCCAACTATGTAGTTCTTCGATAAACCGCAATGATACACTATGGCCAACTTTTTGGTTTTACTTGGCAAATATGTAGCTTAAGCCATTGAGCTCTGCTAGAATGGCCTGAAGTTTATCAGATTCAATTGCGCGGAACACAAGGAAAGTTTGAATTCATAAAAGTTATATAGTTTTGCAGACGCTTAAAGCGAAATATCTCCATTTTTGTTGAGCCAGAGCGATAGGTTTTTAAAACTTCCAGCCGTTTTACTTAAAAATCAAGCAAGGCTTTAAGTTCTCATTGATAATCTTTTCTTTATCAGACAAGATTTTCTATAAATATAACCAATTTGAGGAGACCTTATTTCCTTTTCAATAATCAACTATATAAAACAATATTAATTATTCGCAAATCTTCGTTTTAATTGTTCAAAAACTAGCCTTTACTGGACTATGCCGTGACTTAGGGCTTCTCTACACGTGCTTTTTTCAGCTGGTAATGTCAAGTGTGTTCAATGCCAAAAGTTATGCGCCTGTCTTCGACGAAAAAAAAGTAGAACAAAAGATTTATTTTAAGAATTTACTCTGCTGTAAAACCAAACGGTCGCTATAAAATAGTTTATGTAAGAATTGCTGTTATACACAACCTTTCCCGCTCAAATCCCATGCCTAAAATTTTTGCCAAATTGACAGCCCTAGTACTGAACGGTCTCCGACCAGACTTCACTCAGCTGTAAGTTATCATATCAGCCGGTGTATTGCACTGAGCCAGGCTGAAACTCATCCAGACATGCATCCTATTCACAAGCGATACATGTGTGTGTGTGATGTGTGCGTGTCTGTGAAATGTTGTATCGACAGCAGTGCTACAATTTAAAATATTTTACTTTGTTTGCAGGCAGCCAAGCTTAAGCTGCTTTAACACGCCCCCAAAACACATCAAGCACTCTCAACCACAAGCACGTAAACATGTGCACTCACATACATACCTGCACATTACACATACATGCTTAAATATTTGCCGTATTCGTGTTTGCTGTTGCTGTTGCTTTTCTCTAGCTCTCTTTTTTTCTGTTTTTTACATCTTTTTGTCAAACAATTTTTGAGCTCATTAAAAATGTTCAACTGAAATACTTTTGCCGGAAGTGAGTTCGGAATGAGTTTGCAACTCACATGCACACGTACATACACACACACACACACGCTCATATAAAAACCAACAGACACATAAACGTAATACATGCGTGCGTGAGTGTGTTGCGGCTGAAGAGCATCTGGCATATTTTATGTAGATATGTGTGTGTGCGTGTGTGTGTGGGAGGGTGGTTCCGTGTGCGCGAGTGCACAGATTTTGCTTAACAATTTCCTGTGCTGCAGCAGGAATTAGAGTACGGCGCACTGCAAGCGGATGCATTTAATTAGTTGTCATTTCAATATTTCTGCGCAAGTAATTGCTCAAAAGCTTCCGTCTGGAAATGTTCTTGCTGCTCACACGTACACATACATACATATGTAGAGTTATGAACAGTTTCTGAAAATGCCACTGCAGAGTTGCAGCATTCAGAGTGAAACTTGTATACACTTTTAAATAAAAAATTTTTAAATTACGCGCAGATCATAAAAACATTAAAAAAATATGCAGAAATAAGTACAACGTGCCTTCTCTGACGTGAGTCACGTCGAAATTACTTGTAGCAATTTATATTTTTTTTCATGAAAACAAAGGACAGACACATGCAAGGATAAATTAAATTCGAACTCAAAAACGGGTACTTCTGGTACGGAGCTTTGAGTGCGCGAGCCCGACTTGCACTTGACTACTTTTTTTATATTAAAATAACAAAACAAATGATCAATCGCAAAGCAAACAATGAACTAAGAAACTTTGTAAAAAATTTTTCATATATATAAACTTAACTAAAAACCTTGAAAAAAAGTTAATTGCTTGCCGAATTAAACCATTTCTCTCTGCGGGAAATAATGAAAATTTTATTTAATTTCGATTAGTTACGAAATTTTCTTGTCTCTGAATGTCTCTCAATGGTAAATATATTTTCAAACACCGGAACTTTAATCCATCGATATTTGATCTCTCTGCCTGCCTTATGCTTCCTTACCTCTGTAGCTACATGCTGCCAGTCACTTGAAATGCTACCTCAATATTTTGCCAGGCATTTAAGCACATCAGCCAGTCAGTCCTCTTCACTTTGCTGCATTCCTTCGCAGCTCTTCACTGCTTGTCTGCATTTAAAGTCACATGCCTCGAATGCGAACCGCAGGCTGCCCACTTGCTATCATAACAATTACAAAAACAAGAACAACAACAGCAAAAATCATTCACATGCTTCACATTCTTTGGCGAGCGCATATAAAGTGCGCCTTTTCATGCCATTTCGGTCTGCTCACTTGTCTGCGTGCTCCTCTGTGTGTGTGTGTGTGCGTGTAACTGCTGTCAGTAAAGAGTGTTTGCTTAGCTCATATTCTTTAACAATTTTTTTGATTTGATTTTCTTATGCCGCTTTCCATTTGCTTGCTCGCGCAGCTGGTTTCATATAGAGAAAAGCAACTGCTCTTTATTTTCGTTCAAGTTTCTTATTCAATTTGTGCAAGGGTTTTTATTTTTTATTCTCATTGCATTTTTTGCTTATTTCATTTCTTTTTTACACTATGAGCATACACAACGGCAGAGCATATCAGAGCGACAGCAGCAGCAGCAGCAGCCATTGCTGCTGTCCATTCGTCGTGCTTCATTTCGTCTTTTTGATAACAAGCTTCGATTCGTTTCGATGCAATTCGACTCGAATTTCATTGCGTACCGAGCTTGCTCCATTTGCTTTTATTATTATCATCATCGTTGAAAGAGCGAGCACTGCTGCTACCACAGGCAACAGCGCCAGCAGCAGCGCTGATGGCAGTCAATTTTCAGCAAACTCGGCGTAGCAATATTGCAGAGCGTATGACGCAGTTGCTTTGAAAAATTATTCAAATTACGATTGTAAAGTGAAGTTGGCTACACTTTCCCCTATAAGTCAGCGCAAAAGTTGTAAAAAAAATTGCTCGTCTGTCTGGCTGCCTGAAAATGTCCGCTTCACATGGCGCATGATGAATATGCAACAGTTGTTACATATGCGCCGACAACTTCAAGCATTTATTTGAGCACTTCTGGCTTTTCCAGCAAAGAAACGTATGACTAACATTTATTTGAATGGATGGCAGTAAAAAAAATTGCATTTAAATCTTTTTTCTTCATTCAATGCTCAGCTTCCCATGCTTTATAAGTGAGCAATAGAAGAACTAAGAAAGCAAAACACAATCCCTATGTTTCTCCAATGTTTCTTTCTTAAATATTCTAAAGCCATTTTGAAAATTGTTTCTGTTGAAATGGCTTTCCATGTCCATCGTCAATTTTTTATTGTAGATCAACCCTTAAGATTACCTACAGAATTTTTATAGAAATTTTTGAGGCATGCATGAACTGATACATGATAAAATTATAGCAATTTTAGTTATTGTTGTTGTTGTTGTACACTTAAATCTGTTTCATACACTGTTATTTTCTGAGAAGCTTGTATAATCTTTCAAGTGATGATCTGTCAACCATGATACTATGTATTTAAATAATTTAATTGTATTCTTTAATAGGAAAATGAAATTTAAAAAAGAAGTTTGAATAAATTACACCTGACCTTTGAATCAGATTCCGTTGCAATTTTCGGTGATCAGCTTAATAAGTTTGATGGTAATATCACATTTCCTCAAAGTGTTTTGTGAGTGTTTGCTTTTTTAAACATCTGGAATATTTAAAGACGTAAGCATTTTAAACAACTTTTATCATATTTCAATTTGGAGAAATTACAAAAAATCAATTTAGGTTTCCAATTTTCCACACACTTTCCAATGCAATGCAACAATCACTCATACGCCCCACATTGCATTTGCACATTTCAGTCATTTGCAGTAATCCCTTTCCCCTCTGCATGCCTGCACAAATACACACACAAACGCATAATGAAATCGATTTGGAAAATCAACATTATTTTCTCATTAAGTTTCATGAGAGCTGCGTGCGGCAGCAGCAGAGTGCATGCGCTGCTCTTATTAAAAGTCATGCAATGGCATTATGCCTCGCTAATGTTGTTGTTGTTGCTTGGCAGCTAAGCACCTTTTAGCATGTGCATCGAGTTAAGCCTTTATCCAGCGCAAGTTAATGACGACAACAACAACAACACTAACATTTTGTCCCCCCAATGGAAATAATTACGCAAAAAAAGAGCATGGCAATGCGGCAAAATCGAGAGCAAAAACTAGAGCAAATGACACAAAGAAATCATTTAATTAAAGTCGACAAGGAGCAAATGCGACAACGCAATGCAAACAAATCAACGGAATAAAGCAGCGCATTGTATTAGCGCTTTCGAATGCTGGTGAGAAACAGCTGAAAGCAGAGACTCTAATTAACTCTACTCAGTTTCTTGCTGAAAAAACACAAAGGTCAGAGCAAATTGGTACACTTGCAATAGTTGCTACTAAAAGACAGTCATCAGCGAAATGTTTTTCGACTGTCGAGGTCGCTGGAATGCTGTTTTCATTATTGAGAAAATAAAGTTTGGAAAATTGCGATCATTCAGGGAGAAAGAGAAGGGCATGTATGACTTGGACACAGGTTGGAAGAGTGAAAAAAGTTGGGGTGTATATGGCTGTCGCATGCAGGTGGCGAGGGCATGGTATATAAGGATTTGGCACAGATTTAACCAAACTATTTTAAGTGCGAACTTGGCTTCAAAACTAATCAACTCAAATGTATGGACAAATTTTAGAGCATAGCAGAATAATCCTTATATGTCTATTTAACTGGTTTCCGTTGCGTATGATCAACACTTTTGTAAGCGCAGGACTCGTACATACGCTTACATATTATTTCCAACTTCTTATATTTTTCGCGCCATTTTCGGCGTATATTTTGTGAATTTTTAACTGTGATTCAATATGCTTTACTAATTATAAGAATTAGAAGAGAAGAATTACTTTTAAAATTCATTTATTTATTTTATATGGAACTATATGGAACTAAAAAGAAAGGAAAATCTGGGAGCCAAAATTTACTACATACTATATTATTGGAAAACAAAAGGTTTAAAGAAGCTTAAAGCTGAAAATTGTGTCCGAATGGCACAAATACTGAAATCAGGTTAAGCATGCTCTTATGTATTTTTCATTTTAAGAGTATACCGCTTTCAGCAAAAAATAATGAAAACATAATTTCAGAAAAGACAACAACACATCAGCCGCAACAACAGCTTTCATCTGATTTCGTTACCTTTTCCGGAACACTAATTAAGCAGATGTAGTACTTGTTTTAATAAGCCACAGAAAAGCCACTAGAAAGCAACAACAACTTCTACTGCCATGCAACAACAACAACAACTGCTGCTACTACTATAAACACTACTACTACTACAGGAAATGCAATAATGCTGCAACGCAGCGCTGTTAGTGTAGGTGAAGGCGAAGCAGAAAAGTGCAGAACAAAGCAAAAAAACCGTTAACCCAATTCGGCGAAAGTAGCACACTCATGCAGGAACATACACACACACATACATAGAAATGCCAAGCGAATGTAGCGTAAAATTATTAGAATGACAGCCAAAATTACCAAGAGATGCGCACAAATACACATGAGACTGAAGCCGTACAACAACCGGCCATCACACATGCATAAGCATACACATACACACTCACACACACACAAATGCATATATAAAGGAGTGCACTGCTGAGCATTTAAGGTGCAACTTTTTGCTGGGGGGGAGCGTATATTTCGTTCATTAACTTTGTATGGCATCCACATGAGCACGTGATAACGATGGCAGAAAAATACGCTGCAGATGCACAAATACATAGACATATCTACATGCATATATGTACGTGCACATGTCCTGCTAACTGCTTTTCAACTTTGCATGCATTTCAAAATGTTGCCATGGTGTTTTTCTTAATTATTCAAAAACTTCTCATTTGCCAGTTTCATGCCATTCATATGCATATGTGGGTGTGAGAGTTAGAGAGTGTGGGCATGTATGCTTGCATTTGTGTATGTGTGCGTTTATGCATTTTGACCAAAATGCACAGCTGACATTCAACAGTGTTACAGAAATTTTGTTTTTGTATTTTCTATCTTCACTCTTTGCATTCGTCCTGTTCGTCCTTCTCGTTTTAAAGCCACAAAAAGCTCGTAATGCTACTAGCTACAGTACTAAGCTTTTATGCATTGAGTATTTTTTCCTTCTTTCATATTTGCTACATTTATTTGGGAAAATTTTGGATTGGCAAACCTTTAAAAAGTAAAAAGAGAAAGTAAAGAGATATTAAAAGAAGTTTAAAATAATCAGTAAGCTTAGCACTCACTTTCCATGCGAGTATCCGCCTTTGCTAGATTACGATTGCAGCTGCTGGAGTCAGACGTGGTGAGAACAAAGCAACTATGTTCCTTGCCATCATTCAAAATACTACTTGCAAACAGATCGGCAAGATCACACTGAAAGAGAATTTACTTATCAGTAAAATTAACAATGCCTGCCTGCTTGCTTGTCAACTTTCGTATTGCAACCTATTAAAAAACCCATCATCAATATAAGTCCAAGTTAAAAGTAAAACTTAAAAGTTAAGCTAAAACAATATTATATAAAAAAACTTTTTAAAAATAAGCTTTAATGTACTAAAAAGTAGAAAATAAATTGTTTCGAAGTCACCAATATCTTACTATCAATAAAAGCTTGGGGCGCTCATGTGTTTAATATTTGTCAACCAGTTACCACAATATTTTATTTAAATAATTTTTTTTTTAATTAAAAATAGATTCTAGTAATGAAAGATATTTTGAATATGGATATTGAGCGCACAATTATTGATTCATGTATTGTCATCGTGTTTACGCATGTATGCAAAATTTCATATCTCTAATTAGTCGGGAAATGGGTGAAAAATTGATTACTAGATTCCACCACATACCGCGGAAAGTGAAGTTAATATAAAGCTTATAACTTACAACGTATTTTCGAAGAAGAACTACTTGAACTTTGCCCGTGTGAAAAATTATTATAATTTTTGTTGTTGTACATTTACGCTCTTTGTATAAAACATAAATAAGCGTATAAGTTACTTTTTGATTTCTTCCAGTGGCATGCTTTCAATTATACAAACTTTTCAAGTTCATAGTTTATGTAGTATGTTTGTATAAGTATTTTGAATAAAGCGGCACTAAATTCAGCTTGACGAAAAGTCAAAAGTCCGCTTGCATTTGATATGCCACACACACAAACGTACACACATAAAGAGAACCAAATCAAAACTTGGCAGTGGAAACAATGACAACGAATGGCTTCATACCTTGTTGACAAAATGCTTACACACACACATACACAGCAGCAAGCAGCAAGTTAATATGCTGCAGATGGCGTCGCACCTGCTCGCCGTGCGTCCCTCAAGCAATATTGCTGCAGTAAAGTAACTGCTTAAGCAAGCAAATCACGTGCAAAATGCCAGCGCGCGCGAAATGAAGTGAACCCGTCGCAGGACTGTGTGAGAGTTGACAGTGGAGAGGTGCCACAAAATAACAGTGGCAGTTGGCAGCACAGACAAGTGTGGCACGAATCTAATTCAGCAGCAGTGACAGCAATAGAAGCTATGAGCGCCACAAATAAGGCGCATACACACATGCATATGTGTAAATAACAACAACAACTAAAGCAGCAACATGAAAATGCAAATTATTTTAGAAGATATACACACATAGTAATATACATATACTACAACTGCGACACAAACACATGTGGAAATGTATGCCTCAAACAACGGCCAAAATAAGTCGTGATATCTACATATATACATATGTAGGTGTGCTGCTGGTGGATTTAAATGTGTGTGATGTCATGCAAGCATCGAAACAAGAACAACTGAAATATGAAATATGCGCGAAATATGTTCTTAACGGCAAAAGCCAAAAGCCCAGCTCAGTTTCAGGCAGCAATTATAAGGCAGAACAGGCACTGAGAAAAATACTGCTTTGCCGAAATTCATATTTAAAAAATTTTATTTTCTCAAAATTCAGTTTTTTTGAAAATATCAAAATTTTTGAAAAAAAACTTTTTCTTCGATTGATTGATGAAATGTTTGCTATTTTTAAGCGCAAAATTTAATTTGTTCAAGCTCTGCTTAATTTAAGTAGCACCCGCATAGCTAATGAAAGCAGCCAGTGGCATTGTTTCTACAATAGCATTACCCAACATCGACAAGAAGTTGTGCGGCAAGCACACACACCTACACACCCTTCAGCTTACACTCACACATGCCCTTCCGACGAAATACCTAACGGTGGTTCCGGGAGGATCTATCCGTACGGACATGAGGTGGTTTTAGCGGGTTCGGGCCCCGCACTACAATGAGGTTTTCGAGCGCTTTCCACCTACTAAAAAAAAAAAAAAAACTCACACATGCCAACACAAGCGAACGTATGCAATATAAGCGACGGCGCAAAGATGTGCTTTGAGTTGCGCATAGATAAGCGCCTAAATTATGAGCCTCCGCACATACACATGTATGTGCATATACATAGGCGCACACAAATACTCATTCACTCTAGCACACTTAGCCGAAAGCGCACTCACGTCGGCTAAGCGCGCTTAACTCGAATTACTTTGGCTGCCACCTACCAAAAGTAAAGTTTGTGTGTATTTATTGTGTGGGAGAGTGTGTGTGTGAGTGCTTGTCAGCTGTTTGTGTATAGTTTCACAGTAGCATCACATAATTTTGCACTTTCACGCATCTAGTATATTTAGCTCTGTTTGTCTGGCCTCCATCTCCAACTCCATCTTATTTGCTTGTCGGCCGCGAGCTCGTATATGGCATTAGCAAATTTCATAGCGGTACCCACATAAAAAAGGCTGACATTTAGTACTACTTGTATAGTTGTATACCACCAACGGCAACAAAGCAGACGTGACAGTTGAGAAGATAGCGCTGGCAGCCTTCTTAATCAAAATCAACAGCAGACAACATTTTCCCAACGAACCGTAATTTGATGCTCAAGGCTCCTTTAAAAATTGTTAATAAGGTTAATTGCTGCTATTCAGCGGATCTACAACAGAGTAGCTGAGCTCACTTCCTTCCACTCAAAGCTACGTACACTTGCATATATACATATGTGCCTAATATATATGTATATGCACTTTTGTGTATATGAGTCGTGTGAATAGATTGCCTATATCTTTCAAAATTTACGCTGCCATTGAAAATTTAATTAAATAAAAAAGTATGAGCCGCTTTTGTAGCAAGGAAATTTGTATGTATACACAGACGCACTCAAACACACTCAAACTATCACTCTATTATAATAATTCTGCTGCTTATTCAACAAATAGCAGCTCGATTTGGCTACTGAATTCTTTTTGCAGCCAAAAAAGCATAAATAAAAGCAATAATTATAGAAATTGTGCTTTATATGCAAATAAAAGCTTATATTCTTTTTTCTCAGCCTTTGAAATTGCGCTCATAAACATATGAGATAAACATAAAAGTTTTAACAAAAATAGTAAACAGAAAAAACCGTTGTAAAATTGTTACAGTTACCAAAATATTTCGTGTATTCTATAGAAAGGGAGTTCAAAATATGTATTTCAAAATTAGCTCAATTCACTGACTTTAATTTCTAAAGCAGACGACACAGTTCAAAAGCGATAGTTTCATCTACAGACAACTGTATAGTTTTTTAGTTGAAAGTAGGAGAAAATTTTCGCTACGTTGTAATTGGCAAATATTTTCTAAACCGAAATCAGATCAATTTAATAAATTGCAATGACAGTCACTGACCCAACTTGGTACACAACGCTCCACGCCCACCCCCCTCCCCCCCTACCCTTACCAACAACAAAGTGTAACTGTGGTACTGCTCTGGCTGAGACAATAACCCCGATGACCTGCATTTAACCTAAGCGCGAACAGCATTCGATTGCCAGCCAAGGCGACAGAGCTCCGGCAAAGCAACGACAGAGCAACAAGAAGAAGAAGCAGCGGAGCATGGAAAAAGTGCTACCGATAGGGAACTAAATTTATTACCAGCTGTAATGTCGAGCGCAGCACTGGGATGCGTGCGTGCTGTGCTTGCTTGTTGGTTAGTGGCGACGGCGATGGCGACGTCGATGGCGCTGGCATGGAAAAGTGACTACAAGCAGTGAGGTGAGGTGAGGCGTGGCGAGCGAGCGTGTTGTGCCGTGAGTGAATGGACACAAGCAAAAACCGCGTGCGCATTGTTAGCACAAAAATTGCAACAACACGAAAGCGATAATGCGCAGAGCGGGTAGAGGGGAGTCTGAGATTACAGGGAACTGCAGTTAGTTGTTGGCAAACAAGTGACCATGGCAAAAAGAAATTCAAGCCGGGTGTCAAGCAATTACCGAAAAAACTTCAAAAAAAATAGAAAAGTATAGCTTAAGTTGAAGTTCTGTTTGCACGAGTGTGCGTGTGCAGGGTTGCATTTGCATGTGTAGCCATGTGCGTGTATACGTGATGGTATTTTAGCAACATGATGCCTTTCAGGCTGTATGCAAGGCGTGTGTTTATGTCAGAGTGCATGTGTGTGTGTGTTCGAGTTGCCAGCTACCAATAAAATTGTGAACTACAGACTTTAAAAGAAAATAACCATTATTTTAAAAATTTTGAAAAATTACTTCATATCAATATTTCGAACATAAAATATTTGCAAACGAATCATAAGAATGATTCGGGTTAATTTAATATATTTTCTATTTTACTCAATGGCGCTCAGAAATGCTTTATTGCAAACTAAAAATTTCTAAAAATTTCATAATTATTGACAACTTTTTTCAGAATTATTGCTTGGACAATTGGTACGCTTTCTCTCTCCAGGAAATTAAGTTTTCGACCTATCAAACTCTTCAACCTGAAGAAAAGCTACGAATGTGGCAACACTGGCATATGCATGCATGTGTGTGCTTTTACGGACTTGTCACTTGTTGCCACAGCAATAGCCTGCTATGTGCCGTCGTTACTGGCTGCCCCTCAAACGCAGCTAGCCACCTGTTTCACGCTAGCCTAACTCCGTCTCCCTACACCTCATCCCTACTCGACGACGAAAATGCAATCAAGCACTTTTTATTTTTTCTGCTACACGCTCCCAGCTGCCAGCGTTTGTTCACGTCTCTGTTTGTTTTAATTTTTATTTTAAACAAGGGATTCAACTTGCCACCGGGAAAGCTGAACGCTGTCACTCGATTTTTTTTGTTGCGAGGCAACAGAGTTGCTACGAAAGAGTTGAAAAGTGCTTCTGTTTTACTGCTGAAAGCGTGTGACAATTTGAAATACGTTTGGGGTTTGTTTGCGGTGGCGAAAGAAGCGTGCAAGTGTTGATGCAGGACTGCGCATTCGAGATACAGTCATGCTCAGCGCAATGAAGAAAGAGCAGCTTAAAATTTGTAAATGGCCAATCATTAGAACAAATTTAAGAATTGTTTTAATTTCAAAATTAGTTTCTTCTTATAAAGTTGCTATGGCAAATTGGTGCAATCAATCAAACAACAGTACAGCGGCCCAAATGGCAACACTTTGGCAACTGTAAGGCGTTAATCCTCAAATAACGCGTCTGTTCACGTTTAAAAAAATCCATAAGAAATTTAGCCCAAAGAGTAAAAAATCGCTGCTGCAATCTCATAAACAATGAAACGATAGCAAAACAAAGAGCATAGCAGCTGTGCCGCTTACATGGCAGAAAAAAGCTGGTAGCCGCGGGTGAAAGCGGGCGACAGTGACAGCAAACAAACAAATACAAATTTACACCACTTCAGCTGCAGCTCAAACGAAGAATGATGCATGCAACAGACTTGATTGAATGGGCCGTGCGTTGAAATTGCACGATGGCACACACACACATGCACTCAAGCACTCCAACATGCATACACATACACACACACAAGCGCATGTGCACAGTAGGCGTTTGTATGCCGCCGAACACAAATGAAGCAAACATTAGAAGCCTGCTTGCATGTCCATTAAGTGGCTCGCTTTTTATGCGTTCTCGATTTACACTCTCACTCCCCCTGCACTTCGCCCAACTTGAGCCCTTCCCTTCAAACGCTTTTTTGATGCACAATGACAATCTGCACAGTCTGTGATTTACTGCCGATCGGCCAATGGACAGTGAGACCAGCACGACCAGCGAACAAGTGGCATGGCAGCGGGAGAGTGGGCCTGCATAAATTGAAATGCAAGTAAAATTCAGCGAATTTCGAAAGAGAATTACTAGTTTCAATTGTATCGAATTCAATGGAATTTAAGGCGAGCAATACTCAAAATGTTTAAAGAAGCGCATTTTCTGTAATTTGGCTGTGGATATCGACCCGACTGCTTTGTCGATAATTTCTTGAAAGTTTGAATGTGCTTGCATGATTTCGAAAAAAACGTACGTATATTAAAAATCGGCAGATTTAACAAAAATGATGCAAACACTAATCTTGAAACGCTCAGCTCTTTACTTGCCTGGGCTTAAAACTACCAACACTAGAAAGAGAAATAACAATTTCGACTTTTAATTGAGTCTGCTGACAGTTAGCTGTAAAAATATAGATGCAATCATATACAAGCATATTACAGCAGTACACGCTGCAGAGCAGCTATGCCTACATGGCATGGAGCTGTGTATGTGTGTGTGTATGAAATTGCACGCCATATGTTTTATATGTGCATGTATATGTCGGTTTATTTGTTTCCAAAAATTTCAATTTTCGTTGCAAATCCATGCATGTTGGCAATGTCATCATAGCCATAAAAAACTAACAAAAAAAAGTAACGAGCTTGTAATAGAAATTTCATAGCTTTTTTTCCCATGATGTGCCAACAACAAGTTCACTTTTTGTCTTTATGTGCATAACGATTTATGGCAGCTGTGAAAATTTTTCATTTGTCTAATGTCAAGGTGATTAAATTAATGAAATATTACACGACCAACAAACACACTCAGAATGTCACACATACAGATACATATATTGACAGTATAGCAAACATGCTTAAAACCAAACATGTCAATTACGCTTGTTATTTCAAAAATGCACATTTAATTCTACACAAAAAACTAAAATAATTCACTTGCAACAAAATGGAAAATAGAGCTTGCATGTCGAAAAAATTTTTAAATTAGCATAAAATTTTGTGAGCCCATATAAGCCACTCTGCTGTGCAGCAATCTCTCATAGGCCACACATTTCTTTTCATATTATTTACACAAAATTTTCCAAAGTTTTTATTGCTAAATATTTGCATTTAAATCAAAGAATAATTTACTCAAAATAATAATGCCAATTTATGCAAAGCTCTCTTATTCAAATGAAATGCATTTCTTTGACAACAATAACAAAAAACAATACACTAGCAACGTTGCGCAACTAAAATTCTCTGAGGGAAATTTTTTGAGGGAAAAACGTGCAATCAAATAAAATAATCAATACTGTCAACATTTTCACAAAGCTTAATAGAAAGTTACAGAATTTTTTGGAGTTATTTATTTAGTTAAAGGCAATCACAAACTTTGTATGATAGATATAACTAATGAAATTAATTAAAAAATTCACACACAAAGCTACTAAATGCTTTATGAAAGTAGTTTTCAAAAATTTAACATGTTTTCAAAACATTGCGAGAAATTGCGGGAAAAAAAAATTACAATATAAATTTTGCAGTTATGCTTTTGAAAACTATTTTTGGTAAAAAGTTGTATTCGTAAAGGAATTTTTCAGCAGCGTAAATTCATAGCTCTTTGAAAGTTAATAGCATAATTTCATTTGAACGTATCTGCCAGAGAAAAATATCTCTTAATATAAATTCCTCAATTTATTCACTTATTTTCTCTTTCTTGGCGATCTTGGTGATCTTGTTCTTCTTATACAAACACACTTATTCTTAGCTCTTTCTCAATGGCACAGTGTGTGTATCTGTGCTGCGTGGAAGCTTTGATCCTTTGGTGATCCTTTCGGTGTATCTGCAGCACCTAAAGGCAATTAAATAAAACATACATACATATACCTTATGTTCGAATACTTGCGCATTTTCCAAAATGACTTAATTTTTCTTGGTATTTAATTAAGAAAACAGCGGAAATTATTAAATTTATTTTTCACACACATGAACGCACTTAACTTTATGCACAGCAGCTGTATGCACAGGACACAGTGTCGTATGTATGTATGTATGTGAGTGTGTGCAAAGAAGACTTGTCACAGTGGCAACCTTTTTAACGAGCAATTTCCTGTTGCTTTTGTGCTTGTTCTATTGCCTTCCTGAGCACTTTTCTGCTTTTCCGCTTTTGCTTTTGTATGTATGTATGTGTGCATGTAGAGGGTAGGGCAGAACTTCTACCGCTTAATGAAGCTACTTTAAGCGGTAGTCAATCACGTCGTTGTTGTTGTTGTATTGCAATTAAATTATTTCAAAGGTTTTATAGCTTTCAATGGCATAAATTGTTGCCCTGGCTTTTTCATTTCTGCTCTTCCATTTCTGCTTTTCCTTCCGCTGCAACAAAAAAAGGAGCAAAAGCAATTTGAAATGCACATAATTAGAGCAGTCTAAATGGAATAAGATGGCGGTGAAGCGAACGGATTTCATTGCTTTAAAGCCAATAAGTGTATTATATAGTCTTGTCTGTTATCCAAACAAATCAGCTGGATGATTTCTTACATTGGCACACTTGTTCAAGCACAGCTTAACCCAATGATTTGAGATACCCAGCACGTCCCTCATGTAATATACAATACTCCTATCACACTAACACATGTGCGCAGAGCCATAGGCGCACTTTTTTTCCGAAAATGCTACAGTGAGTCATTTTTTAAAGATTTCTTTAAGCTTCTCAAACCCGTTCGGATTCGGTATGTAGGCCCCGCTAATTTGTGAAAATATAACAAGTACACACAAGCTAATGCAAGAAAGCTAGGCTTAAGCCCAGCTGTTGCGCTAATCAATTATTATTATTATGTTCTTTCGATAAGAATTGAAACCCAATTATTTCATTTTTTTCAACAAATTTGATTTGATAAAAGTAAAAATTCTATAAAACTCTAAATTTCCGAATTAGTACTACAAAAATGCTCCCTTCATGTAAGCATTCTAGCATACGTGTGTGTGTTCATGTACAAGTGCTATCAAAATTTAGCAACAAAAAATGTCAACCTATATACGATATGTGTAGCATACTCACATTATCTTTTGTAAAAAAATACAAACTCATATATTATTTTCGTTTTTGTTACTTCCTTATTTTGTTGTTGCTGACATTCGGCCTAATTTATATGCTCACACTTATATTATATTGCAAGCAGTTTAAATAACACGTAGAAAAACAATCTATTCACAGCAAAAGAGCAACAACAAAAAGTGTGCGCGTCACAGGCCCTCCCTCACAATGTGACCCTCTCTGCTGGCCTTCACGGCGTATGTGTGATATATCAAGTGAATTGAATAGCTGCTGGCGAAAGGTGGTAGCTTCTTTATTGCTTGTTGAGTGCGTGGCGGGTTGGTTTTTATTAACAACAACAACTACTACTACAACAACAGGAATCACAACAACAACGACAGCAAACCAATGTAGGCATGTGCGCAAATTTACAATTTCTTGCAATTTTTACCTTTCGATTGCAGCGGTCCATCAATCCTCTCTTCAGCTCGTTGCCTGGGCGCTTCCCGCCCACCGCACACTAAAAGGCGTAATTTAGACTGTGGCCAGTAGCAGCCGACTCTACACGGCCCCGGGGGTTGTTTGGCACACTTTACTTTTGCTCACTTTTGTCCCAACGCACAAAAAATATTGGCACAATTTCGCGCTCTCCTCTTGCTCCACTCTCGTGCTTGGCGGATGCAGTGCGCCCAAATGAAAAAATGAAAATACGTTTTCCAAGCAATACTCTGCCATTCAAATGCATGCATTTATGTATGTGTGTGTATGGCCCGAGGCGAGTGTACATAGGCAATAATGAAAAGTGCTTGGGATTGCGCGCTGTCGTTGCTGCTGCCACTTGCGCTTCTTGTACAACGCGGAAATTGCAGTGGAGCATAGAAAGTGCACATTTTCCAGTGCCATTGCAGAACGCTAGGAACACATTTTTCAAGCGTATTTAATGAAATTTTACGCATTGCCAGAGCACTTGACCGCTTGACCCAGAAAAGAAAACCGGAATATTTGCTCAGCGCGAAATTAAGTGGAGTGTATCTCATCTTCCGTGAATCCACTCTCTACATATGTACTTTATTCATTCTTTCATTGATTCCTTATAATCATATAAATTATCATTTCTGAAACTGTCCGCGATTTTTATTGTCGGCCTTGTTCCCTATTCGTTTCTCGGTTTAACTTATTATTTCTTCCACAATTTCTTTCAAGTCTGTTCCTCGATTTTACTCTTGTAGATCTCTCACTCGATGATTCGCACAATGTATTTCACGATTTCTCTCGTTAGTCATCCCATGAGCCAGTTTTTCTGCTTTGGTTCATTCCTTAATACCTCTCACGAATTCTCCCATGTGTTTCACGCAGTTTTGTCCTCTCCACTCTCACGATTTTTGCTTCGATTCCTTATTAGATTCTTATCTCGATTACTTACATGATTCCTCACTTTATTTATTATCAAACTATTCCCTCATTTGATACCTCGCTTCCACTCTCAGCTCCTCTCTAGCTTTCTTTCTCGCTTGTCTCTCGATCCTATTCTCGATATATTCTTCAACACATCCCGAACCCTCTCGCGATTATTTTCTCGATTTACTTCTGCACTGCTCCATTTTTGACATCCCACTTTCTCTTGTACCCTCCTTATACATAATATAAATCTTGTGGCGAGTTCATGTAACTGTTTTAGCCTTGTTCCAGCCACAAACCACCACCGCCTTGCCAATCGTCTTTAAGCCAAGCTAAGAAGTATCGACTGCTGCCTCGGCTATATTGTTTTAACAAAGACCATTTATCAAAAACACCGAAGCAATTTTTGACACATATGTATGTATTTTTTTCTGCTGCTTTTACTACGAATTTGTATTGCCAAAAGCGCACACACGTGCACAACACAAATTGAATCGCCAAAAAGTAATGGCAAAGCAAAAATAATATGATCTGCGAGATATGCCAAGCCAAATGAAAAATAATAAACTTTTGGCAGCTAAACATATGTCGAGCAAATAGACGCTGGGAGTATGGACGAGGAACTAGCTGTAGTGAAGCAGCATCGAAGATTGGCGATGGGCAAAACAAAATACTGAAAGAAAAGTTGCCTCAAACTAGAAATTTAAAGATTTTAAGTCGATTTTTCTTAATCACTTCATAAGTACTATTTACAATATTTCTATTTAGATATACCGTTGAATTTTTTCCTAATATGTTGTAAAGCCATTCAAACGAACTATATATGTATAAAATGAAAGTTTACAAAAAAATAAGATTTACACTGAAACCCGCCTGAATATCAAATGAAAAGTAAAAGCAGCAGTTGGCTACAAAATGCGAAACACCATTATTTCCAGCATGAAATAGAAAAAAATTAAGTAAACTTCCCTTACTCCAAAATTAAGTCAAAAGTTTTGACAAAGTTAAGACAAAAGTTTTGCTGGTAGAATATAGTTCAGTGTACAAAATAAAAATTTTTTTCGAATTCAATATAGATATAATATTGAGCATGCATTTTTCAAAGAAAAGGAGCTCACCATAAAGAATATTCATAAAATGAATGCTTTAACTCGAATTTCAGCAAATTTTCTTAATCTTTTCTAAATCGAAACGGTTAGAGGACATTATATGATTTTCCGATATGGAATTAGTAGTTTTATTGGATTTTTAAATATATTTTCAATTGGTTCGAAGTAAGAAAGAAGTTCATTTTAATTTATCTTGAAAATTATATTAATATAAATGAAAATGCATGACTCCCCTTCAAGTTTTACAAAATTAATTTTGATACATATATTTCAGTTAAGAAAACACTTAAGTTTTAAAAAACTTCAGTTTTTTTCAAATTTTTCGTAGCTAATGTATGGGATTTTGTTTTCGTCGACGAAAACGGTGTATGCGACTCAAAGGCTTAATGCCCTTGATTGATCTTTTGCGAGAGAATAGCACTCATACAATTTATGATATTAATCATTCACTTCATATTTTTAACAATGTTTAAAATTCACTTGATATCCAGAAAATTTATGCAAGCTCTAAATTTTATGAAGTTTTATTTATATTATATTTTATGACTATTTGATTTTAAGCGACTTTTTCTCTCTGTGTCAACAAAACAGATAATGGCAAATACACACATATACAAAACATGTGCGCATATGCAGACGCACTAACCCATACACACACACATGTGTCGAGAAGCTGGCGCAAAAATATGAAACCTGCCTCAACCGGAAAGGCAGCACAAGAAATTTCACTGCTGTCGGTGCTTTCCGCTTTTGCAAAATTGCTTCCAACTCGTAAATTTCGGCATGCAAAATTTTGTAGCAAGCCAAGCCAAGCCAGCTTGCTGCTAGCTTTTATCTCAAATCAGAGCGCGTATAAACGCACACAACCGCAGACACATGCATATATGCACAAGCTATTTGCTTGGCACACACACACATGTCTATCTGGGTATGTGTGTTCGCCTGTGTATTTGTGGTGTTTATATTGCCGCTGCTTGGAGGTTTTCCTTATCGGAAGCAGCTTATTCCGTTCATTGAACTGCAAAATATTGTTTACCTCAGTCAGTGTCTTGCCATTTAGATTTCGGCTCCTCTCCACGCGCTTGCCCTGAAGCCGATCGTGTTCTTTGCAAATACATTGGCTTGTTTTTCTCTTATTTTCACCCTAATAGATTGTGTACGTGAGTATGTGTTGTTGTTTTTTGCGCAAATTTGCAGCTTCAAGTTTCGTTGCGATTTTGCATGCAGCGCAAGTAATCGAAAAATTGATAAATTGAGATATTGAGCTGACTGACAGGCAACTATATTGCTTCTTAGTTGATGCAGTTCAAATTTTACTTTGAAAAGCTCTGTGAGTGGCGTAAATTGTAAGCCAAAAATTGCTTAAAAGCCACAAAGTCGGGATGGAAATTCGAAATTGATGCACAAGAAGAAGACCTATCAAGCTGCTCGCACGGCAATTGAGCAGTTGGTAAGTTGTTTATATTGACCAACCATTTTTTAACCAACTATCATACTGAGCTCTAGACAAATAGTGGTTGAACAGCTACTGTGCTCTTTCTTGTTATATTACAACTACTCTTAGATAGTTCGAAACTGTAGGAAGAAAAATATACTGCTGTAATGAAGATTTATTGCTACATTATTAGAAACTAAATTCCGTACGCTTCTTTAAAAGCGAATTCCAACTCAATAATTCGATTTGCATAATTTAAATTGATTTCATGAATATTTATTGTATTAATTTTCTGCTGATGAGGCTTTCTTGCAAAACAGACTGTGCTGATGAGAATAAATAGTTTTAATTTTTGTACGCATTTGGTGCATATAATATTGTGGTTTTCCAAACAGAAATTTACAGTTTTGTTCTTGCTCTGCCAAAGAGCTTGCAACAAAAATTCAGAAATTCTTTGAAGACTATAAATTTGCTTGCTTCATTTTCACAGGCAAGTTTGAGTGTAGATAAAATGGTTCGTATGCAGCTTGAAAAACTCTTAGCTTATCTCAAGTAGTAGTTCTAGGAGAACAGTAATTGCTTCCAGTGTTTTCTCAAGTGCAAGCAATCTGCCAATTATGTGCACGTCTCCCTTCTCGCTTGCTTCCCAAAACAGTTTAGCACTTTTGCAATATCATTTGCTCCTCTTTTCTTCCGCAAATCTGCTCTTTTATTGCGCTGTCACAGCACGACAACAACGAAATGCTTTATATCTTCCACTTTAAAATCTAATTCGCTCTTTAATCCCACATCATGTCTCAAGATGCTGACTTGCTGCATCTCCTACTCCCCCCACCGTCCCTTCCACTACTGCATGACTCTAACAGAATGGCTGTTGCTGCTGGCTGCGCATTTTAATCGTATTAAAAAAAGACATATCCCTTTAAAGTGCACTCATGGCCATAGCAGCCGCTGTCCCTTCGTCTCCTCCGCAACCTGCTGGCATTGGCACCGCATGAGCACGCTTGAGCTTGGGCCAAGTAATGTGCATAAGCCATAAATAACTCAAGAAATTAAACGCTCATGTGAGAATGTGCGCTGAAGACGTTGCCACAGCACACATACACAGAAGCAAATATGTGTAAATACAGACATACAAGCAACGATAAGGGGTGACAATGGCGAAAGATTTGGAAAATCCTGAGATATGAGGCATAAAGAATTTTTTTTCCTAAGGGAATTTTCACATGCCTAAAATGCAACAAAAAAATCAATACTTGGCGCAACAGCCCGTGCGAGCTTAGGCCTAGCTTTCTTGCATTCACTTTGTGTGTGCTTGTTATATTCTAGCGCTAATTAACGGGACCTACAAATAACCGTATTTGAACTGATTGAGAAGGTTTTTCCTGACAATGAATACTCTCGAAAGATTGCCAATTCATCGCGAGAAGTGGCGCAGCGCAAAGAAATAAGTTTTATTATATTTTAATATTTCAGAACTGGTTGCAAGATTTTATCACTAAAACAATCTTATTTTTGAATTTCCGATACTTTTTCACCGAATACTTTCGATACCGTATATGAAATATTAAATTTGGAATACCAGGTTTTCGAACCTTAGTACATGTAAAAGATATGCAGTCAGTGAGAGATTATGTAGCGCTTAGGATGGGCCTTGAAATATACTGTCTTACTCACATCTACACACACTCGCTTACAATCATGCAAGCAATTTGTATAAAAGAGAAATTCAAAGAGAAATGAAATGACATTTCACACCGTCAAGTTGTTCAAATACAAGCAAGTATAAACACACATACATATATGTACATGGCCAGGCCCATATATTTCTATGTACGCACACACACTGACTTGCATGTATGGGTATACGGCACAAAATTTGCTTAAATTCGAAGTTCGACTAAGACAAACTTTATTGCACATTTCCTGATAATTTCTCGAATACTTGTTCTTCACACGTTCTATGACATTTTTTCGAAAATTAAGAACGCGAAATGTATTTTTCTTGAATCTTTCACTAATTCATTTTATTTAATCATAGTTTTCTTCAAGAAACCTTTGAGAATTCGATCGTTCAAGATATCGTAATTGGACTTTGCTCCGATTAGGTAGCCTCTCATAATCCTCTTCTCAGTGTTGTGCCTTTTTTCCCCAACATAAGCTTAATATTTTTCTATTTTCTGCTGCTTATCATTTTAGGTATGCCATTCGCTTCATCTTCCACTTCTTATTAAATTTGATTTAAATCCTTATCCACGTTTACGGCTTCACAAACGCTTTCTGCCTGCTCGGCTGTCAGCATTAATTTGGCAACTTAAAGCTTACCTGTCTGCCTTGATACATGCTCTCTTCTGCCTCCTTGACACCCACTCATGCCACACACACGCACACACGGAAGCCAGCAGGCAGTTTGTTGCCTGTTAAGCTGTCACTCTACGTGGCAAAAATGACATTTGATACACTACGTACATATATACACACACGCACGCATGCAAAAACAAAAGTGTTATTATCGCATATAAGTAAAAAGTAAGGACCCTCGTCACGGGATATATTTTGGCATAGATAAAAGTTGTATGCTATTTTATATGCAATATGATAGCTCAGCAAGGCCAAGTGACAGTCATTGCTGAAAAGGAGCAATTTTTAAACTATCACTTCAAAAGTATGTTCATATGTGCAGTTGTAAAAGTTAATTACTATTTCCGAAACTGTCTGCGGCAGCGCCCAATGGGCATAATTTAATTTGAGCGAAATCGCAATTCAGATAAGAAAGGGTCTCTGTGCTCGCATTGAAAGTATATAGTATGTAGTATAAGAGAGGCATTTGCTTTAACAAAATGACACTTTCTTTAAGTTATAACATTAAGTATTTCCACTTCTCATTTTTTATCTTTATTCTTTACGCTTTTTGTACTACCTTCTTCTTATTCTTCTTTATCTGTTTCTCTTAGTATCTTGACTCTTCTTTTTTAGATGGCATGCGCTTATGATTTTTGTACTTCATTTTTATTTTCTTGTTTTCACTTACTCTACAGATGTTGTTATGCTCTTTGTTCTTCTTGCTTTACCTACTCTCTATGATTCTTTTACTTTTCTTTTTTGTTTGCTTCTTTCACTTATTTTTTCCGTCGCCCATTTTAACTGCTGCCTATTTTAACTCATTCTCGTTCTTGATGTTCTTTACCTTTTTCTTTTCCAACATTTTTGCTTCTTTGTTTCTTATCTTATTATCCTCTTCTGCCAAGCCATAGTAGCTTCATACAGAATTGTACTTCACTTTTAGCATATATTCATCTATAGCAAATAAACATGCCAATTTTGACCCAATAATTATTACAACATATCGCACAATTTCTCTCTGCCAGTGCGCCGAACGGATATACGCCATCATTTCGCAAAATAATAAATGACGCTGAGCATTGGCAGCCCGCAAAAACTACAACAACAACAATAAAAGACAAACAAATGCAAATTGAAAACATTTTAAGTGACTGCTTTCAACCGAATGCCATAATTCAATGTCAATTTGTTAACTTAAATTTTGCAACATCGACAACAGCAACAACAACAATAAAAGCACAGCCAACAGCAATAACAAAAAAATGCAAAAATTCATTTCATACGCATTCGAGCAGTTCTGCCAGTAGCGGAAGTCGACGGAAGTTTTGTCAATTTTTCAACAGCCAACAAGCGGACAGCCAGCACAGCACGTGCAACAAACAAGCAGCAGCAACAACAACAACAGCAACAGCTACTAACAAGGCAGCACTCATTACGCTTGCTGCAACTATATTTAAATAAAGAAAAACTATAATAAAGTGCTTAAAATAAATAATCATAAAAATAACATGGCTAAAGGAGAGATAGAGAGAAAACGAGGGAGCAGAAAAAGTATGCAGCAAAAAAAGCCAGCAAGCGGAAACGCATACGTAAATGCAACAGTGGCAGCGAAAAATTTGCATACATATAAATGAGCACAACATACACATACACACGCCTACATACAAATATTGCAGCTATAACATATATATATATACTTATATGCATGTATGTAGAAGTCAACAACAAGGCAGCCATTGCAGCCGTGGCACCCACATAACGCTCACTCCAATTCCTGGCTGCACAGTGGTGCCGACTTGCCATTTGGCAGAAATTATATAGGATTATATAGGATTATATAGTAGAAGATTTAAGGAAAAATTATGATACACGTCTTTAGCATTGTGAACAAAGTCTCTGAAATGGTTACAATAGTAACTTCGAAATAATAACTAATTACCACTTTGTGTAGTTTTAGGATCGTTACCTCAATATTTATTTTATTTATTATAATTAATTATAAGAATACAATTCTTATAGTTAAATGAAACTAAGAGCACTAGCTGCCAGGGCTTTCAGCTCACCTCAATATTTAAATTGACTCTGCACATTAAAAATTTTTGTCCTATAAATTTTTTCACAGCAAATTTATTCAAATTTAGCTGCACAATACACGGCTCATAAAATTAAAAGCTTCTACAATATCGATTTGTTACAGTGAACAAGTTTTTTAAATCAGCCAAACAGACTTTTGTTGAAATAAAAATCTTTTTTCGCCACTGCAACACTTGCCCTTTCCGTACCTACGAGACCCACATGAGTATTGCATTCGCAGAACAACCACTCGTAGCACTCACAAGCTTTCAGCACTCTTCCATCCCTCCCTCTCTCTCCGCCTGCCGCTCCGCTACTCATTGGGCGGTGTGCTGAACAGTGGTCGCGCTCACTAATGACGGTTTGTTGCTTTCATTATTGTTCGGTTGCTTTATTAATGATCTTAGCCAAGTGGCAGCAATAATTGTAGTGCTGCCACTATTGTTGTTATTGTTGGTTGCATGCTGGTAGTTCTTGCTGCTGGTTGCATTATTGTTGTATTGAATGTATGGCATAGCGCACAAGTTGAGTTGTAAAACTCTTCATTAGAAAATAAGTGAAGTGCACATTTAGAATACACTCAACGGTATTGGAAAAGACACAAACTTAGATGCAAATATAGTACATAATATAATGGAAATAGATAATCGCACTCGCCCTTATTACAAGTAAATATTTCAGGTAACTAGAAATATGGCAATTTGTAATGTTCATTTAGCTTTCTTTAAGAATTTATTGCGAATTTTTAATTACTTCAACAACATTTGTATAATGATTAAGCTATTTCTCACATACATACTTATATTCTACATATTCTGATTATTTCAAGCGATACTTATAAGGCGCAATTTTTCCGTGTTCTAAAATGGGTACTACAAAACAGTTTTGTAGTGAACCACTTTTGAATCGAACAATTCCCGACTTTAGCACAAATGAACCGATACATGAAATTAACAATTTTTCATCTTTCAAATAAATAAAGAAAAACAATTTTCAATCTCACCGGGATAATTTCAAAACCGGCGGACTACAACTATGTAGGTGCTTCAAGGTGTATTTATGGCTTTCGGATTACACCACACAAGTTTAAAAAAATTGCAAAAGTTTTTTAAGGAATTCAATGAAGTTATTTCGTATTCGATTTGGAATAGAAGTTAAAGCTTTATTGTGCATCGCTTTATGAGGATTCTTTTGAGGCTACCGAGTTCTACGAATCTAAGCGAGATCTAAGAATTCAAATTTAAAATATTGACTTTCTGTTCAAATTATTTTAAGCCGCTAAGCGCCGCATGACTTTAAAGCTAAAAGGGAATAACATAATTCAGCATAAATTCGAAATCCAAACATATTTTTCCTTAACTTTACAAATCTACAAAGCAGTGGTAAATTATGAAATTATGAAATTATGCAGTCACCAGTGTTGCCATCATGCCGCCAAAAGCCGCTGCAACCGCCAACTATCCGTTTGGCTTATGACAGTGACGACAACAAAAAGCAACAAAATTAATTTCACAGCTAAGCGCTAGCAATAGTGGAAAACGCATTCGCGCTGCTAACCACAATTGCCGGCAACAGCAGCAGCAACAGCAACATTATTGCAATACGCACACTAATACACAAAAACACTTTAACTAATACGCTTGCATGCAAAAACGAAAAACGGCAGCACGTGTTCGCCACTGCCTGTCACCTGCGCTCTATGTGCAATTACAAATGAAAGCGCACGCATACAAGCACACACACGACTCACAATTGTTCACATATACATGCATAAATGCGCGCATAAATGTCAGTTTTATTTCACTGGCACAGCTGCAACTACAGCAGTAGCTGCCTTGAACCACAACGGCATACAAACAAACGCACACACACACAAGCACGTACTACAAACACCCACATAGATCCCTTATGACAGTTAAATTGCATTTGCCCGCTCTACGCTATCAATCTGCCGCAGCCACATTGTGACCCATACACGTAAAGGTTTATTAACACAATAAACAACAATACTGCATATGAGCAGCTGCACACACACTTACACACATATTCATGCACATGCATATACATATGCAAAATTGAATTATCACTTGCATACAAGCAAGCAGCCAGGCAGGAAGTGCGCTAGTGGAAAATATGAATATTGCAATACAGGGTGTTCGGTTACAAAAAATGTAATATATACTTGGCAGCCGACAACAGCAGATTTTTATATGGAACATAGTTTTTGTAAAAAATAAGCAATCATTTTAAACGTGATTTGCTATAAGATAACTACAACTCAGTTGTCATATTAGTATACAAATTTCAATCTAAAGAGAGGATCTACTCAACTTTTTATACTTCAACCTAATTACACGAAACATGTTTAAAAGTTTCAGTTTCTCCTATTTTATTTTCTTTTATATATCATTTATTCTTACGAATGTGACTAGGACTTTCAAAATTCAGCCCGAACGGCAGCGCCATCTTTTGCACGATTTAGCAAGTTAACGTCACTTATCAATTAATATAGCGTAACCAGTGTTCAATGTTCTTTACTAAAAATATTATGTTCTTTTTCTAATAGATTTCATTATTTTTTGCTTTTTCTTAGGAACTTAAAGCAAAGAAATTTCTGGAATTTAAAAAGTTCATTTTAGTCTGCCGATATGCTTCAAAACCTGCAAATGATGGCACCCTTTATCTTACTACTTCCGATTGTATGTGTGTGTTTGTAAGTTAAGCTCATAATTCTTTTTCAATTAAACAATTGATATCCCTTCCTTTTCTCTCTTTCCTTTTTTGCGGCATGTGCATTTATTAATTTATGTAAATTCCAATTACCCGCGCGCTTTGGTGCGCGCATTTATGCTTTTCAATTAATTGCGATGCCAGCGACACAAAAGCATTTACGAGCAAAGCAACAGCATTTTATTGTTGTTGTCGTTGCTGTTGTTTGTTGAGAGTGGAGAGGGGAGGGGTCAGGGCATAACTCTGCGTTTTCCGCTTAAAATGTCACAAGAGGCCATGATAAATTGTTTGTTGCGACACATTGCAGCATTTTGTGCAATTCTTAAAGCTCCAGCGCCGCTAGGTATGCAACAGTAATTGTGCAACAGTGTGGCACAATGAGCAGATATGAAGCGCCTTGATGTATGCCAAGCGAAAATTTAAGAGCTCACATCAGTATTAAATTTAATGGCAGTAACAGCAATTCCTTTGGGTAATAAGGCATAAAATAACGCAAATATCCCGAAAGTGTGCAAGCTTATGCCGCTCATTGCAGCTAAGTAAGAAGGCAATGAATGGAAAACTCCGGGAAGCTTAAACAGCTAAAAATGTAATAAAAAGTGGCTCAGTGGATAAGAGCTGAGTCCCTGACGTGTGGAGCCGCTGTATTGACTCATAAAATCTAAAGAAAAAAGGAGTCTCGGAACAAACTCTCGCCAATAAGTTTGGTAAACTATTCGTAGGTAAGCTTTATCTTTAAAAAAAGCTTCTCGAAACCATGCCAAAATAAAATTTTCGTATAAAACTATAAAATGAATTTGTGGCTCCCATTAAGGAAAAAGCTGCGCCTATGCCTTGTTCTACGTTTTAAAAAAAATATTTTTTTTTTAATTTAAAATAAATCTTTCGCGATTTCAAAGTATGTATTCCTTTAAAAATATTTGAAAATTATTAAAATATGCAAGCAAAAAACAACACACTATTAACTTTCTGCGCCTGTCAAGCTCTCAATGGCCTCAAAAGTATGCTAGAAATTTTGTACGATTTCTTTAAAAAAAATTCAAAAATTAATACCAATGCACATATTTTAAAATTTGTTTGCACATCAATTTCCTTACAAAACGAGCCACAGTTTTACCTGTCTACGCTTTTCAAGTATTTTAAGCTTCCAAGCATTGACTTTTCGCGAAATTCCTTCAAGCGCCTAAAAGTATGCCACAATTTCAAACCAAACAACAACTGTTCATATCTATGAAAAGCAGCAGCTTACACACGCACACACATAAATTGCTGAAATGACGAATAAATATGGTAACCAGCCAAATGCAAATAATCGTTAAAATATGTTTCATGCATGCTCACCCACACACATGCAGACACAGATACATGCATATGCATGTGTCTCGTTTTGCTTATTTTATTTTTATATTCGTTATTATTTTGAGTATGGCATATAAGGATATATATTGAAAAAATTGTTGCCCGGCGCGGCGCGCTTGAGTTAAATCAATTTTGACACCATGTCACGTCTGTATATTTGCTTCGTTGTTGTTGCCAGCTTTTTGCTATAGCCCTAATGTTGTAGCCTTACAGCGGCCGCTTGTGTGTCGGTGTCTGTTTCTCTGTTCGTTCACTTGAATTGTTGCGCGCATGTTAAACGTGATCCTTGTTGTTGTTGCCAGGGCAGCTTTGTTCGTCCTTTGCATGGCGCAAGCATTTTTATGCTTTTATGCCGATTACGCATGCCACAAGCTCATCGAAATATCATATCAAAAATGCCTCAGCCAAAAGTGTCCTTTTTCATTGTTTATGATGGATGTACATGACATGTGATATTTTCTGTTCATTTTTTCCGCATGTCAGTGCGTGTCCATGTGTGAGTTTGTATTGCTTGGTACGCTCTTTGGTTTAAATTTGTATACTTTTGCTGTTGTTCTTGGACATTTTTATTACAAGCTGCAAGTGTACAGCTTGGATGTCACGTAAAAGCTCTAAATGTATTAATGTCAAATTAATGTGCAGATTAGCAAAAACAAATGCTGTGTTTTATGTTAAAGAAATGTAAATTTATTTGCAGTGCTGTGCAATACAAATCAGTTGACCTACAGCTTCTCTGTTTAGCAATAATTTTGGCAGTAATATATTTAAAGGAGCCACTGTACAGTGCTTTTAAAAATCAATCAAAAATAGATTCGAAATACCAGAAACACATAAAAATACTCAGGATGGAATAAAGACTTCGATTTGACTTCGAAAGTATCCGCGGTTTTTAGTACATTTTTTAATAAAAATTATCTATTGAAAATCAATTTCAAACAGGTATTGTACATTACTTAAGTAACGAAGTTTTGTTCTTAAAAGTCCATCAGAATGAAACATTTTGTGTTCTGTTGTTCTTCACCTTCATTACAGATTCTACAAATGATATTATGAACTACACCCAGTACACGAGTAATCAACCTTTAGTACGAAACTATATATATTATAACTTTATAGAATCATAGATAGCAGTTTAAGCCTCCGAAGTGTAAATGGTTACCAACACATCTCATCTATCACATCAATTCAAGGCACCATTTCTAAAGTACCGCAACAACTTCTGAAAAAACCCGAAAAAACGTAAACAAAAATAAAATTCTACAGCCATTATTTAAATCGTTTTGTTGCTTTGTTGGTCGTCTTGTGAGTTTAACACATTTCTCCACAACCAACCACTTTTATGCTAATACATACTTTTTTTCTACTATTACTCCCACTTTTTGCTCTTTTAATAAACTTCCTGCTGTAGAATGCCAAATCACTCGCTCAAATTAACTTGTCCATCCGGTCTTCATTTCATATGGAACTCTCTCATCTCTTAATACAAATACCCGTGCTACATATTCCCATGGGAAAGGTCAAAAAAGTAACAACGAAATGAGATATTTAAACACAATACAAAAACAACATTAACCAGAATAACAACAAACAAAAAGAACAACAGCACCAGCAACCGCAACCGCAACCACATACAACAACCAGCAATCAATTCATACAAAAACACCAACAACAAGGGAAAAAAATGAAAACTAAATGAAAAATAAAGCAATGAACAAGTGAAAGGGAAAAAGATCAAACACATCAAAAGCAAATCAAGCCCATCAATAAACATGCAAAATCCCCAAAGGAAAGTGTTCGTAAAGAGGCTGGAGGGAAAGAAGAAGAGAACATTAGATACATGAAAGACAGGCCAGCAATAAGAAAATCTAAAACAAAATGACGCCTGAATAAATAAAATGGCAACAGATTTGAAAAGTAGTTTGACGCAGCAATGGGCAGACTTATATGCTCAGATAAACACACACACACACATACAAGCGCAGATGCTTTTGGCTGCTCAACATGCAAGCAGAAGAACTGTTTGTCGGCTAGCTACTGCAGCAAGTAATCCAGACTTATTTTTGTTCTTAATGGCAAAACGCTTATTATATCGCTCTACGCCAAGCTTAGCCTATTACTACGCCAGTCAATATGACAACAACGTTCACTTGAGGCTCATGCGCCTCTTGGCAAAAATGGCCTAAGGGATTTTTAAATTTGTGATATAAGTTTATTGTTCAAATATGAGTGCAGCTTAATGGAATAAGTTCCAGTTAATATTTTACGATTTCCCATAAACAGAAGGCAATTTCTAATTTCACTCTTGCAGAACAGTGGAAAAATCAACACTACCCTAGCAGCTTGCATCACTTTAGCCAATCGATTTAGAGAAAAATTCATCGATATTTGCATGGAGTTCCTCTAGTCATAACGCTGAAATTTCAAAAAAAAATTTTGGTCTGCATAATTGATAAATGCTGTTGTTTTCCTTTAATTGCAGCATTTTCGAAAGGCACTTTATAATGTTTGTTGTTGTTGCTAAAGCAGCTTCTGCTTCTGAGTCCGTTTTGTTCAATATGCCTTTTGGCTTGGCATTTAAAGCTAGCATGCCTTTTCACCTGCCTCATCTCTACTTTTGGTCAAAAGCGACAGCGGTGCACATCAATTCTTTGTATGTGTGTGTGTGTGTTATATGCGTGTGTGCTAAAATTGCATTGATGCTGTTATGCAACCAACGTGCTTCGTGCTACCTTCAGCCCCATGGCTGCAATCTGACTTTCCAGCACGGCAGCCGTTATATTGTATCGGCTTGTCAGTTTGACCCATGATTGCTTTGGATCTGTGTTTGCTTTTCGTCTCTGGCGCTCATACATGGTACAATATTTCATTGAGAATGGCACATGCTCACGTGCTTATATTAAATGGGTATGTGTGTGTGTGTGTGTGTGTGTGTGTCCGTGTGTGCGAAATGTCATATCGCATATCAAATGGTATGTGCAATATGAGTGCGCCTTTTAGCTCCTCGATCCCTTTCCAGCCAACACTCTTTGTGTACTTGCATATGTATGTAAGTTAGCCATAGAACATTTTTGTTAACCACTGCTCCTTGTTGTTGTTCATCTTTTTTTTCCAGCATATGTACTAGATTTGCATCAGCACCTGCCAAAAATGAAAATGTTACCCCAATTGTCTTGGCGGGTATGGGTTAATGGCTAAATGTCACACTATACATTATGATTTCGGCCTTGAAGCAAGAGTTTAAATTTTGTTTCGTCAAAAGCTTCTCAAATATGATGGTTTATCTAAGTGCTCAGTCAAAAGTATATTAGAAAATATCTAATAAAATTATATATAAACTTATGTCTCTTCATAGTAGAAGAGCTATTCCCTGTCTCACTTTCGTGTTTGATATAATTCGCGGTGCCTTAGACTGTCCAGTTCTACTTGAGAGAATACCTTTTTCCATTCCGGGACTCTTAGAAGCCATGACGTATTCTCCATAGGTCGTTCAAAAACTAACTATGCCTCGAATGCACCTATGGAGAGAGCACTTACCGAGTTTAATCTGTTCTCATGTTCTCTAGACTTTTCATTTCCTAAAACTAAATTTAAAGAAATACTTAATTCAATAGCTTTTTAATGTAATCTTTCTTTTATCTTTTGTTAATAAACATTCATAGTTCCATTAGGCTGTAAGAAGACTAGACTATTAATAGTAAATAAATAAATGCAATATCTAAAGAATCTATCGTTCCTTAACTCTTTTTCGTTTGTCACTTATTTTCTTGATTTCTTCTTACTTCTGTAGCATATCATGTATAAAACTAATCTTTATAGCGCAATGCATTGCATCCAAATTTCTTGCACTCATTTTTGGAAACTCTGAATTAAGTTTCTTGTGAAAATAAAGAAAATTTCGACGCAACCATGTCCTTCATTTATGTAAGTGCAATTTTAGACCGAACAAAATTGAATTTCTCGCCACAGCTTCGTTTCCGTTTTTTTATGTGTTTACTTTGTAAATATGCTAATTTAATTAAGCGCGCACAAACACCAAAATGTCCTGGCCAGAAACAGTGCTGCAATCTGCTCTGCCCTATACTTTATACTATATACGTCGCTCAACTTCATTAAGTAAACATCAGTGGGGCATTGGCAAGAAGCACAAAACTTTTGATTGCAATTCGCTGCTATAATTAAGCACTGCTACCTCACAACACCTCGACAACCCCGCCTGCCACAACTGCGAAGCAACTTTAACAACAACTCGGAGCAGCGTAGCTTAATGAGTGGACAGGCACTTGCCGTTGCGGCAATAATTAAGCATCAATACATTAATTATCAGCTCAGCTCACCTCAGCTCAGATCAGCCTTCCCGAAATTCATACCTGCTCAAAATGTTAACCGCAGAACGAAAAGCGAGCAAGCTGAAAGTGCTGCTCAAGTGAAAGCGTAGAAATTTACTTGAGCAAGAGCTCAAATATTCGGGGCATAAATAAACTTTTGCACCTTTTTAACAAGCCGAGTTCGCAGACCGTCGAAAATGGGCAAGGATGAGCGGCGCAGTGAATGGAAAGAGTAATCATGGCCAATCAAGCGTAAAAATCGAAAAGTTTTCATGCGATTCGCATATTTTTGTTGCGGTTTCATTTAAATAAAGTTTCTGCTTTTATTTTTTTTTTTTGCCAAAAAGGATACGGTTTATATGTTTACGTTACAAAAAGTAACACCTTGGAAATACTCACAGAAAACGCTTGATTAATAAAAATCACATGAAAAGTCATCGCTGGGCAAGCCAAAGTTTATGCTTTCATTCTAAATTTACTGAAATTATGAATCAAAAATATTAAAATTGTTATAAACAAGTAAGGAAGTATCAGTCGGGTTTCACCGACAGAGTAATACCCTACACCATGTTCCCAAGTAGGGTGATAATTCACTGAAATTGTGGGTGCATTTGATTTACAACCCACATAGTGGGCGGACCACGCCCATTTTTAGCAGACTACAAGATATACCTAATAGGACTATACATGCCAAATATTGATGCTCTGGCAGGTGTACAACAGATGTTATCGGTATATTTATTTTACTGCCCCCATGGTGGGCGGACCATGCCCATTTTTGGAGAATTAAAAGATATTCTTACCAGGAACGAAGTAACCAAATCTAGACGCTCTGGTGTATATATTATGGAAGTTAAGAGGGTTTTTCGTTTATCGCCTATATAGTGGGCGCACCACGCCCATTTTCTTCTATGGCATCTAAGACCTATATATCAACTTGGGAACCGAATTTCATTCATTTATATTCGTAACTAGTCAATTGGGAGCCATTTTACCGGAAAAAGTTTGTCGCCTATATAGTGGGCGGACCACGCCCATTTTTTCGTATGACATAGATAACCGCCCCCTTAACTTGAATACCAAGTATTATTCTTTTCAATGATTAATTAGACAAATTACAGCAATTTGATCGCAAAAAACCCGAGGTAGAGGGACTTATAGGTCCATTGGGGGCGTATCCTTCGACCGATTTGAATAATTTTAACACTTTACCTAACCCGAAGTTCACTGTCACTGTGTACCAAATTTGGTCCAAATCGGGCAACTCCTTCTTTCTTTTTTTTGCGTACACGCAGACAGACAGACAGACAGACAGACGGACGGACAGACGGACAGACGGACAACCGGAAATGAAAAGAGAAAGTGTTTCTGATCATTTCTATATACTTATGTCTATACCTAGGAAGGCTGCTTTAATGCGTTACAATTTTGGCACAAAGTTATTATACCCTATTACCATAGGTGTAGGGTATAAAAATGGAAAAGTTAAGGTTTGAAGAACTGCTTTAATATCATGATTAGCGATAACTTAAGATAAGCATCAATTAAGGACCTTCTCATATTTTACTTAGTAGGTAAAACTATAAAAATTTTAACATAGATAATCGAATTCGCTTAGAATCCGACAATTTTTTTTTTTGCTTTCCACAGAAACTGAATTTGAGAGTTTCTTGTTACAAACATTTTATCCAAACCTAGGGATGACGATTCCGAGACAAAGTGGCTCTTTAAATACTGAATTGAAAATGATAGAACAGTAATAAATGAAGCAATAATAAAGACTCCGAAATATTCCTGCTTCAACTCCATTTCGCAGTACCCAAGGACTTCTTAAATTTGTTCTGTATTTTGAAAGGATCCGTGCAGATTTCCAAAAACTAAAGTCGAAGCAATCTTTTAAATGATTTGAAATTGATCTTTTTCTTTTCGTATTTAATTATCTCACAAATCTCTTACAATTTTCTCGATTCCCACAGATGAAAACACGGAAATTTTTCTTGACGAAATTGCTCGCAAAGGAAGTATTCAGTTCAATAGCTAAAAAATATATGAACAGCTCGAAAAGTTTATCGATGGATTTCCGACTCGTACAAATTATTTGCAAAATTAGCTTGGGATCAAGCAAATCGAAATAACAGATCCTATAAAGAAGGCAATTGGAAAGTTAACGGGAAATTTTAAAGCTTTAATACCTACTTGGATCAGCTCAATACGATATAACTAATTGCTGTGTTTTGATAAAATTCAAACCTTGATAATTGAATAGCTGATGTCTTTTACTAAGAAGATCTTTGTTAGACATTCTTCCTTTTATCCTATATGTGGCTCTCTGGCTGTTCAGAAATGTTTAAAAATCAACAAATTCTACCAGCTTAAAGTATAGAAAATCATGCAACCATACAAATTGTTAGAATTTTCACAATAGTAAAGTTATTACAATTACAGCCAAAATTTCTCTCTATTTTTGTGTTCTCTCTTAATGGAAATTGCTAATTACTTACACTGGCCAAGTAAAAAGCCAAATGAAGCGCCACAAAAGCGCAATTAAATCTACGAAAAGCTAGAAAATTTCAAAAAAAAGCTCCAGCTTGGCAAAAGGCTATATTTAATTTAAGTTTTAGCGCATTCGTTGTGGCAGTTATTAAGCCTCGCAACCCCCTCTTAAAGACGCTCCTTCTTGAAAATAGAGCACAAAAGAGCAACGCGGAAAGTAGTTTGCACTAAGAAGCCAACAACGCTGCAGCAGAGTTTCCTCCGCAAGTTCTTCACGTTGCCAAGCACTCCGGCAGGGTATCAGCTCAACTTTTCATTTCACGCTGCTCCCTAACGTAATACTGCATTTCACGTTGCACCCTCTTTTCAGGGTTGCTCGTGCCAGACATACCACCCGTCACGGTGAATTATGAAAAAGTTGCTGCTTTGCGCTTGAATAATTGTTGACAGACAGTCGTTGAAAAAAATTGCAAGCAAATAAATTAAGTACATGGGGAGCAGCAGAAGAGTCATCAACATACGATGAAGCGGCAGAAGGGTGTGAGCAGCAACAGCAGCTGTTGTTGCCATATGAAAAGGGCAGCTTACTCGCTGCACTGAAGTTTTTCACGCATTTCTGCTCTCACAGTCTGCTTTCGTTCTGGGCATTTCCCCTTTTTCGCACTCCCCTTCACTTATGCGTCGGCAGGCAGGCAACACGCTTCACTGCCACTCTGCAAGCTGCAATATAAATTCATAATTTTGCAAGCTAGGCACGAAAAATAAATAAGTTTAAAATTAAAATGAATAAAAAATATAAACAAATTTTAATATACGCTCTTCTTTTTTTATAAAATCACGCCCACTGTGCATTTGATACGCCCTGAAGTGGCGGTGCTTAACGCTAGACTTGCGCGCTTACATGAATGTCATGTATGTGTGTGTGTAAGTGTGCTTTCTCTTCAGAACTTTGCCAGTGTCGCCCTAAAAAGTAGGCAAGACAGGCCGCTCTCCAAATCACACTGTTGCGCCCCGAGCCAAACCAATCTACTACTTCATCTCACACACACTCTTACACACTTATCTTATGCATGCGTGCACAAACACAAACACATGCCGCAGAATCCTCAGACGCTGCTTGCTCTCAGGATTTTACGCTTGAAGAACAAAAAACATACACATCAACGCGGGGCGGGAAAAGTGTGAAAGTGAGAAAGTGGCATCGAAGGAGTTTCTTATCAAAATAAAAAATTTATAGAAAATATGAATGACACGTCAGCAGGAAGTAGCACTGCGGAAAGCAGGTATGCAGAAGGAGGAAATTAATTTGGAATGTCGAAATATTAAAATGGAGCAATTTTTCAATTTAAAGCATTTATCTATTTCTGCGAATATTGAAATCTTTTTAAATTGAAATATTTTATACCAAACCGCGCTTAGTTTGTATTATACAAATGTCACTCTATGGGGCTAGTAAGGCCAAGACTTCGCTACTTTGGCAGTATATTGTAAGCAGCTGCCCAAATTTCTTCATACCTTTTGAAACTAGGCATAGTTTTTGTAAATACATGTAGAAATGTTACAATAGCTTTTTAAACAGTGGAGATTAGAAGACTAGATTCCTACTCCAAATACAAATGTAATCCTAATATGAATATATAAATTTCCATTTTACAAATTTCAGTTAATTCCCTAAAATTTTAGACAAATAATATTTTGAAATATTTTTATTCGATTTTTCTAAAACTACTTTCAATACGAATTTTTCTTTATAAAAAACCAAAACGGCTTTGAAATTCACAAAAATGTGCCGAAGTTTAAAGCATACTTGAAGGCGTAAGGGCGTGGATTAGCGGAAAAGCTTTTCAAGTGCTTGACATGTTAAGCAGTGCTTCCGTCTCCGCAGTCTCTACCTTCACCACCTCCACGCTAACGTATCGCACCTTCTGCACTCGTCGCTCTGCCGTTCTTGTCATCGCCGCCGTCGTTAAGCATTTGCAGCAAATTGCTGCAACCACACCACAATGCAATTACTGCTTACTAGCGTCATTCTTTGCTGCCGCTGTTGCGCGGTTCCGACCGACTCTATCAGCGGCACCGCTGGCAGCCAGAGCAGGGACGTTGTCGGCAACAGCTGTTGCTGCTGCCACCACTGCCGTTTCCATGATAAATGCAGCAGCAAGCCACAAACGTATGGCTGTGTATGCCGTATTAGTGAATGAAAGTGTGTATGTGTGAATACAAAAAAAATTATTAGAAATTTTGTTGTTGTTGGCTGGCAACGTAAAGTAGCTTCATTTGTATTTCGCTGTATGTATTTTTGTCCCTTTAAAGCTATCAGCACAGTTCACTCTGAGAATATGTTGGTGTATATGTGTGCATGTATGTTGGTGTTTGTGAAGGGGTGCTTAAAGAAACTGACAACCCCACACATATGCACCTTTCACACCTTGTTGTTAGTGCCATTCCCACGGAAATTCTCGCGTTCTAGTAATTTTTAGTCAACTCAGAGCCATTTTAGGAAAAAAATTTTGCCGCTACCTAGTGGGCGGACTACGCCCATTTTTTCGTATGACATGGAAGATCGATCGCATTAACTTTAGTTCGAAGTATTATACTTTTTAATGAGTAATTAGACAAATTATAGCCATTTTACCGAACAAAATCCGAGGTAGTGGAACTTACAACCTTTTTGTAGGCGTGTCCTTTAACCGATTTGAATAATCCTGGAATTTAAACTAAGTTAAGGTTCACTGTCACTATGTACTAATTTTGGTTGAAATCGGACAACTGCTTCTTGCTTCCTGCGTGCACAGACAGACGGACAGACTGACAACCGGAAATCAAGACCGACAGTGTTTCTGATCATTTCTATATACTTATGTCTATACCTAGGAACGCTTCTTTAATACGTTACAATTTTGGCACAAAGTTACTATACTTTATTATCATAGGTGTAGGGTATAATATTAGGAAATAATCTGCATCTTTAAACTAAACTAAAATATTACTTTTTGTGTGCTTGCGCTAATAATCTGGCAACACTACACACGCTCCAACACAAACAAATGCACACATGTACACGCAACTGCCAACGTCACTTCATCACTATATTTCACACTCTTTTCTTGCATTTCCACTTCTCATTTGTGCTTGATACTCTGCGGCTTAAGCCATCCCCCTCCCCCTTTCACACTTTCACACTATCACATGTGGCATAGAAGTGCGCTTATGCGCGTCGCATTATGCTTACGCTCACATGTGCTGTGGCATGTTGCACGTTGTGTTGCGTTGCGGCAACTTCTTTTTAATATTTTAAGCACTTTTAAATATTTCATTTCTTATTACATAACGCTTGAGTGTGGAAAAGCAGCTCGAGCGTTACGGATTAAAGTCGATCATATGTGGTAAGCTGCCATGTGTGCTGCGTGTACTCACACATACATGCACTCATTCATACGTCACATGCATGTGTTTTTCATGCTGCTCTAATTCGGCATTCATACTTATTTTTTCAATAATTTCTGCATTTATATTATATATATATATGTATATGTACATGTTTATATATTTAATTTCTTTCTATACTATTGCATGTTCATTTATGTATGATAATGTGTGCCTATAGAAATATTAAATTTCCCCTCAACCTTTCAATGCATTGTAAAGCAATGTACCAGGCGTATACGTTACATTTATTATTGTGCATTGGCCAGCAGAATCTACTTTGACTTTAGCTTACCAAATCAAAGTATCTAGTATTATTATTTTATAGAGTGCGAATTTTATTCTTCTCTATCCTTTAGAGTTGAAAAAAGATTGCACCTTCCTCTCTAGTTCAGACCAAAAAGTCGTAGTTGAAGCTTTTTGGAACTTATTTCCTGCTTTGAGGCCTCCTCCAAAATGCTACAGTAAGCCAATATTTACAAATTACCTTATTCAGATATTAAGATTACATTGCTCAATTAAATTTACAACTTTTGCGCTTATACGCAAATACATGTTCCTCTCTGGCTTGTTCTCTCAATCGCTGAAATAACTGCCTTGTAGATGCGCTTGGAAGTTCTCATATGCAAGCTATATAAGCTCGACAACCCTTCCTTCAGTCCACACTTCTCTTTCTTTTTGCCAGCTTCCTTTTATGAGCTGAAGCATTATATATTGCAGAATGACATTGTCGCTATCATTAACGTAATTCCCTTTTACAGTTTAATTTCTGTCATCACTTCATGCTTCTACTATCCATTGCCCACTGTGCACTCTTCACCACGGTCCCTACTTCGCGCACTTGTCATACTTTATTGTGTTAATTGCAGTCATTTTGCAAAATGCTTTGTCATCGTTTGCAGCCACTGCAGCAGCAGGACTTCGAGTGTCCTCACTCGTTCTCACTTATTTTTCTTTCATTACCCTCAGCGCTCAAGCATGATTTTAATAGCGTATTTAATGTGCATGTGCGTGCACACATTGAAGCATGCCCTCACACACACTCACATGCCAATGCAATGCACTTGATGCATGCAATATATTGGCTTGTTAAAGAGGTGTGGCATGTTTCAATCACATGTTCATTTTTATTCACTGAGCTATTCTTTTTTTACTTTCACTCGTTGATGTGCGCAAGTATTGGTATGTACGAATTTAATGCTCAATGTTTATTTGCCATGTTTCATCAAATGATCAATTAAAAATTGTATATGTGTAATCAATTCAGTTTTTTTGCTTTACAACTACTCTATACATTACTCGAATTGATGAAGTGAAATTGATAGCTGCAGTTTAATTTTTACGTGTTGTGCCAACAATGGGAAATGTATCATTTACTCGAATTTCTATTAGAGACTTGATATGTATCTTGAATAGTTCCACTCGTTTCCTTAGTACATACATACATATGTATGTTCATCACAATTGCTATTCAAATCGTCAGAAACGTAGATACAATTTTGTTTCCCAAATGTGCTCGATTTTAATGTGTTCTCACTGAGAATAAAATATAGTAGTATTAGTATTTACTGCGAATTAGTAGTAGTAGTTATGTACATAGTAGTATTATATGCTACGAGCTCAAAATTACGATCTGATTGTGTATGAACAAAGAACATTGTTAGCCTTTTGTTGCGAAGCTAATGATGCAAGAGTAATATTTATTACTTCTCTATAGTATGCTGAATAAGTTCAATTAAGGACTATCTTTACTAGAAATGAAAAGCAGATAATAATAATAACGAATTTAGATTATTGCAAGCAAAAAGCAGAAAATTGCAGATAAACAAGGAAACGCACTCTCAAGGCATAGATTTGCTGGAAGTAGGGTGCTCGTATGTATGGAAGTGTGGAGGTAAGCTAAATTATGAATTTTATTATGCAGAGAATCATGCGCACACATACACAAAAACTTCAGCTACAAACATATGCTAAAATAACGAAATCTGATAGCGTTTTTAGCTGCAAATTTTCTGCATTTAAATTTTTGTTAACTTGACACGATCTTAATTGAACGAAACTAGTTGACATTTTGCCAATCAATGCAAATTCCACATACACTCATACATACATATATTGGCGTACAAATACATAAAAAGTCATTGCACATGTTCTGACATGCACACATACACAAGCAAGGTGCGTGCAGTTATAAATAGCAAATTTTATCTGAGCACTTCGAAAACAAACGAATTTACGTTCAAGTTGAAATATTTATCCTTCTTTCGACTCCTTCTTCTGCAAGGAACCCTCTGCAAATAAGCCTACATGCCTACATGCCGACACGCATTCCTGTTGTGCTTCTGCAGCTTCCTAAATTGCAGAGCTGCCTTTTCAAGTTGCCAGTCTTGTGCACTTCCGAAGATCAAGAGGCGGGCAGTTGCACGTGCCTAAGAGGGCGAGCAGGAGGAAGTTTTTGGCCATTTCTCTGCCGCTTATAACACTCCTCACTTCACTTGACTACTATAACTGCTACTAGTTCGCAATTTCATATGCATGTGTGCTAAGCCTATAAGCTTTAATTTATTCAACTTTGGTTTAAAGCGAAAATATATCAAATATGTAGAAATGTGCGTGTGCATATATCAGAATCTGCATGCATTTCTGCATCTGTGATCGTAGGAATGCTGAAATGAAAATTGCTTATGCCACTCATACATACACATTATACTTTCACTCGCACTCACTCACAATTGCATACATGCTATACGCTCACAAAAATAAGTTAGTAAGGGTTAAGCAACTTACGATATTAATTATGATTAAACTAACTAAATAATCGTTTCTTTAAAAAAATATTAAGTTATTCAAACTAAAAGAACAATTTTGTAATCATAACTGTCTTTTTTTCAGAGTCTGTTAAGAGGCTGCTGGACTTCAGACGAGCTAACTCTAGCATCAGAGACCGGGCACTTATCCACTGCCATGCCTCTGTTAATTATTGTTAACATAACTGACATGTTAATAGTAATTAGTTAGATTGACTAAAAATGCTCTCGACTAACTTATTACTGTCTATACGGCTATACTGTGCTCCTGTCCCGCCATTGCTGGAACTGATTTATTTCAGGGCTCGAAAAAAACTCGAAACGAGGTATCAAGCCTCTTTGGAAATTTGTGAAACACACCCAAATTCTGACAGATCATTACTTTGACCACTCCTAAACGGAACTCTAACTGGCATCGCTAAGTGTGCCCAACAGGGTGTATGCGTGGCCTGTTTAGGCAGCCAGATTAACCTAACCTAACTTATAAGTAAAAGCAATTAGCATAATAGTTTACAAAGGTAATTTACTAATTCTGGTAGCCTAAAATTTTTGCAAGTGTAGCCGCAAGCTTTCTCACACAGACACCAGCACGTAATATCGCAGCACGTAAAGCTGACAATGAGTTAGTAACTAACTGCATAAGTGCCGGACAGCTGTAAAATGTAAACGACGACAAAGTGCATGCTGTGTTTGTGTTTGTGTTTGCGCTTGTGTGCTCATGTGTATGTATGCATGGGTTTGTGTATACATCGTATGACACATACAGTTAATTAAATTTAATTTTTTCACTTGTTCTTTGGTCAGAGAATCAGCACACATACACACATAAGCACATACGCCCGCACATATATGCTATATACATACACTCTCACACACAACACACAAACAAACAAACAAACAGTTGAGCACACAAAAGACATGTACTTTTGCTTTTTGGTTTGTATCTGACTCGCTGTATGTGCGTATATGTGCATGTTTGTGTGTGTGGGTGCAGTTGCAATTGTGGTTTACAATTGCTGCTGACAATTACACGCTCGCCCTCCTTTGCTATAACTCTTATTGTTAGCCGTATGCTAGTCTGTTCGCCTGTTTGCCTGTTTGCCTCACCCGAGGCGTTACTTTGCTAAAACGTTAAATAATGCCTTTGAGTGCAAAATGACAGATGCTATCTGTGCGAGTAATTGTAATTAATAGGCATAAAATTGCACTCACATGCAAGCACATTCATATGTGTATATGTAAATATAGACATAGTAGGGAAACTTCATTTCATTACATGCATACACTGTGAAGCAAGGGTCAGCACATGCAGCCAGGAATAGATTACTTTATTGTTCGTAAATTAGCGTAACTTTCAATCATTTATTTATGTTGTTAATCTGATAAAACTTAAAAATGTTGAACCAATCGAAATAACAACCAAACATTAACAAATATGATACCGCTTTACAGCCCAACTCTATTGTTGCAGTCAAAATTTACTTCCAAATTTGAAAAAGGTTTAAAAAGTTTTAAATCTTGTTACTCTCATCGAAATTGGACTGTTGTTTTCCTAATTCGTTGCGGAAAATTGCATTTCGTGGGTTTCTTTAAAGAAGGTCATACAGGTTGGTTCATACCTTTTTATTCTATAGTTATCATTTAGTCACTTTGTCACTATCATAACATCAAAAATTTTCATAACAAAAATATTGCTGCAAAATGCCAATTTAATATTCAATTTAATTAAAATTGTAGTGTAGTGGTAGAGGCACCTTTAAGGCTAATGATATCGATATATAAGTATTTACTTAAATGATTTTTGGCGCTCCACAGTACAAAGATCTTTACATTCTGCGACTAATTGTGAAAAAAGGTGTAGTTATCTGCAAATTTTATGAAAGTCTTCTTCAAACTTCGCCTCTTCCTCACATAATACGAGGAAATAACAATAAAAATTAAAATTCTCATTGCTCATTTGTCTGGCTACTGGCCAAAGGCATTAAACATTAGACTCGCATAAACATGACGATATACACAACAAGCACTCACCCACATCTCAATAAACAACCAGACATGCACACACTCACACATATTTCCACATGTAATATGCCCTTATTGTTAGGCAATGGCAATAAGTCAAACTGGCCTATAAAGTGTTAAGTGACGTCCAATACGCACGTACTTCCGCTTTCCAAGTCATCTGTCGCATATTAAGCAACAACATAGCGAGAACGACTATAAGTGTGTGGGTGTATGAATATGCCTATGCATGTGTGTGGAGTGTGTGAGTGCATGCAGTTATTTTGCGGTTGCTGCGGCGCGCCTGAAATGCTTTCATTGACTGTCAGCGCTACTCTGCCGTGCTTTCACTTCACCTCTCCCCTTCTACGTCCGTTGATGGCACACACTCGCATTAAAATACACATACACAAACACTGGCATACACAGCGCTGTTTTTTATATTCTTCTGTTGCTTTTTGTTAAGCCTGTAAGTGTGTGTGTATGTGCGCACGCGTCATCACGTTTTTGTATGAGTGTGTGCCAATGACAGCATTTGTGGTTGTTGTTGCTATTGGAAAACATCAACATAGCTGCACATCAGGACGGCAGCACAGCAGTAGGCAAAATACCACATACCACCACAACAACAACAACAACAACAATAGTGGCTACAACAAGCACATTTACCATCATGCCATCATGCCATCAACAATACAATTGACAATTTGATTAATTGGACGCCCCGTTGTGCGTTGGTATGCTGCGCTTGCTCGTGCCGCCACTTCCGCCCGCTGTGCAGCCGCTCTGAGGCTTCGACTGCCACCTCAGCGCAGCTCATCCCAGCGCCCACTCATACTTCCTTTTGTGCGCACCGCCGGCATCAATCTGTTTGCCATGTAATGTGTTTCTTTTCGCTCGCATCAAACCAGTCACCACTCAACGCAGCGCGCGTAGGCATCACCATTGCGGTTGACATTGGTATTTTGTGATGTGCTTGCTTGCAAATTTTCTGCCTTTATTCCGCAAAACTTCATTGCTTTCATTTATTTCCCCATTTTTTTCATTTACAGGTAAATTATTGTTTCGAGTTATTGAAATGCGATTGGAAAAAATGCATTGTGTGCATGTGGCAGTTATGTAAATGTGTCCTTAAAGTGGCATCGCCCACTTGATATGCCAGCATAGGTGAAAGTATAATATAACACGAGCTGAATGCAGGGAGTGGGCATAGATTAATTTTCAATATGCAAATCACTTCTCGAATTTATGCACTCCACATTTTTATTATTGCTGGCGAATTTTGAAAGCTTTGAATAAACTGCTCTGCAGAATTTAAGAGCATTTTTAAAGCAAGAACTTTGTTGCCGAAATGCCTTAACAAAAATTAAATTTTTTTATACTGCAATAAAATATTAATTGCTTGGCACCATTTAAAATAGAGCTGTTAAAAATAGTTTCAAAAAGTCTCATGAAACATTGCCTGTACTTAACATTCTAAACATTTCACCGTTTTCTTACAAGAATAACTATGCTAAATCTAAAAATTTCTGTTTCCAGTGGCAGTCGAAATTTTTTTGGTTTTCATCTTATATTGGTAGTGAGCAAAGGTAGCAATTCTTTATTGGTAGGATCGACATATCTGCAACAAATTGAAATAGAATATTGCTAAAGGTTTTATCAAAACTAGATTTGGGTATTCCCGATTTTGAAGAATTAGTACAAAAAAAATTCAGGATAAGATATTTCAAAAACTGCAATATAATTGTGTGCAAATCGCTTTTGGCGAATATTTTCTATTCAATGCGAAAATCCCTCTAACTTCCATTATCCTTTTAGCAATAAAAAGGCTCATGATTATGCATATGATGAACAAACTGCACTGACCGGTGGAATATAGAAGGAATACGCGCATTTATTGAATGCAACAAGCGTGTTTCTCCAAATCAAAAAAAAATATAACTGTACAACAACAACAAGCAGTCATAAATCCATGCAATTAGCGCAATTATTACTATTATGCTAGTCACGCACACAAACAAAAATTTCAGCTTTACATTATTGTGCGTGAGTATGTGTGTGTTTATAGTAATTAAAGTAATTAAGTGAGCAATTAAGATATCAACTGCCTGTGTTAGTGTGTGTGAAAGTGTTAAATGCTGCGCTGTAATTGTACACCATTCACGCCACTGCAAGGTCGGCGCAATGCCACAAGAGCAAACGTTGCCACCTTCAGGCAAGTGACTTGGCAGTTAAATTACACAGAAGAGCACAAAGGGTTATTTAAATGAAGCTTGTATCAAAACGAAATACCGGAATAGATATAGCAAAAATTTTCAGTATAAAAGTGCACTCGGAAACAATAGAAGCATCGGAATCGAGACATTTTAATAAAGCAGAAGTAACAAAATCGGAAACGGTAAAATAATTTTATTAACTTTTTATAATAATTTTTCATTTAAACCAAATGCAACTTTTTAGTGTTTCAACTATTTCCAAAGTCTTCATAAAATACAAAACCCAAACACAATGGATTTTTTAACACATTCAAGGAGCCACTATCGGTAACTAAATATTTCTGAAATTGGAAACAAATGAAAACGTTTGTCTACTTAATTTCTTGTACATGCAAACCATTTAAGTTTTTGCATATATTTCATACAAATTATAAGTACATACAATTTCTATCTACTATGTAACTGCCCACTGAAAATGCTGAAAAATAAAAGCGCACTATTGACGCAGCAGGTAATAAAATTTAAAAAACTATTTACAAAGAGTTTTCTACCCACATGATAACTCTTTTTATGCCACAATTTTATTGTATTTTTTTAACTTTGGCACAGAAATATTGTATTTCAATGCCATTACATTCTGTGTTTTTGTTGCAGTGAAAAGCTGCTTAAATCTGCTTTAGTCGTTTTTCGAATCTGGCTTATGAACAGACAAGTTTACCAAAATATTATGTTTTTTATGAAGTGCATGATTGTTGCAAGTCTATAGCATTCGATTTGTTGCAAAGTGCTTGCAAAGGGGGACTTCATTTTTCAAATGTTATTTCCTCAATTTTATTTTGTTATTTGAATTGCTATAAAATGCCAATATGAAGTTTACAGCACAATGTTGCTTATATACAATATATTGCTTGCTACATATATATATGCTCCCTTCAACAATGTCAACAGTGCGTATACTTACTATTTGCAATTGCCAACGAAAAGCATATCACTCATACGCACCCCTAAACTTTTTGCAACATTCATTCGCTTATTGCATACAAAAGTTTACTACTATTCTCATCAACACAGACAATTTCCAGTATTTTTTTGCAAAAGTTTTGCAATGCTGCAAAATAGACTAGCTGCTGTTTGTGCATGAGAAAGCAACAGCAACGAATAGCGAAATGCTTGCGTGCAAATATTTTACATGCTTTTTTGTTGCACACATATAAATAGAAAGAATCTCTGCTTGTTTATATGACAAATATTTTAAGCAAAAAAATATATAAAAAGAAATAGTAAGGAATATTTCAGTGGAATTGCATCGACAACGCATTGCACTACAACGAGTGGGCAGCATAGTGTAGATAGATGGATCCGTATGTGGCAAGAAAGACTTTATCCGTGCAAGTAACACAAATTTTCGGCAAGTTGGGTAAGAATGCTAATAAGCATTTATAATATAATATCTTGAACTACACTTTTTATTATTCGATGAAAGTTTAGTATAAAAAATTTTTACATCATATAAATCTGGCAAAGCGAGTAGCTCTGTTATTGTATTTTTAATGTAATAGTTTCAACCATTTCGATATTGTCACAGATCGTAAGTTTCGTGTTCTTTATTCGTCTTATATTTTGAAAAAGATCTCAAGTAAAATTTCTCTCTAACTTTAAAATAATCTACATAGCTTACGAGTTTTTAATGTTTGTGTCGGCTTTCTAAATAAGTGTGACAGGGTTCTTTTTCATTTAAGCGATGAAATATAAAATTCCAACTCTGTCGAAGAAAGCTACGCCTTAAACCTCGATTACCCTGGTCCTGTTGCACCCATAATACATGTGCAATCTATACTAATGAGTGCAGTGCCGTCTACAGAGTTACTTTATATGTCGAGTTTGTGTGTTTGTGCGTATCTGTATGTTATTTGTTTTTCCTAAGCTCGTTACTTGAAATTAAGTAGACCCAAGATGTACCTTTCACTCAAAATTCACATTACATTTCGTTAAAAAAAAACCGACGGATAATCCGCCAAAGGGAGATCTTTCAATGGATTCAGAGAATTTCGGTTTCCATAGTGCTCAGCGTTAAGTTTAGGGTGTATATGCCAAAGCACACACATGCAAAAGGCGCATGCATGCATGCACACAGACACAGACACAGCATGGCCCAGGGCGAGAGCAGAGAGAAAGATATGCGACTTAAATATGGCATGTTTTAAATTTGCATATATGCAACTAAAAAAGAGTTGCCCGCTTCGTATTTTTCACGCTTCATACATTCCGTCATTTCCTGCTGTTGCTGCAACCCTTGCACTCTGCACAAATGCGTCCCCCCATCTTCTCTCCGTTCTACCTGCCCGAGCTGCGTTGCGCTGACAGCATCTCATATCTCGATGCGCTCAAAAGCCAGTGACGAATTTCTATTGCCAACATGTATTTTATTTTATCGTTTGTTTGTTGGCGACATACGTATGATGCTCTTGTTGTTGTTGACAGCAATTTGCTGCTGTTGTTGTTGTCGCTGTTGCTGCTGCTGTTTTTGTTTTTGTTTGCATTTACAACGAATGTTGTTATTTATTTAACTTAGCATGGCGTTTGCTTTGGTTGCTCTTTTTGTTGTAATGTTGTTGTCAGTGCCATTGCCGTTGTTGTTGTTGCTGTTGTTTGTGTTTTTGTTGCCCTTACAGTCTGCTGCTTTTTGCATTCTGTGCTTTGCATTTGCTTTTGTATACTGGCACCGTTCGCAATTCGCTTGTATTTTTGATGCATTTGCAGAGCGTTTTATCACAGGTTAGCTTTGCAGTTGGCCCGCTTTGTCGTTGTTGTAGCATTGTCGTTTTTATTGTGTGTGGCCATGTGTGTGTGTATTTGTAGGACAGTCATGTTACCTTGATTTTTCCTTACTGCTTCCGGTGCATTTTGTATATGCAACTTTGTTGTTGTCACACCGTCTGCTGTGGCTGCCTTTTGTTGATTTTGGTTGTTGTTGTCGTCGTCGTTTTTGTTGTCACTTATTTTTATGCATTTTCACAGGAAATATTTTATTTGCTCAACATTTTGTTTATTGCAATTTGTATAAAATGCTAACTACATTTTTAGTACTATACCATAAGAAAGTGTATGTGTGTGTGTATGGAAAAGAAGTTTCTATATGTGCTTGACTGGAGGAAGCTATAAATTGTATTTAGCCGGTAGTAGCAACTTTTTCGAAGCATTTTGTGAGCGTTTATTAATGATTTTGTACAAACAAGATAGAATCTTTTATAGTACATACATCGAATCCAAATACATTATTCAATTAGAGAGTTTGAGCATATAAATTTAGATGGTTATAAAATATTTCAAATATAAACCTTTTGTTTTTTAATTAATTAATTACAAATACAAATTCTTAATTCGTTAAAAACTTAAATACTGCCGATTTAAAGCACCTACTGTTTCTATCTGCTTTTATATTATTTGGTAGCGAATTCCATAGTTTAGCAACACTAACAAAGAACAGCCTCGATGTTAAATTGAAATTAGTTTCTGGTGTAATTATATTCAATGTCCGATTTGATGCTGCAAATTTCATGTTTTTATATAAAGATTTCGCACACTTTGTATGTAAAAGTTTGTGAAGAAAAATAATGGTGAAAAGGAAACGATAGATCACTTCCTGTGTAAATGTCCTGCCCTAGCAAGAGGATAACTCAAAACACTAGGAAAGGCTTTTCTAGAGAACATCGAAAGTTAAATGTGGAACATGGCAGATTATCCATATATCAGGCACTTGCTTCAAGATGTCATGCTCTCTAAAGTGACTGACTAAAAAGAGACTCGTACTATAAAAAGTTATCGTGAGCAATTATTGGCACTCGTCACCACTCCTCAGACAATGCCACGTATGAGTAACCTACAATTCGTAGCTAATTATAACTCATACGTCACTTTATGGCCTCTTTAAAGTTGTCGTCCTTATACGCGAACAAACCTTTATAAATCTTTTCTGCAATACGAAATTTTACACGCACATGAAATTTGCAATAAAAATGTGGTACTTTTTGATGCTCTTGACTCTTGATCCTACAACTCTACACAACTGCTTCACGTGCGGTAGTTACAACACTTTCAAGTGACACAGTTTTCAGGTGCTTCATTGCAAAAGTGCTTCTCCACCACTTACTCGCTTTGCCAGCACTCCACCGCCGCACGCTGCCCACGTTGGCGCTGCTTCTGGTCGGCACTCGACGCTGCACTACAACTGGACAAACATTCATTTAGTGCACTATGGCCACTCAAGCGACTGATTTATGCACTTAAAAGGGTCAAAACAAGCTGCAAGTTATGGCAGCAAGCAAGCTTTGCTATTTCTCATTCACTTTTTTTGGCATTTCATAAAAAGTGAAAGGCAAGAAAGGCAAGACACAGCAAAAATTTGTATTACAAAGAAAAATTTCAAGGAAAAACTTCTACGAAAGTGCCAAAGTGTAGGAGGATTGTCGTCAGAATAAAAAAGAGAACACTGGCATTAATTGCGAGCTGCTTTAATTTTTTTTTTATTGTAGCCACAGCAAACAAGGACTATACCAGGGCTGGAATTTGTCGAATAAAATTTACATTTAAATACATAATTGTAATTTTTAATAATATTTAATTAAATAGTATTATATTCCAGCCATGATCCTTACTAAAATTTCTATGCTCACTAGCCAAAGTACTAAACCGTAAGCATAAAATTTACATGCAAAAGATATGCACGTAAATATATTTATTCTCAACATGTATGCGTAAAAAGTGTAAACAATTTGTCCTTGGCTAGGTCAAATAAGTTTTCATGGCATGGCGTATGACTGCTCCGCAGCCATGCAAATTATATTACTCATACGTTAGCGTGTGCAACAGAAGCGTTATTTTTTAGGCAAATTTGCTTCGTTCAATTTTTAAACACAAAATTCAATTTTTGCTTTTATAAAATTTGCATAAAATTAAACTTCCTGCGTTTACTTGCCACACTTTGCCTGCTCAACATGCAGTTTTCGTGGCTTTCGCGCTCTCAAAATGGGCTGCACACACAGAAGCCTCCCATTTAAAGTTGTTACAACATGCCACCTTGTGCTGTTGTATGCACCTGCAGCAGCTGCAGCCACATTCCGTGCGCACGTTCCTTTTGCAGCAGCTTGCCGCTTGGCCGTTGGCTTCTTGGTTCTTCCTCGTTGCTACAGGCTGCCAGCATGCACCCACACTCTCACACGAATGGCCACTTGACTACTTGACTTGTGTGCTCGCACTCCACAACTCGCGCACATTAATCATTTTTATTAAACAGCATTTTCCTTCCACAGTTTTCCCCTTTTTATTAAATTTCTGTTTTTTTGCATTTTGTCGACTCAGCTTCTTCTACTACTTTCTCTTTTGAATTTCATTTTTTATGCTCTTATTGTTGTTTTTGTTACTGTCTTCTCACACTGAGTTGCGCTTAACTTTTTAATTTTTCATCTGTACAACAACACCGGCAACTGTGGCGCACATAAAGCGTGCAAATATGCAATCAACTGCAGCAGCGGCTTGAGCAACACCAACAACGCAGTGCGTCCAGCCAGTCCAGTTCGCGTGCACTTCGAGTTGCCGCTTGACACCAGCTGTTGTTCTTGCCACAGTTTACACGCAAAACTAGCAGCAAGCAAAGCAAAACGGGCGACAGGCAAATGCAGAGAGTGCAGCCAATACGGCCACAAGCTCTTCATATTGTTGCTAGCTAGCTATTATCCATTGTTGTTGTTGTATAATGACAAATTGTTCGCTCGATTGCGTTTTTAATTGAATAAATCACGTTAAGAGCGCAAACATTTTGTTTTATGGCTTTTATGAAAGCTATACAATTTCTCTTGTCTTTTTAAAATCATTTAAATTCAGGTATTTTTTCAAAAAAAAAACATAAATGCTACATTGATTTACATTTGACTATTTTGACTGCTTATTATTAATGTGGCTATTACAACTGGAGCAAGTTTCAACATAGTTGTCGTTAACTTGCCTTAAACTTCGATACCACTTCTTTTACTTGTTCCCTACACTGAAGGCAAGATAGATCGCCCTCTAGTGCGTTTTCGTTCGAAATGATTTGCTTTTTTATAAGCTTTATATTAACTTCACTTCAGGTATGTAGTGGAATCTAGTAATCAATTTTTCACCCACTTCCCGACTACTTACAGATCTGAAACTTTGCATACATACGTAAACACGATGACAATACATGAATCAATCATAAAAATATAAAAATTATAACTTTAAACAAAGTTATTAGCGAAACTGCAATAGCCAATCAGAGCACAGATAGAAGAAGAAGCACGTAGGGACAGACGTAGTTGTTTGGTTGATGGTGGTTTGTAATTCTCGTTTGCTTTATACAGTTCTGTAGTCAGTCTTCATTTACTTTCATTGCAGATGGTGGTTTGTAATTCTCGTTTGCTTTATAGTTGGACGGTGATTACACCCTACTTTCTTGTGTTCAAGTTAAGACTATACTTCATAGGATCAATCTGTAGTCAGTCTTCATTTACTTTCATTGCAAAATGAAGTATGTATTTCTGCACCCGCGATGAGGAGGTATATTGTTTTACTTGTAGCATTGCTTTACAAGAAAAGTGCTCTTCAACAAAGGCATTCATATTAATCAAACAGTAAAATATGTACTGACAAAATTTTAGAAATAGTCAAAAATATACATGTACATATGTTTGCAAAGGGCGAATTGACACATATGTATATTGTGTATGCAAATACACATGCATATATAATAGAATTTGGTTTTTATTAACTCCAGATTTGTGTATACCTTTAGAACTACACATCACACATCAATGAAACTCGGTAGGAACTTACTACATATCCATATCCTTCTACTGAGAAAATAAGGGGGCACTGGATAAGGGGGCGTGGCACTCCCCATACAAACAAAATTTTTGATCTCGATTAGCTTTGGAACTAAAGGTCGTGCAGCATTGAAATTTCGTATGCAGTCGCCTCTTGGATGTGTCGTCCCACTGGTAAAATTTTGTGGGCGTAGGACAAGGGGCGTGGCACTTTTTTATCAACTCCAGATTCGTGTATAACTTTAGACCTACACATCACACATCAATGAAACTCGGTAGGAACTTACTACATATCCATATCCTTCTACTGAGAAAATAAGGCGTGCACTGGATAAGGGGGCATGGCACCGCCCATACAAACCAAATTTTTGATCTCGATTAGCTTTGGAACTAAAGGTCGTGCAGCATTGAAATTTCGTATGCAGTCGCCTCTTGGATGTGTCGTCCCACTGGTAAAATTTTATGGGCGTAGGATAAGGGGCGTGGCACTTTTTTATCAACTCCAGATTTGTGTATAACTTTAGAACTACAAATCACACATCAATGAAACTCGGTAGGAACTTACTACATATCCATATCCTTCTACTGAGAAAATAAGGCGGGCACTGGATAAGGGGGCGTGGCACCCCCCATACAAACAAAATTTTTGATCTCGATTAGCTTTGGAACTAAAGGTCGTGCAGCATTGAAATTTCGTATGCAGTCGCCTCTTGGATGTGTCGTCCCACTGGTAAAATTTTATGGGCGTAGGACAAGGGGCGTGGCACTTTTCAAGCAACTACACACTTGGGCTTCAGTTTATAATTATAGGTACACCACACATGAATGAAAAACGATAGGAACTTACTTGCCGCGCCCTGCTGGCAAAATAGCAACAACTCACCGCGTCACAAATATGCCACGTATTATTTGTTAAATTGAGGATATGACATATGACGATAGGAAACACTGTGAATACCCTAAATATTGTGTACTGCTCTGCAAGTTTAAAATTCTTTTTGCGAAAAATTTCAGAGCTGTAAAATTGAATTTATGGAAGACTAAAAAGTAGAAAATAAAATTATATAAAAAAAAACTTTTTAAAAATAAGCTTTAATGTACTAAAAAGTAGAAAATAAATTGTTTCCAAGTCACCTGTATCTTACTATTAATTAAAGCTTGTGCGCTCAATATCCATATTCAAAATATCTTTCATTACTAGAATCTATTTGCAAAAAATTATTTAAATAAAATATTGTGGTAACTGTTTGACAAATATTGAACACATGAGCGCCCCAAGCTTTTAGGGATAGTAAGATACAGGTGACTTGGAAACAATTTATTTTCTACTTTTTAGTACATTAAAGCTTATTTTTAAAAAGTTTTTTTTTATATAATTTTATTTGTTGTAGCGTTTTATTTTCCTGCTGGTGAAAAGCTTACAAAACTCTTTAATTTCTCATATTCATTCAAGCGAAATAACAGTTTAACAAACTATTTTAAATGCCCTTAGATAGCAATGCTTTAACATGACTCGTACATTGACAAAAGATTAAACAAACATTATTTAAAAAAAGAAGAAGTTAAAAAAAAGTAAACAAGAATTACAACTCCGCACTCAGCTCGTAAATGCGATCCATTAAAGTCTGCTTGGAAGATGTTTTGGGCATTTTAAGACCGAAGTGCATGTCCAAAATGCAGCGCAATTGTGCAACTGTACACGAAAGCAAAGTCTTGTTGGCCACCAGCTGCTCCACGTAGTCGTAACGTTTGATGTCATCATCGCTGCTCTTCGCCACTTTCGCAGCACTTGCACCGGCGGCTGCACCACTGGCCGCACGTTTCTTCGCAGGCTCCAAATCGACACCGAACGCCTCATCGATCTGTGGCAGCAGTTGTGCAATACGCACATCTTGCATTTCCGTATTGGGCACATCACTTTCGTCTGCCGCTTCGGTTGTAATGTTCAGCGCTAATCCAAGCAGATTGCTCTGAAGTTTGTCTAAGATAGGATCGTTTAACAGATTGGGCTGATACTCAATGCGCAGCTTGCGTATGACCTTCTGAAAGAGTTTGACGCCGTCTTCGGATGCCTCGTTCTCTGTGGAATTCCAATCGGCAAAGTCTATTTGGCGTATTTGCTTGGCCATAGGCAAGTAGACAATTTTGAAGCCATCGCCCGAAAGCAATGAGCGGAACGTATCGGTCTCTTGCTCTGCATTCTGCGACTCAAATGGTTTCAGCGCCTCCACCGGCACCAACGCCACATACCGCGGAATGGATCTGCGCTTGCGCATGAACAGACATACAGCAATCTTATCCCGCTGCAGGCAACGTTCCCAAAGCGCACGGAATAGACGCTTCGAACCCACAATGGACTGCTCGTCGGGATACATAAAATTACAGGGTTTATAGTAGAAATTCTGCGGCAGCTCCGATTTCGGTTTGAAGCCGAGCAGCATCATGCCCGGCGCGTGTAAGTTTCGCACATGCACCATTTGCGTCGGTGAAATTCGTATGGGCATGTTGCCTAAATTAATTTCAGACCAGCCGCCACTGAACTTCACATTATACTCCTCCTGCACCTCCATGGTTGAGCCGCTCGTTTTACGCACCATGGTTGTCAGCTTCTGCTGTACAATCGAGTTGTCTTTCCGCAGCAGTTTCACCTTGCGCGGATAGTACTGGTTCTTGAAGTAATTATAGTACTGCACAGAGAGATCTAGATTAGGACCCAGCAATAATTTAAAATGACCTAGACAACGCTTGAGGAAATCCTGTCGCAGCTTGCGGTCGGTGAGCTTCTCGCGCAGCAATTGTGGATCCTGCGGCTGGAAACTATCCAATTCGATATCTAGAAATAACATGCATTTTGACTAAGTCTTTCGCCAGAATTAGAAAAACAAAATCACGACACACCTCTTACCATCGTCAGGAATTGCTTGTAGAACAACTCATAGTTGAATTCATCCACCATGGGTATAACATGAAACTCAATTTCACGCCCCTCCAGATCATTTGCTTTTCGCAAAGCCATCTTGTACTCTGGCGAATTCACAATGTGTGGCGTCTCCCTATCGGTCAGATAAACTATGGTGCCATTGTTTACCAAGTAGCCACATTCATCGAACAGATTGATACACAAACGCATAGCGCTGGCAAAGCTGCAGCCTCCGTCAGCCGCAAAACCATACTGATCCCCGAAGATATCAGCCGATGTGTTGATAAACTGCATTAAGTGCTCCACTATGGGTTTTGACAGTTGCCGAAGCGGCAAAAAGACAGCACAGTTTTCCGGCACAGAAATATTCTCCAAGCAGCCCGGCTCATAGGGATCCGGGCTGTGTTTGGTGTTTGTAAAAAGCACACCCAGCAGATCCTTGTCGTTGACAACCAAACCCGATATGAATGCGCCACGAACTATTTCCAAAGCCTCCGTGAGTAGCTTCCGATTCGCATACAAACTGGCGTCCACCTGAAAATTAAACAATCATTAAGTATTTCAAAAACATTAAGTATTTCCATATCATAAAAAATCACCACAAATAACAATGCTTCGCGCCCATTAAAATCCCGCTTCAATGGATCGTCTTCATCTTCAGAGTCTGAGATTAAAACGTCGTCTTCCGGACGCCAAGTGCTGGCCATGGTTGATAGATAGCTTTGCTGGTATTTTGTTGTTTATATAGAAATCTAATCCCGCACCTTTCGTTGATCAAATTCTTCTGTTTTGGAAAACAAACTGCAGAATTATGGCCTTTATTTGTTTTATTTAAAATTTCATCATAGTTTACATTAGAGATGGGTAATCGAAAACATTCGATTAGTTGAATATGAATTCACCAATTATTTAGTTTTTTAAAGTTGACTAGTCACTATCAAAAAATCTAAAGTGACTACTTAATACGGCTATGTATTTTTATAACATTTTTATTGTAAGCGTTTGCGTACTGACAAAATCTCACCAAGCGTAGTTCGACTACTCGCTTAAGCTACTCATCCCTAGCTTCCAGAAGAAGAAGCAATAAATACAAGTGCAATCAATTTGCTTGCAAACAGCTGTTTCATTTCGGTGGCAGTGAATTGATTGAGCGATTGTGAATAGTTGAACCATCGATAGTCTGCTGCCAGCTGGTCCAGCTTTTTTCGCTCAATCTTTCTGAAACACTCAGCGTGAACACTTATTTCAATTTGCTAAAAGCAGTACGAAGTTATAAAGCAAGTGAACGTAAAATTCCATTAAGTTCAAAAAGGTGAGCCCAAGCGCAAAGGACTAAACGTGGAAATTTGTTAATTTTGAATTATTTTACAAATAGTGAAAATGAGTTCCAATTCTGTTTATGATGACGATGATGCTGGAAAATTCACGAGAAAAGCGAAGGAATCGCCGTTTATGTTGATTGGTGAGTGCTGATGAAATCGCTGCTATTTCACGAACAAATCACGGGACATTCACTTGCTATTTAAAGGTTTCTGCCAAAAGCTAAAGTGGTTATTAAATAAGTTCTCAAAAGTTTGGCCAAAGTTTGTGGAGCTTGTGACGTCAGTGGAATACTTCCCCACACGCGCTTTCTGCTCATTTTATCATTTTTGGGGTAATACATTCTGTCGTGTTCAATGTGTTGTTCTGTCAAGGTGGGCGATAATTGACCTTGGCCTCGTCAGCTGGCATTTTAGGGGTATTCTTGAATGCTGTAAAATTCGTTCTCCGTTACGGGCAGTAATTATGACAGCTTAATTTTCTAAGTATTTTGGAAAGTGGATAATTATTATTGCTAGCGTTATCTAACGTCTGTGAACCGCTGCTTAGAGTGGCGATGCCGCATTTGCTTTCCTCTAGTTATGAGCTTATGATGTAACCGCCAACGTGAATTGCCACTTTGGCATCATTTCAGCGCAATCGCTAGTCAAATTTAACAATCCATTGTATTTTTGATTAATTTGCACACCAATTGGAAACGATTAGACTATGGAGCCTTGACACTGAAGATGGTTAGTTTTCACTTTAAGGCCTTAAATTTGTTCGCAAAATTGCACGTAGTCCAGTTTATGTGATTCACCATACCACAGTGGCGTGGCAAACAATTACCAAAATTTGGCTGAAATTAAAAAAAGACAAGAATATAAAACTTGCTGTGGTGCATGTTGTATGTAAATAAACTTATTTTTTCCACACAGATTTCGAAAACCATTAAAACGTGCATATGTGCATATGTATGTATGAACGAGTGTATAGCTACATATATAATGCAGCATATGATCTGTTGTGAAATTCGAAATATAAACAGCATTCGTTATATAATATTTTACCCAGTTCTTCAAGCACGCATTTTGAATGAATATAAAACATTGCATACGTCACTGTGCGTCTCCTGCTTCTTGTCACCTCACACTTCTCAGACACATGCTTAGCCCTGAATTTCTCAGCGTTTGTTTTGCTTGTGTAAGCTAAAAGAGGTGAGCGAATTTGCGCGTGTACATACATATATCCGCGGGATACGCAATCGAAACCCGCTTGGAAACACCGCACACGCTCTCAACCGAAATGTGGTCTTTCTCGCGCATCTAGTATACTCCACGCCGTACCAGACAGCGATAATAAGAAATCGTCATGCCGTATCGTATCACGGCGAAAAACAGCTGAGCAGCTGTGTTCTGCTGCCCGGCTTGGCGGAAATATGCTTGTTTTTATTCCATCTTTTTTGCACTCTTGCACATTTGTATTCGCGGAATATTGAGAGTCTGCGTCTAATTACGATAACAACGCACGTGCCTTGCTCCAACTGATGATCTCTTTCCTGGCATACAGTTCCAAACAATTTCGAACTTTTGGTTATGTTTTGATTTAAAAATAGTTATTTTGTGCTATTTTTACACTTCTTCGTTGTTTAGCTACGTATGGTAAATGCCTGTGATATTGCGAAATGATTTTAGTTTGTTTGTGCGCGTTTTGTAGAAAATTTCTCCCACAATTCTACAAAAAGATTAAACTATTTGATCTTGCCAAATTTGATTATATCTTAAAATAGGCCGTTATCCTCAAAAGTATAATTTGCTGTGATTATAAGAAGTCACATTTTAAATGAAAGTTTTTAACTTTTAATTTGTTTACTCCTTTCCAGGTATTGCTGGCTTCATCGGCGCGGGTTTATATGGCGCGTACAAATACAAGCACCGTGGTACCATGAGCACGAGTGTCTTCCTCATGCAGTTGCGTGTGGGAGCTCAAAGCGCTGTTGTTGGCGCGCTGACCTTGGGCCTGGCTTACACCATGGTTAATGACTACCTGCTCAAGAAGGAGAAGAAAGAAGAGTAATGCCTAATGAATTTTAGTTCATTTCTTATTTAACATTTTAGTTTTGTAAGACAAAGAAAATATTCTTATAAAATAGTCAATAGAAAGATACACACAAAATCAAAAAAGTTAGACAAGTACAAAGGCTTATTTTGCAACATCTGTGCAAAAGTGTGACATTCAGAGAATGTATATATAAATACAACTTAAAGAAAATTGTACGTGCGTGTGTATATTAAAAAAGACAGCGCAGAAAAGAGTGCAATAAAAACTGCACAAAGCGAATATTTAAAATGTACAAGTAAACAAAAACTCTATACATACTAAGCATTTTTTTCTTAAGGTCTAATAATATTTGCAATTTATTTATTTTATTTCTTTGTATTGTAATTTCCTGCTATTTCATTTTCCTCTTGTAATTTAATTTCCTGTTCTTTTATTTTCTTATTCCATGCTCATTTTCCTCTTTTTTTGTCACTTTCAGTTCAAGTCTAAATTGAATTATATTTTGTTGAGATTGGCTAAAAACTCTTTATTTGAGACCTGAAAAATTTGGTTGAGAATCTTCGTTTTAGCGACATCCACACCACAGAGACACAAACAGTGTCACAGACGCATGCACTCACACACACCGACACTCAGAGTGCGACACATCCAACCGTCAACGCCCCCACTCGATACACTCAGAAATGCGCCGCGACTATGCGGAATAATTAGTTTAAGTATTTAAATTGTATAACAATTATATAATATTTCATTTAAAAACTGCAAATAAACTAACAAACAGAAAATGTATGCTTTAATACCACTACACAATAGGATCGAAAGTGTACCTTCAGACGACGATACATACATAAGGAAATTGAAATATTCCACCTTTTCTATTGTCTGTGATATTCGTATTAAATAACGCGAGTAAAAAATTAAATAATAACTTTCAAAACACGCCAATCTTTGATGTAAAAGCTTATTTTTACGATATAATTTTAATTTTATTTCATTACATTACGGAATATAAATACGTAATACGAATATGTATAATTAAAATCGAAAATAAAAGAGTTTAAGTTGGAAATGTGAAATTAACTAAAAATTGCTATCTCTTATATACTGTAGGAGGAAAGAAACGTCTAGTAAACTGAACTTTGTGCTGTTCACGAACAACACTATAACCGAACCTACATACTACATACATAGGCGGTTATGGCTCGTGACCACTGATATTTCGCCAAAGTTCATACATACATACGTTCGCCGACAAGACGGCATATGGCGACAAATTTAAATGTACAATGTATTAGGCACCTGATGGTATAAAATGGACATTTAGCTACACCAACGCAGATAATTGAGAGTATCGGCAAAAGATGAACAATATATTGAATATAAACATACAAATGATGCATATAGCCCCGCCATTACCCTGCACTATTCCGTAGTTTATATACATACATATGTTTGTCCCAATACTGTCCGATATCGATATTTCGAGTGAAACCAAACTATTTTTGTTGGATACTTTTGTAAAAGGGTAATTCTGAGAAGACAAAAATCTATACTAAATTAAATTCTCGCATTAACTCGTGTACACGTTCTATTTAAGCACAAATTGACAGGACAGCCGGGACTGAAAGTGGCAAAGAATACTCTTGGAGAAGATTTTGAAAAACAAGTTTCATTAAACGTTATGCGACAGGTATTAAACCTCGTTGTAGGTACAATAAAAACCATATTTTACAATGTAGAATAACTTTATTCTGCCGTAATCAATACGGTAAAAACCTTTTATAGAACAAAATTTTTAAACGCTGCACTAATTTTTAAGCGGTAGTAGCAGCGGCACCAGCAGCAGCGGTGGTAGTGGCGGCATTTTCTTCCTTGATGCGATCCTTCTTGAGAGGACCCATGAAGGCCAACTTGTCGGCAGGTGTCTGGAAACGACCATGACCCATCTTGGACGAAGTATCGATAAACTTCAGGTTGATTTGTTCCACAGCCGAGCGCTTGGTGTGCTTCAACAACGACTTGCGCAGAGTAATGATGCGCTTTTTGGATCCAATGCAGCAACCCTTCAGCATGACGAAGTCATTATTAACCTCACCATAATGGGGGAAACCACCCATGGGAGTAATGCTCTTGTCGGTCAAATCGTACTCGGTAGACGCATTATTTTTGATGACCTGCGGAATGGAAAATAAAATAATTTAATTAAAAAATGGTCCTCTTCGATTGAAATAAATTCATTAATCGAAATGTCAGTCCTATCATTAAAAATCATGATTTATCAATAAGCATATATAATTGATTCGATGTCGGTTGCTTATAGTGATTGTATCATCATAAAAACGCAAAAACAAACATATACGAGTAAATAGCATGAAAACCAACCTTGCCGTCCTTGGTGTGAATGCCAGCACCAATGCGGTAGATCTTCTTGTTGATCTCGGTACGATGATGGTAGCCCTTCTGACCGGCACGTGCCACAGTGAAGGACACACGGGATGGATGCCAGGCGCCAATACACGCAACCTTACGCAGACCCTTGTGCGTCTTGCGTGGTAGTTTCTTGGTGTGGAAACGAGCAGTGACACCCTTGAAACCCTTTCCCTTGGTCACACCCACACAATCGATCATTTCGTCTTGACCGAAAACGTTGCTGACTTGCACGGGCTTTTCCAAATGTTCCTTAACCCACTTGACCTTTTCCTCAATGGAACCGCCGTTCAATTGAATCTCCATGATATGCGCCTTCTTTTGGCGTTGCTTGATCAGACGGATCTGTGAAGTCGAAAGGTAGGAATGTGTTAATACTCAAATACTTTTGGATTTGGTAAAGCTGTTCGTGATATGGTTTAACTGCACGATTATTGCCCAAGCGGCTACGCACAGTTTATGGAATATATCAAGAATCGCCACCCGAAGGGCAATTTTCTCTGCGACGTTGCGGTTATATAACTGTGTATCGAACATCACAGCAAGACCGCCTTTTAGGAACACTGGCTCAAGACGCACAGCCATTGCGATCCGAAGACTGCTCAGGCATACATCGAGTGCAAATGAACCAAGGACGTCGCTTTTACAAGTAAAAATACTAAATTGTGAAAAATTGCTTACCTGCGAGTGAGCAAGCACGCGGATGACCTTGCAGTAACGGAGCATCTTACGGAAGTCATTCTCAATGCTCTTTTTGCCCAAATCGTCGGTCCATTTCTTGCTAGACTTTGTGAAAGCCTTCTTCTTTGACTTGTACCTGCATCAACGAACAATTGCATGGGCATGCAGTTAGTTTCATAATTTTCGAGCTTTTTGACACATAACCGTTATATGCGAGGTGTGAATATCTTTTTGGAAGCAGCCTCTTCATTCATTGCCTTTTCCGTGTGCGTGGCCCAATCGAGAAACGCTTGCAAAGAAAAACGGAAGCAAACCTCATCGCAATTTCCAGCGAGCGGAGATTATAAACTTCCATGTCGTGCTCACGGGATAAGCAGTTTAAAAATTCGTACGCAAAGACCCCAGGGGTCTCAGTCAATACAAATTTACGCTCACACGACTAATGTATTTTTTAAAAGCTCTCTCAGTGCAACACTGATCCAAGAACTTTACAGATTTGTTCATTTAGTAAAATGGCAATAATTAAGAACAGGCGCAGAAAACTTGAGTCAAACGGAAGCCACTTTTGTTTTATTTAAACTTACATCAGAAGGAAGGCAGGCAGGGATGGTAAAATATGAATATCGTCATAATATCTCTCGGATACCATCTATCATCATGTGAAGTGTGATAAAAGAAAGTGGACAGAAGCAAACACGTGCTCTTTGACTCAAGCTTTGGCTGCTTGACAAAATCGAGGCAAAAGATAACCAACAAAAACTCACCAGTTCTTGTAGAAGCGACGACGGCACTCCTCAGACAAATGCTGAGCCCAGACGTTAACTAGGGCACGCAGGCCGAATGGAGTTTCAATGTAACCCACCGCGCCAACAACAATCATGGGTGGAGTCTCTAAGACGGTGACAGCCTCCACGACCTCCTTTTTGTTAATCTCTGTTGAGCAGAAGAATGTGATTAAACTCGTGCTCTTCACAGCTCAATAACAAAATTTAGTTTTAAATTGCTATAATCAGTCCGCCCTAGTTATATTATAATCATGGTTTATCATTTGTTTTCTAACCATAAATTTTAACTGTTTCTCATCACAAAAGCATATTTTTTGAAAAGTTGAGCAAACTTCAACTGCAATATTTACTTACTTGAGCCAGGACGATCGGCCTCACGCACAATATGAGTCATACCCGCCTTGTAGGCAATGAAGCAAGTCAAATGAACTGGCTTGCTGGGATCATCCTTGGGGAAGGCCTTAACCTTACCACGATGGCGAGCTGAGCGTTTCTTGGGGTAAAATGCCATGGAGCCATGGCGAGGCGCCGAAAACTTACGGTGAGACTGGAAGCGAATAAAATAATGGTCTTTCAAAAACATGGACTTGTTTCCAAATATTTAAAAGCCGAAATCAATTTTTAATATTGAAGATATTGGACAAAAGTGAGGTTAGATGGAACCAAAAATGGCGATTCACACGTGTCGCACCAAACACTTAAAAACTTCTTAACGATGAATACTTAAAAGTTTTACTACATCTTTGCGTTATACATTTGAGTAAATACAACCCAAAAAGGTTGATTGAATTATTGACTTGGAATATCCAGCTAAAGTTACTCACCATTTCTCAAAGCGTTTAAATGTACTTGCGTCCGTTCACGTTGGACGATGAAGACAGAAAGAAAGCTTTTCCTGCGACAAGACAAAACCAGCAGAAGCCATATTGGCTGTCAGCGACCTCTGTGAACAGATTGCGCGCGTTTGTCAGTGCTGCCAAATTCGGATTTTTCGTCACAACTACCCTTTTGTACAAAATGTACCGAATTGATGCGATTTCCGGATTTTTATATAAAAAAGGAATTACATAGTAAACGTTTTACAACGCTACACCAGAAAATTTTAACTGTTGAATTTTTTGTTTAATTCAATTGTTGAATTTCTCTGGTGTGACCCCACGAACAAGAAATAATTTTATAAATGTTTGAAAGCGAAGCAAAAATGTTTGCCACTTCTATTTATATTGACATACTGTTGCAGAAAATTTAAATGAAATTTGAAAATTTGCTGCGAAAATTGCGGTTTTCTGATCTCTATTTAGAGTTACTATTTATGGGATAACTTTGATGTAGGGAAAAATTATATGTGAATACGGGAAAGGGAGAATACTCTGCAATTGACAGTATGTAAGAATCTGATCCCTCATAAATTCTTTTTCAATTGTATTTGTGTCATTTTTGTTTAATGAGAACTCAACTTTTTATATAAAAACTGCCAAACGATTTTGATTTAAAAGAATTTCTCCATGAAACACATATAAAGATAACATATTTTATGCAGTAAATATAAGTTACACAAATAAACACAGAACAAATACAGCGTACACAACTTTGTTATTTTTCTATGCAACCAAACATTAAAGTTTCTTTTTATGGATATTTATTTGGTTTTCCTAGTTTCTTTTAAACTGTAATCCACATTTGCTGACTGAAAATTTGCATCTCTTCTGGCAGCACTGTATTCAAAATTGTTCAGCAACTGTTTATTAAACACAGCTAGGAATTGAACAAATTCATAATAATGCCTGAAACAAAACACCGACCACATCGCAGACCGATGCGATATTCCGCATTTTGAAACGAGTAGGCTTATGAGAACGTCAGAAATGGAACAGAACGGCCGACGACGATCGCAAATCGCAACGACCGACGATAGAACTGGTTCTAATTTCACGCTGCGCCCAATTTAGGGTTGCATTTTCCTAACAGCCGCAGTAATGATTTCATTACATTTCATTACAGCTGCTTATATGTTTTCTATTTTTAGACATGCCGTCCTAGGACATGCCAATAGAAAAAAGATACAAGCGGGTATGGAAACGAGTATGCTTGCTGACCTTTGAAGGAATGCTGCCGGCAGGCATAGTTTTTTAAGTTTTTTGAATTTATTGCGCCTTTATTGAATCGAAAATAAGCTGTCAACGGCCGTTTGCCGAATTTTGTTTACAGCGGCGTTCAATTGTATAGAAATTGAACTGCCGACGACCGTTGATTGCAGTTTATTTACTGCGGCAGGCCAAAAATTTGCATAGTTCTGCGAACGTGTTCGGTGTTGTGTTTCAGGCATAAAGAGAATTGTTGTAAATATGTAAATTGTGTACCATGTTCGCTAGTCATGCACATTTGAAACGAAAAACACCAGAAGACAAGGGAATTAATAGACAGGAGTTTATTGAACATTTGGTAGAAGAATATCACACTACAACCAACGTTGGTGAGCATTGGTGAAATAAATTGATGGTCACAAGTTAAATTGCTTAACTATTTCGGTCTTTCAGAGGCGCAGGAACAAGTAACTGCGAACCTGGCTAATTTCGCTTATGATCCGATAAATTGGAGCTACTTAAAGCAAGCGGAGGCTGTGGAACTCTTTGTTAATCTGCTGCGGCTGCCGAACGTACATTTGCAGCTGCACGGCTTGGCGGGTTTGTGCAACATATGCTTGGGTAAGCCTTAAAATTGGTGTTTTGATAAGATGTACAAATAACCTTCTTGAATTTCCAAAGATCATGAAGCACAGCAGCTCATCACATTCCCATTAAACCTGGCTATACTATTGGAACTTTTCCTAAAGAGTGAAAATACAGAAATTATATTGAATTGCGTAACGCTTTTCTATCAATTACTGAACGCAACAGTGAGTAAAGAAGTGAGGCAAGGTATAATTACGCCGGCAATACTCAAGCGATTTGGGGACTTGCGTCAAAAGACTGATGATAGACGACTTATTAACCTAGTCACTGTGTTCCTGGAGGATTACGGCAGCAGAACCGAAACTGTCAATCTGTGAGCTAGCAATGAGCCAAACACTGAGACGCTTTTGTAGCCAAACTGCCAAAAAGTGTAAAGAAGTCAATTTGGTAAAACGTTTTACACAGGCGGATTTGGAAAAGTTCACAGAATTCACGGGTGATCGAAATCCCATACATGATACACAAACACCGCCCGCAGAACGGAGAGTACACGGCGCTCTGTTGAATGCGTTGATCGCAGGCATCATCGGCACCCAGTTGCCTGGGCCAGGCACAGTGGTTTTGGAGCAGAAATTCGCTTTTCCCAATGCTTGCCGCATTGACGTGGATACACACTTTTGTGTGCGGCTGGTAAAGGAGCGTAAAATATCGCTCGTGGAGTATGAATGCCGACAGAATAACATTTTAGTTTTCCACGGCGAAGCAAAACTGTTGACCAAACAATTTTAATACAGCTTTAGATTTTGAAAAACTGGAATCTTTTATTTATTATTTAAAATTTATTTGTTCTTCATTGCGCGCTTGCCCTCTCCCTTTTTCGGCGGTGCCTTGCCGCGCAGCTTTCGCAGCCGTTTCATTTCTTCCTTGAAGTCTTCGTGCTCATCGCGAAAGAGGCCATAAGACCGCAGATTCCTCATAAGTATATGCGTCTCTACGTGTCGCGGATACCAGTTGACAACATAGTCGCGCTTGTGTATCGGCTCCTCACTCAGCATTCTCACTACTTTCATGGACTTGTCATTAGTCGAACGCGCTACCTCGCCAAAGATCCTGTTTGAGAGGTAATTCATGCGGCGAGCATATTGTGTGCCCACCTTAATAAGATCACCGTATTTATAAGCGGACATGCTCTAAATTACTTGAATTATTGCAATATTCCTGCTGAGTAGTGTTGGTTTTTTGGTTATGTCACTTCCACCAAAAGCAGCTGTTTAATACAGGGCGCCCCAGAGGAGAAACTTCGCACACCGACTGCTCAAAACTTTTTGAATACCACCTCAATTATAATTGCCATTTTATTACACTTAGGGCCAGTTTCTCAGTGGATGTTTAAATCTAATTTGCGAATTGAGTTTAAATCTAGTTTAACTTTTCTTGAGTTTCATAGTGCATTTATTTAAATACGGAATAATGAATGGCAACTTCGAATATTTGACAATTGAACACAGCACAACTTGCCAAAAACATATGTTCAATTGTTCAATTATGGAGGCAGCGCGAGCTAAAAATTTTTCGTCGGCCGAAAGAAGTGAATTATTGGATATTCTTCAAAGAATCCACAGTTTATATTATTTATAATACTACGGGATCATTTATATGTGCTACACCATGCAGTTGTATGTTTAATTTGGCCGCTTATAAATTGCAATATTGTCGACGCAGCTTGCCTGCACATCCGAAATCAGCTGTTTATTTGTTTTCGATTGCAACTCTGTGCCGTACTTAAATGCCCACAACCGGGCATTTAAATTGTATTTAACTTCCCACTGTGAAACTGAAATTCCCTATTTAAACTGCAATCAGAGTTTAAACATCCACTGTGAAACTGGCCCTTAGCGACAGAAAAGGAAAAACAAACGCCAGATTTCATTGTACAACAATGCAAGCGGAGGGTTCCGCGCCCAGTATATCCGAAAGCTTTTGCTGATAAGTGGCTAAAGCGTTGGAATCGGTTACACCGCGGGCTTTACACGATAAATGCAATGCATTCAAATATTAGCCCAATTCACAATCTTGTGCATTTGAGATTGCAAATGTGCTCAATACCAAACATTTGCCGTCAATAGTGAACCGTGTTTTTACGTTTAGCTAGCATCACTTTTGGCAAAACACAAAACTCTCAGGTGATTGTCACAAAAACAGCTGATTCGCAAAAACTAAAATTATATTCTATGTACTGAAATTGTTGACTTCTATAAGAGTTATGCATAAAGCAAGTTTTAAAGAACAATTAGTGGACTCTTTGATAGACCAAGCTGCTGAAGAAATTTTATTCAACGAAGGTAAGAAAAATTTCTGTTAAATAATTCACTCAATAACAATTTTTTTCACCAACGTCATGCTCAGTCCACTTTTTGTTTGGCTTTTCTCTTTTTATGCGCCGCTTTATTCCCTTTATTTAAATTTTTGCTGATTTTGCGTTTATTTTTTAATTTTCTGTATCTGCTGTCAGATTGCAACCCTGGGTTGCAATCGCAGAGCAAATATAAACTACGGTTTTTAGGTGTTGTTTTTTTGCAACGATTGCACAATTGCATCTCTGTATATTTGGTTAGTGTAGAGTAAAATTATGCTACAAAATGTGCAATTGCAAGAAAGCAAGACGATTTGCACAAGATTAGCCCAATTCACAATCTTGTGCAAATGGTCTGGGATTTTTGCAATTGACAGTTTTGTAGCAAACTACTATCAAGACCATTTGCACAAGATTGTGAATTGGGCTATTGTATTTCCGTGAATTGTGTGCCCCTCTGCGGAATTCTTGTACAATTGTGTGACGAGCTCCTCGTGCAGTCTTTGGTAGAGATGCTGACGACGTGCTTGAAAGTCACTGCGCAAGTCGGCTAAACCCTCCACGCCCTGCAAAGGACCGTGTATGGTAAAGCCTCGTTCACATTCGACTTTTGCTTCGCTTTGCTTCAAAATTTCGCTTTGACAGATAAGTTCAATACATGCTTTTATATGAGGCTTGCTATGCAACTGCCCACAACTTCAATGGAAAAGGGTATTTGAAACTCCTTAAAAAAAAATTTGGCAGCAGTTATAAACCTGACGAGAACGGTACTTCCTTCTTCAATAATGGCAGCGAAATTTTCTTTCTGTGGGATTTCCACCATTTGTTTTGTAATGCGTATATTTTGTTTCTTCGACTTGGGTCAAGTTATTTTGCCCTTCATTTGCGATGGGTCGAGAGTTATTTTCCTTGTCATTTGCGATGGGTCGACATAATTTTTTATCCCATGCGATAATGGTTGTTGTCTTTGACTTCGGTCGAGAGTTATTTTCCTTGTCATTTGCGATGGGTCGACATATTTTTTTATCCCATGCCATAATGGTTGTTGTCTTTGACTTCGGTCGAGAGTTATTTTCCTTGTCATTTGCGAACGCCATTTTACATATGTCAGTTGGAAAATTTTAAATGTGAAATAGCCAGTAAAACTTGGATTGATATTCATAAATTTGAAGTCGATTAAAATCAATTTTAAACTTTTACGTAAGCGTATAATTTGAAGCATTATAGTACATAACAGCAGAAATCCATCCACGCGAAGTTGAACGAGAAGCCTTCCCAGCTCATTGTCAAAATCAAGCAATATTGTAAGATGCATGCGTATTCACATCAAGTTTTATTTTATAACATTTTGTGATAAGAAGAAGATAGAAAAACACATATACTAATTGTTTTCAATATTGAAAGGATTTTAAAATTATTAATCTACTAGCTGTTACCCCGCGTTTTTATAAAAATACCCAATGAGAATTATGCTCTGATTGGATCTTGCTGTATTTAATTGTATTTAATTTAATAGCAGTGTTTACCAGCCTGTATTTTACTGGTTTTCTGTTGAACAGCAGCGCTTCTCCTTGCTGATGCTTGTGATGTCTATATACTTGCCAAAATTAAAGTCACTCACATGGACCACCACTTTTTTACGGTACATAGATTGAAGGTGTGCCACGCCACCTTGTCCCTTGTCCCTTGCCTCTAAATCTATGTATATAAAATTCAAAATTATGTAAAAATGTTTACATGTATGTATGACTAAATACTAACAGAATAAAAATTTTAATGTTGTATGACTTGTAGTTCTAAAGACATACCAAATAAAAGATTTAAGTTGTATGAGGGGAGCCACGCCTCGTGTCCAATGCCCATTCCATTTTCCCAGTTGAAGAATACGGAGTTTCATTTATGTATGATATATAGCCCTAAAGTAATACCCAAATGTGGAGTTGATTGAAAAGTGCCACGCCCCTTGTCCTACGCCCATAAAATTGTACCAGTGGGACGGCTCATCCAAGAGGTTTTTGCATACAGAATTTCAATACTGAGCGACTTTTAGTTCCAAAGCTATTCGATATCATAGAACTAAGTTATATGAGGGGTGCCAAGTCCCCTTGTCCCACGCCCCTACATTTTTTCCAGCAGGAAGACACATCTAAACACTAACATAGTACAAAGTTTTAATGTTGTACACCTTGTGGTTTTAAAGATATTCCAAATCAATTATTTAAGTTGTATGGGAGGTGCCACGCCCTCTTGATTTATACAATTTTTTTATAGCCTTGACCATCCTTGGAACATCTATAGTCTATGTGCCAAATTTGGTTATGATCGATCAAGCGGTTTAGGACGCAACTCCGAACATACATACATACATATGTATATACATACATACATAACTTGAATTTTAAATTTTTATTTTAATTTTCTTGCAGGTCAAAATGTCTTTGTGGGCTTATACGCTGTGCATTGTTCCTGGATGCAGTGGGAACGGCCGCCTGTTCCGCATCCCTAAGGAGCCAGGGATGCGAGAAACGTGGCTGCGTCACCTGGGACTGCGGGGGGAAAACTTGAATGGAGCCACTCCGAGAGTTTGCCACAGGCATTTCGCTCCGGAGTGGCTTGGAAAAGTCAAGTTACTGAAAGGAGCAGTTCCCATGGGTAATTATATTTAAATATATAAAAAGTTATATATGTATATTTAAACAAAATTTTATTGCAGATACGCGAACCGGGGGGAATAGCTTCCAAATTTTGGAAAATATTTTAATTATGCCAGGTAAGTAATCTTATCTTCCTTAATTTACCTTATTTTATAATATATTTCTATTTCTAGCCGCAGCAGAAAATCCGCTGAAGCGGCGAATCAGCGTGGATCTGTTCGCCGACTTCAGCGAATCGCCGACGCCGGCCAAACAACGTAAGTAACATTTGAATAAAATTGTTTAAATTATAATAATTTTTAAATTTCTATCTGCAGCAGCGCTTATTCGCCACTTCAGCGAGGACCTGTTCGCTGGCTGGAGCGAATCGCCGCTGCCGTCCCAGCAGTTCCACCAACAGCAACTACAGCAGCAACAACTCCATCAGCAGCAGCTACTGCAAGAAGGTGAGTTAACTGTACTGTTATAAATTTATTAATATAATAATTTTTAAATTTTCTAGTCGCAGCAGAAAACCCGCTGAAGCGGCGGATCAGCGTTGACCTCTTAGCTGAGGAGTTCAGCGAATCGCCGCCGCCGGCCAAGCGACGTAAGTATATTGTAATAAGGACATCGTTGGGAGGAAGCTCCGTGCGGGGAGCTCCCCAATGGCCGCCAGGGTCTTAGATGACGGTGCCTGGGCAATGGATGGCGGCGCCTCGATGGATGGAGCCTTGGATGACGGTGCCTCGGCGATGGATGTGGATGAACCGATCGAGGAAGGTACCAAAACCTTTGGTTTTGGGCTACAGGCATATTGTCAAGAACGGCTGGACCGATTTTTATGATATTTGATTTGTTGGATTCGTCTCCACCCCGAATAGCAGAATAGCTATTAAAACATCGAATTGGACAAGAGGGCGTGGCACCGCCCATAAAACCCAAATTTTTGATCTCGAATAGCTTTGGAACTAAAAGTCGTGCAGCATTGAAATTCCGTATGCAGTCGCCTCTTGGATGCGTCGTCCCATTGGTAAAATTTTATGGGCGTAGGATAAGGGGCGTGGCACTTTCTTATGAACTCCAGATTTGTGTATAACTTTAGAACTACACATCACACATCAATGAAACTCGATAGGAACTTACTACATATCCATATCCTTCTACTGGGAAAATGGGACGGGCACTGGATAAGGGGGCGTGGCACCCCATACAAACCAATTGTTTATATCGAAAAGCTTTGGAACTAAAAGTCGTGCAGCATTGAAATTCCGTATGCAGTCGCCTCTTGGATGCGTCGTCCCACTGGTAAAATTTTATGGGCGTAGGATAAGGGGCGTGGCACTTTCTTATGAACTCCAGATTTGTGTATAACTTTAGAACTACACATCACACATCAATGAAACTCGATAGGAACTTACTACATATCCATATCCTTCTACTGGGAAAATGGGACGGGCACTGGATAAGGGGGCGTGGCACCCCCATACAAACCAATTGTTTATATCGAAAAGCTTTGGAACTAAAAGTCGTGCAGCATTGAAATTCCGTATGCAGTCGCCTCTTGGATGCGTCGTCCCACTGGTAAAATTGTATGGGCATAGGTAAAAGGGCATGGCACTTTTCATACATCTGATACTCATTGCGACATGACAATCGCTGAATCGTTTCTGCATCTCCAAGTCAGATATGCACATTATTTGCTATCCTTATTTCGACATTCTTCCCATCGAATCCATGTGAACTGTTGTACAAGGATGACAAATCGAATACAGGTCAGTTCAGGTTTCGATTTCGAGGTGAATGAGGAGATACATAATCAGGCTTTGTTTTTGATCGAATACACGTGTTACCTCATGTGCACCAGTAATCAAGTTAGGAATGCCAACGCCATGTCGTGGAATGAACGACGGTTTCAATCGAGAATTGAAACGTGAGCGTGAATACGATCGAGATGCATTCAACCAATCAGTTTCAACGAATGTATCCCCAACAGAAGGAAATGTACGATACGTTAATGAATGCATGATGGAAATGGGGGCTTATATTTGGGAAGACATTCCAATCAAAGTCATTCAAAGATAGACCGCGGCTGATGAAATAAAAGCCTGCCTCGATGAATGATCGATTCTGTGGCGCTATGTGAAGAAACTTCAGCTGACGACAAATATGCGAGTTGCACTGCTAAACGATCCATTGCTGAAGATTTCTCTAAGCAATCGCTGACTATCGGTAATGGCCATGTTCATTGCCAGACACAAACCTTATATAGGCACTGTCATTATAACCAAGCAAAATGCTTTTTGCAGTTTGTATCTTCTTGCTAGATTTTATTCCTCTGCATTCTGCTTACAACAACTCCCAAACGGAAGAATGGACCAGCAGAACCCAAATAGAAGAAACCAGCAGAACCAGAACAGAAGATTAATTGCGCAAAATGCGCGGGCTACGATGGCCCATTTATGGGGCCGGAATGTGAACATCGTCTACAGAAGCACCCGCCACGGGCAGCACACAGCAACGATAACGCGCGGCGGCCGCCAGTATGTTGGAAGAGGGTCGCGCAGGGCCGCAGCACTAGAAAAAGCGGCTGCAGGGGCATTGCGCGGGCACTTCGCTGACGGTAAGATCTACCACCCCCCTCGAAATTTAGTTATTTTGTTATATAAATTTCAGCGGATCAAGAGGCAAACCGGCCAATGGCCGAAACGGAGTATATTAGCACGCGCAAAGAAATTGCGGCCTACGCTCTATCAATACTCCACCAAAAGTGGGAGGAAGAGGGGTACACCCCGAGAGGTCTAGGCCCAGGTAGGTAATCAATAATTTCAATATATGTTAATTGTTTTAAATTATTGATTATCTTCCAGCACCAGGACCGCAAGCAGCAGGACCGCCTGCAGGACCGCAAGCAGAAGAAGGTAGGTAATCAATAATTTCAACACGTATAAATTTTTTAAAATTATTGATTATCTTCCAGCACCAGGACCGCAAGCGCCAGGTCCGCAACCTGCAGACCCGCCAGCAGGACCGCAAGCGCCAGGACCGCAAGCAGAAGAAGGTAGGTAATCAATAATTTCAACATGTATAAATTTTTTAAAATTATTGATTTTCTTGCAGTGGATGAGGTAGGAGCCCTAGCCCCGCCGCTGGGCTTCGAGGATGAGGTAGGAGCCCTAGCCCCGCCGCTGGGCTTCGAAGACGAACTTTTCCTTTTCGAGGATGAGGTAGGAGCCCTAGCCCTGTTCGAAGACGAACTTTTCGATGAGGAAATATAGGTGGGCGGCAAGCGACTTAATTGGCATATTGCAATTAACATGTTCCCTGCTGAACGGGAGTGTTATTTAATTTTCGACGAAACGAAAATCATAAAAAAATTACAATACGAGGAAGCAGAAGACCGCGTAACAGGCTTCTCCGACCTGGGCGAGGGGCCTCGAGCCGCCGAACCATGTACAAAGGTGCTTGTGTTCTATTTGGTGGGGTTATTGAGCGACTGGGAATATGTTTTCAAACTTCAATGGAAAAGGGTATTTGAAACTCCTTGAAGAAAATTTGGCAGCAGTTGTCAACCTGCAATTTTCGCTAAGGGCGGTCATCCGCGACCAGTCTGGCCCTAACGCTGTTGTTCGAAAATCCCTAGTGAATGACGAGAACGGTACTTCCTTCTCCTATAATGGCAGGGAAATTTTCTTTCTGTGGGATTTCTACCATTTGTTTTGTAACCTCAACGCGACAGCTTTGAAGTACGATCTCAGCTGCGAGTATGAAAAAATCAGCAAAGCTGTCGTCGATGGAGTTGAGAGTGAAAATACAAATAACCGGGACATAGACTTGGCGGATGGGATTGCTGCCAAAAAACATATCGCCCACCCCACTGCGGAAACCCCAGTCATAATTTTTTCGGATTCGATGGTAGAAGCAATAGGCATCTGCACATCTTTTGGGAAGTTCGCATCTACAAGGGATGCCATAGCAACGAAAAGATTTGTTGCAGAAACATCTAACGTTCTCAAAGTCTTGAATGGAAATAGCAACCTCACCCCTAAGAATAGGGAAAAATTAGCAGCTTATGCTGATGTGGTGGCAAGTATAGTGCTACCAACGCGTCATAATCCGTGTATTTTGGGTATACCCCCCACTCTCAGAGGAATCCTAAAATTAATTTCAAGCGTAGCAGCTAGGCCTTCTAGGATTTCTCAGAGACCTTTAGAGGATTTCTTCAACGAACGAACTGGTAAACACTTTACCTGACGACCAATCATTAAAAAATTCACAGGATAGGTATCTTGTTGCGGAAATCCTATTTAGCGAAAGGGAAATGATCAGGAGATGCACAAGTTGCAGTGCCTACTTGTTAAAAAATCATTACACCCCAAATATGAGATCGTCATCCAAGAAAAGCTTGCCAAGGGCGGTCTCCTGAATCCTAGCGATGCATTTTTCGAGGGGTGCAGACTGCACCTTTGCTGGTTAAGGCTGATTTCCATCATTGAAAATTGACGATTCAGAAAGAATCATATCGGCAATTATTGAGTGGAAGAGTAGGGAAGTTCCTACCACTCAGGAATGGTCCGATGGGCCATGCGCAGGCCATCACTCGACCATCCTAAAGCACCTAATACAGACAAGTATTTCCAAGAAAATCGCGAAGCTTATGGCAAGCGGGCGCCGCTAGATTAAGTAATTAATTAATTATGGCAATCTAAACGCCACAAACAAAGACCGGCCCAAGGGCAATGGTACAAATTTATATAATTATTATATTTATATATAATTACTTTATTATTTAATTTATTTTTAATTTTATATTGGGTGCATAGGCCTACTGGGGAACCAACACCCATCGGTAAAAAATTGGTAACGCGCCTTTTTGCATACCTCAAATAGGTGGTGCGGAAAGTGCAAAATATATAAATACACTAGCAATATGCAGAGAATTTATAAACAGGAGAATGAAGCAGAAATAATATAGTAGATACTTTTGGCACAAAATTGACTTGGCTCTGGGCAGCATCTAGCAATCAAGAGCATCAGGAAATTTAATAAAAAAAGACGCCAATGCGGGAATAATACAAAGCATGACTTTTTTCAAAATAAGTGCCTAACTACACATAAAAGTATTTTAATTCTGACTTTGGTCAAACGTTCCGTACCAGAAATACCCTTTTTGAGGTTAGAATTCAACCAAAAGAAACAACGAAGAGTAAAAATCAGATAACCTCTTTGCTTGGCAGCTCGTACAGTTCTGTCCGCTTTGGCTACAGCTGCTCCTTATATACAGCAGTGCTTCTTCTTCCCTGTTGTGCTCTGATTGGCTGTTGCTCAATCTAATTCTATTTAATTTAATAGGAGTACTTTTCCTTGCCCGTCTGCCCTTTTCTTGATTTTCGTTATTTGCGTTTGAATAGCAGCGCTCCTCCTTGCCCGTCTGTCCCCGGAACATTTGTTCATGTATTTGATGTGATTTAATGTTATATCTATATAATATTGGTTGTGATGCATATATATTGGTAGGGGCCTAAATCAGGCGTAAATCTAGGTCATTACACATTTCGTATTCTATAAATACGGCAATATTATATACATACATAAATTGCGATTAAACAGCTCCTTGCCCGTCTGTCCATGAATATTTGTTGATGTATTTGATGTAATTTAATGATCTATATATATAATATTATTTGTAGGGGCCTAAATCAGGTAAAAATCTAGGTGATTACACATTTCGTATTCTATAAATACGGCAAGATTATATTAAATGCGATCAAACAGCTCCTTGCCCGTCTGTCCCTACGTGCTTCTTCTTCTGTCTGTGCTCTGATTGGCTATTGCAGTTTCGCTAATAACTTTGTTTAAAGTAAAAATTTAATTTATGATTGATTATTGTGCTCCTGTTTACGCATGTATGCAAAATTTCAGATCTCTAAGTAGTCGGGAAGTGGGTGAAAAATTTATTACTAGATTTGACGACATACATACATACATACATACCTGAAGTGAATATAAAGCTTATAAAATAGGTTTTGGTAAAGCAAAGCTTATGCGGCTGGCCAGATTATAGCGTCTTTGATTGTTCGTTCACGTGCTCGTGCTTCGTCTACAGGGACGTTTTGAATCGATTGACACATTCTCGGATATTTCAGATTTAGGCGCGGCCAAAGTGACGCCCCCACAAGTAGAGGCCATATCGAATTTTTCGCAAATGAGCGATTGGAGCGCACAGACTCCACCGCCGACACAAAGAGCTTTGGGTAGTTTGCGTTATTTGCTCGATCAGCCGGACAACTCAACTTCCGAAAATATACCGAATATAAAACTAGTGTAACTCCTAAAATTTAACTTTATTTTAGCTTTTCACAATAATTATCAATATGTTTCCTCTTATCGTTTCGTTATATTAACAATCGTTGTTACTCAATTATAGATCAATATATTAGATCAATGCGTTAGTCACAATTTCAAAATTTACATTATCAACTGCTTAGTATTTTGTCTGAAAAAAAAAATTGGTTAATTGTTTTCGCTAATTCAGTTACAATATATTCACTCGATTTATTAAGATGCCTTGTCATTTAGAATTATTTAATAGTATGATAAATTAAACTGTTTCTATTGTGCCCTTGCGTCGCTCACGCTCTGCCTCGTCGTTGCCTATGAAGGATGTCTCCTCGGAGCTGGGCACTGCCAATGCGACCACTTCTTTGGCAATCGAAACACTATTCATTTGTGCCAGCAACGCGTTGGAAGAGCTGGCGTACTCACGTTGGGAGGTATTATGTACGGAGATGGGCTCACAATGTAGCAGCGTACGTAAGGGTGTATGCGAGCGTGAGGGTACATTGGATATGGAAGCAGCGACAGTACCGCGCGCAAGTGGACTGTTGTTACGCGAATGCTGGAAGTCTTCCAGCGGTATCTCCTCGGATCTGTAGCACGAAAAAAAGCGTTTCATTTCCAATATAAGAATTGTATGTAGATTTCACTTACCGCGGTCTGGGCATGCGTGGACTGCTTTCGCGTGAGCGTGTGCATGCGTTGGTGCGATTTTGTGAATTATCGCGTGATTGCGAGGAGCTTTTGCTGCTGCTGGGCGAACGCTCACGGCCCGAGGAGGAATTCAAATCGCCGCGACTCTGTGAGGTACTTGATGAGTTGGAGCTCGTGTTGGAATTGCGACGGCGCGTGCGTCCGGCGTTTTCATTGCGTATGCTTTTGAAAATTAAATTTATACTTATTGAGCTATAAGCAACTTTTAGTTATACAAATCAAAAAAGACACTTATAAATAACTTAACACACAAAGTAAAACCGAAACAAAACAAAAGGGTAAATGACGCATAAAAAGGCAACGTTCAACGTGGTTGCGCAAATTTACCCTTCAATGGAGCGATTCTGTGCCATTTGTATGCGACTAACAACAGCCGAGTTGCCGGGATCTCTGCGCAGCGCCGCGGCAAAGCCTGGCACACGATTGTTGCTCGAGAAGATGGGGCGGTGTTCTCGATGCGCGGAGGACCTACTACTATTGCCGACGCCCGCCGAAATGTTGCCGCCGCGCAGACCAGCCACGGCGTAGACAGGCGAGTCGATTACTTGCCCAGGCATCTCGATGAGCTGCGCAATTTGGTACATCTTCTTTTGGCGCGCCTTGCTGCGACCCTGCGAAAAAGTGATATTAGGTCGTCCGCAAGCAGTCAATGTAGTTGTTTGTGCCTGTGTACCTTTGTGAGCCGCTGCTTCGCGGCCATGCAGCGTATATGATCGTCGAAGAGGAACTTCGCGGAGAGCAATGGCGTGCGATTATGCGTGGCGCCGCCACGATGTACCGTTATATGCAGACAGCGCGAATCGTCTTTGTCACCAACGACCTCAACATCTTGCAAGAAGCCCACAAACTTCGCTACGCCCCAGCCGAGTAGTTTAGCATCAGGCTCGACGAGTATTAACTGCAGCGAGTCGATTACCAAAAAGCGGCGTTGCTTTGCGTTGTCCTTGGAAATTACAGTACAGGCTATGAGATCGCTATTGTCTGCCGAGAAAAACTAGGAACATGTAGCAAATACCAACAGTAAATAAAATTACACTTACTTAAGTCGAGCACATTGTCCACCTGCACCAAATTCACGGAGTTCGTGAGCGGCAGCAGCGTTTCCTTCTCATTGAGGAACTTCTGGCAGGTGTGCCGCAGCAGGAAGAAAACGCGTATCGCGCGACGTGCCTTCTCCACCTCACCGCAAGGGAGACGACGCGCAAAATTAATTCCCGTCAACGGCGTGCCGGTGGGCGGCAACAGTATTGTGGAATCCATGCAGAGAAACTCGACATTTAACGCCTGCTTACGCATCTCATTAAACTCGTCTTCAAACAAATCGAGAAATATATCCTCGGATTTATAAAAATTTCGCAGCACTGCCAGGGATTGATTACGTGCAGCAAAGAGCAGATTCTGCTGCGCCTCCGTTATGCAAGCAGCCTCCTCTGACTCGGGCTTCGTAAAGCTCACAAGCAGCTCCAATGCAATCTCAATGGTTACGAGGCGAATGCGACAAGCTGGTGAAAGACACATTTAAATTTGTATTGCAAATGGAATTTGCAGAATTTCTTCTGCAACTTACAAACTTACAAGGCTGATTTGAAAGCGTTATAATATTCAGCAAACTTTCGATAAGTTCCGTTTTATAGCTTAGCGCACTCTTGGCGGATTTTGCGAGCACCTGCTCGAACCAATCGTTTTTAACGCCTACAGTTGAAAAATATACAAAATTAATTACCAAAAAATAACAATACAACTTTTCAAGTGAAAATGTTAGAACAAAGCACAATAAAAGAAATGGGAAATGCGTGAAAATGCATACAAAAAATGTGTACATACCATCTTTTGTCAATACACACAAGCAGCGTTCAATATTTTTAAAAGGTTGCAATGCATTACAAAATGAGAGATGAGAAAAAATAGTTAGTGAATATATGTACATACGGGTGGGTTAATTAGAATGAAAGCAAAGATGGCATGAAGATTTCACTATAGTATATGGGATGAAAAGAAACTACTGCCACCAAAGACTCAAGCACCAGAGTAATTACCTCTATTGTAGGCCATGGCGTATATGAGGCACAACGACAATAGCGACAGGTAGTCATTTTCCGTGCAATCTAGTGTCGCGAGCACCATATCCAAGAAAGGACGGCTCACGTGAGTATAAGTTTGCGCTGTTGTGGTGAGCTTCTGCAGACGTTCTTTCTCTTCATCGGTGATATTGGCGAATTTGACTTTGTCCAAGTCAGTGCTAGGCACACTGACAACAGCGGAACCAGCAGCTGTACTCTCTGTTGTTGGCACTGACACGCTAAGCTCTATTTCTTGAACATTATTGGTACTTGACGGCGTAACCGCCGCTGATGATGTATCCGCTGACGAAGGTGAAGAGGAGCTGCCACTTTCTTCTAGAGTCTCCTCGCCATAGGAATAGCCAGATGAGTTCACGCTGTGATTAATACCCACAACCGTATCCAGAGCTTCCTCCAGACTTTCACGCGGCTCTGCGAAGCCCAGCACCACAGCCTCACGGTGCTCGACGTATGCATTGAGCACTTCAGCGGCGCCCTCTTTAAACACACTATGATCACCGTTCAGTATGACCCAAGCGAGTGCATGCACCAGCGGCGCATGAGTGACCACCAGAAATACCAGCGACAGTAAGTAGAGTGCTACTATCGAGGACACGCGTGGATTGCTTATTTCTTGTATGTCAATGTTCACATTGCGATTTAATACGGCAGCCAGATTCTGTGTAACAACAGCCAGAGAAGGCGGCGGTGGTGCCGGCGTCAGCGAGAATATATACAGCGGCACGAAGAGCTTATGCAGCAAATGCTCGGTAAGCACAGCATTTAGGTCGTCAATTTCCAGCAGCAAAATATCGTTAAGGTAATGCAAGTGGTCAAGATGTTCGGCGACGAGATTGGATAGTTTCTGATTCGATCGATGGCTGCGAGGAAATGCAAAAAGTAATAAATGCGTCGTAAGCGACAAGAAATGTAACTTACTCAATGTCGGTGCGTACACAAGTGTCCAACTCCAGAATATGTTTGCCTATGAACCAAACTAAATTGCTGAAGTAGGGAGCAGCGGTTCTGTAAATTAATCAAGAACGTATACATCAATAAGGAAGTTTTAACAAAGATTTTTTTTAAATGTTTTCCTCCCACTATCCTTGCACTCACTTGTCTCTGATAAACCGTAACATGCTTGTATTCTGTACTTTATATACATTCAAGGAAATCGTTCTGACAGCTATGCGGACCATGGACTCCGGATGATTGAAGAATTTGATAGCCTCCGTGTATAGTGGGAAGTCGTTCGTGTGCTGGCACAGGAAATGCAAATATTATTAAAGAAATTATGAATTCATTACGATTAAAGGTGGGCCGCACGCTTACCTCATTATAGAAGAAATGTATGGTGTGAGTATTAAGTTTCAAACTTAGTGTCTTCAGAAATAGTATGTAATAGCCCATTACATCCTCGTCGGAGAAATCGAATTTGTGCACAATTATGGAATTTACATGATTGTTGCTAAGTAAGTAATCTAATTACGGCCAGCAAGAACATAAACAAATAGGCAAAGAATTTAATGTTGAATATAACAAATAAAGCCACTCATTAAAATACCAAACGTGCTCGCCTCTAAAATCAGACGCAAATATTTGCATTTTGTAAAATTAGAACAAATTGATAATTGGTATTATGTATGTCATACATACATATGTATATGCAAGTATGTATGTATTAAATAAATGCATGATTTGATGCGAGTACGATTGTTGAGGAGTTGTAGCCTTACACAATGACGTCTCATTTCTGATATTCTCGAAGAGAATATTCAACGTTTGTAACAATTGGACACACACAAAACTGGAGCCGCCACTCTTTTGGCGCATTATATGCAGAAAATAAGATAGCATGTTCTTTTCCAGGAAGAAGCTGCAAAAATAATTATGCATTGTTTTGAAACAATTAAGCAATTACGCATCGGTCCGTCCAACTTACTCAAACACGGAGGAATCATGCTGATCACCCCAAATCAGTATTTCTGCTATGCAGCGTAGCGATTCGACGAGCAGGCCTCGATTGTTTTCTGACACGGTGGTATTCTTCTCTAAAACACTATATAAATACTTCAAATGGTCCAGGGAGTGGCGATTTTTCGGACGGTTCCAGCCGCCGCCAAACCAACTGCGACTTCGGAACATTTAACACACTTTACGTTTTATTGAAGCGACTGCTGGGCTGGCTAATGTTGTAATTAGTGTGCAATTATTATAAATTCGCCCCTTCTTCTCTCTTTATCAAACAACGGATAAGGGCAGACGCGTTTTCTCCGATTCGCACTTCAATTTAATTATTTTTTCGTATGTTCCACTTCGACCTTGTAACACGCAAATTCAATAAAATTGCTCTTTAATTTGTTTTTACTGCGTTTTCACAATTTTTTCCTAGGGGACTTTACGCAAAACGGACTTCTCAATAATATGTCAATTGTCGTTGGAATGTCACCTGTGCCTGTGTCATAACTAGAGATTGTACAAATTTCGATTCAACCGAAAATCGATTTTTTCAATGAATGTAGAATAGCCAATTTTTTCCCAAAAAGTTAATACAAATGTTGAACAGTTGCAACAGCATCACAAAAGTAATAGAGAAGTTCGAAATGTTATTCAATACATATTTTCCGTGAAACTAAGTAACAGAAAAATATTTTAATTTGTGTACTAAAAGTTCATAATTTATTCGTTAATAGCGGGGTTGAGACGGTCGTACATGTCGTCCAACATGTAGGACAAGCCGTGATGTTGGATCGTATATACGCAAGAAACAACCGCTTGTCACACATGTGGGATGGTTTTCAAAATTTTTTGATTATCTGCTAGCTTGTCAAACAATCCAACCTGTGTAAACACTTGTTGGTCAAGCCTAGTGTATTTTTGCACTTTGAGAAATTGTTCGTGCTGTTAACATGATCACGGACAGTAAGAATTTCATTGAGCTGCAGCCTGCAGTTGGTTCTTACTTTGAAATATACGTTAATTAGAAAAACTTAAGGATGTATAAAATTAAATTAATAAAAATGGTTTTAAAATTTTAATGCTATAGCATTTCATTTTGCATCACTATGAAAGTGAATGCTATGCATAAAAGAGATGGCAGAGTTCATAAAAATAGAAACGCACAAAATAAAGTGTACCTAGCGCTTTTAAAAAAACTAATTGAGTCGAATTCTATCGACGAGAGATGAGAACGCCCATTCTTTTTCAAAAGTCTCGTTTGCCGTCGGTAAAAAGGCTTTGGCTGTATGCGTGCGTCTCGCTTGCCAATTTGAAGAAAGTAATGTTGTACGACATGTGGGATCGTCTAAACCCCGCTAATGGAAACGGGATTGATAAGAAGAAGCACCAAATTTTTAAACTTTATTTGCATATAAAAAGACATGTAAAATTTGATTTCAACTATTTTTAAGCTCTGACGCAGATCTTGAACATATGTTCAAGATATATATTCGAAGCGTAAGAGTATTAATCGCTAAAAACTCAACTTTGTTGTTATATCAACAACGCGATGCCTAGTAAAAACATATTTTTGTAACACACACAATCGTAATCATTAACATATTTCTATAACCCTATCCCTATTAAATTCTTGCATCGGCGAACTAACTGCGTAAAGATAATAGTTATATAATTTATCTTTGCCTGAAACTCAGTAGCACGAAAAAACCAGCTGACACTCCAAAAACAGCCAAGACCCGACCCGAAGTTTGGTCCGAAAATAATAACGTAACGCGTACGCAAAACGTAAGCGGAAAAAATAGCAATTTTTGCCGCAAATCTTGAAAATTTCTGCATTTTTTTTGCTCCACGCGACGGCGACGGGGTTAAAGAATGCAGCGGAACGCATTCCGGGCAATTTTCACGCCATTTCAGGCATTGTGGACGCAAAAACTACTTTTCACGCATGCGATAAATTTATCCCATGCAACATCGTCCTTACGTAGTTTGGCAAAATCCGAAATCGCATGCGATTTTTGCCGATTTTGTATGCAAAATTTGTTTCGTTATAATTTTGCGATTTTTCGCGTTTTTCGTTACGTCATTTCATCTGCATTACGTAAGAAACTTATTTTTTTTATGTAATTTTTTGTTTTAATTTGTTTTCCGGCATGTGGGGGGTTTGGGGGCATGGTTTTTCGTTTTTGTAGTAAAACTTCTTTCTTTGCGACTCTTCAATGGAAATCGAAGCCACACAGACTGAAAGGCTCCGCCACATTGTGAAGAATATGAATAAATGAAACTAGAATCATCGAAATGAAAGTGAGCGAGAAGCTCTAGAAGGTCGGCAGCTGCTTGCGGGAAGAGTAAGAGCTATCGGCGGCACTACAAATCAATCGGTTTTCGAATATTAAGTGAACTTCGTGAAATATCGAAATGGAAGACAAGGATGCTGAATAGTACAAATAATTGTAGCAGTGATTTGAATTGTAAATCTCTAAATTCACTCGCGCTGTAGGGCCATTTATTTATTTATTTAATATATAAATTATAAATTTTCTCAGTAACGTTCAGCCGGTGTTTCATGTTCAAATAAATGCTGCGATCAATAAAAATAGCAACAATCAATCAATCACTTTCGAAGAATTCTATTGTCAACGCCAATTACGATGTTATGCGACAATAATTTTCAAACCATAATAAGCCTATTGTTGCTACTTTAGAATCAAATATCACAACTTCTGATGCAACTGATGAAAATTATATTACTGAATTAAGTAAATAAAATTTCTACCATTAGAAGTGTTGAATTTATTTACATATTTATTTATACCTAAACGATATAACATATATAATGATTATCAAGCAAGCAAAGCACGAATTTAATTTAATTGTCCAAAAAAAGTTTTACTTCGGCACTTGTTTTTTTTTCTATACCAGAAAATTAAAAAAATTTACTGTTTTATTTATGACGTTAGAAAATATATTACCATTTTGGTAAATTAATTTCCATTGGCTTGTGTCCATGTCAAAATTGTTAAAAAGTTATTAATATAACAAATAACAAATAATTATCATATGCATGAGGCAAGGACAAAATAGCGACTTCAGTTTCTGTAAAAATAGTTCACACTATAAACTATAATTAGAAACATTTAATAAAAAAGTATACCTTAATAAATTGACGGATTGGTTACCATTGAAATGTGTCAATCAATTATTTTAAAGGTCAAAGTTTCGTAGCTTAACTACTCTATCAACTTATTTGCTTCAACTTATTTATTCTTGCAGTTGAACAGTGCCATTTGTACAATTTCCCACCGCGCCAAAGTGAAATAATGTTTGTCATAAAAATGTCTCACCTAATTAGGTCTAAAAGTTAAGCCGCATGTGACATAAAATAGCGACCGACATATGCTAATGCTGTCCCTGTTAACCCCAATTTACGCGGATGTGTCCCTGTACCGATAGACCGCCTTTTTCTAGTACATGTATACATAAGTAGTATATACATAAACAAAATATTACAAAAGTAAATAAGGGCAATTTATAATAAAACAAAAACAAAATATCAAAGAGAATTAAGTTTTAGGTAATAGCATTGCTGGCGGACTGGCCGTCGGCGAGCGAGCTAGAGAGGAAGGGGAAAAGGGACTGGCAGGACTCCAAAGACTTGTTAGCTTAATGCGTTGCGCTTAGTATTGGTTGTGAGTGTGTGTGTGTGTGCGCGCAAGCTGGGTTAGATCAACAAATAAACAAGACTTACACACAAGCACACACTCATACAACATTTTTGGAAATGGTCGCTTTGGCAGCACATAAATTGCCCAGATGCTGCCACACAATTGCTTACAATAACAATAACAAAAACCAAAACAACAACAACTAAAACAGGAGCATAATCATCATTACAAAAACAACAAAATATGTACCAACAACAATGGAGCTACTACAATTGCACAAAACCACACAACGGAAGTGTGCAAGTGTATTAGTGTGCGCGTGTTTGTGTAACAAGCGCGCTTGTAGTGGTGCGACAAGTCACTGTGTGCGAATAGCAGGGCAGCCAAATAACATTTCTCTCAGATTCTCTGACTGCCCTTAATAAGTAATAAACATTTTAATTTTTGTTGTAGTCGAAAACTTTGATTGTTGGTGAAAATATATGAAGTGGGTTTTTGTAACTAGAAATTTATATTATTGATTTCCAGTGTTGAATTTCTGGCGGCTTGGCAACTCTAGTTAGTAGTGTGCTAATGTGTGTATATCTGGCGCATTATGGTGCACAATTAATACAAATTTTAGCGGTAACCACAACAACAATTACAACAACAGCTGCTGTTGTTGCCGCTCAGCGCTGCGGCAACAGCTTCCCCACGCGAACGTTTTCCGCATTTCCGCCGAGTTTAATTGCAGCAATAAAAATGCAAATGATGCTTGCGCCTGAAATTTGCCACACACATACATGAAGCTGCTACCGCTATTCCACCCGGCATATTGTTCGATATTGATATCGAAAAAGATTATTTCTTCTCGAACATTTAGTGCAGAAAACTAACGTTAGCTAATGCGAAAAAGGCACGAGAGGATCCTTTTGGCTTTCCGAATTTCCACTCGAAAGCAAATTTCGTTTTATTTGTTGAAAAAGTTAGTTCTCTATATCTTAATCGAGACTGATTTGCAATATTAGCGAGAATATACAATAAAAAGGGAGAAGAATCGAAATTTAGTTTTGAGAAAAGCTCATAGTAAACGAAGATTTTGCCGAGTGGGATGCAGCAGTTTAGCTAAGTGTGTGTGTGTGTGTCTGTGTGCTGCTTAAATGCCGAAATTCCGAAGTAATTGTTGTGTGATTATTACTGCAGCGACGGAGCGGAAGCATTTCGTAGAGAATTACGAGCTATTTTCTTAGACGCTTTTCTCAAAAACCGGCATTTACGTATATGCCATCTTCCCGAAAGCCTACAAGGATTGAGGTTATAAAATGTGATATGAACGAAAGCTTATTTCATTTCCATTTCTGCAATGTAGAAATAATTTTGTATAGTTTTGTTGATTCCGGGCTTTAAAAATATGCGTAATATAGTGAAATGAAAGAAAAGATACAGATGCTTGAAATGGTAGATTTTTTTTCTTTCTTTCTTTGGTAAATATTTATCGTTGAAAATTGTCATCGCAAAAAATTGAAAATGGTTCATTTTTCACGATATAAATATTTGATATTTCTCATTTGGAAATTATTCAAAGAGCCATTACAGAAAATCAAGAAGTAATTGCACAGCTATCAAGAATTGGCGTGAGTATGGATTTTAGAATAAAACTGATTCGCTTTTGCAACTGGTTGAAAAAAATGTGGTTGAAATTATATGAAAAATCATCATAGGAACAGTGAGGTTGGATTATATTACAATAGCTTAGTTTATCTTGATTAAGGTTCGTATATGAGAGCATATGTACTGCATTGGTTTGAATAGATAATCTGAGAAAGAGTAGTCTAGAGCTGTTACTTACTAGCACTACCAGCATGTTGTGCATCCCTTTTTACGGTTATTTCTCGAGCAAGGAATCTTTTTCGGTAGCTCTAAAATTACAAACCTCATCCCCTTTTTTTATTCAATTTCATTTTGATTTAAAACAAAATCAGTACCACAAAACACCAATATATCACATGTGCGTGCAATCGACAAAATATTTATACAAATATGCGAACTCGTTTTATTTTGTAAATGCAATTTTGCTTGCGTATTTGGTAAATATAAATCAATTTGATGATTTACGATGTATGTATTTTTAGCCATTTTACAGAATAACACCCTTTCTGCGCATTTTGCAGAGGGAATTCTCTACAGCTTGCAATGATAATACAACAAAAACAAGAATGCATTTATTGAACTAGTGTGGTTTGGTAAAAAAAAAAAACCCCACCCACTGTTAACATGCACTTTGCCATTCGAATAGAAATTTATGTTATTGTTCATGTATTATTTTGCCACAGTTGCCACTGGAATCCCTAACGTTCGCTTGCAAGACGATTGCAAAGGCTAAAGAAAGAAAACTGAGCGGGGAACTTAAAATTGCTCGTAGCTGTGTAAATGCGCGGAGAATTTGGCACCAACACACATGCATACAAGCGCGGTAAACGGCAAGGATCAACGCTGTAAGAAGGGGAGGCATGAGTAGCAGACGCAAAGAGTTCAAAAAGGGACGAGCTGTGCTTGAAAATTTGCTGCTGAAACTGTGAAGTACATATATAATTCTGCTGCAAATTGCAACTTGAACAAACCGACGGGGCAGGACGAAAGGGCGAGCTAGAGAGAAAAGTGAAAATAATAGTAAATGGCATTTTCTATGGTAAATGGAAATTGAAGTGTGCTCAAAATTGCAGATGTAAAAGGAATTCTAAAAGTCACGAGTGTGAAAAAATTTCCCACTAGATTATAATCTTACTGTATTATTGTATAGTAAATTGTTAATATTGATAAAATTAGAATTTGAGCTAAAAGTAGTGGTAGGCTATGGCTTACTGTCGGATGATTAAATTGAAATTCTTTTGTACCTTTTGCAGGCATCTGCGTTCTTCAGCAATTTCGTGAGCTACAGTTGAAGGAAATGCAATTTGTATCTAAATGAGGGTTAAGGGTTCGTTCAGTTTAATGATATAAAATAGTTGAAGGTACCGTTTACACTAAAGTTTGTGTCGGCCAGTAATATGATTATGCCTTTATTTGTGTTCACATATGTACATATATAAATATATCTACATAACTTAATACGCGTATATGTGTAAAAAGGTACGACTCGTTTTTAATTTCTGCATAAAGATTTTAATTCTAGCCAAAAGTATAAGATTTACGATCCTCTTGTCACATGCCACAAGAATCCTAACGCGCTTCCTTTAAAATTAACAAGCAGCCTCTTCTTACTACTCGAAATGTAGGTCAGTAAAGGCACAGCGGTAGTGCAATTAATCAACCAAATTTGGAAATATGAGTCAAATTAGCCTATTGTCTACTTTATACATACATACATACAGATAGAGCCACTTCCAAGAAGTTGCACAATATCACGCCAAGGCTCGAATAAAATGGTTGCATAATCTGATTTATTGAATTACCGGCAAATTACGTAAAATACAATAACACGCCACTGAGTAGATGTCCCCTGTGAAGTAGACTCACGCCTGCGTTCACGTGCTGCCACGGGCTTCACTGTGCTTGGCCAAGACATGGCAACGCAAACTTTCCAAATTGAGCTAATTAAAAAATGTTATGCTGATGTTGTTGTGGCTTTGGCTGTCGGATGTTGTTGTTGCTAACGTTTTCACCTGCTGCACTGGCATCGTTTGTAACTGCAACTCACCTTGACCCAAAGCCAGCTGAAAGCGCTCAGGCGTCGGTGGTGGATGGCAAGTGCTAGTGGCAGTTGGCGGAAGCTAAGGCAATGAGGCAAGTGAGCGTTACTGCGCTGCAGGTAACTTCTTGCGTGTATTTTGCTGACACTAATTAAAGCGATTCCTGAGCCACTTCATTTAAGTTGTTGCTCTTGCTCCTTTAGATGCGGTTGAAGTGGGTTACCCTTCTGGGTATTAAGTTACCAAGAGAATGTTAATATATATTTTCGTTTCTTAGCAACTCTGCACTTCACCATAGGTTTCCTGTTTAAGCTCAGCTTAAATTTTTAGTTGTTGTTTTTAGTATAGTCAAAAGGTGACATCTTCTTAAAGTTTATGAACATCTTTGACTTTACCAGCAGAGCTGAGCGCGCTTCTAAAGCACTTACCAAGTTAGTTTGCAGACTGCTCTTCACACTTTAATATTCACCTGAGATTTTAATTAAAAATGTTGTGTCTTAAAACCAATGTTGGTATACCATAAAGTATGCGTTTGAAAAGCAAACACGCACACACAGAAAACACTTAAATCTTAGAAAACTGAGCGGAAACCCCTAGGAGAACATGAAACGAAAAATTATAAATAGGGAAGAGAGACCATCCAAATAGAGAGGTTATATCCAATTGTTAGGCCCAAGAGGCCACGCAAATACCTTCGTTGGGTCCTTAGCGATACAAAATGGTGATCCATTCATAAGTCCTGTAATTAGTCATATGTATGTCCAAATACGAGAGTTTCTACCTAACTTGAGTAGAGAGATGATTCCTACACTGTAAAAGCACAGGGCTCCAAAGTAAGTTAGGCAAGATCTAGATATGGCGGGACAAGGACATATAAAATGTTTGAGAGTTTTCATCAAGTATATATCAAGATTATGCCAAATTATTTATAAAACCAACTCACAACGTTTTTGTCATTATTTATCTAACTTTATAGATAGTCAAGTGCATAACCAGCAATTTGTCAATATGTTCTGTCAATAAGCTAAAAATTGAATTCCAATTGACAAGGAAATTATGTAGCTTTCACTGTCAATTAAAAATTGTAAATAACTCAATTACAAACTGGTATATTGACACAAATAAATAAGTATAAATTCAATGCTACTCATACGCACTGTAGTGCCACAATGGCCAGAAGCATCTGCTGTAAATTAAGGCATTTACGCATAGTTCCTTGCAAAGAATTCGCAAATTTTGAGCATTTACAAAAAAAAACATTTTATTTGCAGCAGAAAGGCAATAATTCCTACGCAATGTGAGCCCTGCTAGTCTCGGGTTTACAAGGCCTTTAAGCGTTTGGCGCGCATTCAAGCCGTAAAAGTCGTAAATCATAATTCGAAATCTAATGAGACATGCCATGAAATATGCACAATAGCCAGAGTGATGCAACAACAACAACAACAACAACAACAAAAAATGGCTGTCGAAATCGTAAGTACACAAAATTTGTGCAGACGCCAAGGACGAAAATGACGACATTGGCGACGAAATAACCATTCAAGCATGCCATAAGCAGCAACAACAACAAGTATGCCGCCAAGTACGTGGGCCCATAAAATCTTTCCAATTATATAAAAATGCAAACTCATTACTTGTGCACATTTGGAGTGGCCACAAAAAGCAATTAACCTAAGAACCGGCATTTTATGTGCGCAGTGAGCATGAAAATGCTCCAAAAAATTTAAGAAATTTAATTAAAAGAAACCCAACAGATCAACTTACTTATACTCATATCAAACGTAATAATGTAATAAAAGCCGTGAGCTTGAACTTTAGACGAAAAAATTCACATTGAAAAAATTTATAAAAATTAAAAACTCACACACATTTCTACTACAAGAGTTTCTCTCCTGCTGAAGTTGGCAGCTCTGGGGCTTGAAATAAAAATAGGCAGCTGCAAATGGCTGTGCCAAGAAGTGCATAAGCCACGCTTTAAGTTGCCAAGTACTTGGCAGTTAACGTATAAGAGCTGTGCGAATGTGTAGGTGTTTTTTGTATGTGTGCGCATATTGTGGCAAGTGTCAGCGTAAGAAGCTTGAAGAAACTAATGTGCTGCTTGCGAATTGCGCGACTTCGTGTCGAGGCATACGCGGAGAAGAGGGTGGGTGGGGTATAGCGCGGTAAATGCAGTGAATTTATGCAAAATTATTTTGCTGCACATTACAAAAAATATGAGTAAATAAGCAGCAATTTTGTGAGCGCGTGAATGCGACAGTGCCTCGGTTTAGCGTGGCATTTGATAAATTGCTTGAGTGCAATTGTATTGGTAAACATGTGTATGTGAGTGTGGTAGTAGTTCGAAAACTAAAAAAGGCAAGTAAATGGCTCAGCTGCAAGCAAAATGATATTACTTTTGCCTTTTCTTTTGTAGAAACAGTGTGGCAAATGATCTCAAAGACATGGTGGATAGGAAAAGAGATAGACGGGAAACACACAGCTATTTTATTTCATTTTTGCAGTTTAAAAAAATTCGGTAGACATTTTTGCCGCAAGGCAAGCTTTTAAAGCATTCTTGGGAATCACATGCGCGACCGGCAAGCAGAGCGTATGAGCAACTTGATATTGATACTTTTCTTTTAATATATTTTAATCTGCATGCACGCACATACGTCTTCTCCTCAGGTATTTTTCATTTTTCATTAAATTCAATACATCGAGCGTTGTTTTACATTTCAACATGCCTCAGCATCCTTCTCAACATTGTCCTTGCAGTGCTTACTTTGTTTTCTTATTTTTCTTATGCTTGCTTGCAATGGTTTTGCTTACAATTGAGTTTCTGTTGATTGTTTTTATATATTAAGGATATGTGGGAAACGCCTGGAAGACATTTAAATGCCGCTTTGGTTTTTAATTTAAACTTCTTATTAAATTTTTATACTCAAATGTCTCCAAGAAATTTCATTTGCGATACTTTTTTGAAGAACATGCCTGGATTGTGAGTGAGTTCCTTGAATTCCATTTTGAATATTTGAATAACCTCAGTCGAGGAGGTAAGCAGAAACTGAAATTGTAAACATTTTTTTGCTCAATGTCTTTAACGCAAGTAAAATAGACTTCGACGGAAGTAAGAATAAGTACTAATATGTTCTCTATGCTAAATGAACAACTGATATACATACAAATTAACCCCCCATAATATCTTTTATTATTTTCAAGATGTTTGAACTTTGAACTAGTAATCTACAGTCAAGTATGTACAACGGGCTTCAATACTTGAGAGCTTGAGAGTTTTTCCTAATCAGGGGGAAGATCCTTAATCTATCCTAATTCTATTCTATTTTATATATAATAAAATGTAGCTATTTTACACATCCTTTCATATTCCCTTAAATATACAAACTTTTGCTTAAAAAATTTAGCCTAAAAATTTCTTTTCTTCCGTTTAAAGTCAGATGAAGCTTTAAAGCCACAAATAATAAAAATAAACTTGAACAAAATGTTGAAATAATAAACCCGTAACAGCAGCGGAGCTAATACCGGATATGATGTCAGAGAAGAAAACTATTAAAGTAAAATGTCGCACACACACACAAAGAAATAGCATGTAAATTTTACGATGGTGTGCGCGTGTGTAGCAAAAGAGCTTCCCTGCTGACAAATTTCGCATATGTGTTGGTTACACACGTTGGTGTAAAAGTATTTTGTGCTATGCAAGTATGTGCGTGTAGAGGTTTTATGACCAATATTATAATGCAAGAGAGAGAGGAAAAGTACTTTATGAAACTTTAAGGATATGCACACAATTTTGCACTTAGAAGAATGTTTTGGAAATTATCTAAGAAAAAAGTCAAGAGAATATATTAAAATGTTAAAATATAAGCAGATTAAGGTAGAATTGTGTTTACTTTTTAACTTACATTTATGTATAGCTGAAATTTTTATAGATAGAAAATATTAGGAATAGAAAATATTAGGAATTTAGAGATACAAAGGAAGAAGAAGTATTAAAGAAAGTCTTCTCATAATATTAAGTAGAAAAGAATAAAAATTTTTAGACATTGCTCAGCACTACTTTTTATTGAAAAAAGTTAATGTTTCGTAAGTGTGGGAAAAAGCATATTTAGCATATGCTCCATTACAAAGTAACTTTTAAAGCAAGTTATGAGCCAACGAGACGCGCTCGAAAACATCGCCATTGCTTCGTCGGTTTGCTGCTTCTGTTGCTGTTGTTGTAGCTACTCTGCTGTTGATTTTTTAATGCAGCATTGAGCACACAATGACAGCGCTGACGTATGCGTCATGTTGTGGAGCAACAGGAACACCAACACCACCTGTTATGGCCGAGCAACAGGATGCCACTGAAGCACAGCCAAGGAACGAAGCTCACACATACAAACTTATGCACATGTAGCTATGACGAAATGTTGTCGAAGCTTTACAGAGCAGCACGAGTGAGTAAAACGAGAGCAACAGTGAAAGAGAGACGCACTCTGGCGAAAAACATAGCATACCAGTGGGCGCAAGAAAAAGGACTCTCTAAGAGTGAGCATGTAAATGTAGTAAGTGTTGCCATGTGCGTGAAATTAATGGTATACAAATTTGTTGTTGAGTAAGGTCTTTGCGTATGTCATGCAAATATTTATTTTTTAGTATTTATAAATGGGCATAACAAATTTTTAAATATGTTATAACATTTTGTTGGATTTAAATTTTGCATATGTCAAGTGAAAATTTATGTTCACACCTTACATAACTGCTGGCTTCCCATGCTTAGGTATGTACTTGTAATTTTTTGGCAAGAGTTGTGTGCTGCTGTTTACGAGCGATGCATTAAAATTACAACAAACACAACAACAGGATATATAATGCCAACAAACAAAGCACATCATAAAACAATTTTTTCGCATAATAATAAAAATAACATTTTCAAAATTCTACCCCAATCCACACACTCACACATACAGCGCTATAAACGCGATATTGCCGCAGTGTGACTTACATGTTGTGTTAAAAATCAACAACAACAACAGCAGGCCTAGCTAAAACCAGCACAACAATGTCGGCGCATATGTTGCGCATTTAAAAGGATTGCAACGCATCAAATTAGATTCCCCAGCATGGGAGCGTCGTGTGGTGTGGTGCGGTGGTAGCGATGGCAGCCAGCACGTCACATATGTTGCCAGCCGCCGGCGTTTTAAAGCTGCCTGGCTGCCTGCCAACAAAAACAACGGCATAGATACAGCCGCTGAGATCCTGCAGCAATTTATCGCCTTTGCTGTCAATATGCTAAAGCGAACGGTAATATTCACAGCTCATAACTTCAAGAGAAAAAAAGCAAAGCGAAAAATCCAAGAAAATCGCAAAGCAGAAATGGTAGTCAAAGTGTGTAGGAGGTGTCTGTGTAGCGCTCTGGGCCTCGAAAAGTAGCAGCGGCAGCAACAAAAATACGACGATCGAAATTCTATAGCAGCACGATAAATACCGCCGAATGCTGCACAGGCGGCACAGGTTGAGGTTGTGTCCCTCGCCTGGTGTGGCTGGCGTACAGGTGTGCACATGAATTAAATGTGGAATTTATGCTGGCAGCTTGAACTTGCTGGCGAAATGGGGTTGGCAGGGGAAATGGCATTAGTTTAATGCTTTTTTGCAAATTTGAGCGCGACGCCAGAACATACACACACACACGCCTTGAACTGCCGGATAAGCGACGGCATGAAATAAGCCTTAAAAGGTCGAATCGGTTTTCGAAATTGAATCAGATATTTCTAAATTGAAAAGTAAATGAAAAAGAAAATCAATTTTCATGCTGTGGTTATGGAATATCATGCTCCAGGAAGTCGGTATGGCTTGATTCTCAACTTAGCTTGTGACTGCTTTCTAGTGTCGAGGGAGTAGTGCGTGGACTAGCGAGCCTAGCTTGAAAAAATAGCATTATCAAAGCTTCAAGTTAGATCTACGTAAAAAAATATGAAAAACATCTACTTTTGAAGAAAATGTAGCTGATATTTTTGTACGTCTTTTTGAAAGATAATTCGTTATCATACCGAAGTTATACGTTATATTTGAGTAAAGGTTGACAAATATCTTAAGTCTAAATCGGTATTAAAAATTTTGTCCAACAACACAAGTAGGTATAAAAAACCAATATATGTAGGCATTGACCCTAAAAGCTGAATATTGCGCACTTAATTTTGGTCTGTAGGGCAGCATGATGATATTTCTGATAGTTCTAGAGCTTAAGAGAGTTACTTATTGTAAGACTTGGCGCCATTTTGAATGACACAAAGTTTATTTTGAATTTCGCTGAAGTTCTCTAGTCAGATATCTTAAGCTAAATTAAGAGAGAAAGTTCTTTAGCGAAAACAAATTTTTATCATGCCATCTGTTTCTCAAAAATAACAATTACATTAAAGAAAATCCAAGCGTTGGTAATATTTCGGAAGCCATTACGACTGCCGCAGGAAACGATTTAGAAAAGCCGCTACCTTCAGCTTGGCCACGTTCATTGCGACGGAGTCATTTAGGTCTATTGAACCAAGGTCGGTGGCGTGGGAGTAACCTGCAGGTAAGAGAATACATGCAAAAGCAATTAAAAGCAATCGTGATGGCAGCATAATAGAAGCGCAAACAACACACACACGCTCACATTCAAACAAACATTAAGCGTATTTTTAATTTGGGAGCATAATGGATGAGTACCTGGTATAACAATGACATTTCGACCATTTCGCACAGCGCCCACGGTACGCCAGGGATCCAGTTGGCCGTGCGTGAAGAAGACGTTCGGGTAGGCGCTGGTATCGCCCGCGAAAATGCCATTAGTCTGTTGAATGCTCAGCGTCATATTGCACGGCGTGTATGCGGGGCCAAAGACGTCACGGCACAGTTGCTGAAAGTAGCGCAGTGGCACCTGGCGGCCGAAGGGCTGCCGCACGCAGGATTCGGCCGTGGTCATGTACCAACCGAACTCGTTGCAGGTCTGATAGAACCAAGAGCGCTCTGGAGAAGGAACGAAAAAAATAGGCAATTCGTTAAGCCTTTTCGTGCAATAAACATTAAGACACAGCCAGCATGCGTACCTCCTGTACTGGTAGGCTCGGTATCTGAAAGAAATTCCTTAGTGCCTGCATACGAGTAGTCCTGACACCAGTCGGAGTCTTGTATATTTTCAGGCTGCGAAATTTTAGCGATATATTGCAGGAACGCCTCAAGATCATCGTCGCGGTCCAGCGACAAGAGGCTGTCGCACATTGGTTTTATCTGATCACTATATATGTATATTATAAAACGAGAATATACAAGATAAGAACAACATACCAAAATTTTAAACAAGCTGTCGAACTTACCTAAAGTACTGCACAATGGAGGCAAAATAATCGCCAATGAGAGCGAAGAGTGTTATTACATCCAAATCATTGTTTGTGTCAAACCGGTCACAAATATGCAGGCGTTTCAACACTTGAAGTGCGCCTTCAGATGTTTCCAGCAATTCCACTAAACCTTCCATGCCGGCTTCTATTCTATTATAACATTTTGAACCGCCTTCTAATCTGATGGACTCACCCACCTGTACCAAGTACTCTGTAGAAAGCGTATATGAATTTAACTGTCTTTATAGCTGCTGCAAGTTGATATCGGTTATAGGAAATTCCGAAAATTCTCAAAATAAGCTTCGAAGTTATCGAAGTCGGCACTATTCAAAAGTAATTTCAGTCTGATATTGCAACTTTACAACTGAAAAGTTATATCAATTTTGTTTTTGGCTAGACGCAGTGAACATTTTTCTTTACAACTGTGGATTGGGAAACGAATTGGTAAGAATACACTTGAAGAGTTGCCAAGGCTTCGCGTGAGATAGTGCCGCACAAAAAAAAATTTATGAGTATGCTAGGAATCGAACATCTACGGGGAACTAGTGGCGAGCTGTACGGCAGCAAGACTCAATGCGATCCACCCATGGAGCAGGATCGACATAGGACATTCCAGAATCGTAAATAAACTACCATTCCGTCTTTCGGAGATTGATTACACAATCCCAAAACCACTCCCCAAAGCACTATTTAGTGCGAAAATCCCCTCAAGGGATAATTGGGACAAACACGAACTACCGGAGGAGTCCAGCAATATGGCAACCTTCTACACGGACGGTTCAAAGATGAACGACAAAGTCGGCAGCGGTGTATACTGCAGGAATCTGAACCTACGATCGTCATACAGACTACCGGACCACTGCAGCGTCTTTCAGGCGGAACTTGCAGCTATCAGACAGGCAGCCGCTTGGCTCAAAGCAAATGCGATCTCCCTCAGGGACATTACCATTTACACCGACAGCCAGGCTGCAATACAAGCTCTACTCAGCGCACACCCCCGCTCTAAAACAGCCCTTCACTGCCGAACATCTCTAAACGAGATATCCGCGCAGTACAATGTACACCTTTGCTGGGTGCCTGGGCACAAAGACATAGAGGGAAACTGCATAGCTGACGAGCTCGCAAGAGCAGGCACAGAGCTACATAGAATCAACATAACTGAAGAAGTTGGGATACCACTCTCCACATGCAAACTAATGCTAAAAATCAACCACATAAACAGAGCAAACACGAGATGGCTCCACGAACAGTCATGTCACACAGCAAGGCAGATCTGGCCTACGATCAACCAGAGCAGATCCAGTGAATTGATCCTACTAAGCAAACCCTCCATAGGGATTGTCGTAGGAATCATAACCGGACACTGCCTCATTGGTCAACATGCCAACAGACTGGGACTGCTGTACAACGACTTCTGCAGAAGCTGCAGAGACGAAGACTGCGAGGAATCTGTTGAACACCTCCTCTGCAAATGCCCAGCGCTAGCAAGAACGCGCTTCCGATTCCTGGGACATTACTTCCTGAGCTGTCTGGCAGACTTGGAAAAAACGCCACCAGGACACATCGACAAATATACCAGAGCCACAAAGTGGCTCCCATACACGGGAAGTGTATAGGTGAAAATCCCCAACGTGGTAACACAATGGGCCTTTTGGCCTAAGTGATGTCCTCGAGACGACCACTTAACCTACCTACCTAGGAATCGAACAACTGATTTTTATATCAGAAACCTAGCGCACATTCACTGAACTACTACGGCACTGGAGCTATATATGTGTAGCTTTCCGAACAAGCTTTCATACATATACTTATCATGTCAGATTTTCGTATAACCCGCCTCATACTCACCATAAAAGTTTAGTTTAGCAATTAATGGTGCACTTGAGGCCCAACTGGCAGTGCCCACACCTGGATATAGCTTCATAAACCAAGTCACCATAGTGCCCGAATAGGAGCCACCTGTGAGTATCACTTTCGACTTGGCTAATTCAGCATTAGTCGCCTTCTGTTGTTGTATGAAGTATGCCAGATCTGCTAAAGCTTGTCGCACATTTAAATACTTCAAGTTCTCCACTGTAGCGCCGCTGTAAACAATGAACAATGAAAACAACATTTCCTACGCTTCGACCACGTTCACATTTCCATACATACCCCTCCGGCCAGCTCTGGCCATAATAACGATGTTCCGTGTAGTACATCATGCCGCCGTGTTGTCGCGCTATGTCGTGCATGTGACTGCCGAGCAGAAATCCATTCGAGATTTCCCATTCTCCACCCACAAATATGAAAATAGGTCCACCCGCTTGAAAGTATTTCGCATTGCGCAGATAACGCTGTTAGGGTCGTTGCATTTCCAATTAGATACAGTTGCCCTTAGCGGTCATTACAAATCATTCGAAAACTTGCCATAGACCAGGTTCGATTGTCGTAGCTGGCAGCTGCAAAATGATCCAGTTTCTGCTCCAATCGAAGTTCTTCCACATCATTTTGCGCGCTTTTCCAGGCATCCATTCTCAGCGGCGGCTCTCTCAGCAGGCGTTTCAGTTGTACACGATGCGGACTGAACCTTTTGATGCCATCGGAATGGGCGCTCCAGAAGAGTACTGCCGCAATTAAGAGCTGCTGTCTTAGCATGGTCGTTGGTAGTGTTTATAACTTGACGCACAATTTTGTAGCTTTAAATAGCGTTTTTTAAAACTTTGTGCTAAGTAATACATAACCTTCGAATTGTGCCGACCCTCATAATGTGCACGTAGTAATTATCTGACTTCCGTGAGGTTGTTGAAAATATATGCGCTTTAATTATGTCATTATTTATTATGCCAATTTTAAGTTGCATTATAAAAAAGTTACGGCTCATTGGAAATATTTGCATATACTTATAAATATAACATACGCACATACTACAATAATTACTTCTTTCATATAAAGCTTGCTCTTTACTAATCACTCACTACTCACTGCTCTTTAGAAATCGACTTTCATTATAATTTAAACTATAAAATGAAGACCGTCCAAGTGCATGCCTGTAGGCCTACACTATGACAAACACCACTGCAGGTAAACTCGCGAAGAGAGCCTTCTGTGACTTTGTCTCTTCCGCAACAGCCGGTGCAGTTGACGCTGCGGTGCTTCGATTCAGCAAGTGAACTCTTCTAATAAAATCCAACTAAACTGCTGCAGTTTCTCTTTACTCAACTCTGCTCTGCTCTACACTGTATCGCCTCTAACAACTACTAAATTGAGCAGCGAATCAGAATAACCTTCGCCAGTGTGTGTGGGCGAAATGCAAGGGGTGGTTTCATCTGAGCTCTGTACGCAGTTCACCAAAGTCACGTGGGCGTTTGGGGCTGGGTTAACATTTCGATTCAACAACAAATAAAAGCATGTGAATTTAATGAAATGCGAAATATTGTATACAGAACTAGAATATGTATTTCGTTGCCAAATTGATGCTTATTAATGATACAGAAATTAATATAAACAAAACCCTATTCATATCCGCTTTGAATTGAATATGCGCATTTGGTAATTGTTTAATTTTGACGAATTATTTTTGAAACTGCAATATTTATCAAATATTACCAATATGAAAGATTTACAAAAAATTAAAGAGATATTCCTATTGGCATGGTCCTTCTAGGACTGAAAGCAGTGCGGATCATGTGAATATATGTATGTATTTAAGTGCATTATAGTAAATTTCGCTATTTCGAACCTTTTCTATAATTTGAGACTTTCTTTTCTGTAATCCAACATTCAACATTGCCTTTCTTTCACTCTTAGAAGTTATCTGCTGGCCCAAACCAAGTATGTACAATGAGCTTAACAGATTGAGGGTTAGATTGTTTAACAGGAAGATTCTCGACCGACACGAATTCCATCTATCTATCTTAATTTCGCTCTAACAAACTTCAATAGTTCCAAGTCTCGATAGTCTAAGAATTTTTATGTTTACCAATAATTCCCAGCTTTTATGGAAATTCTTACTGCTGGTAAAAATGTCTTAAAATCGAAAATGTAGCGCTTCATAGAAATTCTATGTAGGAAAGTTTTACTTTATATTTTGAAATTTCAAAGTACTTGCTTACTTTCTTTGGCGAAGAAGCCCTAGATCCACCCGTAGTTCCGCAATGGGAATTATTGACCAATTAAGAAAAAGAAGATGTTCTTTTGATGTAGTACCTTGCATAATCACCCAGTGTTAATATTTCTGATTTGAATTTTTAGTCTTTATACTTTTTTGATACTTTTTAGTCGAGTTTCTAGACTTTATAATGCCTTTTCTCGTTTTCTGATTTTTTACAATTTACAGATCGTATATAAGAATATTTTCACTGCATAGAAATTCATTGTTAACATGCTTTTAACACAAAGAAACCGCCAAATTGAGTAGGAGTAAGTGCAGAGAGAAACTATGATGGGCGATGTTTTTATTTATGCTCGCGCATTTATGAATTTCCACCTGCTGCTTGGCGCTCCCTTTCGCTCTTTCGCACATTTCGCGAGAGGTGAGAGCAAGCGCAGTGGTCGCTGCCTGCACACGAAGCACACTAAATGGCGAAAAGTTCGCCTTTGCGCCATTGTCGGCTATATTAAAGGATGTGCCAAAGCTCCGCACGAATCAGTCGAGTTTTAAACTTACACTCAAGTGGAGTTACAATTGCGAGTTGTTGGCTCGTACTCAAACGTACTGAAGCAAAGAAAACAAATAAAATACAAGAATAACTTTCCATAATTTTTGTGTTTATTGCTTGCCGTTTTGTGATTTTTCTTGTTCTTTTAACATTATAAAAAAAAGCGAAATATTTGAAAAGGAAAGCCAAAGTGTAGCACTGAAATTGCCAGCCAGCAGAGTGTAAAACAGTTCCAATTGCTCGTTCATATATGTACATGTATGTGAGTGTGAGTGCATATGCAAATGATATTATTTTGGCGTGAATTTAAATGTGCGTGAGTATGCGTTTGTGTGTTTCTGTAGCTGCGTGTGAATGCGAAGGTGCGTGTGTGCGTTCGAAGGGCGAAGTGCAAAACAAGCAACAGTCTGCAGAACAAAAAGGGGTTAAATATGCGCTGTCATACAGAAAAACAATTCGGAACAAAAGCGCCCGTCATGAAGAATGAAAAACTGAATGCGCCTAAATGTATGCAAAAGTGTAAGAACACAAAAAAAAGGGGTAACTTTGGACACTTTGTAATTTGCTAAAAGTCGGAAGTAGAAATACTATACTCACAATAGCATACACGCATACAAACAGACACACTTACATACATACATACAAATGCTAGTAGAAACGTGTGAAGCTCATTTAAAGCCAGCAGTTAACACATACTCACACACACACGCACACACACATACACTTACGCACTGGCATACACATAAGCAAACAACTTTCACTCAAGACGCTACTTTGTAAGCTGTAGACTACCTGAGTCGACTGGGTCTCACTTTGGCGTCCATGGGCCGCCTGAAAGTATGCAAATATTTGTGTGATTCATTTTGGTAATACTTACGAAAGTGGCATATGGTAAAGTTGTATATGGTGAGTGTTGGTTTGTGCGTCTGTCCTTGCATTCCTTGGTTTTCTTGGAATTCCTTATGAATTTGCAATTGCTGCTTGCTTCTTTCAGCTGCTTCCTCTGCTGCTGCCTTGGCGTGTATTTCAGGCGCTGCTGGGTGCTGCTGTTGCTGCTGTGCATTCAAAAGTGGTCGTCCTTGATTTGGCAGCGTCTGCTTTGGTTGCTGGCACTGGCAATGGCCGTGCGCGCAAACTTTTACCGTTGATTTTTGCAGCATCCCCTGCACACTCTTGATACAATTTATTGCGTTGTACTGTGCGCCTGAAGGGGCTCATTTCTTTGGTTTCTCGTATGTGGCATTCAAAATTTATTAATTTGACTTTGAAGTAGGATTTGTTTGCTTATGCTCTGCAATTTATGCAGTCAAATGATAAATATGTATTTTTTTAAAATCATTTCTTTTAAATAATAAAAATTTTCGTAAGCTTGGGAATTACGTACCACATTTTGCTCAATCTTCCTTCCTAACAAGACTAAATAATCTTAGACCGAATATTAGTTTTTTACATTAACAAAAAACGGGTGGAATATAATTGGTTGAATTTTTAACTCCAATCCAATCAATTGATGATTCTGACATTTTGTCTTCAAGTCAAAATCATTCAACCACTGCATAGCTTAATTGGATTTGAATGCAGTTGGCAAACCGGATGTACCTACTACAACCTTTTGTGCTAAAAATTACAATTTTCATATTTCGCCTGCTCTGGAAAGTATTTATGATTTTTCCCTTGGGTAACACAATTTCTTTTTCTATAATAAGTTTTCTATTACTTTTCTCCTAACTGTTTCATTTTTCTTATGTTCAATTGCTCCTAAATTTGTTAAATGAACAAATATTGCCTTACCTGTTCAATATTTACATGAAATTTTTGATTCCTTCGGTAGTAGGTACCTTCATTTGAGATGTTCAAGTATTTGTTTAGGTTGCGCTGCTCTGCAGAGTATCTTCTGCTGAATATGAGAAGAGTAAACATGTCTCTTGTCCAATTTTGTCAGTTTGAAATTAAAAAAAGTATTCAAATTCTAATGCTAATATTTACATTTGTTATGCTTCCGGCAGTGAACAGAATTTAAAGCGAATTTATTAGAGGGACTTAAGTCTGCCGATAAGGGAATTTATATATATTTTCCAGACATCATTTATTTTCATTTGCATAAACGATTAAATTTATTTTAGTTTTGACTAAACGTTGCTTTGTCTTCGGCACTAACAGCAGTTCTCAAATTCAAAGCTTGTTCGTTTCGCCGTAAAACTTTCGATGATCAAATTCGCTTTGGCAAAAACTTTCAAAGGTTGGTACTTGCAGCAGCTAAAAAAAGTCTTTATTTTTTCGTAGCAAACGGAAATTAGCCAATTTTGTTGCTTATCAGGCTAACCTTTCAAAGTTGTGCAAAGTTTCAAGGGCGCTTTCAAGTGACATGAGCAGAAAGCTAAGATGTGTTAAAAAGTGCTTAAGAAAAATGTTAGAGATTACCTTGATATCTGATGAATTGCTACAAGATGCAGCGCATCATTTGACAAGGCTAAGGTTTAGGTTGTATATATGTCGGAACATTTTTGAATGACTGACTTAAATTTATATGATAGTGGCAGAGAAGTGTTGTGAAGTAGCTTAGCAAGACAAATGATAGCTTGAAGACTGAAAATTTGTTCATCAGTCATGTTCCACATTTAATTTTTCATTGAAATAAAAATTGATTTCCATTGAAATTTTAATTGCACTTTAATCGATATTAGTGATTTGGGGAACTTGAAACTTGCACCAGCGCTCTTAAAATAAGTGTCAACTCTAACAGTTGCCTCTGGTTATCACTTCCTATATGAGAGAAGGAAAAACCGCTTTACCTATTTGGATGAAAACTCTACTGAGTTTAACAAAAACTAAATTACTTAAAGATATGAGGAGAGAGAAGATGAGAGGAGTGAGAGGGAGCTGAGATAGGCTTAGTTAGCAAAGGTTTGAAGTACCTTTATCCTTTTTCGATCAGCTAGTGAAATATCATACACGTTAAATTTGATGTCTGTTGGTTTTTTGCCATCATATTTATCGCACAGCTATACAAATCCTAGAAGGAACCACGGCGATGGCAGACACACATGCATAAACGAACTTTTATCAAAGTCCTACTAAAAGCGAACACACGCACGTATTCACACTTGCACTCACACAAATACCTACTCATCAACACACGTGCAAAAGCGCTTAATGACTGAGTTTTGAAAACTAAACTTTTCGGGGCACAAATCCTAGAACGAAGCACGGCTACGGTAGACACACATACATCTGTGACTGCACTCACACGAAGCGTTACGTTACGTTTTTATGGCGACGGCATGTGAAAAGTTATGTCGGCCGGCAAGTGTGCTGAAGCGAGAGTGCGCCACTGCCACACAAAAAGAAATAAAACTGAGTCGCAGCAAAAATGGGGAAAAAAAATTATAATTAAAGATTCGAAACTGCAGACGTCGAGTGAGCATTTGCGTGTGTGTGTGTGAGTGAGTGACTTTGAGCGACTGTGAGTGAATTACCCACTTTTATAAATGTGAGCTGCAGGAAACCTCTAGAGCCTGCAGATCAGAGCTGAGTTCGCTTCCGAGCTTTGGGGAGCCATTAATGGCCGCTAGAGGCATGTGAGCAAATTAAGGCATGTGACTGTGTGTAAATGAATGCATGAGTGGCGGCTTATAAGCATGAAAACAGCAGAGCAGCAGGGAATGAAGCATGAGATGTGTTTTTAAATACGAGCAAAAAAGTTTAGGTGTAGGGAGAAAGTTTATAATTAAACTAGCGTTAAAAACTTTGCAAAGCATTTGCATTGCATTTTCATAGCTGGCAAATTAGAGAATTCTTTAATTTTTTAGATGCCCATTGAAACGTTTATAGAAGCCTAAGAGCAGGCTTGATGTTGCCAAAACTAGGATATGAAAGATAGTCTATTCAAGTGAAACTGTAGTGAATTTGAGATAAAGCTATTATAAGTAAGTATCTACTTATGTGCAATACTTTGTGAAGTAGATTGTAGTGTTGCTGTATAAAACGGTTAGGAAGAAAAGCGACGAAGCTTCATTCGTTATTTTGCTACTTGGCTTAGATATTAAATAAAGCAATATATATATAAGCAGAATATTATTCATATTTGAATTTATGCTCGTATATTTAATTTAACTAAATGATTCCTTTAAGTTGTGAGGCGGAATCGCCATAGCTTTACATAGGAAAGCATTTAAAGAACTTTTGCAAAGCTTATGCATACGTAAGCGTAAGAAAAGACAACGGTTTTTTATTTATTATTAAGCTGGCTTTTTTGTTAACATGGGGAGTCTTTTAGGAACAAAGAACCCAATAAAATGGCAAGTTGAAAATATCTGCCTGATTTTGTAGCGAGTGGCTACACTTTGGCAAATTTTTCAAATATTTTTCATTTCGTAATGAAAATAACAATACCTACTTTTTTTCTAAAATAAACTTCTCATGCGCAGTGTAGAAAAATGTAAAAAGAAATCGACAACGCATATTATTTGCCTAGAACTTCTTTTGAGTTTCATTCTTGAGTATACTAAGTAAGAAAGTAGAAGCAAAAAAAAAACGTAAAATAAAATCTTAAAGCACACACATACGTATTACGCGCAATTACGGTGCAAATAACTCCATTAAAATAAAAATTATCGTCATTAAGGCCGCAGAAAACAAGCGAACGAGTGAAACGGCCAAAGCGAGCAAGCAGCGCGGAAAGCGAAGGAAAACTGCTGCAAACGAACATCAAATTAAACAAAACAAAGCAGAAACAGCAGACAAAATTCAATTACAGACCAAAGCCGAGACTAAGAGCGACGAGAAAAGCAACAACACTAAACGACCGGAGGCGTACAGCACTAGCGCACACGTGCTCTCACACACACACCAGCGCCGTACGCTGCTACTGCCTGAAGGTAGGCTACACTGCAGTGGCCGCTGTTAGCGTTTCGCAGCTGGCACGGAAATCGTTTGCGTGGCTACCCACGGACCGGCAGCAGAATAGAAAATAGCCAAAGCAATCGGAAGCATCAAGCGAACAAAGCAAATAAGAAGAAGCAAAGACCCCACCAACACAAATAAGTGGCAAAAAGATTGTGTGAAATATTTCTTTCCGTTTTCCGTTTTTCGACCGAATTTTTGTCTGGCCATTTAAGCATTGTGCACCCGCTTCCGAACTAGCTCTGCTTGTACCGAGTCAAAAAAGAACGAAATCAGAGTAGCTTTTTCGACACTAAGGCGCTTAGAACGCGCGAATTCAACATGTCGCACACAGCGTCGTCGCGCTCGTCCTCGTCGCCCTCGCTGGCAATGTGGCGCTTCATTTGGCCACTCGCCATTTGCCTCACGTTGCCGTCGTCGCTGGTGTGCGAGGTGGGCGCCATTGATTTGAGCCGTTTATACGGGCACATGGCGAATCCGGTGCAGAAACGTAGCGGTAAGTCTATAAAATAATATTACAAACACATACACTCATACATCTATACACATACGCACACAAACACGATTTATGTAAGTAATAATATAATAAATGAAAAAAGGTGGAAATTTAAGTGCCCCATGTTGACTACAAGCAATGCGCTATGAATTAGATCATGACTAATGTTCAATTAGCTTGCCACCCTTCGTTGATATTAAGTCAAGAAAATCGGTTAGGATAGATCTTTTAGAACTCTTTATAAATTTATTTATTACCATGGAAGGATAAATGGATAAATTTGAGCTGGGTCAAGAGCAAAACCTCAAGCACTCACGCTGTAAAGCAAATTGTAACTGGGTTGACTCAGTAGAATCGCTTGGAAAGGGAGACATGGTTGGTTATTGGTTTGTAGTCACGGAAAGTTAGAAAATATTTTGTAGCCTACAGAGCCTAGTAGAGGAAAGGGGCCTACTACTATTCATACATCTTCAACTTATTTGTAAAACTCAAAAGTGGGTCCAGGGGAAGAGCAAGAGTATTTTCCATTCTCAGAATATCGGAATCAAGAAAGTGACTTCTGCTACTACGAGTAGACAAGAAAATGCTCAGTCGCGCCGTCTTCCTTAAGGTTTTGGCCAAAAAGCTTGAATCATCAAGCTAGTGATTATGCTTGTGGATGTTCTATCAAAAATAAAAATTCAATAATGTAGCAAATAATTACATTTCTTGAAAACAAGTCAAAAGGGACTGCTTAATGGGCGCCTATCCCCCCTGGTTTATTTTCATACTTCATACCAAATTTGTAACAAAGAACTACTGAAATTTAATATACCTTCTCTTCATATAGCACATGGACAGCAATAAATTTTGCCAGAGCACAGGCGCTGTATTCCTTACAGTCTACACTGTACTGTGTAAGTGTGCCTGTGATTTGTGCGCCCCTGCACGTGTGTGTTTGTGCGGCTGTCTTCCTTTATTGGCGCTAATGAAGCATGTTGCTTTTAGCCGTATCAGCAAAACATTTTGGCAATTTATTGCCTAAAAACGAAGCTTTTACTTGTTACTTGTTTAACTCCTCTTTGGTGTGCCTTATTCCTTTTTGACAGTTCTTTCCTGTATATTTGTTGCTTTTGTTGCTTTGTTTCAGTGTGAATTTTTGACCCACGCAATGTAAAGCCTATCAAAGGCGTTTGATTTACTCTTCATATATAAGTTATTACCTTTTTTACTCTGACAAGCTTTCCGACCGGCCCCTTTCTGGTTTCCGGTTGTGCTTACTCGTATGTGTGTCTATGTATTCCTGCCTTTGGTATGACTCATACAAATCTGACATTTCTTAAACTATTCTTGAATAAGCTAAGAGTTTTTTAAACTATCTTCGTCAGCAACCTGCTCAGATTTATATGCCAGTAGACAATCCAATCAATACAAGCAATTGAACGAGTTCCAAATAAAGTGCTTTAATAAATTAGATAATTGTGTCATAAATTCAGAAAATTCTTAGCATCGGGACAGTCTGCTGTCATAAATAACCAGTAAAAATAGTACGAGTAAGTGCGCTTTTGCAGACGCATAAGAAACAAGTAAGGAAGCATCAGTCGGGTTTCACCGACAGAGTAATACCCTACAGCAAGTAACTGAGTGGTAGGACCACGCCCATTTTTGGAGAATTAAGAGGTGTTCTTACCAGAAATGAAGTGACCAAATATGGACAGACTGGTGTATATATTATGGAAGTTATAAGGATTTTCCGCTTACCGTCTATATAGGGGGCGGACCACGCCCATTTTTTTGTATGACATAGAGGTTCCACACCTTACAATAAATACCTAATACCATTCCTTTTAATGAATAATTACACAAATTTAAGCAATTTTACTGGAAATATTCCGGGGTAGTGGGACTTACAGACCCATTGTGGGCGTGTCCTTTAACCGATTTGGCTAATCTCGGAACTTGAAGTAGTGGAAGGTTCACTGCGACTGTGTGCCAAATTTGGTCCAAATCGGACAACTCCTTCTTTCTCTCCTGCGCCAACGGACAGCAAGACAGACAGACAGACAGACAGACAGACGGGCAACCGGAAATCAACACAGAAAGTGATTCTAAGCATTTCTATATACTTATGTCTATACCTAGGACGGCTCCTTTCATGCGTTACAATTTTCGCACAAAGTTATTATACCCTATTACCATAGGTGTAGGGTATAAAAATATTTTGTTTACATACGATGTGGCGTAAATTATGCGAGAAGGTCGATCGTTGATGGCAGTTAATATCGGGCGATAAATTTGATTTTTTTATTTTTTTGGAATTAATTTTCTTCAGAAGTCTCTCACGATATTTTTATGTCGCTCTCTTGTCAAAGTGGCGAGCCTCTGCAGGCTTAAATTCGCTGGCATCTGCAGAAGGGTTCAAGACCAATGAAGGTACTTAGTGCTTCTCTTTTGGCTAGGCAGTTAGCCCTTTCGTTGCCTTCATGTCGTTCATGTCGTGGGACCCAACCAAATGTTAGGATGTTTTCTTGGCCCAGTTCATTCAGGAGTCGAAAGCAATTATCGATTAGTCTTGAAACGATTGTTGCATAAAAAAGGACTATAAATTATATGCATCACATTACACATGGCTAAATATCAGCAGCAACAATCAATCTTCTTATTACCCCATTTTTAGTGCCTCAGGGATAATTGTACTGTCACAATGAAAAGTCGAAATGAATTTTAAATTTGAAAGCCAGTTGCATTTTTAATTGAATTGATATTTATTGATTTTAGCTATGGCAAGGAATACTCACACAAGCTCATGTATACACATTCATACTTATATCCACCAACCCGTCCATCAGTCCGTAGTCAGTTGTTAGTGAAGGCACTACCTGTAGACACTCACACTCTTTCATTTGCCTGTGTTTCTCATGGAAGCAACAGATATTTCCATTTAAATTTATTGCCTGACATGTTTGTGTATACTATGTGCATGTATCTGCATAGATAAATCATTGTATGTGTGTGACTGGCATGGAACATGTTCCATAGCAAGTGTCACACGCTCTTACAAACAACTCTCCAGCTTTTTGTGTGCATGTGTGAAATAATATATTTGTTTGTGTTTGTGACCTTGCATGCCATCCGTTGTCTAGGTCATTACTTGTAGAGCTTATTTGCTGAATTTGTGTAGCAAGTTTTAATTCCACGTACTCAATTTCACTTTGGATGCCATTACTCATGACTCGTAGAACGGTTGAGAGCGTGCAGGAATGTGGGTGTATTGGTTGAATATAGTGAAAAATATGCACACATACATGTATCTCAATTACACAAGCAACAGTGTGTTCGTGTGTTTTGAGCTGCATTATACACGTCAAAGGTTCAAAGGATTGTTTTTTGTAGATTTTATGAAAACGTTGCTGGAGTGAAGTTTCGTACCTGTGTTTTTAAAGGCTCCTGCACATTTTCGAAGTTAAAATAGAAGGTTGAAAAACGTATAAAATTAGTATAGAAGCTTATATGTAGTAAATTTATAATAACTTTATTTTTATTGTGTAATTATATGTCTGGCGCCGCCGTGGCTTAGTGCATAAGTGCTCGGTCACTGATGAGTCCCTCCCAAGACTATAATTTGCCGTGTAAATAAAAGCTTCTTAATTCCGGTTCGGACACGCCTGTAGACTAGATAAGTAGGTCCCGTTATCTTCTGTTAAATTTGGAGGACCGCCACGTGCATCGCCACTTATACACATTCCCCCTCCAACTATATCATCCTCCGATTGTTGGTTTATCCGAAAAAAACTTGTCCATTTTAACGCGTGAGTGAGTGCATAATTGAATTATACAAATTTACAATTAAAACTTAATAAAAATTATTGCATGCAATTTGCCAACAAAATTAATTGAAAAGTTCAACAGAATGGAAAAGATTTGCTGCAGCTCGATGGCGAATTTAGTATTTTTGACTACACGCACACACACACACACACATACATATATTCAGGCATAAAGTTGTCAGCTGGTGTCATTTTATAAAATATCACAATTTTCGAAAATTTAATATAAGCATTGTCAGTTGCGGTTGCAACTTAAATTTATTTATTTATGTAAATTATTTTGTCGTTATATGATGTTGTTGTTGCAAAAGCATTTATTATATTTATATCCATGCAATGTGTTTGTATCCATAAAATTTCAACAATGACAAGTGTCACATTAATTGCTGACTACTCGTGTTGACAATAAACGTTTCAGTAGAGCAATTATAATTAAATAGCAGAATGAAAAATGCAAAGAGAAGAAATTTATTCACGGAAAAAAGTGCAGTTTCAATTGAGATTTATTTTAAATAAAACCTTAAAAATATTTTTAATAAAGACAGCGCATGCTACTAATTATAATTGTTATAAGAAGGGTTCAATTTGAGGACATGCTCATATCTGTAGTGATCTTAGAGATACTTTCCAATGGAAAATGTTAAAATTTCAGCGTTGTTTAACTTTTCTGTATTTATAGCACTCGTCAGAAAATACTAAAACCGTTTAAATGAAAAATTTTCTTAAAATTTTTAAAAATGAATTTTTTTTCTTCATATTTGCTGTTTCTTCTAATAACACTGCTATCTTTTTGCGCATCATATATCGCACTGGATTTTGTAGCGTGTCAGACAAAGCTTAATCCAATGATTAAATTGACATGCTGCCCAAAGCAAAAAATATTATATTAGAAAAATGTTTGCAGCGAAAGAAAAACAATTTTTCTGAGATGTTGAAACTCTGCTTGTCATTCGCATGGCTGCTTGCAATCTCACTATATTTTTAAAGAAAAATTTTCATGTTGTCTTTGAGCAGTTTGAGAATATAAATATTTGATTTTGTTTCAATCGACGGAATGAGTGTTAGGAGAATAAACAGCTTGAATAGTCTACTACGATTCCTCCAAATCCAGTTAGGAGCATATTTCGGCAGGTGAGGGTAAAAAGTCAATTTATGTTACTTTCATGAAGGGGAATGGAATATAATGTAAGCACAACCTCTTCTCAATCAATTTCAGTATACCCTTAAGTATAATAGATCCTTATAAAATCACAATTTATGCTTTTTCAACAGCTATATTTTTGGTATATTTTCCCAAGAATTTGTTTCTATATTAAGTTCGCTTTAATTTTTTATATCCCTTTCTTCTTTTCACTTTTATAATTTATATGTTTTCTTTCAACAGCTTTATGTGCTTTAGCCATATCTTATTACTGTTTGAAATTCTGTTTCTATGAAAGACAATCACAGCGTATCCTTTTGAAGTACTGATGTTTGGCCTTTATTTATGAGCGCGCATTATAAAGTTGCTTCCTTCATGCACTCACCATATTAAAATCAATTATTTATGCTTAATTTGGCAATGAATCAGCATGTGGTGGTTAGCCATTTCTCATTTCCGTTTGCCCGCAATAAGCAATGGCAACAAAAGCTTCAGCACTTACGCATTTACGTGACTAACGTTACAAATGCTAAATCAACGCGCTTTGTTATTTTTCAGAACTGGCTGGAAAATCGTTAATACTGCGTATACCATTTGCTATCTCTTTCATACTCATTCATACTATTTCACATTTACTATCGTCTAAGCCAATATACACAGAAAAGTGCAGTTTCGCTTTTTACTTTTCGAATTTGAAATTCGGTTTGTATTTTCTCCCCTTCTTCTACATGACTGCGGAATACGTGATTCCGTTTCAAATTACTGACAATAGATAAAGCATTGTATGCTGTTGTTGTTGCTGCCATCCTTTCATTGCCGTAATTTTTGCCCGAATTTAACAACGGCTTTTACAATGCGCTCTTACTCTCTCTTCCTACTACATACGTACCGCAGTATTTATAATTTCATTGCTTTCTCTTGCCTCACATTTACTACTCATTTTGTTATTCCCAATAGTATTTTCGTTTGTTTTAGTTATGCTTTTCTATTTGCTTAAAGTTTATTACATTTTGTTTATGGGGCAAGTGGGAGCCAGAGCGGTTGATGGGGGGGAGGGGGGAGATGGTTAGTTGCACCGCATTGTTACGCCTGAAAGTTGACTACAAAGCTGTCAGCTTGTTTACTCGCTGTAATTAATGCTTTTATATCGGTTTCAGTGTTTATTGCTTTCCGAAATATTTTTCTCAGTTTTTATTTAGTATAGTTGCATGACAAAATTTTATTTACTTTCATTTTCGAGCATGACCATGAAATATACTGTTTTAGGCTTAATTGGATTTGGAAAAGTTTTAATTAAATTTTAGTTAAGCAAAGAGACCAAACTGCATAATCCAACGGGGTTGTTATATTTAGGTAACTTATGCAAACACAAGCTTAAAATATGCAATAAACTGAAGTAAATCGTGAGATAGGTTTAGAATTGGGTGAGGCTATGAATTGATTTCATTAATAATAAGTCATTGGAGAAGCATTGCACTGCGACCTTAAAATCCATTGTGGCTCTTCTACAATATTCGACAGCTAATTGCTACAGTCTTAAGAATTTGTTAGGAGCACGCTATGTCCTTCGAGCGAGTGTTGCAGAACATTGTCTCTAAAGCATATTGGTATTTCTTTGTTCTACATGCAGATCCAACATGATTCTCCGAGAACATGCCGAGTTCCGTCAGATGCATCCTCAGCGTGCAGTGCCCCGATTGGAAAACTCTCATTATTCTCAGACTGTTTTTGTCAGATTCATACATTCCTTGAAATGGTCAAAGTTGTACACACTTGTACCATATGTAGGCCTGTTTTGATACATACTAATGGTTGGAATTTGACATACTTGCTGGAAAACTAAGAAGACCCTAACTGCAGCCATTTGAACAGTTGGATGCACCTTAATAAGTACTTGATATTGACCAATTTGAGTTAATTCATGCTGTTAAAGAAATTTTTAGCTATAGTCGGCCGCTGCATCTAGAAATGGCGACACGGTGAAAGAGTAGGTGAAGTATAGTCTCCTTCACGCTTATAATAAGAAACCTTTCGAACATGTTAAGTGTTTTAAATGACACAGCGCCTAAAAGTAATCTTGCACAAATTGCTTCCGTTTGACTCTGCTAAACGTTTAGCACACTTTTTCTGGTCATTTAAATGGAAAAATGGTTTCTGAGATTGCTGCAAAGTGGCAAAAGGAAATTATTATATTCGAAAATGAAAAACTTTTCGTTGCTCTGCCGGCACCAAATCCGACAAGGGGGCAACCTCTTCATTTAACACTCGGAAAATTTCAATGATTTCATGCTTACGCACGAGGAATCAAAGCCACAAACTTTTTCCATTTCAGTTTGACTATTTCACAGCACTGCCTTACAGTGGCTGGGTATGTACGTTTGTGGGTTGGTAGTTCGGTACTTCGCCCCCGCTTGCTCTCATAAATACATATGTACATATGTGGCGAAGTACACAGCTGAAATTTTGCGGAAATTGCTACAAACTGCAATTACGGCTGTGTGCGTGTCTGTTTACGAATGTGAGTGGCTTCGTGTTGGCAGACGAGTGTTTGTTTCAAACTTTTTAAAATCTTTGATTTTTGTCAGGAAAAACATATTTCCAGCTAATTTTTTAAAGTTGTTTTTTGTGGGAAGTGGAAGCATAACGGAAGTTTGCCCTCTATTTTTGCAGATGCCAGTTGCAGGCGCATAAAGGCTCAAGTAGCAATTTTTTTGCCTGTTTTTTGATAAAAAGTTACAACACCGAAGAAACGTATAAGTTTTCAACTTTCTTTTATAATGGAAATAAAATAATTTTCTTTTCAACTGAAGTGTAGCCTTGAAGGCTCTAGACAAACTTTAAAATAGCCCGCACAATGGCGGGTAAAGTTTCTCAACTCGAAAAACTGACTTTTCTGCTAGGAAGTGCACAAATTGCGCAAAGTTTATTTTGAAAAGAGCAATCTAAAGTGTTGTATTAAACTGCAAAATGGCTGCAGGTAAAGGCGCACTGCGAAACGAGTGTGGCTAAACAAACTCAAAATTGATTTGTTCTGCTGTCTTATAAGAAAAGGTTTTGAATAGAAGAATCGAAGTGGGAATTTCAAAGTGACATGAATATATGAAAGAAACGTAGTTTGGAAAGGCCTGACTGCGCTGTTCTTCTGTTTGTACGAAATGATTATTGTGTAGACTGAGCCTTACTAAAAAGACGAAGCGAACGACAGAGTTGAACGAAGTTAGTTCGACTTTGAAGGCCGGAATAACGCCAGGGAGTGGTATCATTAATCTTCACTGTTTCATATAAAATGAATTACTAAATGATTTAATCCTTCTTTAAATACACCACGCCTTCCCTTCTTTGGTTATTCTGTGCAATTGCCAATTGAGACACGAAAATATTGCTGTGGAATTTTTCCTATTCGTTTTTTTTGCTATTTTCCTTTTTGAAAATGCGCTAAATGTCAAAGTTTGTTATTTTATACTTTTTTAGAATTTCGATTTTGTATACTATTTTATCGCACTTCAGAAGATTGCACCTGCTGCCGTCTGCTGAATAAAGCGCGATTTGCTGCGGAAGCAAACGCAGTCCAGGCGGGGCCAAGCCAATCAAACTCACAACCTTTCAAGCCATTCCACTCTGCGAATTCGCATTGAACATTCGCATTTGTATGCACAGCGGAAATTCAAAGCGTGATGAATATTTTCCATAAGCAATTGCACAAATGTCGTGAGTACATTTTTTATGTGAGGTGAAGAGAGAGAGAGAGAGAGTGAGCGGACGTTAGCTGAAACTGCAGCATGTGATGTTTTTGTTCAATTTGACGGCTTGCCATTGCTCCAATGCACACAACTGCAAATATTTATGTGTGCGTGAAATTTTATGTTTTTGCACGCAGAAGTTTGCTGTCGAAATTTTCTGAAAACTAAGCCAATAGAAAGCTTTTGTTAAAGCGTGTTCTAAAAATGTTTTATGAACATTTATTCAATTTGAAAGCTTTATTTAATTTCATTGAAATTCAAATTTGATTTTAGTTTTCCATAAAAGTTTCTGAACCTGTATGCTTTTATTAATTAATTCAAGCAAAATATTCTAAACAGCAATTTTTAGCTTGAAATAAAATTTGCGTATAATAAAAATTTGCACAAATATTATGCTGCCGCAATTTAGCTTATCGAATAGCTTAAAATGTCGGAATTTTGAAAATTCTTTAATGACTTAAATTTTTTGAGTAGAATTATCAAGTTTATATGAGACGATGTTTTGCTTATAAAAATATTCAAAATATTCCCGTTTTTTCAGTATACATAAAATTCATTGTCTTTTTTTAATTCTTTATATTTCTTTCAACAAAACAGGCTCCAAATTCTTATCCTTGAAAGCTGCTCTGCAGCTTACAACAACAGTTTCATTTAAGCGCAAAAATAAAGTTGAAAAAATACCTGGATTTGCTACATGGAAAAAACCGAGAGTATTAGCCAAAAGGATTTGCAATAATTCGATTTTCTGCAATTTTTATTACACGGCTCACATATTTATGCCAATCAATTTCATATATTTTTTTTGCCTGCGCACACGAAATTGCTACGCTTTCTGTAGTTATTGTATAACATTTTACATATACATAACAGAGCTTATCTGCCTGCACACACACGCTCACACAAACAGGCACACACATTATTTCAGCCACAAATACAGCGAAACAATTGCGCACTGGTAAAGCCGAACGCGTAGGGAAGGAAGGGTGCTAACAGTATCAGCGTCAGCACCGGGCGCCACATGAAGCCGTTGTCTACTTGCCGACAGCATGTCCTGCACGGTCTTAGTATACCTTAAGGATTAGCGTGCTTATGACCGGGTGGGTGTACTGGGCTTCTTTATTATTCAACTGCCATACTTTTCAAACAGCTCATATAATATTCAACACCCAGCACCACCAACCACCTTCGGCCCAGTAACCTGCCTCACCCCTCACTCACGCTGGCAGCCGCCACAATTAGGGCGCCGTGTTGAAAGCCACGGCAAATTTGCGCACGATTCAATCAAACTAAAGGCGGTAAATATTATTTGTTGACTCTTCTGTGTTATCTTATAGAGCGCTGCTAGTACGTGCAGCAGCAAATCAATAAAATATTTTCACTAGCTGATATATACAAGTATGCTGTACAGGTGCCGACCATATTTTGAGGCTACTCTGCATGCCCACGTACACTTAAAATTCTCCATATTAGCAAATAATTTCACTTAAATTATCGAGTCACAAGGTCTTCTGTCCTTTTGTGATACTCCTAAAAATAGGCTACACAAACTTGGCTTCGAAATATTTTTTGAGCAAAAACGGCTCGCCAAATTTGCGCCTAAAAATGTGCTATATTTTCGACAGTATGCATTAAATATTTTAAAGAGCGAAATTACCAAATACTTAACTGGCATGATTGTTAGTAAGTATTTCTATTTCGTAGGCTGGTGAATATCGTTGACTTGTAAGCTCCTAATAATGACTATTATTAGGTACTCAAACTCAGCGCTAATGCGCTTAAAAATATGCTACGTTTAAATGCCAATAAATCAGTTGCCTCAGTATGAGAAAGGGCTTTTCGCTTTATGTACAGCTGCTCAAGCGCATAACAGTTAAACTTGAGCACTTTCTGGGACTATTCCAAGCATAGAATTAAAGCCTTTGATTGATGATTTATTAATGTGTATGCCTGAAAGTATGTACTGCGCTTGCTTAAGCGTGTAATAAACAGTCATAAAAAGCATGAGGAGCATGCTAAAGGCTTCAAATTTGAATTGCTTTGAGCTCAAGCCACATGCGCCAAATTGGCAAGCGAAAACTTGTCGGGCTTCTTTAAAAGTACGTCAAAATATGCACTCTGTAATATCTTTGAAGCTCATAAATATTCAAAGTTTTTGAAAAGCTTTTGCTAGATTGTAATAATTTTGCTAAGAACTTATATCCTTTCGACATAGAAATGGAATACTTACTTTGAAAATATCTTACAAACTACTTTAGTTTGCCTTTTGCAAAGCTAAAGCATTTCCGGCACAATTTTCGTTCTTTTTTGCTTCCTTTCTCTGGCTGAGAGTGCATATAATTAATTTGATTAAATTAAATTGCGCTGACAGCTTTATTACGAAAATGAAGAAGTAAAGCTTGATTTATATATGCCACATTCGAACGATGATCAGTTAACACAAATACTTGCACATTTTTGAAATTCGTTGAATCATTTGTTTGCCAAATCCATAGTTATCCTGTATGCTCCATATTGTAAGCCCCCGCTTAAGCCAGCGAGCGTTCTTTGAAAACGTTTACACTAGGGACAGTTTAGGTTGGTAGCGGTAGCTCGTGCTCTTTGTACCATATTAAAGGCAATTTGCATTCATTTCTTTGTAGTTTAAGGTGCTTTGCTTTTGGATATTCTAGGCTATGTAAGAAGCACCCCAATCCACGACTTTTGCGATTGAAGATAACAAATTCTAAACTACATTGTGTTTCATTTCTCTTCTCCATCGATATACCCTGTAATCTGTGCAGCTGGCACACTAATTTCATACGCCAAAATACTTTTTTAAGTTGTCAAATATGTACACTTTTAAGCTCAAATTCTTTTAAAAGTGGGAAAGGCCACTCTTTGTTGTTCATAAATGCGTAAAAACTCACTCTAGCTATTTCATATTTAAATCCGTATTTAAATCGGTTCTACTAGAAATAGAATAAACAAAAAAAATATAAGATTCTATAGTTTTTGCTCTACTTTATACTCATTTTTATGGCCCAGCTCATATATTTTACATTATAGTGCTTATAACTTAAAGTGGTAGCAAAAAAGGTCCTCCAGTATCAAAGCAAAAACAACATGACATGGGACAACAAAAAAGCCAAATTTATTACATTGTTTAGTCTGACAAGCAAACAACTACACAATTACATATGCAAGTAAGCCAACGCACCTATGCACACTTGCTCATTATTATAGCCATAAACTAGGCCAATTTAAATGCAAATTGCTCGAAATTATTGTGTGGTAGTACTGAAGCCAGTTAAAATTGTGCGATTCTCGTACAAGGTAAAAGCACATGTCAAAAGTGATCTGTTTAAATTAGCCATAAACGATTCCGACATTTAAATTAGTGTTAAATAATATACACATATGCACATACGTTTACACTAGTGGTAGTGAAGGCAACACGCAAGAACGCATAAATTACATAACTGCGATAAGCAGGCAAGTAAAACGTTTCGCTGCTGCGGCACTGAATTCGCAGTGCGGGTAGAGAACGTTTCTGTTACGTCAAAGGCTGGTAGAATTTATCAAGGCTCACCATTTGCAAAGCCTTCGATTGTGTAAATAATTGCGAAGGGGGTAATTTCGTAGTAAAATTGCTTTAGCAATTGTGGATTTTTGATTTGAATTTGACACTTATTTGTATGGTCGGATACGTGTTGGCTTAATTTGAGATACATTACTATCGGAATTTAGATTGTTATGAGGTAACGAGGCTTGTCAGATAGACAATGCTTCATATACAAGCTGTTCGATTTCAATTTTTTTGTACACACATAATCAATGAAATTTCCAAAAAAGATTCAAGAATATTGTAGTAGAATTTACAAAAAAAGTTTCAGCGCATTATTTAAGCGATAGAATAGTTGTCTTGCTGTCTCACATTCTGACCAAGTGTCGCAGTCAGGAAAAAAATTTCTGGCACGGTTCCTTGCTTCAGTTACTAAAATGAACATAAGGAAATACGCATGCCAAGCAAATACGAAAGCATCTTTGGACAAATTTTGAACTGTCAAACCTTTAAATTTTTATTCTTATTATCTTATTATTTGAAATATTCCTATCAGGCTCTTGTTGTACAAAATTTTCCTTTTAATAGTATAAGCTAACATATAAATAAATGAATTTAGCTGATTTCTAATTCAGAGCTCTTATGCATTAAATTGAGCAAACTTATTCCAATTACTTTTACGGAGCACTGTATGCCATTACGTAAAGGAATTGCAAGTGCTGTGAAGTATTGACTTTTAGTTGACCTTGACATATGTATGCATGGCTATTTGGATTGACATGTTTGCATTCGAAATGTCAGCTTCAATGCGATACATTTACAAGGGACTTTGTGTCGAAATGCATTTTTGCAACTCGCGAAATTTTTTGGATTTTTCTTGCTCCACTCCACCCCTCAAACTTACACACACACACACTCACACAAACATACTGTAGATGATAACAACAAGCCCTTATGATGTTGTTACTTATAGTATAAAACACATTGCTGTAGAAGCTGTGATTAAATCAGTTAACTGAAAGTTGACAATGTCAAATAAAATCCTAATGACAGCAACCAACATAATTGGCATAATTGAGCAGAAGTATGCAACTTTTGACAATAATTACGTATGCAAAAAACATAGCGAAAGAGCAAACAAATGAACACATAAGCTGACGGGAAGAAGAAAAAGATTGAAGTGAAGTCAGCATGTTGAATAAGCTGGATATGCTTCCAAGTACGAGTAACCGAATACGCCATTAATCGGGTAATAAAACAGCTATTGAATATGCAAATTAAGCAAGTCGATTTTACGGTAATTTTTCATTTACGGTAATATGACATTTGTGTAGTAATATGTTCCATAAACGAGTATGGTATTTAGAAAGAGCTTAGATAGATTTCGACTACTTCAGATTCTGGGATTCCGACAGAACGACTCATAATTTGGCCCTCATGAAAGCATGAGCATAGATAAGTGAGTGATTCAGCCCTATTCTGATGTCAGTAACAAAAATCACAATTCAATATATTGTATCAATTAATATTTTTGCATGCAAAACTATTTTATCTGTTTAAAAAAATATCGATTGAAATGATAATTAGTTGTGACTGTTATGTCAGCATAGAGAATCTGTTATAATATGCTTATAATTAGTTATCGATCAACCGAGTAATTGAGTGTGATGAAGAGAGTGTTTAAATAGCTTGTCAGTTGATTACGTCATGTGCTTATAATGAAATTATTAAAGCTTAGGTAACAATGACGAGTTAATAAAATATACTCTGGCTTGCTACTGATTACTTGTGCAATGAGCTACTATTAAGAGAGCGCAAAGAAAGCTGTACTGTTGATTGCTGCTCATGCTTGCAAAAATAAATACTCAATAACTCGAATCGAGTTTTTAAATCAGAGTGCATACAGAACTAGGCTTAGTTGTCTAAGTTATGCTCTTTGAAAGTGTAAATGCACTATTCACGAGTATCCGCGTATAAGCGATTAATGATTACTTTTGGCACATCGTATGGGGCCACAAAAGTCCGTAGCAGAGTGCTGCTGGGTGGGCGCATGTGGTAAAGGTCACATTAGCATATCTGCTGCTCTTGCACATAGCCAACTTCCGTCGCCTCCTACCGCTCCAACCACACCTCAAGCAATGTGAAATGGAATGAAAGAAAAACACTGCGAAAGCAACACAAACAACGCAAAAGTTCCGCAGCGCTGTGCACTTAAATTTGCCAAGGGAGGCAGGTTGAAGGGAAGATCATAAACCCTGCAAAAACTCATTGCAGCAATTAGTAGCGGCAATGTAGAAACTCGTGGGTGCGCTCATGAAAATGGCTGGCCACTGGCAACGTTGGGGGGTTGGCAACAGCCGCATATGCATAGCTGGCCAGACGAGAATGCGACGGAAGGTGAAAGAACGTTGAATGTTTGTTTTTACAGCAAACAGCAGTAATAAAGATGCCAGCTTACACATATACAAAGACAAAGCACTCGACTGCGATGTGCATGCAGCTGTGTTTGTTCCTGTATGTGAGCATTTATGCCCATACAGTATGGTAAAATATTTTGTAGATGAAGGCATTAGTATGATTTATCTTTACTATTATATTACTATTTACAATTAATTTATTATATTTCTTTACTATTTACACTTTGCCTAATTTGAAATCATTTAAAATATACAAAAATTTTTAAAGGCTTTGCTCTCATATGAAAGAGGTTTTGGAAAACGTTCTTCTTGTATAATTTCGACTTAATCGGTATATAAACATTTCATTTCTTATTGCTTAGTTAATGTCGGTATGCTAATAGGGTTGAAGTGTCATACTAGCTTTCGCGGCAGTATCTCAGAGATTGCAAGAAATCGTCAGTTTTTTAAGTCTCACATACAAGGCTCACTGTCATTTAAATTTTTTCAGAGTGGGTAGGAGAAAAGATATATGGATTTAATTGAACATTGAGATAAATTCTCCTATGAAAACAAGAAGAAGGGAAATATGATATTTACATAAATCTTGTTATAAAAGAAAGCAAAAAGAAACATATTTCTAGTGCTCTCACGAGTTCAAAACTTTTGTTTTCTTAATTATGTGCAGTTATTTCTTTCATTCAAATTCCGTTCTCTTTAATTAAGAGTGGAATGCATCAGAAATGTTTTAAGAATAATTAAAGCAGAACAATTCATGCCTACATTTCAAAATTGTTTGCCGCACTGTATTTATTTTGCGAATATTTGCTTGTATGCATGCTGACATGTGTGTGTGTGTGTTTACAGATAGACAAATGTAACACTCATTGATATGCAACAGAGGCGCAACGCTACTGTTTGTGTGTGTGTGTGCGATAGTGTTTGATATATGCCAGTGTGTTCATGTGTTTATTGCGAGTGTGTGAGTGTGGCGCAGAAGCATTTATGAACTTGTGCAAAAATTTAAGTTGTTGTATATGCGTAGGCGTGTTTGCGACACTTCTCACACAAATACACACACACCACAGATGCTATATGATGTCAGCTACGTGCGTGGGCTGTGTGAATCTCTTTGTAAGCGTGCATGTGTGCGCTGTTGCTGCCATTTTAATGCCATTTAATTTACGATGAGTTTTAAGTGTTGCTGTTGTCTAGGGATTTTCCGCTGCAAAATAATTAAGCTGACTAATTGTGAGGATGGTGACTTGCACTTTGTAGGCGAAGTTCAAAAGAAGGCATATTCATTCTACATGGTTTAAAAAAAATAGAAAGCAGTCCGATGTGCGGCTTTTACGACTTTCATAGTACAATAAAGCTTGTAGGTTTCTGATAATTTTTATTTAAAATGAAATTAATTGGAAGACAGTTGTCAATAAATTAATAATTAGCAGTTCGGAAATCGTAGTGCAGAGTAAGTAAAGATTTCAAAATAATCTGTCGTACTTTTAGTGCATCTTAGTCTTTATTTCTCATTCTTTGTATCGAATCCTTTGAATCCACGAAGATCTGTAAATACATACAGAACTGTCTCACATTAGTCCTTTCAGGCCGTGTTGACTAGGCGACTGTATCTATACGTGAAAAATAATCTAATATAATTAAGGCCAAAACAACTCTTAATAAGTTTGCTTTAAATTTATGCTTTTATTGCCATATAACAATTTTTTAGTAAACTTTTTCGAATTGGCGTTTTCATCGGAATGATCATATTGCAGTTTGCGTTTTCGTCAAAAAGATATTATAGCAATTAAAAGTATTGATTTTCGACTCTTCCCAACAATTTATGCATACTCATTTATACAGCTGACAATTTTTGCTGGCGATGGCAATAGATCCCCAAATGGTTATGCCAAAAAATCGCTTGTAATTTGTTATGCTGCTCTTTGCTCTTTGTCCTGAGCTTGTTTTTGTTGTGCTGTAACTCTAGCACTTGTGACTAAAATGCGACAAAATGGCATTTTTTTCCCCTTCTAAGCACATACAAAAAAGAAAGCATAGAATTTTATATTTTTTTAATACAGCAACAAATGTATGAGTGCGTCTCTTTTTTATTGCAAAATGATACGCCATACAATGACAAAGCAGTAAAGCGTCAAAGCGACAAGCGGCGAAAATTTGGGTTATGCGAATTCAATAAGGCTCAAAGGGTTTCAGATTTCGGCGCAAAATGCGCTACGACGCTACAAGGACAAATGTGTCCTTTTCTGTTGTGTGGCGTTTTTGTTGTTGCTTGTGTTGAGATGGGCTGACATTTGCGGTTCGAATATAAAAGAGCAACTTTTTATGTCTAGACGAAAGAAAAATTTAACTACGGGTTTAAAGTGGAGCAGGGTACTCAGAGTTGTGATTGGTATTTAAACAAACTTTTTTCAAAGCAGAGAGAGTTGAATATTTTTAATTTCTACTATAGAAGACGATGCTATAAAGTATGCAGTTCTTAGCTATTATGAAAGCATCGAGGATGAGGGGTTTATTCAAAATATAAAGAAAATTTTAATAATTCAAAAAAGGCGGATTCTCTCACTGAAAAAGGTGAATTCTCTCACTCATTTGGCTGCACAAATGTTTGTATTAGAGAATGACAATCCAGTAGAGATCAGTTCTAACAAATCCTCGAAAGTACATAAAACACAAAAATATGCTTCTTTTTTTGTGGTTTTCGATAAGAAAAATGCTATATTAAATTTTTTTTATAAAACTGCAATTTAGCTTATTGAATGTTAGTTACACTGGAGAATGGCATAGCATTGTTGCTCTAGAGGTTATCTAACAGTTCCACACTTTTACTCTGCGCCTTTATTGCATCAATTTCATTCATCTGCAGCAGCTGCGGTTGCTCCGGCATCTTCTGCGGCTGGCTCTACTGCTGGCGCTTGCTCCTTATCTACCGATTGCTGGGAACCTCGCACCGCCGCAACGTGGCTGACGCTGGGCGAGAACTGCTTGGAGCTTTGTCTGGAGCCTTGTGAGCAGCTTGAATCAATAAACCGTTGCGGCTCCTCGATCTGCTCTTTGTAGTACAAATTGAAGTCGGGCCGCTCCCAAATGCTCGTCACCCAGTTGAGATTGAATTTGTACTTCTCGCAAACGCAGAAGCGACGTGGACGATGACAGACCGGACACTTGGCCGACACGCGGCTGGGATGTATGAACTTCTTCTTCTTCTTCTGGCAGCAGTGCGGGCACTTATGCATCTCCTTTTGCTTGCTGCCGCATGGCGGCTCCTTGCCGTAAATGAGGTGTCCGCGTTTCTTGGCGCAGAAGCAGCAATTGCAGTTCTCGCCCTCCGGCTGCGTCTTGCGCGTCTGCATGCGGTCGTAGAACTTTTTGTAGGCCACCTTGATTTTGGCCTCGAAGCCGCGCTGCTCCTCGCACGACAGGCCATCGTAGCGCGCATAGCTCTCCGCCGTCTTACGGGCCGCATGCACATACACGCACTCCTCCAAGTAGCTGGGCCGTCCATCGGTATTGTTGCGGTCGACCTCCTTCACCTGGTAGTAGTAGGCCTTGAAGCCGCGCTTGATGATCGTGTAGGCGAGATGTGCCTCCACGCGGTTCATGAGACACTTGCGGCCCAGTTCGTGAAAGAGATCCTCCTTGCGCAGTCGCTTCTTGGGCGTGGTGTCAATGCAGTAGCAGACCTGATCGTAGTGCAGGAAGGCGTAGGTGGTAATGTCCACCGTGGACTTGGCCTTGCACTCGTGTATGCCGCAGATGATCATGATCTGCGCCAGCGTGTTGGCCAGATCGAGCACATTCTCAAGGAATATGGATGAGGCGGTCACCTCGCCGAGGCACTCACACTCCATGTTCTGGTCGACGAGGCCGAGGTGGGCGTGCCGCTGGCATTCCTTGTGCTTGCAGTTGCTGCGACAGTTGAAATTTGGCATGGCATGATGTGCCAACATGCTGCTGCTGTGCGTCTGGGTACGGGCGATTTCTGAGTTTTAGTTAATGCAATTTTGTTGGCCGAAATTTTGTTGTTTTATATTTTTGCTATGTTTTTGTTGGTTTTTATTTAAGTTACAGAATTTTGAATGAAATAAATTAACTTATGTTGAAATATAAATAAAATTTGAAAGATTTTTTGTGGAAATTTTTGAGTGATTTTTAAATTGATTGATAAGGCAGTTGAAAGTATGTGGGAAGAAGAGGGCGTATGGTTGGTGACGTTGAGAAATTTAGTAGGGTGTAGATGTTTTGTTGAGATAAACATCTATATGAAAATGGTTCAGCTAAATTGCATTATTTTTGGAACTTACTAAAGCTAGTGGGAGGAAGATAGGCCTACCCCTCGGTAACACAGGCTGTTGCATCACAGGCTGTAAATATTTATGTGTAGTTGATACTAGAATGGAAAAGAAGTATTTGATTAATTTGGCTGGTGAATAAGAACAGTACATATTGCCAAAGAGCGTTCAAAATCATGCAAGACAAACTGACAGCTGAGTCCTAGAAACGCTTGACAAGAGCGGACATTTTGCACTTCAAGCTTTTCAACACTTTCAATGATATTACACCATTTGAATATTACATAAACATATCAAAGTTGAATTTGAAATCTTATTTTAATCCGATAGAACACGAAATGAGCAAATTTATTTAAAAATGTCGTAATTTACAGTGATGCTTTTTAATGCAGCATACCATAAAGAACTATTAATTATACATACTAATGAAGTATATTTCTAGCAAGAAAAAATAATAAAAAAATATCTCTTTGAAACACAGTTTTACAGCGATACTTATCTGTGACTTTACAATCCCTCATTATTCAACACTTTAGACCAATTAAATTTGTTGCTATATGTAAGTTTCAAAGCAGAAGAGAGCAGCCTAACTTGAATTAAAGTCGACAGCAAGAATCTTTTGATGTTGTTTATTCATGGATAAAAGAATTCCTTTTTCGCTGTTTTTTGTAAGCATCAATAAGCTTTTTAGGTTAACAGTATTGACATAACGATATGAGCTGCTGAGCTCCGAGTACAAAGAACATCAACTAACAAGTGGAAGGAGTTCATAAAAAGATACAGTTAAAAGGAAAAAGGCATGCAAATAATTTATGTGTATTTTTCGGATTTGCATGCATGTATGTATGTATGTATGTGTGCAATAAATAAAGCGGCAACAGCAATAAAAAGTCAAGAGGCACGGCGTTGAGTTGGATATAATAAAGCTTTCATGCCAAATAAACAAGATTATGAAAAGTGACTGCGCCCAGATAATAAAATCCAATATATGCCAACGGCAACAACTTCAGCAGCAACAATATAATAGATAATAAATACATCAAAGCGTGTAGAAATTAAACAAACGAGCGAAATGTCAAAGAGCCGAACAATATCCGCACAACTTGTCATTGTTTTGATGTGTTGCGGGAGGGTTGAGGGGGATTTATTTGTGTGTGTGTTTTTGTGTGACAAATTGGCATGAATACTCAGCCACACATATGCGCTTATGCTTTGCCTTACTGCGATTTTGCGTTGCTTCCTTCGAGACTAATGAAAAAAACCGGAAAGAGAAAGAAACTCATTTCGCATTTGAGCACATCACAAGAGCAAATAGTCACAAAAACATCTTAGACCTGCGTAAGCATAAATTGCTTGACTATACCATAGAGACATTTAGGCTTGTTTGCTTGCATGAGGAAGTGTGCTATTAAGGCTCAAGGCCACGTTTGCTCAAAGGATATGCGCGCCTGTTTGGCTTGTGCTAGACAAATATTTACAGCATGTTGACTTAATCATTTGCCAATGTAATGGATGCTTATTAAATGGCAATGACATAGCAACCCCCAAAAGTAAGCATTTTATTTTGACAAAAAAAAAATGCCAATGACATTTTGCGCAAGATCTTTCTATACAAATAGATAAAGCAAATAGCCGTAGTTTTATTTAGGCCAATTTGGAATTCATTTCTGAATTGTTCATAAATTTTACAGTCATTACTTGTTGTAGTGTTAATTGACAGCAGTTTTGTTTGTGGCTTTAAATATTTTTTTATTGAATTAATATTTATTAGTTTTCATCATCTAAATATACTTCTCTCAATTTTTTCTTTTATAGTTTTTAGGAACTTGTTGAAGTACAACAGCATTGATTAGTTAACATTGAACATTCAAATTTTGTTCATTATTGCACAAAATTCACTAATTTCCCAAAGGACTCAAATTTTAAAATTCCAGAAAAAACAGCGAATCCGAGTAAAAATTTGCATGTTATAATTATTCGCAAGTCGATGTAAAAAGTAGTGCTCTTCTAAACACAAAATCACATTTGACTTTTGAACTTTTTTATCAAACCGGCTGAAAATAAGCACTTTAGACCTGACAATTTGAATTTTATGTCTTGGCGCAGCTGAAGCCACTGAACGCCGCGTCGGCCACAATTTTGCCGCAGCGGGGCTTTAAACTTTGCCGCAATCCCGACGCGCTTTTCTTCCTTTTTCGCATAAAAAGTTGCAGCCGCAAAGTTTTGTCTTTTGCTCATTCCTTCTCTGCGTTTTATCAGGTGCAGCAATTTTAACTTATCTGTGAGTGTGACTTTCACTAGACAAATTTGCAGGCCTTTTCTCACACACACATACACATCGACTGAAAGTATGAAAAGTTAAGCTTATGTAAAAGAAAATGCAATAATTTCGCATATTTGCATAAAAGCAGAAATCAAAATGAGATTTATCATGACCGAGTCCAAGTTTCCGCCAGAATCGAAAGAGCTTAGCGGCGTGCATGTGTCTCCAGTCACTCACTCATATTCCCCAAACACATTCATTAATTTCCTTCATTTTATGTATGTCACAATTTCGCTGTCATGTTGGCCACATTTTGTTGTTGTTTTTGGTAGAAGTAAAACAGCGAAATTGCTCAGTAAAACTTTATGTACTACGATCATCCTGTTGCGCTTGACATGTACATGTCTTTAAGTGAGTGTTTGTGTGTGTGGGTTCTGTTGTTTTATCATATTAAATTTATGTGCCAAAAAAAGAATACAGTGCATTTTGCCCAACAGCAGCATGAGTTTTCTTCTAGACATTTAACTAAAAGTTGTTGTCTTCAAAAAGCTTAAAAATATAAATAAAGAAATAGTCTTTAACAATTTTTTTACTAAACGCATTAACGATGCGATATCAAGAAACCAAGGATTCGCTGCACTCGCAAAAAATTTAAAAAATCGGTTCTTTGTACATTTTGACGAAATTTAGAGTATGTATTAAAACTCAAATATGCGCGTTCGTTTTAAAGGGGATCTATATAAGGATTGAGTCTTTAATACAGACTCTTTGCCAGAGAAAAGAAAATGACACTATGTTTATGTTTGAAAAAGACATTAAAAGGTTTTTCAATTATTACTATTGCTAGCTTAATTTCTGCTTTTTTGAATGCTCTTTAGTCTGAATATCAACTCAAAATGCTAAGATTGCTCTTTTAAAGCAATGCATGTCCTTTTATGCCACTCTCGTCCTATACTCAATCCTTAAAGCCGTAAATAATTGCGCGATTTGCATATGGAAATCAAGGCATACATTATGCAGTTGACAAATATACGCTATAAACAAGCTCATGCCCAGAAATACACACACACACACACACATGAGACATCTTTACGCTTGTGTTGGCACTAGCTTACATCGCATATTTTATGCGCAAGCAACATTTGTATATTTATAAATGCAATCAGTTCTAATCATAATATATCCTGCTCACTCACCCACAATAATTTTATTCTTTTTTCTCTGCTTGTTTTTATTGCAGGTAAGCAACAACAAAACAAAGAATATAATAAAGTACCCTAATTTATATGTTGGCCTGAGTAAGTAATCGTATGAGAAGCGCACATACATGTTGGAGTGTTAGCATCAGGGCTGGAAATCGGATTTGAACTGAGCAATCTTTGAATCGGCCTGTTTCCACGAACTTTTCTTAATTTCTGCCGAATTGAACCATAAACTATTAAACTGTTCTTTTCCTAAAAATTTTTTACTACAAAATTTTTTGTTATTTTTTCTGCCAAACTGTTCCACTTTTTCTTAAAGAAAATGGTATTCACAAAATTATTTTTATTTATCCATTTTATTATTGAGTTCTTGTGGCGGAGCTATTAAATCGTTCATAAATTTAGTTCTTGCTCCAATTTGCGTTAAATTCAGCTTTTCTGCAACACTTTTCCTATTTAAAATAAAATCTATATATATCATTGCATCATTCTTGTTCAGTTAAATGAAATTTTCATTAGATTTACTTCTGTCACATTTGAGTGTCACTTAAGGAACAAGATTTGAACCTGATTCTGAATTTATAAACCGAGCCATTGGTTCTGAGAAGCCATAAAAGACATTTTCTTTTTCTATTGAACTGCAACCCTGGTTTGTGTGTGTTTGCGACGCGCAATTCTTTCGAGTTGTAGCTAATAAAATGCGCCTTTAAAGGCGCCTTCGATAAGTGTGAGTGTAGTTTATGTGCATGCTCACACTCACACACTCACACACGTGCTTTGCCATGGCACGCAAATCGGTAATTGCCAATCTGTGCTGGCTGCAATTACTTCGCGCCATTTATTTATGCATGTTTGTTTGTGTGTGTGTGTGTGAACAACATGTTTCACCTATTGGCGTCAAATAGGCCACAAAATATTGCATGCTGTGCCATAAAATGGCTATCAAATGGGCGCGCCTGTTGCAAAGCGGCACAACGCTGCGTATACGCAATTCCCCCTTTTCCAGCAGGGCAGAAGAGATGGGGGAGCATCGCAACCAAGCCAAGACATAAAAATCACATTTAGCTTTATTTTTCGCTGTTAATTCTCGTTACTCTCGGTACTAGAGCAAATTTGCAAAGCCTTTTTAGCGGCAGTAGAGCGCCCTTGGTGAGCGGGTGTGGGGGGATTTGTGTAACAGCTGCGCGCAACAGTTGCCACTTCTTCGTAGCCGCACCCGCTACCAGTTGCTATGCGTGCAGGCATGCGTATCTGCTGGTAGTATTTGTTGTTGCTATTGAAAAAGCATTTTTATTTATAATTTGTATTCTTGTTGGCGTTGTGTGAGTGTGTGTGAGTGTGTGTGTGCCTTTCACTTGTTAGTCCTGCCGCTTCGATATGCACGCATATAAATAAACATGGCGAATTTGTGGAGTCTTCCGTCGACGCAGGTGCAGAACATTAGCCTGTCGACGTGGCTGACAGTTATTACTAATGTAACTGCTGAGCAATTCATTTGCGTTTGAATTGCTGCTGAGACAGTGGGAATAAAATGCCGAAAAAGTGACATAAATTAGCTGCATAAATTCGAATAAAAGTACAAGATGCAGCGTAAAAGATTTAAATTGAGATATTGACAGTTTAATGCGAACTTCAATACTCCAAAAATTGTATGCTTTAACTCCAGTCTAGTCTTGAGCATACATTTATAAAATTACTACTCCCTAAGCGTTTTAAATTAGTGATTCAAATTTGGTTACAAAAAATATATCAACTTCATCAGCACTTAAAACTTTTGCAAGTTGAGTCAATATTAAATATTTATAATTGTTATAGTGAATAGTTGCAGTAATTCCTATGAAGAAACTGAAAATGAAAAAAAAATGTTTGTCTTCAATAGACAAAAAGATACAAAATTTCACATACAAATAGAATTCTTGGCTTTTTAATACATATATTTCTTCGATGCAAACTGATATTTTTCAAAAAGCAAAAGCAACGACATTCCTTTTTAGCAAAAGTATCTTTTTTCGATATATGCTCCCAAAGCATTATGCATTAAACTTGTAATCGAATTTCGAAACAAAACTTATATTTAGAGCTGATGTGCCAAAAATTAGGAAAATATATGGATTTATAAAAGAACTGTTATTTTGCGAACTCGAAAATTAAAATCAGAATCGCAGCAGCTACAAACAGATTTCGAAAACATAATTTTAAGCTTTAAAGGGAATTGGGAAAAAGCAGTTCTATTATGGCAGCGAATATTAACAGAGATATTGGTACCCACGTAAAGGTCATAGAATCAATAGTTGAAAAAGTTAAGCAACTATTTTTTGTAATTCTTAAAATACTTATAAATCTGGCTGTAGAAATTATTTTGAAATTCATTTAGGCAGCCAGCTTAACCTAACCTAACTATTAGCTTTGGCTGTGGCAAATGATGAGGCAAACCTCCGCAAGTAAGTTGCTAAATTTTCATAAATAGTCAAGAGGTGCATCTGTTGCTCGGCACCACTGTGACAATTTTTTAGAATTTCTTTTGGTTTCGTGTTCTAACAATGAACTCTTCTTAATTTAACGAGGCGCGACTATGATATTTCCTTTACGTGCTGAGTTCATATTGCGACGCTGAAGCATTTGGCATGTTCGTGCTCGTATTTGTTTTACGGTTACTTTGTTGTTTTTTGGTTGTTGCGAAAATTCCAAAAAATGTAAATATTTGATTATGACTCGTGAAATGCGTGCCTGGTTCACGCTCACGCACACGCACACCAAGGGCACGGACGCGCCACACACTGCCAAGTGCAATTGTGCTGGCTGGAAATTTCCGAGTTTCCGCTCGCGATTTCGCCGCATTCGAATGTATAATTTATAAACTGTCTGATGACATTTCTAGGCAACTGCTGTGCCACTGGCATAGACTGGCAGGAAGGAGAGCAGGAGAGCATGGAAGAATGGACGAAGTCATGTAGCGATTGTGAAAGGGACGCATGTACGAGCAGTGAGAGGGACGAGAGGCAACGCGACTTTTGTATTTTGTTTGCTGTGTGAATGTGTGTGTGTTTCTGTATGGAGTGACGTGGCATGGCGCTTGCATGCGCATGTGTGCGTGTGCAGGCCACCGCGTGAAAATGAACATGACCGCATTACACAATGGCACAAGATGGCGTTTGATAGAGCAACCGGAAATCATGAGTTATGTTCCTTAATATCGCGAAGAACAGTTGGCATTCGGAAGTCATGAATTCAGCACTATGGCCACTTGCCTCCTTCTGCTTGCGACCACAGCTGCTTGGAATTTTTTGGCGTGTTTTTTGTGTGGCCTTCGAGCACATTTTTCTAAATTAAGCTCGAAATTGAGGAAGTGTTAGCGAATCGAGCACGCTTCAGCATTTATTTTGATTACCGACATTAAATTTCCGTAAGCTGTGAAAAAAACGTAAGAGAAGCGAGAAATATGTACATTTTGACGTATAATATTTCTTGCTTGATCACTGTGAATTTTTATGCCTGATGATATCATGACAGCAATCAGTGCTTTGATAAAATATTTTCAACGGAAGCAATTGCTGTTAATTAATCACTTTTTATAGAAGAACATGCAATGAAACCTTAATCTAAGGAAGTTGTTTATTTTTAAGAAGATAAAATTTACACTGTCCGACATTATTTTTGCTGCAGAAGATATTGCAGCTGGTGCAAGGAGCTGCACAAGATCTATTAGCTGACATTGGCATAGCCAGCCGAGTCACCATACAGCGACTTCGCTGGCTGGGCCTTGTTATACATATGTACGAAGGAGCTTCAGCCAAGAAGGCATTTGAGGCGGCAGTTGGAGAACGTAGAAGGCGAGCAGGTTCGCTTGCAGGGAACTCTTATGTTAAGTCGTAACCCTCTAATGGGTTGTTATTGATAAATTATAAAAAATAGAAGAAGAATTACTCAAGAAAAGGATTTCTCAGTTTTCAATGCTTTTTCGTCTTTTAAATCGATGATTTATGACACTAAAAAGCTTGATAAAGAGCAATGAATGGAAATACATTTTGTCTGCAAAATATTCAAATTTAGCTATATATTTTTCTGAAATCATGCAACATATATAAATGTATGCAAGAAAAAGGCTTAAACGCACAGCTTAAATACGTTATTTTCCAATCAAAAATTTACAGCAACTCGGAAATTCCTTAATAATGCAAGCATTTGTTGTTAGAAATAAAAAAGCATGCAATCAACTTTTATGCTGCCATAAAAACTCTTTGCTTTTTTCCTTCAAGCTATGAACAATTTCTTACAAAATGTTTTTATTTGTCTTAACACATCAACAAAGAGCAGCAAGCAGAAGTGAAAACTCAGGAAACTGGGTTGAATTGGGTTGAACTTGAATTTGGCCAACATGAACATCACATCACATCAAAATTGTAAAATGTTTATGCTTATGCTTTAGCATCGTTGGTGACTGAAAAAACCAACTGGGCTAACAGCGAAGCAGTCATTTTAATATGCGCCACTGACTTTGTGAGGGTCGCACGCAATTGCAGAGAAGTTAAAAACTGACCCGAAATGGTGGCAGTTACTTGAATTGCTTTGAATAAGCTTCGATGGCAGTTGCTTGGGTGTAGGTGTGTGTGTGTGTGTGAACTGTGCTCATTAAAAGCCAGACAACTTCACCGCTTCCTGGCGTTTATATACTATATCGCGCTGAGGCTCTACGTGCTCGGTCACTGCGGTCCTTTTACCGTGCCATAATACTTCCGCCTGTTTCACTGCTGTTGGGTGGGTGTGTGTGTGCGTATTTCAGTTGTTCTGTTGTTGTTGTTGTTATGAAATGAATTTTGCTGCTGTGGCCTGCATTTGACAGTTCATTATGTAAATGTCATTTAACCGCGCTTGAGTTGCGCGACACTTCAATGCCACACGACATCAGGCCCGTTCCCAACACACCCCTCCAACAGCATGTTGAACATCAAGAAAACAACTTGAAAGTTTGTGCTGTCAGGTGAAGTCAATTTTGTATTGGTTCCTTATCAGTTGCTTCTTACTTTTTGCCAGCTTCGTAAATTCAAGCAAAGTTTTGGCGCAATAAAGGATTTTATTTCATTTTTTTTATTAAGCGGCAAGTTGAAATAAATTGAGCTTAAAATTAAATTTCTATTAAATTTTGGGCTACGCTAACAAATTTTATTCAATTTCTGACGTAATAAAATAGTTTCGCTGTTATATCCTTCAAAGGTAAAATTGTAAAATGGTTGGGCTTACATGTAGATTTAAACAAAAATCTACCAATTTTTTTAAAATAATTTTTATTGTAATTCTTTGTTCATAAGTACCTACTGCCAAAGGAAAAAAACATAAGCTGTTTATTTCTGTTTGAAAAAAGAAATTAACTGTTATATTCTCACGAGAATGATGATTCAATATTTTACATCAATTGATATAGTTTCCGATAAAAAATAATTGCTCGTTTTGGATATGTGGCAATTGAAAGATAATCAATAGCAACTATAATGTCAGAATGGAGCTCTAACAAAAGCAATTGTACATAATTATTGCTCCCATGGGTGAGATCTTATAGCTGTGTGTGTTTATTTATTCGAAATATTCTAATTTGACAATTCGTTTCGAAATGTTCCCGCTGCTTAAACTTTGCATTATTTAAGGCTATCGTAAATCACAATTCTTTGTCCATTTTGGCATAAAATTGCAAATTTATCTTGCTCAGAGAATTTTTGCATTTTCCATTTAATTTTCTTTGTCATAAATTTAACTTTTTTTTCTCTGCACAGTTACATGATGAGCATTGTTGCAGGGTTTTCAAAATAATTTACGATTTATTAAAAATTCAGCTATTCAAAAGATGTATTGCTTCCCTTTTGTTGCAATTCCTTGCAGCCAAACAATTTATTTTCCCCTATTTTCAAATGAGCGAAGCTACCAATGCAACAAAAAACCAAAAACAACAACAACTGCCATGAAATTTTCTCTTATTATTCTTGCTGCAGCTGAAATGTCAATAAAGTTAAAAGCACATTTCGCCCCACACGCCACAAAAGCAAGGGCAAGCTGTGATTGCATGCTGACGCTCCTGCCACAGCCAACAAAAAAGGGACTCGTTGTCAAGCTTTCGCCTTCTACAGTGTCCGCCCACATCGCTTCACCACTTCCACAAAATTATTTCCATAACAATATACTAAATGACAGGGTTGTAACGGCAAACACTCAACAATGGCAGCCCGACAGCACCGGCAGCAGCCATCAAGCGCAACAAGCAACACATTCTGTCAGCATGCAACTTGCAGCCAGGCCACAGCAGCTGTCAGCGTGACAGTGATGTGCCCCACACTCCGCCTTACCCTTCCACCCAACAGCGGCATGCCTTGTGTTTTTTATGACTTTGCAAAAAATCCAATAAATACGTTATATAAACTATCTTTACTGCTGTCTCATTCGCTCTCTCATGCTTCCGAAAGTCAACACGATGTCCTTGGTGGCTGCCATAAATTACATGCATGCACATTTTTCATGCTGCAGAATGTTGCATGCGCGTGCTTTACGTTGCCCTGTGGCAGGAAACTTTTGAAATTGCGAAAATTATGCACATTTTGCACAACACTGTAGCTCGCTCTGCGCTGTCCGCTGTTGTTCACTAAGCTACAATTTAAAATTGCACATTTTGCATATATCCTGGTGGTTTGGAATTTTGATTACCTGTTCCATTTCCTTTTTAGAGTACTCAAATCGAAGGTGCTCTTAATGTTACATATTTACCGAATTTGTTGGTTGAGAGTTAAGCAATTTAAATGCTTTAGCCATAAAAGTGAAAATCTTCAAAGAGCTGAGGTCAGTCAAATTAAACATATTTCAAATATAAGGCGTAGTAAAGGGAAATCCAAATTTTGCATCAAAAATATAGATAAAAGAATAAAATTGGAGTTTTGTGCGATGACCGCGAGCGCCTCCACGGCAAACACCAAACTCAATTGTGAACGAAAACTTGCACTGCTTTTATATAGTAAAAAGTGCTGCTTTTCTATATTATTTGGGTGGGATTCTAATAATACGAGCATAGTTAAGTTAAGAAATTAATTAAATACTTTGCAACAACAAATGCACTGCTCACCTTCTTGATGAAGGCTTCTATAATTTTCTGTAAATATTGGAGTTAAATTTTTAGAAATAGGTAAACAATTTTGTATCCTTAAATTTCGACCAATTAAAAGAGCTAATTTTTTCTCACCATAAAAGATTATCTTTTAGCTTGAAGATGCAAATTAATGTTAACTGATCTTTGCACATAAACTTGACACAATATTTGGCTTGTACGAGTGAAAGCTGTTATACTAAAACTTTCCATTAAATCTGCTTGCATTGCGTCAAGTAACCCTAAAGGCTGCTTTTGCAGACGTTGAATCTGCTCATAAAATGCCTGAAAATATTTCATTTTATTACATTTTATTGCGTAAGTTCAACATTCTCACATGCTCACATTTACGCACTTTCCTGCAGGCATTTTCTTCAACATTATTTAAAAATGCACAGAAGAACAAGCAAAATAAATCTTGGTCTCCCTGCTGGCACGCGTAATCTGCGCCTACACGCACTGCCCACTGTGTGTGACTTTTGCGTGCCTGTATGTGTGTGTGTGTGTGTGTGTGTGCGTGTACATAATTTAAGTATTTGGTGCTCGTGTGTGTGCAGACACAATTTCATGTCCTTGCCAAGCCTGAAGGGAAATTCCAGACCAGCAGACATTATCAAATCATGCTCAAATTTCGGTCAGCAAGAAATTACCAGGGAGGGCAATTGAGCGTAGGGCGGACAAGAGTGCAATAGAGCGGCAGCATAGTGAAGTGGGAGTAGGACAGTAGTTTAGGGGAGGGCTGTACACATAAATTGCTTCATTAGAAATTGACCGATAAGGAAACGCTGCAAGTGATGCGCTGTTGATGAGTGAATGATGTGTTAAATTCAGAGAAATGGCTGAGAAAATGAATGGATTCAGCACGTCGCGGTCAGAGCAGAGTACAAATTGACGGAGCAGCATTACACTAATGGAAGTATATGGCCGCGATAGCAATGGCGCTTACATTCGTATAGGAAAGCGTTTTTGATTTATGAGCAAATCAATTATATTGCGCTTGTCAAAACAGCTGAGTGCCGCTTCAAGGATGTTTTCGATATAAAGATATTATCATAAATATATTTACATTTAAGCAACAAAAATTGCAACGCAACGTAGGCGAGTCCTGTCTATGCTGAGTTGTAGTACAATTTTCCAGTCAACATTTTTGTATAACATTTAAACGCTTTAATGCTCATATTAAGGGAGCTTTTCGATTGATTTTCAAAAAGGTTTGAAAAGTCTCATAAAGTCAAGAGTTCATGGGTTAAATTCCTTCTAAAATTTTAGTATAGCAAGGACAAGATTATTTATAAATGTAGTCTTTCACAGGCTTATTGGTAGGTGTATACGACAACGTTCGGGTTTTACTTTGTAGGAAACAATTCGACTGTTAGCTCGATCGAATCAAATATAACATATGCGTATGTATACAAGTTTTATAGAAGCCGTATTTTTCATTGGAATAGCACAATTGTTTTTTCTAAATCAAATACAAGTAAATATATACTGATAATTTTTAACTCAAAGCTCTGCACATGACATTTTTTAATAATTGCTTTCTTTACAAGTTTTTTGAAGTAGGTGCCAAGCAATTTAAATTTGCAATTACATTTCATAAGCATATCATTCAAAAATATTACAAAATTTGCATATTTAATTAATTTACATATATTTTGCTTTTTTGCTTCTTCTTTCAAAAGCTTTTTGCTATTTGAGAAAATTGCTCATTTCAACAATTTTTAGCTGCCCAGTGCCAGGTGTCAGAACGAAAGACGAAACGAACTTTCTGACGTAATTGGAATTCATTATGATACCTTGGCAGCACAGTTACTTGTTTGCTTGGCGCTTTGTAAAGGTCATAATAAAAGTTTGCCTTTAAATTGAAAGTGCGGCCGAAGCGAGCGGGAAAACAATTAAAATAATAGCGCGTGTCTATTGCCTTTCGAAGTTTTGCCTGTAAGTGTCGAGGAAAGAAACATTTTATGATGTTTTATGGCGTGTGGCATAAATTTTAAAGTTAATCGAGCGGAGTAGATGGATTGCCACAATGAGCTGAGGAACGAGGAGAGTGGAAGCAGTACAATGAGAATCAAAGGTGAAGCGGTAGAAGAAGGAAGACAGCACGGAGTGGTAGAAGAAGGGTACAGATTGATGAGAAAGTGAAGGAAAAGAAATTTCAATTTACGTATCATGAAGCAGAATTTGACTGGCGTGCACGCCCACCTTTGACGACTTTATGGGATGATAATATGTTAAAGGTCATATACGCCTAACGAGGCTCTCAATGGTAGACATTGCATGCGTTATTAATAAAAGCAATTAATATATTGGGCGCCCTTAACGCGTTCTTCGCTACAACCCTCCATCAGCGAAACGTACGCTCGAGGAATAAGTCGTTAAGTAGTGCAATTAAGTTTCTGTGCACGTATTACGTAGTAAATTGCAGTTGGGTTGTAAAGGGAAACCGGAAGCAACTGCGCATACAGTGCAGCAACGGAAAGTAAAATTGAGAAAATAAAAAACTTTTTCATTATTCATCTCGTAGAGTTTCGCCCTTCAGTTCAATGATAAATTCACTATTTTTCTTTTAATAATCGACTGACTTTAAGAATATGTGCTGACAAAAATGAGAAGTTCTTTGCAAAAGAAATTGATATGAAATTTGTTGTGTAAGTTTTGAAAAAAAGTTTGCAAATAGTAATGGAATACGGCAAAAAAACGATTTTATTCAGAGTAGATGACTTCATTTTTGTTGGTGTTCTTACTCTTAAAAAGGATTTATGCTCAAAAGAGTATCTGAATTTCCAGCAAAAAGAACCAAGTCAAAGAAATGCTCACTGTTTTGTTATATAAAGTACTAAAGTTTGATGTTTATTAAATTTTTGTATTAAGTAAATTTTTTAATACTAGCTACTTAAGGCCTTTGCCTCGGAATACTTCGAGAGTTTATTGTGTTTAAAATTCCTGAATCTTTTTGTTCATGCTCTACTTGAACAACAAAACTTCCAAGTTGACGCAACTGGAAACGTGGGGTGAACAAGTTGCTAATTAATTCCGTTACATGTTCATTATTTACATACATACTCGACAAATGAAATGCAAAGAATATGAGTAATGAATTTACTTTGTAGTGGCTCTAATGAGCGCATGATTGATAAGCAAACGTTCTTCATTTAATTCATCCTTTTGTCATGCAATAAGAGGGTGGTGTTATAATTAATTAATATGATTTAATTTGCTAGTAGTGCGAGTTGAAGTAGTTTGCTTTCAAATGATTTTTATGACAGGGCGAAAATTGAAAGCTTTCACTCTGTTATTTTATTGTTTTAAGTAGAATATGCTCATAGCTTGCTGGCTTACGTATCTACATATCTTTAGGACATTTTCAATGCAGATTTTTGCTGCAATTTTTCTACTATAGAAAAAATTGAGGCGTTAACTTTTGCTTGCTCATTCTATATTAGAACAAGTTAACAAATTCTAGCTTTTGGCTATTTCTTTGAAGATAACCGATATAGACCTTTAGTAACACTTTCTAGTTTCAGTCAATATTGTGTAGCTCTGCTTCAGCTACAACAGTTGAACTTAAAGAAAACAATTGAAATAATCTTTAAACCTCTTCTAACTCATTTGAACAACTATTTCTTCATCGAACTTTTATTGCTTTAAAAATTGTTTGCAATTTTTGCAGCCGAAGGCCGTCTCGAACAAAGCCATTGTCTTCGAAGTGCGCACTTTAATCGAGCATAAAATAATAAGTTAACGTCACTACGATCGGAGTGGCCATAATGGACAAACACTTAACGTTCGACGATAAAAACAACTTCATGCTGAAGTAACTTACAATAAGGTACAAAGAGAAAAAGCAGATAAGCTGAAATTCTCAATAGCCTTAAGAGCAATGTCAAGAAATTTCAGTTGCAGGCTAATTTGTTGATGGCCACAGGACCACAACAGATAAAAGAGCTTGGCAGGAGCAAGCAAGCCGCGATAATTTTTGATTTTCACTAACGAAAATTGTCAACACAAAAAGCAAATTGGCAAATATACAAAGACACACAGACATATAAACACTTCTTAATATATATATGTATGTACGTTCATATGAAAATACACGTGTGCATAAAAGCATATTGCAATTATGTATGTATTTGTGCAGACATGCTCTAAGTCGAATCATATTACGAGCGTACTTAAAAGGCTTCTGTAGCGTATGAGCAACACGTTCAGCAAATAAACTCTGCCAATTGCTGTTGAAAGGTGCTAAGTACTTAAAGGTGCTTTTCCATTATGATATAAGTACATAAGTGTACTTTGTGCGGCGTCAACAAAAAACAGCAGCGAAAAGAGCAATTATGCGGCTGGCCGACAGACAAAGGCGCTGATGAATTTGTCAAAAGCTTTTAATAGACAAAAGACATTAATGGTTGGGCATATGAATGAGGCGCGGTATGTACAGTAGGGAGCACAAATGAGTACATGTTTGTACTTCGTGCACTTCTGAGTGTATAACAAAAGCAATAACAAAGCAAATCGGAAAATTTTTGTTGGGCTTTATTTCTTGTTAAATTATCAACAAAATTGTTAATAAAATTAAAGGGAAAGGGAACAAATTCTAATAAGAAAATCAATAAAACTAAAACAACTCGCATGTACTCAATTTTGCACCTTTCATCAAATGCAAGGATGAAACCTTTTTTTTGTATTTAGTTCATAGTCCTTTATTCTCAGTTATCTCATTTGGAATACTTTGCCATTATCGCTGCACACGTCGCCATAGCTCGTCCAGGTTCGTCAGTGCTGTTTGGTATTGTCCCAAGCGATTTTTTTCAAAATTGACCACAAATTCTCAAGCAATAATAGCTTAAAAGAAGTCAACCAGTGGTCATAAGAGTCCAGAAAAGGCGAGGTGCTACTCCTAAAATGCAAATCGATCCATGTTAATATTGGTCTACATACAGTAGGGAGCTGAGTACATGTTTGTACTTCGTGCTTTTCTGAGTGTATTAAAAAAAGCAATAACAAACGCAAATCGGAAAATTTTGTTATTGCGTGAATTTGTGCTTGCGTGAATTTTCTATGGAAAATATATTTCACAGAGCTGCAAGTAAAGATCAAAAGAATTTTCTCGTGTCTCAAATGCCGAATTCTATACATTCTTTTTACAACATATTAGTATAGAAAATGACCACGAATTTTCCATTGGGAATCTTTATAAATAATACATACACTGGCAATGCACATATTTGCATACTAATGCATTTATTTTATTTTTAATATACATAAGTATGTGCTTTATATGTACATATCTAAGTGAATGTATGTGTATATATGACCTTAAAAGTAGTAAGCAACAAATATGGTTAAATTACACGATTTGTATATTTCCCTTCATTGCATACGCACAGCCAAAATGCGCATTGTAGGACACACAGACACAGATACTCACACACATGCACATGTTCCGAAAATTTAACGAAACTGCTTGTGTGTTGAAGCCTTTTGTGTAGCGCTGTCACGCAGCCAGACACAATTTAATATAATGCCAAGTTGTTAGCCGTATCGGCAGGTGGTTTTGTATATTTTTGTTATTAATGAAAATGGCTCGCAGGCAAGTTTCGCCTAAATTAATGTGCGTATAATAATTTTTTAGCACATTTAAGCAAATATTTACGCCAAATTAAGTGAGAATTTAATGTGGCATATTAACTTATTATTTCTATTAATATTACGCGAAAATGGCGCATCTGTTCAACCACTTTTTAAAGTGGAATGGATAAAGAATGTTAAATTTTGAGCATAATACTTTTTTTAATTGAAGCTTTTTGGAAGATCAGTGGCTCAGTGGTTGTGTGTTCAGGCTCTGATGCGAGTGCGCGCTTTATATTATTTGTCATATGTATATAACAATTTGGTATATTTTATGTTGTTTTTGTAGAAATTTTTGTTGAGCTTGATGGACAGCATTTTCATATCTTTTAATAAAAAAGTAGCTTACATCAATGACATTTTTTTTACGGTTTTTGCAAAATTGCTTTTGTTAATTTTTTTGCATAACATTTTTATTTTCTATACGATCATTTATTGCAAAAGTTTATGAGTCTTTTGTTCGTAACATATTTCACTACTTCCTTTTCAAAGGTTGATGTTAAAGTTTGTGGCCGGAACTTTCATGTTGACTGGCATTTCGTGTGAAAAACTTTAAATTTATGTGAAAATTTTCTAAATTTAAATAGGCAATATTTTTTGGTTTATTCTTCGATTTCGGAGAACCAGTTTTAATTTAATTAATTAATTTTTTATGCACGCAGAACAGTTACTTAATTTCGTAAAATTTACGGCACACATAGACACTTGGGCGTATGCGTAACTTTATTAATTGTGTCTCTGAGCTGCCATAGATCTCGCTTGCATGCTAAAGTAAGTCTTTATTAATTGGCCATATACTGCGTAGAGCTAATTTGGCATATTGACGGCTACAAATGCCACAAATTGAATTAAGTTGCAGACCACAACTCAGGCCAAGCTTGCCAACATGCCGCTTGTACAAAACGCATACCGCTAGAAAGCAAATAAAATAATAAATTTTATTGTTTGTGTGTGCGTGCGTGCGTGCGCGTGTGTGTGTTTGCGGTGTGCACACATGTGCCTGCAAATGCCAAGGAAAACATATTGGCGGTAATTTACTGGCAAGCTAAATAAATTGTGCGAGAAGCGAGCGAACAACAACAACAGCAGCAGCAGCTGCAGACGCAACTCGACTGGAGAGGCTCACACCCAAATTGCCAGCACAAAAACAAAAGAAGCGCAAGCAATTCGTTAGACAAAGGCTTTTTTCTTCTGTCATTGCTGTTAGTTAATTGAAGTTTATTGTTTTCGTTGGTTGCCGCCGCGGCCGCTGTTAATGAAAATTACGTCAACATGTTGCCACGCATACAAATGAAGTTATTTATTTATACTACAAACATGTGGAGTGGGAAAATGAAGGGCTGCAGTACCAAAAGCTGTGCTTCATTTTGAACTAAAGCTTAAATAAACTTTGCGCAAATTTGCACATTTTTAATTTGAAATCTGGAGATAGAAAAGAATGCGCAGTTGGCAACAAAGAACAGAAAGAAATTGTAAGCTGATGCTTTAATCGGAAGAAACTTAAGAAGAAACTGAAAGAGAAGCTCGTTTCTCACAAAAAGCAACAGCTCGTTGGCACAAAAGATTTACAACTTACAAAGTGCCTGCTGTAATTTTGGTAAACATTATAAAAATCAATTTTTGTTGTTGAAAGTTGACAAGCCGAATCAATTTCGAATGCAAAACAAAGTTCAGCTTTATCTGAAATGTACTATTTTTCTGAATGAATTTTTTTTTATGATATCATTAAAACTTATACACGCTATGCTCAAGTTCTGTGCCACAACAAAACCTCAGACCCTCTGCTGTGTCTTCACAACGGGCCAGCCTACACAAGGCCTAGATGTATCTTTCTCACAGAACAGCTACTAAAACCTAACCTGAACTACAGCAAAGTACCGCTTTAAAGTAGCGCAAAACTTTAATTAATCTGCGCACATTTACACAGTTTAAATTTTTAATGAACACCCTGTAGTATAGGCACATTTTTTGCTTGTTTTGCGTTTAGTGCACTACACAGAATAAAGCCCTAATTTCTTAATGCTATCTTCCATACCTTTCGCCTTAGTTACTACCTTTCCAACCACTTGCCATACTTCTCGCCGCTTTTGCACCCTTCCACCTAATCTCATGGCAACTGGTACTGTGCGCACAGCGTGACTTGCAAATTATTAATATTGCATAAGCTTAGGCGATAAGCCAAATTGAAAGCACAGGGAGACAAAAAGCATACAAAAACAAAGTTGCAGCTTAGCAGCCAAAAAGTGTAGGTACAGTTTTTGGTTTACGCAAAAAATCCAAAAATGATGGAAGAAGGATGTAGCAAAGAAAATGACAATTTCAGCTGCACACGTGACAAGCAAACAAATTTTGCAAGTTGTGGCAGGCCATCAAACAAGAAAAAAAACATGGAAAAACACTTCATGGCAACTGGAAGAAACGCTTTCTCTCTTCAGCCAGAATCGGCTGACTTTGCCAATTTATATTTTTTTGCCTGCTTCTTAGATGTTTGCATAAAAATTGCTGGATATTGCAAAAGAAATGTGGTTGAGTTGCGAGAAATTTGATTTAAATCAATGCAAGCTGCTTAAGAACAAAAAAAAATGCTTTGGTTGATTTAAAAGATAGACAGAAATGAAAGACGTTCGTAATCGAAAGTATAATATAATTAAGTAGAAGCACTTTTTAAAGTGGATTTGAATTGAAGCTTACAAATTAGTTTTCTGATATTCTTTCAGTGATACAAATAAATTATAAGAGCATTCCTTTCTCCTTACTTCGATGCTTTTTTTTGCCGCTGTTATGAGTTATTGCATTACTCAATCTGTTGCATTATGGTAGCTTTGCAGTGCAGCAAGTTGCAAGCATATTTCATGACATTCTGCAATCAACACGGAGCAAATTGCCACAGAAAAGTGTGCAATAAAATAGAAAACTGCACAATTTTAGTTCGATCGCAGAAATACACATTCCAATTTGCTTTGCTTCCGTTTTATGCTCGAATTTCATTACGCATTGTTGTTTTTGTTGCTGTGAAAATGCAATAAAAACATTGCACCATAAATTCTTGATTTTACGATAGAAAATGCTGGCGTTGTGGCCATTGTCTTTGTTGTTGTTGTGCTTTGTAGTGATTGTGGTTATAGTTGTCGTGCTGCCGCCTTCGTGGCTGCTGCGGTGGAATCTCGTTGCACAAAAATGCGCATGCAAAACTAAAAACGAAAGGCAAATATTTTTGTTGTTGTAGTCTTGCGCCGTAAAATGTGCTCAAATTTGCAGCTTTTCGCACAGCGTGTACAAAGAATTTAAATTTTCAGCTGTCAGCGGCAGCTTTAATTTGAATTTTAATTGGACTCGAGTATGCAGAGCGTAGCGAAGACAGCTTGACAGCTTGATACTAGCAGCAGATAATTAATATTAATTAGAAGGCGATTTTGTTTTCGAAGACGTGCCATGAATAACTTGCGTAAAGAAGGAGAAGAGAAAAACAGCATAGAAAAAGAATTCGTTGAAAGAGCGAAAATATTTAAATTAGAAGAAATTACTTTGTGAGATATCTGGGCGTATGAGTAATATGCATTTCCAGATATTACAATGTATTTATACAGTACGTGAAGTATAAAAGTATAGGTAATACTTTAACCCGCGGCGCGCCTTGAAGGTTTTTCCAGGCCAATTTTGCGGCCAGTTTCGAAAATTTTCCATATATGCGGCCCGCGAGACCATTTGGGTTGCCCACTACTGCTTTAAGCTATTAAAATTCCTTTATTTGGTGAGGACAGTAGATAAGTGAGCTTGAACTAAATAGGATATGCACTTTTACAAGTAAATTTTTTGCTATGTTCAAAATATATGTAAGCTCAGCTGTTTTTATAGTAAGTATAACGATTATAATTTCTTGGATTGGTATAAAATAATGGCACGCAAATGAGTCAAATGGCTGGCGTACAAGAGGGACCAAAATGAAGAAGCTCTAGCTTCAAACAAAGGATTGGAGAAGACGCGCGCATAGCAGCGGCACCTGAAGAGTGTTGGTACGTGAGGCAGGGACCTGCACCAGGTGCTGATGCCAAATAGGTCAGTTCGTTCGTAAATGAACGGAAATTGAGAAAGAGAAAATATTAAAAATAAAATTTGTGACACATTTCCGCATGCACTGGTATAAGATAAGAATATAGATTAAAAGAAGAAATAATATCTTTTTCAAACTTGTGCAGAAATATTTTTCATATATAAGCCTTTGCCAGAGCGAGGTTAAATATAAAACGTGAAAATAAGGAAAATAAAATTAAGCTTTTGTAGCGTTTTGCTTTTGCAGGCTGTTCCAACAGAAGTCAGTAGAGCATAAAGGAACATAGAGGAAAATATTTTTTATTATTTTTCTCTAATTTGAGTTAAGAAAAAAGGACACATCTTTTTTCTCAGGAACTGAAACGCAGAGTGCAAAAATTGCAACTATTCTGCGAAATAAATTTATGGCTTTTGTTGTCTCTTGCTTTTGCACTCTTCTCATTTCATGCACCTGTGCAAGTGTGCTCAACTTTAAAATACATAAACAGAAATTTGCATAAATACAATAAACTGAGTTTAATGCATGATTTCAAGCTGCTAAGTTGGAAATTTCCAGCAACGCCGAAGACAAGAAACTTTTGTAATTTATTTTTCTTTCCGGCATTGCATAAGTTTCTTTTGTTGTTTACGCAGAGTAAAGCCAAAAGCGCAACTGAATAAATTGCAATTTAAATGCGGCTTCGTGATGAGCTCATGATGCAGTGCATCGAAGGAATAAATATGGCATATGGAACAAAAGGAATAAATGTCTTTTAGTGGCATAAGCTGCAGCAGCATTACAACAATGTGTGCAATAATAGCAGCAGTTCTTTTGATTTGAAATATTAATAGCAAAAATATGACATATATGAAAACTTTATTCGACAACATCGATTGAAGAGTGCAACAACAGTGACCATATCTCTGAGTTGTTACTATTTACTTCAAAGCTAACATATTGCAGGCCAGCTGCAAACATTGTTATTATTTTGCACAAAGTTGTAGAAGGCGTAGTCTGAAATTAAATTGCATAGAAGCAGACAAGAAAAGAAAACTTAATATTAACTGGTCGTTCTAAAATTTGAGTTGAAACGTATTTCAAGATAAGCAATTGCATGACCATTAATAAAAGCACAAAAATGAATTATTTGTCTACATATTTGTATGTACATCTGTGCTCAGCTTGACTAAGAAAGGAAGTGGCTTACCACAAAGGAACCGCAAAATTGTTTAAACTCTGAGCAAATGACTTTTGACATTTTATTTACTGTGCTACAATTCCACAATAATTTACACCAAATACACATGGCGTATGAGTCACATTTAATCTAGCCCAACAATTCTATATTACTTACTTATACCAGCAAATTGTACTACGCTCAAAAAGGCAAGCTAATTTGTATCTGTTGCCAAGAGTGCCTTTTGCCATATACGATCGCGAAAAACCCTTTGGGACGCTCTGAAGCAGAAATGTCATGCAACCGCAACACAAGCTTTGAGTTAATGAGAACTCATAAACACACACACGCATACAGGCACGCACCGCAGCATGTGGCTAGAAATGAACGGAGTTTCGCCTTTGCTCTCCTTCACTTCTTTCTACTGACTTCTAAAAAACCTATTTTCGACTTGCTGCTAAATGACTTTTTGTCAAAAGTTAGCAAGCAAAGAGCTAAAATGTGCTCGAAAAAAAATTTAAGCAATTTTCTTTATTACATATACACATACACAGCCAAAATGAGAAGAAGCAAAAGCAAGTTTTGGCGGCATTAAAAAGCTTTTAAGCAAAACTTTTCGGCAAACCAATTCAATTGTTGAACTTTCATTTGGCTAGCAGTGGAACCAAAATTGTGCTAGCATATATTTTTTCCTCAGCAAAACTTTGACTAATTTTCAAGTTCATGCTAATGAAATCCTTTTGCCATTAGTCAGAAACGGCAGCCGCACTAATTGCCGCCGTAGGAGTGCAGTGCAAGAGTTAGCAGCGAGCTGTGTAGTTAGCCAGTGGCAAATAATTGATTTTGTGGTCGAGGCGTTGAAGTTGTATAAATCAAGTGCGCCCACAGTGATTATAATCATGCCTTTAATGCTGGTAAATTGCGCATATTTATTGCAACTTTGATCATTAATTTCCGGCAGCAATTTGTGCGATTTATAACGGGCTGCAATGTTGGAGTCAAAGATGAAATTATTTAAAGCTTTGACCATTAATTTAGCTAAAGTATGCCTACTACCGTATGCTCCTTTGTGACTAAATGCCGACAAAAGTGCAAGGAGATGTAGAGCTACCAAATTGAGCTTCTCTAAGGAAATATATCTTGTGCTGCCATTTTGATAGTTTATTCAAGCTCTTGGGGTTCAAGGCATTTAGAAGCAAGTGCTATCTACTCACCCAATTGAGCATGTATAAGCTTTGCTTATTTCAAATGTAGATAATGAAAATGTTTGCTTTAAACAAAAATTTAGTATCCTACTTTATAAATCCACTCTAAACATTTTCCTGCCACAAATTGATTCTTCTTAGAAAAAGCAAATTCAATTTCAGCTTCTTTGATTTTATGATTCTAGTTTATTACGCATTTCAATTGCCAAATTGGCAAATTACCAAATAAACTCTTATATCCTTTGAACTTTGTACATGGCTTATGCTTGTATGTGTGCGTATCTTAGCTGAATCAGTATTATAAATGCATGAGAAGAATAATATGATTTATTTTGTTCAACTTTCGGACGAGAGCAAATTGCCTACTCATGCGACCGTTCGACATTTACAATTTAATGCAATTCATGACATTTTGTAGCCATTTTCATGTAATTTACTGATTATCTTTTACTCTATTTATTTCCCTCTATTTCCATATTCGGCAACAAATGGAAATGCTGGCATTTAACTACTAACTGCAACTTGACATGTTCGGAAATGTCATCACCTATTGACAACAACAACAATAACGCGTACACTAACCTCACCATCAACATCAACATGTCACCGCACAATGTATCCACCTGCTGCAACCATCGCAACCACAGATGCCTGCCATCCCTATGAGCCATTCAAGTGTCCCGGCGATGGCAACTGCATTTCAATTCAGTATTTATGCGATGGTGCGCCCGATTGCTCCGACGGCTACGATGAGGACATGCGCCTGTGCACAGCAGGTGAGTTTAGATGCCCAGTAAACCACAATGAAAATAAGTGAAGTTTTAATCATTTGAAAGTTTTCTTTATGGAATAAAGTGTCAAATATGAATTCCAACTGTTGAAGATATATAACAAATATTTCAGCATTTTTTTATTCCAGAAATAACTGCTCTTTCGATATCGTAAGTAGGCCTTAAAATTGTGAACTGAGCCCTCTTTAATTGATTTATTGATAGTATGGAGAATTTAAACACACTTCTATACAGTCACTTTTGAGGAGTAGAAGAAGAACATTTTAACACGCTTACCACATAGATAGTCAATTTAATTTCTGTGGGTTTGAAAACTACTTATCTTTTTAAGTTCAATTATTCCAACATTTGTACCTTTAAAGAAGGAATGGTTAGTTTATATATAACCTTCCAAATGTTTTGACCTGATTTTTGCTGCGCTTTTGTAAACACTCTTACTAAATATTTTTAAGAGAAAATTGTCAAATTTCCTTGTTTCTTCTCGAATGACTTCATTTGCGTGCTGGGTTGCAACAGATGACCGCAGATAAGCGGAAAGTTGAGCTGCCACCAATTAAAATGCTAATCAGCAGTCATTTGGCCTTTCCCTGTGCATTGAACGGTTGCATATGACGTGTGAAATCGTCCTGCGAGGCAGACATAAACAGAGCTCTAAAATAATAAGCAGTTTGCATTTTGGTTGTTTTAATTGAGCGAAGTTGATAACTCCAAAATGGCTAGCTTACATTTCCTGTGAAGTTAAGAATTGCAGTTAAAGATTTTTTGTACCCAAAAGAAATGCGACATGAAAAGCAGAAAACTTTAAACAAGCCACACAATTTTGTTGTCTTGCCTCAGCTAAATTGATTTAATTGAAATGAAAACAAAACAATTGCTTAAGAACTCCTGTAGGTGTAATTGCCAAAAAGACCCTTGAGGCTTTCTGCTGAGTTGATATGCCAACAAAGTTGCTGGCAGAGAGAAGTTATTTACACTCACAGGAAAATGTTAGCAATACTTTCAAAAAGTGTGTTGAGATATCTCATAAGTTAGTTTAATATGAGCCAAGGAATTAAACAATGAAAAATTATTCGAATTTATATCAAAAATTTACTGATGAATCATGGGAAGTGAAATAACTATGAATCTGCCTATGTGAGAAAGTATTCTATTGTTGTTATTAGGCATTAGCATCTTTTTAGGTCCATAAATCAATAGTCCCGTGTTGTCTCTTTCTATGGCAGAGTGTGGAAGTTCTTCTATCGAATAATTTGTTTCAACAGAAACGAAAACTATACTAAAAAATTAGTAAAAATTATTAGCGATGACATAAAAAGGTTAGAAAAAGTAGAAAAATAATATTAAGTGATTCAACTTGGATTTTATTGGCCGACCTAGTGCCCGCAAGCAAAAACAACAAATATGAAAATTACGTAAAAAGTGAAATCGGCTACAATATATGCTGGTCGTTTTATAGTTAGTATAATTGCGGTTATCCAGCTATAATACAACAGCCATAAAACAAATAATTGCTACAACAACTAACTATAAAGCCAGAACTGCCAGCCGCGAGCGTGTATGTATGTGTGCGCATGTGGCTTTGTATTGATAAGCAACGTAACTAATCAATTTGTATTTATGCCGGCAGCTGTCAGCCACATTCAAGGAATTTGCTTAAATTTCAAGGCAAGGCAAACCGAGCAGAGCAGCAACGATAAGCCAACAACAACAGAAAAAGAATACAATATGTAGTGCATGCATGCGTGTTAGTGTTTGTGTTAGCTTGTTTGCCAGCAGCAACAAAAAGAATAACAACAATGGATGCATTCATGCCTTTGTACACTCAAAGAAATGATTCCAAAACGATTGTTACAATCACAAAAAAATGAAAACAAAACGGACCATGTTAAAAATTTCTACAATTTTGAGTTTTTGGAAAGTAAATTTGTTAAAACTTTTGAAAAATTCAAAACATTTATAAAATGTTTAGACGAAAATTATAACAAGAATTAGAAATGACTTATTAACACCCAATGAAAAAATGACTAGACTCGAAAAGGACTCCAATTAGAGATGTAGTTAAAAATACAAAATTTGTAGGAAAACTTAAGTAAATAATTCTTTTCAAAATTTTCGAGAAATTTTCGTATTGAATTTTAATGAAAAATAGGCAACTAATTTAAATTTATTAAAATTTTTCCTGATAAAATTATTATGAGTGTGCTCTTTGTGGCAATGGCAGCTGCAATTCTGAGCGTGTGCAGCTGAAGTAGCTCAAAGCATGTACTAGAAGCAATATAGCTTGCAACTGTGTGTGTGTGTGAGTGTGTGTGCATTTACATATGAAGATGTATACAGTGACTGTAAGCAGAATTTGCACTTTCATACATTTCGATCCATTTTTAGTGCATGGCATAGTTGAAAACTTCAATTGCGATTTTTTGACATTTTGGCCGCTGTTGTTGCTTTTGTTGTTGCTGCACATATGTTGCTGTTGCCGGAAATATGTAAATATGTGCAAAACATGACGCCCTTTAGAAATGTGACAATTGCGCAATACGATTTTGTTCATGTAAAAAAGAAGTAAAGCATACTTTTAGGTGCTCATTTGCATATTTGCATAGTAAGTGGAATTTCCAGTATTCAACATTGCAATGTTATACTGTTAATTTCTCCAGGGATTTGGCTTTTTCTATTGAAATTTTTCTTTTAAGAAAAGTGACAAACACTTTGTCAAGGTTACAAGCATACCCAAGAACTTCTTTACATGTTTGCATGAACGCACCCAAGGCAGATTGAGAGGTTAGAACTTCTACCAACATTTTGGAATATGGTGTGAAGTATTACGTTTGAAATAAATCGACATACTTTAATTAAAATAATGATGTACGTAAGCCGATTAAATAATAAGGGCAGGCCAAATAGTCCATTAAATTTGCGTATAGAAATCTGTTATATTATACGACGATATTTAATTTCATATAAATAAAAATGATTCATTTTTAAAATATAATCAAAATTATAGAATTATTCCGCTAGTAGAAGAGTTTTTTTAAATATAAAATCCACGTTCGAAAATTGTTCTAGAAATAAATTCTCAAAAATATTTCCCGAGTGTATCACTGCATACGTGTGTGTGTGTGTGTTTAGAAACACTTGCCAAATATGCAAATTTCCTAAGTAGAAATTGTGTTCACAATGACTTTTAAACCCCAAACGGCAGTTCGACACCCGTCTGAGAAAAGTGCTTTTACTATAAGCTGAGCAACAACAACAAACAGCAGTAAAATGCTACAACAGACACTATCAACAGCTTTTATAACAATGAAAAACAATAATAGTACAAAACAGAAAGAAAAGAAGAAGTTAAGAAAAGAAGAAGTAAGTGCATAAGCAAAGCAACAACAATATAATAAAAGCACATCAGCAACAACAGCAAAAGCAACAAAAACAGCAACTATATGAACAACAATATGTGCAAAAAAGTCAAATGTTAATCCCAGTTGATGGATCCATAAAATTGCGAAGGCAATAAAACTCAATTTTACAATGTCAACACAAACACCCACACATGCACCCATATTAGTGTGCAAATGATTGCCGCGCACATGCATGCATATGTATGTATGTGCTAGTGTTGGTGTTAATGGGCGTGTAAGCTGGCAATTCAATTAACAAACAAAAGCGGAAAAAATAAAATAAAGCCGGATGTGATGCCATTGAGCCAATGATGAAGCTTTGCCGAATTTCCTCACCAAATATTTGCACATTTCTTTTCAAATAAATTCAGAATTTTTGAATAAATTCTTGTTGGCAGAGTATAAATTTTTGGTATTATTTTGTCAACTGAGACTGAGATTGGGTCAATCTTTAAGATGCTGTGTTTTAACAGTTGATAAAATTCGGCAAAATTTGCCAGCAATTCAGATATAAGGCTAAAAGCAAGTTATTGCATACATGTATGCATTAGTGTTTACAAATTAATTAAGCATTAATTAATTTATATAAAATTAAAGAACTTCAACATTCACTTTGAGTTGACTAGAAGCTCGATAGTATTGAAAATTTATGAGAAGAACGCTTTAATGTTTGTATTAAAGTTCGAAAGGAAATTGAGAAATTATTTGCGGGAATTTAAAGCCGATTACATATGTGGCTAGAGTATTCGCAGGTATGTCCATACTTTTCGAAGACTGGTAGTTCAGATTAACAAAGAGAAAAGAAAATATAGCTAACGGGTTGGTTTTATAAAAAATAATATTGTCAATGTTATAGCAAGATTAACCTTGCTGTGGTCATGTCACATTCTAGATTTGCATCGAATGAAAATGTCAGGAAGGAGTCAAGATTTCTGGCTAATAAATGTATTCTATTTTAAACAAATTTGATGCCAAATTAATTTAGGTTTTTGAAGAAGTTTGCTTCAGCGGCATCAAGCATCTCTCCATACCACTCTTCTTGGTTTTTCCACTCAATTGACGAAAGGGTTTAGTAATTCAGCGGTAGTTAATTATCTACGCTAGCCTAGCAACATAAGCAGCTAATTTTATCGATTAAAAAGTACAGGAAGAGGATTGAAGGACTATGTTGTGTAAGATGTTGCTACCTGAGCAGAGATAGTTTTACTTAAATGGATATTATATTGTGATACTATGGTGTGCATTGATTTTCGTATTCTATAAAAGAAAATTACTTTTAAATGAAACTTTTAAAGTAAAGGCAGCAAAAATTAAAAGTTGTCTTGAATGTATCAACTTGAGGAAAAAGGTTATTTAAACAATGTATAAGCTAATTTAGCATAAAAAGCTACGCTCACCAATTTGCATAAATCACATTTTAATTAACAATGAATATTCCACAAAACCACTCCAAATCAGTCAATTAAAGGGGATTTCTGCAGACATGCAAGCATACGCCTGCGAGCACATCACAAAAAGTTCAACAAGTAATTAAAAATTTATTGAGCCAAATCAGATTGAGCAGACATTTTAAGCTCTTTTGCATTTGCAAAATTATGTCTGAAACTTTTAATTAGAATTTCACAAACATTTTGTGCAAGCATTAAAATTTGATATTTTTTTACCCTCAAGTAAAGTAAAGGAAAGAGGACGAGTGCCTGTGTGGAAATATGTGCAGTGTATATAAAGGTGTATATATGCATATGCTGCTGTGTGCTCATGCTTGTGTATGCATGTGAAAGTCCCTATGGCATACAAAGCAACAATGCACACGTACGCAAATATGCATACTTACGTACACACACACATACGCCTCCCAACTGTAGCGACTTAATTGCGTAAATCTCAGGAGAATACTTGCCTGTGTACTTTAATAATTAAAGGACGCATAAGCGGATTCCACATATTAAAGGATAAGGCACAGTCATGAAGCAACAAAAATCTGTACAAATGCGCTGGCCAGCGCTGGACAGTGGACATGCTCGTGAACCTCTTTTTAATTAAAGGCAACGCAATATTTTTAATTAAAATGTATAAAGCAAAGCTAGGGGAGGGAGAGTGATTAAAAGAGCGCGTGCAGTAGATGAGTGAACATAGTAAGAGCAATTTAATTTTAATTAAATGCATTTCAACGATTTTCTTTTGACAATCAATGCTGATAAAGCTTTGCGCAAGTACATAAAGCAGCACAAATTAGATGTCGCTCATACGCCGCGTCGGACGAAAATTCTCCATATTAAATGTCTTTTAGCTGACAGCTTCAAAGCTTAAATTGTGTAGAGTGAAACTCTGTGAATTTGTCAATTTTTGTGTGTTAATGTAAAAGAAGTTTAACGATTTTAATAAAATTTGATTGTATATTCGAAATAATCATCATATGTATTTAATTGATTGCCACTATTGCTCATCGTTTTTCAAAATCAAATAATAGTTAGTAGAAGCTGATAAATGTCCTTTCGCTATATTTTGATATGAAATTCGCTTCGTTATGTTTGATTCAAATAACATTTTGGAGAGGAATATCTTATAGCTTATAGATTTAAGGCAAATTGAAAGCTCTGATATTCGACTATGATATAGCAATTTGTTTTTCAACTCTTATTAGAGAAAGTAACAAATTGCAATTAGTCCTTTTTGCGAATTTAAAATTAACGAACCCGTCGCCTTAAACCATTTTTAAAAGCTCTAATTTTTACTATAAATGTAAAAATTCAAAGCAGTCTAAATGAACAATTTCCTGCTTCAAAGCAACAAACAAAAGTATGCTCTATTTTGCTGTGAGTCATTTAAATTCAAAGGCACATGAGAAAGTCAACAGTTTAAATCAGCAGGAAAAACCTATCTTAAAGCAGCAAAAGTGTAGCATAAAGCTGCTTTGCCAAACTGATGACTGCACCATGGAGAAGTGCCACTTTCCGTCGTATATTTTGGCAAAAGCAGATTCATTTACATTAATTGCTTCGTTGTCTTTTAATGTGACATTTCCTTTACTGCTTCCTTGCTGTTGGCCTTTTCGCTTGCTGTTGTTGTCGTTGCTTTTGCTGTCAGTGTTGTTGTTGTTGTTTTTGTAATTGCTCTTGTTGTCGTTTGTTGTAGCGTTGGCAGTTTATTAGCTACCCCACAGGCACACCACTTGATGCTACTTTGCTATACCCAAAACCTTGCCGGGGCCACATTTCCTTCTTGGCCATTTTGCTGGACCGTTTCTTTCTGTATGTGTATTAGTGAGTGGCGCAAGTTCATTGCAATAAATTTTGATGTTTGTGCAGCTTCGTGGCACTTTTTGCATGCACACACAAACACATAAAACACAGACAAACTGAGCAAGTTGAAGCAAAACAATTTCAAATACAGGCAGAATTTGGCGCTAGTTCATGGGCCCACTCTATTCAGAGTGGCCGAAGTCATTGCTTCTATGCCGCCTGTATTGACAAATTGTTTTGCGCGCTTGTTATTCTGTATCTTGGCCATTTATAATGCGGCCAAGGCCATGGTCATTCATTCGAATGCCTTTGCGACGTTCATGTCTGGAATGCTTTTGCTTCTTGCCACGCTGCGTATAATAGTTCAGACATTAAGGACAATTAAAGTAAGCTTCAGCTATATATCTGTTCAGTATGATGGAGTGCAGTGTAGAAGGAGCTGGGAATAAGCAGCAGGAAGAGAAGCAGCCACGTAGTCATACTGATTGCAAGTCAATAAAAGAGAGCAATGTTTTTATTGCTTTAGCATTATGCTTGCTTCGCTACGCAGAGAGCATTAGGAAAATGTATTGTATGTGAATATTATACGTTGCGGCTGTTGTTGTTGTTGCTTCGGTGGGCTTACTTGAAAATTGCGATAGAGTTGTTTCCTACTCCTTTTACTTGTAAATACAGGGGAAGATTTTTTGATAGCAACAAATTCTTTATAAGTTTTTCTTCTCTGTGATGTTATAGTTTTATATTTATAAGCAATACGCAATACAGCCACATCGAATTATTTGTATAAGGTTTCGAAGAGTAAAAAAATTTCGTTAACAAGCTAGTCCTTAAAGCCTTCGATGTCCTTAAGTTTCAATTAATAGCATTACTAAAGTTAATAAATTTGTGCAAAGAATAGTAAAATTCAACTAAAGCGGATAAATTTATTTAAAGTTTGAAACAATTTCTACATTTTTTCAGCCAAACGTCCACCCGTCGAGGAAACGGCCTCCTTCCTGCAGAGCTTAATCGCCTCACATGGACCCAATTACTTGGAAAAACTCTTTGGCAGCAAAGCACGTGATGCGCTTGCACCATTGGGTGGCGTCGAAAAGGTGGCCATTGCCTTGAGTGAATCACAAACGATTGAGGACTTTGGCGCGGCACTGCATCTCATGAGGTAAGGCTGTGAATTGCCTGAAATTTTTCACTTTATTTCCATAGTTGGTTTCTTTAAATTTTCTGTTCATAGAAATTTAAAGTCTATTGCAAATATATAATATATGCTCATATAACTGACACAAAAGTTTGCTGAAGGATTTCCGTTTTACCATAGGCCAAACGAACTTGCAAATCCAGAGAAATGTTTGTTACGTATTTCCTTTTTGTGTTACACAACATAAAAACATGTGTGCATATGAAAAGGCCACTTGTATTGAATCCCTCTGGGAAATCCTTTTGAGCCATGAAGTTTCAAATGCTAGGCTTATAAATCCTTTGTCTTGCCATGATATGCCAGCCTGTCTATAGGCAACTTTGTGCTGGCATACTTTTGAACTGCGAACCGAACCGAACGAAGGGATAATTTGTATAAAATATGTTGATGGGTTGTTAATGTTGGCGATACTCTGGCTGAAGGACATGACATGCGCGTAAAGTGTTTAATGCAGAGCGAAGAAACTGAAAGCGCTCATCGATTGAGCAATTTTAAGTAATATTTAATGCAGAACTAATATAATTGGTATCGCATAAAGGACAGATATCAATCAGCTGGGTTGAGTTATTATTCGAGGCATGATTGGCATGCTCAAAACATTTCGATCGTTCATTTAAATTTGTAGCTATTTTTTGAAAGGATATTAGATGTTGAAAGCATAAGCTAGCTATTAATAGACAGTTCTGCACTTGTCATTCACGTCTCAAAGCCATTTGGGTTGTGTGAGTAGCTGACTATGCATTTTGGCGAACACTATATTCTGACAAAAGCACAAAGAACAGGATGAAAGAAATATTTATTAAATTGAATCAAAGAGTCAATTCTAAGAGATATGGATGGAAATAGGCACAGAAGGACAGGCTGAAATGCTGACCCAGCTTTTGTTTTTAAAGCATTGACATATATATTAGAACGAAAAAGGAATCGGGTGGATTGAATAAAGATTTTGTCATATCTTTGGGTTGCTCATTTAATTGGATAGTTCACTCAGAAGTTAGGGCTGCATGAGTTCGTTAGAATTTACGAGAATATAAATTGGGATTAGCTTAAAAAACCTTGCAGGATTTTTTTGTAATGTGATTTATCAAAAATATAATTGTTTAACCAATTTAAATTGTCTTCAAAAATTAAAACAATGATGGTATTAATTGCTAAATAATGATGCATGCCTAATTGTTAAGTCTATTGAAAGCGGGGTTTTTGTGCTTGATAGCACTATAAATGCAATTAACAAATACTCACAAGCCCCTCCACATCTGTCACAGGACTCTTCTGATGCGTGGCGAAGGCGAGTAGTCGCTTAATTGCCGTATTAAAATATCATTAACAAAGCAAAAACTGAAACAACAACAAATAAAGACCAACGACTATGAAATGTTGACAGCAACAAACAACAATGACACACCCATCCAAGCAAATATACCCGGGCAGACGACACCTGCAAGCACACAAACACAAGGGAACACACACATACAAATTGTGGGTAAGAGCAAAATTCTGTCTGGACATGGCCGAGCCTTGTGCTTCGCAGTAAATTATATGCAGGATATGATTAAAGTGGACCAAACACGCAACAATAGGCGCATGCACTGACATACACACACTGTTCCCTACACACACACACACACACCCACACAATAAGCCAATTAATGTGTATTGGGCACAGGCGACACCTGCAGGGATTAATTAAAACGAGTATAAGCCGCGCACTCGGGCTGAACTAAAGGCGATTGCAGAGAGAACAATATCGAGCGCTGCTGGGAATAAGTTTAAAGTTGCTGCTTGTGGCTGCAGAAAGGACGAAGAGATTATATATACACATGAGACTGTGTATGTATAACAGCAACACACACTCACTTCTGCTAGCATTATTAATAATTCTCGGCAAGTAAATTGATTAAGCAGCTGCTCGTATGCGCATGTGTGTGTGTGTGTGTGTGTGTGTTGACAAGGATTGTGGCAAATTAGACAATGACACGCTGATGTTGGTGCTTGTGTGCCACAAGTGTAGGCGCTTTGCAGGACGCCCTTCAGTTGCATGAAGTTTCAAGTTATTCTTGGCGCTGCCGCAATCCTTAAAAGCAAGCATTTAGTATGCTCATGAATAATTGATTTTTCCAAAGATGCTTGCATGCTCCTGTGACTCAGTGGCGCATTTTGAACTTGCTTTTAGAAGGGGCTGTTTTTTATTTTCTGAAGAGACTTGTTAAAGTAGCAACATATTATGATATGCCTATGTCTGAAGAAAGTCAGAGATTTTTTTCGAATTTCAAGAGAAATTTCTATAACTTAAAATAGATATCTATAGTGATAGACATATATAGTGATATACTTTGTACTCATTTGGTGCTTCCTGGGAACTGCTTGCATTTTCTTTTATCTGCCAAAGAGACCCACATTTAATCGACTGACTACACAGCTGAGCTCTTTACTTTCACTTGTTGTATAAGTAGAATTGATTTGATAAATATAAATTTTATGCGCTTCACAAATACTTTTTCGACACTCTGTCAAGTGAAAGTTAAACTTTTGAAAATTCTTGCTGTAGGCTTTGCTAGGCACGTTTTTTTGCAGCTGCTCACACTGGGAATAAAGAACGACGCAGGTGTGCTAATTGAAGTGTCAATTTTAATCAATCAATTTTGTGCGCTGCCAACTCACAGTCTATATACTACATTTTAATGCCAAATGCCATTGAGATGCAGCAATGTGTAGAAAAATTGGAAAGGAAAATTGTCTTGGTAAACGTTGAGTTTATTCTTATGCACAAGACTTTTTCGCTTTTAAAGTGTGCTTAAGTTAACTAAAATTCCAGAAATTCAATGACAAATTTAATCTCTGATAAAAATACTACACCAGCTGATAAAATTGCTTCAAGCAGCTTTCCATAAAACCAAACCGAAACCGAAACCATAGCCCAATAGCTTATTTCGATTAAGCCGAAGCGAAGGCCTTTCAGAGGAAAGCCGAAGAAAATGTTCAGTCAATCATTATATTTTACTTATTATAAAAAACATGTGTAAAGTGTTCGAAGCTAAAATTGTCTCAGTTAGAATTCTTATTAATATAAGTGGTAAACATAGGAAATTTTAAAATGTTTCTTCTTTTCTTTTTAAAATAAGACTTGACTTATATATAATTTCGATGAACTTATACAAAGTTAGAAGTTTCCTCAAAAAGTTTGCATTTGTATTGCATCGTATTCTTCCAAATATTTATTTCAATTAGTTCGTGATTATAATTTTGCTTATACACTGCCAATAACTTTCGAAATTTCTTTTCATCATTTATTTACAGATCCGATCTCGAGCATTTACGATCCGTTTTCATGGCTGTCGAAAATGGCGATTTGGGCATGCTGAAATCATTGGGCATCAAGGACTCCGAATTGGGTGATGTGAAATTCTTTTTGGAAAAGTTGGTGAATACTGGTTTCTTAGACTGAGTGGCACCAGATCCGGCTTCTGGATTTTACTATGCACATGCGCAGCCCATTAATCCCAGTTTCTATTCGTATCTGGGCACGCCCTACGACAACTACAACTACTAAAATGTTGCAGCCTGGCAGTAGGGTGCGGCTCATTGACGAATGAACTTGCACACACGCATACACAGTAGCATACATAGTATGCATACATTCACATACGCATTTACAATGAACATGTTTTCTCAAATTTTAAAAACGTTTCTCTTATGCAAATATTATATACAAACACAAATTTTTCACTTAGTTACAACTTTTGCCTCTACACTCACTCTACATACTCACTTTTTTGCAATAACATTATATTTAACATTTTATAAAAAAAACATCATATAAAAAAATTGCAACAAAAAAATTGAAAAACTTCAAAACTTATGTTTTGTGCTCTGTGTCTGTCGTTTGCGAGAGTAAAAACAGAAACTCTTGCTGCTTTCTATATTCTAACTGCAGATATTTTTTTTTAACGAAATTTCATTGAAAAATTTTAATTTTTGAGAAAAATCATAGAAGCGCTATAAACGAAATTACTCACACAAAACCAAACAAGCAAACGCAGAAATCATGTTTTCAAATCAAAATGTGTAAATTATACTAAAATGTGGAAGCAGGATCGGCCAGAACAATGAAACAAAACAAAAAATATGTTTATTTAATAAAAACCTTACAATTACTACTACAACTAAGATAAATGATTGTGTGAACACAACACTATGCACCTAAATACATATATGAAAAAATAGATGTGCATAAATCGATGTGTTTCGTGCTTTTCAAACTAATCTTAACTACAGACAAAGGTATTCAAACGAAAGAAATCATATAATCAAGGTTTAAAAAAATGCTATGCGGAAACTGCAACTGTACTTATGTGTCTCACAATGGCTATCAGTAAAATACCTTCCAAATTAAATCAATATAAAGTTAAAACTATTCAAAAAGAAATTTCAGAAAACTCAAGAACTAAAAGCAAAATTTTTGAAAGAATTTTTTGTGAAAGTGAACAGTAGACGTACCTTAAATGTACGCGTTGAAACTTACACCCGTTCATGTTGTCTATATGTATTTGTTGTTGGTGTATTTTGAAAATCTAGAAGTGAAATTTATTCCACAAAAATTTTAAACTAGCATAGACAACACCAACACAAAAGAAACGATAGTCCAACGTAGCAAGCCCTGCAGCTATTAACGTGTAAATGTAAACTTAAACGTAGTGTTTGAACCAAAATCAAGAGCAGTAACGCGTATCTATGGTATAACTCCGTCGAGTGTACAACCAAAATAAACAAAAATGAAAACAGTTAGTATTAGATAACAAATAAGAGCAAGCAAGTAGCAAGCCAGTTAGTAGTAGTTTGAATCTCAACACGTTTCTAACAGTAAATTTCCAATGGTAATATCTAATATGGTAAGAAAATTGTCTGATTAAATTGAATACTAATTTAAGAATTTTTTTGTTTCTCAAACTTTACGAAATTATATGTGTTAAGCTTTCTGAGTGTCAGTTTTAAGCAATCTGACCCACTGTGCAAAGAACAACTTGCCAAAGAGTTGTGTTCGAGGCACGGTTTGAAAAATTGTGAAACTGAGTATTTCAATATTTGAAATTCAAAATTAAATGATTTATTGCTGCTACTCCACTCAGTAACAGTTAAACTAGTAGCTATGACTAATTAATGCCCAAAATGTTAAGCTTAGCCTGCAGGGATTCCTAAAAGCCCAAAAATTTTGTTTCTGTTGTAGTATGGTAAACTCAAATCTGACAGGTAAAAAGAATATAGCGCGCTCGAAGCAAAAAAGTGAGAGTGCTAAAAGAAGTGTCTAGAAAGGTCCTTCACGTCAAAATGCTGGCATTACAATTTCAATCCAAAATAACAACTTGCCTAAAAGGCTTCTTCATTTCTTCATAGAAGCAATTCTCGATTGAGATTCTTGATTTTTCAAAACCGTGCACAACGCGCTCTTAGCATAAAACCGACTACTCAGAGAGCAAAATTTACTTGCAAAACTTCAAACTTTTCTACTATAAATGTCGTGATAAACTTATATTTGTTCTTATGCAAATTGATACTAACTAAATTAAGAATCAGAAAATGATAGCTATTGAAAAACGCTATGATGTAGTCTTCGAAGCAAGCGAAAGGAAGGCACAATATTAAAGAAAAAATTAGGCAGTCTAGAGAGCGAAAGCTAGAATTTCACTGAGAGAAAGTGAACGAGAAAGTGAGAGCAAGGAAAAGGTCAAAAAGATAAAGCGGAAAATGCAGAAAAGCGCGATTTAAATGAAGCGAATAAGAACTGCAGGAAGAAGGAAGTGATGAAAAGGTGCAAGAATGCAATTACTGTAAAACGTAACAAATAAACAAACAAAGAAAAACATACAAGCGAAAGCAGACAGAGAGAGATTGAGGTATTTTATATAATAAAGTGATCGAAAAATTCCAAGGTAGAGCCAACAACAAAAACAGCCACTTTCACTCACTCACACACACACGCATATCAGCTTGAAATCAATGCAAGAGTATGAGCCATCAACGACAGCAAAAGTTTGCAGACCGAACGATCCCATGACAAATTCAACAAATACAAACCCAACTTTAAATAATGGAGTTATGAGTACCTTAAATTAGCCTGTAGAAATGCATAATGAATGTACTTAAACTTGAGCAAGAAAAAATTTCAACTCTTATTATTTAGCAACATAAATGAAAATCAGAAGAAGAACAAAAAATATAAATGAAAATATGATATTATAGAAATGCTTAAATCAAGCAAAAATACAACAAAAAAAATGCGATTGTGCAAAAATCTGCATGTATGTGTATACTTGCACGTGCACACGTGTGCGCACACACACACACACACACACAACTAATGTAAATAAATAATGAGACAAACTACTTATTGAAATGAAATTATTTGTCGTGCATATTTCATGAAACGAAACGTGATAATTTCATTTTATGAATTACAATTCAAGTTGATGCGAATTGGAGAAGAAAAAATACGAAAGCAAAGAATGACAGGAAAAAGTACGTGAGCTGCAAGTAAGCAGCATATGCGAGTATGTAAAATAAGCATGAAAATAATTCTACATGAAACTTGCTCCTTTTTTGCGCTCTACTACTTACTTTTACACTTACACGTGTTATATTTAAAATTTTGATGAGCATTTTAAAACGTAATTATTGCAAAAACAAACAAAGTTATACATACATATATATATATATATATATATATATATTAGCATGTAATTATATTGTATACATACATACTACATATATCACTTTACATATCAGCGGTGTAATGCAATTTTTGCAGCCCACACGCAATACAAATGCAACAACACTAACAAATACATATCGGCACGTTCGTGCGCAACATATCATATTAACAGTTATTTTATGCAACTATCAAATGTGGAAGATAGAAAGAAAGCAAGCAAGATATATGAATAGATATATGCATGTACTTATTTACATTAAAACTGCTGCTATATAGAGTATTGAACGCAAGCGGAAGCAAGGCATTTAGTGATTATGGCATCTGCTGTTGAACTGCAGCTATGCATTATTTTGAGTATTATATATGCAATAGCTTTTATATAATATCGCTTTATTAAGTTGCGATTTTCTATCATTTACATTTGTAGGGCAACACTTCAAGAGCAAGAAATAATTGCCAGCTATTCAACTGCAATAAGTTGAGCTTAAACTCTGCATTACCAGCAGTTTTTTATTTATTTTTGAGCCCGTTATATGCTAAAGTTAATAAAATATACATGTTTATATTTTAAAATCGAATAAAGTTGACACTCCAAACCATTTCTAGAATGTAAGCCAACATTTTGTGACTTATCTTGGTGTTTTGCACAAAATGTCTGACCCTCACAAAAAAGAAAGTCACTGAGATCGACTTTGAAAAACATTTTCAAAATGCTAAGATAATTACACAAAGTATACAAATAAATTAATATCATGTGTTTAAATAGAATAAGTAATACTTTTGTCTCAAATTAATACGCATTTTCGATAACTACTAAAAATTTAACAAAAAGACAAAAATCTAAAGTTGTTCTTTCAGCAGAGAAAATTGCAAAAGTGTTAACGATAACAAAGTTTCTGTTTTCGATTTTTTTTTCATAAAACACACTTATATCAGCGAGCAGCTATGTTCATATTACTAAATGCCTTTGATTCTACTAGATATTCAATTGTTGAGCATATATGAAGAAAAACCAGATATTATATTAAGCTAAGGCTAAATAGAGCAGCAAGATAAAGCAAGAAGAACTCATTGAAAGAGAACGTAGTAATTTTATTTGTAAAAACTAAAGAGGCAGTATGTAAAAGGAAGAACAAGAACAAGATATTATATTACTATATTATAATTATTGAATAAATTTTTTCATTCTAATGGATATATCGATGTGGCGTTTCATGTTTTAATTTGGCTTGTTTCATTTTGTAGAAGATTTCCTTGACTTTGAGGTAAGTGATTCTGAATAGTATATAAATTTGATTTTAGCACACTCAAATAGGCGAATGGGGGATAAGCAGTCTTGCTTTTCATTATGCCTACTCCCACTGAAGCAGGCAGAAATATGAATTCAGATTTATCATGTACTGCCAGCTTTGTTTTCAATATTGGGTAGCGGAATCCAAGAGAAAGTAGAGAATCGAAAATTTGTTGATGTACATAGCCTTCTTTAAGAAAAGAAGTAATTTACCAACTTGCTACCATCGAAAATCCTTCGCTTTATAAAAAGCTCAGGATTCAAGTAAATGAAATTTACTTTACAGTTAAATGGACAAATAATGCTTTTCTGAGGCATTTAGGAACAAAAAGTTTAAATTTTTTTTGCGATAGCGATTCGTCTATTGTAAAAGCAAATTGCTACAGATCTTTAAGCTGACATGACGTGACATGCTCATAATGCAACAAGGAATACTTGCATATATACTTATGGTGCTTCAATGAATTTCCGTTTTCATAGTAGCATAAGTTAGGCCCCCTATTCTGGCACAAAGGTCACAATTGATTTTCAATTGAGAATTGAAGAAAAATAGAGAATTGAAAATAAAGATATGCATTTATTCAACGAGCCGATAAAGATATGCATTGTACTCTTGAAAGGCCTGCTGGTTTACAAAAAACAACATCTAATTCGATCGTTTGCGCATGTTGCTGTTTCTTATCAAGGGAGCACTGTATTCCCATAGCTGCTGATAAGAATGCCGAATTTCGGTGTTTAAACTTGTTGCCATTGCAAAAATTTGTGCTCAGCAATCAGCTTACTTATTAGCTAGTCGTTTAGTTGCGCTGCGAAAGCTCGCAGAGAAAGTATTGCAAAAGTAATTTTAAAATATGTTAAACTGGCTGCGACTGAAAAAAGCCATTAATTGTACATTTAAAAAATGGAAATAAGTTAATTTAAATGGGCGAACTAGCGTGAAACTAGTTGAAAATGAAAACGGAAAAATAAACAAGTGTAGAATTTTGCGATAAGATATGAGTACGCGACAAAGAAGCGCATTCTAAGCTAGCGCTAACAGCCAGCGGCGGCGGCAAACAATTTAAATAAAGCGCCTCAGTGAGCGGCGACTTTTGGTAGGTGCGCGATCGATGGAGGGAATCTGCTCGCACTAATCACCAGACGTTCAGTGTTCATTACTTGGCGTCTGGCTGCATTTGGCGGCATGCTGAGTGAGCTCTTAGTTTCAGTCGTGATTAGAAGTTAGCCGCTTGTGCAAGACAGAGAGTGAGAGAGAGAGAGATACAATTTCTCCGGCGAGATGAAGTGTTGATGTAAGATGTTTTTTGCAGCTGATACCTCTTCTAAGAAAATAAATTTAATGCAAATTGATGCGCTTGATAATTGATGGAGTAGAGTAGGCGGCACTTACAAAGAAATATACGCGAGTGATTTTTAAAGGCATAAGTACATACATAGTATGAAAATATATATTTTTTATATGTTGAAATTGTTTTTGGGAATGCTGATAACTAACAAACAAATGAGTGAACTGCAGCAGTGTGTAATGAAGTTCTAAACAGAAAATTGTTTTAAAAGGCATATTAAAATGCATTAAAGAAGTCTATTGAAGTTCTTATACATATTTTTCAATAAAGTGATCAGTGATCTAAAAGCTTTATACTTATTTAGTAGTATTTTTTATCAAAGCTATCGTGACATGCAATTGCTTTGAGAAATAGAAAAAGGAATGCAAAGCTAAATTGCCTTACATAACAATTTGCATGTCTTGAAAACATTTTATCAATATAACAAATGCAATTTTAAAAATGATCGATCCCTCCGATAACGATGTTCTATTTGATGCCGAGGACGTGCAGCAGCAATTGCAGTTAATTGGTTACGATGACTATCGGCAAAAATTTATGGGTAAGTGCAATTTAAAAACGGGCAACAGAAATTAACGTGGAACACTAACAATTTTCGGCCCCCATCGTAGTAAAGTTGTTAGATGTGCAAAATATTTATCAACATAAACGTTCTCATCTCAACTTTTTTATACTAAATTTTAAAATTTTTAAATTATTTTTATGATGAAAATGTTTCCATGATTAATTAAAATTTCAATTTAAATTTTCAATTTAACTTAATTATATTTTCATAAAACAAGATTGAGTGTTCTCAAAAATTTTGTTATTTTGAAGCAAAGTGCAATAATATTTTCTGCTTTCGCTTGCAGACTAAGCGTATTTATCGTTTATCTTGTTTGTTTACTTCAACTGACAAGATAACATTTTTAACAAAAGTTTTTCGATACTATATAGCAGAAAATAAATGAGCTCACGATTTCTTTTTGCAATTAAGGCTTTCATGCAAAACATGCGGCTCGGTGTATTCGAATTAAGATTTAGAAACAGACGCTTCGCAATGTTAGAAACTCCTTCTAAATAGGCTGAAGATTACGCAAATTATGTCATATTTCAAAAATGTAAACAATGTCTCTTATCTGCACCATTAAATGCATACACCCAATTAAATTTGTTAGTTATATTACTAAGCCATTTTCGAAATTGTAATTGTATTAATATATTATACGTTGCATTATCACTCAATCTACAACACTGTTTCCCTTTTCTAGGGTTTCTCCATTCTAAGCCAGGTACTTTGAGCTTGGCAGAACAAGTGCTTGAGGGTCTGCCTGTTCAGCAGGGAAATACTCGATCCATTGCTTATGTATGCTCAAAATTCGAAAAAAGAATGAACTTTTTTAGAACTTTTTAGATATCGACTCTAATTTAGATATAGTTTTTTCTGACCGTAAAGTTAATATTCAATGCTGTATCTCTTTATTCCACTTTCTCTTACGTCCTCGCAAGCATTGCGTTCTGGTAAATATACTCATATTTTAAGCTAATTAGATATTATTGGTAGCGAATGATAAGGAATTATGGTGGTTTCGCTATAGGCGCACTTCAATGTTGCCTTTTGGTTCCACAGTGCGTTTAGATTGCTGTCTTAACAGAGCCAGAGCCAGAGTCCGGAGCCGGTTTGAAAAATTTATATGGCTCTGTTCTTTATTGGTTTTATTAACAAGTTCGACTACTGATATGCTTTGTATTTGATCAAACATCAGTGGCACTTGCACTGAAATCCTTACGAACCACATTGAAATTGAATTGGCCGTAAAATTGTTAATTTCAAAAAAAAAAAAACCAAAGCAGTTCTTTTCCATTTTAATGCTCATTTCGATTCTACTCTGGCTGTCACCACTTGTTGCTCATTTCAATGCCAAAAGATAACAATTGTCAAAAAACCCGCCAAACGGAGAAAGAGAGAGCGTGTCAAAAGCAACAAGAGCCAAATGAGCGCAACTTAAACAGAGATTAAATAATGAGAGAGCACATAATGAAGAGTGAGAGCAGGCTTGATCAGAAAGCAAAGCCTCAAACCAGGCATACTCAACAGCACAGGCGTTTAAATGCGAATGCGCTGGAAACGGAACAAGTTAAAGGTTCAAATTGAATTGGAGTTTCATGCAATGACACACGCCACACTAAAATTAGTTTCGAGCGAGCGATTCTGAACGTCGGTTGCGGCAGTAAAATATTACGCATAGAAAGTGCGGCTTTTGCGGCGTTCTTTGAAAAAAAAAGTGAATTTACTACTTTTTTGTTGCCTCATAATCGTATGAAGTAAGCCGGTCGGGGCCAGCGAAAATTGTAGGTAACAAAAAGTGTCAGAAAAAGAATATTTATGTGCTTAAAAGTAAATTTTAGCATGATTATTTGCTCAAACAAATTATGAATATGTTCGTTAACATGAGCTGCAGTAAAATCTGCAATTAAAATAATTACTTTTTGCACTTCGAAGTGTGCGCTCTTATGAAAAAGTGGTTGTGAATATGCGCGCGTTTGCGTTTGTGTGTGTAGGCTTGTGAGCGTTTAAGAGAGCGATCGAGTAGCAGTTGAAAGCAAGAAGAAGCAGCAGCAAAGCCAATGCTAAACGAAGAATTACTTCACCTGTTGACGATGTTGCTCGGTTGTTTGCTTCACAGCGATCGCGAAATATATGACGTCAAATTCGAAGAAGAAGAAGAAGCAGAAGCGTGCATTGTTTTATGCCGTAAGGCCGCAAAAATCTACATCGACAAAAAAACGCCGCGATCTTTGAGTGTCATACAATAGCAATAACTCACCTTGACCTTTCTAAATAAATCACAGAGATAAGCAATTTTTGCCATGCGAAAGCAACGCAGAGTCGCTGCACTGAACGGCTTACCACTTTTGGAGCAGTGCGTCCGTCCAGAGTTCGATGTGCAACAGATTTTTGTGCGCATGAGCGAGACAAAGATCGTTCGTGGGGGCAAGAGAGAGCGCGGCGCAGGTAGAGCAAACTGGTTTGACTTTTAAAAACCCAGCGCTCAAGAATTTGCTGCAGCACTATTCAAGCAGCGTGTACGCGCATGAGCAAATTGCAGCACGCACTGCGGCTTGGCGGCACATGCCGCTTGGACTGTTGTTCTTCAGCCTCGGCGCCTGCTGCCGCTGCTGGCTGCCACTTGCAGCATGCAACAATTTAAAATTTCCCTTTAACAAAAAAATAAAAGACACATAATTGCCCATCAGCGCTGCTGCTTGTCTTCTTTGCCCGCTCCCCTCCCCACCCACTGGCTTCCCTCGAACTCTGACTCCAATGTAATTTCTTAACCAGCAGCATGCGCGTCTTTTTTGCTTTTTTTTGAAACACAAACAACAAAATTTCAAAATTCGTCATTGTTGTTGTTTTGCCCTTTCGCATACATATGTATGTACATACGTATGCATGTGGTTGCCAACATTGCCGGGCTTGTTGTTTGTTGTTGCTGGTTAGTCATTGCCAGTGCTGAAAGTCGTGTTCTTGTCTTTTCTCTTTCTCTTGATTTCGCTATTTTTGTCGCCCTTTGCACATGTCTCTTTGGTGCTGCTCGCCGGCGCCGCCAGACTCCAGACAGTGGAATTGAAACATTATGGCAATAGTTGGAACCTTTTGTAAGATCACTGTCAGTCAGCTGAGCATTGATGGTTTTATATTGCTCAGCAAATGAGTCAACGTTTTAAATACCTACATTTTATGGCAGTGCTTTTCTAACACGACTTAACAATATTTTATTACAAATTCCCCCAAGAGAACGAAATGTTTGGCATGCTGCTGTGCCTGCGCAGATTTGTTATAATGAAACTGTTAAGTGGTTTTTCAATGTCTGTGCCAATTTATTAAGGTTTTTTTATATGAAACTCATTCTTGATAGAAATAGTGAGCAACTGAACATGCCACAATCATTGCCTAAAAAGAAATTAAGTTAGATTAGTAAAAAGTAGAGAATTTTTAAGCATGCTGTCAGTGAATCTAGTTTCAAGCAAAAACTTACTAATGTCAGGCTAAATATTCAAGAAGAATATCTTAACGACCAAGAGAGCAGCATTTTGTTTTAAGTTAGCAGATGTAATTTCTGCATAGCATGTTAGGTTATCTTTTTAGCACAATTCTCAATTTTCGAACTTGATCAAAATAGCTGTGGTTATGATGGTTTTTTTAAAGTAGCTGCATAATAAGATTCGCATCAAGTCTTAATTAGTAAAGAGCTCATGGCAAGTATTTTCACAATTCTCAATTTTCGAACTTGATCAAAATAGCTGTGGTTATGATGGTTTTTTTAAAGTAGCTGCATAATAAGATTCGCATCAAGTCTTAATTAGTAAAGAGCTCATGGCAAGTATTTTCACAATTCTCAATTTTCGAACTTTATCAAAATAGCTGTGGTTATGATGTTTTTTTTTAAAGTAGCTGCATAATCAGATTCGCATCAAGTCTTAGTTAGTAAAGAGCTCATGGCAAGTATTTTGAGATCAGTGGAATTTACTAGCGTCAGAAAGCTGGGCAATTTATACGTGTAAATTTGAAAAACCATGATGAAAAGAAGATATGTAATTCTTTATGATTTCTCGGCGACATAAGACATTTTGTGCACTTTGACCCTTTAAAGTAGGCTAGTTTGACATTTTGAGTTATAGCGCAGTAAAAAGAGGCAATAATTAAGTTACAACAATTTATTTAATTTTGACTTGCAGATTTAGTCTGCCTTTGAAAGCAAAGAATAGATATTAAGTTCAATCTTCAGCAACAGTTTTGCGTATATTTAAAGCTGAATTTATGCCATGCCACCCACTGTCAAATCATTTAATGCGCCCACAGTAATATTAAAGTCTTTCGATGTTTGATGCTTTCTCAATTGGCAGCTCAGAATTGAAGACAATCAGAGTTGATTAATGGCAAATGATGCACTTCCCCCTTTAAGGCAAGCACGATTTGAACACTCTCAGGTCAAGTCGTGTTTCATTGCCAAAATGTTTCATATATCACTGTGACACTACGGCAATTCACAAGACTTTGTAAGACTGTTGAAGGCGTGGTGAAAAAAGCAAAGATCGTGGTGGGAAACTAACGTGACAGTTGCTACATTAAAAATAAAGTGCAATAAGTGAGAAATGCACCTTCAATGCACCAAAGAAATCAAAGAAAACAAAATAGAAGGAACGAGCAGCAATGAAACAACTCAACACTGCTGAATGAAATGAAAAATTTGTACAACAATTTGTTTATCTGTTGGCATGCATGTCTAAGCAGCAGAAGAGTTAATGTAAACACAAAAGCATAGCAAATGTCGAGGAATGTGGTTGAAAAAAGAATCAAGACAAAAAAAAGAAGACTAACAAAAAATATGCATATGTATGTGTATGTGTATACAAAAGGAATCTCATTAAAAACTGTTATTTGTTTATGTGAAGTGAAGTTGTGGCTCGAAAGCTGAGAGGTGCATTTGCATTTGTATGAGTGCGCAAGTGTTAGTGTGTGCGTGAGCGCGCGCGCAATTGTCACTAGTTAATTGTTTGTAAACAAGATTTTTAGTGTCACACGCACACAAACAAACACATGCATAAACAAGCGCACACAACAAGTGTCAAAGTGTTCGCGCACAGCTGATTTGACACTTTAACCTTTGGTGCATGTGTGTGCGCTTATTTTTGTAGCAGTGTGTTAGTATATTTTTAGTGTAGCCGCTTGAAAATTCCAATTTGTGCTCTATGCGCCGATAATCAAAAAATAAATACTAAAAAAAGCTTATAAAAAAGCTAGAGGTAGCTAAATTTTGATAACGTGTTTTCCTAACAAACGACTATTAACATTCTTCACTTGGATAACGCCTTTCTTGCCGATCATGCTGGCTTTGCAGAGTGCGGAACGAAAGTGAATATGAAATAACAAATCGAATTGAATTTTTTCACAAGCGTGCGAGAATATACAGAATTTTTTTTACGAAATGGAACCGTCGATTTTAATTGGTAAGTGGCAGCGATAAACTATAGAGGTTTTTTTATTTAAACATAATTAAGAGAGACTGTGGAACTGAGGAACTGTAAGAGGTCTTTGTGGGAGTAGAATGGCTTCGAAGTACAAATCAAGTTTATTTATGAACTATTTATCTCGTAAATAAGACTGACAACTAAGATTAATGTTGCTGTATTGCAAACGCATAAACTGATCTTGCTTTTGGAATCTCTTTTAAATCAGTGAAAGCTTTAGCTTTAAGAACTATTATTTTCTGAAGAAAGTTCTATAATGAGAAAGGTCTGGTGATCGCAGTCAATTAATAAACACCAAATTCACTTTCTCTATTGCACTCTCAGATTGAATAGAAAAGCTTACTACAAATCTGTAACAAAATCTAAATAGAATGTTCATAAAAATGCATTTTATACACGCTATTCCTTTTTTTTTATATACATACTAGCTGATCCACCCGGCTTCACCCGAGTGCCACATCATACGGGGAATCTGTGTATGTAGATTACCTATTCACGAAAACCTATTCTTCCTGTACATAATTTTCATATTATCAAAAAATTCCTACCATAATTCAAATACATTTAAAAACAAATCTTGGAATAAAATAATTAATTTAGGCAGAACAACGTTTGCCGGGACAGCTAGTACATATCTGTGGTCATATGCAATAACGACTTAAGTCGAAAACAACTGTTTCGAGAAAATGCAATTCGAAATTTGAAAAACCAGTGTGAAAATCAACATAAGTGCATGTGTTTTTTTTAAATAACTTTTTTTCTGAGATGGGTACAGATACCGGGGTTTGAACAAAATATGCGCATCAACGTCAGGAATACAGTGGTAACGTCAACTCAATTTCGTCTTAAGTCGACTTAAGTCGTTATTGCTTTTGACCACAGATATATAAAACCCAAATTATGTAAAAATGTTTACGTGAATGCATGACTAAATACTAACAGAATGAAAAATTTTAATGTTGTATGACATGTAGTTTTAAAGGTATACCAATCATTTAAGTTGTATAGGGAGTGCCACTCACCCTTGTCCCACGCCCCTAAATTTTTTTAAGCAAGAGGGCACGACTAAATACTAACAGAATACAAAATTTTAACGTTGTATGACATGTGGTTTTAAAGATGTACAAAATCAAATATTTAAGTTGTATGGGAGGTGCCACGCCCTCTTGATGAATCGAAAAATTTTATATACAGTCGCCTTCCTTTGGTCTTCAACAATATTGGTATAAAGTTTGGCTGAAATCGGTCAACGCGTGTAGCTTTGTATAGCCGGACAGACAGACAGACAGACAAACATTCATTTTTATATATTAGATACATATATGTTTCTCTATATGTGTTGACAATTTCTGCATGGTTGTGTGAATCAATCAAATCAATCAAGCGAATCAATCTCGTGAAAATATATTGCTTGTATTCTACTTCATTTTCTTTGAATTGAAATACTTATTTAAAATCTCATATCTTTTCGAGTTTATTATGAACGTAATCTATGCGCCTTCTAGAGACTTTCAGCTTGCGATCAGATAACGAAATTATGATAAGATATTTGAAACGTGACGCTTTATTTTGCACATAAAATTCTTATATGAGCCACAATTCGTGGTAGTAGTCAATAACTGTAGTTATTTGGGTATTTAAAATGAACGTTGGCTATAAAAATGGATTTTCATAGATATGCATATTTTAAATCAATTAGAGAATGAAAGCTTTAATGAAGATCTGCGTCATATAATAAGCCAACAAAAGTAGATTTGCAAATTAAAAAGAAATTTTAATAAATTTAGCTGTTAAAGTTTTCAAAGTTGACAGCCAAATATTGTAGAGATATCAAGTGTGGCTTTTATCTCTTCACTACGCTTTCTTGAGGCACACTTTCTTGAGAGATATTTTAACATATATTGTATAATATAAAATCTATAATATATAAAATCTGTGTTGATTTGATAAAACAATTATCAATGTATGGCAAACAAAATCGTTTGTCAATATGTGTACTCTATTCCCTTTGGTTCACAACAATTGTCCTAAATTGTCCTAAATCCGAAATTGAAGCTTCAGCTCCCGACACTTATTCCCATTGCACTCAACCGAAAACTCTGCTATGCGGCGAGGAGTGTGCAACAATTGTGCGGCAACAATTTACGAGTATTTCCTACTTGCCACCAAGCAGCAGCTCCCAGCGCAGCAGCGACATGTAAATTCCAACAATTCCCAAACAAGCGTGCACTGAACGCAAGTCAACATATTTTCGATGACTTGGGGTGGACGACTAAGACTGCGGCCAGCCTCGTCACTACGCCCCCTTCGCATATGGCACAATCTGTTCCGTCTCATTAGCGCTAGTAAACCACATCAAGTCAAGCCACATGTTGCACGCTGCATGTGCTTGTGTCTATCTGGCGCGTTTTTTTGTTGTTTTGGTTGTTGCACACACCCGCTTACAGAGAAAAAAACCGGAAAAATCTGAAAAATGAAGAAAAGTATTTAACAACAACGAACACTCTACAAAACCGCTACAACAACAGCAAAAACAACAATTCAGCAGCAACAAGCTTGTAGCCGCTTATCTCACACAACTGCCACGCGGCCTCCTCCATACATAAGTGTGTGTGGTGGCAGGCAAGTCGCACAATTGCTGAGGCGTAGCCAACAACAAAAACCCTCGAAATTGGAGCAAATTCTTTCGTTAAAGTTCTTAACTCAATTTAAATTTTAGTTGTTGTTTTTGCTGTCATAGCCGCTTTTTTGAGCATTGCTTGTTAGTCCGAAAGCAGTTGTTCCAGTGCCGCCACCGACAGTTCCGCTCGAGCGCAGTCGCAAGTTGTGATTTGAGTGGAGGAAGCACGCATGCGTACAAAATATTGCCAAGTGCTGGGGAATTCTACGATTTGCATAAAAAAACATGTTGAAAGAAATGAGAAAGTTTTTAAATTACTGAAATATTTGTAACCAAAATGCAGCTGATAGTCAGAAAAGTTATATATTCAATTCAGGAATTTTGTGCGAGTGATCATGAAATATATTTTTAAATATTTTTACAAATTTATGTTAGTCAAGGGAATTTGAATGAAACTTATATTTATGTAATGCGTGGAATTTGATTACAAATTTTCGCATTTTGTGAGAGAAATCAGAAAACAAGTTTTAAAGCATTTAACTTTAGTAAGCGAAATTCTATAAAAACTCGCAGAATTTTGTAAGAAAAATCGAGAAAATGTTTTGAAATATTTTCGGGAGTTTTTGAGATGCCGAAAATCTGCAAATTTTTGTGCGAAGAATTAAAATGTTTGAAAAACCTTTTTAGTAAGTTTTGCGGAATTTTACTCAAAATGTTATTTTCTGAAAAATATTCGTAAATCATATTTTCAATATTCTCGAGTAATAATATTAATAGGCGATATTTGAAAGAAGCTTTATTTCAGAATACACAAATTTTGTGAGAAATCTAAGCAAATTATTTGGCAGCTCTCTGCTCTTTTTGGCCGTAATCACCGTCCACCCACGCATGACCGCCACATGCAACGCAGTGCGGTGGCAGCAACGGAAGTTTGAAGCCATTTGTATGGCGTTCTTCTTGTCTGCGCTGCCGGCCGCTCTTTTGTCTCGCGGCTGCTTGCTTTAGCCAGTTTGGATTTTTGTGCCGCTTGTAGCACACTAAAAAGCAGCTTGTGCGACAATGAACTGCAGCACACACTTGTATGCTTTGTATGCGTGTGCATGTGCGTGAGTGTATGTCGCACAATGCAGCCAACTTATTTGCATACGAATGTGCAGCAATTTTTCTGCTGCTGCTTTGCTGCATGCCACAGGCCAGCGAAGCCGCTTTTGCTCTGGCTTGCACTGCGGATATAACTCTTCCTCTTCTTCTTCCTTTTTTATTCTTCCTTGTGTATTTGTGGCATTTTTTATGCTTTGACCTTTTATAACGAATGAAACAGAAAAAAAGTAATAAGTCTCACATATTTCCATTGCTGCCACTCTTTGCCATTCGTACTGCTGTTGCTGCCACACCAATGTTCTCTTAAAAATTTTTTTTACAAACTCACAGAACCGTAACTAATTTCGTTAACTTAAAAGCTATTTTTTGAAAAATTAAAATAAATGTATAAATAAATAAATAAATGAGGAATAAATTGTGGAAAAATAGCCACTTAAATGTGAGAAAGTTTATGAATTTGCTTAAAAATTTGGTAAATAGAATTTCTCTGACGAAAAAAAGCCTATCAGCTGGCAACACTGCATTCAGTATTGCTATAAGAAAAATTTCACAAAAATTCTGCTGTTTCTTTTGCTGTGTGTGTGTGCCACTTTCATTTCTTGCTTTCAACAAAAAAGCACACGTTTTTCTCACATGTTTTTCTCACAAGTTTTTCTTACAAGTTTTTAAATATAAAAGAACGCTCTGCTGCGTTCAGGCAAGTCCATAAAAAGGTCTTGATCAAAGATCAGTGAAAGCCACGGCATTTGTACCGTAAGCAGTTCTTTCACAATAAATTATAATTAAGAAATGTAAATGCAGCTGCAAAACTAAGAGCGATAGCTTAGTTTATAAGTAAACTGAATTATGAGATTTTTTTAAATAAAAATAATATTCCATGCAATGCCGTGACGTGACTTGAAGCAATCACAGCAATTTGCTCTTACGTTGTTGGATTCAGTGATTCATGGTCTTGTCGAAATTAGCTGCCATGTTTTGAAGAAAAATTAATTTGTTTCTGTTCTCACTTTTTCGGTGGCATAGTTTATTCGTTTTAAACTAAGTTCAGACTTGCTCGTGCCCAGAAATCTACCAACAAACGGATATACTTACCTCACTACAAACTTTTGTTGTCTACGTACAAAAATAACCTATCTGACGACTATAAAGTTTTGCTCACATTAATAGCCTTATTATTTGTGGATTCCTTTAGTCTATCTCTTTCCAAAAATTCATTGTTTTGCTTAAATTTGACAAAATCTTATTCATGTTACCCCAAGTCACTCTGACTTTTCAGCTGAAAATACTTTTAAATTCACCTACGTACTTCTTTCATTTACCATAGCTTTGACAACAACAAGTAGTAGTACAAAAATATTGCTCTTCAGATATGCAAGCGCACTGTAATTAATTTTTGTTCATTTTATTCAGGAATGTTTAATCAATTTCGTATTCAAACTTCATTCATAATTTGTAGATAACAAAAATTGCGGACTTTTAAGAGCTCATTCATTAACTGTTGATCGAAACGTATTGGTAAAATCGAAAACCGGTTCGCAACAACGCAACAACAAACTCGAAATGATTGGAAAACTGAAAAGTTTACACTTGGAAAAAGAAACTATTTTGTCATACTTAGTTGAAGCGGAAAAACGGTGTGACATATTGCCTTATATCAGTTTTCCATTTCGCTAAAGGCAAAAAACGTGAACTCTTATAATATTACTTTTGTTTTCGGAGGGGTCTATATAAACAAACCTTTTTCCCAACATAGAAACCTAAAATTTGGCATGTCTGGTCTGCACAATTGTTTGCACAATTGTTTGCACGAGCCCGACTCGCACTGCACTGCTTTTTTTATTTAAAAAGGAGAACGAAAATAGTACATATAAAATATCAATTAACTGGGATATTTGATACAATATGAAATTCTATGAAGTGAGTGTTAGAATCAATATAAGATATGTTTATTAGCGCTAAAAGAAACTTGCTCTATAGCATGATTTCAAAGCATCAAACGACCTCTGACTTTTTATATAATATTTCGCATAAAGAGAGAAAACAATAATAGTAAAAATGTATGTATATGTGCTTAAGGGCACTTAAGACTGAGATACCTTCACGTTTCTATGTTAAAAGTTATCGATTGACTTTCTTTAGCTTCGATCTTAGAGCCCTACTTATTGCATCTGCTGTTGATTGGCTATTTAATATAAATAGAAACAGCTTTAGCTTAAGCATAACGAAAGTATAATTGTACAGAATAAAGAAGCGGAATTTGATTTATAATTATTACATCCTTGACCAGTGAAAAACATCTAAATCGACGTATGATTTGTTTCTGGCCACTGATCTCACTAGCTGGTAGCTACTAGTTTTTGCTTGTTTCAAGTTAATTACTCTATGGCTACGAGAGCATCTACCAGATACAAATTACTTTTAAAAACCAAACAAACAATAAGTCTGAGTGTACGCAAGCGTTGCTCCAAGCCAGCTCGTCTGCTGTCCGTTGTCTCCATCTAAGCGGGTTTAGAGTCGCTTTGCGCGCACATTTGCACATTCTTATGTTGGCCATTTGCGCGTAGACGAACGGCGGACACTTAAGCGCTCACGGGCTTTTTAGATAAAGCCAAATGGCAGGAGGTGGTCGGCAGTCGGCATTCGGCGGCCAAGTACGCAGTTGGTTAAGGCTGGCAGGCATGCAGGCGGCTTTGAGATACGAGTAGTTTGCGCTTAATTGGCAAAGTGTGCTACTGTCACAAAATGTGCGCCAGTATGCGTGCGCCGTTGTCAGTGTGTGTGTGTGTGTGTGCTTTTCAAGAGCGCCGCACAAACGCACACGAAGCCGCTAGCTTGAAAGAAAGAAAGCCTTTTAGCGCTTATGCGGCAGCGTGTTCAAGCAAAAGTAAGCCGCATGCCGTTTTGGCTTAAGCGTTGACTAGCGCCGCCTGCAACTTTGTATGCGCATGTGTGTGTGTGTGTGTGTAGGTTTTTTGTGTAGCTGTGCACCTGCGTTTATTGCTGGTAATTATATAAAATTGTTTGTGAATTACTGTCATCTACTGAATACTCGCCATTATCCAAAACTGTCAACCGCTTGTCAACAGCCAACAGAGGATAGCCGAGGGCTGCTGTCGAGAAGTCTGCCAGCATAAGAGATGGCGCCTTTTACTTTGTTGCATGCCGCATCATCAGATATTAAAAATAAAGTTATTATATATATATTATTGAAATAAAGTTTTTTCATCTATTTTCCACCAACATTATACGCCCGCATTTAGCTGAAGCTTGGCATAAGAATGTATGGCATGTGTGTGTATGTGTGGCGGTTTTATTTCGCTCGTAAACCAATAACGACATTCTCGTTGATCGTGCTAATGGCGTTCGCATTAAATTTGCATTTATTATGAGATTTCGTCAGCGGCAATTTGAAAAAATTTTTGTTTGCCATTAAAATTAGTAAAATATTGTCAAAATTTCATAATCTCTTATTCCGCTAATTTGTAGCTATAATTTACTAAGTATTGGCTGACGACAACATCTTTTATGCATAATAGAGTTGGGAAATTCAGTTCAGCTTAAAGACCGCTCAGATTAGTTCAATTCATTCCAGTGAACTAGTTCATCACCATTTCAATGCAGAATTTATCTTACGATTATTCTACTTTGATTCTACCTAGAAGCTGATGAGCTGTGTTATGACTTTGATGATATCTTTTTTCCATATAAATAGGTCTTGCTTATATAGAGTTTTCATATAAGGAAATATCAATTAGAAAGACAATTTCAAAAACCATTAATTATGTTTTTTTCCATATGAGTTGGAGAATATTTTTATTGTCTTCCTCTCTTTCAAGTTGACTGTGTTTATTTGCAGGAAATGTAATTCGTTAAAATGAAATTAACACTGTTGAAACAATGCGCAAAAATTATGGCCATTAAAAAACAATACGCAAAAATTATGGTCATTAAATATTTTATGTAGAGTTTAAATAACCTTGAGTGTATTTTTGTCTAAGCCTCGTAAATGACAGCATATGGCAAATAGTAAGTAAATATTGTGTGGTTAACTACTTGGCACTTCAATCACCAGTCAAAAGATTTGTAATTTTTATGAGAAGCTCACATAACAGAACATGCCAAAAATTAGCATAATCAGTGGGCCTTATAGCCGGCTTGGACTCAACTCAACTAGTCTGACAACTGACTCATGTCATTGCCTTAATTTATATGTCAGTAGGTAGGGGAGAGGGGGGTACCTTCGTCTACTTTTTTTTGAAGGCCTATATTTCAGAAGGTAATGAAAATATTTAAAAACCGATTAGACTGTTACAATACCTCATTATTTAACAATAAAATGTTATACTAAAAGTTCTTTAAAAAGTTCCGTTTGTATTATTTTTTTCAAGATTAGTAAAAAAAGTCATTTCGCTGAATGTGCCCCCATCCCAGGGTAGCCTCGGCATTTGGCGGGACACTTTCAGCATTCACACTTTAAAGTACCATAAGGTGATACAAAATCTTGTTTAGACTAAATAAGACATGCTTTTGGTTACATAACACGTTTTTATTATTTTTGCATTAAAAAATTTAAAAAAAATCATGTTTAAGAGCTTAAAAATAATTTACTTATTGTCAAATTTTTTTTATAAATTATTTGTTATATATAATGTTTAAAGTGCTAAGATCGACCCTAATATTAATTTTGTGTGGTTATCGGAGGTTTAAGCCAGGTTCGAGGGTCTTGGAAGCTTCAACTCGATTTCGATTTTTAGTACCTGTGAAGTTATATTGACGAATGTGCCCCATGAAAAAAAGACGAGTCCACCCTGGTGTCACTTTTTTTTCTTTTTATTTTTTTACTTCTAATTTCAGTGCTTTATTTTCACAGAAAACTCTTTTATTTACAAAATAATTGGTATTCAAGTAATAATAATACAATTTTGTTCGAAATAATGGTATAAATACGGCAGAAACTTCTTACGTTACCGACCTGAAAATTCGGCAACGAAGCGCGAAAACACAAAATCAAACGTAACTTTGTCAGCTGTTCAGATAGAGATGGCAAACTTTGTGAGGGATATTTATGCTAGTTATGGGTTAGTTTTTACCAATAAACAGTTATGTCCGATGACTCCTTCATACCGAAATCGCCTTCGACGAATGTGCCCCAAGGACGAAGGTACCCCCCTCTCCCCTATACAGTTTATTTAAACAACGACCAACGCTTTAAACTGGAATCTGCGCTTATGTATGAGCCGCAAAATGCACACAAATCAATTGAACGAATTCCTCCACACGAGGCAATACAAAAGCCTGAAAAAAAGAAAAAAATCGAGAACTCCACATTTTATTGAAATGTGCAGACACAGTCGCGTACAAAACTGATGTCATTACGCCCATTTAAATTGAGTCAAAACGATTGAGTTCCTACTCAGCAACAACAACAATAAAATGCTTTGCATTTATTGGCGCATTTATCACAATCTATAATTGATGGCTAAAGGCTGGCGTTTAAGATCTGCAGTTATTTATTGCTCAGCTGCAATTGAAGATGCAAATTTGCAATACTTGAAAAGTTGTAAATATTTTCTTCTTCGAAAGACCACATTTGGCAGAATTATAAAGGCACTTTAAATTTTTTTTGCACTCAATTAAGAAGTTGGAAAATTTTCAGCAAAATATACATACATATATATAGAAGACTTTCATAAATGAACGCTTTTGCATTGGGAGACGTCATTTAAATTTGAAAATCAAGCTTTTAAATTAAAAACGTAGAAAAATGCTTCAAGTTAGTTTCCAAGCAATGTTGTCGATTATAATGAGGGCACACTATATTTGTCATAGATAATATGTCGCTTTATATATAAAGTTTTGTTCGATTCATATGCTGAAATTAGTAAATTAATACTAAAAAATTTTTCTCACTCACAATAAGTGCTCAATCCAAATTTCAACTCTTCGAAATTTTTTATTCTGATGATCTCTTGATATGCTTGGGGATTACATAACTTGAACGCGTCATGCATACCGGCACACACATAGTCGCATATGCAGTCTACACTATCTGTGTGCTGATAAACTATACAGCTCTTTCTTATCAGCACCAAAAATACTATAAAAGTTCTTTAACCCCTTCACTCGAAGCTCGAGAGTTGCAGTAGTAAATCTTATGGAATATAAAACAAATAAATAAAGTTAGCGATGGGGGGCACGAGCTTACGTACATATATATGCACACAATAGTGCATGTGTGTGTGTGATAAATTAATAATTATTTGTTATTGGCAGTGGCGCATGTTTAACAGACGCACGCACAGCAACAAAATAAACATGCTCAACCGCAGCATAAACAAAACGATTCAGATTAGATGAACGCACAGACAATTGGGCTAACCGCCGTTGGGACAGACGGACGCTCAAAATCAACAGAAAAACACACACTGTGCCTACTTAAAGACAAATACAAAAATTTTTGTAAAGCCATAAAATCATAAACGAGAAAGTAAATACAATTTTGTAAATACAAATTTACGAAATCATCTTGTAAGAGAACGAGCAGAGAGCAGGAAGAATGATCACTTGCAGGCCAAAAAGTAAATACAAACAAATTATTTAAGTGAGTTTTAAAATGAAGATTCATTCATTCATTATTGGCCAGGCCAATGGCAACCCGTTATCATTATCAAGCCGTTGGAGCCAAGCGTTTTATAATCAAGCTACAGGAATTAGGCTGCATAGCGAGGGGTCAGAGTATTCGTCGATGTTGAAAGATTCATACATACATACATATAAGCCAATTCGGTAAGATCATTTTCGGAGTGAAGCCATCATTTTCCAGTATAATTATTGTATATAGTGCTATGTAAAGTGCTAACTCACTTAATGCGACTAACAGCTTAGATTAGGTAAGGTTGAGCTGGTTGCCCAACAAAGCCACACACAGACCCTGTTGGCGCCTTACCGATGCCAGTTAGAGTTCCGTTTAGGAGTGATTAAAGTAATGATCTGTCAGAATTTGGGTGTGTTTCACAAACTTCCAAAGAGGCTTGATACCTAGTCTGGAGATCTGTTTGAGCCTTGAAAAGACAGACGATGCTAAACAAATCAGACGAGCTCCAGCGAAGGCGGGGAAGGAGCACAGTATGTGCTCCAGGGTCTCTCTTCAATCCGCATTTTTGAATTTTCTGCAGATTTTGTCGTTCGTTATACCTTATATCCATCCTATCCATGTGCATGCGCTGCTTCAAGACAGTGTCCTGTTAGTGCACATATGATAGCTCTACATTCTATTCTTTGAAGAGTCAGTATAAACCTATATATATATACTTATATGTATACTTTTCGTCAAAAGGCTTTAACATGGTTTTGAACGTCGCACAGATAGTTCGTTTCTTTCATTTTCAAAATTTCATAAAGTTTCCATAGTAAGTAAATGGCGTCTTTGCCGTTTCCACTGTCTGCTTGCCTGTGTGCCTTTGAAAGTGTCGAGGATAGCGTGCGCGACCGGACGCCTTTCACCCGCATGCAATCGCTATCACTTTACAAATAAATCGTGTGTGTTCACGCATGCTAAAATCAAACATGTATGTACATTCTACTTTGCGCTTCCACAACAAACAAAAGGCAAAAGAAAAGGAAAAGCACAGGCAAAAGATTCTCTGTTATTTAAGCTTCAATCATGCAGAGATACCTACATAGTACATACAAATGGAATACGAGATCTACAAGCGATCGCCGCACGCGCATGATTTGTGCCGCTCCATTGCTCTTAGCTTTTCCTTTTTCCTGTTTATGTATTTGCAAAGATACATATAGACGCTTGCATGATCGTACATACATATGCACATATGTTAGCCGTTAGTGGTTATGGTCAATTGCCTCCAAATGCTTGGTATCTCGCTTCGCAGAAAACTATTGTCAATCGCCCGTTGTTGTTTTTCACTCGTTTCTATGTAGTAGTAACTTTCCAATTTATTTGTCTACCGCATTCACGCCTCAATTAGCTGTGCTGTAGTACCAACACATGCTCTACAAATATCGCCATGTCAAGTAAATATTTGCCTACTACATTTGTTTACTATTTAATTTGCAATTTTTGGATTCGTATCTGAAGCAAGCTTGCGTATATCTGTTGCGATCTAACGATCTCAATTTTTCACTTGCTATTTCGTTTTTACCTCAATGTGAGTGTGTGACTTATTGACGCGTTGTTTAGTAAACAAAGTTGGTGCAAAGCTCTTACCCACTCCGGGGGTGTCCAATTGCGAGCGGCGTGCCAATTGGCGGAAATTGAAAATCATACGTCAGAACTCAACTCAAGAAATCTTGTAGCTTTACATTGTATGCGTGAACCTCGTTAGTAGCAAGTCCATATGAATGGCACTGCCAATCGGCCCAGCCTGGCAACCCTGCTCACATGCCGCATGCTACCGGCATAACTGATCACCGCTTGATCGTAATTACTGTATTCGGAAAACGTGCACCGGCATTTTTCTACGTGTTTTGAATTATATATTTGGTTTATTAATTTTGCGTGTTGAGCAGCTTGTTGTGTTGTTGCTTTTAATTGCTTGCTCGATCAATTATTAAATATAAACATGTTTTACGCACAAATCATTTGTAATTTATAATGTGCATATTTAAAAGCACATTTGCTATGCTTCAATGTGGCACAAAATTGGGGTTAACGTTTTTTTGGCCAAATTGCTTGAAAGTATTTTGTGACTCGTGTTCCTAATTCTATTAAATTATGCATGTAGACACTTGCTACAGATTTTCGGAATGTCGCAAGCTGAATTGGTAGTAAATACTGCATAGTTATGAATCTGTTAAAAGAGGATATGTAGTTTAAGAGCTACTCTTGGAAAGACTTAGTTAAGAGTAGGCCAAACTTGTTACTTTTTATGTGAGTAGACTGAAATATAGCATCGTCTTAAAAGAATCACTTTCTCGCAGAGTTTACCTGAAAGTTAACTAGATTAAAAGTAGCAATATGAAGTTCCTCAATTTAGCTGGATTCTAATTTTCTCTTCCTAAACAGATATACTCGCTGCTGTTCTGCAAACGTAGTGGAAATAAAAATTTTTTTTTATATGGAAGAAATTTTTTCCGTAGAAAATGGCCAATTATGCTGCTGCGAAACCTCTTCATCACATAGTTTTTTTATATTACACAGCTACAATTCTTTTTAAATAATAGTTTTTCAGAAAATGGTCTCGAAAGTTCCAAGAGATATAGCCAAAGCAAATCCCGAAATCGAAAAGTATTTAATAAGGAATATTAGAAGCGCTAGTGTAGGAGTTAATGGGCTGGATCGTGATTTTAATTTAAATGATAAAAATAATTTTATTTCAAAAATTTAGACCTCTTTGAAATGTTATTACTTGCTGAGAGTCTCGAATTGGTGATATAAATGCAGAGCATGATCCTGATGAAATATCAAATCATATCAGCTGCTTTATTTTGTTGTCATCATCCAACCGCCATTAGACAGGAAACTACTCTCTCGAATACATAAAAAAGTATCTATTCAAACTTTTGCCAAACATACTATTAATTAATTTTATGCATGCATTTTTCTTCTACGACACTTCACTCTTAATTAGAAGAAATTTCTCTTAATTGAAGTGAATATCAACAAGCCGGTTCGGCCAACCAACCAATTGCTCATACCCTACGCTGAGTAATGTGGTCTGTTGAGTTTGTTTATGTATTTCGTGGTACATATTTCAAATGAAAGCTTAATTAATAGCTGACATGTCGCCGAATTAATTAAAAGGTTTATTTAATATTTTATAGAAATTAATAATTAATTTATGTGCTCTCTCAGTAGTAAAGCGCGAAAAGTTCAAAATATTTCAATGTAAATTTCGTTCATATATAATTTGCAAAGTGAAAAATTTTCTAGAAGCGCCACAATGAAACAGCAATTATAATGTCTGCAACAAAATGGCATTGAAGCGGCAGCAATGCTGCTGTTTCCCACTAATATTGCAATCATAAACATTTTCTCTAATTGCAACAGCAACAAGCAGCCAAAGTAACTGCAGCAGCAACAACAATAACAATGCAACTTGTGTATATCAGAATTTCTCTATTGCTGCTGCTGGAAGATGCTGTCGTTTCAGTTGTTGCTGCTGGACCAGCAAAAACTGCTAGCACAAGCAATTAATGAAGATATGAAAACAAGCAAAGGGTCTTCTGTAAAGTTTTCTATAGTAAAGTTGGTAAAAAAAGCAAATAAAATTGTGGCGAATGGGAATCGATGGCGCTGAATTAAATAAAGCAAGAATTTGGAACTCTGCACTGAAATGAGCCTGCATGAAAGTTGCAGTTTATGTTGACTATTTTCAGCATTTTTGCTTAAATCGATGTGAAATTTGGGATTTAAATGAACTTGAAGTTTCTTGCTTGAAGTTAAGACAACTAAGCTAACGCCATGGGAACCTAATACAAAGTTTGGATTTATAGAACTGACTTGCTTATATGGTTATATGCGATTTTGCCAGTTGGATTTAGCTAAATAAATAGGCCTAGCTTTCATGCATTAACTTGTGTGTGCTCGTTGAATATTAGCATAAGATAAGGAGAGCTACACATTTATTCTATAGCCGTGTCCGAACGGGTTGCCAACTAGCTCGCGAAAGATGGCACCGCGTGCATAGAAACGAAGTTACGCATTTATTAGATTTAATGAGATCGGCTTGGATTTTCTCCGGAGACTATATACGCATCAGCGGCCGAGCACTTTTCCACTGAGCCACGTCGGCGCCATTTATAAGCATTTATACTATTATTAAAAAATTTTTTGAACTTCTTAGAATACTCTAACACAGAAATTTATTTCTTTTTCATGTCGTTAATCGATAAGACTGAATCCTGAAGCTCAATTGTAATGCAATAGTTGCTTTCTTATAATAAATTAAAAGTTAATCTAAACTGCTATATTACGTATTGTTAATGATGGATTCAAGCGAAAAATGAATTAATCAACTCAAAAACTTTCCAACGTTGCACGAAGCACACTGGGCATTGGAACTCCCACTAATTGGTAACTTTATTGCATGCACACAAATGCAAAGCTTTAAATTAAATTAGCAACACATTACCCCCACCACAAGAAATTGATTTCCCACAATAACACCAAAGCTATCGGCACTAAACGCACACACGCACACACACACGCACTTGCACTCGAAAATATAGTGCACACCAGCGACGCTGGACAACTTTTGGCGGCAGTTAATTTAAACACTTGAGTAGCTACTTACAGCTAATTAATATACGAGCAGCGTACGACGGAATTGGTGTCGAATGTTCGGCATGCTTCAAATTGCAAAACTGTGCCAGTGCTTCTTCTGCTTCTTGCTGTTGCTGCTGCCGGGAAGTGCTAGTACATGGTCTTTGAATATTGTGCAATGTTTGCACTGCGTTTTCGGCTATAGAACGTACAACTGCGGCCCCCAAACAAGCTCGCCAGCCTTTGTATCCTTTCCCCTCTGCCCACATCACGGAGCATGCCTGCTCGTGTTGCTGACAAATTTCATTTTAAGCTGCTTGTGGCACACTATCCATGTGCAACAGCAGTCAAAGGATAAGAGTACGTGCCACCGCAGTGCATTTGTGCGTATGTCAGCTGCACACACACACACACACACACACCCACACACACATAACAATGCAATCGTGCGCTGGCAAGAGGTTTGGTACAATGTTCTGTCCTTTTTGTCCGACTGCTGACAGCAAAGCTGTATCTCCTTTGCTCTAAATAAAAGTTTATACGACAATAGATTTAGAATATTTCCATATTAAAGTGGATTTAATTCAGATATATGTACATACATATATGCCACAAAATTTGCATATATATCTGATTCTGTGCGAGTGGCAAGCTTTTTAAGCTCTTTTGCTATAAGCATGAGCCATGGCTTGCTTGAATAATGCAAATATTATTCAGCGTTGAATCAAGCAGATCAAAAATAAATAAATAAATCTATATTTTGTCAAATATAACTAGCAACAATTTTATAGTCAATTTTAAAATAAAACTACAGTATTTAATATTGTTTAAAAATAGCTATTGATGCATCTCATAGAAAGAAGAATAAGAATATCCTTTCATGCCTCGAAATGGAATTTTTGTGCAATGAAAACTTTCATAAACTTTTCTTTGAGTGTTTGATTTAATTACTGTCACTTCGTATAATCTGGCATATTAGCTTAGACAGCTAAGGAGCAAAATGATATTAATAAGCTAATAACTACCCCAGCTTGCATAGGTCAGCTGTAAGAAAGTAATCTGTCCTTAGAGGTTTAGTCATAAAGTTATGGAATAATGATGTATATTATAGCATAGCTGCAGCTAAAATAGATTCGATTCACATTATCGTAGGGTGGACCTTAATTGCCCGACAGAGTGACACAGAATATGTCAGATGTTGCTTCGTTAAACAATCTACACATGCTCTTCTGTACTATATTCATGGAAGCAATATGTTTCATTACATTACTGTGTTCATTCAAGAATCCCACGATCATTAGAATATGCCTTCTGCTAAGCGTTAGTAGCTCGTTTGTTCTCTTCTGAGCAGCTTCTGGCATAAATGATTTTGGAAACTATCACTTCCTTTCAGTAATGTGTAGCTTTTCTTTTTAGCCAAAGGCTTAGCTGCTTTTATGGTGTTACTTGTGCCATTACTTCTTCGCTTCTTAGAGAGCATGTGAGAACATGAATATACTTTCAGATTTATATTTCAATTTCAAATCTTGAACACAATTATAATTTTCATAAATATATTTGATTTTAAATTCGCCATGAAGCCTCATCATTTTCTTTCTTTGTACATATGTATGTATATATTTTATTCTGCCTGAAATCGACATTGAGACTTCCGTGCACTGTCATGCACCTTTCTGTCCATCTTCTTAGAATTGTGAATCAACTGAAAGCACCTTCACTTGCAGTTATATTTATTTTTAAGTTGAGCAAACAAATGCTTAACTGATAAGCGTGAAAGCGTAAAAGCGCTTGCTTCTTGCAAACCGCTTAGAAGTGAGCTGACAAAGCTTCTTTTAGCCGATTCACTAATTTGTCGTCCCTTCCCCTTCGCCACAAATTCGTCAAATGCTCAGTAGCTGCTCTTGACGCTTTTGAGGATGCTAATTGATTTCGAAAATGTTTGCACTTGATACGAAAAGGTGCTCATTAGCAGAGATATCTCTTGATCTGACGGGGAGTCTGCAGGGGGTTGGCTGGCTGCCTCGCTGGCTCGCTTGCAGCAATGTCACCGGCAGTCCCTAATGGCATTTGTGGCTGCAATCACCGCGTACACTGCGTCTGACAAACGACGTACCTGGCCAAAGCCAGAGCCAGCATAGTATTACCAGGACAAAAGCAGCCGTGCCTGCTCGCAAATACGCCCACAGGAATTCGAATCACACTTTGCATATAATTAATGGAATTTGGTGTGCGCTTAAGATCCGCAAATTCAGCTCAAGGTTGTGACATTGCCAACTCTGCCAGCTTCTGCATTTTCCAGCAATTTGCATGTAATATTAAAATAATGAACCTTCTTCTTTTCCTTGCAGATGAACGAGAGGACATACAGAAGAAAACTTTTACGAAATGGATTAATTCGCATTTGATGAAGACACAGTGTGCCCCAGTGAATGATTTATTTCTGGATCTAAGGGATGGCAATCGCTTGCTGGCGCTGCTCAGCGTACTCACAGAAACACAGTTGGTATGTGATTACGGAACGGGAAGGGTGGCAATATTAAGTCTTAACAAGAATGTGCAAGTCGTGCGAAACATTAAGCTTAAATTTAAAATTTGCTAGCATTTGTACGAATTGAATGAAGTTAGAATTCATGAGATGAATCCAATTCCCAGAGAACGCCACTATGTGCAAATTCACATTAAGAATATTCTATATGCCTTTCTAATTCGGCACATAATATGTTTTCTTTAAATTAGACGCTTTGTTTACCCTTTCGACCCCATATTTTTAACTGGTTTTTGAAATTTTCTTTCAACATTTGAATCATGAATCATGATATTTAATTTAAAAAATTTTAATCAATTTAACCGTAATATTTATGAAAAATACAAGAATCAAAGAATTTTAATTATTCGTTGAATATTTAAAATATCTACAACAATTGCATCTGAATATTTTCCTCTGTATTACAAGCCTATTCTGACGGCAGTCACAAAAGTCGCATTTCAGTATTCTGTGACAATTGACACTTCTTTAGATGAGAAAGAAGAATTGAAGTGACAAGAAAATTACACTGTTGCACTATATTGTTAATTTAGGCTGTTAGTGTAGGAAAGGCATTAATATATTCAGTAGATTTTCAAGCAGTCTTTTTAAAATAAGATTTTCTTCTTCAAATCTTAAATCCGATTGTGAGTTACTGACTCTTTTGTTAGTATAAAGCTTTGTTTAAGCTCAAAAGCAAATGTTTATCTCGGAAGATGCTTTAGAAGTTTACACGCATCTCTGCAGGCACATATACATATGTATGGATGCATTTATGTATCCTTGTGACCTTGACTTTGTGTGCATTGAGGAAGAGTTGGCACGTTGACGCACTTAATACAACTTGCCACAATTTTGTCATAGATATGATTTTTCATTGAAATTGTTTTTCTTTCTCATTCCTCTCATGCCACGCAATGCATTCATCTCGCCTTGGAATTCAACTGTTGCAACCACCTCGCATGCATCATCGCGCATACATCCATACCTTCATACGCGTGTACGTGCTTAGAAACCGGAGAAAGGTCGCATGCGAGTGCACCACATCAACAATCTGAACAAAGTGTTGCAAGTGATACAGGAGCATGGCGTCAAGCTGGTGAACATATCCAGCGATGACATTGTCGCCGGAAATCCCAAGCTGACGCTCGGTCTCATTTGGCTCATTGCGCTCGAATTCAACGGGCAGAATCTAGTCAAGAGTCACTCGAGCAATGGCGTCGAGAAATCGCTGCTGGCCTGGGCGTCTCAACACACCGAGCCACGCGGCCTGTCACTCAGTGACTTCTCAAGCAGCTGGTCCGATGGGCGCGCCTTTCTCATGCTGCTCGACGTGCACTTGGAGGACATCGATCTGAGTGCGGCGCTGACCAAGCATCCACTGGCACGTCTCAAGACGGCCTTCGACTTGGCGCACAAGTATTTTAGAATTGAGAAACTGTTGGATCCGGAAGATGTGCACACGGTCAAGCCGGACAACAAGTCCATACAGATGTACGTGATGTGTCTGTACCATGCCATGGAGTCGCAGCGCAGTCGACAGCGGCAGGACAGCGCGGGCGAGACGGTGCTGTTCGACGAGAAGGCGCAGGAGGTGCGACCGCCGAGCAACGAGCACATCACCGACTTGGATGAGGTGCCGCTGGACAGCGCCGAGGAGGTGTTCTCCGACATGAGCAGCACGCCAGTGAGCAGCACGGATGCAGCCAAGCCGAAGTTTAGCAGCGACACCATGCGCAGCATCGTGGACATCAGCTATGACGACACCAAGCTGCTGGACTATTTGCGCATGCAGGACCACTCCCGGCCGCTGAGCACGGCAACAAATGTGTCCGTCGAGATCAGCACATATCAGGCCGCATTGGAGGCAGTGCTGACGTTGTTGCTGGAGGATGAGCAGACACTGTCACGTGAGCTGTCCGAGCCACATGATTTCCTCAGCGCCAAAGTGCAATTCCATGAGAACGAGCACTTCATGTTGAAGCTTACCGAGCACCAGCAGTATGTGGGCGAGGCATTGGAGGAAGGCTCCAATCTGATAAATGAGTCGCAGAAGCATGCCGGTCTGTCGTTGGAGGACCAGAACGAGATACGCCAACAGATGGTGCTGCTCAATGAGCGCTGGGAGACGCTGCGTCTGCGCGCGCTGGACGTGCAGGCGAATATACTATCACGCCTGGCCGAGTTTCAGACGCAGCAGATCGAACAGTTGCGCCTGTTTCTCACAAACGTGGAAGATCGCATTTCGCACATGACGGCCATTGGACCCAATCTGCTGGAGGTGCAGCAGCAGCTCAGCGAGGCGCTGCAACTGAAGCGGGACTTGCGCGATCAGCAGACACTGGTGGACAGCCTGAGCAATATGGTGGTCATAGTAAACGACGAGTCCGGCAACTTCAATGACCTGGAGGACAAGCTGTCCGCGCTGGGTGAGCGTTGGTCGCACGTGGTCAAGTGGAGCGACATACGCATGGAGAAGCTGCAGCAATACAAGTGCATCTATCGTTGGCTGGACTCGCGCGAGCAGGATCTGAAGTCGATGGAGAGCAGGGATGTGACTGATCTGGGCAGCATTACCAAGCGCATGAATGATTTGAACTATTGTGCCAAGGATTTGCTGGAGTTGGAACGTTTTCTCACGGATTTGCGACAAATGGTGGCGGCCGCACTGCAGGAAGGCGACGATAGGGGCGAGCGAGTGCTGATGCAGCTGGAGAGCTTCGAGGACCGCTTGGATGCGCTCAAACAGATCGTCGAGGTGCAGACCGAGCGCATTGAGGCGAAAGGCTTCAAGTTTGGACGTGATCGCGCGTCCTACGATGACAGCCGTGTGGTGCGACCCGACGGCTGGACGGACTTCCAAATGATGATCAAGTTCGGTGACGAGGCAATGGCAGAAGAAAGTGACGAGCTGCAGCGGTCGGATGGCGAGATCGGCTCACCGCTGGCCAGCAAGAAGCGGCGACTACGTAATACGGACACTTTCTATATGCTCGAGGGACGCATTATGGAGGCCTTCAACTTTTTGGAGGACTGTGCGGACCGTATGCAGTGCCTGCAGCGGCAGAGTTTGCGCAATCAGAGCGAAACTTTGACTGAACTGGAAAAGGAGCTGCAGAGCCGCGCTGAGCTGGCAAAGGAACTGCAACAACTCTATGTCAGCTGCGAGCAGGAGGACACGCGACGCAATCTCATCATGGAGGCCACGCAAATCAAGCAGATACAGGAGCGCTTAGAGACGCTGAAGCAACAAGTCAGCACGCAGACGGCGGAGACCGCACAAATGCTGGCCAAGGAGAGATTCTACAGCAGCCTGACGGGCTTCAAGCTGGTGCTGGCGGATTCGCGCGACTGGTACAAGCAGCACGCGAGCACGGCCAGCAAGACGGACCTGGAGCAGCGCCTCAGTCATATGGAATCGTTGTCGGCGGAGATCGCCGCAGCCAAGCAGGCCACCGCCACGTTGAGCGCCGACATGCTGGAGTGGAAGCAAGACTTCGGCATCTTCTACGAAAGCTGGGATGACATGAAGCGTGCGATCACAACGCTGATACAGCAGAAGGGCGGTTCGGATGTGGTGAATGAGCGGCTGCAGCTGCTGGCGCAGTTCGTGGCGAAGGTGGGCAAGGAGCAGGTGCACGTCGCTGAGCTGCAGCGCATGCAGCAACAGCAACAGGTGCTCAATGAGCTCATGCAAGAGCTGGAGAAATTAAACGCGGATTATGAGTACGTGCAGCAGCGGCGACCCTACGCCATAAGCGCTGAGTGCGCCGAGAGCTGGGCCAAGATTCCGGAACAGCTGAGCGAACTCGTCATCAAGCAGTCGACGGCCATTGAGAACCTGAACCACTTCAGCGAGGAGTACAATGACATTGTGGGAGTGTTGCGCAAGCTGGAAAGTAAGCTGAGGGACAGCGAAGCTGCGCTGAACGACCAGATGCCAGCGTTCGCCAAAACCGAAACTGAACCGGATAGCAAACGCTACAATATGGAGCTGCGCAAGCTGGAAATTGACGTGATTAGCGCGCGCAACTTCAGCGAGATTATCGCCAAGGACGCGGAACAGGAGCACCGCACGCACTTGCAAGCGCAAATCAAGGAGCTGAATGAGTTCTTTGCCAGAGTGCAGGAGCTGCACAAGCAGTACCTGCAGAAGCGTGGCCAGATACTCGCCAAAGCCGAGGAGGTGTTCGAGCGCTTGGGCAAGACGGAGCTCTGGATCAATGAGCTCGAAACGAATACGCCACAAACGAAAATCAGCGATATCAACAACTCCAACGAGCTCTTCCAGATTAAGTGCAAGTTCCAGACGCTCAAGGAGACGTGCGAACGCGAGGCGGTCGATTTTCGCGCGCTCAACGAACTGGGCGGCGACATCATACTGCAGATCGATGAGCTGAAGGCGACATGCGAGGAGCGCGTGGACAAAAAGTATGCGCTGCTGGCGAAGAAGTTCACGCGCTTGAATGCGCGCTGGAACGAGGTCACCTCTTTCGTGTACACCCGAACCGCCTTGCTGGAGCACATTTCCACTCAATTGGGTGAGTTCAAGAAGTTCATGGTATCGGAGACCGGCTACTTGGATCGGCTAGAGAATAAAATACGCAGCACGCCGGAGAATGCGGATGCCGAGGAGATCATTGAGGAGTTGGACGTAAGTAGCTGCAAGCTGAGCTGCTGGGCATAACTGTTTTTAATAAAATTTTGGCTTTTTTGCAGGATTTGGAGAATGTGTTACGTGCGCACTCCGACGAGTGGCTGGAGAAAATTCAAGAAATTGGCAATGAGCTAATCGAGCATGAATTTATGGCCACTTCGATGCGACAAGAAATCGACGCGATTGCGGAACGCTGGGTGCAGTTGCAGCAGAAGGCCAAGCAACGCACCGAAATACTCGAGCAGGAGGTCAGCGAGGCGGAGCAGTCCGAGAAGTGCATTGTGCAGTTCGAGGCCTGGCTGACGCGTGTCGATGAGATACTCAGCGAGCATCTGGAAAATGATGTTACCATCGAGGATCTGCCCGACGATTTTCAAGTGAGTAGATTTCCATAAAGCTTGATGTACAGGAGTGACAATAGCAATAGATAACTGTTTGCCATTTACAGCGACTGGATGAGGAGTTTGTCATAAATGAGAAATGTTTTCGCGAAATAGACGAGCTGATTGCGGAGCACACGCGCAATGGCAAGACGGAGGCGGCTAATCGCCTGCAGGAGCAGCTAAATTTGCTGGAACTGCGCTTCAATTCGTGCCAGCGAAAGCTCAACAAATGCACCGCTCCACAGCCGGCCTACGAGTCGCGGCTAAATCGTGCCGTCGCTGAATTGAGAAATGTGGAGCGTTCCACATTGGTGCTGGATGTGGCCTCAGCGGGGCCCAACACAGTGCAAGAGCAATTACAGAAGTGTCAGGTAAGTGGAAGGCCTGCTCTTCCCCTCTCACTCATGCAAAACTCTGCTAATTTATATCGAAATCTGGCAGGAAATCTACCGCACACTCTTCGAAATCAAGCTGGAAGTCGAAAATACAATCAAGTCCGGCCGCAAGGTCTGCGAGGACAAGTACACTCGATCTCCCAAACAATTGAATCAACGCATTGACGCACTCAAACATCTGTACAATTCCCTGGGCGAAAATGTCACGCAGTCGAAGAACTTTTTGGAAGGTCTGCTCAAATTGGCCACCGAACTGGAGGAATGCTTTGATGCCGCTGATCAGCTGATACAGCGTTTCGACACACCGCAGGATGTGCCCGATCGTAACTCTGTATTTCTCGAAATCGAGGACGTGCTGCAGCGGTGTGAGCAGCTCTACGAAGAGTACAGCAAATCGTGCGACCAAATGTACATGGAAGATACGCGCCAGAAGATCGACGAGCTCAAGGCCGCCTATCTGAAGCTTACCAGTGCTGATGTCATAAAGCGTCTTACCGAAATGAAGTCTACATTACAGAATCTGGACAACATTTCGCTGGAAACATTAAAGTACGTATTCCTCCAGCATGAACAAGAAATGTAGCAACCTTTTATTATTTCTCAAATTTCTTCGTTATAGAATTATGGAGCATGATTTAAAGGAGATTAATGTGCCCTCAAATCCTGAAATTGAGAATTTACAACAACAAGTCATTGCCATCGTAGTGGTACGTATCTAATAAATGTACTTTCCACGCGTAGGGCTGGCTCCTTGTATCTAAGTATGTATGTAGTTGTGTGTATGCGTGTGCGTGTTCATTGCTGTTTTACACTTCATTAAGTGCGAAAATATTTTCACTTCCATTTTCATTTCAATTTTCATCGCTCTTGCTATATCCGCACCAACTCTGCTTTTGTATGAAATTTAAAGATATTTGGTTTAAAATTTGTATTGCTTTGCTGTAAACTATTGAAATTCAATGTGCTTTAAAAAGATGCTCATTTATTTTAGTTGAACTACTCTACTTTTTGTTGTACTGACTTTCAATTTATTTATTTATTTAGATTATTTATTTATTTATTTCCATAAGTATCTATCTACTGATTCATATTGATTATTAAAAGATTTTTTTTATAAAAGTAAGCAAATGCTATGGCTCCATAGCTGCTCCAACATATATAATTTAAGGAATATTATGATTGAAATATTTTATTTGAAAATTCAGATATATAAAAATAACACTTGAAGACGACTTCGTTCAGGAATAGTCTAAATCAAAAAAATGTATTTATTTGGAAAAGATTTAATTAATTCACAATAAACTTAAATAGAGTGTTGACTTCAAAGTGCCGAAAAAATAAATATGTATATAAAAATTAAAAATCGGCCCAAGTCAAACCTGTAATTATAAGTAGACATAGTTAATTCAACTATACGCTTGTATTTCTTAGTCTAAGCAATTGTACACTTTTTAAATATCACATTATCGTACTACATTGAGTCTAACATTGCTTTTGTAAAGTTTCCATTAAAACCAAACACCCAACAATTTATGCTCATACTCGTATACCACTAAATCACCTTCATCCCAGCAAATTCCATCAATTCACCGTATCACTATCGTAAAGGCTATTGTTGGTGTCATTTTGTATACAACAACAAAATAACGCGTATGTACAAAACTATGTAAAAAAGAATAATGGCCCATGGTAAGCCAAACGTTCTCCGTTCTCACATGTATAAAAGCATCTGTTAACTGTCCCATCCACAACTAAAAAAAAATAATCTAAAACAATATAAACATATTAACCTCACCGTAAGTCGAGCACTGAACCACCTGGTGTAAGGCAATATATACATTTACATACAAAACATAGGTTTGGAGAGTTTGGTGTAAGCATAAGTCTACATTATGGAATGGCAAATGCACTAAAATCATTAAAGCAAATAATTTCAAAGTATTTCAAGTTGAGAAAAAAACTGCTGTAGTTCTGCTTCGCTTAGCTTGTGGGTTAAAATCATGCATCTATAAAACTTTAGTGCAAATATTTCTTGGAGACTTGCTTAGTACCTATGCTAAGAGTGTGTGTGTAGAAATCTCTAACTCAAATGCTCTCCCACACAGGACGTGCTGGAGACACGTTTCAATGAAGCCTTTTCACTGGCGGTTGAAGCGCCTGCCCGCAAGTCTCCAACGAAGTCTACAAACGAAGATTCCGACACGGAAATTGTTGTAGTGAGCGATACAGTGCGTCAAAGACGCGCTCGCACACCGTCCGCGAATGATTCGAATGCTTCGCGTTCAAACGCGGACACTTCGCTCACACCCGAGCGTGAGTCGGCAACGCCAACTGCCGCTACAGACCAGCCGCAGCAGCAGCAGGTGGGTGAGCAACCAGTGTTGCCAGATCTTTTGCCACCGCAAACATTCCGTTTAGCTGAATCCAGCGCATTGTTCTCGCAGATATCGAGTAATCCCGAAAAATCTCTACAAATGGAGGAGCCAAAAAAGGCGCCACGTAGCGCAAATGCCAAGAAACGCAAAAGTGCCGAAGTGCCAGCGCAAATGGTCGAAATCAAAGCCAAGAATATACAGAATGACAAAATGTCCGTGCAGAATATCGAGTTTGAGCCGCACGTCGGCGAGATTGTGGACACGGTGAATATATTGGAGAGTGTGGAACCGTTTGTGCCGGAGTATGTAGAGACGGTACAAATTGTAGACTTGTCCGAGGACTCTGACTCGTCCGTGCGTGTCGAAGCGAATAGCACGGGAGTGCCACGCAGTAAGAGCAAGCGATCGCTTAACGAATCGCCGACAACAGTGCCGGAAGAGGATGTAGAGCTGCGTCCATTGGCTGCTAATACTAGCACGCCAATATTACGTGTAGAGAAGCAACGCATATCCTTCGAGGAGAAGCGCAAACGAATTGAAAATGAACGTGACATACTGAGAGACTCCGAAGAGGATGAAGAGGCCGATGCGAAGGAAGCTGTAGCCAAGCAGCCCAAAGCTAAGCGCTGGCGACAACTGCAGGTGGCCATGGACGAGTGCACGTTGCCGGAACGTGACAGTTTCTATAATACCGATAAGGATGTTAACTTTGATGTGGAGCCATTGGTCTTCTCAGACGATGAGGAAATACCGCGCTTCTCACTGGAAATGACACCAACATTTGACTCCGATAGTGATACGGTAAAAACGAACGTTTTACCTACAAAATTTTATATTACTTAACGGTGCTTATGTTAAACAATAATTAACTCATGCTAATGCTTTTGTATGCTCACAGAGTCGCATTGAAGGGCCCTCAGCGAAGAAGCCCAACTCATTTGTGAGCAAAGTGCTGCCATCTTCCATGTCTCTGGATGATTCGAACATCACGCTGAAGAGTCCGCATGCTGAGCCGGAAATGAACTTTCGCAACTCGGCGCCCTTGGAGCAGCGAGTGCAAGAGTTCGATAAAACCGCCAAGTATATGATACGCAGGCTAGAAGCCACTAAAGAGAAGATCGAACAGTGCGATGAGGGTGAAGCGTGAGTTCAGCTCGAAACTTGTTCGCTGTTTGCTCCGGAACTGATGAATATGAGTTCCGTTTTCTTTTTCAGCGTCATTGAGAATCTGAAATTTTTAATAGCGCCGGATGCGGCCACTCTCATATCCCAGGGTGATTCCTTGGTGCTGGAGACGCACGGCAAGCAAGGCAATGTATCCCGTCTGGTGATGAGAACACAAATACTGCTGCGTGAGAAATTCCGCGAGGTGCAAAAGGCCAGGTAGGTGATGACTGACTTCCTCTTATAGATCAGGCACTTAATAAACATTTTCATTTTTCGCCAGATCCAAAGTGCCGGAAACGCAAAAACGCGATGCTGGCAGCAGCACGCCCAGTCCTCGTTCAACACTGGAGAAACTGAGCATTAAAGGCATCGATGTGGAGGAATTGGTACCCAAAGGCCTGAAGCGCATCAATGACTTGATAGAAAAGCCATTGGATATGAAATCGCTGGAAGAGCTAAACCGCAGACAAAACGAGATAAATGTACGTATTACAAATTGTTTAGATTAAAAATGCTCAAATGAAGAAATGCGACCAAATTTCAATTGCATATTAGATTGCAAATTACCCTTTTCCCAAAATATACTCGACTAAAAGCAAACAGTTCAGGCCAGTTTGTTTTGCCAAAATACAGTAAAAAAGTCTTTAATTACCCATTGAAAAATTTACATTAAACAGATGTGAGTCGCACTCGAGTCTGTGTGTATGTGCGCGCATTTTCAGCAATTAAATCGATCAGCGGTGAATCGATTGATCGTTTGTACGCAAAAATGTGGCACGCTCCGAGAGCGCCAGTGTTGGTTATATACGAGTTTGTTGCTCTCTGGGGGCGCACATTTTGGCTAGACTATTGCCATGTTTTGTTTAGAATCAGCCTTCGATTGAAGAGAGAGAAGAGCGCCGGCGCCATTCAACCTGTTATAAAGTAGCAGATCTTGCGTACTGTCAGATAGCTGAACTATTTGGGCCAATTGATCGAGATTTTTGTGCTAAACTTTTTGTGATTTTCGAATGAGTAGGCGGCTATGCGCGAGTGAACGATGTGGTCATATACAGATGTACAGTGCATCAACTTCGCGATATCTGCTATGGAATTTTAGAACTTAATTTGATCGATAATTCAATATATTTAAATTAGTAAAAACTAATCTCTTTGGTTTTTTTCCAATTAAATGCCATATTTTTTTTGAAAAAAATATCACAAGTTTTTTTCTCGCTATTCTTAGGAAAGTAATTAATATTCAATTCAAAATAATAGAATTTCGTAGAGATCTTTGAAAGTAACGTTGCTGAGAAAGTCTGTGTCAACTTTGAAATAAGAAGTGTTTTCCGATATTTAACCCTAGAAGGATTATTATATATGCAACCTTGTAGGAAACCTTCATCGAATCAACGAAGTAATGAAATGTTTTAACTAGTCTCTTCTACGATCGTGACTTTTTTAAATTTATCATATTCTAAAAGAATAATTTCTTTATTTTTGTTCGGATTTTCTTGGTAATTTAGTTTTAAATTTTAAACAAACCAATTTGCATGCAACAGAAAAAGGTTCGAGAAACGCCAAATTGTTCGTCGAATCAGCAAAGAGTAACGATTCAATGTTAAAGAACAGTTCAAAAAGCATTTTAAAATCGTCCAAGTAGATCCAGCGTTGCCATATGAATGCGCTTTTGTGCCACTGTGCGGGTTGCATTGCCATGTCGCTGTATGCGGCTATAACTCATTTCGACTATGTTTTGCTGAGGGGGCCACAATGTAGTGGAAAGCTAAAAATATTGCAGTAGCCAAAAACAACAACCACAACCTATAACCGCAAAGCGCTCATATTCATGCGAAAAAGTGTCTAGAGAAAATAAAAACGAACGCTGAAAACATAATTTTGAAAGTGAAAAGCGAAAACACGCTCAAAAATTCGAGAATTCTTGAAAATATCGTTTTTTGTTCCTTTTTTTTGTTTCCTTTTGTACGCTGAAGGAAGTGTGTGTAAACAGAAACGAGCAAGCACCCGCCAGCCGGCCGCTGCGCCACTTGAGTGCCAGTCAGTACGCGCGGAGCGGAGTAGCGAACTGGCGATTCGATCGAATGCTCGATATTTTTCACCAAAATTAAAGTGAGCGTAGCGGCAGCGGCGTATACGGCACGTAAAATCAAAGTGCCGTAGTGTGATTTACGGGAAATTTTACAATACATTTGCTTACAAGTGATTGACTGAAATTCTTTAAACAAAAACAATACAGAGAAAAAATACGATTTTGCTCCAAAGTGCAACAACAAAGTGTGTGGAAATGCAATTCGCGCCATTTTAGCTGACTGCCTGCAACAACATGCAATTTTGCTGGATGACACAAGCTGTCAGTTTTGTGTGTCGTCGCTGTTTTTGTCACATATTTTCCTAGCTACTACACCTGCACACAAATACAAATACACACACACACACACACGCGACTTTATCTATGTCAAATTAAGTAACATTGATTGTTTGTGAAAGTGCACATCCGTTTCCGACATTGTCATATCCTGCTGGCCATACACATACACACACAAAAGTTTTGAAGCACAGAATTGCAAAAACAAAAAAAAAAAATCGGTTAAGGTTAAAGCAGATTTTGATTAGCTTAATTTGCTTTTGCAGGATCGTCGCGACGACTTGAAGCTGATTGTGAACGCCATCGGCAAGAGTGAACAGAAGCCGAAGGTGAATGCCACCATGATGAGCGAAATCGAAAAGGTGTGTGGCCTCTCTTTTCACACTTTTTCTTAGCGCACAATTTAAACAAATACTTCTTTTTTTTACTAATTACAGACCAAAAACAATTTGCTGGCGCATGCCGACACGGTGGACTTCGCCTTGATGGAATTGAAGGGTGCCGCTAGAACTGGTGCCAGCAATGGCAGCAATGGTGAGTGTAAAAATTGTTTGCACATACTTTTTTCTTTTTGCTTCAGTATAGTTTAGCTATTTTAGTTCAATATTGCAAAAGTTAATTCAGAAGGGTCCCTCTATCGATCATTTCTTATCAATCTATTCAGTAATAGATCGTGGCCATATCTGTGTAGAAATATTGCATACTGTAGTCATATTTAAGAAAATAAGGTTTTATAAAGAACTTTTCTTCTAAATGCACTTTCTACTAAATCCTAAATCATCATTTGTTGGCAGAGGTTTAACACTTTAAATATACTTTTCCATTTTTTCAAACACTTCAAACTCGATAGGAAATTTTACTGTTGCTGTTGTACTAAAAATTCAAAAGTTGCTCATACTAATATTTTTTCAAAAAATCGGGCCCACATCTTCTGCAATGCTGTGGCGCCTTATGTACTCCGATATTAAGTCGAAGATTGTATTAAAATATGCAATTTTTTTTATAGTTTTCGCGCAGTTTACGCGGATTTTCTCTTTAAGCGCTGTGTGCAATTATAAAAATATATTTCTTATTTAAATCACATCCGCGTTGTCCATTCTCCGAACTAGTCACATGCAGCTGACTTTATGACATTTTTAAAAATTTCTGGCACAGAAAAAATACCAACGTAAATGATTTCTATCATTCATTTAAAATTTCGCATTTGTCTTTGACATGTGCGCTCAAATTACTTTTCTAATCTAGAAAATCTCAGCCAATTGAGATTTCCATTCACATTTCAAAATTTGGCCACACAACTGAAATCACACCGGCACACCTCGGAGTGATTTCAAAAGCTGTCAGGTACTATTCGGTATTTTCTTGACATGGCAGTTGCCATTGCCGGGCTCGCAGATATAACAACATTAGCAGCAGTGCCCACATGGTTAGTGCATCAAACTCACACACTTACACCCTCCTACATAAATGTACATACGCAACATTGGGTATCTAATTACTTCTGACACTTGACGTATACAATTTCGCTCGCTACCATCGGACCAACACGTTTTCCACACGCTCCTGATTCGCTTTTCATGCACAGACTCAAAATGTTCACTACATATACATATGTATGTATGTATGTATCCTTCATCTGAACGTCATTAAATAGTGAAACTTTGAACAGTATCGCTGAATATTGATCTGTGCTATTTTAAAATTCTAAAAAAATTTCAATTATTTATCATACTTTTGTAGCGTTTCAATATGAAATGATTAAAAATTTCCATAGAATTTAAATGCATAAATAATGCAAAAACTTCAATTGTACGAATTTTTTAGTCGTCGAATTTTCGATATTTTTTTGGCAAAGATCACAGATTAACTTGCCACTGACAGACAATTGAGTTTTTAAAAGCTATGCTGCCATAAACGAAACTAAAATTCTTGATCAAAACGTTCAACATTTATTGTAAAGTATTTCATGAATTCAATGAAATTTCTTTCAAAGTATTGCTTGACTTTGTGGGGCCACCATTCAGGCAAGGTGTGGAGAGCTGCAAAAACGCTCCATTATTTCGCCTATGTATATTTTATGTAATAATAAATACTATATACTAGCAACCCAAACTGATTTAATGCAAATTACTAAGTACTTCAACAATTGGACTACTTTTATACAGAAATATGCCGCTGTTGTCTTTTCTATGGCAGAAGTAAGTCTAAGAGAGTTTTCTATAAAATTTTAAGTACTTTGTTTATTTAGAAGCTATTTAAAACGGAAGAATGTTTAAATTTGTACTTAAATTCGAAAACTACTTATAAAATATCATCTAAAGCAGTTGTTCCTTTAAGAAACTGAGCATTTAATATTATAAGTCTAGGCTTTCTAGTCTATTCACTTCTTGAATTGAGTGTTTTTAGCAAAACTAAGCTGCCTTTAAAGGCTCAGTGACATGTGAAGTTTTTAATAAAATTTCAAAGTACAAATCAAAAAATGCAACATTAGACACTTCCTGTAATGCCAGAGATATTGGTTTGAGCATTTACTATCTAACATTGCACTAACATAACAGCGGCTGCTGACTAACAGAGCTATTGAAGCTTATCGCTAAATATTTACTGGTTCAAAACTGAAACCTGAGCTTTTCTTTCCTGCAAGTTCAAAGGATATGCGCGCGGTTGCAAGCGGAAAGCTTTTAAAAGTAAAAACAAGACATTTTTCCTGTGAAACAGCTGTTGGACGTGGCAAGCACTTTCAAAATCAAAACGCGCGTTGCAACGGAAACAACAACAAAAAACAGAGCGCTAAAAACGCAAAGAATTAAAATTTTTTGAAATTGTGTAAACAAAACTTGAAAAGCAAACTCTTGCCGTAGTAGCAAAAATATCAAAAAAGAAGGAGTAGAGCTGTGCGCGTTTATATTGATTTGAAATGTGAGGAAAAAAATAGTTTTGCCAAATATTTATTACTACAAGGCTCTTGTTGTACAGCGCGACCACAACTTGGGTCAACCAGGTCGATTTTTTGTCAAAAAAGGTTTGAAATTTATATAAAACTATTGAAAAAAGTCTAAAGTCGTGAGAAAAAATTTGTTCTTAGCGGAAGTGTGGAAATATTAGAGAGATAAAAAAGTATTGAAATTGGGTAAAAGATTGATGAAAAAGATGTGTACAAAGTTGACAAATTCTAGCGAAAATAGCAAAATCATAAAGAGGAAAATGATGTCAAAATTTGAAATATTTTTTCAAAAAGCTGCCATAATTCCATTCTATCAATCTGTGAAAAGTTTGTAAATTCCAGGAAAAAAGAACGTACTTAATATCATGCTTATCTTTTTAATATAGAGCATATTCCAATAGCATAGCCAAATTAAATTGCAGCTCGAACTTTTCAAACAAAAAGCCGCAATCACAGCAACTCACACTGACAGCGTCGTCTGTGCATATGCATGCATGTATGTGTGTTTGTTTTGGCCAAATAATAATAATAATAATCCGCTGCGTCAACGTTGCTATCATCACTTGAGTGTGTAAATTATTGAAAAAAAGCAGGCTGACAAACATAAACACACACGCATACAGGCAGAGAACTGTCATTATGACTTATCGCCTGCGTACAGCTGCCCCCCTGGGCGTAAAAAACCCAAAGTCCTGCTACTTTGCATTTTTGTTATTTGCGGTAAGAAGTTTCTGAAGCAGTTTCAATATGCCTCGCCGCTTCAAGTCAACGTCCTGTATCGCAGTCGGACTCCCGAACTCCCTGCCGCGTGTGTCGCTGTGTGCATTCGTGTGTGTGTGTGTGTGTGTGTGCTGTGCGTTGTCTACGCCACTCCTGTGCACCGCTCTGCCCCACCAAACGGCTTCTTAATGAATTATGACATTTTTCTGCTTGCATATTTTAAGCATTTCATTTCGTTTTGTACGTTTCCCATTTGCACACCTGCCGACCGCTTGACAGCCGAGCTGAGCGACTCACACCGTCACTCTCCAGCTGCTTTGCCTGCTTCCACTGCCAATCTCGGTCGACTTGCTGCCAATGCCTCAGCCAGTGCTGCTTCCATGCATGCACGCTCTTTCTTCTGCCGTCGACGGCATTTGTAAACTTATGTATGTGTGTGTGTGTGTGTGTGCGTGTGCTGGTGTTTAGTTTTGGTCCTTAAGCACCTTTTCCATTTTTTTCTTACATATTCTGTCGCTTTACTTGGAAAAGCTTCTTATGCAGCCATGCCTACACATTCAGTCAGTCATTCCGTCCGTCATTCATTCATTCTTGCTGTCATTTGTTCGTGCCACTTCACTTCGTTTCTTTCTTCACGCCCTTGCCACGCCCCCTCGCGACCATCCACTTCATTCATTCATGCATTCAGTCATGCATTTCTACAAGCCGGCTTTATGCTCGCCAACGTTTTCATCACTTTCATTTCCCGACTGACATGTTTGAGTGTGTGTGCGTGTGTTTCTGTCGCTTAAACTTCTTCCTTTGGCTTTAGCAGCAAGCACCTTAATCCTTTTGCTTCTCTTACCTGGCTACTGTTTCCTTTCACGTTATTCTATTTTTATATTGTTTTTCAAGGCCTTTCAAGGTTTTACACATGTGCGTATGTCAGTGTGTATTGCTTTCCGCTTTTTTGAGCCTTGTGTTTGGCTGTTGCAATTCCATAAGGACATCACATGCTGTCAGCAATTATCCGTGCGGATTTATATTTGTTGTTTGGTGCAAGTGTTTTCTAAGGATTTCCGCAGCTGCCAACTGCCAACTGCCGACTGCCGACTGCCGTAATTGTTTATGTTTTCCTGTTGTAGATTTGTTTCGCTCAACGAGCTTCAGCGGGTAAGCTGCTGAGTTGAGCGCACTGAAATCGTGCTCACATTTGAAGGTTCTAGGAAAGTCAACGAATGCGAAATTCTTTATGCAAAATTGCTATAAATGAAGGAACATTAAAGTAACCTTATGTATTTCAGAGCTGTGTGGAAATGCCAATCATTATGAAATGGAGGAACTCCGAGTGATTTTGAACAAAGCGTTGGAGTTTATGTATAATGAAAATTTAAATTTTATCAAAATATATTTAAACAAAACCCAGTTTTTCGTGACGCTTGTCTAAGCCCTTCCCCCTAAAAATTTAACACTACCTACTAAATTTACCCACACACTTGTATATTGACAGCATGTTTAGGAATTACTCATACCACTACTCTTTACCATATTTTGTAATCAAACTCTTATCTTCATTTCACTTTTTCGTATTTTCTTTTCATATTTTCTCTGCACTTTCTTCTTTTACTCCCCGTTTTACAGCTCATTTCTTGTCATTAATTTCTCTAATGTAACCTTTTTCCCTTCTACTGTTTGGGCGTTTACTCTTTTCTGCTACTTCTTCTCTAAAGTTTTCCTATGTATTCTTTGCGGTATTGGTTTTTATAAATTTTTCCATATTTATTTATGCTCGTTTCTCTTTCTTTCCTCCTAAGTAGATTTCACACCTCTCTTCATCCTTTACTTTCCATATATCCTTCGACCCAATTTTTACCTTATTTTATTCTACTCTTGCTTATCTTTTATTCATTTCTAATCATCAACTTATACGTCCTCTCTTCTCCTTTTTCTGTTGTGTTCTCTTTCTTCTCATCATCAGCATCTCGTTCTTCTCTCCCCGCCTTTTCTTCCTTTCTTGATCCTTCCTTATTCCTTCTCAATATAGTATGTATTTCTTTCAGCGTCTCCTCTATTCCTCTCGTCACTCCTTTTTCATCGACCTATGCCTATCCTATCACTTCCTCATTCTCGTTGCGCTGTTAAAGCATCTGTCTCCATTTAGTTTAGTGCATTTCACCTTTCGTCCTTCTTTATTGCTTTGTCTATTGCTCCTGCCAGCAGCAATCGCACTGACAACATTCGCAATTTATACGCTTGTGTCTTGTCGAGCGGGTCGCTTGTAATCTTCAAACTACATGCTGCATGCCTCACATGGCCGACGTGCAACATGATTCGCCCTAAAAGCGCAAACTGTGCGTTCCAGTGTATGTGTGTGTGTGTGTTCCGTACACGTGTTGGCCTCTCTGCGCACAACTGCAAGGAAATTGCATATTTGCGTGCACCTAAAAGTATGCAATCGTTCGCCTTTAACTTGATTGCTTTTGGCACTGTTTTATTTGGTCACTTTTTTCTCTTTCTTTAGTTTATTGCTTTCTCTCTGGCTGTTGTTTGTGTGTCAACTGACATTTTAAGTTTTCATGTTTTTTTGTTTTTGTTGTGTTTGTTTAGTTTACTTTTGCACCTTTGTCAGTTATTGAATTTCGATATTGGCTTTAAATGCTTTATCTTAACTGCTCTGAGGTTGAAAAGTTCTTATCTTAATGGCTTTTTCAATTGCAGCGTTGCGTGTGTGTAGGAAATAGTGGAACAAAAAGGACTTAAAAGCGAAAAATTCAATAATATTTATTTAAAAGTTTTTTTTGTATTATTAATTATTTCTTGAATGAATGTGGGAATAATTGTATTTGATCTCTTTGTAACAAATTTTTATGTCCGGTTCCTGTTATATTTTCATTAATATTTCTTCAGCCAAATAGTGAGTGCTTTGGTATATTGGAAATCGTTTGCCTCATTATTTAAAAAAACATTGTCTTCATTGCAAAATGGAGCAAGGCAAATGAAAATTGTGGCCAAAATGTAGAACATTGCGGTTGAAATGGCACAGAGCCGTCATCGCCATTGCCACAACCACAAATGCTGCAACCGCAGTTCGACCTAAAACGACATTTTTATGCTTTATTTTGCTTTGAGCTGCTTTCGCCCTCGGTCTCTTTTAATCTGCTTGTCTAAATGAGGCGATAGCAGTCGGCATGGCCCACTTGCCAACTGTGCCTCCTTTTCAATGGCACAATGCCGCTCCCTGCGTTGAGTGGGCGCACTCAGGCTGGGTGTAGCAGACGCAAACTGGTGGGCTGCTCACACTGAGCCGTAACCACAGGGCGTCTAATGAAATGGTCAAGCGGCTGCCACAAACCACTGAAAAGGGGTTAATTAAAGTTAAGCACTAGCAAATTAAAATCGACACACTAGACTTAATTTGAAATAAATATACACGCAGAGAATTGTTTGCCAATATCAATTACATTTCACATTTTATTAGAAATCAGCGTAAATTAGTAGGAATGGATTTTTTTTAAATAATGCATATTAAAATATGGTAATGAAACTCTGAGTTGCCAGTACCAATAATTGCAAAAAATTCTCTTTATAATTTTTTAGTGATTTAAATCTACTCATTTGGAGTGCCATTTCAGAAATTTCGTCAAATCAGACAGATATCTATTCTGTTTATCCTAATCTTTCAAGCTAATTCCTAATACTGTCGCCCTTATTAAAGATTTCTTCAGAGTCCGGCAAGTACAATTAGCTTAGTAGCTTGAACGCCTGCAAGCTTGCCTGTTAAACGGGGAGATTCTCGCTCTACCTCCCTTTTAACTAGCCATCGATCAGCGAGGGACAATAGTAATTGGGAATATATTCATGTAAACCTTGGTTTAACTATCAAAAATGAGAAGTATAAAAATCATAGAAGAGAAGGGGATTAGCTTTTCTCAATTAATTGTTTGATTTCCGTAACGTATAACGTTTAGATAGAATTTCAAATGACTTCCTTCAAATATAAATGAAATTTTAATATGTAAAATTTTTTACAGACTACAACAACATAACGAGCGGTTCAGGTGATCTGGCTAGCAAGTTTGACAAATCCGTGCTCCAGGTTTCGGACTGGCTGACGTGGGAGCAAAACATGATTCAGATACAGAGCGTGCTCGTAGACGATGTGGACGCCGTAAATGTGGCAATAAAGAAGCAGGAGGTAAGCAGCGTATCAGAGCACATGTTCGACATTTATTGATTTTATGCTTTTGCAGTGAAATTATTTGAATTGATTTAATAATCGAATTTTTTTTGCAGAAAGTTTTGCATGAATTGAAAATGAAAAAGCCACAATTGAACGAGCTGGTTCACACGGCAGAAGTGCTGAAAAGCGACGTTAAACGTCAGCATGTGCAAGAGAAAGGTACGTTTATATATAAACTTGCTGTATCCTTTATTTTTCAAACAAATTCTAAGCCATAAAAATTGTATTTAAAATTGAGTTATAGCACTCAGATAGATATGAATGCAACATATTAGTGGCCACAAACTATAATGGCCTAACTCAAGTTAGGACAAAGTTGAGTTTTGAAAGCCATCGTCTTCAGTTCATTTTTACGTAGGAAGTTGGAAATCTTCTGAGGACTTTAAACTGCTTTTTTATTCATTGTAAATACATAAATGAAAAAGATATTACATACCATCGTAATGTTTCTTCCATATAACAATGTCAGAATAAACAAAACTCGAAAGAAAATATTTTCAAAAGATTTTGCACAAAGTTCATATTATTGTAGATTCGTAAATAGTGTCCAAAAATTTTTCATGCTTGTTATCAAATATCGAGTTTCCGAAAAATCAAATAATAATACTTCTTTGTTTCAACATGACTGTAATAAACTTAGCAGTTCATTCGCAGGTCAGCGACCTTATGAGAAGAACAATTTCTTTTCTCAGAAAATATTTGTAACCAAAAACCGATTTTTTTCATGATAATGATGTTTCCGAAAATATGCGTTGTTGTCTTTACGTACTTTTCTTTGCAGCCGTTACTCTCTTCCTCTTGCTACTTTGAGGTCATTGAGCTCCAGTATGCTCGTATTGGCAAATTAAACATATTTCATGCTCATTCGAAAAGATTGCTAAATTTATGTGTTTTAATTACAAGCTAATTTATTGAACTATTCAAATGTCGTAACGCTATATTTTAAGTTAAAGTGTCTGATACAAATTGTTTCTAAATGATTGCTGCTGCTGCTTCTAAACGGCAGCAAAATCACACAATCGCACTTGGCCTATACACCAGAAATTAACATTCTCATTCACCTTTGACTTTGTGTGTGTGTGCATGTGTGTGAGTGTCTTGCCCGGCTAAATGGTAGGCACCCCACAAGCAATCACTCACACAACAACAACAACTTCACCCTACGTTCACATACGTTGCGCCAACAACAGGAATCAAAGTTCAAAAACACGAGTCTGGCTCTTGAAAGTGCGCTAACAAACAAACATATGCAATAAAAACAACAACTACAACAACAAGAAATGATAAACAAAAGCCACAAATTCACCACGCTCAGTAAATTCCAGTAGTAAGTTGTTGCTGTTCTGAGTTACAAAAAAAAGACAATTCTCAGAGCATACTCTCAGGCGCATGTGTCCTTTGGCGCTGAGAGCACGGCTTTCTTTTATGCTCTTTTCTTGTTATTTTTAAGTATTTTTTGCTCTCTCCGCTTGACGCTTTTTTGTTTGGCGCTGCCCTCCCTGCAAGTGTAAGGCATGTGAAGAAAAGTATCCTTTCGAAATCGTTTGCGCCTTAGCGTATGCAATTATTTTTACCAAGGCATTCAAATTGTAGCGTTTATATCAGATGACAGTTAATTGACAGTGTTTGTCTCTTTGTCTGTCTTTCTGTTGGTCTGTCTGCTTCGCACAAGTCCTCATGTAAGTTATGTTGCACAGGTATTTTGTTGTTGTTGTCGCTGTCATCGCAAGCGTTGCAACTCTAACAGTTGCCGTTATTACCAACTCCCACTCCGCTGCCTTCTAACGTTCTTGCTCCCCTACGTTTCGGTATTTTGTACAACACAAAAAGTGCTTGTCTGGCCAGCAGAGTTGTGCCAAGTTTTCTACATATGTGTGTAGTATGCAAAATTTCCTGCATGTAGAGAATACAATATTGTAGACTACGTGAAAAAATTTAACTATATGGAATATTGATAAAGTATAAGTATAGAATATACTGAAAAATTAGCTTAAAGAAATTTTGATTAAATTGTTGCAAGTTGCGGTCAAAAATAGTCGAATTTTTCAGTGAAAATCATTGAAATTAAAATTTGGATTTTGGATTTTTGCTTTCTGCATAATTTTCTACATAATTCGCATGTTCAAAATACTTTTCTACGTATTCTACGCGTTTTCTGCATTTTATACATTTTCTACATGTACGTGTAGAGTAAGACAGTAAGAGTACGTAAAATAGCTCAACACTGTTTACCACACTTTTGCCACGCTTGCATGTTGCAAGTTCAACACTCGCAGCATGTTGTACACATATGCGTCGCTTCGCTTATTGCACGTACATACACACATACATATACAAACTGCCAACTGTGCCATAGCATACATGTCCATACATTCCCTTGTGCTTACATAGTTGTACATAAATGTGTGCACAGGACGAATGATTTGAATGCTATCGGACATTTCGATTTCAGTTATCTTTTTTATTTTGTGGTTTGTACAAATTGCTTTTTTTACTTGTTTGTTTGCTCGTTTGTTGTTGAAATGTTCCAGTTTGCTTTTCTTGCACTTTACCGTTGGCCAATGGCCATATTCTATTTGTGAGGATCAATAAAATTGAATTTACTAGCGCAGATGCAACATAAAGAAATATTTCATGCTTTGTAATGGTTTTATAGTGGCTCAGTGAATGTGTGCTCGGCCTCAGATGCGACAGCTACCAGCTGAAATTCCTGCCAAGCTCATACCATCTACAAAAACAGAGCTTATGAGGAGCCATCTCTAGGAAATAATTGGTAGTTTTACAAGAGTATTCTTTGCCTTAATAAAGCTGCTCAATTTCATGAAATTTTTTTGCTCATTTATAGGAAATATGTATATAGTAAGACAATGATACCAACTGTTGAATGATTACTTTTAAGACTTTTTCCAGAATAGAGCTATAGCTTTCATCTCATCATAGTGGGTTAAAAGTAAGCTGAAGCCATAATAATTGTGCAAATCAAGTATTTTCTAATGATATTAACAAAAAAATATTTATTAAATTTCTAAACACAAATTGCCATTTAAGAATTATCTTCATTTTTGGCCACTGTGTAGCGCCTCATTCGAAATCGTAAACCCGACCAACTTTTCGCGCTGCCCGCTCTTAAGAGCAGCCGAGTTGACATGATATTTTGCGCTTTTCATACTTTTTGCCGGAAGTCTTTTATTCTTTTCCGCCGCGCGTTCCCTACGCTTCTCTCTTTAGTCCACCAGTTTTATGGTATTTTTATGCTGTGGCATATAATGAACCTGCGCCGCGCTTCACTTCAGCTATGCGGCCTGCACTTGCAGTCATTACTCCCACCAGCCGTTCTTCTGCTATCCTAGCATTCACACTCCACTCCGCCCATGCCCGTTAGGCAGCTCACTAATAAGCCTCATCGTCGGTAATTGTTTTGTTGCTATGCCCGCTATTCAGTCTATTGACGTTGTTGCTTTTGTTGTTGTCTAGTAATTTCGCTAAAAATTGCGTTTTCCTTATCCTTGGCACTTTATCCTTTTGTTTTAGCTCGTGTATGTGTGCGCTGCCGCACAAAGCGTTGTTGTCGACGGCGGCGCTGGAGGCATTGCCTTTGAAACTGCTGCGGCAGCAACCCCGGCGTTTTTATCGCTTGGGATGCTCTAAATTAAATAAATGCTGAGCATATCCTTTACGCCCGTCAAGCTGTGCTTCGTTACGCCGTGACACTGCGACACTCTGTACCCGTATTCCTTTCTTTATGCTTGCCTCCACTCCGTGCCCCAAGAAGCAATTGTCAAATAGTTTCGCCAAGAAATTTTTGCTCAAGTTATTTTAACAATTTTCATTGCCTCTGGTGAAACTCCCTGCCCGGCGGCACTCTCTACAGTCAGTGCTTACGTGCTTACGTGCGTGTGTGTTCTTTATGAATTTGAATGCTTTAGCAGTACGCAGAATTATTCGTCTTCACACTCAGCGTTGGTGCCACCAACATTATCATCAGGTGGTGCTGCCGCTGCTCTCTTGCTCTGTTATCCTTTATGAGGCGCCCTGTGCTTATTGGTGTGCATGTGTGCATGTGGTGTGCGATGTCATGATGAGGTGAATTGCGAAACTTTGCTGCTGTGTCAAAGTGTTGCTTCTGGCGGTGAAAAGGATTTTATATGTCTAAGGGTAGTCTTCCTACTCGAAATTCAAATGTAAAGAAGAACTATGTTCACAATGTTTGATTCCGTGGTGCTCAAGAGAAGATTTCTAATTATTATATATTAAAATTCAAGGCATGCAAGTTTTGTATATTCAGGTGTATGAGATATTTTATTGAAGAAATCCACATTCACGTCAAAAGCAATGATCTGCTTGATATGAGAGAGACACCAGAATGCCAGAAAGCTCTCTTCCTCTACATATGTAAATATTTATTATTCTTGAAGTTAACGCTAATTCGATAAATAATGCCGAAGATACAACACTGTTCGTTCCACTAAATTTGCTAATCAGTAAACCACAACACGCGGCAGTCGTGTCACTATCTCTTGCCTCTAACGGGGCGGGAAATGTGGCGCGTATATATGTGCAAACTCCACAACAAAAAAAACAACAATAAAATAAAAAAAGCAATACAGATGAGGTGAAAGAGTAAGAAGAACTACAGAAACCGGGGATGAACGCTTAACGCAACAAACGTCAAACAGGACGACTGCTGACTCTGCTGGAATTTCGCACAGGCCGCCGCGTAGCAAGAACAAGCATAGCCATGGAACAAACTCACCACCTACTTGCAACAATAACAATTCACTGGAAAAAGGTGGCTTGTGTGTGGCACACCGGGCAAGAGCACATTAGGAGAACAACTGTAAGGTGTTTAACGGTACTGAGCCTCGGTCTGGGGGTTGTTGCACGTAGCGGTAGAGCGTAGAAAAGCGCCGTAATAGCATGGAAAATGTATGGGGAAATGAGTAGTAAGTAACTTGAGGGGGATTTCATGTTGAAAATTTGCTCGAGACGAGCATTCGTGATTTTTAACTGCGTACAAACGGTTGTGATTTTATGCGAGCACAAAGAGCGGTTGAAAATTTTCGGAAATGTAAAATTCCCAGCAAAAATACATTTTTTTTATATTGAAATTTTCTAAATGAAAACTCAAATTTTTGCAAGAAAAAAAGTAGTTTGCTTGCAACGTCAGGTTGAAAACGAAAATTCTTTGAGAGCGTGTGTGAAAAGACGCTGGTAAATGTGTCTGCTGTGGCATTTGTAAATCAATACCTGCAGGGTGGCATATGAAGCCGCTCAGCATGGCAAATGTACCAAAAAATACCACACCAAAAATGAAAGAAAACCAAAAGCAATGAAATAACGAAAAATTTGGGAGAGACAAATTGTGTGAAAGCCATGAGAAAGCAATAAAAATGTGTGAATTCGCAAGTTGAAGCCCATTTAAAGTTCATACAAATACTACTTGCAAAGTGTAGTTGAAAAAGTTGGTCAATAAAAATGTAAAGCCTATCACAAAGGCGCAGGGGCCAAGCTGAAGCATTGAAAAGTGTATTGAAAAGCACATTTGTTTGTGTGTGTGTGTTTGTTGTTGCAAAAAGCGGCTCAAGGTTGGCACACAGCATGATCGAATAGTGGCCGAGTTGGAGTGCAGAGCGACGTAGCAGCGGCGTAGAAGCGGAGAAAGAAATAATGAAAAGTTTACGCTGCTAGTTAAGATAAATAGCATGAAAATGTATTGCATACTTTTAGGCGCATGAAGGAAAGCAAATCGCTGGCGAAACGTAGTAAAAAGTTTAATAGAAATAGTTGACTGTTTGTTGGCAGAGTTGGCAAATAAGAAGGGGAGAGAGGTTGCTCTTTAGATATTTGAAAAGTAATGATAAGATTTGTAGGAAGCTCTTCGGCAATTGTACGAACTAGCAAGTCAAGCAATTTAATACGAAATTCTTAATATGATTCCAATATATTTATACATATATAATGAGTTAAATCAACTTTTATTCCGAAATATATATATTATGATATGGAATTTATTATAAGACATTTCTTTTCTTTCCAAAATTGTGGTAGCAAACATTATTGTGCTTGTCTGCACTTTGTTTTGAAATAATTTGTAAAGCATAAAAGTGCATTAATAAAAATTGACAAGCTTTTGCCTACTTTGCGGCGAGAGAGTACTGAGCCCTCTCATTTTTTTTAGTAGACACAAAACAGCCTTAGGCAGAAAATTTTGAAACTTCTGTTTGTGTTCGATTGCTTTCTTCGCAAATTCGCTACTTTGCATTTATTTCATTAACTTTCATAAACTTCATGCATAAACTTTCAAGAACTTTGAAAGGCAAGTGCTCTTCATATCCAACAATGTAGATGAACCACTGTCAGCTTGCACTTGCTAAATATGCCCAAATTCAAGAGCGTCCTTTTTTCTGCCAAACTATGTATAATAAATTCATAAACTCTTTTGCGAATAGCACTATACAAAAAAAGTTTTAAAGTTTTGCAAAAAGTTTGCAGCATACTTTGCGGCTGTATTGTGTCGTTTGCACTTGGTAAATGATTTATGTACGTGCAAATAATTAAATGCAGGCTGCTATTATTTACGCCAAAAGTTATCAAAGAAAATAATACAAAAAATATCTTCATTCAGCAAAATTCCGCAAGCGGTAGTAATAGTAGGTATACATAAAGAACGCTCGCGTAGCATACTTTTAGGCGTAAAAGCGTGAAAGCAGAAAACTTAAGTTGAGCACGGAGTAGATTAGAGCAGGCAAGGAACGCGGCATAATTTCGATATGCATTTTCAAATCGTAGATAATAGTGGGTAAATTTCTGAAAATTGTCTGGCGGATTGAGGCAGTCGCTATACCTAGGCCTGAGGCACAATATAAAGCAGCCGGGAATGCAGGTGAAGAAAATTCTGTGTAGAAATAGGCATAGTAAAGTGCCACCGGTCATAGGGATGTGAAGGAAGGCGGCATAAAGTTAGCGAAAATAACCACCCTGGCACATGCAAGCGCCAAAATGTATACAACAAAAAGTGTACAGCGTTTAGTTTATGCCGGCTGCTATAGCTGAGCGCATGTGGTGGAAAAGTCACAGCAAAAGCCGCAAAACAACAACTGTGGGGCCACCGAAAGGAAGAGCCAGAGCGCCAGCTGGTAAAGAGAGAGCCTGCTTTTAGGCATGCGCTGGAAAGCAGCGTGTTTAAATACGTTTGATAAACAAACTCATTTCAATATACGCTGCTGTCGGCTAGAGTGTCGGCCCGGCAGTGGGTGACGTGGGGTGGCGCCAGACAAACAAGGAAAAAGCCGGTTAAATTATCAGACCGAATGTGTTTACATTTCCCTTCACACCTAAAAGTATGCAATGCTAAGTGTATTTCAATTGCTCTCATTGTGGCAGCGAGAACGGGTGACAAGGCAGGCAGTACTTACTCGCGCGGAATATCGCCACAACATATCATTAATGTCAAGAAGCCACAAACAATATCGATGTTTTAGAAGTAATAGTGTAAACAGAATATTTTAATCGGAAAATCAATTTTCAACACCAATTACAAAAACCAGAAATAACGCAATGGCAGCGAAACACAACGACGGCGAGCAAGCCAAAATTGCGCCGGAAATACCGCGCCTCACTTCCGAGCTGGCCGCACAGGCAGCCATGCGCGCACAACAGATACTACGCAAGCAAACCTCGCAGGATGAGAAAGCGGCAGCAATGAGTTCGCAGCAGCAGCAGACGTCGTCAAATCTGCCACCGAAGCCCGTGGGTGCGGTTCCGCCACCACTGCCACCGCAGCACAACAAGCCAGTTCCTGCCATACCGGCACGCTCCACGGAACGCGCGCCGCCGCCGGAGATACCGCCCAAGCGGCACAGTCTGAAGAGCCTGCCGGATGGGCTGCCCGGAGTGCCTGGTCTGCCTTGTCTGCCGCCGCCCAGCCGACAGCCGCCGCCGTTGCCCAAGAAACCCGCTTCGGCGCACAGCTCCGCACAGAACAGCGCACAAAGTTCGCCGCTCGTCGCGCTGAAGTTCAAGGAGAAGCCACCCATGCCGCCTGAGAAGCCCGATCCGAAGCGCAGCTCGAATCCCTTTGACATGCCCTTGCTGTTGCCCACTGGCGAGCGCACGGCGGTGCCCTCGCCCGCACCCACACGCGCCAGCGAAGCGAAGAAGTTGGCAGCGCGTCTCTCGCCCACTGAAGACTTCGGCTCCGAAGATGCGCTGCGCGGCATCGAGAGCGGGCTGCGCAACATGGAGCGTGCCATGCAGGAGCAGATGAACATGCGCTCGATGGAGGCCGCTGCCGCCGCCGCCATACAGAACAATTTCGACTTGAGCTTCAAGGCTGGGCTGGGCGGTGGCGCCAATCGGCATATGGGTTCCGTGAACCTGCGCACCGCCGCCTACGAGCGCAATCTCTCGTTGGACGAGAGCCGCAATGTGAGCGCTCAGAACGCCGCCGCTCGACAATCATTCGAGGAGCTGAAGCAGCTGCGCACGCAACAGCTGCAAAACGCCTCCACGAACGCCATCAATCAAGTGGAGCCGCCGATGCGCTCCAATATCGAGCATCACATGCGCTCGCTGGACCGTAATCTGCCGCTGGAGCTGCAGTACAGCCGGCATCGCGTGCAGATGCAAGCGCAGTTGCAGGCGCAGGCGCAAGTGCAGGAGTACGGCAAGCCGCCGGGCGTAAGTGCTGCTGGCGTTGGTGGTGGGGGTGGTGGCCAGCAGCCGCCGATGCCGCTGAGCAGCGAGTTTCGCGAGCACATACGCCAGCAACTGCTGGGCAACATTCCCGGCAATGTGGTGCACAATACGGGCTCGACGCCCGGCTCAGCAGCAGCGGCCGCATTGCTGCAACATCAGGCGCAGTCTCGCGCAGCTGCGGCGGCTGCAGCGGCTGCTGCCGCACAGGCTGCGGGCGGCTTGACGCGCGAGGAAATTCGCATGCGCCGACGCTCCTCGCACGATGAGACGCAAATGGTGCAGAATGCTGGCGGCGGCGGCATTGCTGGTAATGAGAGAGAGAGAGACTTCTTAAAAATGATTTTTCAATTTTTGACCTGATTTTCATTTTCAAAAATTCTGTATGCGATGTGTTCTTTCTTAAACGTGTCCTTTTTTTTTGAACCAAAACAACTAGCTGTCTTTTTTTTGAACTTTATTGTATACACGGAGTAGTGGAACTTATAGCTCCAATCGTAAGATCAAACCGCTACCATATAGCATAGTTTTAGGCGTACACGCACTGGTCACCGTCTCGCTTCTATGCTATGGCTAACGTTTAAGTCGTTCATGTTCTACATATTTCTAAATGTATCTAGCATAATCAGATACTTGCTCTTTCGAACAATAAATCATAAAGATTCCATTAATTGGATATTCCAAAGGCCTTGCATAGCTACCGACCAATATTAAACGACTCCATTCCTTCATGTGCCTAAAGTAATGCTAAATTAATATTTCAACAAAATATTCCACAATTTTATTTATTCCAAATTTGTTCTTTCCTCAATTAGAATTAAAACAGTTTTCCATAGCACCGCATTGCTCCGCCGATTTGGACTATATGCGTTGTTGTCTGAAAGGTAAAACCAAAACCGAATACAGCAGTGTGCTTCTAAAAATGGGTTTCCTCAACTGCCTATAACTTAGATGTTGTAATTTAAATGCTAATCAACAATGCAACTGACACCAGCTGAAAAATATTAATACTATGTTGTATATAGAATTTTATACACATACCCAAATTGGCCAAGCATTTGGCTTATTATGTATCACAACAACAACAAGCATCAGGTCTAACACATTTCCACAATTGATGTACCAAACTGTTCAAATTAATATACATACACTCAAAGCAAAAGCGTATCAATTGCTAAAAATTGCTATTAAAAGATTAACAATTCATATCGAACTAAACCTTTTTGCATGATTCAAATTAAAACCACCAGGCGCACTAAAATGGTATCTTCCAGAGGTTTGTGTTAAACACCCTATGGCAAAATGATGCCTTATAATCACCGTTCTCATTATGCACCAGTTACAAACTAATCTGATGGCTGCACGTTTTGGAATTCCCTTGACGCGCACTGAAATCTTCTCCAGCGAAGCCCTCACAATTTTTCGATTATTTTAATAAATGTTTCTTTGTTGTTTGCATCATAGTTAAACTTTCGTTGTTTTTATTAATATTGTTTTGGAAAGTTAGCAGACCGCCTTTGACTATATAATATTACACTCTTTTTAGTGACACGCCTGCGCGAACACTGGGACGAGACCTCGCAATGTGTGCTGCAACGCGCTGCGCAGCTGAAGAACATGCTCGGCGATTCACAAAGGTAATACGAGTTATCCATAAATATTGCAACCAAACATATCTTACAATTTCATGGCATTGTTTTTCTGCAGATATGAAGCCAAACGTTTGGAGCTAGAGAAATGGCTTGCTCGCATGGAGGCGCGCACTGAACGCATGGGCACAGTTGCTACTACTGCCGATGTTTTGGATGCACAGCAAAAGGAGCAGAAGGTTGGTCTTACTAACAAATTTTCGAACTGGTTTCTTATTATTGCAAATATTTCTGGCATTTATTTCAGTCATTCCACACGGAACTGCACCAGAATAAACAACAATTTGAATTGTTCAACGCTTTGACGCAAAAATTAATTTCGGTATATCCTTCCGATGATACTTCACGCATTAAGAAGATGACCGAAACTATTAATCAGAGGTAATTTACTAGCAATAATTCCCACGTATCGGGCTGTATATGTTTGACATGCTTTCAGTAATTTACTTTTACGCGATGATTCTCGTCGAAACCTTTAAAATGTTTATCACATTATATGGTACGATTTTTATATTGTCTGGTATGAGCGCCCCTTCTGAGTAGTTTATATAAAAACCACGTAATACTACATAGAATATTATTGTTGATAATATATAGTAATCTAATGTGATTTTGAATTAAAGTGAATATAGCAATTAGGCGCGACTTTGATACTAACTTGAAATAGTAGAGGCCTAAAAAGAAAATTACTGAAATAGTTACATATGTACATTTTATAGATATGTATCTTACATCGCCTTCTAAATAACTCAAGATTTTTCTTAAAATTGCAAAGAGTAGTTTAATCGATTTCCTTATTGGTATTTGAATTTTGTTTATATTTGAATATATATATTTCAGTGAAATTCTTCTTTGAGGCATATTAAAAATGACATGAAGAGTATAACAAAAAATTGTCCAGACACTTCAAATGTATTTATTTTAAAGGTTTTTATATTTCCTAAACATCTCTTTCTCTTTTGCAGATATGCCAACTTAAATAATGGCGTTATCAATCGCGGAAAGCAATTGCATGCTGCGGTACACAGTCTGCAGTCATTCGATCGTGCGATGGACCAGGTAAGTAGTGCTGCGCATTCATTTCGAAGTAACAGCTGTTGAACTGAAACAATGAAATTTTACCCTTACAGTTCTTGGCATTCCTCTCCGAGTCTGAATCACTTTGTGAGAACGCCGAATCTGAAATCGATCGCAATCCACTAATGTTCAAGGTAAGTCATTTGTCACTTCTTATAATTCTTATAAGAATTTTAGCTATAATTTATGTTGTTTCCATTCAACGGCTGACATTTTAACCCTTTCATGCCCGAATTAAATTGGGCGGAGCTAAAAATTCGTTGAGGTCAGATATGTGATAATATTGACTCAAATATGAACTGACAAAAATTTCAAAGTCCTTGGTGTCCTGGTTCGTAAGTTACAGGATGTTGCCTATAGGCAACATTGGGGAATGGTGGTGAATTTTAAAAACCATATACATTTATTTTATATGAATTTTTTGTTGAAATTCAAGTACGAAAAGACACAAAACCATTTTTTTGTAGATTCGAGCACAATTAAACATTGCATTTGTTGCATTTAGAGCGTGGAAAACCAGTTTGGCATAGTTTGCATCTGCCTTTTGCTCCCCATCGTACCCAGTGACCAAGATATTCAGATCGTATGGATTTTACAGGTTCTGCAGCATGTGCTCTTTTACAGGAGATTAACTCAGAGGCCATCGGAAGATCTGGGGATCATGGAGGCGGTGGTAACGATCCTGGTTATGAAGGATTTGACTCCATATCTGTAAGGAGTCATTCTGATCGACCTCCTTTCCTTGAAAACACTACTGTTAGAGTTGCGTTCAAAAGCTCGTTAGCAAGCAATATCCAACTGGAACATATTAGTGGAATATGCTTCACTTCGCCGTCTGCATATTTGAGGTCTCTGCGATACACCAGCCATCTATCGACTACAGATGAATTCATACACCAGAATACTATGAGCCTATAACATTTATTTGAGCTATGGTTTATTTTGTATAATTCTAGCAGCATGTCAGCAAGAACGCCGTTCCTTTAGTTTGCATCGCATACAAGTTTGTTTAGTCATAAATCTTTTTCCAGACTTCATCTTCAAAGAACTGGGTGAAATATTCCATTGATTGTTTCACCTCATTGCTGCGCAGTTCACTTTTCCAACTGGTATTACATTCCATTACCTCTGCACAAAATAACTTCAAACATTGCAAATAAATTTTCTCTATCACCTCCTGTACAACTTTTCATTCTAAATTTGTTTTCAGTCAATTTCTTTGCTAATTATTTCCTCATTTAGATAAACTTGCATATTTCCGCCCTTATCAATCATATTTCTCAATGTTTCTTTGATAGAGTTTTCGAAGTTTACTGCTCTTCTTCTTAATTTTCCTCATCCGCAAATCATCCCAGTTAAAGTGTAAATTTTGTTCCAATTTCTGTCGGCTTGAACCTCTTAAACGCATCGAAAAATAAATATACATAATGAAATATACATTGCTCGGAAATTACAACAGTTGACCAATGTTGCCTATAGGCAACTGCACTTTTGAAAAAATATTACAAGCAAACTAAACACTTTTCTCATGATTAGTTTTCCCTAAATAACTCTTGTATCCTTATTTATTTATAGTGCTTACTTGGTTTTACAATAAAACAATTATTTTAATGTTTTTAAACACTTTTTGTATAAACACTTTTTTTGCGAAACGATCTTGACAATTTCTCTTTGCGGAGATCGGCTACTGAATGAACATGTGCACAGTTTGCAGTAGAACAAGTAGCTGTAAGCTTGCACAATACATGAAGCTACATTATGCAAAAAACCGCATGTCAAAAAAATTTAAATAGCGGGACTTAGAAGCCAATAAGTACAATGTTGCCTATAGGCAACATTGGGCATGAAAGGGTTAAAATTTTTTTACAAAGAAATAGTTGTATAAGAAAATGTTGCCATATGTAGTGGAGTAATTTTGGGAACTTTCTTTCTGCGAATGTGAAGGCAGTGAAGAGAAGTGTTTCTTGTATTGTTAATATCTAGATACATATTCAGCAACTGTGGCGCTTGCCTAGAGCAAAGTGTTGGTGGTCCAAGATTTTCCAAGCAGAACGTAAAGGCAGCATGTTGCCAGTTGCAAGTGCACAATAAAAGTGATTAAAAATTGTGAATGTGAATTCGTATAAATTTAGAAAAATTATTTGTTAGAAGTACGAGCAGCTTTGCATCATCGTATACTAAGCATAAGAAAAACCCATAAGCACACTTAAATCTTATTTTAAGAATTATTGCTTGCTATTTTCGGCTAAAAATAGTCAAACGTTTCTGATGCACTTTCTCAACTTAAGCCATACACTTTCAAATATTAGTCAAAATATTTTGGTAATGAACTTGAACAAATTTCCTTAGAAAACTTTCAAAATTTGATTTGAAACACTTTTGTTCTCTTAGTTGCAATTTAATATGTTGCTTTCAGATCGAAAGCAATTTATAAGTGTAGCTGTTTCCTTTACGCAATCCAGACCACTCCAGCACAAAATCTTTATCAGTATCTTCTGAAGCAGTTTAATTATTTCCACTTCTTTATCAAAGTTCCGTAAGTGCCTTTCGGGGTGCTCTGCTTTATGATGCAGGCCTATGCATTGCTATGATTATTTCCTCTGCAATGCCAATGGCAATTCAATTAAAAGCTAAAAATAAGTGCATTAAATAATGAGAAGAAAGCGTGCAACAGCAACATGCAACACTGTTGCACTTGCCTCTTGAGAATGCGTAGTGTGTGCTGCGGCGGCTTGCTTGTGGGCGGCCACTTCAAAATAATTACGCGTTTAGTTATTTTTAAGCAATCTCTTTATGGTTCGATCTTTGAAAGGGGAAGTTCAATTACAGCTAAAGCATACGTATTGAATTCCTCTATCAATTGGCTGTACATATATTCCGCAATTAATTTTTCTTTTCCATTAATTCAAAGTTCACAATTTTCCTTTTTGAGAATTTCATCTGAAGTTTTCCACAAACTGAAAGTGAAGTTAAATGCTATGCTTATAATTCTGTGTACTTTGAATGTATGAAAGTCCGGTGTAAGAGGATATTGCAAAGTTTTCGAATCAACAATTTGCAGTTTTTTTTATTGGTAATTTGAATATGTTGGGAACGAGCGAATTTAATGTGTTTTCAATGCTCAATATGACATTGATTGATTCAAAAACCTTTGAAGAATTTTTATATTAAATTCTCATAGATAGCATTCGTTTGGTGAAAATATTATAACCCATGAGCAGTGTAATGAACTTTCTTAACAAAACAATTCGATTATTCAAAGATTTCAGAAAAATATTTTTTAAACGATTTGTGCAAAAGTACTAAAAAAGAAGTACTTATGTATTGTAGTAAAATAGTAAATACATGTGTCAAAAACCTTAAAACTAAGTTCAAAAGCTTTCTTCCCCTGCGAAAAGCTTGCGAAAACTGGCAAACTTTCGCTGAGTTTTGTCTCAGAGTAACTCTCAAGCTTCATTTTCTCGCTTGAAAGATTTAACGCATTTGAATAATAACCTTAATAAAACGATGCTTATCTGCCTTGAAAGCTTTTAGAAATATTTGTATATACTTGCTTTCGCTTTGAGCGGAAGTACCAAACAAGTAGCGTAGACGTAGTGGTAAACATTTGAATAAAGCGAGTAGCTTTCTTTTTAAGCAGTCAGTGCCTAAAATTTTGCTCAAAAGCTTTTTACGCTTTTCAAAAGCTCTCGAAAACTGGCAAAATTCATTTGGGTTCTTGTCTGAGAATTAAACAGAAAAGCTTGGTTTTTTCACTGAGCCTTTTTTACGTGATTGCCATATTTTAGTACGCTTCCATTGAATATTGCCATTTTGTTTTGTTAGCGATGTCCTTAGCGCCGTTGCGCAGGCTTCAACTTTTGTGTTCCTGCTACCCTTTAGGTTGACAAGTATGCGGAAGCAGCTGTAGCATCTACACTGGGCTCTCGAGCACAGCATCCGCGTTTATTGCAACTGGCAATGCTCTGCACGTCGGCTGCCTGCTGATAAAGAACTCTACACTCTCACGAGCAGTGGCAGCGACGTCGACTGAGACGTCGACGTACAGCGTGCTTTTGGCGCGCTCATTGCTGCTAACGGTTTTCATGCTTGCGGCTGGCAGTTGCCGGCAATCTGTACCGGTCGTCGATTGTGGCTGAGGTTGGCGCCAGTGCCGGGTCTCCGAAGTGCTGTTATCTTTGGCGTTTGTTTTGTTTACGCTGGCGCTGCGCTCCGAAATACTTTTTCGTTTGGTAGCACACGCTAAAGCGCTCTCCGCACGGCAGATGCCGCTGCCACCCCACTGCTCCACTGCTGCTGCGGCAGCAGCATTCGGTTGCTCGGTGATGCCAGTTTGTTTCGGAATTCAGTTCGTGTTTTCAATTTCTGCGAGTCGCATGTGCAGCGGCGGTCGAGCGGTTTACATTGAATTTTTTCTGAAAGAAAATAGTAGTAAAGCTGCAACAACAACAACAATTATAAAATACAGATAAAGTAAAAATAGAGCAGCCGTTGGCAATATTTGCGCTGCCACGCACAGGATAGATCATACGTGTACGTTTAATTTCCGGTACCATAGTTCCGTTTCCGCTTCCCATCCGCAGGCGCATGCAGTGCAAAGCGGCAGCTTAGTTGCATTGCATTTAGTTGCGCTTTGATTTGATTTCGGGCGATTCGGTCTATTTCAAATGCAAATACAAATTTAAAAAAACAACAACCAAACAACAAATTTGCATTGCATACTTTTGGTCACTTTTAGCGCAACGCTCATTTTGGCATATTTGCGTATGTGTGTGTGAGTGTGCATATCCATTTAAAGTTTTAAATGTGCATGTATGCAATTGATAACACTATGCAACAAATTGGCGCTCTTTGAGCAGACTACCATAGCATGTATCTTTATATACGATAGATGATTTTCTATAAAACTAATTCGTCATTACTATTCTGCAGATACTGTTGAAATATTTAAAGGTTTTTTCTTTGAGTTTCCGCTGTTCAAATATTTGTATCAAATTTAAAAATTCATTGGAATTTCTTTTGAAAGTTATTTAAGCAAAAACCATAATTTTCAACTTTGTGATAGCAGCTCTTTCAAATATAATTAAATTTGGAAATGTTTTTGAAAAAATGTAAGATACATTTGTAGCGAATTGTAGGGTTTTGAGAAATGTGCATACAAAATCAAAAATTCGGCGCGCAATTGTAAATAGATCAGCATTCAGCAAAAATCAGTATTATTTTTGTCATTGTACGCCAAGAGCAGAAATCATTTAAACAAAATTTTAAAGTTTATTATGCGTAATTTTAAAATTTTCAATATTGGAAAAAAATAGTAGTAAGGTGCTTTCATGAGCAGCTTTAAATTTTCTAAAGGAAAGACATACAAACTATGACAGGCGCATTTTCGTTGTTGCATAGTGTTATATCATATGCATTGCATGTTGTTTAAATGCAAATATGTACATATATATGTACATATATGTGCAGTCACACATACACACCCACTACCCTCAACACAGTGCTGTAAATTGAATTTGCAATGCATTTTGTGCAACAATTAAACACAAATCAGTGGTCAAAGTGTTTACTCGGAGCGGAAGTGTAAACAAGCCAACAGCAGGAAACAGCCATCTTGGTGCTCATGCATTTGAACGACACACACATATGAACATACGCTCATAAGCGTATGTGTGCGTTTCAGATGTTGTGAAAGTGAAATACGCCTGCAATGTGTGTCGGCCTCATATGAGTGAATGCTTGAAAAGTGCTGTTCAAATATTGAAATGACGTTCTTGAAAACTTGAATAGTGCGCGAAATTTGTAATTTTATAATTAAAAAACAAATTCTTATTAAAAACGAATGAAACTACTATGCTTACAAAGCTACTTTTGTAGTGCTTACTAAGAAATTCTAAAGTTGTTCCCACGTTAATTCGTTTTTGTGCATTTTTGACAAAAGTTGTAATTTTTTCGCTTAAAAAATCAAATTCTGAGGTGGCTTATCATGCAAAAATGATGCCAAACTTTTTAAAAAAATTTTAAATTTAATTCTAAATCTGTTTTGAGTTTTATATTATTTATGAAAAGCAATTTTCGCAAAAGCAAATTTTGAATGCACTTGAGAATATGTGAAAAAGTATGAAATTCTTTTAATTTACTTTCAATGTGTTTCGCGCAACATTACAAAAAATTTTTAATTTTAAATTCTTTTATTACAACACAATGTGCCGCTCGGTGAAAAATGATTTGAATTTTAATAAATGTTGCTAGCAAGCAATTTGTTTCGATTTAATTCGAATCGATTTGCTCGAAAAAGAACTTTCAGTTAAATTCCCTTTTTTAGTATTTTTATATAAAAGTAAATAACCGATTCCCTCATATACACAACTTTGACATAAATCAGCTGATTCAGAACCTGTTTTTCACATATGTCAAACTGCTTTATTGAAAGCTGTGCGGAAACTCCGACCAATAATCAATGACAAGCAATTAATACTATTTGTACGCCACACTTCTACAATTTCTACAACAACAATAACTAAGCAAATAACCTCAAATATTTTCATGAAATATTACGAAAAGCTTCAAATTGGTTTTCTATTAAGCTCTTTATTACACGCATTGATTGGGTCAAATCAATTAAAATGCTTCGTGCTCAAGAGCTAGAATTCGACATTGAAATTCTGTCGAAAAGTTCATTTTCGGAATTCAATTTGTTTAGTGTACACTGTACATAATTGAGCACATTTTTCGGCTGAGCGCTAGCCATAAATATTACAAAACATTTATTGAACAATTTAACAAAGTAAGCAATTTAAAATATTAGCATTTAAATGAGTGTGTCTTTTTACAAATAAAAATGAAACACTTGCAATAAAATCTTGTTTATTTTTTGGTTTGCTGCTTTTTGGTTTAGCTTTTTTACAAGCATAAAGAAAATTTAAAACTATGGCGCAATTTACATATTTCAAACGCATTTTGTTCGTAACTCTGCCTTACATGATCCGTCGCACAGTTCGCTTATCTATAAATTACGCTCGACTTGGACTTAATGTCTATGCAGCTCGACAGATCATGGCTCTATGGAATAGCTAAAGCCCCCAATAAGCATAAATTTACTCCACACGCAAGATAATCCCACGCTGCAAGCGTCAAACGCACTGATTTAAAGCGTCATCTTTCAGCGCTACAAAAGTGTTGCCTACGCAACTCAACACGCTCGCTCACCTTTGACAAGTTCAACAAGGCTGGCATTTTTGAACCGCTTCAGCAGCTGCCAGCAGCTGCCAGGGCGGCTACTGTTGAGCTGATCTCTGACAGATTGCCTGCTTGTTGTTGTTGTCTTTTCTTTGAGATTTCAACAAATTTCTTGAATGAGCCCACGCGAGTCGGTAAAAAGTGAACGAGAGTGAATTGCATTTGTATTATGAATGACACTGTTTGTGGTACATGCTTAGGATTTGTTGGTGCTAAATCTTAATGACATATTTTAGTTTCTTTTAAAAAATTAAGTTTTGAAATGTTTTTAATCTTGCTGGTGAGCTTAGACATTTTTTCATAGTAATTGTTTGTATTAAATATACATACGTTAAGTTTGTTAATCATCGATATTAGTGAAGCTATAATTGGCTAGATTTTTGTAGAATCATCGTAACTAATATGATTGAGCTCGAATGACTACGAAAGTAGATACGAAATTCATAGAGCTTCATCACTGAACTAAGTTTTTGGAATGTAGGAATTTTCTACGATAAGTATTGGCTGTCGAAAAAAGAGCTCAAATGGATTCTGTTATACCATATTGCTCTTAATTTCGAATTTTCTTAATTCGATATATTCTGTGATGGCTTTAAATCTAAAAAACAGAGCACTACAGCGTGTCCAAACTCTCTGAGTAACATAGCTTGAAGGAAAAATTAGTCAAATACTTGTTTATAGCTTTATAAAACATTTTCCCATTTATTTGTCATAAAATTATATATTAGTACCCATAGCATCTATACTCGTAGACACAGAACATAACAGAAGATATCGCTATTGTAGGTCTATAAGTCCCAAACATAAAAAATATGTTTTCGGCCAGCTGTTTAAATTACAACTCTTTTCATTATTCTGTGATTAACATTCCAATTAAAGCACAAGAGCGTTAGCTAAGAATCATTAAAGCACTTTAGATCCTTTAGGCATTACTACGAAAAAATGTCACCAATTTGAGAAAGCACATCTTGCAATTTAGCTGCTTATGCGCCAGTGCAATGGGCCATTAATTATGGTTTTACATGCTGAAAAACTGTACTGGAACACTAAACTTGAAATTGTCCATTTTCTGCAAGTCATACAAATGCACTTCGTCTTCTACGTCCTTGTCCTCCTCTGCTGCCGCTGCTTCCACTTCTTCAATCGTCCTTTCTGCATTTCTTCGCTATATGGAATACAGAGCAACAGCGAGCGGCCAGTTCCACTCGCCATAGACATAGTCTGGTGATTTTGCTGAATAGTCTGGTGAAGTGCTCTTCATCTGCCGCTGAGTATGCAACGTTGCCGCCATTTTTGAAACATGCTTTCCTGTTTTTATGCGGAGTATAAGTACTACCTACTGTTGAAGGAACTTCCATGTCTGCCGCGTAATGTCCAGCCAGCTGCGTGCGTAGCTGCACAAGCTGAATGAAGAAGTACTTCAAGTGATTTGTTTAAAACGTGCTGAGCTGGACAGTGGCTTACTCTCACCAGTCTCAAGTTTTCATCTTCATGGAAAAGTGCGAAAGATGCCTGAGTTGAGGGCTTCATATAAAAATGACAGCACTGTATACATCTGTATAAATGATGTACCTTTATGCTCTGAGCAATTCAACGAAAAAAAAATTTTATGAGGACAAAAATATCAAAAAGTTCTTGTATTGAGATTCGAGATTTCGGGATTGACAGGTATATTAGAATCCCAGATATTTTTTAGCCAAGAAATTCCGTTGCATAAAAGTTCAAGTTTTTGTTGTTTTCTTAAATACCAAGCAACTGAAATTCTTTGTAAAAATTCACAGTCAAAACATTTACAAGTGTGTGTGTAAGCGAAGGCGCGCTGGAGGTCCTTAAAATGCACACACACACATACATGCGTACATACGTAAAAATGCAGCGACACATGTTGTGCCACATTGCATCGCAACGTGGCAACTTCCGCTTTTAATGTGGCGCGGGTGTGACTGCGTATGTGGCATGCGTTCAACGTGCCGCAGTGCAAGTGCAGTTTCGGACTGTCAGACGCACAAGCTCACATGCAAACAAACACGCACACATACACAGTCTTTGTACATATAGCGGCAGCTGGACATTGTGAGATGTGGCAGCATGTTGTTGTATGGAGAACAGAGTTGGTTGCTGTTGTCAGTGCCGTCTTAAGGAGTTTTGGGCAACTGAGAGAATATTTTTGCCATTATTTTTTTACTCAAAAATATTCTTGTTAAAAATGTGGGAACTGATGAAAAGAAGAAATGTTATTGTAAAGAAATGATTGAATTTATTACTGAGAGACATTAATATGATGACCCTTTAATTTGGCAACTCTGACTTCGGGCTCATGTTGGCCCAGATATAAAAACAGCACTGTATATTCTCGTTCTTTTCTGTCATTGTGGTTGTTGTTGTTGCTCTTGCAACGACAACTTGCTACAATTGTAGTTACAATTGCAAATTCGTAGTTATTTTTGTTGCCGTCATTGTTGTTGCTGTTGTTGTTACACTTGTAGTTATTTTTGTTGCCGTTGTTGTTGTTGTTGCCGTACTCAACTCCACTTTAAAATATTCTCTAGAGCTGCGTAGGTACTTGTGTTGCTCCCTCTCTCTTTCCTACTTTTTGCTGGTGCACGCTTTTAACTCCTTTTTTCATGCCTTGCAGCTCCGCTCGAAAGTCCTTTTTTCCGTGCCTTTGTTGCTAATTTTTTTTGTATGCTTTGAGCCAGCAAAGTAAAAACGTAAACCTCCTTTAGTATCTTTTGTGTGAGTGTGTGTGCGGCTGTGTATTTTGTTTTTGCTGCTCGAACCGAAATGCGACCCGACAGCCCGCACTCGCTTTTAGCCTCGTAGCCGCTGCCATTGCTTTTGTTGCATTTAATTTGTAGCAGTGTTCGGAGCCCTGCCACTGCTGCTGCTGCAGCCATATAAAATGCATAATAATGCTATAAAATAAAAGTCTATAAGTTTTGTGCCAAGATTTTTCATCTCTGCCGTTGCACCGGAAATGGTGACCGTAAAGAAAACTGCAGCAAAGTATGCTATATTTTTCAAGTAGTGCAAGCAAATGTTAATGAGCCGAATTTTGTAGATATATGCGAATATATACCATAACAATTTGAAAGAAATTCAGAAACAAAGTTGCACAAAAAGATCTTATGAATGAACTATGTCTAATACTAACGTGTTAATTGAAATTAAGAGGAAAACCGTAGTGGAATTCCTTCAGGCGCCAAATAGTTGATCTGTACTAGTGCAAGTGCTAGCGAAGACAGATCTTGCTAGATCTAGAACATAAATTCGTTGATTCTCTTCAACGTAAGCTGTAAAGCACAACACTTAACTGATGACAAAGGGAAACTGAGTAAAATTTTTGGAAACTCTTACGAATTACAAACTACTTACTTTACTACTAATAAGAAAAGTAGGTTGCAAAGTAGACGATCATTCAAATATGCATATTTGTTTTCTTATCTTAAAAAATATAGAATATTAAATAATTGTAGGTAAGCATGTTGTTTTACAACAACAGCTCAATTCATCGGTCCAAAGTTTTGGGTGCCTTTTGGCTTCGAGGCAGTGGTTCTACCCAAAATTAATAATGGTTAACAACTTTTTGCTGCACTAGCAAACAAACTGAATTTTTTTTTTGCAAAAGAACTTTCCGACAACAACAAACATTTTACACTTTTCCTAATTTGTGCGCAGCAACCATTTTAGCCATTGAATCGCTGCGAGCTCTGCTTAAAACCAAGAAAGAACAAAAGCAGCTGCCAAAATGCACAAAAAAAGTACAACAAAACTGCAAATCGAAAGTAAACTTAATTTATTTGTGCTTAAATTTCGGTTACGGCCACAAGAGCAACAACAGCAACAGCAGCAACAGCAACAACAACAATCTTTTGTATAAAGCCTCAAGCCTTCATTTTACTTCTCTAATTTGCAGCTTTGCTCCACTGGCAGGCTGCTTTGAGCTGAGCAGCTCTTCATTTGGTTTTTATTCGTGTTTAATTAACCCTTTTTGTTGACGTTGCAGTGGCAGTAGCAGCAGAGCCAGTGCCAGCCACCACAATTGTTAAATACATTTGAAATTTCCAACTCAAACTTGAGAAGAGAACTTGCGGCGTGGACGCAGAAATTAATTTTATTATCACGCCACTAATTTTTTTTCATTCTTCGTTTAATTGCTGCTACGACTATTTATGCCCGCTTTTCGGAGCAGCGCTCTTCTTCTTTTTTATGCGTATGTAAATTTGCGTTTAGTGCAGGGCTAAGATAAGCGACTCTTATCAGCGGCCAGTTATCTGTCTGACGCGTGTAGATAAGCATTGTGTAATTGGGTTTTTCATTGCCTTTCACGGTGGGGGCAGCAAGTGGGGGGCGCCGAGCAACGCCGCTGCATGGTGCCTAAGTGAGCAAATTAGTAATTTCATAAAATTTTACACAATTTTTTGGTGTGACTTTTATTGCCGGTCGTTTATAACAATCATCTGCTGTTTAGCACTTCCACATGCGCTCAACCCCTTCCAACCCGTTTGATGGCAATCTCTACGTGCTTTATGGCTGCTTAACCGCTTTTGCTTCGCTGCTGCTATTAGACATAATTTGTCGCCTACAAACAATAACAACAACAGCAAGCAAAGCTAACCTTTGATTTGGCCTTTCTCTGCCTTAGCTTCATACAGCGGCACAACCTTGCGCAATAATTCAGCTTGAACCTTTTTGGGCGCTACAAATTTTCCACTTTTCAATTTTCACATTAATTTATCTTCATTGTTTAACAAAGCCGATAACAGACAGTCAGCGAGACTGTCTCTATCTGTCTCAATGACACTGACATTTTGACAGTGAATTTTTTCAAATTCTTTGTTGTATTTGTTGTTGTTGTTATCGATTCTGTTATTTTTATTGCGGTCTGCTGTTTGTATTTTAGATTTATTTATTTGAATTTAATTGCATTTTAGTATCAGGCCAACTGTCCTTTAGGCTTTTTCCCCTCTTAATGCCAGACAACTTTTTTGTGCATGCTAATGTAGATTAGTGAAAGTGACAAGTCAGAGATTTAACGTTCAAATGTTTTTTGCATATTTTGCTGCAGGCAGCATATTCCAGACTGTAGTGCGGGGGTTCAATAATTTGCATACTTAAAAGTAGCTTGAGTTTTTAAAGCTTCTTACTTTGAGCAGATTTGATATGAAAGGTCTGATAAATTTGTTATAACAAAAACTGCTTAAAAGTAGTCTGCGTAGTATAGTAGTAGTATTAGTCTACTATTGAAAGGGGCTCAGTGATGCTCTGGTGAAAAGTCATATCTGCTGTCAATATGTTAATAAAAATTGCCAAGCAGGCTCACACTTTTTTCTTCGCAAAACAGTTCATTTAGTTAATTCTCCCTTTCGCACTCACGACTTCTGCCGACAGGCAAAAAATTTGCATTGGCCTCAATTAAAAGTCTCTGCTTCTCCTATTCCCTGCTATTCAATTTTTTGGCTGCCGTTGTTGTTGTTATTGCTTTTATTTTTGGCTTGCAATTATTGCATCATTTATCAGCCGCCAATTGCAAATCGAACAAACGTTTCTGACATTCAATATCGGCTACATCTATGATTTTATTGATTGTTTTCTATTTTCCCTCACACGCACGCATACCACTACACATACCACTACACACACAGACACACTTGCCAGTAGTAGCATTTTCCACTTTATCCTTCCATTGCTTGCATGTCATGTGGTAACATCGTTGCCATTTGGTACAAGCTAAAATTGGTGTTGCCACTTAAATCCTGCGGGACTCTATGGTGACTGTGCAGTGCAAAGGGATGTATGAAGGGGGTAGTGTTAGGAAAAACTGAAACGTAATGTAACACGCGCACTGAAATCCTTGCATGCCAAAGAAGATGGATGAATTGTCTGAAGTTGGACAGCAGCCTTGGCCGACGAGCGAACGGCTTATACACCTACATATGCAAACACACATGCATACACATTAACATACACATACACATGTATATAAATCTGCGCTGTTTGGCAAAAAGTGCCAAATGAAAATTTCACACGACGGCTGTTGTTTTTCCTACGCATACACTCCCACCCTCTCTTGCCATTTGCCCCAATCAGTTGGCAGCTCAACTTACGCTTGGATTGTATGTGTGTGTGTGTTTGTATGCTGTCCCGCATGCACATTAAAAGTATACACACTACGAGCAGCTGGCATAGCGGTCGATCTTTGCCTGCTCTAAGAAGGCGACGCTCGCCTGCAACTTTGATCCTTTGAGGCGGAAGTGTGTGCCATTTATTAAGTGACTTTTTGATTTGTTCGCAAGTTGTTGTTGTTTTTTTTCTATCCACGTCTTAAGTTGCCTGAATTGTTTACTTGGCTTATGCTTTTTTCACAGGTCCTTCGCTGAGCGTTCTTTGGCTCTTACAGTCTTTTGCTGTTAATTTTATTCGTTGGCAACAGCGCTACTGACCGCCAAAAGCTCAGCTCATGCACACAAGAAACATTTTATACAAAATTAAAGACCGTACCGTTTTTGTTGTTATTCCAGAAAGTTGACTTGGTTTCTTCACTTTAATTTTGCATATCAAATTCATTAATTTTCCTCAACTGTTTTCGAGCTCAATCTTGCCACAAAGCAAGAGTTGTTTTTTATCTCGTTTGCTTTGCATTGATTAAATTTTATGTGCTTCATTTGCTCTTACTTGCTGCTACTTCGATGGCTACTTTGCGTAGTCCTGCTTCCAGTCCTTGTCAGCGCTTTCATTTCCTCCCTTCTTTCACTCAACGTTTTTTTCTTGGCACACTGCGAATTAAATTAATTCGCCCGCCATCTACTTCAGTTCAATCAAAAGTGTTTTTTCCGCACTTTTGCCAGTCGATTTGTTAAAATTAAATTACTTACTTACTTAATTTGCTTCGCAGCAGTTCGATTTGTACAATGGAAAAGCCAAAGTGTGTCAAAGTGAGCCAAAGTTTTCCTCTGAGTTGCACAGTGCCAACATTGGCATAATTGAAATGTTCGTATTGTATTTTGTAGCATTGGCAAGTAATGAAGTGGAATAAAGTGTTTGCCAGTTTAGTTTTAATTAGCAGTGGTCAATTGTTTGTACTACGAGTATACTTTATCTTTGCTCTTTCGTGAAAAAATTTGGCAGCTAACTTTTTTTTAACAATCACAAAGAAAATGGAATGCAACTGCAATTGCAAGAGTCATAAATCAATTTAGTTTAAAGAGAAATAGTTCAAAAAATATAAACGAAATAAAAGTACTACAAAAAAGAATAAAATTTCCCGAAAGAACTACGAGAAAAAAAAAATAAATAAATATTTAATCATAATCTTTGGTTTTAATAAAACATTAATATAATAAAATTTTTCTTTGGACTAAGCATTGAGTTCTAAAATTCTCGAGCTTCCCCATTTTGTTGATTTTCGTAAACAAGTTCTCTCTTCCTCAGCTTAATGCTTAATTTTCAAAAAGGATTCTTTATATAAATTAATCGAAAATTTGTAACAAAACTTATAAATAAATTTCCATATTAATTGTACCACTGAGAATCTTGGTCTCCCACACTTTCAGCCTGCTCAAGTTTTGCTGAACTTTTCACCAATCTTTTTGGCCTCTACATTATACGCCTTAATTGCTCATATTAATTAGACCGATGCGTTTGATTTGCCAAACTATAATGGTCCCCCAAATGACACCCCAAAAAGCAGATAATAATTCTCACCCCGACGCGCGTTCATGTCACATAGAAAAAGGTCCTTCAAGTTGCTCGTGCGTCGTAATTATGTGCGTCAAAGCAATATATAAATTGCTCCTAAGTGTGCACTAATTGGCAACACTGTTTTGTATTGGCAGCAGCGAATCTTTTGCTCTTTCCCTTGGCTCCTCAACAGCAAAGTTTCATACAACCCTAATTCGCACTATATAGGTCTTCTTTTGAATTGCTGTTGTTGTTATATGCTTTTAGCGGTAGTATCATGATGTTATAATCCTCGTAAGCCACATACGCTTACAGATATGCAGATAATTCCAATGTGCTGTTACAACTTTGCGGTTGTCGTAGAGCCCTTTCTGCCGTCCACAGCCGCCAATGCTAGCAATCCTTTGCTGTCCTTCTTTGCGTAAACATATTTTTCAATTAACCGTTAATAAAACCGTCTATCTTAATTAATTTTTGCGCTTGTAGATACATCGTCCTCGCGACGGCCAAGCCGCATCGCCAGCTCACTGAGTAACTATTAACGCTTTTCCTTTTGCCTTTTGACCAGACTCTCAGTGCGCATTGTGTCGGCGCTTAAGTCCATTCCTGCGGGCCATTACCATAATATGTATGTGTGTGTGTGTATCTGTGTTTTAGAAAGTGTGTCGCCTGGTGCTGATGTGCTGTATTGTAGCAGTGGGAGACCACAATTTCCTTTACGGATTTTCGCATCTACCTCACTTTGCCACACTAATTGGCTGACTAAAGTGCCGTTACGTTGGTCTACCGCTCTTTTTTTGCTCTCTCTCTCAGCTTTTTTCTTGCTTCTTCTTCCCTGTACCTTCTACCTTCTGCTTCCTTTTTAATTTCTTTTATTTTTAGTTGAGTTTCGATTTTTCTTGCTTTACTTTCAATTAGCGGATAGGTGATGTTAAGCTATCTGCTGCCATATCTTCCGCCTTCCTTGCTTTGATCTTTCCACCCCCTCTATCTGACAGCTGGTTGTGACCATGAATGACCAGAATGTGCAGTGTCTCCTTCGGTAGCTTTGAGGCAACTGGCTCTAACCGTATTTCATAGATTTATTGTTATTGCAAACAAATTTTCAATACAAAAAATTCTGGAAATAAAAAAATAATTTAGTTCAAAAATTATTCGTGAGTTAAAACATGAATTCTATTTTATATAAATTTAGAACGGTCTATTTAAATTTTTTTTAAATATTGCTCAACTGGTATGCAAAATAGATTACGCATAGACCCTGATGGGTTCATACAGCCCTACCAGATGGTAAGGCATGAGTCCTGGAAATAGTGATATGCAAGAATAAGAGAGCTTCCAGCGAACTTTAGCAGAAAATGTATTCCCAGCCTGGTTCACTTTTGCAAACCACGAGGCTCCCAAGGTGATTAGCTGAGATCTAGAGATGATGGGACAGAGACACAAGAGATATCCTTCACTCTTCGTTATCAGTGATGCCCACTCCGTGTGAACCGCTACAAGGCAGTGAACCATTAGTACAACTATGATGGGTCAAAATGTTTCAAAGTAAGAACATTTGTAAAAATCACTGCACTGTTGGAAAAATGAACTTGTTCTTTTGCTTCCTTCGAGTTCGCTGTAAAGCCTCTTCTTCTTAGAGGTTTCAGTGCTTGGGACTATGTTAGCTCAAAGACTAAGGCGGCACTGCACATGCCCACGCCAAGAACCACATGACAGAGCACTCTTCCCATTTGCTTAGCCAACTGTGCGAGGGCATGTAAAGCACGGCGGCCTGTAGCCGAGCAAGTAAACCCTGCCCACAGAAGAGAAGCATCAGCAGCAGCTGCAACCATCGTTTCCAAACCGACAAAGTGTGTTTATCTTACCTTAACTAACTCATCTTCATTTCTCACTTGGCCAAGCCGCAACACCGTAAGAAATATTTATTTCGTAGAACAAAGGCAGCAGTGGTTAAAGCAAATTATATTCTGTAGCCCTTCCTGGCATTACGCTTTTCGGCGCAAAGGCACTTCCACTGTTCTTCTTGCGCCTTCTGCTCTATTCTGCCTCTTCCCCTTCTTCTTGCCACTGATTCCCTCTAGACAGTTTGCTCTGCTTTCTTATCAACCATTCCAACTGTTTTCTGTCATTTGGTATTATTTGCTTTGTCTTTTGCTTGTCGTGTCCTATCACCTGCATCAGCATGTCCTTACCACCACCCACACTGTCTCTGCATCTTAAGTCACTGCGGTCGTTCCATTTGTCGGAGCGTCTGCCGTTTGTTCTTGTTCTTCAGTCTGTCCATTTGTCGGCTCATTCCGTACTACATTCGCTTGCTTTGTGCTGAATGCAGGTCGCTTCCTACCCACCCTGCTCCGCACATCCGTTTACAGTTTGTGCCACATTCGCTTTGTGTTAATGCACTCAGACACACACACTTTGTCACTTCGAGTGTTACATTTACTTATTTTATTTAAGCTGCGATTCGATGGCAAACTGAATCAGTTTTCTGCGGTTGTGTGTGTATTTATCATCTGTGTGCTTGTAGTGTTGTAATATATTCCAACGTTTGCTTTCGCGCTCCTTGCATTTCACATCCTTGTCTGTGTAGCACAATGGAACATTTTAATCTATAGTTTGTGCCCTGCCGTCGCCGTTATTTGGCTTGTATTTTCACTGTTGACTGGCTTTGGATTTCAATATCGCGTAGACTGGATTTATGCCAGCGGAAATGTTATCAGCTTTGAAGCTGGTATTAATTTGTGACAAGTTGGCACTGCCACTTCAAGCACGATTACTAAAGAGCGAAAATCTGAACAAAGTAGAACTGATCGTTAGCAAACATGAACAAAACTTGAGTGTCCAGGGGAAGAGTTCAGGCTTAGGATAGGAAGCTGTTGAAGCTACCTTTCCCAGCAAACAATTATTTTTCACATTTTGAAAATATTTAATAGACTTGAATAGAATATAGAAAACTTCAAATTTGATGGCCAATTTAGCGTAATTTATTTAAATTGCAAAGATTTAAAAATGATTGTCTTTGATAATCGTTTAAAGGGTGCTTGCTAAGTTATAGTTAAAATATCAGTTTCTCAAAGGAAATCGACTGCACCATCCTATGTACGATAGTCCAGTTTTAAACTAACTCTGTCGATAATGATGTTATCAGTAGACCCTACTTGAAGTCTAATGTCTTGTTTTTTATTTTATCTATAAAAAACATTTTGAATACGCTCGAAAAATAACATTTAAATATTAATAGCAATTTGATTCTTCAAATTTACTTTAGTTGAGCGAGTGCCTTCGAAATATTTCTAACTTTTTCTTTATGTTTTCTAATTTAACTCTTTAAACTAGTTTTTTTAAATTCTTCAGCCAAAATTAGATGAATAAGCAACTCGAAAAAGGGTTGTCTGCTAAACTGGCGTTTCTTTAAATAAAATCATGGAAGAAAAATATTTCACATTGTCAGCTAAAACGTTAAAAAGATCGCCAGCAAAGTTAGTAAAAGCGATTTTGATAGCTACATCAATATGTTTTCTTTAATAATTTTTAATGTATGTGTCGCATTAATTTTACAAGAGCAAAAACCAGACTTTCGTGTTGACAGGAGCTTAAAACTGTTGTGACATTGTTTTGAGGTTATGAGCCTAGCTTGATGCTAGCCTTCTGTAAATCTGCAATTTCCTGTGGTATGCTTCACAATGCTTGGCAATGCAATACCCAAAAGTCCAACAATGTAAACGAAATTCCTGGCATCAGAATATGCAAATATGCCTTCATTAGTTTTAGGCAAACACACACACAGAGGATATACATACATACAAGTATTTATGCACTCATGCATATGCATAACAATTCCAAAACACTGCCATTTACAACAGAGACTAGTACACCTGTAAGCAAACACACATATGCAAACACAAATCTTTGTGTGTATGTGGGCGTATTTGTGTGTGGTACCTTGAGGTATGTTCATTAGCAAATTCGAAGCATTTGGCAATTCTCAGCAGAGATACGAGCGTATTTAGTTGGTATTTCCGTATTTCCAAAGGCAATACAGCATAACCCTAACATGCCAAACACAAGATATTTGCATATGTGTATGGGTGAAAGGATTGTTTATCACAACAAAAGGACAGTTTCTAGAGGTAGTGGGGAAGAAAGCAACACACGAAGGTGTTGTAGTTGAATTGATGCCTGGCTTCAGTGGTTGTGATGGTTGGATGGATGTATGGTTTGACAGCAGGTTGGCTGTTGATTTAGCAATGTGCACCATTACACACTCACACATGTGCACTAACACACAAACACTTTTTTAACTCATACGCAGGCACAGATACGCGCACATGCACACACAGACAGGCGTCGAAAGACAGCAGCAAACAATGTGCAAGTGCTAAATCATCTCAATTTTAACGAAACATACATTAGCAAAAATCTACGTGCATACACTCACAAAAATATGTTAGTAATGCACACTAAATAGATAGTTTAAAATTAAATTTTTAATAACATTTAAATTGCTTTAAAGATTACAAATTTTGCAATTTCATGTCAGAGCACTAACATTTTCTTTCTCCTCTGATTTAATTTCATTGGAACTTTTATCATTTTATGTGAAATTTATCTCTTACTCTTTCATTGCCGAACGATCGATGGTAACCGTAATTTTAGATGAAAAATATATAAGCTTAATCCGTTCTGAGCGAATTTCATTGAAGTTTGCTAAAATTCAGCGCTCAACTAAATAATTTGTTTAAAATTTATATTTTTCCTAAATAAAATACGAAATTTTCCAAATCTGTTGTCGAGAAAATTTTACGTTTACGTTTAAGTTTGTTTGTTGTGTTTTTTCGAGATTTGCTTCATAATTTATGCGCATTTTTTATTAAATATTTAGAGTGTATGTCTTCTGTGTATGATATGTATGTATGTGTGAGGCCTTTGCGGTTATATTTATGCCAAAGGATTATAGCGTCAGACGTTGACAAGCAAAAACAACAACGAAAGCCTTCGCACTTTTCCGATGAAACCCCTAAAACAACAACAACGCGTTTCCACATGAAAATTTAAGCTGCTGTGACATTTTCACATTCCATTTACATATACTAACACAGAAATAAGTGTGCTTGTTTTCACCTGCCAACTTGGAACGCCAGCAGCGCCTCAGTGGCAGAGCAAATCATTTCAAGCGAGCCAGCGAGCCTTGTCATGATTTGGCAGATTCTAAGGAAATTGCATACAGTCAATTTGCATTTTGGCATTAGTTGCCAGCATTAAATTGCAAATACATTGATACACACACACACTACATGAGGTTTTCGAGCGCTTTCCACCTACTAAAAAAAAAAAAACACACACACAGATATATTTATATGTGCATACATGTTTATACTAGTATGCATGTATGTATATATCTGCAAATTGTTGTTGTGTGTGCACTTTCTTATGAGACGATTTGACAAATTTCAAGAGATTGTGTTTTATGCAAATTCAGATTTTAGCAGCATTTCTCAGCGTTCACTTCCAAACCGGTTTTAATAAAAATTATGCTAAAATGCTTGTGTATGTATGTATGTATGTATGTGTGCTAAGCTGTCAAGTGTTGAGCTTCATGCAGCTGAATATTTTGATAGCTTTCAAGTCTTTGAGAATTTTGGCAACGTAATGGGGTTCTATGTGCAAGGTCGTTTTTGCACTTCCTCAAATTCTTTCCTCCTTTAATTTTATCATAACAATTTTTACATTTATTGTTGTAACCCTATTCTCATAAAAAATATCGTACTTCTAATTCTTCCGTTGAATTTCAAGTTTGACGCACAAGAAAGCAAATTCCTCTATAGATTTCCCTAGATGCATTCGAAATTGGGCAGGACACTCTAAGTAGTTGTTTACTTTGAAACATTCAACTCTTTCGAAAAACTCTTTCAAAATTTTATTAAAACTAAAATTTTTGCAATTTAAATTTTGTTCTGTAAGTGAAATATTGCAACTGAAAATTTGCACTGACGGCTTTGATATGCTCGGCACCATTCTTTTGTAATGACATTGTCAGGGCTGCCAAATAATTGCATACTTTTGTCAAAATTGCGCACACATTCAAAAATGCATAAATTCAATCTACCATGACCGCGCGTAGAGTACATAAAAACCGAAATTGCAACTGTAATTGCCAACGAAATTGCAGCCGAAAATAAATTGCAAATACTGGCGTTGCAACAACGTTGCAATGTGGCTGAAATGCAATATTAAAAGTGGCAAGTGTCGGCGATAATGAAGCAATTACGCGCACAGAGTTACCAAGTGTAAGTGTGTGTGTGTGTGTGTGTGTGGCTTAAACAAATGCGACGAACGCGCAGCGAACTCTGTTAAGGAACGGCTGGTGTGGTAAGAGGATGGAGCAGCAGCAGCGAGCGTAGAGATTATAAAAAAAAAGCGACAATTGCAAATGGATTAGTAAAAGCACTGCCGGTCAGAGCAGGCAAGCTAACAACAACAATCACAACGTCGACAATTGCCAACAGCAGCAATTTCGCTGTAATTTCGGCGACATTAACAACAAAAACCACATCAACAACAAAAACAAAAACAACGTCGGCAGCGGCATTAGGAAACAACCGCCTACATGAATGGTTTCCGCATACAGGGATATCCAGCTGCAGCCGTGACAACAGCGGCAGCAACAACAACAACAGCAACAAACAATATTAACAGCAATGTTCAGCGTCATGCCATGGCGAAACATTTTAATCCGTTGCGCGTCACGCCGAATGGCAGTCTGTTGAGTACGCAACAGCAGCAGCAGCAACAACACCAACAACAACTCAATTTCGATTTACATATCAACGAGGCAACAACAACAATGTTGCAACCACCGCCACCACCGCTGACGACGGTGCCTACCAGCGCAACGACGACCGCGCCAATTGCGCTACGCGGCAATAATCCCTTCCTCAACAGTCCCTCGCCCACGGAGAGCAGCGCGCCCGCCTTCGGGGGTGGCGGGGGCTACTCCGCACTTGGCAGCAACGGCAAAGAAATGCCGGAGTATGCGGAGCCCATGCGCTATCGCGCAAATAAACAGCCACGTCCGCACAGCATTGCAGTGGCAATGGGCCACAATGAGGCAGCAGCGGCAACTGCTGCCGGCACAACAACAACAACAGCAACACCAACCACGACAGGCACGAGCACAACGACAACATTGCGAGCTGCGCCGAAGGCAACGCCATCCTGCTTTGTGGATTACAACTGCGCCACACAAAAGCTACAGCAGCAGCAACAATTGCGACAGCAGCAGCTGCTGCTGCAGCAGCAACAACAGCGTCTTCTGCAGCTGACAAGGCAGCAGCAACAATTGCGGCAGGCAGGCGGCGCTGTTGTCTCAAGTGCAGCCACATTGTCCTGCATTGCCGGCAGCAACAGCAACAACAATCACAACAGCAACTCCCATTCCAATTCCAATGCTGCTCACAAGGAAGCGCTGTATGCGGCGCTGTTCCAGCAGTACCGCAACAGTCCGACACGCGAGCAGGCGACATCGCCTGGCGGCAAGTTGCTAGTTGGCAACGGCATCGCCCACAATGCATATTGTCCGCCTGTGCCGCTGCACAGGAATCAGCAACAATCGCCCGTACCATTGTCACAACAACAACAACAACAACAACAACAGCAACAAAAGCAACAGCAGCAACCAGTACAACAACCAACTGTGCCACGACGCTCCCACAGCACTCCTCGGCCCCTTCAGCTTGCAACAACAACAGCTGCCGGCTCTGCTGAGCATGTTGCCTACCTGCCGCAACATTCGCCATTTTCTCTGAATGCCAGCAGCCCCGCCGGTGCTGCACCCACTTCTAGCGCCCAGTTGAACGGCGTCCACGTCAACGGCTCGCAGCGCCCGCGCAGTCTGGATCGCTTCAATGGCACCTCGAACAGCAAGGCACGTTCACCCTACCAGCCGCCGCCGATTCCCATGCGCCGCTTCGCGCCCGGCGCCGCCGCGCGTAACCTAAGTAGTCCGCAACCCGAAGCAGTGGGCACGCCGAAGTTCACGTGCAAGAAGAGCACCAGCATTGACAACATTCGCAACGGCCTGGCCGCTTCTTCATCAGCCACGGAGTCCCCCACCACAAATGTACCAGCGACAGCCACCATGCGGCACTCTGTCACCTTTCATGGACGCCAGAACGGGCAAATTAATGCGGAGAATGGATTTGCTGAGGCAACGACGCCGGGCGGCACTTGGCAGAAGGGCGAACGGCCCGTTTCGTATGCCTTCGGGTCGGAGCCCGATCAGACGTACTTGGAGAACCAGCTGCGCGCGTACTCGGAGCAGCTGCGCACCATCACGGAGAGCGTGCGCAAGTACTCGGAGCAAGCGAAGCTGCTGTCCGAGCTGAAGCGGCAGCAGCAAGTGGCCAAGCAGCAGCAGGTGGGCACTGCTGGAGACAGCGCTCCTGTCGCTGGCGCTCATGTGCCCTGCACACAATCCGCAGGCTTCTCCTCCAACATGATATCGCCGGAAATTGTCAGCAAATCGCTGGCCTCGCTGTCCGCCTCGCATGTAGCGCAAACGCCTTCGAATCAGCTGCGCCTTTTTCTGGATAATATACGCAGCACAATGCGCAGTGAGTACCAGCAGAACATACCGGAGGAAATGCTGAAACCCATCACCGAGCCGAAGTCTCCAAATAATCAACAACAGCCAGAGGCAGCTGCCACTTTTAAGCGTACTATTTCAGAGGAGCCAGCACGCTCATCTCCTAGCGGGCTGCCTAGCGCCGCTGTAAAAGTCAAAGATGCCGAGCTGCCCACTCCATCGGACCAACTGCGTCTTTTCTTGGATGCCATACGTGCGAACAAAATACCGGAGACCGACGAGAAGCCCAAAATGGTCAACTCGCAAACCCTGGACTCCTTCATTTCCAAGCCGCTGCAAATGCCGGACGTCACGTCGGGCACACCGGGCGCCAACATGGGCTTGCCACCCTCACGACGACGTCCGAAGAGCGCCATAGCCAGCTCCAAGCTGGAGGATCGCGAACATTCGATTATCACCTCGGAGAGCTTTCATCAGATTTCCGACAATTTGCGGCTGATGAGTGAGGATCTGAAGGCGCTCAGCCCCAGCAAGGTGGTTGCCTCTAGCAGCAGCGGCAACTTGAAAGCGGCTGCTGCTGCCGGTGGCAGCTCACTGACCACGGAGCTGCGCGTCATTACTTCCTCCCCGCTAAGCACCTCGCCCACCATGAGCTTTGCGACGCGACAAGCCTTTGCCGTCAGCACCAGCTCGCTGACGCATAGCCTCTCCAGCGTGAATACCAACTCCGCCTCGGCGTCCACCGCTACGACCACGCCCTCGACGGCGCCGCTAATGACCGATTTCAATGAGATATTGGACAGTTTTCAGCAAATGGCAGACAAGTACAAATCCAAAGGTTCCTACGACTACTTGCGCAAGTGCTCGGAGGCATTGCGACAACATTCGCAGCAGCTGAAGCAGCAACAACAGCAGCAGCAGCAGCAACAACAACTTAACGGTTTCATGAGCGACGACAGCAGCTCGTGCAGCACCACGCCGGGCAGCATACGCGAGGCCGTGCAGAATCTGTTGATGCAGCCGCGCAACGGCTTTCAGATACTCGACGATCGCATGCGCCTGTTCATCGACATCATCGATAGCCAGGATAGATTGAGTCAGGTGAGTTGAGTGAAAGAAGGGGTTACGATAGTTAGTGGGTCGTTGGCTAACTCCAGCGAGCAGATTTCAAAGATCTCAGATATGTTTGCATTTTGAAATCAAATAATCTGAATCGAATAAATTTTGAAAACTCTCTTCCATTAAAAATATCTACGATCAAAAATTATTAATACCAAATTCCGATTTCTAAGTTTATGCAATCTCAATCTTTTTCATGTAGCTGAAATTTGAATTTCCGGATTTTTATTTGGCTTCCATAATTAACTAATCCAAAAATATTTACATGATTTCAAAATAAAAACAATAGACGAAAATTAACACCAATTTGGAAACTTCATGAAAGTAGCGAGATAAAAATGTAAATCCGAAATTAAAATTTTTAAATTTGCTCTGCCTTTACAATCTCGGGAATCAAAGTTGCAATCTTATATATAAAACGCAGAGTGACTAAAAAGTGTCTGCCTGATGTCCACTTTCTTTCTTCTACGACTTTAGAGGAAAGCAATCAGTGCCCTGTGTAGCCCGGTGGGTAGAGCCGCGCGCTTGCACTCGGCAGGTCATGGGATCGAATCCCACAGGTTTCAACTTTTTTTTTTATTTTTTTTATACCCTACACCTATGGTAATAGGGTATAATAACTTTGTGCCAAAATTGTAACGCATTAAAGGAGCCTTCCTAGGTATAGACATAAGTATATAGAAATGATCAGAAACACTTTCTCTTTTCATTTCCGGTTGTCCGTCTGTCCGTCTGTCCGTCCGTCTGTCTGTCTGTCTGCGTGTACGCAAGAAAAAGAAAGAAGGAGTTGTCCGATTTGGACCAAATTTGGTACACAGTCACAGTGAACCTTGGGTTAGGTAAAGTGTTAAAATTATTCAAATCGGTCGAAGGATACGCCCCCAATGGACCTATAAGTCCCTCTACCTCGGGTTTTTTGCGATCAAATTACTGTAATTTGTCTAATTAATCATTGAAAACAATAATACTTGGTATTCAAGTTAAGGGGGCGGTTATCTATGTCATACGAAAAAATGGGCGTGGTCCGCCCACTATATAGCCGGCAAATTTTTTTCGGTAAAATGGCTCCCAATTGACTAGTTACGAATATAAATTAATGAAATTCGGTTCCCAAGTTGATATATAGGTCTTAGATGCCATACAAGAAAATGGGCGTGGTCCGCCCACTATATAGGCGATAAAAAAAAATCCTCTTAACTTCCATAATATATACACCAGAGAGTCCAGATTTGGTTACTTCGTTCCTGGTAGGAATATCTTTTAATTCTCCAGAAATGGGCGTGGTCCGCCCACCATGGGGGCAGTAAAATAAATATGCCGATAACATCTGGTGTACACCTGTCAGAGCATCAATATTTGGCATGTATAGTCCTATTAGGTATATCTTGTAGTCTGCCAAAAATGGGCGTGGTCCGCTCACTATGTAGATTGTAAATCAAATACGCCCACAATTTCAGTGAATTATCACCCCACTTGGGAACATGGTGTAGGGTATTACTCTGTCGGTGAAACCCGACTGATTGCTTCCTTACTTGTTATTTTTTACTTTGCTTTGCCTTTTATTGTTGCTAATTGTTTTACTAGCTGTCGTGTATACAGGCACACACGACAGGTGGCCCCACTTGTAAATATATTATATAAAATCTATTTTGAAAAATTTGCGACTTTGAATGAAGGATTTATTACTTCTAAATTTCAAAACTTTTGAAGAGTGTCTACTGCTCAAACTCCTCTTGAGTGCGTCAGAGACCTTCAAAATATTTTCATAGTTACGATAATGGTCACTGTTTATATAATAAGTAGGCTTAAAGAAGCTTATCCTGTGTTATCCTTAAAGTATTACTTGCATAACTGAACTACTAAATAGTTTCTAGACATCGACGTCTGTCAACTATCAGCTCCAGCTCAATTTCATTTTACACCAACATCACCAGTATATGTGAAGTCATTAAATAACATTTCCAGTTGACAAGTTGAGGTGTCAAAAAGCCACTCTGGAATCCCATTAAAATTATAGCTCTCCTCTCTAATCTCTAGCGTTATTCTCACCTAAGCATGCCCCCCTTGCCTACTTCTTTCCATCCCTTAAATTTGGCGCACTTCCGTTGTCGTGTGGCGCATATTTTATTGAAAATTTTAAGTTGATTAGCATCAATCATTTAAATAACGTCAACACACACATGCATGTGCCTGATTACGTAATAGAGCTAACGCTACGTTATCGTTGTAGGTAATTTAGCCATGCATAAGCCTTACGGCACTTTCAATATTGCTTCTCATCAGTACTTATTAGTAACAGCAAGGAAGGAAGGAAGGAAGGAGGGGAGGAAGGTGGGTGTGTTAAATGGCGGTGTGCTAGATGGCAGATTCGGGAGCAAGATATTTTGTGGCGCTGTTGCGCCGCTCGCAGATATCGTAGCAAAATTGTTGGAATTAGCTTTGTGGCCTATTACGCTTAATAAATTTTAACCCTAACTTATTTACAAGTTCTATGAAGCTGTTGGGAAATTAACGTATATTCTGTAAGGTGAGAAGATTTTGAGGTTTTTAGTAATTTCCGCAACTATATGCGATGAATGAAAATACAATCTGAGCCTGAGAAATGTTAACACTGCAATATATTAACAAAATTTTTGCTGAAGTTTCGGTGCTGGGTTGACAAAAATTTGGAACGTTTTCACGTTGGAGTGACTCTTTTTTGAACACTAAAATGTAAAGTAAGATAAACAATTCAAGGATTGGATCATAACAAATAGGCATGCTGAATGTTTAAATTTTTACAAGATTCGATAACATAAAAATCTTAACTTGATCCTTGATCGCTCGAAGCCCGAAGGGATAACATCTAGAAATAAATAATAACGCCTTTATTTCAATAAAGAACATGCCTTGTTTATAGTTTCATAGCTAAGAATTTTTAATAATTTTCTTAGTTTTTGCTAACTAATTATGCCTGGATTTTTTTCACTGGAATTAAAAATCATTTTGATTTTGCCAATTTTCAAATTTTTTTGTGGTTTTCAAGTACCTACTCTTTGTTGTTTGTATTTCAAAATATTAGAATTGCTTTGGTTATTTTTACAAGAAAGAACATTTCTTTAAAACCATTTAGTCTTTATTTCTAAAAGCAAAAATAGAAATGAGTCATGTGTTCCATTGGTAACAGTAGACTTCGAACTGTGGATGTAATTGGTTCTCCCAACGCTGTTAGTCGTTAACTGCCGCACGCTCTTCAATTACAGCGCTTTAATCTGAAGCATGAAATCAGTCATCCAGCCACCCCTAACTGCACCCCCCACTTATAGTGCTCGTGGAACAGGGACCTCTGTACATGCTTACGATTAATCAAGCCGTCTCACTCACACCAGCACGCAATTTACCTGCAACGGCGCGCCCATTACTGAAACGCAACTATATGCTGTGGAAGCTGTGGTTTCGGCGTTGCCAACATGGCTTAATCATGATTTATGGTAGGCAGTTAAAACTGACAGCCAGCACCTTGCGGCGGCCTCGGCGGCAAGGGCGTTGACAGCGACAGTGCTCGAGCATAATGAAAACTACGCCATATTTAATAACAAGCGTATTGGCATGGATGAGTGAGCAGCACTTCCGGTTCGTTGCAAGCGAATTGACAAATGATGTCAACCCACCTTACACACACAGCCCCACGTTAGGCACTCGCTGCATACACGCACCTATCAAATGGAATTAATCATGGCGTACGCAGTTATTGACCGCTAAATATGAAATTTGTTGCGCTTTTAATTAAGCCGCTCAAAGCAAATGAACTTCGGCGGCGCGTACAATTTTCATTTGACTTATTGAAGTGTGTGTTTGTGTGTGTGAAGCTCATGTTGCGGTGCGCGGCTGAAACTATGCAGCGCTTTTGTAATGTCACAATGAGTGTCCAGTGCGCCGGAAATGCCGTTGACATTTGAACGGTCGTTGACAACAGCAACAACAACAACAAGCATGACAGCAACTGCCACAATAACAACAATAACACTGCATCGCATATTTGTGCATAATTGTCGTTTTTGTTGTTTTTGTTGTTATTGTTACAACAGAGTTGCAATTATAATCTTTGTTATGGCAAGTTTACTCTCCGGCTTTGTGGTTACCACATTTGTGCAATTTGAACTGACCAACGTGTCATGGTTTTACCCCTTGCCATTCCATCACTACAGAAAATACATGTTGCAAATAGTTTAATTGCCACCATACGCCAATACTTTCAAACTGCATTGCATGCTTTTCGGCGTGCTGGCAAATTTAAATTTAATAAGGCTTCGATAAAAATCGAGATACACCACTTTTCAATAAAAGGAATGAAATTGAAAAATCAGATGAATTGAAAAATGCTAGTTCATATGCTTTTGCTTGATTTCGCAGTGCTTATTTAAACTGGAATTGATGCTTAATATGTGAATTTCATTTTTACATACAAAATTAAGTTATATTTTAACATTAGAAGTTGTTTAGGAGCGCCTGTCTTTTCAGGGCTCGAACAGATCTCGCAGCCCCTTAAAAAATGTTTGAAACAAACCCAAATTCTGACAGATCATTACTTTAACTATTCCTAAAGAGAGCTCTAACTGGCATCGCTAAGGACCCAACAGGGTCTATGGGTGGCCTTTTTAGGCAGCCAGCTTAACCTAACCTCAACACTAGAACTACCGACCGGTCAAAATGAACGGTTGCATCAACTATTATACATACTTTCAATATTTAAATGAAATATATTTCAGTTTCATTGAATCAAATTTATCTTATAAATTTTTAATTTAATTTTTCAAATTTGATTATTTTGACAACTAAACATCAAACCGATCATTTTGACCGAGTTACATTAAATAGGTATATAACAATTGTTGGTAGTTCTAGTGTGAATGCCCAATGCTGAATTATTAAATGAGGCTCATAACTAACTCGAATTTTAGTTAAATAAGCACTATGGAATTTGAACTTAGTCTTACATTAAAGTATTTTACAGAAATATTGAAATCACGTGCCCATAATTATGCTGTTTTTTGTGTATGTGTATGTGTGTGCGAATTTATATTTACATGCGAATGTGAAGGCATCAAATACCAACAACGTCTAAACTGCTTGAATATTGTGATTAATGAAGCTCTGAACTATAGTTGAGCATATCTACACATACATGCACGCATACTCAGACAAATCAGAAGCGGAAGTGCACTCCAATTTAGCACGTAGAAAGGAAGCAGTGGATTTTGCGCATTACTAAACGACATGCAACCAAAGTACGGCACTATCAGCGCCACAACAACAAAAATCCGTTCTTTCACCATAGAAATTTAGCTTTGCATGCCACAGACACACTCACACACACACAAACGCTTGCATAAATGCATACATGCAAACATAATTTCATACAATTCCATACAATCAAACGCATTCATATGCAAACCGACGTGTTTCTGCCGCGCTGCTGCTGCAGCGCATGTCAGAAATCAGTGAAATCAGAAATCTGCTTTCCGGCAGCAGCATTCAGAAACTTGCATTTTGTGGTTGCTGGTATTGCAGTTGGCAGCTCTGCATGTGTGTGTGAGCGCAAGTTAAGATAGCAGCGAAGTATGTAAACATATTTTAAAGAGATTTCTGCTCTTTGTGGAATTCGTAATATAATACTGAGATTGAGAACTGTTCTATGTCGAAAAGCACTGTGGAACAGAATTTTTTATGCAGAGCTAAAAGCTGAAGCGCTTAAAGTTACTATTAACTATTTCAAGCGCCTTAAAGTATGCTATCATATATCCTAAAATACGCTGTAATAGCAAGAATATTGCAAAAAGTTGTTCAAACACATGCGGAGAAATTTTTTTTATACTTCAAAAGTCTGCTATGAAAATATTAAACATTTTAAAATTGTTGGGAAAAGTTTGAAGAAGGTTCACATTTGTCTTATGATTTTGGTTAGAGTTAAAATAAATTTCTTATATTAAAATGCGCCTAAAAGTATTGAACAATTGGCAAGGCTTTTTGCCAAGAAATCTTTCATTACAAATAAAAAGAAATTGTGTAGAAGCGCGTCTAATTCTATAATTGGCAATAAAGAAATTTTAAAACTATGTTTTAACAATTACTCAAGAAACCCAGAAAGAGCTTTAAGCGCCGTTATTTCAGCAAAAGAATATACATAAATGAAGCAAGGAGCAAGGTGAAAATTTAATGGAATGGAAAACAAAGAGAAAGTTGAAGTAAATCTTTGAAGAAAAAGAATAATATACTTAAATAAACTACTTTCCAAAAGAAGTAAAATACTCTTAGTTCACTAAAAATGGGGCGGAAAATTAAAAAAAATTCATACAACGTAAACTAGTTTCTTTGAATTTGTTGATGGAAAATTGCAACAACTGTTTTCAAAAGTATGCTTTTACATAAGAAAGTTTTAGAAAAAGGAAATATGGCAAAAGCTGTTCAATTTTTTTATTCGATAAAAAAGTAAAAAAAAACCCAAAAGGGCAAAACTTGTCCCATTAGATCCAAAATGTTTGGCTTATTTCAAACTGAGAATTGGAACGAAAATTCTAACAAGTTGTAATCGATTTCGTTCCACTGTACGCATTTGTCTGTCTGCATTTGCCACACAAACCTGTCGCATCGGCCGGCAAAGGAATCTATGTCACATATTTCCTGGCAACTGCAGCACGTTGAAAGGTGGCATAAATATGCACGTGCATAATCCAATGGAAATCTTTGCCGCACACACGCATCCACACATGCGAGTTGTGTGTGTGTGTCTGACAGCAAAGGCAACGTTAAGCGAACATGTAAAATGTGGGCGTGCTGTAGCACCACACACACACACACACACACACACCCACAAATCACATACATGCAAGCAGATTTCCCTTCATTAGTGCAATTACTTGTGCATCTGCACGCGCATGCAAGCGGCAACTGCAGCTTAAAGCACCTAAAGATATGCAATGCGGAAGGCGGAAAAGGATTCGAACAGCTGCTGCTCATGTCAAGCTGGTAATAAAATTGCGATTGTGTGTGCGTGCCTATGGCTGTGTGTGCAGCAAATGAAAATGAAAAGAATACTCTTACACTGATAAATTGTAATTGGAGTGCATGTCGCAGAGTTGCCACCCCTACTGCCCTACTGCGGTTGCCACTTGAAAGAAGGCGCTGCTCACTCAGCAAGAGCTTTGCGCTATCTGTATATGTATATGTGTGCGCATGTGAAGATAAAAAAGTCATGCCCATTTGTATGAATGTATGCATATTTCTAGGCGTATATGAGCATTGTAGTCACTTAACTGGAAAGTGGGCTACAGCAAAAGGAATATACCGGCTGAAATTGTGCTTCATTTCAATTGTGCGGTCCTTTTTCTTTTCTTTCTTTGATCTTTTATTAAATAATGCAAAAAGAAATAATACTAAAAATATGCTTGTTAATTTTATATGAAATAGTATTTTAAAGCTAAAACCGAAAGTACGTATATTTGTTTGAATTTCTTTCAATTATTTAAATGCCATAAAAAATCAGAAATTACACAGGCAACTAAATAAAATGCACTTTTTTTCATTAGTTTTTTGCAAGCGGTACCCTCTCTTGCGACGTGTTCGCCACTCTCCGAGAGTACCTATATAATAAAAATAATTAACAATAGAGTGGCGCAACAGCCCGTGTGGGCTTAGGGCCTAGCTTTCTTGCATTAACTTGTGTGTGCTTGGTTGTATTTTGCATAAATTAACGGGATCTATTTAATCCGAATCCGAACGGGTTGAGAAGCTTTTAATGGCAAAGAATGTTGCCAAGTGCAAAGAGAAGAAAAATCCTACTCACAGAAAGACTAGTCGAAAAGCTTGCCGTTTGGACACGGCTATAGAATAATTGTGTAGGTCCCATAAACTTGTGCTTAAAATAGAGAGTGCACACACAAGTTAATGCGAGAAGGCTAGACACAAGCCTCGTTCCACGGGCTGCTTCCTTCCATTAGATATACATGTGTACATTTTGTTTCCTTGATCGTTTGCATATTTTGGCTATGCCTCGACATTTTATACTCTTTACATTTCCCTGCTGAGCTTTTTAAGTTTCTAAAATAAGCTAACAGAGTTGTGGTTCTTTTACTTTGGTCAACAGATTATTAAATAAATTTTCTGCAATACGAAAATTCCAACATTCGAGCATTTTAACTTAATAATTGCAAGAAACTTGTTAAGCAGAAAAAAAATTTTCAGTTAAAGTTACTTAAACAACATCTACATTTTTATTATTTATGCTTTGCATAGAAACATTTTGTAGTTAGAATTTTAATTGCTCGTGTTACTATATAAAAGCCACATGCCGCTGAGCTGGCACGCTTCATAGCCATACTCAAAAGGGAAAGAAAAAAATACAATCATATCAGCTCAAAAGCATGCTTCATTTTATGGCAAACACCAGCAAGGAATTGCAAGGAAGCGCACACGTTATTAAACTAGTTTTTGCTCGCTGCCTCTCCACTGTGCCAGCAACTAACCCCCCCAAAACATTTCATTAATTTCGTCTGAGATCATTACACTTACACATCATTACCCACACGAAGCCACAGTGCTGACACGCTCACTCACACACAGGCACGGCGCTTGTAGCTTGCCCACACTGGCATGTTCACTCATTGCTCCTATAACTATGCTAATTTTAAGTCGTTTGCTAGCGTTTTTTTCCTGTGCTGCTTTAATTTACAAACACACTGACTGACATAAGCACTTCCATACAAACACGTACGGCAATATAATTGCATATGCTGAGATTATAGCCCGCCCGCTCTGCAGCCTGTAAGCCAAACCCAGCAATGCTCAGCATATTTCCCTTGATACTGGCTGCCATTTTTAGCAGCAAAAATGTATGTCTGTGTGTGTGTGTGTATATATGTTTGTGCACGTACTTTTGCTCATATCCCTTTCCTATACACTTTCACAGCACATTTGCCAGGACATGCACAACGCCACAACGCCACCAACCTATCACGTTACAGTGTGGCGGGGAATTTCGAATAGCAGGCAAGCGAGGGAGAGAGAGAGAGCAAAAAATGTAGCGAAATATGGCAAAACAAGAAGTCATTAGAGTTTTCAAATATTAAAATCTCAGTTTCGTTATGAATTTATAGTTTGCAATATTTTTACGTAGGCAGCTCACGTACGTGCTCCTTGTTGCGACCTCCTCGTGCAGCCATTCACTCACAGCCAGTCGCACAGCACTTTACACTTTCATTCCCTGGCAGTGTACTTTAATGGCGAAGCTTCTTGCTCGTTGCTATATCGAGGCAGTTTTGCCATGATGCTTCGTAATACTCCACGCCATTTTGCACTATTTTGTATTTTTTCGTTTTACACTTTTTAAAATTTTTTAAATTTTTTAAATTTTCAGCAAATATATTGTATATATTAACTGCACTTTTCACTCTTTCATGAATTTTTATTTTATTGATTGCTTGATCTAAGCTCTATTTTAATTTTAAAGTCATGCTTTAAATAAAGCTTTTTATATGCCTTAAAACTGGCCCCATTTCTCAAAATTGCCTACATTTTCTGAGTGGCACACACCTACATACTTTGTATGTACATTGATTAGCGCTGCCACATCACATGACCCGTCACAACACGGTTGCCACTTTCAGCTCAATTCAACTCTTGCTCGTACCTTTTTACATGTATGTGTGTGTGTGTGTGTGTATGTATGCATCATATCATGTATGCGTGAGCTTAATTTCGCTTTTCATATCCTTTGTGTGGTATTTATTTAGCCTATTTTTAATTTTCTACCTATTTTGCGGTCACACTCAACTGCCCTGCCACCTGCCCTATACATGCCAACATGCCATTCAGTGCACAAAATTGTTGTTGTAGTTGTTGTTCAGGCTGCTGTTGATGCTGTTGGCTGTTGGCTGAGTAGATGGTGTTGATGCTGTTGTCGCTGTTGTCGCTCTGCTCGTAGGCATCTATCCGCTTTTCAACAGCACTGACCTGAAATCCCCAATTTTTTCCCACGTTTGTCATTTCCACGCCACATTTTTTACGACAAAATTCTTTGGAGCGTATTTTGCCTGCGCCTTTTTCCGCTTCACCTTTCTTCCTCTTCCTCTTCTGCTTCCTTTCAATTTTTACTTTTTTTGTTTTTACGCACACATTCGCGTGCACAGTCACAGTCACCTAGACCAGTGTTGCTTGGGGTTTCATTATTTTAGGAATAGTTCAGCGTGCTTCTTCTTTCGTTCTGTTCTGTTCTTGCTGCTGCTGCCCGCCTAGAGCCAGCCAGCCAGTCCTTTTGTGGGTTGGAACGGTTGGAACTGTCGTGAAAGACCTATGGAAACCACCAAAGGGGCTTTGTTGCGCTTTCACACTTTTCACTGTGCAAAAGCGTAGTTAGTCGGACGAGGGGGGGAAGGAAGGGACGAAGCGTATTTATGGCACACGCAACGACTGCGGCTGGCTATTCTGTTGTGTCGCTGTGTGACATTTTGCGTTTCACGCGCTTGAGTGAATGAGGCTGCTTTTAGGCGCTTCACAGTTGCCAGCAACAATCACGTCCACATATTTTCGTTCATTTTTTTAGAATTTCATCGCCTAGCATTGTTGAAATTGTTTTTTTTTTGTTGCTCTATATACTATTTCTGTGTAGAACTTTCACTTCGTCACTTGCTAAACGTTTGCCATTTGTTTTGTCGCTTCACTGCCAACCTAAAGCGAAGCATATTTTCCGGCACAGGAAGGTGATGCCTAAAATTGGCACAATCGAGCGAAGGACATGCATAATAGTCAAAGCTGCTGTAATTTCTCTTTTTGATTGTGCTGCCACAAAAAAAAGTGCCCACTCTGCTCGCACGCACACTTTGAGCACAATTTGCAGTGCACACATTTTGTGGCATACTTTTAGGCGTACTACAACTACAAAAATACAAAGGCGTGCGGAAATGAAAGGAAATGAATTGATAATGAAGAGCGCGTCAAAAATTGTTTCTTTTTTTGTGTGTGTGTGTGTGTTGTTGTGCTTAATATTTGTTGTTGTATTTTTTGACAATTCGGTTGGGAAAAAATGAAGGTCAGCAGCTTCTAAAATTTAGCATAATTTGTATGCAAAACGACGTGCTTAAATGTCAAACCAAAATGAGTGGGGCAGTGGGTAAGCCCAAACAATTCTACGAATAATTTTAAAAAATGTCAGCATTTTGAGTGAAAGACAGAAAAGCATAATTTCCGTCAATATATTTTTGCTTTTCATACTAATTTCTTTATTTTACATTTTTGCAGGTATGTTTTAACAATGGCAAGCACATGTACTAGAAATGGGTATGGGTAAGTCGAGTTTGAGGTATTTTAATATCCAACTCTTTACATGATAAATGAGAAAGTTCAAATGAACATCGATTTTCTCAAACTCCACAAAGGAAGTTGCTATTGTAAACCATACAAAATGAAGTGACCACTCCTTTTTTAGTTTCTTTTGAAAATAGACACCTCTTTTAGCAAGCCGGTGGATTAGTCACCTTTAACTTTCTTATTTTGCTTGCTACATATCACAAGAATATAATATCAGGCGAAAACATGATGCATTATCGTAAATTTTCTGTTTTATTGACACCTTGCATGAAAGCAGCATATTCACGGCAAGCAATCAACTTCGTAATGGCTGCGAAGTTTGCGCACGGAAATGTAAAAGGATTTTAATACCTTTATTTAAAGAGCAAAACAAAAAATGATTCTTTATGACTTAATTTGGAACTCATTCCAGTTTATGGAAAGCATGTCAAGAAGTGATGTAGACGTGAAAAATTTTGATAAAATGTCAAAGATAGCAGCCAAGAAAACATATACATTTTAGGAATCAAAACGTCATCGAGTTTCACCCCGAAGGAATCATATATTAAATTTACAATACATTCTAATTAATCAAAAGCGTGTCAAGAAGAGATGTGGACATGCAATATTCTGACCTAGGTAACGCAAAGTAACGTAAGAAAGGACACTTTGACTTTCAGACGCATTGTCTGGATTTATGTTTGAGCGAGCAAAGAAAGCGCAATGAATTTTCTTAACTTTTATTTGAATTGCGGCTTATATGACCAACATCAGAACCTTTTTTACGTTGAGTGTGACCGGTCCATAGAAATTTCATTATCACGTCATCCAATCATTTTATTCTACCATATATTTATTTTCTCTTTTTCTCCTTCATTTCCTGGAATATAACTTTTATTTCTTAGTGCATTTACTTACAACTGTACAATGTTTCCAACGAACCATCGCTGCAAAAATGCATCTACTAATGAGGCTCTTCTAAGTGCCCGTGGCCACTCCTGGCATTACTTGCACTTGCTTGCAATTGCGCAAAATTTCGCAGCATTACGAAAAGCAGATGCAATATGCCGTGCGCACCAGGAAAAGTGCTTATTTCTAGAGTTGCTAAGACGACATCTGTTGTTGTTGTTGTAGCGCTGAAAGAGTGAGCTGAAGCCTGGCTGCTACTTGCAACAAGATAGCGTTACTTTATGTAATTTGAGCGCGCCATTTTGGTAAATTTTTTACACGTTGCATTGACTGTCACTGTGCCAAACACACACAAACACACATACACAGACAGAAAGACATTCCGCCATACATATGTATGCATGTCTACTGCAAACCGAAACCATATTCGCAGCGACGCTTCATTAAAATTCATCCCTGTGTTATTTTTTTTTTGCACACCCCCATGTCCACCCCTCTTCCACACAAGCTTTCTTCGAGCTTGAAGTGGACTTTTCGCCATGTGCTGGCCTCTCGAATCGTGCCTAATGAAAAATTTATGCAAAGGTAAACCTTGCCTACGGTAAAAAGGATATGACCATACAATTTATACATTATTTATTTCATACTTTGTTGCCCTTATTTTTCTTGTACTAGCATTTTTGCTACGGCTTAAACTTTTCGCGCGCTTATCCCCCAACAACGCGACGACTTGAAGCTGTATTCCAAGAAGTGTTTTGAAATTATGTGTGAAGCTCTTTGAGGCTGCCTTTAAATTAGGCGCAAATTTGTGAGCGAGCAACTTTTGTAGCCTGCCCCGCTGGGCTTACTTACTTTGCTGACACACTTGTTATTATTGCCGTTGCCAGTGGCAATTTTTGCGCATTTGCGACTCAATTTGACGTTAATAAGAGCGCAATTACATCATTATAAAAACATGAAATAAAAACTTGATCGCATGAACTCCCAAAAGATGCCGTAAATAATTTGCATTTTTGCGGTCAATTTAACAAAGTTGTGTTTGGATTAGAAATGAGGCTAGGAGGAAGAAGAAAGCTTGTGTGCAAAAGAGTAAGATGATGATGAGAGGGAGATACAATTCTGGAAGGGAATTTGGACATTTTGCTAATGCGAAGCACTAAATGTAAGATTTGATTCTCATTCTTAAAGTTATCACTTGAGCTTTCATAACTGTCCAAATGGAAAAATTTACTATAGCATTAATTTGTAGGAATTCAAGTTCAGATTGCAGACGGTTCTACTTCTCCAAAGAAGGTGACTACTCTAAAATTAAGAGCTAAACCAGAAGGACTTTTCATTGAAATGATAATATGACATTCGTAGACTTTTAAATACATAATACAAAATGCATAAAAATGTAGAATTATTTAAAATGTGAAGTCATATGCAAGGACGTACTAGTATTATATTACAAAAAATGTTTTCTAACCTAAATTTAAGACGATATAGAAAAAGTTATTTTGAAACTCAATGTATTTCATTTTCGCTACCTTGCTTACACACCCATTCCTCGTGACTTGCAGTTGCCCTCTCTTTTTTAAGGACTCAATTTATGCATGCCTGCAGCAGAGCTTAAACTGTCACGAGCACTTTCGTTCCTTCATAGTTATTATGAATCCTGTTTTCTTTCAATTTTGAGGTTAATGGCGTACCACAATCAGCGCGCTTGGCTATGCTTGGTCGGGCACAAGTCACAACTGAACCGACATCTAAGCCAAATATGTCATGCTTTATTCAGCTGCCATGCTCGAAATGCATAAGGAGGGAGTGGTTGGCATGGCGATGCTGCAGTTTAACCTCAAACGTATGCAAAAGTTAAATTTGTTTATTAAACTTGCACCACATTCGAGTTAGGTTCTGTGTGGTGTTCCCATGCAACCAAAAGAGAGACAATTTTAAACCATTTAAAAAATGTATGCGGCGAAAGTTAGCGTACATACAAAATGAACACACACGTCACATAGTCTACTATACACACACACACACATCTACAATTGCATAGAAACTCTTTAACTGTCATCATTCCTCTACAGTGTAGCCAGATATACATATATGTATATTCGCTAGATTCTATACAATCATCGCAGTGATTTCGAATAAAAATGTTCGAGCAAGTTTTGAATATTTTAAGTTCAGAAAAAATATTTGAAATATTCCTAAATCAAAAGTTCTCAAATCAAAATTTAACTCAAAATCTTTCCATTAACTATAACTGTTGCTTTTTAGTCAGTAGTCAGCTACTTGATGCCTAAATTATATCATACCAAAAGCATAAAAACTCGAATCGAACCTTGCAAAAAATTGCCTACACTGAAAAGTACAAAAATCTCTCGGAAATCAGATTTTCGTTTTCATGCCCACCGAAATTCAAATTTCTATTAAATGATGATAACAGAGTTCGCCGAAAAATCATTTCTTAAAAAAGATACGCCAATCATAGGAAGAGCTATCATTTCAAAATGGTATAAAAAGAACAGGTTTATGTTTCTGCACGCCTTGAAAATTCCCACACTGAATAATGAAGTAATTTCCTGAAAAACTCTTCTTTTCGAAAATTTTCAAAGAACTTCACAACGCTGCTTTTTTGTTTACCAATATTTCACTCGGTATTATTTCTGCTCTTCAAATAGTTTTCCTACTCTCATTTCAACTATCGACCATCATTCCAGCCTTGCCTGCGTGGCGCTTGCGTTAATCACAATGAAATTTGCGTAAATTTTGTAAACTTTACTAATTGCTAACCTGAGAGAAAGCCAGACAGCAAGCATGTACATACATATATAACATCCTTTGGCTATGGCAAGCATTTTGCAGAAGGTGAATAGCACAAGTGCAACGCCCAAAAGTAGACAGTCGCAAATTTATGCACTACACAAATAAGCCGCAAGCCAATTTAAATGTGCTTGTATTTGCATTTGCTCACTTTCGGCCACGCGATTAGCCACAGTGCAGCTTCTGCTATTTGCAAGTATGTAAATGTAGCTATGTATGTATGTGTGTGAGTGCGTGCGTGTGGGTATTTTCGTGCACTTCAGCAATAACGACGCAGTGTCGCCAACTACAAACTACGAAACTTTTACAACATGTCAAACACCTTTTGAAGCTAATTAAATAATGTCATAAAAGGGCCGTAATGGAAGTGCGGACCACGGCCGGGAGAGGATAGCAGCTTGGCATCGCAATGAAAAAGTTATAAATTATTAAGTTATGTAAATATTAATGCACTCACAAACAAACTCGCATGCGAACACTCAAGAGTAGTTTGCATTAAAATGGAATGTGTGTTCCTGAAAGTAGACAACACAAGCTCTAAAGTAAATTACAGTTTGTAGCAGTGCAAAGAGTGTGCAAATAATTTGACACGTAGCACAAAAAGTACATCTTGCATTTAACCCTTCACTACGGGCAATGTTTGAAAATAATTGGTAAACGTTTATAGATTGATATCAAGAATCTCGTGACCCTTAGGAAACGCCTTCTGCCATGAGTTACTAGCTCATTCTCTTGTTCGCCTCTGAGAAGCTTCTGCCAAAAACTCTGAAGGGAATCATAATGGGGGTATTCACAGTTTCCTTCTAAATTTCCCATCTGGCAACTTCAGCACGATAGTAAAATAAAACTCTGAGTGCCCCTGTTTCGTGGACCATTCTTAATTTGCCACAATCGCATTACAAGTGTTTGCTAAAGCGATTATTAAGAATTTATTACTCTCGCAAAAAGCAATATTCCATCAAAATGGAAGTAGTGTGTGATTATTCTCTGAGAATTCAATAAAATTTGCTCAAAATCTGTTTCCATTTTCGCGAATAAAACAGCTGATGAGAAATGCCAGCTTATGTGACGAAAGAAAAACACGATCCAATGCATGTAAATTTTTTCAGCTAGTGGTATTTCTTGTTTGCGTGCAAAGCAACAACAAAAAACGTTGCCAGATGGCAAAGTGGGTTTAATTTAGCAGGCGGCAAGGAAAGCACACTAGATAGCACGGAACTGTGAACTCCCCAAATGTTTTTATGATTAGTTCTTAAATTGGCAACCAAATGTGTTTTCAATGCCAGACTGGTGTGCTGTGCGTTACTATTTATTTAAAAAAATGTGCAAATCGTTTATTATATTACTATATTCTTATAACCTACTTTTATGGTAATACGTTATATTTACTTTGCGCGAACGCATTATAGAAGCCGTCCTAGGTATAGACATGGGCATAAAGAAATGATCAGAATTACTTTCTGTCTTGATTTGCTGCTGTGGGTCTGTCTGACCGTCTGTGGTCGCAGGAGAGAAAGAATGCGTTGTACGATTTAAAACAAGTTTGAAACACACTGACAATCAACCTCAACTTATTTTAGCTAACAATATTATCAAAATTGGTCAAAGGACACGCCTGCAAGTCCCACTACGCCCAGAAATTTTTTGTTAGTAAAATGACTATTCAGCAGAACAGCTAACGGAAGCGCTCAAAAGCTATCTTTAGTTGATTCACAGATATCTTTGGATTCAACTGAAAACTTTTCAGAAAAGCATATCCTTATTGCAGAAATTCCATATATGTCTTTCTTTTCGATAGAGGGTTAAGTAGAGTTAGCGCAAAGTGTATGCAAAATAATGTTTAGTGGCGTTGAAGCATTACAAAACGTACAAGCAACTGTTGCAAAAAAGGACGATGGAAGCGGGGCGACTGGCAACTGAGCGATGCATACCATTAATGCGGCACATTATTTGCAGCCTGAAAGTAAAAAGGCAAAACATAATTGAAAAGCAAAACTATTTTTTAATGCATAAAGCGCAACAGAGGAAAATGCCGTCTCGAGGCGCACAGCGGAAGGCGAAGGAAGCATTTCACGACTGCAGTTGGTATGGCAGCGGAAATGAAAGCATAGTATGAAGCGATATGACGGCAACAGCTGAAATCTTATGCGGAAATCTTGCACAATTTGCTTATGCCTCGCATTGCACTGTGCAAGGCTTTATGGCGGCATATAGTATAAAGAGCGAGCAAGGGGAAATAGGCGCCTCTTTAGCTACTTGAATTAGTTATGTAAATTGGCTGGATATGATGTACGTCATAAAATGGCTTCTCACTTCGCTTGAGATCAGAAAATAAAACTGCAGAAATTTTGCTTTATTTCCTATTATTAAAGAAAAACACTCGACATTGTATAATACATTATTTTTCAAATATTCAAAGTTTTACTTGAATTCATTGAATGAAGTTGTGTCAATGTTAGTTGCATCGAAGAAACGTAAAGATATTTTGCAGCATTTTTTAAAACGATTTTAAACTTGCTTGTTGAATTAAATTGTGCAAATTAAACGCTCTTTGAGAATGGAATAAATACCTGCACATTTTGCATGGCGATTTCATTCTGAAAGCATTTAACGAAATTTAATTAAATAAATTCGAAATAGCTGCACAATATTTAATATAGCCAACATTGGTTGCATTAACTCGCAGTTGTTGCACATCCAAAGCTTATTATCTTTAATGAAAACAAATTCAATTTGAATTGTGTAAAATACTTGCATGCTTAATTCCACGTGCCTGTACAATATTCATTAGTAATTTTATTAAAATTATATCAGTTGTGCCTTTTGAAAAAAAAAAATTGGCAGCGTATGTGCTCGACAAATTAATAAAATTTGTTATGTTCATTATTCATTAGCGGCGTGGAGAGCATATTAATAGCAACATTACGCAAATTTCACAAATAACATTTGTAGCGCCTGAAAGTATGCAATGTGTTGCTTGTTGTGAGTTTTGAACTTCTTATATGTGTTTGTATACAGAATTGGTGGATAATATATAAAGCATATTCTTGTATTTCCATTATAATGTTTAAATAATTGGTTTTCACACAAATCTGCATTATTCTCTTAATCTTTTGTGAGATTATGCAACTTTTAAAGTATGCCAAGTTCGTCCTAATTTTCCTGAAATCTTAGCCGAAAAGTAGTTTAACCAATAACTTTGTTTGCTTGAAAATCTATACAGCTCAACTGATTTTCAATTTGTCTACGTTAAATGCCAATATTTAAAAAAAAATGCATAATTGATGAAAAATGCGAATTGAGTTGCAATGAAAAAACTTTTTCAAATAACATCAGCAACAGTGTTTAAAATAATATGAATTTATAAGTAAATAAATTCTCGACAGCTCAGAGCTGGTATAATAAATGGAAATAAATGAAGATATTCGAGAGTGAAAAGGAAAACGTGCGTTGGCTAGAGAGCACGTTCACATGCACTTCAGCCTGCACGTCGAAAAAGAAAGCATATTTTTCGGCGAGAGAGCAACTGCTTAAAAAAAAAGCTTGAAACCGTTGCACGTTCATGGCGCTAAATTAAAATAAAATTTAATTTCATATAAAATTGCAGTGCTTCGTCGCAACGTGAGAGATTTTCCGGCAAGTAGTCAAAAATTGCTTGGAGTAGAGCGCAAGATATGCTTACATTTCGATGTTAAATGAAGACAATTTTCAGATTTTGTAAAATATATGGAATATATGAACAAATGTAATTTTATTAAAAAATTTGTAAGCGAATGAAGATTAGCTTTGGTTGCACTGGCTGGTTTAATAGGCCATATATGATGGCGATTTGAGGGAATATGAAAGTTTCTTCCGAACTTCAGTAGACAGCTGCCTTCAAACTGAGGCTGCCAAGTAGATAAGGTGGGTGCTAGAGACTACGAGACAGACACACTGAAAGTAATGAAACTGATAGCCACCCTACTTCCACATTTGCTGCACTTCGCAACTTCCCAACATCCAAAAATAATGCAAATTGAAAAATCTGCTTCAAAAAGTACTCTACTCAATTGCACTACACCAAAAACTCAACGAATTTTCTAAAACTTCCTGACAATTAAACTTTCAAAATATTTTCACAAATAAGAAAACATATGCCTTGCAAATGGCAGCACTCTGCTAAGCAAATTAAGTCACTTCTCCGCAGCGCTGAGGCACGCACCAAATGTCGTATTGTGTTTTATCTGCTTTGCAGAATCTCGCTCTTCCTTTTTCCTGATGTCTTTTTTGCGTTTGCTTGTGCCAGCAGCAGGATAATACCCGAAATGAGATTTGCTCTCCGCTCGCTTTTTGATGGCAATTCCGTTCTTCATTTCAATTGTTGTGACTTTTACGTGACTTCGAGTGCTGCTCTGCAGATGCCACATACTTCACAATTCAAGCGCATGTGCCATTTTGGTACTGTAGTTAATTAAAATTATATAATTCAATTTCGTCTGAAATGCTGGCATTCTTGCGCACATCACGTAAATGCATAAAACTTTGGTTTAGCTTTATGTATGTATTTTTTTTTAGTTGGTACTGCTCAAAACTTTTGCAATATAATTTCAGACTAATTGCTTTGGGTCTACTGCCAGAAAAGGACTCTGCATTTAATGTAATTGCCTGTGACATTTATCAAGAATTTAGAGAATCAGTTATGGCCTGGGAAATTGTTTTTTGTTTAATTATCATCTGGAATTTTAGATCATACCTTCGAGCATGTGCACAATTTATATTTTGGAACATTTCCACAGCTCTCAGCAGGCCTTTGGCTTTTATTAACATAGACATTTCATGAGCGACATGAGCAAAATGATGCATTATCCGAAACATTTGTTTTAGCAAACATTTAAATTTTCAATTATGAGGCTTCAATTCTTTTCTCTTGAAAACTTTTTATTTTTGTGAATTTAGTCTCAATTCTTCAAGGTTATATCTGGTATTAATGTAGAAACAAAAAGCTGAAATTAACAGCATAAAAATATTTTGAAAATCTATAACAAAATTGTAATATTACAACAGATTTTCAGCTTTAAGAACTGATGCTTTTTTCGCATAAACGAACACTCAGAGAAAGAATGTCCATTATAGCACATGCACAGTATTTCTTGGTTTTGAAGGGATTGTAGATAGGTGGGAGAAGCGAAATCAAATTTAAGCATACGATACTTATAAACGAGTACGTGTATTAATGCCTAAATTAAAATGCTTACAAAATTTTACAAATTCTATAGCGTTCACTCGCAAACGTTTTTTGCAGACTGCCTGCTTGAAATCCCATCAACTCAAAAAAAATACGCTTTATAGAAATTCGATGTTCGAAATTCAAGTTAAAGTTAATAAAACTCAGTTACAATTATAAGTGTGAATTTCTTTTACATATTCCTCTATCTTTTAACCAACTTTTTCGCACGCCCTTTACCAAGCCAATGCTCAAGGCAGAAGCGCATAAAATGAAAGGCATTGCTCAAAATCTCAGCCCATGTCAAAACTTAAATCAAAAACTTTCAGCCACAGGACGAAAATATTTTGTGGTTTTACATGCAATTTAAAAGGGATATTGCTTAAGTTTGCTGTGGGCCAACGAAGCCTGCCATGCCATTATGCTGAAATATAGGCTCTTAACCGCATGCTTTCACACAAGCACACCAGCATGCACATACACACACACATAAAGACAAGCGTAAATATTTAGATATGCTTTAAATATTAAAATCTTGATTAAGTTAAATGTGCATTTTGGGTATTTAGGGCGCAATTTTGTATGTGTGCGTGTGTGTGTGTTTGTGTGACTAGAAGTGAAATGATTTTATGGTGTCGAGCATCTGCGGGCGTGTAAAAAACCCTGGCAAGCCTGGCAGCGTAAAAGGGGTTAGCTTTTTAGAACGTGCTGTGTGTGCCTTTGTTACATGCCACGTTAGTGTGCGTGTGTGTTTGCGTATTGGTGTTTCTGGAACTGGGTGAAAATCTTAATAGCAACAGTTTCTCTAAAGTATTGCTTTCTTTTGAGCAGCAGAAAGAGGCCACACGCAAAAAGTAAACTGCTACGCGAAATGCATTTTTAACGAAATTTCTGTACACTTTTTCCCCTTTTCTCTCGATATTCTGTTATCCTGCCACTCGTTGGCGATTGAATTTTACTGTAGCTTTAACGATTTCACGCACGATTTGGAAAGTTTAAGCATGATTGATTTTTTGCGCCTGGCTCTTGTTCGGCGCTCAGCATTTGAATGTGATTGCACTGAAGGAAACTACAAAAGATGCTATTGGAATCATTTTAATTCTATAGAATTTATAAATATGTTTGTGTTCTTGTTTTTGTTTCGCTGCCATTATTTTTCCATGCTCACTGCCTTTTCGAGCGCTTTTCCCACTTTATTCCCTTTGATATGCTCTTATTTTAATTGCATTATTCGCTATTTCCAATTCATAAATTTATGAGTGAGAGTTTGTTTTGGCCTGCATCTACAATTTTTAAATTTCTCAATCAGTTGTCGGTATTATGCGAAAAATTGGATTAGCTCATTACGGCACATTTCTTTTTGAAGCGCATGAGGCGTGTTAGTACAAAAACAAAGTAAATTTAAATTCTTGAAATTTTTCTACAATTTCCAGGAATCCCTTAGGCGCGTTATTGCGTGAATGCTAGAAAAGTCTAACGTTGGCGGCAGCTGAAACAGTGAATTCATTTGTAATGTTAGGAAGCCTTTTTATATACATAAATGTAATTATTGGAAACATGCTTCACTTCTAGAATTTTTTTGAATTTATTCGTTAAATTCCGAAGCAAGAAATGATGCATAATTCCGGTATATTGTTCACACAGTGATATTTAAAACTTTCTGTGTATATTATTGCTAAGATGTATTATGTAGAAATCAATATTAAAAAATGCAAATTTTAATGTCTATTTTAACAGAAAAGCAAAAATTGCCAATGAGCTCATAAGCTAGAGAATCATATGAAACATCGAAAATTGAGCAGCTCGGAAATTAAAGCCTACAATTTAAAGGTCCCAAATGTATTAACGCCTTAATTGCAGCATTAATTTCAGAGCATACATTGCCACATTATTATGGAATTTGGTAAATTTCCTGGCAACTGTCAGTGCCAGACAACTTTCGCAAATATTCACTGACTTACTTTGATATGCTCTCTCTTTTTTTATTCCTTTTTTTTCCCCCATCTTGCACTCAGCACACATTTAGACATATTCTTAATAGCTTTGTCTGCTTATATGTAGGAGGTGTATGAATGCGTTGGCATTTGTGTGTGTAAAAACGAAATTAAACCATCTCCCTGCCACTCTTCCACACACGCTCGCACAGACAAACCCACACACTTCACAAGCGCACTTCATTAGAATAACGCACAAAGTGGATGCCATTCGGCTAGGAAAAGGCAGAGGCGCGTCAGCCACAGCCGTCGCAAAATACAAACTCACAATTGAAATCGCACTCTGCGACGACAAGAGCAAACATTTTACTTGCCTTTGGAACGCTTATCTATGAGCGACTAGAGCGTAGACAAGGGGTTGGCATAAGTGTAAATCGTGGAAGCCAGCAGCATTTTGCAATTTTTTCAAATCAAAAACTTGCACTTCTTTCACATTTACGCAAATTAATGCTTACATTTTATTAAATCGATACTTGGTATGAATAAAAAATTCAGCTGTACCTGAATGTTAAAATCAAAATTTCACTTAATTATGGTTATAAAGACTAAATTTTAACAAAGAGTTAGAACCATAGTATTGAAGATCGAAAAATCGAATCACAAAGACTGAATTTTAAAAAATTGGTGAAACCTTGGTTTGGAAGATCGAAAAATGGAATAATAAAATACACAGAAGAACAGAAAAGAATTTGTTATTAAAGAAAACTAAAAATGATGAACTCTGTGGCCCTTAGTCATTAAGAAATTTAAAATCGCCTTTTTCTTAAAGTCGACTCTAAATGAAAATTGCTAGTAATAATGAACATTAATTATATTCGCATCATAGTCGATACTAAAGTAACTTTTGCATTACTTTAGTTACTTTCGGTAGAAAGGAGCCATTACTAATTGACTTAAAGCTTAAAGTGTTAGATATAGAAATTGCATACAATTTTCGACATATCGCAATAAAAGTAAAAAGTAAACATCGTAAGGAGTACTGATTTCATGTGCCTTCCCTTTAAATTCATAACTCAACACCGTTCCTTTTAATTTGGCAAATTTTTGTGTAGCATACTTATAGGCTGCTCTTTTTGTGCTTCCCTAACTCCATAAGCAAATTGGAAAATGGCGCCTTTCTACAAATTGAAATGAATGAATTTGTAGGAACATTTTTGTGCATCGACATCACGCCCACCAAGCGGTAAGCACCAGCAGCGCTTTCAACGTGGCTGGAGGGGTGTCGCAACCAACCCACTTCTGGCTTCTCTATCGTTGCTAATAATACAGGCTCATCAATCACTCGCGTCTCTGCTGCTGCTGTGGGGCTCTTTGGTAAGCAGCTTTGCTTGTCGCTGCTCCAGTTTGGCTGCTGCCATAGAACGCTGCTGCCGCTGCTTAATTCTCAGCGCGTATAAATTTAATTTTCTACTGTCGTTCGGCTCTCGTTTTCAGTTAACTCTGCGCTGCCTTCATGCCACTTTGCTGGCAGCTTCCGTAAGAGTTCATATTACGCGGCGGCAGGCATCGATTGTGTCGTGTCGTCTTGGCGGCGTGCAAGGAGCAACGCGCCATTTTGCTTATCGTCTCGGCCTGGCTGCGTGTAACTTGACACCGGCAAAAAGCAGACAGCTGGACGGGCGGACGAACGGACGGACGCAGGAGGCTCAAGCTACTTTGCCACTTTGGCAAATCCCCTTTTGCTGATTACATTTCGCTGCTGCCGCTTGCCAATGCTGCCACATGAAAATATAATAATAGAATATATGTATCTTATGATAAATTCTTTCTCGCAAAATACTAGAAAATACATTGAAATTATCTTTCTACACTTTCATAAGAAATCAGTCAAAAGATAAACCTTTAAAAGAAGTAATATAAGCGTAAGGTGGCAACGCTGCGCTGTCTTGCACACGTTTTTGCAGCCTTGTCTTCTCGCTCTCTCGTTTAAGCAAATCAAGTAATCAATTATGTTAATAACACCAACAAAAATGTGGCTAAGCAGGATTTTGATTTTGTTACACTTTTTGCCGTTGCCGCTGCCATTCTGCTGCTGCTGCTGCTGCTTCCTTTTCCGCTGCTTCCATTTCTGTGTCTGCTGTGCGTCTTCGAAAAAGGCTTCGAAGCCAAAGTTGCAGTCAAAGTTGCCTTTTGTCTTATGTTTTTCTGCTTGGAGTCTCGGTTTCTTGGCCCGGCTTGAATTGGTGCTGTGCGCCAAGTTTTTGCTGCCGCTGCCTGTCAACCAGCGTACTCTGCCCCCTGCCTTCAACAGCAGAAAGACAGCAGCCTGCTGCTTAGCACAAGTGTCACAAATTGGTGGCGCTGCTGCCTACGCGCAAGCAGCCGGCAAGAACATCGGGAAGCAGGCCAACAGACGGACGAACTGGCACACGTTGGAAGTGGCAGTCAGCCGTAGACACCGGCACAGCATGCCACATTGCTGCGCAGCTACTTAGCTACTGAATACATTGGATTCTATGGCAGATTCAACGAGGCACTCAAGCGACTGCCTGCTTGGTGCTGGCCTCCTCTTCTTCTGGAGTGTTGATAAAGTTGCACGCTTAAGTGGCTCACTTGCCGGGTTTTGTGGTTTCAGCAACATGCGAATGATGAGCCGCTGCCGCAGACTGCTCCTTATCAACTCCATCCCACTCTTTTGCCGCTCCGTGAGGCCTACACACCTTGCAGCGAACCGGCTTGTATAGCAATGCGGAAGCAGAGCTGGAAATTAGCTCTTGAATTGAGCAGCGCTTTTAATTAGTTGCCATTTCATAAATTGCCTTATGCTTAGAGTGACGGCAATAATTGGGCAGGAAAATGTAGGGAGTGGGTAGTTTAAGTAGTCTTGACGCTTTCATTTGTTGCGTCTGCAATACTTTCGGGTAATGAGAATGGAAATTGTATATATAATAGTCACTGATGAATGTCTAGGAGAAGATTGCGGTCCTCCTACGAAATTTTGAAACATGGCTGCTAGTACAAAAACGGCTTTACTTTCTGTTCCAATATCACAATTTACCAGCTCTACAAAACATCGATTTGCAAACGAATTTAATATTAAATTTGAGTTTTTTATTAAAAATCAATAAAGCTCAATACAATTGTCTGTCATCTTCTGCCGTTTCACTTACAATCGATTGTCTTTTAATTTTTCATAGTTTCATAAAGAAAAATTAGTCATAAGAAAATATATCAATTGATATCTAATATTGAATTGTGAATTTTGTGACTTTGGCTAGAATAGCACTTTAAAGTCTAAAATATTGATGCTGCTTATAAGTTTGTCTCACAAATTAGGTGACTTTTGACAGCAATTACAACAGATGATATACGCGCAAATTATTCGTCAAAAAATGCATAAATAATAAATTTTCATGTGCTACAATGCATGATTTTTTTTAGCATCGAAGTACCCAAATAGCACATTTAAATTAAAGCCATCTCCCGCCAATTTATTTTTCGCTCGTTTCACAAAATTATTTTGCTGCCATCTCACCGTGTGCTTTTCTTTAAAGTTTATTTCCAAAAAAATAACTAATGCATTTGTTTAGCTCAGCGCAAAAATTAATGAGCCACAACAAATCACTTGCAACTTGCCGCCAAATTTCGTACAATTTTCTAAATGAATTACTTGGGTAAATGCAAATAACTCAAAATTTCTTAATGCCTCGTCTTCACTTTGATGCTTCATTAGGCATGAAAGCAGCAGCAGCAGATAAACTTTTCTTGCTCGTTTTTAGCAGTTGGCGCAGTTGGCGTATGCGCAGAGAAATGTGCCGCGTTTGTGAAATTTTTTTAAACAGTCTATCTTTTAAGACAATAGAAAAATATTATTTTTCAATTTTCTTTTGAAAATGCTAAAGCGTAAAATATTTTATATTGCTACAGCTGATCGCTTTTACTTTTATTAAAGTACTCTTGTAAATATTTATATTTTAGCTTCTCGCACTTTCTTTATTGCTCGAACATTAAGTTATAGTTAAGATGGGCAACTAAAGCTGTGGCTTGAGATACTGTTTGAAATTTAGCTACATATACTTATACGTTAGCTCATAGAATCGGCACATTGTATGAATTTCATCATATGCACATAATTTATTGCAAAATAGTTCGGCTGCTTGAAGAACCTTTTACTAAATCTGGAAAAAAAGAGAAAAAATACGAGCAGCAATTAGTTAAAGATGTGAATGAAAGTATTTCGATTATGGTTTGAGTTATTGTTATCAAATTATGAAACTTGCCATTACTATTACTTAATAATGTAGAAGTATCCACTTTTGTTCAGAAATGCTTATATGTCTAAATTATACTACAATAAGTTACATATTACAGCCTTCTGTGTTTATGGATATCACCGCTCGAATTTTTGCCTATGTTATCAATATAGATAGTATATACCTTAAGCTCGTATAATACAATCACTTTCAATGCCGACTTAGTTTAAATTTACCATGGAAAGTTCTATATAAACAGCACATATTTCTTTCAAAACTAATTTCATTTTTTGCGAACACGTGATCGATAACATTTACAAATAACAGAGTTGCTATCAGCGATCTACAATAGTTCATATCAACGAAGTCGAGCACTGATCCACATTTATGCATATGTACATACATATATATCTATAATTCTCTTTGGACTACTTGAGGCTTTGGTTATCAACATAATCTAAGCTGATCTACTAAACTACTCTAGTTTTGTTTCTTTTTTTATTTTTTTCTAAGCGCTTTAAAGTGAGCTCCTATTTTCGATAGCATTCTCAGAAATTCGCTTTCGTCCCACGATTCCTCATGCAATCCGCGCTTCGCACAACGCACGCACAAATTTACGATAGTCTCTATAAGAGTTGAAGCATCATAAATTCTGGGCGCGCGAGTGTGTTATTATCCCGGCACGACATCAAGTATTCCGATGACAAATTACGGCACCCTTTGCTGAGAGACACCACAAATGGCCAGCGTTGTTGTTGCTGCCGCCAGCAAGTGCCGTTTCTATTGTGCTGGCATGTGTGTGTGTGTCCGTTAGGGACATTTGCCATATGACATGCTTATATTTGGCTGCGTATATGTATGTGTGCGTATGCACACTAACAAATAAAGCCCGACTTGTAGTTGGCCAACAGAAATAACAAGAAGAAGCATGTGCGTGTTAACAAGACAATAACACGTCACGCAGCAGACGCATGCTTGCTGCTTCCAGCTTGCCGCTTTCCGCTCGCTGCTGCTAAACAAAAAGTGCTGCCAAGCAGAGAGCAGCGTGACGAGCAATGGCAACACTGAAATACGTTTTTATATCACACTATTAGTATAACAATGGCAATAAAAATAAGCATAACTCATATTTGACATGCTCCAACAACAACAACAACAACAACAGCAACAACAACTGCAATAATGTCACCACCTCACATTCTTCTTTGCAACTCACATCTGCACGCACACACACACACACCTAGAAGAAGTGTGGCATAAGTTGTGTTGCTTAACCGGCAAGCTGCTTCATCAAAGTAGCAAGCAGTCTCGCCTTCTTACAACAACAAAGACACATGTTGGCATTGCTTATTATTATTATGCTTGTAGCACATTATTATCCTGCCGGCAACAACAACAACAATGGGGAGAACGTTGCACATGCTCGCGCGTCGTAATATTTGCTTAGCTACCGCTGTCGCAGTTGCTACCGCCTTTGGAGATTTCACCAGCTTATCTGCAAAATCGTAGCGATGAAGCGGAAGTTAAAGTTGCTCCTGCCGCGTGCCAAGCTCTTGAGCTCATAAAAGCAAATATGCACAGTGGCGCGTGCAAATGCAGACAATAATATGGAAGAGGTCTTCGGTAAAAAAATTCAAGATATGTATTTGTGATTCTTTGAAATAGTTTACTATATTAAATTTTATTTAATTGGTATAAAATTTGATTGTAATAAGTACAAAGAATATTCTGCTGCGTTCTCGTACGAGAAAATAATTTGCAATCAGCGCAATTGCCACTATTCTTTACATTTTAAAATTTTTTGAGAATATGTTTCATTGAAAAAATTATTTAAAAAAGACAAAAGCTTGATGTTTAACTGTATATTCTTTCTCTGAAACTTTTTTTAGGCAATTGTAAACAGAGTCTAACACATTTACGAAAATTCTTATACATATTTTAAAACATTGTCCTTTTGCTAGGAATTTAAACATACAAAATTGCTTAGTTACATAAATAAAAAATTTTTTTTACAAAACTGAAAGTCAATAGAACTGTAAATTACTTTTCTTTCTTCCAAATGCGCAATTTTTTAAATTTCTTTATTATACCATATTTATGTTTGCCCTTCTGCTTTCCTGCGCACAATATTTATTTCAATACTATACAAGTTGTTGCTATTCTTTTTTGCAACACTGTAAGGCTACACTATGTGCATATGCATGCCTTTGAATGTATGCTTGTTAGTGTAACAGCTTCATCGTCTTGCATGCTTTGCACTGGCGTTGGCTTTTTTTAAGCATAAGAGCAGTACTTACGCCTCTAACTGGATTTTGACTTAACATTTACGACAGCGTTAAGCATGCTCGGACTTACCCACACGCTCTCAGCGCTAGTGCTGAACTTTGCTCGGTTGCTGCTTCAAAGCTCGGCGAGTCTTTAACCCTTTTCGCAGCGCGCTCTTTTGCTTTTATTTCTTTTGATTCTGCTCGCTGTTTCTTTTTATTGAAAGATGTACTTTTTTCTTACTCTTTAACTTTCCCACGCATTTCTCATAAGCTTTGTATGGCGAGAAGTTATCTCGCATAGCATGTGGTATATAAACCCATACATGCGCGTAAATCAAGCATTCTTTGCTTCAGCACACGCTCGTGCCAGCAAACCCTTTGACAATTTCTCGCTCACACACTTTTTTCTTTTTTGTAGCTCTATGTTTTAGTAAAGAGTTAAGAATTAGATTACTTTTCTTAGGGCAGAAATGAACTACAGTGTGCAAAGCCCGCACTTGTATACTCAAACATAAATGGTTTAAAGAACATACATACATATATGATTGAGAAGGTAGAGAACGTATGTAAGTGTATGTTATATCGTATATACCATATGGCCAAACGAGAATCCTGAAATTGATGAGAGGTTGCTGGGGAGGTATTTTTTCCGACATTTTTAGCTATATCTTCGTAGCAAATTCAACTAAAATTGTCATGAAAAATTTATTTTTGAATCTGTGGATATGACTTTTTCTAACGATATCCCACACGATATGATATAAAAATATTTTTATTTCGGTTAACCCTTTAAAAAACCCCTTTCTTCAAATATTAAAAGACAAAATTGTCTTCAAATATTTCTTAACTTTTTATAGTAAAACTATGTTAACGTTATGAAGACCTAACATCGTGCCAAGTTTCAGCTTCCTACGTCGAAAAAAAGGTCTGTTTATAAACACACCTCCGAAAACCAAACTGACCTTATAAGAGCTACCGTTTTTTCCTTTAGGGAAACGGAAGCTTAAAAACAAAACTACAAACTTGCATTTACCTAACCAGAGGGCGTTCGATTTTTGATATTTTCAGTATATGCTTAGCTACAGATTTCCTGAGATGCTTGATAATTCATTTCAATTAAAATTGAAAACTGTGAAACTAGTAAATAAAGCATTTCTACAGATTCTCAAGGTTCTTCATCGCAAAAATTCTGTTGTTGTTGTGTGAAGGGAAAGCCTCTTACCTGACCGAGTACTGCTGAAATAGACCAAAGTTACGTCATGCTGGCAAGAAGTCCTTGATTGCACTTAAAATCAGTTATTTCACTAATTTACGGTTATTTTCTTTTTGTCGTAAGCTTGCCACGTCGTCATTGCGCGGTAATTATTACAGCAACAACAACGAGCACAAGAACAACCCACATGCGACTCATGGCCGGCACGGCACGTCCCACGCAAGTTTCGCTGCGTAATTCTACTTAATTGGCGATTAAATATTTGTGAGCAACGCACACACACACACTTACACCGTTATGTCAGCTTTTGCATCAGCACATGCACACACACGTGCACACTTGCTTATAAATGAAATGTTTAGGTATGTCTGCAAGGAGGAAGAGAAAGATAAAATCGCTTTAAAGCTGCACAATCCTGTATCAGGCAACAGGATAACATATGTATGTACTGGCAAAGGATATGCGTTGAAATAAATTTCTATTGCTGCAGTGGTCAGCAGATCACGTAGCAAAAGAGTTTAGCGCTTTAACTAATACAACAAGAACAAACATTAACTTACATACATACCACTGTATGGACTCACATACACGAGAGGGTTAGATAGATGCATTTCCTATCTTCAACTGTGGCTTTGTCCATTCCATAATGAACGCTAAATGGCAGTTGGAAAACTTTTAAAACAACCACAGCAGTGAAAGCGCACGCGCGACGGAAAACGGAAACGGATGCTGAGGTATTTGTGCGGGTATTTGCTGGAATTGCTGGAACTGGAAGTAGGAGAAGGTAGTGCTGTCATTATAATGCTGCTTCGCATTAATGGAATTTCTCGTTTTAATTGACATAATCGTCCTATGATTATGTAGCACACATACATGCATGAACAGCATCCTTTTGCTGCTGTTTCGTATGCGTTATTAATTTCGTGCTCGTGTGCGCTTCTTTCATTTGACCTCGTGGTCGTCGTCTTTACTCATGCTTTGTCTTCTTTTTTTTATTAACAACGTGTGTTACAGGCACGCCCACATCGTTTGAATTTATCACTTGGCAACAATCTGACATATAGCCTGCCTGCCTTTACTCTTGCTCTTTGCCGCCCACACAAGGCATATATGTATGCGCATGTGTATGTGTGTGCCTATGTATGCATATATTCCTATTTATGTAACGCCTTCATTTAATTGGGTTTAGCACTTCACAGCAGCGCTTCTCTCCTCGGAAACAAACAACAACAACAACGCTGGCATTCAAAAAGAAACTTTATTGCGCTCATTTGATTTTTATTGGTAAATAAACAATTTGTAATTAATTGAATTAGCAAGCGTAACGAAAATTAATTAAGGACATTTAGACGGGCATTTTGATGGGTTAATAAAAAAGGGTTGCAATGTTTTTGTTGTTGTTGTTATGGTTGTTTGTTTAATGTCGTTTCGACGCATTGGCGTTCGAATTTTCCATTCACGCTGGAAGGGATTACGGCTTGATTATGCCGTATGGCATTTTTTAAACATTGTTGTTGTTGTTTAATTGTTTTCAGATTTGCCTGCATTAATTGAAGTCCTTGTCAATTTTCAGCGATACTTTTCTCCCCTGTGTGTTTAACATGCGGAATTTGAAAAATGGCAATTTGATATCGTATAATTTATTCATGTATTTTATAGTTATCCCTTGAAGGGTTTGGGTATGCCAGGAAAGCTGTGGCCGCTGCGAAAATAATGTGAAAATAACATGCGGAAATTCTTTTATTCGAAGTTTTATATATGATTAATAGTTTAAATGGACATTGTATTCGAAACCTCAGTTTGAGAAATACAATTCTCGCCTCGAGTAGATACATACATACATATTAATTGTATTTTAGTGAAGTCTGATTTTTGAAAAGCCGCCTTAGCTTCAGATGGTACATGACGATATATATTCGCTACATGGCTTTTGGAGGCTTATCTGACTATCAGAGAATCAGTTAAGCATTTTGGATTTTTGTTGGAAATTTTGCTATTTATAATAAACCCAATGTGCTCTGAAATAACTTCTCTTTCTGAGATCTTCACTTTTCATGGACCTAAAAGTTATTTCTGTTTGCTTATTTCTGTCATACAACAAATATATGTATATTGTTAACACTTGCCAATAAAGAATTTCTCTAGAGGTCCTAATCTAATTAGGTTCCTCGCGTTAAACTTATCAAGGCATTACTGATTCCATTCGCATGAACTACCATCAAAACGTTCCGAATTAGTGTAACCAAAACATGTACCGCTCAAGTAGTTCAACAGTAGTAACTGATATTTCTATACCATTTGGGTAGTATTTTATTCTATAAAATTAAAGTTGGCAAGACTCTGGCAACTAGTTATATTGTTCTTATAAGAACATTGCATCTTTCCGTGCCATCAGCAGCAATTTCTTTTTAATATTTTTTGACTATTTAGTCATACTAAAATATAAGCGACTCTTCGAACTTGAATATAATATTGTATATAATTCTTAAGCACGAAATGCACTTAAAATGATCGCTACCGATATTAAATGTGAACGACAGCTGACGCCGACATTTTGCATAATAAAAACGGCCGATAATGTTTAATGCCCAAATAACAGCTTTGATTGCTGCTATAACTGAAATTACCAATATAAAGAGCATACATTATGAATTTTATGTTGTATTTGCAATAAGAAAAGGGCAACAAACAATAACAACAACAAGAAATTGTAATCAGAAAGGAAAAAAAGGCACACAAAATATGCTTTTGCAATGGGCCTGAATGGCAAACGAAACTGCGCATATAGTCACACACACACACACACACACACACACACACACACACACACACACACACACACACACACACACATACTCATGCAGTGAATACGCCTGATGAATGTGCTTCAACAAACGCTACCACCAACATACAACAGCAAGTACAACAACAACAGAAAATTGCTCAAATTTAAGCTGCTGCACCACAAGCCAAATAAACGCGGCAGCAGAAGACGCAAAGTTCATATTGTCAGCATGAATTTGAAATGATTTCACACATACTTATGTCAAACACACATACACTTGTTACCCTTAGGCATATGAAAAATCATAAGCTCAACAAATTTAAGTGCTGGATATGCGAGGTTGTTGGCATTAAAAGCACCTTTGGGTGCCACAATAAATAATAAAAATAAAGAGAAAGCTACCAGAAATCGTAAAAAAAATTTTGAAGCACTCATAAATACATACTTATACAAGCATGTATAAACAGTGGTGTGCGAAATAATAGCAGTCTATTTGTTACATTATTTGCTTGTTTTCACATGCATTTTGCAAAAGAGCAGATATTAAGCTCAGTTATTAGATAAAATACTTTTTTTTTGCTATTATTAGGCGGCTTGTGTGGCATTATTTTTGTACATTATCGCGACTTCAGTTTTAAATATATACTTTCATAATCAACATAACAACCAGTGTAAGCGAGACTTGTGCCTGTCTTTCTCGCTTTAACTTTTAGCCGATCCTTCTATTTCACCACAAGCTAATGGAACCTTTTGTATATCCGTATCTGAAAGATATTAAGATAATACGAAATTTCGAAACTCTTCCAAAAAAAACTTTAATATACATATTCATGTATTTTCCCTAAATTCTTTGATACTAACTTTTTATTGTACATATTTTGTTGTTGTTCAGAGCAAATCTGCTCTACCCCTCTATCCCGCTGCCAGATCAGCTACTCTATTCTTTTCAAAAATAAAATTTAAAATTTCCATAAAATGCAGCACTGCTGTTATTTTGTGCTCATGTGTAATAAATACAAATAGGGATATGCCTAGTCAAAGATACAAGCTACCAGCTAGAAGCTACAAGATGCGATGTGTAATAAACACATTAGAGAGCGCGGCACATAATTCACACGTACTTGAAAGCGCGCATGTGTGTGCGTGTGCGGCAAGGATATGTGAGTGGCATGTGGGCGTTCGGCGCTAGGCAGGCAGGCTGCCTCGTCAACAGACAATCATCAAATTTAAACAAGCGGAAACTCCCAAATGACGAGTGGCAAGCCGGCAAGCAAACAGACAAGCAAACAGAGAAGCAGACTGGCGGGCTTTTAGGCGCACTGACAGCGCAGACAGCCAGCAGCAAACAAAAGCGCGCATTCGTGCAACTGCGAGACGTTGGGAGGCAGAGCGTCTCCTTCGCTGTCGACCGTGGGGGAAAGTGTAATGTGTGAAGTCGCAGTGGATATGTGTCAATTGGTATTAGGATGCGGGCTTGCCGCGCTGCCAGTGCTGCCAGTCATTTCGACACGTTGCCTTTTGCATTCAACCGTCTTCCCCACCTTCCAACTTCCGCTTTGCCCACAAAGGCGGCAGCAGGATATGTTCTGTAGCAATTCGTTTGCTTTTCCCTCTGTGTCGTTTTTTTTCTTATTTGGTTTTCAGATTTGATATTTGTTGTTGTTTATTTGGCAGCATATTATTTGCTTGACGTTTGCCGCCTACCGCCTTTGAACCTTTGTATTTTTGAGCTGCTTAGGAGCAGTTGTTATATTTTTGATGATGTTTACATTTTATTTATTTTTCTTCCTAAGCTGGTTTCCGCATTTCTCCTTTTTTTTGTTTTGTTTTTCTTCTGTGCAAATAACAGATTGTTATTGTTGTTGTAAACACTATTAAATAACATTTGCATTATGTTGTATATGCCTTTAAAGGGTTAAGTTGTGTGTTCCGTGCTAAAATATGTGATTGAAGAGCTTCAGGAATTGATTGTCAATAGGAGAAGTGTCAAAATTGTGGGCATTGCATGTAATTCGTTGCAATTGGAGTCGTTGTTATATATTTGCTGGATCTATTATTCTTATTCTTCCTAAATCATTGCTATCCTATGACTTGACAACTTCTCTCTCTTTAGCAGCAGACATCTCTAGTAGTTTTTCTCTTTTGAGTATGCTCTTTTTACAAATTTCTTTGTTGCTTTATTTGAAAAAATTTTACTGAATTGCTTTATCTATTTGAGCGACATATTGCGCACTGTACCGTTCGCTCAAACTACAATAAAATTGCTGATTGACAATTTATAAATTATTTTCAACAAAAAGGTTTTTAACTGCTTTTGATCGACTGCATGGCATGAAATTCGCTAGAAAAAAACAAGCTTCAAGCACGATAAAATATAAAATTTTTAATTTCATTATATCTACCTATATAGAGTGGCTTTAATATCATAGCTGTGCATGGTGCGACGTATTGAGGAGCAGGCGCGTGCGACCTGGCTAATAGTTTTTGCCATAAATTCGATATTTTCATTCCCTCTGAAGCTTAAGTACTTTGTTGCTGACTAATGAAGCGTTTGTTCAATTCCTCCCGGGGTTTCCATATTCTGTGCGGATTTATTTAAGAGGCACAGCTTTTTTTATTAAAGGTGATGTCGGCAGCATGTCATGCTTTAAATTAAATCAAAATTTATTTCAATTATTATCAGTGAGCGCATTTGGTTGCGTTGTGGGAGTAAAGTGCAAAAATGTTTAATACATTTATACGTGCGTGTTTTGTATTAAAAACATGACTGGGCCTTTTTTAATTTTTGCTGCAAAACAATAAACTTTATTCCGTCGACACTACACTACAACTTTCTTTTAATTAAAAAAGAAAAACAAAAGCAATTCTCAAGAGCGTAGCAAATATTTTCAAAAATCCGTTGAACTTTTGCCCAAGTGACACTTTATCAAAAGGTAGCATATCTTGGCGATGCAAACGCACATACAACCCTCACGTACACACGCACACATGTACATACTATAAATGTATGTGTGTAATAGCGTTGCCACAAAAGCAAGTGCAGAAGCATTTCGTATGAAAGCGAGAAAGAAGAGGCAGAAAGGGACATGCCCTGCCTCATACAAATGCCACTCAAGAGATTTGGGTTAATAGCTGCAAGGATATAAGACAACAAAAAACGACAACAACAACAGCAACAACGTTGACAGTGGGGCAGCACTACGAGACAACGACAGCGAAAACAAGGAGCAGGACCAAAGCAAACCTCAGCAAAAATGGCGGCACAAAAATGTGATAAACTTACACTTTGACACATACAAGCTTACCTGTGTGTGAGTACAAAGAACATGAATACAACAACACCAACAACAGTAGGCAAAATAAGGCCCACACAAAAGAATGTGCATAAAATGAACTAAAGCAGCAGCAACCAACACGAAGAAAGACAGACGCACAAAATGTCAGGCAATGAAATAAAGAGCATGGCACGTACACGCACTCACAAATACACGCAAGCATTCTCACACATGTATATATATGTTCGAAAAATCCTGCAAAAGAATTAGCTGCGCACTTTGAACGAAACGAAATCGAATAACGCGGCAAACCATTTCAAAAAAATTGGCTTTCAGATTCTTGTTTTATTGAAGTTATTTGGAAGGAATATCTGAACACATTTATTTTAGTATTAAATGATTAATTAAAATAAATGAAACGAAACGTTGAGAGAGAAAATGTCAGCACAAATTTAATGCTAGTTCAGCTGAACAGTCACCCGGGTACCCGGATTGAATCTGTGGCTGAGCTTTTGACGTAGGTGGAATAATGGTGGTCCACTCCACACCCTCGAGTAGAAGGGTGTATGCTCTTACTTGCGTGCACTGCTGCTGCCTTGCCGCCAAGGCACACACATGAACTATGCGCCACACTATAAGTGTATTTATATGCGTGAGTGTCACAGTGTGTGTGTGTGTGCGCGAAAATGTGGCCCCTTGCTCGTTGTGTCAGCACTTGTTGTGATACGAATCTCTGCTGAAACTCTCTGGCACTGGCTTTGAATGGCAGTGAGTGCAAACTAAGGCACGGTGTGTATATCAGTGTGAAAGGGCGGGGGTATGTGCAGGGGCATGGGTTAAATGCGTCCAACGCAGTGGAAAGTTTGATAAGCTTGTGTGCCAACAAATGCACTCTCACGCGATTGACTTGGCACAGTTGCTTGCAGAAGAAAACGATTCGGTTGCAGCTGCGGCAAGCGATTTCGTTTAAAATTCCATTTCGCAGGAACTAAATCAAATAAGAGATTTCAAGTATTTATTCAGTAAACTGTTGGATTCTTTGAGTTTTATAAGCTTATTTCAGTCTTGAAGAGTTTTTGTGTTTTGCTGAATTGTAGAAACTTGTAGAAATGTGGCATTTTCGAAGGAGTTTTGAATTGGCAGCAAACATATTCAAAAGCCTTTCCTACCTTTTTTATATAAACTATTTGTTTGAAAAGTACTATCAGGTTCTATGGATATTCACGAGCACGAAGCGAACACGTCGGCTTCTTCTCATAGAATAAATCTTGCTCTGTTATTGTTCTCTCGCTTCATCTTAGTAAAAGCTTAGTTAATAGCTTAAAATCTAGTACAATGAGAGACGAAGGAGATAAGGTAACTTTAATGACTTAAATCTAATTCAATTACGTTAGCTTAGAATCTAGTACAAGTACATATTTTTGCTGAATTACTGGGATTTTGTGATATGATCATAAATGTTGACATTGATTGATTCAAAGAGTTGTTCAAGGAAACGTTTTTTAATTCCATTTTGGCTTTTTTTTGCAAATTTTCTTTGTGCTTTTACAAAAGCTTTAATGTAATTTTTGACATGCGATTTTTGAAACTAATGCGCTCAACAACAAAAAATTAATTGTCCAGCCATTCTGCTGGCTTCGATAAGATTTTCAAAATTGCTTATTGAAACTTCTGCTTTCTTCTTCCACAGCCATATTAAATTTTGTCAAACATAAAAATATTTGCATACTTTTTCTTGAATTACTAACGATTTCTTTAAACTAATCACTTATAAATATCATTTACATATGTCATTGGCAAATTGAGAGCTTTTTTTCTGCATAAAAAATTTTAAATTAAGAATCCTACATATCCTTTTGTCTATATCTTTTTCATATAAAAATTTTAGTCTCTGCTTTCGACGTCGCTTTCTTTACTAGGCTTTCCAACAAGTTATAAAAGTCTTAAATACATCTAACATATCTTAATGTATATGATGCCTTCATATTTAAAATCCCCTTTGCCAGCTGGCACACCTGCTCTCAAGCGCCCTTGCTCGCTCAACTGCCCCCCCCCCCCCCCCCCCCCCCCCCCCACGGCTCATGTCGTCGTCCTGCACAACATAGCGCACTGCTGTTTTATTTAGAACATAGCACCCGCCGCACTACCCCGAAAAAAGCAGTAAAGCGAACTGTCACACGGCACGTTATGAAACATAAGCCAAAGGCGAAGGCAAAAGCAAATGACTATGGTTAATATTTTTAACATAAGGAAGCACATGCGTCCACACGAAGCTCATACACTTGCCAGTCCATGCACCCGTATGCTTTCGCTCCTCCTTTCCTCTGTTAAAGCCGAACGAAAGGACGTAGCTCAGAGTAGCTTGGGCGCTAAACATGGTGGCAATATAGCACACACCCACACACACTGCCGACTTTTAGGGGCAGGCAGCTACTGCAGCAAGTAGCGGCAGCTGGCTCTGTGGGAGGATAAGTCACAGCGCACACAGCATGAAAAGGACATTTATTGATTCTGCGTTAATATTTTAAGGTGGCTTCATACCTGCCACTCGCTGAAGCTGACAGTAGAGCTGGCCGTGATGGCATATATTAAAAATGACAATGCTCGGTTTTTAGTGCGCCAAAAAGCCGGCAGCAGAACAATGCGGCGCGGAGCAGCTGCCACACAACACACACACACACACATACACAACTGTATTGCTTTAGCAAAGTGTCTCTCGCTTGGCCATTGCGCAGTGTTGCCATCTTTTTGTTAGTGAACGCCATTGTTTGACAAATGCGTGGGTGTGTATTTTACAAGGAGTTCGGGGAAGCCCTGGCAAGTAGAAGCCGGCGGTTGAGGCACAGACAAAAGATTGCCAGAACAGAAGAAGTCACTGTTTCGTTGTAGGTATCTGTTTAGTTACACCACCCGACATAAGCTTATAACCATAAAAAAAATTATATAAATTCCAAAAGTAGCGCTAAAAATAAATAAATGGCCGTGTTTGGTCATTTTCTAAAGCAAAATTTTAGTATATTAAAGTTAGTTCGTATGACTAGTATCGTTTAATAAATTAACGAATGTTATCTTCTGGCTTAAAAATATATATACATATGTATTACCATATAAAAATGTCTGCTGAATATAAATATAATTAAATAGCTGATTATTTCCCCTCTCGCGCTGCTCTCGTGCAGTCTGACAGGCAGAGAGATAATCGGAAATATGAACGCAAAGTGACTTCGATCATTTCTATATAATCATGTTGATAACTAAAAAACCTACTTTAAGGCGTTACAATTTTTGCACAGAGTTAAAACACCCAATTAGCATTGGTGTGGGACCTAGAAAGCAAGAATACCTCTCACTTCACAGAATGTATAATTCAATTTACTGTCGAAACGAAATATATTTTGTAGAATCATATTTTTCGATCAAGTGATTGATATCAGTTAAAAATTATAAAACTTCTAGTTCGATTCGACAACTGAACAATTTTCAAAATATATGGCAAATAAAAGTAGTTCCGTTCAAATCCGTACAATTTAGAAAGGCTTAGTACATAACCGGTTTATAGTGCCGCTTGGCTTGTTGTTGACTATCCTCGCTTGCCCGCGATGACAAATATGACAAGTCGCTCTAAAAGTTCAGTCGAAAATATTTGCATTTCTGTCACAAATGGTTTGCAATTTAAATTAAAATTGAAGCTAGCTGCTTTCCTGCCCTTGTGCTCCACAGCCCGCATGTATTGTATTTCTTTTATCTCTTTAGGCTTTTGACATATGGCCATATTTTAGCTGCAGCAATGCCGAAGCTCAACTTTACGAGCGGCAATACGCGCGCAAAAAACTTGATTTGCATACTTTTTGGCGCTTTACCTAAGCACGTCGCTTGGCGCGTCATGCTGCCCGGCTTGGCATAAATTTTTATGCATTTCATTGTTTTTGCGATTTGCCGTTGTAGCCATATTTGTATGCCATATTTGTAGTCCGCATTTTGTGGAGCTGCCAACAGCTGCTGCAACACTTATGAATAAATTTCTTTCCAATTTTATGCTCTTCTTTAACTTCCTGTTTGACTTTGCTATAGTTGCGTATTCTCATATTTTCATTCGACTTGTGTACATTTTTATTTGCAGGATTTACAATCGGAAATTGAGACGCATCGCGTTGTGTATGATCGTCTCGATGGCACCGGGCGGAAGCTGCTGGGCTCACTCACCTCCCAGGAGGATGCGGTTATGCTGCAGCGTCGCTTGGATGAGATGAACCAACGCTGGAATAATCTGAAATCGAAGAGCATTGCCATCAGGTGAGTTTTGCTACATTTTTTTTATAAGCAGGCGGTGTGAGAGGGGAAGTGCAATTTGAATATTTTTAAGGAGCGCGATTAGATGCTCTTATTTTTTCAAGCAACAAATGGGAGAAAAGAAATTAAGTAAAAATTCTGGCAGTCAAAATTTAAGCTTATAATAAAATGCTAGTCTATGATAAGTATGTATTAATAGTCTCCGTTTGGGGCAACTTTTAGGTCTGGTTGCTTAGAGCAAAGCGTGTGCCTTAACTGGTTGGTTGGTCACTACCATGCCAAGCTATGCAGCAGCGAGTTGGAGTATTGTATACCATTTTTTTTGTCCTCTATAATGCGAAATAGTGGGATCTCTGTCAAATATTTAAAATTTTGTATATGCTTCTTGTATATGCTTCTACCATTTCATTGCCAGTTGCACATTTTTAAGGTTTACCTGTTTAAATAAACACTTTCGCTCAGTTTTAGCAGAGTTCAATCTTTTAAAATTCTGTGAGGAACCAACACTTTTTTAGGGCTAAGTTAATAAATTATTAAATTTCGCTTAGGTTTGGCTTGGTCTAATCGAAAGTTCCGCGAGCAACAAACTACTTTAAAGAAACTTGCGACAGAAGCTTTGAAGATTTATACAATCCGTATTGTTATGGAAGAAATCGATCGAAAGCTTATGGTCGAATGGTCAACGCCTTGCGCACAATTGACTACAAACCGTTGAAGCAAATCGTTCCTGAAAATATAAACACAAGCAAACTTTGAACAACAGGAACAAATTTTAAATTAAAATTCTCTTACGAGCTATTTACTTTCTCCCAGTTTTTCCTGCCCTTTTTGCCTGCCAACTGTATGCAATAAATGCTCCTTTCTTTTTGCTTCATTGATTGCATTTGTATGTGTGTTCTCATCGTTCATCTTAATATGCGTTAATTACTCTCCATTGCTCAATACCAATTCGACCAACTCGTGCCAAATGCGCCAATGGCGAAATGCGTTAATTAAAGAAAATTAATTGAATGCTACATGGCGGTGTAAAAAAGTGCCCTTGACTACAGCGAGTCAGCGCTAACAATTGGCCAACAAGTCGGCTTCAAAAGGCACTACAGACGAGATACCTTACAAAAAAATTGAGAAGTATAAATTACATACACACACACACAGAGTGGCCGCAGTGTATGTGCATTCGTCACACACGCTCTGCATGCTCAGCTGATGCTATTGCAAACACGCACACAGATACGGCACACTGAAGTGTGCGTTATGGTCACGGCTTGGTCATTTTCGCCATTTTGCGCCAACGCTGCCAATACACCGCTGTTGAAATCGCTGTTTATGGCCACTTGGCATGAGTGCGAGTGTGTGCGTTGTAGGGCCGTCGAAATCCTGAGAACTGAAAACCATTCCCAGAATATTCCCACGTATACCTACATATATTTCTTTTCGAAAGATCGGGTTCGTTGGTTAGAGAGGAAAAACGAAAGCAGACGAGCACAAACTTTCTGATACTGTAAATATTTCTGTTGCTCTTTTCGCTCTCATACATTTTAGACATTAGCAACAACAATATTAATAACAAAAGGATAGATTTTGTTAAAAAATATGTCCGTGTGTAAATGCATGGGGAAAAGACAAAAGCTAGGAAAGAAAAACAAGTAATAACTAATAACGAGCTATTTGTTGTAAGTATGTAAATACCACAAAAATTGCTCGAGAGATTTTCAAAGAGAAGATCCAACTATTGTTGAAAAACCCCTATCTTAAAAACAACAGAAGCCCTGAGTTAAAATACGCGATAGCAAAGATCTACAAGTTTACAACCCTAGTAGAAATCGCTTGTTGGAAAAGTAGTGGGACACATACATTCATATGTAAATATAAACATTTTGGCATCCTTTTATATTGGCCAAGAAACGTTTTTGAAGTCTCGAAATATTCATAAATATTTTCAGATTTTATGTACTTAAATACTTCATTCAGCATCATAATTGTTCATTTAGCAATTTTTACAAAATAGTTTTTCTCTAAAATTATGCCAAAGAGGCAGCGAATATCATTTAAGCTCAATGGGCTTCCAATATCGATTAAAGGCGCAAGCACTTTTAGATAGCACTGTACTTGTATATACACATGTGCATATGTGTAAGTGTTTGTGTCTATATTTACGTGTGTTGAGCACATGCCACAGTATGTGAAACGATGCGCGTACTGTACTCGAAGCGGCTATTGCTGCTCTGTTGTTGACATTCCTTTTATCTGTCTGTCAGAAGGAAAGTAGGTAATATACTATATGTATGTAGTTGTGTGCGTGTGTGAGTACATCGTAAATGAATAATTGTGTTTCAACAAATGTAATGAATATAAATGCCAATTACAAATGCTCCGCTTCTTGCCGTTGCTTGTCCTTTTGTAGTAGTTCTAAACTAATTTTACATATGCACTCATAAATCAAATGCTTTCCACACAAACGCCTCAAAGTAGACAATGCATTCTTTGTAAACTGTTATTCACTCTTTAATATCATATTCGCTTATACATGTGTGGGTATGTACATTTACCTCTTCGTGCTAGCTTTGACAAATTACACCTTTACTGCCAAAATCTCTAATTCGCCATTTTCGACAAAATCGCCGCACCTTGCTGCCGCCGATAAGAATTTTTCGGAATTTTTTGTTTATCTTTCACAGCTTTTGTTTTTGTTTACTTTAACTAACGCGTTGTTCTTTGTTTATTTTCTTCGCTTGAGTCCTTTCTACATTGGCTTTGTTTTTGTTGTTTGTGTTTTTTATACCGCCAGTTACTTTGCTGTTTTTGTTTGTTCTTTATTTGTTGTTGTTATTGTTAATAAAGTGAGATTCACAAATTGCTATGCCTTTGTTGCTCTAATGTTCTCTTAGATTGAAAAAAGTTGTTGGTTTGAAAATTTTATCTGCTTGATTCGCGTTTTTTTTTTCTTCTGATATCTAAATCTTAAACAAATTTTAATCGATTTGATTTAGAACACTAATTAAATTTTATGAATTCACGTTCCCAAACCGAGTACATACTTTAAATTAGCAGTATTGTCTTTGACTCAATTCAAGATTTCCGATTCCATTTACTTGTTTTTTATAATTATTCGTTTCCATTCTAGTTACTTTACTGAAGTCAAATGCTTTCACAGTTTTCACTCAAACTGCTTCAAACCTAAAGCACAAGCTTCCTACTACCCTTTTTCAAATTTAACTAGTTCCAAGTACTGCAGGATTCTCTTTAAATGCTCTGCCAGCATTTTATTTAATAACGAACCCCCGCGCTGCATCTCCGCCAGTCTACCAAAATGATTCGCTTGCTTCCATTACAACAAGGAAAAGCAATCTCCCCGAAAATTACAAGCTCTCTTTTAATTATTATATTTTGTGCGCCATAATTGCAGCAACAGCAAAAATTCCGACAGAAGATAAACTGTTGTTGGACAGACGAACCGTCAAACACACATACAAATACAGACGAACAATGAAGCAGCTTCAGCTTTTCCGGTCTTTCATGACATTCTTTCGTAATACAAACAAAAAGATTTCCCTACACCAAGTTTCCGGCGCGCTTCGCACAATTCACATACATACATATATACTCAGTGTGAGAAGTGTGTATGAGTGTGTGTGTGCCATTTCCAATTATGGCGGTGAAAATGCTACTCACAACAGTCGAAATGAAAGTGGTCGCATAAGCAGCAGCACCACACTGACAGGCAACAGAAATGAAAGATAAGTTTGTCATTGCTGGACAAATTGCATTTGGCATAAGCGTCGGAAGGGATGTGGAAAGGCCATATCAAAGTGAAGTGGTAATCGAGCACTTTATAGAGTGCAAATTAAATTTTATATATTTTCTCCCTCGAGTTTTTCCGTTTCATCTGTGACCTTTTATAATGCTCGCTTAGCCGCAGATTTCACGCGTCTTCAAGAGCGTTAATAAGCTCACTTTAGTAAACTTACAAAATTATCACGCCATTTTGCTACCCTACACATCTTTACAGCAATAGTTGTAGCGTAAATTAAGCTTTTAGGTAAATCCTAACGACCTGAATAAGGAGTTTTGTGTGAGAAAAAAGAGGAAGTGAAGAAAAAGGCAGACAGCGAAACTGAATGAAATTTAAGGCATTGTCTTATCAAGGCCTTTTCTTCTTTAAGTTCCGAAATAAACAAAATTCCCAAAGAAACCCTCAAACTTCCATGCGTAGGTTATCCTTACAGAATAGTTGTTAACATATAAATAAATATTAGCAATGAAGGTTAGGTGGCGTTTCCGCAGCACTGCTCAAATTTCAAAAGGAGCGTTTGGAAAGAAGTTCAAGGCAAAAAGCGATTGCATACTCGAACCAGTCAATTTATGATTACTCGCTGATGTTAAAGTGGAAAGATCTCGGCGATTTTGTAATTTTTGTTATTGTAAATATAAATTCCAGAATTATAAACACTGATATTCTCATGAGCATTGCCTGTATTATCTGTGTACTAACAATATTGGCTTTTTATGAAATGAGAATAATTCTGAATTCCAGCATTCATTTGGTTTATATAAGACTTATTCTGTTGTGTAACCCGACTGAAGCATTTAAACTTGTTTTTCATCTGTATATTTCTTGTTTTTTTGCTTACAGAAATCGTTTGGAATCAAATTCAGAGCACTGGAATGCGCTGCTATTATCCTTGCGCGAATTAACCGAATGGGTTATACGCAAGGACACGGAGCTTTCGTCGCTGGGCACGGGCCCGGTGCGAGGCGATGCTGCCAGTTTACAAAAGCAATTGGTAAGTGGTGTCAAGCGTTGAGACGTAACCTTTTTGCTGCGACACACACAAGCTTAATGCTGTTGCCCTGCCTACCCCCCAAGCTTTCTTGCTTGCGGCTAAAAGCTGACATGCCACAACGTATTTTGAGCGGAATTCACCCCTTTAACCTGCAATAAAGGCGAAATTGTCTTGGCAGTGCCGCAGCAGAGACCGCAGCAAAAGACGAAGAAATGCTAAGGATTATGATGGCATTCAAAATAATTGTGGTGTCTCTCTCTGCCGCTGGCAAATGCGACACTTACTTGCGACTTGTGCCACTTTAGCTACTGCTCGGCTGCCACTTTGGCTGGTGGCGCTGGCATGAGCTGGTCGGGTTGATGTGAGTCGTTGCCATAAATTTGGGTTGAAAAATTGCTACTGTGATTTTGAATGCGTCTAGTTTGCCTGTGTGTGTGTGTGTGTGTGTGTGTGTGTGTGCATGTAATTGTGTGGAAAGTAAGTGAAATATAATTCCTACAATACGCACACACACGCACACTACGTAGAATATGCCCCTTCGTTGCTTTGGCTATGCAGGAAAGAAATGAGAAAAACGTTCAGGAGCTGAGATTAAATGGTCTGTAAAGTGGGTCCACTTGCAAAGGTTGAGAGGGCTACTTGAATTGCCTGCAGTAGAAAATGGGGTAAGTAGGTCGCTCAGAGCACTGGCGGCTACCTTTTGTTGAATGCGCCAGTATAATTTTAAAAAAATTGCTTGAGCATCACATTGAGAAGTGTTCTACAAGCGGAACTAACAGTTTTAAATGAAGAGAAATCGCTGTCGAAATTATTTGCATTTCAAAGACAGAACATTGAAAAGGAAATGCACGTATTGCAGGCAGCAAATTAGAAAAACATTTTGATAAACCTAACTGGCATTTTACTTTAAGAGCAGTCTCTACAGTGCTGCTGGCAGCTTTCGGTTTTTTTAAAATCAACGCTTAAGCCTCTTTCCGCTACTTTTATATGCTACTGCAATTCATTATAAGCTTGACTGCCTGAAAAACTGGAAGGCCAATTCCTTTGCTCAACTGCTTCATATTCAATGCAAATATTTTGTGAATTTTCCTTTAGTAAGAATGTGTCTTAAAGAAAAGTGCTTTAAATGTGCCAACATTTCTGCAAAAATATGCTCGCCCACTTTTCCCACATAATCTCTAACTCCTTGCCAGCGATCAACACATGCACATTACAATGTATTTCCAACGGTAATTGTTTAATGACCCTTGTCATGCCACAGTCGGTGTCCACTGCTTCTTTTCGCACACAAACACACACACACACACAAACACAGAACGCCACAAGAGGAAATCACTTAAGCATTGCCGTCGAGCAACCACTTCAGTTTCACTTATAGTAAACACTCGTGCCACAAAGTTTCGGTTTGCCGGACATTTACATTTTGACTGAAACGCAGAGCGCAACGAACGACTAACGAATACTAACACAGATGTAGACGTGCTGCTAGGAAGCGTGGCAGGAAGCTAGCAAGATGTAATAGTAGGGTTGCTATCAGCCTTAGTACTCAAGTAGTTGCAGAATTTGTGTAGAGTTGAGTGAAAATGGCAATGGTAACGGCAACGGCAAGAGGCTGCTGCAATTAATGAATTACTATTTGTGTGTGTGTGTATGTGTGTGTGTGCGTGTGCGGTAGTACACATGCACAAGCCAAAGTACTTGTATAGCGATCTAAGCGGAAGCAACGTAGGCAGTGTAGTGATTTTTGCTTTTGGCAACACTATTAACATTTTTATAGCATTCGACAAGAACATGTGAATTGCCAGCGCTGCCAGACTGTGGTTTTTTGTTTCGCATTATATGTGCTGCAGCCGTTGGCAGAATTGGAATGAAGTGAAGTGGCAATTATTTGTTTCCTAAACACATTAAATGCATTCAACGACGCCAGTTGTACAAATTCATTTGCTAGTTCGCCCCAACAAGCTGCGATGTTGGCTACATTTTTATGGCTTTTTATGGTCAAAGTGACAGACAGAAAGCGAGAGAGAGAGAGTATAGCATACTTACAGGCGCAACACATCGTTATTTTTCTTGTACGCCTTTTTGAAAGTGTGCCGTCAATAGACAACATGTAAAAGGCTCTTGTGTAATAGTTTACGAGACCATTAAAGCTAGTCAATAGCATAGACATAGCAAACTTACCTGCAACAGAGGAAAAAATACAGCAGCCGGTAGAGCGCACACTTGCACGCTACGCTTTTAAGTGCACTCAAAATTTATTGCCTCCACTCGAACTGCAAAAAAAAGTGTTTTTATTGAGAGCGAAAAATAAAGCTACTTCAAGCGAGTATAAAAAGCATGCCTGATCATCTGCTTTGCCTTCATTTCAGTTCTTTTTCTCTACGCTTATTTCTTTGCAGGACGACCATAAAGCTTTCCGTCGTCAACTGGAGGATAAACGTCCAATTGTCGAAAGCAATCTACTGAGTGGACGTCAATACATTGCCAGCGAGCCACCTGTATCGGACACCAGTGACACGGAAGGTAAGCCTCTTTAGAGCAGATAGTGTGAACATTGCCGTCTTCAGGCATCAGGCCAAGTTGGGCCAATTGGCGGGCTTACAAATCAATCGTCAAGGCTGAAATAAAAATAATTAGATTTTATATAACTTTATTTTGAACACAACAAATTCATATCTTTTCAACTCTTACAACAAATTTTGTTTGAACAAAAATGTTATTGATTTCTTTTATAAACCAGAGTAGAAAAAATATATGCATTTAGCTGCATTTTCCACTTTTTTAAATTTAATTGTGACATTCAAATTAAATCAAATTAAGAAAAGTCGGTTCTAGGAACTAAGTAGGCTATTAATGAGATTTTTTTGTCTCATGAAAATCTTGAGAAATTTTTAAAAATAGTTTTAAAGCTGTATACATACATTTACCACTAGGAAAGTTAGTATTGCTTTAAACGGCTTTTTAGGAACGGTCCATTAGACACTTTTGCGGATCTTTCATTAATGGAAGTTGGGAAACTTCATGAGCACTGGCTTTTTTAACTAATTTTTTTATTAGTAGGGGATCTTGGGTTGCATATGCTAACTTTTTTGATAATTGAATTTTAACCAAAAAGAATATATGAAAGGCTTCCACCAAACCACAGAAATCCCAGTGATCCTCCAGCACTTAAAGACGACACTGCGTGTGAGCGCAAGCGTGAGTGAGTGTGCCAATGCCAAGTGCTGCCAACATCAATAGTTGAGCCATTTAAAAAAACACTTGCAAGTATATTGCTTATGGGTGCTACAAGTACTCGCAGGGTTGCATGCCAGAGGCCATACGGTACATTTGCTCGCCTGCCAAAAGCACGTGCTGCCTGACTTTGTGCCAGAGCATTAACAACAACAACAACAATGAAAGTGAGAAAATCAACTACAAAATTGTTGCTTCTACCTTTCTTTTGTTAGCTTATACGTGTATGTGTCTAGTGTGGCAGGGCTGGCGTTGCCAAAATGCGCTGGCAATTGATTTCGAAATGGCGTACAAATTTGGCAATACGATTTTAGTGCTGGACAGCAGCTTGGCTGCTTCGCTTTTGCCAGGCAACACATTTACGATAATGTTAATGGCTACTTCACACATAGACACACATATCTACATGTTGTGTGCATGTGTGAGTGGCATGTAAGTTCCTTTGATATTTGCGCCTTTTTGTTCATGCAGGTCTACATAGTATATAAATATATATATATATGCATGTAGTTGTATCCATGTTATTGGTAGCACACATAATAATGGAGCCCCTTTTGAACTCTAAAATGTAAGCCAAAGTAGCCAAGTAAATTTTTACTGTAAGTGCCAGAAAGCAATTATTACAATTACCATTGTATTACTGTTGGCGTGGAAGCTTCTAACTCAAAGTTAAGACAGATATCATTTTGCTTATAAGATACCGCAGTAATGCAAAAAATCAGATATAAAACAGCATAATTTATTTAAAATTTTTTTCATTAATAAAATTTAAAATTTAAACATTTCCAATTTACTTAAGAAAAAGTTACTAGTACTTACAAGACTAAATTCGTTTTCCTGTTAGTTAATTGCATTTGCTTAATTTTGCCTGAAAAGTAATGCCAAAGCATTTCGCAAATAAAATTCAAGCTAAACGGCAGACTATTTCGGTAGCTTTAACATTTTTTCATATATTGTTTTTTGTCTTAAGTTCGTCTGTCCGTTAATATTACTGCCGCTCACTCGCATTTCTCATTCCAGTCAGTCTGTCTGTCTGTCAATCTGTCTGTCTGATTTTCTGTCTGTTGGTTGGTAAAATTAAATTGAGATTTTCCAACTTTGCATGCTTGACATGCTAAAACAGTTGTTAACTCTCAGCTTGGGAATTCTTCTCGTTCCTTTCGTTTTTTTTTCGGTTTTATTGCTGAGCATTAATAACATCTTTCTAAGCTTTAAGACAGCGCCCCTTCTAAAAATGCAGACTGAACTGAAGTAAGTTTATTCATAGGCAGCCATAGATCAGGTTCCATTATATAGTACAGATTACAAGCTATACGATATGTAGCGTATTTAATTGTAGTTGTAATTAAACTTTTTTTATCTGTCATATATTAACTTCTCTGTAATTTTAAGCAATGCTCCCTCTTTTTCATAAAAAGGCTCATTTCAATGTGTCTTGATAGAAATATTAGGAAATAATATTTCTAGAAATTGTTTCTATGCAGATTTGTCTATAATTATTTCAATTAGTTTTTTTGCTCTTTTTGCTTTGAACGAGCAGTCTTTTTGCTTATTGCTTTAGAGTATTCAAAATTTAATAAATAGGCAGCTATTCGAGTCCTAACATAAGTTATTCGCCGACGAAGCAATATTGAGGCCGACGTCTTAGAAACTTCTTCCCCCTGAATATTCCGACTGCAGCTAGAAATGCCGTAAATGCGAATGTCTCCATTATAATTACACTTGCTCTCGCATTCCCATTTGCTTCTGAATATGCACACGCAATTCACTTGAAATTTAAACACTTGCAGTGGCAACACTCGCCGACTTGCAACACATTTCGCGTTCATAAACTTAACATGCTCTTTATAATTCTTTTGCATGGCGCCACTTGCTCCTCCGCACAACCAACAAACACTCACCACTGTGCAGCACACGACACGGATTCGCGCTACTTGTCCGCCGAGGAGCAGAGTCGCGAGCTGGCGCGCAGCATACGACGTGAAGTTGGCAAACTGTCGGAGCAGTGGAATAATCTAATCGATAGATCTGACAATTGGAAGCATCGTTTGGACGAGTACATGACGGTAAGTTATGCGCACACAAATACACTTACCTACAATTCTTTGCTCGGCACTCCGAGTAAGCAGGAATATTTTTGACTTTTGCTTGCGAGCTGAATTCCGGCAGCAATGCTGTGGGTAGGTGGCGGCAACTGACAGCAACTCAAATGCACGCCCACTCCGCGCAGCCTTTGCCGTTGCTCCAAGTGCGCACACGTCTGCAAATTGACGTTGATTTTGCCTAGCGTCAGGACGCAGCAGCTGCCGGGATAAGCGTTCGCAAGCGTTTTGAATCATTAATTTTTCATTGCTCTGAATTGACGGGCAGCTGGAGTGAGACACTTGCTCGAGATTGTGCCGCACATTTTGGCATGATTTGAGAGTGATTTTTTGTTAGTTGTTACATAAAAAATTCATTTTCTTTAAACGAAGAGCTTGACTTGGAAATCATTTTCACACGTGAGCAAAGTGGAAATTGATTTTATGAATAGAATTTAATATTGTTCAAGCAATTGTATTTACATTCATTCATAAGTACTGAAGAGTCATATGACAAGCAGTAGTTATTCGTTAATTTGAGTTGCAATATGTTTTAATGCAACGAAATTTTTTTGGAAAAATGCATCAAAAATTGCTTGCACTGAAACCTTTTCAAGTTTGAAGTTATAAATTTGAGTTGGTTTGGTGAAATAAACACACTTATTATCACTTTATTAGGTATAAATTATCTTTATGTTTTCTTCCATCATATGATTATTTTATTAATGGAATAGAATCACGCTATCGAATATTCCATTTAAGCCACTGAAATGAAATATAATTATTCCAGAACATATAGAACAAGACTATTTGTTGAGCTACATTTAAAATTGTTTGGAAATTTTCGACTCTGGAAAATTCAAATCAAATATTAAGTCTCAGCTAATTTATAAGTCACTTCTTTTGGGCATAAAAGGAAAGGCGTCTGTGTTCTTTAAAACAAGAAAGTTGTTCAAAAAATACACAATTCTTGAAGAATGCTGAATAATAATTGAATGGCTTGTTTAAAAGTGCGGACGAACATTTCAAAATATTTAAATATTTCAGCGACACTGCATTGCAAGGACTTTGCATTTAAGCTTGAAACAAAACTTTCTGTCTAAATAAGATACTATGCGAACAGCCATGCTATATATGTATGTATTTTTATTACGAATCGAGCAGAAAGCGCACTTTAATGGCTAGTATGAACGCCGAAGTTAGACGCAACTTAATGCTGCCGAAAAAAGTTGATGCTGTCAGTTATTCAAATTGCTGCTTTATATACGTCAAAAGTGAAATTTCATATTTTTTGTGTATGTGTGTGTGTGAGTGTATGCATTATCCAAAATCGCGCGTTAGATTTGAATATCAGCAAGCAGAGCTCTCAAAAAAGCACCCACAACACCTGTCGCTGCGTTCAGCCCCAACTCCTTTCGCTGCTCAAGCGCAAAGCTGAGTGCAATTTAATCTTTTCTGCAGCGCTGTTTTGCCCTAACTTTTTTTTACTTTTATCCAACGCTCTGGTTGTTTTATTTTTAAGCGAGCAAACTTTTGCCTCAACTTTTCTCGCTACGAAAATTCCATTTTAACATTTTTAGCTTTGGCGTCCGACTAAATTGAAATTCAATTTTTCGTTTTAATTAATATTATCAAAAAAGAAAAGCGCAAGAGCAGCAGCAACACGGAAAACCCTAAAAGCCAGAGGGGAATGAAGCAGAGGCAGCGCCAAAAAGTTTGCTTGCACTTGTGCGGCGCGCTGAGTTAAGTTCCGAGGGGCATACGAATATCAGCTCTGCCGGAAACACTTGTTGTTTTAGAGTTGTTGCTGCGCTGCTGCTGCCCCTCCTCTGCCTGCTTTGCCTAAGTTCCTGCTGGCTTCATGTTATTTTTGCTAACGTTTCACTTCGTTCGCCCCCGCCATTTTCTCATAGTAATTGTTAAACTTTGTTACAAACATTTTGCCCCACCGCACTTCCCCTGCTCGGCGTTGCCTCCTTTTCTTGCTGCTGCTAAATCTTTTGGCATTTGCTGTTCTCTAATAACCTTGCTACGAAAATATTTTTGCCAACTATTAACATTCAAGACTTTTCAGCTGTTATGGCATTATTCCCGATTTTCTCCATGCCATCGCTCCTCTTTCTCATGCCCACACTTGGCGCATACCTACAGCTTAGTAGCTGGGAGGTATCCACTGGCCACTTGTTTTGCTTGTTTAATTTGGCCAACGCCGTTGACTGCTCCTACTGCTGGCACTGCAAAACAAAACCAGAATCATTTTATTTTCTCAAAATGTTTGTTCATTTGTTGGAAATTGTTTGCCGTAGTAGTAGTACCTTCCAGCATATATGTATGTTCGATCGCTGATAAGGGTCTTCAACAGTTCTTTAGTTAGACGAGAATTTCAAAATAAAATGCTGCCTTCAAAAATTAATAATATTAAAAAATGCATACTCTTTTATATGCATCGTCAAAATATTTTTTCCCTGCAGCATTTATTCATATTTAATCTTTACTATAAGATATAAAAGGAATTTGATTTTCGTGCATACAAATTCTTTAATAATTGAATCAGTTGCAACTCACAAATTTTTCAATTATAAGACGGAATGGTTTGGTCCTCCAAAAATATTCCGCAAAATTTCGCAAATTTTTCTTATATCTACGCGATTCGTAAACTTACCCCTAAACGAAAGCTTGCCTACGCCTTGTAACAAAATATTTCTACTTCTCTGTCACCCGCTCTGCTTCTGTTCTTTTGTCTTGCTCTAATCCGGCTAGATTTTGTAAGCCCAATTGTAAAAGTTTTGTCGCACTGCCGCAGCAAATTCTGCTTCAACTTTAACCTCTTCCCTCGCACTGCTCGTCCTTTTCGCTAGATTATCGCATTCTCATAATTGCTGCATAGTTTCTGGGAGCGCACATTCTCTTCGGCTCGGTTGGTTTGGTTTGCTTTAATTTTCACAATTATTTTTTAGCACAATTTTGCCTTGCACCACACACCCTTTAGAGTCTGCATCCGGCCTCCGGCAAAGTGTCGGCAAACGCGCCGAAGTTGTCATCCGTTTTTGCGGATTATTTCCGTTTAATTGTTTTCGGGGATTTGTTGTTTTTTAGTGCGGCTTTAATGCCACTGTTAATTGTTGTTGGCACATTGTCAGCAACTATTTTCGAAGTACTTCGACTTTATGTTGCTTTGCGTTGCTAATAGAGATCGCTTTTGTGGGTACGAGCAGCTTGTATAGAAACTGTGGCAAAAGGAAAAGCGTGTTTGGAAAATTTCTGAAAATAGTTATTCAATTTCGACTTACATATATATACGTATATTTTACTGTTGAATGTGTGAGAGCAGGTTTGGCTCCGGATGGCACATTTTAAAAATCTCAACTTTGAAAGCTACGTTTTTAAAACAATAATTTCAGTTTAATCAATCATTTTCAGTTTAAATTATTCAAAAAAAGTTTCAAAATTATTTTTACTTAAATTATCGGAACAGCTCGTGTAACTGAGGCTTAGGCATAGTTTCTCAAATTAACTTAAACATTCAACTGATATCTCGGCTTCGTCGCTTATACAGAAATTTTAGATTACTGACTGAATATAACATCATTAGTAACTCATAAAAAAATTATTTGAAGATATTAATCTGCGATTTTATGCTGACGAGTCACCTGGGCACATGGTTGACTATTTCAATTTGTTCGATTAGCTTACTTAGAACGTTTTTTGGCACTAACTCTCATGAACTGAATACAAAAGGTCAAACTTTTCTATTGCCAAAGTTCTTTTGAATTATTTCCAATTTTTTCAAAATTTTCCTTATAAACATTTCATCTTTCGAAGCAAAGTCACTGGGGGTGCCTCTCTGTTAAAATGAGTTACAAAAATCTTCAGCCCAACTAGGGTTAATCAAAATTCATATTTTTTTTAAAGTTAATTTATATTCTCAGATACTTTCTCCTAAATGATTGCTATGTAATAAGCAATACTTTTAAAAGCAAACAAGGTATATGAAATGTTGAGATTTATAGCTAGCGCCTAAATAGCGTCTATAAAATCAGAAACACTCGCTTATTGTCTCGTCAATAGTACCACAAATACAAGCACACACATACAACATCACAATTCATGCACACACACACATATGTAGTTGCAAGTGTGTATTTTATTACGCCCCAAAGCAGGCTGACAGCAAATATGCGCCATTTTTCGGTTGAACTGATGAGAAATAAAATCCTAAGTTGATCGTAAAAGTGTCATATAAAGTAGCAGCACAACCACTACAGCAGCTGCGGTGAAGAGGCAGCGACGGCGTATCAGCTAGAAAATACTAAAATAGTAGCGCGACATAAAATGCAGAAGAGCGTGGAACCCTTTCGAGCAGCTGACTAACAACTATGAATAGCCAATAACTTGCAACAAGGACCACAACGATGCATTAAAGAAGAAGAAGAAAGCAACCGGAAAATCGATACAAAAATGATCATAAAAGTGTAGCATAAAATATTAGCGGCGGCAAGGCAGCTGCAGAAGATGTTGTTGTTGTTATTGCCACATGTAATCGGAGAAAAAGTGCTACTTTTTATTTATTTATTTATTAAAAGCTTGCTTGCGGTCTTGCTAGCAACGAAATAGCTAGTAGAAGACGTAAGCATGCGAGCGGGTGCAAGAAGAAGCAAGGAAGTAACAGCCGCATACCGAGTTGCTTGTAATGCTTGTTGCAAGTGGCCGCCCGCTGAAAAGTTTACGGCACTGCGCAAACTTTTGCGGCCGCTCGTGGGAGCACTTTTTTATGCCACGCTTTTACGCTCATCAATAAAAAATTTCGTGCCACATTCGGTGCCATCTCTCGTTATTATACAATAAAATTCAAATAAAGTGCATTTCTATAGTTCCCGTTTCTGAATCTCGTAACAATTCACATAAATTTATTTTAGGTTTTTAAATATTTTAAAAAATTCACCAGCAGACAGAAAATTCACTTTTGCTGAAATTTTGCTGTTCTTTTTACACACAGTTGACGAACTTAATGCCTGATTGTCTGCAACAAAAGAAGTATTTATCTGAGATTTTAAATTACAAGCGCGTCATAAAACTGTTTACCATAATACAATAAAATAATGTTCCCCTTTCCCCCATTCAGTGCGCATTTGTAGCCAGCCTCATAAAGCTCATGGGCTCGGTGCGCTTAAATGCAGAGCAGACCCTTGCATTGCTCACAATTCGGCTCATAATGCATGCCAGCATTGCTACATGCCACATGCCATACACACACACGCAGCCATGCAAACACTTACACAGACACAGAAACTTTGGGCTCGCATTGCGGGCAAAATGAAGCAATTGAATTGAAAATCATTTCATTGATTTCTTCCGCTGACCACAGAAATGAAAATAAATATTGCTGTTGTTACGCCTGCGTGACCCCCTTTTGTGCTACATTTATTGCACTCATGCCACACGGCCACCCTTTTATATGTACATACATATTACTTTTTACAACTTACGCAGCACATGAAAAAGCAACGCAGCATGTACAGAGCAAACCATGTAACACATACATACATATATGCCGGCATGCATGTACACACATACACACACATACATATGTGTGTAGGTGCAGCTATGCTTTTGCAGCTAATGCGGCCAAACTCTGTTGCCGATTTAAATCTGCGCTATGGCACTCAACCACATACGCCCCAAGCCCGCTTCCGAAGACAGTTCGAACAGTTTATATGAAATGTAATGTAATGCAATGTATGTACATACATACATATATACTAAGGCTGCCAATTCCAACATACCAAATTAGGAAATACCAGAACAACCATAATTTGCGTAAAATTTGGCTTTATGCCGATAAGAACTAAAGAATTTTAGTATTAAAAGTAAAATAAATTCAGAAATTTGCATTTATTCGGGGTGACCACGCAGATTCTATATGCCGAGGTGCGAGTAAAGGTTGGAGCTGTCGCTTAGATGTGGAAGTAGAATGGGGATCAGCAAAAGTGCGGGAAAAAAGCACCCGAAAAGTTGCTATTTCGGGATAGTATAAAATGCTGATTTTATTATGAACTTTTGGAGTATACTCACGCAAAGGTCCTCTAAATTTGGGGATCACGCTGATACTTGGGCGAAATTTTGATGATTGCATTTGAAATGCTAAAATGTAAGCTGTTTAAAAGGAAAGATATATAAATTACGTGAGTCCAGAAAAAAACTGTCAATTCGTTTCGTTGGCTGCTTCTTTTATTTCCCTTTAGCGGTATTTGAAGAAAAAATAATACATTTTCTTGAATGAATCTGATCCAACGTGCTTTTGATGGATCTAATAAACGCTGTGCTTTCGAAAACCTCTCGAGGCTAACATCCCTAGTATATGAAAATACTCACACACATACTCACAGTTGCTTATAAATAGGGCTATTACAGCAGCATAATGCAAAGGGGACCAGAGCGGCCACCCGCAGGGAACGTCGCACATACCGCATGCCGCAAAGATCCGCATGACGCAAAATAGGGAGCAAATGCCTCGGCGTGAATGTGTATTAAACTTGCAACATTGCCGCACGCTCGCCGTTGGTGACCACTTCAGGCGGCGACAGCGACAGAGACGGCCATAGTGGCCAGTGCCGCTTAAGTCGCAAGGAAAAGGAAAAAGGCAATAAGTGAGCGCCACATTCGAACTATGACCGCCCCTCCCCCCACAAGCGTCAAGCCACAGAAAATGGCGCAAGAATTATGAGTTTTAGTGTGTGGTTTGGTTTGCCTGTGTGTGTGTGTGTGTGTGTGTGTGTGTGTGTGTGTGTGCGCCGCAGGCAGCAACTGCATGTAAAACTGTACATATTTGTACAACTGTGTGTGTTAACCCTTCTTCTTCTTCCACTATTACACGTTATGACGCTGTTATTGGTAGAGGAAACCAAAAATCAATTCGATTTAAATCATTGCCAAATCCTTTCAAATTATTCTAAAAGGATATATTGGAGGAAGTAATAAGAGCATAGCAGGTTGTAATAAATTGGAAAATATAGCTTTTGTTTTTATTAGAACAATGCAATTTACAGCAATATCGCATGAGAAAGGAATATTTTGTTATTTAATTGTATTTCTCATTGTGTGAATTTACTTTGAGCTTGCGAAATGCAGCAGAGTTTTCAATTAAAAGTGAACAAGTTTTGTAATTTTTCAATTTTGAATGGAATTTTGCTTGGAATTTACATATTAAATTCCTAGAACAACTGCTAAAAACTCTCTGCTTAAACGGCTTTGCCTGTTTTATAAGTTGACTGAAATTTATTTTTGCTGGTGGAATTTTTAGCTAATTCTGATTCGGAATTTAAATATGCATTATTTTGGTAAATTCGATCTCGAAGCTAAGCTGAAACTAAAGCATGAAAAATTATACAGTGTTTATTCTGTCATAGAAGCTTCTTATCATAGCGTCGTCTTTTGTCTCAAATATCTCCAAATTTGTATAATTCAATTCAATTCTTCTGCTTTCTTACCTAAAAATGATTAATAATAATTGATTGTCAGCCCGTGTGGGCTTAGGTCTAGCTTTCTCGCATAAACTTGTGTGTGCTTGTTATATTTCAGCACAAATTAACGGGACCTAAAAGTAATCGTATTCGAACGGTTTGAGAAGCTTCTCATGGCAAAGAATATTCTCAGAGAATTGCCAATTCACTTCGAGAAGTGGCGCTGAGAAAAGAAACAATTTGAAACACAAATTCTCTTTTTAATAGATGTTACGAGGTCGGCTGAGATTTGAACTCAGACCTTCCACATCAGCGACCAAGCACTTGTCTACTGAGCCATCGCCACTCAAGTACTCAAATTTTTATTCATTTACACCCTCTTCTGCCCTCTTTCTCAATCTATTAGCAAATATGCTTTGTTGCACATATTCCAAAATGGCGCATGACCAAATAAATCTGCTTGCATATTTATCACTCAAAATGCTGGCATCACCAAAGCAGCTGAACATTTTTACCGCCATTTATTCAATGGCAGCTTTGCAGTTTGCCAATATTTATACGCCATTTGCCAAAATATCATGCGTTGTAATACACAAACACAAACAATACAGAAATATGCAAACATACACACACACACACACACACACACTCATACTATGCTGTTTGGTTTTTAAATGGCGATAAATATTCTCATGTATTCATGCTGCTCTTTCATGGCAGTTTTGTGTATGGGTGTGTGTGTGTTGTTTATGTTGTGTGTATGAGTGGACGTGCATATGCGTGTATGTGTCTGTGTACTGGCGAACAAACAGAACCGGAACCCTTGAGCGTGACAATCAATTGATTTCCCAGGCGGTAATATTTTATTGTGTTTTTGTTGTCTTCACTTTTGGTTTTTTGTAGTTTTTGTCGGTTTTGTTGTTGGCATGCTGTTCACTTGATTTGTTGTTGCAATGTTTTTAATCAATTTGCAAAAACGCTTCAAGTTAAGGTTAAAGAAAGAAATTTCCAATTTTTATATTGTATAAATTTAAGCAAACATTTTTGTATGTACCAAATTCATCAAATAACTTTTTAGTTGACATTACCAACTTTTGTGATAGATAACACACACTTACGCTTGTATGCATGTGTTCAAAGTAAGCAATGAAATATGTACTATAAATCATGCTATTGACAAATTGCTATTGTTGTTGTTGTTGTCCTTCGTTGCTTGGACAGGCGCTGAAAAATTAGCTAGTAATTTTTTAACGACATGCCAAATTGTTTGGATAATTTTAAATGGCCACTGCCACGCTGACTATCGCCTCTTTGCTTGCTGTTCGAGCCATAAACAATTTATTACGCTGCGCATAGTAAGCGTGTGTGCGCTGCCAATATTACTGACTTCTATTTTTGCTAAAAACGATGGCCATTTTCCTAACATGGCAACTGGCAAAATTATTAGGGCATAATTTTTCATATTTGTAACATAACTTCAACGTGATATCTGCCTCATTACTTTCTGTTCTCGTCATATTAAATTTCTATTTGGAAATTTGACAGCACTTTTACACTAAAACAATGTTTGTAAAATGACCACAATTCAAGTGGCCGAAAGAAAATGCATTTATCTACAGACACACAAGCTTACAATTGTGCGCTTATGTGCATGTGTCGTAGCTGTGTGTGTGTGTGTGTAAATAAATTGTTTTCCTTACAAAGTTGCTGCAGTAAACACAACATACACACACACACAAGCAAACAAACCAAGCAAAGAAACATGTTTTTTCGAACAATTCCCACTCGAGGCAATAATATGTCTATGTGTGTGTATGTGTGCATGTAAAGGAAGAGCAAGTCAGTGAACACAGTGCATGCCAAAGTGCAAGAATTTTGTGTGGTATGGCAACTTTCAACGAGGGGTAGCGGTGGATGTGTAGTAGTAAAAGAGAGAGAAGAGTGTAACGAAATTGGCTTGGCAAAGTTATGCACTTGAGAGCGTGGAAAATTCAATAATAATGGCTAACAGTTAATAGCTAAAACTGTGCTACAGAGAAGCATTGAAATTTCGCAGAGATCAATTTTCTAAATATGGCCCTCTTCTTTCAACTTTCTCTGCCATTTCTTTTGTATCTCAATTTGTGTTCCGAAAAATGTTCCGGGTACTAAAATTGCAAAGCTAAAACTGTTCGTATAACAGTTAATGATAAACTGCAAATTGGTTTGTGTATGCTCTCAGCGTAGCGAGTCTACGAACCATATTTTATTTGCAGCATGTTTATTTGATATGGCAACATGTTGCTGAGAAGCGCTATAAACATCTGAGAAGAGCTCAAAGGTTCATTGCTCTGGCTATTCTATATTGAATAAATTAATTCAAAGCTGTTTGCTAGTCAAAGAAGAGACTTCGATTGATTTTATGAATGCTTAAATTTTGGCAGAAGTTTATTATAATTTTTACATTTTAGCATTTGATATTGTTGCTTTCTTTATAAAATTTCTAAGCGAAATGAAATGTTCAAAAATGCATGGTCAATCGCTTTGATCTCTTATTTCTACGCTGAACTTGCAGCCAATAATTTTCAAAGATTTCTAACCAGTGACCTATCACATTGAAGACCTAGCTCTTAAACACTGAGTCACTGTGGGCCTATTCCGATGGCAGCAAAAATTCCTGCTTGAGTTGATATTTTATTTTTAGGCCAACACAAATGAAAATAATATCGACATATTTAAAATATTTGAAATTTGCTTTCCACACTGAGGCTGTTTAGCCTGCAGAGTCAGTGTGCCGCCGCGCTTGACTTCTGCACTCGCAATTCACAGCTTGCTTTTACAACCGCAAACACCTTGAGAGTGAGCATAGGCAAGTATCCCAGGAAGGTTCTAAACGTCACGACACAGTCAAATTGAATTCCACATGCCATGCAGCAGCCAAACGAACGCGCAACATGAGATTCGCCATGCCGTTATGCTGTTTAGAGGCAAAACTTGTGGCATGCTTCGCGCTCGGACTGACTCATACACCATGCCAAATAGTCAGACACTTGGGCAGGAGCGCAGTGGCAGCAGAGAGCAACAACACCAAAAGCGCAGCTAATAAATTCATTTTCATAGCCACGCTATTTTTAGCTCCTCTTTTTGGCCAGAGTGTGGTCTGCACCTTCCGTGTCGTCTGCCTCACTTGTCGCCGCCGAACTCGAGCGCCTCCCCAACAAGTGGAAGCGTAGGAAGTGCGCCCCCAAAATAGAGTTCTCCACTCACACCGACGGCGTCACTTCACGACGAATGTTGCCACGGATCGTTGCGCCGCTGCACGGCGGCCACGGTGCGCTGACAGTGCGGCAGCGTGACGTTAGCGGCTGCCGCCATTGGCCGCATTCAGGCGTCCGTCTCTTTGCGGCAACTGTCGGATCGCACTTCATAAACAATTTCAAAGGACAAATTTTGTGTGCGAGAATGTTGTCGCTGCCCTACCGCTCGTCTCGCTAGATTTACAATACTGGCGCTGTTCTGGGTGTGTGTGTGTGTGTGTGCCTTTTATGTGGGGGTACCTACTGGTCTATCTGTTCGACTGCCTGTCTGCTGCAATATTATACAACTTGCCTTGCAGATTTATGCAACAGAATATCTGCCCCTCCCACTTCCACTTTTCTGATAGACAATTAGCCAGACAGCGCTTTATTCAGCAAATAATAAATATTCAGCGTTTTTGCATATGAATTTCTGTTTCAGACATTTTTTGCATATGCTGGGCAATGGAATTCATTTGCTTTGAACAAATTTGGCATGAACATAAAAAAATATGCTACACGTTTTTAGCCATAAAAATTCTATAGCTTCTCTACCGTTTCTATAACTTCTATTGAAAAAATATTTGAAGTGCATAGGGAACTTTTTTTTCAATTTAATAAAATGCTAAAATATGGAATGTCAAATTGCGAATTTTTTAAAATATTGAAAAGGTTTTAGCAGGAATTTAGAAAGCAAAGAACTTTGAGTAATTCGCCTTTACATATTTCCAAAAATCATGATGAACTAACTTCAGCTTATTTGCTGTTATGTTGCGGTTTGCCCAATTTTTTCAGAAACTTCTGGTGTTTCGATTACGTAAGATACTGCCAGTTGATACTCAATGTCTTCTGTTTACGACCTTTCAAGTTTGCTTACAAGTAACGAAAGGTCTAATCATTAAAATCATCTACCGAAGAAAAGTTGTGTTGAACATATAAATTTTAAGAAATATGCATTTCAATGTCTTTTCTAGTAGAAGTAACAGAGATTTATATTTATTTTGTCCAACTATCTGCTGTAATAGGTTTTTTTTAAGAGTCAGGCTTTTGAAAGTACATAAGTATGTTTCCCATGCTCGATCTTTTCAACTTTGAATCTTTCTCATGCTGATTAGCTTGCGCACAACTCTGTAGAGTTGAAGTTGAGTTCCTCTGCCATTTTCTTATGTACTTTGCCAGATGTTGGAATGTCTGTATTGCAAAGCGAGTCTCACATTTGCAGGTAACCAAAGCAGGCTGAAATATTGACGGGTTTTTGTTTGACTCGCCTTTATGACTGCGAGGCCTAATGAACTCACCGCACACACAAAACAATGCCAAAGTTTTGCCGCCTTTTGTTCAGCTCTTTTTTGATAAATCACTTCAAGAACAATCGAAAAAGTATATCGCTTTCAAAAGCCTCAAATATCGTAAAAATAAACTTCAGCGAAGCACTGAGGAAAAGAAGCAGCAACAGAAATGAAATCAATGAAATGGCAAAATACAAAAAACACAACAACAACAAAATATACATAAACAAACTTCAAAACGAACAGTCAGTCGCTCCACAACACAACAAGTTCTATATTGGGGAACCGAACGCGCTATGCTCGCTGCGAGAGCGCAAGCCAGCCGCAGCGGCGACGGCGACGGCAGCAGTCGTTGTCAGTGTCAGTGACAGCGGCAGCGGCAGCAGCAGCGGCAGCAGCAGCGGCCTGTTGCAGCACACCGCCGTAGCACGCTTGGTCAGCAGTCGAGGCAAATGCGGCACTGCAATCAGTACACAAAACGGTGGCGCGTGAGTCGGTTGTGTCTGCGGTCTACAAGCGGCATGAAAAGTACGCCACGGTAAGGCCAACAAACGCGTTAAAGTGTTCAAGTGCCTGCAAGAATGCAGCAAAAAGACCGGTGTCGTGTTTTAAGAATGTGCCTGATTTAAAAATGTGTGTGTAGCAGTTCAAAAAAACCACGAATTGATGAAAATTAAAAAGTATCTGAGAGATACAAAAAGTATCTCAAAGATACAAAAGTATCTCACGCTGAAATTTCAAGCTTTTGTTTATTTTGAACACTATTTGCATGCCCCGCCTGTTTGCAGGCCGTGTGATTCATGCGCAGGCACGCAACTGATCGTGCGAACACAGCGATAAAATACTTACATACGTAGCTGCAGGATATGCAATTGAAACACAGCGTACGCATGCGCGCGGGCGCATTCAGCCACAAGTTGTTGTTGTTGCCCCCACTTGAAAGACATCAAAGCACAGTGCTGCAGTGCTCAGCTATACAAAATTCACCCTTACAGATTGTCATCTTCTGAGCGCGAGCGGATGAGTGCATCGAGTGGTTTAATCTGGCGTTTCAATTATAAACTAAAGTGATGCGCTACACCCAAAATAAGAACGCTGCGCCGCTCACTTCTTGGTATCTGTCAAGTTCATTGTTGCTGTTGTTTTTCGTTTTGGTTTTTGCCTCAATTGTACATTACTCAGAAATATTTTTTGATTATTATTTATTTACCTCCATTGATGGCAGGCAGCGCGGACAAAATAAGGTCAATTGTGCCGCGCGTAATTTTGCCTTAAAAGCGTTTTATACAAATTTCACGCTACACTCTTTTGACTGTTTTTGCATGCCTTCCCCCAACTCCGAGCTCCGGCTCCGAGCACAGCTGCGTAGCGCAAAAACTGACAAAACACACGGTCGCACTGATATGGCGGCGACTCGACGGCGTCAAGTCAAATCCGCTGCAATGGCACTTTTTGCAGTGTGTCATTTTGAGTAAAAATGCTTTTTATGAAGCCCGAAAAAATGTGCGCTTTATAGTATGCAAATATTGTTTGCTTTGTTGCCATTATTGCCAACATGCTTACGCATTTTTGATCGCGGACTACGTGTATTGAAACGTTTCATAGGCTGCGGCGTACGAAAATTTTTCCGGTTCCTAATTGCCGTTTTTGATTACAATACACCTCCAAGTAAATTAAGTTATTGAAAAAAGATATTATGCCGATTATATAAATTTGCATCTGTTCTGCAATCCGATTTCCTTCGGAAACGCTATTAAAAGAAACCGATTTCTCTGAGCAGTTATGCAATTCGCATCGGAATTGCCATTTTCGGATTCCATTCCACTTCTAAATCTATAAATCCGACAGTAAAGCGAAAAATCTTTTTAATATCGACGCCGCATTTCAATTGCATTTTTGGAACGAAGTTGAGGAAAGGGCCATTTATTTGTGAGTCCATGCACTTTAGCTTCTTTATTCTGGCTAAAAAAAGATACTCGAAAATAAGATAAATAAATCTGTAGCTTTCCGTCAGTGAATGTATCATATCATTAGATAATTCCGGCATATTCGGGACTAATTTTGATTATAGCTGCTGATGTTTTTTTGAAGAAATTCAATTTTGATAGTACATATCTCATATCACATATCAAAATATGTAAAAGTTATGCATTTTTTGTTAATTTCCGCTATCTCAAAAAAAGTGTTGATGAATAGGTGGCAACCACAAAAAACACACACGGTAACAGGCGCTGGCCAGGCGCAGCGTTGCTTGTGTGACAGCTCCCTGAAAATTTTGCAATCCATCATAATTTTTCGTAGTGTTAGTAATTTGACAATGTGGCATCCATCAAAATATTGGCATTGTTTGCACCCTTTTTGCAGTTCCTTTTTCACTGCTACGCCTACACAAGATTCGAACCTTTTTTGCGCGAATTTGTTACTTACCTACCTAGCTGTGTATCTGCACCATTGAAGGTCGTTCATTTAATTAACAGCAACAAAAAAGCCAGCGAACAAAACTTCCCACAAAATACAGGAAATAAAAAAAGTTTAAAAATATTTTAATAATAAGAAGAAAAAAATCAGTGAGCTCTCCAGCTCTTACCTACACTAAATGTTGTTCTGTGTTGTTGCTGCCGGCGCTGTTTTCACGCTCAGCAGCGTGTTGTTGATGTTTGCTGTAGTTTATTTGATTGTTGTTGCCCCTGTCGTGCCTGCGGCTTCGCATTTCTGCTCTGCCTCTGTTTGTCTGATTTTTGTTGGCGGTCATTACTTTTAATTCGTCTCTGGTGTAATTTATCTCTTTGTTTGCACATAATTGCTTAAAATGGTGTGCAAATGAGCCTCGTTCGCTTGTGTGTTTGTGTGTGAGATTATGCTGCGAGTGCAACCGAGTGTCATATTGTTACATATTTATGTATTAAGTAGTCTACCAAAAACAACAGACGAGTCAGCATAATTTCATATGCTCATAAACTGTTTACCCATCTTATTTTCAATCTTGCATACTTCCCTTAGGCATGCATGATGAAATGAAAAATTATATAAAATGCTATATATAAATACTAGAAACTATAGAGGTTTCATTTTTTAATTATACACAAAACTTTTTTGCCTAAATCGAAATGTTTGTAAATAACAAAGTTATAAATTCTAGCCTTTACTTTACAGGATCATTTCTGTCTGCCTTATCTCTCTTTAGAAAAAAGTTAAATATACTCCAACTAGCACTGTTAGTTGGTATTAAATTCATTGCCATTATCCTAAATTTGTTTGTTTTGCCATTGTGAAGAAATAATAATGGGAAAAAACAACATCGTTATAAATTTAACAGTTAATTATAGAAATATAAATAGTTGGTAATTGTTTGTTTATTGTTGATTATATACTCAGCAAGATGTGGCAATTAATTTTTATTCACAATTGCTATGCCATTTTCTGAAGCTGCGTCTTTTTCTGTTAATTCGATTGGATTGCAATCTTAAATTCCTTGATCATTTCATGCAATTCGACACGCTTAATTTAAATATTTATGTACATACACACGCTCGATCAGAAAAGAATCTGTCTATAGCAACAGCCTGCTTTGAGCCTGTTCATTATTATTTTGATTTACATTTACACTGGGATTGCTTCCGCCTGAGATGGAAAGACCAAGTAGAGGAGGTGCTGGCAGCGCTTGGCATTTCCAACTGGAGAAGGCGCGCGCTTGAAAAGAAGAAGTATTGTTCTGGCCAATCAAGAAGAACCCGCTGGGAATTTTAGATGGTGCTCGATCATTTTCAAAATTCCAAATTTCGTAATTTTCGAATTGAAATAAAATACAAAGCAGTACTTAAATAATAAAATTCAATGTAAAAAATTAACTGCACGATTCAATCAACAGTTCGTTTGCCGGAATTGGGTATCCTTGGTCTCTGCACTTAGTTCTGAAAAATATTTTAAATATTCAAGTTTCGTAATTTTGTAAAAAGAACTATTGCAGAGCAGTGAATGAAGCAACCAACAAGCACACACAAAATGAAGCCACCTCTTGGCCATGTATAACTTCTAAACAAATATCTTAGTCCATTTACAAAGCATTTGCGCATAAACAACTCAGCATAAGTTCGGGACCTTGGTATACAATTTAAAGCAGCAACTTTTGCATAATAAATTTCCAAAGAAAATTCTGCGCTCTCCCTGCTCCCCAGCCCATATCAAAGCTGGCAATCAAAACAATTAACGCATTCAATCGTGCACATCGCACGCCGCTAGCAAATTGATTAAACTCTGACCCAATTCAAAAGACTGGGTGTTCTGAGAAGAAGCAGAATTCTGAGAAGAAGAAGAGGAAGCACAAAAATCTTAGAAGCAGCAGCCATTGTGTAAGCGCAAAGCAGTAGAAGCATTCCTCAATTTCGACAGCGTTCAGTCGACAGCAAAATGTCAACAAACAACCAAAAAAAACCAACAACAATTCACTGCATGTGCGTGTATATCTTACAAGCAGTGCTTGCGTGTGTGTGTGTGTGTGTGTGCGTATGTGAGATACAAACAATTGCGCATAATTAAGTTTATTTTACAAGCTTGAATGTAAACAGATAATTAAGAAATGGAATTGCTTTTGCCACTGCCACTGCCACTGCCACTTATGGTTGCTACAAACACTTAAGCACACACACACACACATGCAAAACAATACATTTGGTTGCTATAATGTGCGCGTGTGTGTGTAAGCGTAACAATTTGTTTGTTTGTTCGTGTATGTTTGCAGATGTTAGCTGTAAATTCAAACAAATACGCATATCTAATTAACATTATGTTGGGCTGGGCTGGGCTGCCATGTATGTACATATGTGTGCTTATAAGCGCGTGCATGTGTTTGTCTAAACGCGCTATAGGGACTCGCACTAGTTCAAAAGTAGGTTCATTAAGATGTAGTGCAATTGACTATAGGAAGTCAATTTAATATCTCATACAGTTTTATTGAAAGTAGTGCGAATTCGCTTCATTAGAAAAACTAACAAAAACAAAATTGGCTAAAAAGCAATCTTTTACATAACATTCAATACAGACATTCAATTCTTTAAATTTATAGTACTTTGGTTGTAGTTATTATAAAGTTCAGACCTCTTCGAAATTGCTTAATCGATACTTAAGGTGCAACTCTTCTGCTCAAATTATTTGTAGCACTTCAAATATTTCAAAAATTTAAAAACATCTCTTTAAATTACAACAACATTATTAAGGTCTTTGTTGCTGCCTTACGCCAATACAACAACAGCCAGCTGTTGCCATTGCACACAGTCACAAAATCATGCATAAAGAATTCAATTAATAGGCTGCTTATTATTTTTAATAAGTGAGCTCATCAACCCCACGACCCAGTCGCTGCTCACCCGCTTGAATGTGCCTGTGCGAAAGTATAGCTGGTATGTGTGTGTGTGTGTGGGAGCAACTCATACAGATGTATTTTTCTTCTTACGGCCTGGCAGGCTGCTTTTTGTTTGTAATTTTTATATTACTTTGCCTGCTCTTCAAATAACTTCAAAATATGCCCGCATTCAAATTGCTCATTTTACAAAAAATTGTTGTGCGCCTCATACTCAACGTGCACATTCTTATGAATTACACTGCGACAGACAACAACAAGAATTCGTGCTAAAGGAGTTGCCACAGGGCAGGGCAGCGTGAAGTAGCAAATGTACAAGAAAGCTTTATTTGCTTATAATTTTTTCTGCTTTATTTGCTTAAGTTATAAGCAAAAACACACATACACATGCACGCATACTAACATATTTATATTTAAAAAGGGGACATGCGCTTGCTCATAAAATACCACTGCTGCCATGTGTGCGTCCGTCCGTCCGTCCGTCCGTCTGTCATCAATGAAGCAAGTCTGCTACTTTACGACTTGCAGGCTTGCATATCTGTTTAACACATGCACACACACACACAAATAAATGCGAAAATTCCCCAGCACGTTTTAAATAAATCCATTTACGGTCTTTCATTTCATTTGCGCACTGCCAGCGCAGAAGACAACACAAAACAACAACAACGAACAAAAATACTTATATGCACAAAAACGAAAACAAGCAGGACACATCATCAGTCTGCAGTTTAGAATGACACCATAAACAAAAAGAAAAAGAATATATATATATATGCGAATATGCACATATATATTTTCGACATGCCCAACACTTAACGTCAGCTGCGCGCTGAGTTAGCAGTAGCTGCAAATATCATCATTTTGTTTACTACCACCAATGTTGAAATTAAATACGAGCACCCAAAAAAAAAAACTGAGCAAAAAAATTGCAAGAATTTGATCACCATTTGAAAGGAAATGTCTATATTTTTTAAAACGTTTTAATTTAGATTTGACGCAAAAAAAAGCTTGAAATAAATTTTGCAAAATAAAATTCCATGTCATTGAAATGCAACAAATGGTAAACAACAATGCAAATGCTTGAGTTTTTATAAGGAGCAGCGCCGGAAATTGTGTTTTGTTCAGCAATTCCAGTTGTGCCTAGTCTAGAGCACTTTAAAGGCGCTTGCTAATGCTTCACAATAATGTAATATATTTAAATTCAATACCCCTTATCCACTCGGGTCCAATTGTAAATCTAAAGTAAGCTTCTATCGAATGTCATTCACTCTTTTCCAAGCGTTTGTGCTTGTTGAATTTTGATTTTTATTTCAAGAAATTCGACAGACAAATTCATTTAGAAGCTGTGAGCAGTTGAATATACTTTTAGCTACACTCTGTCCTGAATAAAGAAGCGTACTAAAATAACTTTGCCAGATTTCTCCTTAAACGTTAAAGAGCTTTACACATGCCTTCTTACAGTCGAAATCAATTGAATACAAATAGATAAATGAGGCACTTTATGCATTGACATAGCTACAAGCAAGCGCAGCACCCATAAATCTCTGTCACATTCTGCAGAAGTGAAATTAGGTGAAGCAATCTTTAGAGCAAACGATCGCAGATACAAGCAAATCCGCAAAAAGTAGCGCAGATGACATTTGAATCTTGTGTAATAAACACTTCAGCGCAAATTGACAACAAGTAATGCAAGTGCGTTTGCGTGCGGAAAAAATAGCTCATAAGAAAAGTAGTTGAGCATTAAAAGTATGTTCGTGCTATCACACACACACACACACACACACACACACACACACACATACATATGTACGCATGGTTGCTATGGCAGATATTTGTGAAAACCCACACATGTACAGCAGAGATCAGCCAAGCAGCGATAAGCATAAACACGCGTAAATGCAACAATTTCACAGCTACTCACCAACACAACAACATGTAGCATCGGCAACAGCAACAATTGTTGCAAGCAGTTTGCTGGCCTCGATTGCCGCTGGCATACACAACAGCAGCACATTGTCGCAAAAGTGCTCAAGTCCATCGCGCGGACTTGGCTTTATTTATTTATATCTGTGTTTGTGCTCTTTGGCTTGTCGCTGAACGCATGGCAACACACACACACAGACACACACACAACTCTGTAGAGTGCCTCAAATTGACAATAGTGTGGGGGAAGTGTCTAATAAGGCTTATTGCGCTTATTTACAAAAGATACAATATCTATTAGCTGCAATTTGCCTAACAATGCGTGAGCTTGTGGCTGCCATAAACTGTAATCAAAATTTGGCGGCGCCTATGTGAGTCATTGGCAGCTCCTCGAAGTAGCTTTTGTGGGTGCCTTGGAGTTGCGCCAAATGCCGCTGAATGGTGGCTTTAGCTTGAATGAGAGAATGAGAGAATCTGTAGAATTGGTAAAAGCTTTATTCCACTTTTCGAGAAAGAAAATTATTAACCTAGACGGAGCTTAACTAAAATCGGCAGTGAAGCTTGCTGTGAACCTTTTTCTGCCGACATACATTAAGACTTCAATATGAATTGAGATATATGTATAAAGTTACCACTTCCGACTGCAATTGTGACACAAGATTTCGCTAGTTTGAAATAGAAACAGTCTTTATAATAGAAAACAAACGTTCTTTTAGAACTAAGCCTAATAAAATTAGCCAACATTGCCAGGAAATAACTCTTTTGCGCTAGAAGCTAAATTTTCAAAGATATATTCTATTTATTGGTTTATTATAATTTTATCTACAGTTATTTTATCTTACAGATATACCTACATACTTACATATATCAATTTGAAGAAAAAGTTCAGTATAAATATGACAAAACCGAATGCATCTTCTATAAAATTGCTCATGCAACAGGCGAAAAATTTTCTTTCTTTTCGTAAAAAAAAAGTTTATATAGTTGTACTTCCTGCTAATACTGCTTTCTGCCTAGTCTTCAAAAATATTGTTCAACACAACCCTCAAAGAAATCTTATAATTAAGTACCTCGATTGTCAGCTTCAATATGTCAATGTGGGTTCAACGAGCAATCCTAGAGAAAACTATCGTTAAAATAAGCATACATTTACCGCCAGAAAAGCACTAAAAGAGAAGATTTACCTTATTTACTTTTAACAAGAACGCACTTTTTGCCACACCCCGAGCGCCGAACAAGCTATGCGTAATATGATATTTGGCGCGCACGAACAAGCTGATCCACACAAAACGAAATTATCTGCGTATATGCGCTTATATGTTTTATCTGAAATTGTTTTGCACAAATCTCAGATTGCGCACGTAATGTGACAAGATTGATAAGTAGTAGTTTTATATATGTAAATGCCAACTTTTTTGCTGTCAGCTGTCATTTCTACGAACTTGGCACTTCTTATTTCCTTCTAGTTGAGATTTGCATTTCAAAGATTTGCATTTAGCGTGTACGCAATTTTCTATGGAATTCAACTCGCTTCCATTCCATCAGGCACATGGTTGGCATATGCCACATCTGCATGCCACAAGCAGCGCTGCCACAAGGCTGACTGCAAATGTCACAAGGTAAATGCACATGTTAATTATGCTGAAGTTCGCCTCATCACTTGGTATTACAATAGCAACAACAAAAGCAACGATGAGCCATTTAAACAAAAGAACCACAAAATTCCCACAGTCAAAATGCACAAAATGCCGCCGTAGTTGTCGCGCCAAAGTGCCACATCAAGCCCGGCCAGCGTCGCTTACATATGCCAAATGTGCAACGGGTCGCCGCATCGCAGCGCACCCAGCGCCATCTGAAGTGCGGCTGGTTGACTGCAGCGGCTTAAATTCGCTAAATTCTTGCGAAGGCGACACTTTGTCGTGTCTATCGTCGCCTCTGCTAAATGCTTATTATGCGAAAGTTTGTGGCAAGCGAATTTATTGCATTTCTTTCACAAATAAACTCAGATTTTCTTTTGCGGCACGACGAAGTCCACGGTGGACAGTGGCGTAGATAGGAACGCCACACTGCAATATCTCATATATATATCTCATATATATATCTTAGATATAATTTAACAGCGCTTCAAAAATGGAAAAGTATTATATTCTTAGCTTGGTTGTTGCAAATTTACAGTTTTTGTTGAAGTTGATTCCAGATTTCGCAGCACATTTTTTAATTCAACCCACCAAAAAGTTTACTCCTATCGAAAATATAAAATTTTTAATATGTCCTTTTAGTCCTTGTTCGTTTCCGAATCGACTAGGTTGCAGATTATAAGTAGGTATACAGCCTAAAGCTTTTCTAGTTCTTCTGATTATTAAAGCAAGTTCATTTCAAAACTGTGAATACTTAACTTTTTCGAAGCAAACCTTTTCTGCCTGCTAAATCCTTCATACCCCTACAAAATAGAAAATTTTTAATATGCTCTCCCATTCGCTTTACTGCCTCCAACTATACCCTTGTTTCTTTTTTAATGCCGTTCAGCGCTTTTGCATGAGCCGCTGTCGCCTGCAGAAAAAGTAATTGCACATTTTATGCACGCAATTTGTGATTTTTGTTGTTGTTGTTGTTATTTTTTTTTTCTGTTTTCGCATAGCAAATATCAATTGTGCACTTTGGTCTGGCGTCTGTTGCACAACGCCGCATTCTTGCCATTGCCCCGAACCTGATGAAATTTTCCATTGCCTTTTTCGCTCTTTTTGTACGCATTTACATGCCTCGGCAACATGTTGCTGTTTTGCATTTATAGCATGCGCATGTGTGTGCGTTTTTATTTACAACACTTTGTGGCATCCTTAAATTCATGTTCACACACACATGCAATTAGCATAAACAATTTGTGCGGCTCGCTTGGTTTTGTGGTGCGATTTTTCTAGGCAAATTGCTGTGCACTTTAGGCTGTAGCTGATGAAGCGAAGCTGAGCAGTTGGGCACAAGCTGGGGGAGCTGCTCGCCCCCTACTCTAAAGCTTCAAGCTCTTGAATTTTCGTATAAAATTGTCAGTTGTTTGAGTTGGTAGTATATAGATTTTTTAAATGAAAATTTTTATCAATTGTCGGCATTAACTTAGTAAAATTTTTTTTGGAAAATATATAAACGTGTGTCCCTTCTGCCTTCGTAAAATGCTGCATACACCCATGACAGTGGACCATTTATTAAAATTGCAAATTTTAATAATTTAGCGCAAGTGGATGAACTGTAAAATTTTGTGCCATTTGAGAAGCCATGCGCAACTCCTCCGCCCATCGTGGCGCAACTAATTTACAAGTTTACAGCATCATTTGCAAATCAATCAAATAATCAATCACCAATCAAGTAATCGCTCAAGCATGCTGGCTCGGCCATCAGGCTCCTCCTTTCATTGGCTTAAGTTCGAGCAAACAATTTTATGCGAATAAAGACGTTGGTCTGTTTAACAGACACTTGAAGAAATGTGTAGTTGATTCAAAAATTGGTTGAAATATTTGTCGAATGTCGAGTTGACAGCATTTAAATAAAGATTGTAGAAATCTGTTTCAAAAACTTGTATATTGCTGATAGTTTTCTCTGTCTCGATAAAGCTGCTCAAATTTTACATTCAGCTTATTTTGTCTTTCAATATATATGAAGGCTTGACTTGTCAAATCGATTAACTCCAATTATGTACTGAATTTGATAAAATTTTAATTTCAAAACACTTTATTGACTTCTATTCCATGTTGTTTACATATTTCCGTTTTCACATCTCCTCTCAAAAGTTATGTATACAAAATCTTGATAAAATTTTTGATTTTCGTACAAATATTTTAATATGATTTCGATGACTATAAAATTTGAGTGGAAACTTACGCTGAGCTGTGTTAATAAAAAATCACTTGAATTGAATGCATTATCGATCGTCTAGTGGTTGCCTCTTTAATATGAAATGTTACTGTTCAATATGAAAGAGCAATCGTTACTTTAATATTACCATAGATCAATATAGTCAACATTTTTATGAAACTCTTGATTGTGCCTAAAGAGTTGCAATTATTAGCATTCCATTGAAGCGTAAATATTTTGCCAATTTTTAGTGACAATGCCTCCTTGGAGGTCCGTTTCAAAGAGATTGTCATGCTTTGTTTGTATGCATGCACACACACACGCACTCACATGCAGACGCACAAACCACTCGAGCATGCTTAATTGTGCCATAAACGCTCAATAGCACATCAATGATTGCCAATTAAAGCTGCGAAATGTCGAAAGCGACAGTGCAAGCCAGTTTTGGAGCAGCAACAAAGGGAATACATTGTTGCTGCATGTGGCATGTTGCATGCGGCTTTGTTGCCTGTCGGAATGACAACTTAATTGAGCACAGCAGCAGCAGCAGCAAATGGCCAATGTCAAGCTAGTTCAACAAAAAGATTCACAATGTGACTACTTCAAGCAAAGTACTACAAAGTGCTGAGGGTTGTTCCAAAATTCTGTTGCAATTATTTCCAAAATTTCCATGTTGCAGCTCCATTCCATTATAAGCAACCATAAATTTCAGCTTTGAGCTTGTGCTACCAGCTGCAACGTAATTTGTTGACAACTTCAAAACAACATGCAAAAAACTCATACTTAATTACCATGAAATTTGAAAATTTTCAGCGTCTATGGCTTACTTATGATGTTTCCTTAAAATTTAGACAAAACTCAGTTTTGAATTGAGAAAACGCCGAGCAACAAGGCTCTAAGCAAACCATAGACATTTCCAATAATAATAATATCTTTCTAGCTGTCTTTACTTGTGCCATCTGTCAAATGTATCTGACCACAAAATGACTTCGAAATCAATTTGAAATATGTCAAATCTGCTCTCATTTGCTATTGTATTTTATGACATGCATTAACATTTTTACTAAACCTATTTCACTTTTCTCAATCATATTTCATAAGTTGGTTTTTTACGTTGCTTCTCATGACGGCATTTCTCTGCTTCTTCCTTTTACTCAAGTTTGACCCAATTTCGCATTTTGGCCAGGTATTCTGGCGCACAGCTTAAGCTGCTGCCATGCCTATTCCATGCAGCCATAGGGCACCCATCGAAGCTTGTCGCTCTTCCCCGCCTAAGCGAGATTAATGTCTATTGATTGACATTCCGCATTATCTTAATGACGTTTTGATTGTGCCTCATAAATTATTTGAAATGCATGCAGCGACGGCAACAGCTGTTGGCGGTTTTCCGCTTTAAAGTTGCTCTTGCTAAGCATTTTTCATATTTTCATGCTTCGAGTTCAATTTGAAAAACTTCGCTCTTTAATTTGTGATTAATTTCTCTGCCTATATGTGAAATATTATTTTTATGGCTGCTACCGAAAAGCGTTCATTAAAATCGATTTATAATTGCCACATGCCAACAAAATGCATCCCACTGCTACCGTGTGGCAGCTTAGGGCTATCAGCTTATTTTAGAAAGTTTACTTTTCCATTTAAGGTTTTCTATAAGTAGCGAAACTGTAACAAATTGGATTTGTATTTGCCCAATGGCAGCTCGAAGCTCTTCTCAATATCATACTTAAAATATACACACTTTTTAAAATTATTCTCTGATATAAACCCTTTGAAAGCAAAACAAATTTTGAAGTAGTCACTGAAACCAGCGACTGAAATTCAGCGTAACAGTTGAGCAACATATTGATCGATTATCGAGCCTAATAAAAGTGCTTGAAATCTTTGTTTCTATTCAAAAATGTTTGCTATCCACTGCAGTGAAGCAACGCCTGTAAAATTCCAGCAACTTGCTGTAGGTAAAAGTGCATCTTTTGTTAAATATTTTCGCTCATAATAAATCAATTTGTATAATCTACATTTGCATTCATTTATCATTTTACACTTAATTTTGGATGGTTTCAGCTTATTAAATTTTTAATTGGCTCATTTCATTGCTGGCCAACAGAGCGCATCTGACACATCTTCGCTGGCTAACATGAAAGCTAATTAGATTATAAACATTCCATTTAATATGCGTAATTTAAATTTGAATTGTGCGTATGTAAAATATGCTTTCCGCTTTTGAAAATGAACGTCATGACCAAATTGCATGCTTCAATACAAACTTTACGCTCGGAAATTAAAAAGTACTATATGTATGTAATTACATGACACTATATTTAAGTTACTCTTTTTGATTGAACATTAGCATAAGCTTGAAATCTACTTTCGATATTTTCAGAATATTAGAAAGTCTATAAAAAGAACTGCAGTCGCTAGTAATTTAACCGCTCATCAGTTTTCAATTTCTAATTCTAGTTATCTATAGCACAAAGTAACTTAAACTCGCAACCGAATCTCTTCGTATTCGCAGATACAAATTATATATTATATAGATCTGATCATGCTTTCGCACTGTAGCGCTACGCTGCAGTCAATAATGTCGACTATTTGACTTCTCTACACTCATTTGTTTATAGTAAATTTTATTGCCGTTTTTATTTTAATAATGCTCACCTGTGTTTTGTTTTGTTAGGCGCTTTCAATACGTCTCTTTTATAAATAATTTGCAAATTTTTTGTTTTGCCAATTGAAATTTTCAAGCTGATCTCTCATATGCTCATATATTGCAAACAATATTAAAGTATTTATTATTTAATAAAATATATTATGACATTTAAAGCTGCAGAAAATGCAAAGAAGCGGGTAGCAGGGAGACCTTAGAACAGATACTGTGCTTCTGCCCCGCCATCGCTAGAACTCGTCTGACTTGTTTAGGAGCGCCGTTCTTTTTAGGGCTCGAACAAATCTCAGAATTAGGTATCAAGCCTCTATGGAAATTTGTGAAACACCCAAATTCTGGCAGATCATTATCTTAAGAACTGCTAAAACGGAACCCAAACTGGTATCGCTAGGGACCCAAGAAGGTCTATGCGTGTCCTTTCTTAGCCAGATCTACCTAATCTAAAGCATGAGGAAATACTTTGAAAATACTAAATTAATTTGAAACAAACTAAAATTAGCTTTTTGTATACTTCAGCCGACTGCTCCATTAACTTTCTCAAAATTCGCAAAGAAAAAGATTCAGCTTCAGAGGAGAGCTTCACCCAGGAGCAAAATCTAAAGATTGCCTCTCTGCAAAAACACTAAAAGTTAATTTTATAACATAATCGCAATATTTAATTTGCACATGAAAGAAAACAAATTTAATTACCTCAGCTCAAACGTTTTCCAGCTTTATGGCTGACTTGCAGCTGTGGAGTGAAGTTCCTTTCTGGCGGGCCAAGGATCTGCCAGAATAACTCATTAAAATGGTTATTAGCCACGTTAACAGCATGCAAGAGGGGGTAATGCTGAGCCGCAGCAGCGAGCACTGGCAAGCAAAGAAGGCGTGGTGCTAGTAAAAGTGAAATGTGCGAGTGTAAATAAAAGTTTCGCTAGCAGTGACTAAAATAAATTACCAAACGGAATAATTTAGTTAAAGTCTAATAAAAACAAACCATTTGGAATGAGAGCAAGAGCAGTCGAAATAATAGGATAGTATATTCATATAATAAAGGCAGAAAATATAAAAAGCGAGGGTGGTGTGAATTTTATTGCTGAAAAATTTGTAAAAAGTGGCTAAAAGAGAAAACAAATTATAGAAAATCACTTTATATGAAATAGCAAACCATTCTGTTTAAAATCAAATTCAGAATTATTAAGTGTAGATTAAAATATTTTGTTCATGCTTACAGAACCAATAGATGGAGGAATATTTATAGCGTATGATTTTCTGAATATAAGCTTAATAAATTTTTGCATTATAAAATTATCGATCAAAATAAAAAAAAATTACAGGCTTGCAACTGTCATAGCAGAGTATTTTTTAGAAATGCATAAAAGATCAAAGTAACTGTATATCATATTCAAAAATATACTTGTTATAATCAACTTACGTGAAGTTGATTTTAGAAAATTTTTATATTCTTGATGAACTAATAGCGAAAACTATGTATTTATATCACTTCCAAAGTGGTTCCAAAATTTCGCGGTAGCGTGTGACTGTCTGAAGTCCAGCGACTGTTGTCTGCTTCTGCACATGTACCTATGTGCATATGTATATATATATATATGTACATGCGGATGCATCGCATACAACTCATTGGCAATGCAATTCACACAATTCTAAATTTCTAAATCGACAAAATGATAACAAACTACAAATAATGCTCACAGCATACGTAATCATTTCGAGGCACAACAAAAACAACAGCAGCTAGTTGTAATTTTCTGCAAAAAGATCAACAAAGTTTGAAGAAGTATGTACAAATTTGAAGTTTTACTTTGCGGTGCGATTGACTGACAATGAGTGGAGCAGATTGCCGCCATGATGGGCCACATCGGACGTCTGTTGGTTGTAGTATGTTGGCTGCAGTGGGCAAGCGAACAGGCTAACAGCTAGACCCACACAGACGGACTGACAGACATTGTGGAATAGGTGGGGGAGTGTTGGCATGCTTGGCAAATGAGAGCAAAATGAACGACAGCATTGCCAATGCGAAATAATTAAGTATGCCGCGTTGATGACGTTCGAGTGGCTGCTGATGTTGATGTTGAGGTTGAGTTGATGTTGCTGGTTAATTACGCTTGTTGTTGTTGTTGGCTGTCGGTTGCGGTTGATTGCTGGCGTTGAAGTTAATTTTGCTGGTTTTTTTTCACTCATTACATTTTGTCAAAATTGCCACAGCAAAGAGAAATTCGCGATGTGCCGCGAAGGATTGCTCATATTACGCTGTGGTTAAAGCGAGACAGACAGACGCAGTGACAGAAGCACAGACATGCTTAGGCCATTGACTGACTGAAAATATGGCTGGCAACTCCCTTTCGCTACACATCACAAAAGCCGCCGTTGTTGTTGTTATTGTTATATGTCATAATTTGCACAATTACAATTTTTCACTTAAAAACAATATTAAATGATTGACAAAATGGCGTGGCTGTTGCGGCCAAACGGCAGAAGAAAGCACCAATCATTGCCAACGATCGAGCATGCGAAGAATTGAACAGACGCACCAATTTTTTTTTCCAAAAATTCCAAAAAATAAGTGCAAAGCTATAAAATGATTGCGCAGCAATTAAAAAACAAAGCATCTGTTTCACATTCTAACACACATACCACACCCACTGCCCCTCCCCAACAGCAGCAGCGCCTATACATAGTAGCAGCCACTCTTCCCAACCCACCGAAGTTCTCCCCTTGCACTCGAAAACTATTGAGCACAAAGTATGAAAAATAATACGAACCGGAAAATGTGAATGTGCAGCGTTGCATGGCGCGTTGAGTGCGTCTGGAAGCATTGCTGCCAGACTTACACAGTTGCTTGTGGCATGGCGCTTGTTTATGTTTGTGTGTGTGAGAGTGCTTGTGTCGGCTTATCTGCCATGCTATAAATTAATTGAAATTGAAAACGAAAACAAAATGAAAAGTGCCGCTCACAGTGGAAATGTATGAAAAGTTGTGTTTGCGTTTTGGGTTTCCTAGCTCTATGCGCAGCCTTCCACTTACTCTTCAGTCCCCCTTCCCCTGCATATAGTAGTGCACTTTGAAATTTAAGCCGACGCGTGCTATTGGCAACTGTCGATCGGTTTTTGTGGTCTGGCATTAAATTTTCCACCACGGAAGTGTGGCAAGGAAAAACGCATATTCAGTTTATGTGCATTTCCTTGCACGCTGCTTATCCCCCCTCTGATAATGTCATTGTGCCACTGGGTTAAAAGCGTGCATATCGCATACCAACTCAATGCAGTTAGCATGATTTGTTGCCAACTTCTGCCTGCAAGTTGAGTCTATGTCTAAGTCTGGCAGCTCTGTCAGGAAGCTTGCAAGCACTGAACAAGAAAACCTTCGAAATCAAATTTTTTTTTTTAACTAGTTAAAAGTGTATTTTTATAAAATGTATTCAAAAGGATATCGAGAATGTATCAGAATATCAAGACTATTCGCTTGAAGAATTAATTGTGCTGGAGTTCCCAGCTGAAGCTACTTGCACCAGACTTACTTCTTAGATAGATAATTTATATTAAGGTTAGATATCCAGCCTGCTAGTCATCATGCTCTGCTAGGCCTTTGAGACAGTTCTCTTTGTACTTACCGTGGCTCATGGCTGCGTAGCTTCCAAATATATACAGCAATTTCCTTTGGGAAACTGTGCGCAATATCCTGCAGTCGTACAAATGTATTTCCCCGATAACGAATTCTGTGCATACTTTGAAATTTACCCTTAACATTTTTAAGTTTTTTCCAATATCCTCAGCTATGTATGCTTTCACATAACTCCGAGCAACTCGCTTCTGAAATTTCTAAAAAAATTTATATGTATATTGTTCCTTACTTTAAATTTCAAATCGTTGCATTCTTGAAAGCGAAAAATTTTTGTGAACAAATTATATTTTATGCCACGCTTGTTTTTCTTTGCGACTCACTATTTGCAGAAAATATTCGCTTAACATTCTCTCTCTGCGCTTTTATTAGCATTTTATTAGCTGCTCTGCGTTGGAAGCCTTCATCCAATTTATTTCACCTACATTACACATAACTTTTGTTGAATGCAGCTGCCTGGCCTCTGATCCCTGCGCCTTCGAACGCTATTTATGCTATATACTTACATATATACAACGGCAGCTCGTCCCTACCGCGCTCTCTCCCTCGCTCTAGCTGGCTAATAACAATTTTAATGAGTTGTAAAGTGTTTGCGGAAATATTCCCCGGCAGTCCGGCGGGTGAGTGGGTGGATGTGCAACTCTGGCGCGCGGCAGTTTTTCAAAGTGCCGTGCCACGCTCAAAGTGTTTGCCCAAGGTTAGGCGCCCGAGCAGCTGGCTGAGCGGGAGCGTGGTGGGGTGAGCTCTTATTTTCGCATTATTTGTGCTGAAATTTGGGTTAAGTGCTTTTGCGGTTTATTGGGCAAATTGGTGGAGGTGTTTAGCGCTTGAGGGATTTCCGGCGTTGAACCTTTGTGGCATTAGCAAACAGCCGTCTTACGCCGCCGCCGGAAGCCGCACTATTTACTGATAGGCTTTAAGAGTTCACACTTGAATTGTTTATGTGGTGGGGTGGGGTGGGGCTGGGCGACTTATAATCCTTTTCCCGTCAGCTAATTTAGCATGGAAATATTCCTAATTGATTTGCGCGTAATTGGCAAAATACAAAATCGAAATTGGCAGCAACGGAAAAGGCAGCTTAAGGCATTGTTGTTTGTTCCTTTTTCCACTTATTGAAAATGTCTTTGCTTTTTATATGCAAATTTCAATACTGAAGACATATCAATAAATGGCACAAATATTGATGCAATAACTCCGCATGAGCAAGAACCATGAACAAAACAATGCCTTGTCAGATATTTATGGGTCGGGCACCACATACATTCCTCTTTCTATGCCTTAGTCATAAGTTGAGAGATTTCTTAGGTATATTTGTATGTGAGTGTGTATGCAGAAAAACAAAGCTCAAAAAAGCAGGCGTGTTGTGCGGACTACAACACAAAGCATAACGTTTTTTTCTTTAAAAATATAGATTTTGAAAAATAGACATATCTGCCCGACTTACGATGTGAGTTACTGTAGCTCATTTCTGTTTTTCTCTTAAAGAAGGTTAAAATTTGAATGAACGCATCTGCTGAGATGACTGAACGAATTGCATTATTTCTATATCTTAAACGAGTCAATAGTTCTTTCTATAATTCTTTCTCTAAACAGTCTAGACTCTAACTTAGATTGGAGTATCGATATATTGGCACTATTTTTTATAAGCCTGCAACCGTCAAAAGCTTTAACTGTTAAATAGAAAAGCATTAAATGATGTTTCAAGATAGCAGAGTGCTAATATATAATTTGACGCTATATAGCTCGGAGATCTCAGTAGCACCAACAGCTGTTTGCTGATCATTTAATATGTCAACACAGTTCACATAAATTTCAATTATTCAAATATAAAAAAGTGTATTTCGACAACACAGACAGACCCTCGTTTGTCTGCTTCTACCGGCAACATGCTTCATTGCACATGTATTTAGACTACAATAATTGATTGCAACAAAATGTACAAAAACAACAACACTAAAAAAACTGGTGCTGCAATCCAAAAATGGCAACGCACTCAGACGCCGTCATTTACAAAAAAAAATGGAAAAAAGCCAGTCCAGCAACAAGTTTGATAAATTGCGCTATTTAAAGTGAGTAGGTAAATGCAACGCTGTGTATTGTGGCATGAAAATGGGAGTGCTGTTGCAACATGTGGTTCTGGTTCTGATTCGGCTTTCCTGTGCGTACTGCCAACAAAAGCTGCCTGTAATAATTCAATGGATTGAACTATAGATTGTGCTGGGCGTGTACGGTAGGGTGTGTGTGTGTTTGTCCATATCAACAGCAGAAATCTTTTTGCTTCAATGCATACATTAGCAATTTTGTTTGCCTTCCAATGGAAATCTTGTATGGCTTTTATATTGTAGTTAGCCCTAGCCCTGCATCGCCCTACCTTTTTGTATAAATATGAAAATCATCATTGGCTAACTGTAATAGATTAATTTCGCTATTGCGAATTCCAAGCTGTGCAACAGGCTGCCATATGGCATAGCCTTCTCTCCACTCCTGCCTTTATTTTTGGCTTTTTGCGCTGTGTATGGAAATTTTGCACGTCATGGTATTGTCAGCAGCACGCTTAACAACAACACTGACAACAACATCATTAACTGCAAAGCTGCCAGCCTCACTGAAGGACAGCCTGTCTTTGGCTGCACGTCAATGTAAGCTATTCCGTTCACGCTGCTGTTGCAGCAAGTCTTACAAATAGTTATTGCTTTTATGCCATTTTACCAATCCTCAGGGAGTTGAGATTGCCGGACGTCAATGCACGTTGAGTTACTGTAGCACAAATTCTTTGCAGAAGTTGAAAGTCTTTTCGCCAATGTGAAACTTACTTTTTGCTTTTGTTGCATTATGGCGTGCTCTGCTGCTGGTCAATGTGGCTAACTTGCCGCATTAGTTGCTTAATTTTGTTTAATATACCACAAAATCGAGTTGCCAGACAAAGTCCTAACTGCCCGAAAATATAATTGGGGAGTTCACAGTTCCATGCTATCTAGTGTGCTTTCCTTGCCGCCTGCTAAATTAAACCACTTTGCCATCTGGCAACTTTTTTTGTTGTTGCTTTGCACGCAAACAAAAAATACCACTAGTTGATAAAATTGCCAAGCGTTGGATCGTGTTTTTCTTTCGTGATAAGCTAGCATTTCTCATCAGCTGTTTTATTCGCGAAAATGGAAACAGATTTTGAGCACATTTTATTGAATTCGTAGAGAATAATCACACACTACTTCCATTTTGATGGAATATTGCTTTTTGCGAGAGTAATAAATCCTTAATAATCGATTGTGGCAAATTAAGAATGGTCCACGAAACAGGGGCGCTCAGAGTTTTATTTTACTATCGTGCTAAAGTTGCCAGATGGGAAATTTAGAAGGAAACTGTGAATACCCTAAATATATATATGTGGTAAATGGCAACTAAAGTTATACCGAGTAACTTAATTTGTTAAGGCTATTATCTAAATGTTCTACCAATCTGTTATATCCTTATATCTGCTTAATAACTATGTGTAATTCCAATTGAAGTGCCTTACATACTCATATCATCATTTTGTCCGTTCATATTATTAAAACGATTCTTGATATCAAATTCTGTTCCTGTTTTAAAGATATCCATTAAAAGTTTTGTAGAGATTTGAGCAGTAGCTCCTTCATATTTGTAACTATGACTTATATGTTTATTAAAAGTATGTGAATATTAAAGCAAACTTGTATAAAGAACTTTATGCGTTTATGTAGATTATGATTATGTAGAGCAAAGAGATTCCCATCTATTTACATCTCTAGTAAAATTACAGCTAATGGCATAAAAATCGTCTGCAAGCTAATTTAGCTGAAGTACAGACATTATTTTGATTTCAACTGGTGCCATTTTACGCTGTTCTCCATCAAGCCCTCAGTCAATTAGCATCAGTGCATGCGATTCTAAGGGTTATAAACGCATATAGTACTATATTACTCTAGTGGTTCCGTTCAGCAATATAAACTGATGCTATTTGCACTAACCTCACACAAAATTGCCAACCACCACACATCCAGCTGGAGGATGCCACTTTACGATGCGCGGCATTAAAAATTTTACATTTTCACATTTTTATATTTAGTGTCATTAATTCTTGATGACTTGACCATAAAAAATGCTCGAATTACGCACACATGCAAGTAAACGCATAAAAATATATACGATTAAGGATGCGGTAGTTTGTTGTTATTGTTAGAGTGCTAGTAGTGGTGCCTGCATTCAGGATAAGCAACGCCATTCCTTATTCTGGCTGATGGCTTTATATTTACGGCTTGAGTGTCTGCTGCTAGCGTCAGAGCAGCAGCGGAGCAGGAAGAGGTGAAGTAGGTGAAGTTTGCAGAAAATCGAAGCACAAAATATTTGCGCTACAATTTTTATTCGCTTTCGATGAATTCACAGGCGAATGATTATTATTTTTCTTCAGCGCAAACATATACACACACAGGCACACGCATAACCTATAAGCAGAACGTTTTTTTCTTCTTCTTGAGCGTATGTGCAGGCCACTGCTCGCTGGCTGAGTGAGTGAGAGAGTGAGTGAGCGAGGATCTTTCATATTTGAGTGCGCTCCATTTCGCATCGCTTGGCAGCATTGGCAGTAAACAAACAATGGCTGTCATGCCCTCCTCAATACGCTACCCTGCTGTCGCTGTCGCTGCTTTAGCACGAGTTTGTTGTTGAAAGTTTTTGTGTGTATGTGTGTTTGTTGTCGCCCTTTTATATGCCCTACCCTACCCTACTATAGCAACATAAATCGGCATAACAAGCTTGCGCAAAAACGACGACGACGTCTTCAACCTGCTATATAGAAATTATCGGCATTAATCCCAGAGTCGATCTCCGCTTTTTCGTTTGTTCATCTGTTCAACTTTTGGCACGAAGTAAGAGGTCACAATTTACGTTGTTCGACTTCCCCTAGAGCTGCTTCCCACATAGTATATTAGTACACAAAGAACATAAAGTCCTTAATATAGGGTTTCACTTTGTCGATGAAATCTGGCGACATTTTTTTGCAATTATTTTCGCTTGCATTTGTTACACTTTGGCATGGAACTACAGCTAAACAGACAGACAGATGAACAAGGGTTAATTGCTTCAACGAAAGCTTGGCAAGGTTTTTTTCAAGCTTTTCCTTTGCCGTTTGCTTGCTCCACTTCTTCCACTTGTGGTCTTTATTGTTTGTGTGCTGGTGTGTGTAGTTGCTTACTTCAATCACATTGGACCTCCTTTGAACTTGCCTGCTTTCATGTTTTCACTGCAATGTTTTCCTTTTCCTTACTTCCGCTTCCATTTTCCGGTTTTCATTTTGAAAAATTCCTTTTCTATTTAGCTGCAACAATTTTATTTCCGCTGGCACCCGCAACACGCACCGCGCGCATTTGTATGTGTTTATTGGGATACTTATTTTGTTAAGCAACAGCGACTACAGCAGAGATGAATGTGCGGTGGCGTCTTTGCTTTCTTTGAAAAATAGCTCAGCTCAGCTAAAGCAGCAAGCAATGGCGTTGCTGTTGCCACTGGTGTTGCTGCTGATTGTTGTTGTTGATGACGCTGAAAAATGCAGCAGCATTGCAACTCCATGTTTTCAACATCGTTCAAATTGTTGTTGTTGTTGTTGCTCTTGCACAAACGCAAAAGGACTTGTGCGTAAAAGGTTGTTGCTAATCATCTGGTGGCTGTTGGTTTTGTTGTTATTGTTAGAACGTTAACCATGAAGTTGTTGGTATATATGTATGTGTGTGTGGAAGTTCAATGTAGTTCAAACTGACCAGCTAAATTCTTAGTAACAGCAGCAACTACAGCTCGAATGCTTGCAATATTTGCCATCAAAATATTAAGCAAAAAAAAAAATGGAGAACGAGGAAAGAGAGTGAAAACGGAACAATGCATATACAAAATCTGAATAATATTTCATAATAAACGCATTTTCTTAATAAAAACAGTATAATGACTGTGGCGGAAATGAGTGTAAAAAATAGAGGCAGGGCAGGGGAGGTAAAAGAACATCGAAAAGAACAAGAAAATCATACAAAACAAACCGCTGACTTCATGAAAAGTGCACACGCACAAACCCAAATAAATGGAAGGAATGTAACAGTAGAGGTAACAGTGGAGAAGGTATTTGTTAGGTTGTCGTACTAGCGGTACTCACACGCGCCCATAATGAGCAACAATTTATCAGCGACGCGTCTTAGTTGAGGTACAAAAATAACAATAACAAAAATACCAAAACAAAAAGAACAAAAATGCAAGCACACAATTTTTCAAGCGAACGCATAAAGAAAGCGTGCTGGAAAAAAAGCAGCCGCAAGCATACACACACTCACAAATGCATGAAGGCACACAGATACTACGAGCACACACACTTAAAGTATTATCAGATATGCTAAAGTTGAAGCAAAGAATGCAGGCATCCGCAGGCACAAGACCGCAAGACCAGTAGCGCCATCTAGCCTAAAGATCTGGCAATTTGCAAAGGCACATGAGCGCACATACACATACTAACAAGCCAGTAGGGCCAACCGACAAAATACCTGACGGTGATTCCGGGAGTATCCATCGTATGGACTTGAGGTGGTTTTAGCGGGTTTAAGTCTCACGCTGACTTTGAGGCTTTCGATGCTTTCCTCCTTCCTCCTCGTTAAACCCGTTTTCATTCTAGGAATTCTACGTTTGCATTAACTGGTAAAGAAAGCTTGCTCCAAGTGCATAATTTTCCTGCTGGGTAGCTGACAACAAACTGACCTTCGCACAAGTTTGCATCCCAGCAACAGCAACATCTGCTGCTCCGTTGCAATTGTGACTGTCCGGTTTCGTTATATCGCATTGAGCATGGGCTAAAAATAGCTATCTACATAGCATGAATGGTCCTTCGGCAAGCCAAAGCATGGAACTCACTCTCGCACAGCCAGCCAGCAAATTTGCTATGTAATTTGCATTTGCAACTGCACAAGAAGCAGTGATGCTGCGTTTTTGCTGCTTTTTTAGGGCTTGTTGGAGAAAATTCTTATTCGCACACGCCAGCAAAATTATTAGTGTATTTTATAAGCTTTATTTTGAGAACTTCTTGTAAACTTAAATGTCCATTGTACTGAATCCTTGCTTCGTGCTTTGAAGTTTACTCACAACTTCAAAAAATTTTGATTTTTCCAAAGAAAAAATCTGCTATTGAAATCGGCCAAGCATAATTTAAAATTTCACTGAAATTGTCAGCTGCACACTTTCGAGAGAATCTAATCAAATGTTTATCACAAACAACTTGTCAATTGTGTCAGTGTGTTTGTCTAACAAGCAAGTAGAAGAATAGCTTCGATGTTTCTTTGCGGAACACAACTGACATAAATAAATCACACAGGAGGCAACTCTTGATTTTTTTTGGAACCTATCAAAGAAGTTGATTTATCAATGGAATTAATGCGGCGCAGTGTAAACACTCGAAACCACTCACACGACACTCGAGTCGAGTCGAGTCGACTCACTCACTCACGCAGTGCGGCTTGTTATCATTTTAAATACATCTCTTAATTAAGTGGCAGAGCCTGGCGGCGTGAATTTCACTCACATACCGCAAACATAAATAGGTGTGTTTGTATGTACTGATATGTGGTTGTGTACGTTTTAAAAAAGATTTCAATTTTCAACGGCTCTCATGTGGCCAGCGTACACACTCAACAGACTCACACAGACAGACACACACACAAACAAAGCGCAGCTTAATCAACTCAACTGCTTGTAACAATTGCATTTAATTGCGCACGTTTTTCACTGCTTTTTTCCCTTGATGGGGCTGGGCTGCTCTGTGCTTGTGAGTGCGCTCCACTTCAATTTCAAGTCGCTCACGGATAAAGCGCAAAATGATTTCAATCATTCTGTCTGTCAGTCAGGCGTGGCCACGCATGCGTGCCTTAAAATGTGACGACACTCGCTTGAATTTGCGCACAAACGTAGGCGTGCGTTGCTTTGAGAGGAAGTGCTTTCGACTGGAAAGGGAAGGCAGCTGCCAGTCATCGATTGCGTTTAAAATCAATTTGGTGATGAAGAAAAAGAGTGGCAAAACCAAAAAAAGGGAAAGTCACTAGCGCCATTTTTTCCACGTCTCATCAGTGGACAAAAGAGGCCCACTTTCCCCAATTCCTTTTTTTCTTTCTTAGTCGGAATAAGAAAACTTACCAGCACGCAGACAGGCAATTGTCCATTGAACTAATAAATAAATAATTATAGGATAAATTTCTTTTTGTTGGCAAAGAACTTAGTTGACCATACAATTTCTTGCTAAAGAAACAGAGTTCTCTACACATTGGCTTTTTGCCGCTTTCAAGAACATTTGTTTCAGGCTAATTGAAAATAGGCCTTTGCAGTTGTTATTGTACATTTTGAAACAATTTATAAGTTTAGCATAAATTTATAACTTTTCAAGATTTAAAAATCTTATCTTTTAATTTCTGAAGAGCTGAAAGCTTTTATTTCCCCTTTTAATTATATGAATTGTATTCTTATAATTATTAACTATAATAAATAAATAAATTTACAACTTGACGTCACATGTTGCCCACTGCCCCTTCCCCCCTCAACACCGCTGTGCGTCGCATTGCGGGCAATAAACTCATTTGCATTTCATTTGTTAACTTAGCAGCAGGCAAAGAAATTTTGTGGAAATGCGTGCCGCCGCCGCTTAAAAGTTATAAATCACGCAGACCCGACTTTTTTCGTTTTTGTATGCGGAAGGACGCGACGTACTTGAATCAGTTTTTATTTGTGCTACTGCTTAACATGCATTTCTTTTGCACTGTCACAAGGAAGAGAGGTTGTGAAGAGCCACTAGACGCCGTCCTAAAACATAATAAAAAGTTTAAGACAGACTGCTGAAGAAAAGTAGCGATTTAAGCGGAAATTTACGAAACACGCACACATTCACACAGCCAAACACAGAATGACACAAAAAGTGTCTCAATTTCAGCATGCCCCACGCAGAGTTGCATTTGTGATTTAAACGCTGATTAAACAGCAATCAAATCATGTTTTCCTTTCCTTTTCCGTTTGCTTTCTTTTGCCTGTTTGTTTGCATACAATTAAAAGGAAATTTGATATTTTTTCGTGTTTGTTTGCTACAGCGCGCGCTGTTATGTAAACATCTTAATTGCTTGTGACAAGTGTTTATCAATTTTTGACAGTTCCAAATAAAAAAAATTGTCAAAACAAATCATTGAAGTTAAATGAGAATGCATGGAGCAAGAGGGCAAGAAGTAGGTGAAGTGAATGGCCGTACATGTCGTTAAGCCAACAATTTGAAATTCAAATTTAAACTGACAAGTGTCTGACAGATCGTGGAACAGATAAATATTACAACAACAACAACAACAACGCATATATACAAAATTGTCAAAATGTGCTTCAACTTAACTGCTCAATTATGCTAATCAGCGAGAGTACAGCGTCCAGCTGGCATATGAATTGAGCTGAGCTATTATTAGAAAAACAACAGCATGCGCAACAACAACAATAAAAGATTCGCTTTCAAAAATGTTCGCTATAATAAAAGAAGCCATCAGTTGAATTGTTAAGCGGCGCGAGCTGCGCATGCGCGAACGAAAATGCCATTTCCTCTTGTTTTCAGCTCAGCTGAGAGTGCATTCAACTGTGACACGCATACATAAGCAAACTGTCACACGCATATGTATATTTTTTCGTGAAAATGCTAATTTGACCCACACACACACACAAACATATACAAATATACCTGTTGGTTTTTGTGTAGCTTCAAAAACAAATGCGCATAAATTTTATTAATTTGCTTAAAATTACCTTTTTTTTAAATGTGCGTTCTTCTGTTGCCGTCTCGCTCTGTTTGCTGCGTTTTGTGTGCACTCAATTTCCGTGCATGCTAATCAGCTTACATAACTTTAAAGCTCAGTTTTAGCTTTTTCGATTGCGTAATTCTTGTTAAATGCATTTTGCATTTATAATTAATTTCGTTCGTTGACATTCAAAGCAAGAAAAAATATGTAATATTTGAATTACGGTACTTGTGCGAGGCTTAAGAATAATTATTCTAGACCCTGCCTTTTTCGTTTTTTCGAAGAGTGGCAACATTTTTGAACAATTTTAAGCATGGCCGTGCAGAAATGTAAAATTTTGACTGCTCTATCAATTCTGAAAATTTGCATTTTAAAAAAAAGAAGAAATATGTAAAAGCTTTTTTTGATATATTGCAAGTTTTTTATGTCTGGAATATGATATGAATTTTAACGAAATTGAGCAACTGAAAAGCTAGAGTAAAAGAGCAGATTTCTTTTCTATACAACAACAAAATACATGAAGAGCCAGCAAAGTGACAAATGCATTTTATTTTTTAACAGAGCAAATCTGCTCTTTTACAAGTGTAGAATTCTGCCAGACCAGTTGCCATAATTTTTAAATACCGCTTGTTGTTCGACTTTAAAATGTTGATGTCGGAATTTTTTTGCTTAAAAGATATTTTTGAAACTTGATGCCAAAAAATGTTTTAAATATAGTTGCTTCAAATACAAAAGTGAGAGGTCTTTTGTGTAGAGACTGGCTTTATATAAAGCAACAGTTAAAGGGGCGGTTGGAAAATTATTTCTTTCTTTATAAATAGAAGCATGTGAAAAATGCAAAAAATGGAATGGAAAGAATTAAAAGCTAATTAACTGCCAGATTTTTTTGTTGCCTAAGCACACTAGATTCCACTTTTCTTGATTTTTATCTAAAAAGTGTACTCTAGCCAGTATTACTTTCTACACTATACAATTGTTGCCCACAGAAATGCATTGCTTCCACAGCCTGACATAATTTAGGATTGGCCAAGAAAATCTTTCAAGCGTGCATATAACTCTTTTGAAAGAAGTCACTGCCAAGAAATATATGTACACATTCTTGTGTGGGCAATCATTAGCAAAGAAGCGTGAAATGTTTAACAATCACAGACAAGGGGGCCAAAGGTAGAGGAAGAAGTTGTAAGAAACTTGGCGCGCCAATTGCAAACAACCTTTGCCATTGACTTTCGAAAAGGTTAAACTACCGCTTAAGGCCATAAGCTGCAGCAGTGTTTCGTAGTAAAAGAAGGAGTAAACATAACAACAAGAAGCAGAATAAATCTATATGACTACAAAGAAGAAGAAGAACGCAACAATGTTGGAGCAAGTGTTGCCGTTAAATAGAAAAGTCAAGTTTACACGTTGTTGTCAACAAGTTTTAGCCATGCACGGCGTAGAAGTTAATTAACAAGGAAACGTAGAGTGCAACGACAGTTGTCAGCGGCCAGCAACAGTTGACAATTGTCAGCAGCACGTCAACGACTTGAACATTGGCATTACCATTTTCAGCTGCTGCTACGAATGCGCATTTAAGCCATGGCAGCACGCTATTTGGCGGCGCTGCTACCAATGATTATGCCATAATTTGGCGCTGCATTGTTGCATTATGTTCTATGTCAGCAGTTCCCAATATTTTTTTCAATTTAAAGCATTTGATAATAAAATTTGCAAATTCTTTATTCCTTTTTATATGCACAACAAGTATTGCTATATCAATTATAATTTGTATGGGTATCGCCGCGAAGGGCAACTTATAAAACACAGAATATATATCCGATATGCCAGAAGGCACTGTTCAATATTATACGCCTACATTCACCTTTAAAATGTCAAGTCTTGACAAAATATCTATCACTTTTTTTTCAACTTTGTATTGTCTTTTTTAAAAAGAAAATTTGAGAACCGCTGCTCTTTATGTTATGATCATAATTGTGTGTGCTTGAACTTCTTCTTGTATGTATATGCCTATTTAAACCAAAAGCTCAAGTTGTGTAAGCCAAATGTAGAAATGCATAAGAAAAAGTAAAACTACCCTATGAAAGAAGTTAGTTATTTGGCAAAGGGTCTACATGCACACACCCACACACATGACATAAGCTACTACACATGCATATGTCGTTCCGCTTGTATTCTTCGGCTTGTTTATTTGCCGCTTGGTTAGCCACATTGACTTGTCATGAACCGCGCTCAGTGCACTGCCTTGAAGTTGGCTGTGATTCTTCCTCTTGTTCTTCTACTATTACATTTTACTCTTCCGCTGCTCTGTTCTTCTTCTTTTTACGCTATTTTTATTAAATTAAACATCATTTTTTTGTTTACCTTGCGCTAGTTATACGCTTATAATCTTTTGTCACCATGCTTAATGCGCTCTTGCATGTGTGTCCGTGTGCGTGTGTTGTGTGTGTGTATTTGTGTATTTTAGCTTGCTTACTCGTCGACTCGTTGGCTTGTGTTTGTTCTTTTGTTTGTTGAACTCATTCTATGCTAACGAAAATCTTCTTAGTTGGCAGCCCGCTCCACCTCTGCTCTGCAGCCTTCCCATGGCATATTTACCTTAGGAAATGCGCGGTAGTTCTGTTGACATTTCCACGCAGGGTTGAAAAATCACTTTGACAGTTCAGCGCACACACAAAACATAGCAACAACAACAACAACACGGCAACACACCTGTCGGGTCGTCTCATTAGTGTGATTTTTCTCTTCGTCGCTTGCTCGCTCGTTTTCTGCTTCGTCTGCGCAGCGTTTTTTAAGTGGGAACTGAAACTTTTTTTGGTTGCAACTAATTTTTGTGATTATTTCCAGCACGTTTTTCTCTTGTTTACTGTACTCCAGACAACCTCCCACCTTCGGCTAAACATATTAATTGGCAACAACTACAACGAAAAGTCTTACTAGCAATGCTGCAAAGTTATGTACAAATTGTGAAATGTCATGTTGTAGCAACAACAACTACAACAATGCAAGTCATTCAAATTCTTTACCAAAAAAGCATATTGACAGCGATGCTAATGAAACTGTAACGGTAACTACGACATGGAATTGCTTTTACTCAGCTTACCTGTAGTAATTACAACTGGCAATGCTGTTGTTGTACAATGTCTTAAGCTTTTAAAGTGGGAGTTCAAGTCAAGTCAACTTTCCAAATTACTAACGTCACTTGTGGTACAGTTTATCGAGCTCACTTTAACAATTTTTGACAGCCGCATGCCTGATGAATTTTTTTATCTGGCAATAATTTTACTCTTATGGCCAATGTCTTCAAATAGTTGGGCTTCATTGTGGAAAATGCTATTTTATTATTGAAAATAGATAGTTTTCAAAAAAACTTGATAGTACCTTCAACTTCAGTGTCGATGGCATTCCACTTGGCAGAGGCTTCATAAATGTTCGCATATTGTTTCAAATAAATATTTCTCTGAAATATTTTGACTGTTTTATAAATACCCAGCAGCAATTTAAGAAGTTGACAGAAAATTTTTCGCAGAAGCTTTTCTTCTGCACATGAACTTGGACCACATACGGTGCTCCTGAACCCGTCTGACTTGTTTAGGAGCGTCTGTCTTTTCAGGACTCGAACAGATCTTTATCAAGCCTCTTTGAAAATTTGTGAAATGCACCCAAATTCTGACAGATCATTACCTTGACTACTCCTAAAGGGAACTCTAACTGGCATCGCTAAGGCAGCCAATCAAATCCAACCTTTTTCTGCACATAAAATTTTAACTTCTTTTTAATGGTCTTACGATTTTTTCTTGTATCGAAATCTTCTTTCTAAATTATAGTTTTTTAAGTTATGTAATCGAGAAAAATTATGCTATATATAACTTCATTAATTTTTTTGTGTAACGGTTTATAGTGCCACATTTCGAGCGCACTAAAATTTTAAAATAAATGCCTTTTTAAATCCAAAATTTTTTGAAATTCATAGCTAAAAAATCTTTTGTTCAATTTGTGAATTTCATCTGCACAATTCCCTCTGACAATCTGACAAAGGTGCAACAGTGACAGGTGCGCAGAGAGACATTCATATGTCAAATTTCGAGGTGAAACCCAGCTTCGCTTGTTCGCTTGTTGCATGTTAAATCCTTTAGGCAATCCAAGCGATTGTGCTGCAGTGTTGCACAGCGCCAATATCAATTCGCAAGAAGAAGAAAGTCGGGAAGAAAGTGTTGCATTTGCACGTGCGAAAACTGTACAAAATTCGTAGTGACTGCACGCGCAAGTGACAAGCGGCAAAGGCGCGAGCAACAAGTTCACTTCACTTGACGCACGCTTATGAAAACTTTTTGAAGGTTTTCACAATTTGCGTTTTTTTTTCATGACGTTTTCTTTTGGCATGATTTAAGTTGGCAGCACTGCAACGAACTTTGAAATGCGCGCGAGTGTTTAGATTTAAAATGCGCAGCGGAAGAAACAATTTGTGCATTTTTATGAATGAGACAGTGAGAGCGAGGGCAACAACAACACGGCTGAAGGGAGGGGGCGGCAGCACGACTGCGTTGAAAGTGATTTGCGCTCAAGTGAAAACTTTAAAGATTTCGTAAATTGCTTTTTGGCATTTTATGCTGGCTGTTAGCAGATGTTGACAGCAGCAAAAAAGAGCGCGCGAGAGAGCGCACGAGAGTGGGAGTATTTTTGTTGTGCCGAGGCAGAGGCGGAAATGAAACTTCCTCAAATTGACATGCAAATGAAAGAAACCTAAATCATTCCAATGTTTAGTTTGCAAGTGTTGAGATGAGAAAGGAGCGGAAACTTTAAACGAAATTATGTGAAAATCAAATTAAAGCAACATTTGATGCGATTTATAGCAAAAAAACCTTTTGAAGTTGAATTATTAGTTTCAAAAAATAAGAGTTTTTGATAATACAAAATTAAACATCTTTAAGAGAATAAAATTCAATCATAATTATGTGGTAAATTGCAGAAATTAGCAAATAAACGAAAAGAAAGTAACTGATAAATGCTAAAAAAACAAATATTAAATTTATGAATATGAATTTGCATTAGATTTTTAAAGAAACGTTGTTTTACCAAAGACACGTGACATTAAAAAAACCTTTTAAATGCTGATCATAAAAATATGTGAAATGAAAATTACATTTAATGCTGCTATAAAAAGAATTTAAAAATACTTTATTTATTAATAATTTGACAAAATTTTCTAATAAAATTTTTCTCAACAAGTTATTAAAAGCCTATGCTACAAAAGTGCATCATAAAGAGCATGTCATGCATGCAAAGTGTCTTAAACAAAAACATAGCATAATTAATACTGAAGCAGAATTCTAAAAAACCTGTAATCCACGAAAGTGCCTTGTCAAAAACATGCAATTAAGTGCCTCACAGCAGCCAACAACAGCAACACATTAAAGATTGCAGCCGTGCCAAAAGAAATACCAGAAAATAACAGCAGTGCCTCATAAAACCTAATTAAAGGGTACAACTGCCTCCCCTTAACCCCCCGGTAGCAGAACGTAACTCGGCAGCGCAATGCGCCTCTTCAACGGCAGCACCACTGCTGCCACAGCAGCTGCCGCGACTCACGCCAGTGCTGCCACACTCGCGGGCAACATCATTGAAAACTCACACATCATGAGCGGGCGCCAGCACTTGCTCGACCTGGAGCCGGAGCTGCCGCGCACACCCCGCTGCGGCAAAAAGAGCAAGCAATGCAAGACGGCAGCCTTCGAGCACGCTGGCATCGCTGTCGCCAAGTCAAGGTCGCTGGAGCGTTACGCTCAGCCGCCACACACCCTGGCGCTGGAGGCGGCCGCGCACACGCTGACGCCCAACTTGAATTCGCGCCGCCGCTTTCTGTCGCCCTTCAAGTCGATGAAGCGCCGCAGCCGCAGCAGCAGCAGCAGTGGTGGCGGCAGCAGCCGCTGTGATTCGCGCGACGTGACTGCTGCCGCCGCAGCGACCGCAGCTGTCGCCTTTCGCATGCCTGCCAAGCAGCCGCACTTGCATTCGGCCAGCTCGCAGAGCGGGGACAGCGGCACAGGCGGCACCGAACTCGAGCAGGACTGCAGCCGCACTTCGGCGGCGGACAGCAGCCAGATGAGCCTCAGCTACTCGCAGCTTAGCAGCGGCAGCAGCGCGGCCGACGATGAGGCGGAAGAGGCCAGCGAGGCGATGCTGGCGGCCAGTGTGTTGCCACATGCGTCCAGTGTTGCCAGTGTGCAGCGTGCTGCCAGCGAGCATGAGCAAGCAAATGTTGAAGTGGATGCAGATTTCAATGTGTCCTGCGTCGATTTCGATGACACACTCTCCGAGGAGCACTTCTACTGCGGCGATATCACGCTGGTGGACGACACCTACTCCAACTACGATCCCAAAAACGATGCGGAGCGCATGTTCCAACAAGTTGTGGGCATATTGCGCGATGAAAAAGAGGTTGGTTTGTATGTGCGCAGCTCAAGTTTTTAAATATATAGTATATATATCATGTCTTGCTGTATCTCATTGAGTATTAAGATAATTTTATATTTTATTAGATAAGATTTTTGTGTGTGGGGATTCTGTCTGCTAGTCACCGTGATCTGAAAGTCTAGTTTAGGATCTTCTGAGATGATTCAGGCATAAATGTATTAGCTATCCTGTTGCCTTCCACTTGTAGTTTTTTTCAGTAATTTTAAGTTTTCTTTAGAAATTTTAAGTTCAAAAATGTTAATTTACCGCATTATTTGAGGGTTTTTATATTGATGGTATCCAAGGTCCTAGATATATTTTACGTGGCTCCAATTTAAGCAGGTGCTTCTGCCTTAAAGCTTTCTGCTGTTAAATTATTTATCATAGTAGTATAGTATATGTAGTAAAGTCTGCTACCGAAGAGCGCTTCAAAATTATATATGTATAATTTTTGAGTGACTCACAAGCCGACGATTTGACATACATTCAGACTTCAATGATTCAGTCAAAAATAATATAGCATATGAAATAGAATTTGTCTCTAAGGAAGGAAAGAAAATTAAAGCTTTTAGATTAACAGCTCGATTCTGGGGTTCCTGCCACAGTTTAATGCCTTACAAATTTTAATTTTATCATACGGAAATATTGTTTGTATGCTTAACGCGCTTAATGACACTATAATTATGAGTTCCACCTAGTGTGCAATTTATTAACTTGATTATGCTTTATCGATAAAGCGCTGAAATGTGCACCGAGCGCATGCAACAAGAAAAATGCTCTTGTCTGTCACGACTGTCAATTGTATTATCCACATTTGCCCGCTCACGCACTGCTCACGCATTTCCTCATGCATTCCGTTGTCATCAGCTGGTGCGTGTGCATGTGTGTGTGTGTGTTGTTTGTAGGGGTGTGTGTGTGTGTTGTTTGTAGGGGTATGTGAGCGTGTGGCGCAAGGGTGGTGGCTGGTACGTGGTGGCCGATTAACTGTAGCAAGTGTGCGTAATGCGCACGCAAAATTATATATTATAAAGCTATTGTTAATGCGTTATTGTTGGTTGTTGTAGTTGTTGTTATTGCTGTTATTTAAAGCTGTGGTTAATTGCATTTTTTTTGTACAGAAAACTGCCAATAACAACAAATACTTTATCACGTTTGTATATGCAAACAGCTTATGCGGCAAAAGTGCGTACCGACACGCGTGAAAAGGCGATAATTGCACGCACATTTCAATTGTCACTCTTGTGGGCAATACTATATTTTTTTTAAACCATTTTGTAATCTTGTAATGAGCTTATATTTTTTATGACATTTTTTATTTCCTGCTTATTATTTCCGCAATTATGCATTGTTTAGGCAGTTCGATATGTAACTGTGTAATATTTTTTAAACTATTTTACAAAAGAGTTCTGAGGCTTAAGTTTTTAACCCTCTAGTTCCCAAGTAGGCCTGTAGAAATCCTAAGCTTGGAAAAATTGTGTAGATGACATGCTATAATTTTTACAGCTGATTTTTTGCATATAAACTGAGCAATAACCGCTTCTACACCCACTATCTTTAACAAACATTGCTGCTACAACATTGAAACTAGCTCCATTAACTTTTTAAACGAGCTACGGAACTAACGGCTTAATTTGTTAGTCTGCAATCGTTTAAAGCTCTTCTGCAATGCTCAACAGCTTCTGCAATTTTTACCGTTCAAAGTGTTAAACAATGCTTTTCAAAAATCGTCTTATTCGTTTCTTCAAAGCTAGCAAAACTGCAACTTTATGCGTATATAGGTTTTTTCGAAATTTTCAATTGATCATCTACCAAAGTTGTTTAAACATAATTATTTACAACAGAAATTAAATGCTCACTCTGCAGTCTTTGCTGCAGTGTGACTTGCAAACATGAACTTTTATAACATTTCTGTCTTTGAAAAGTTATAAGCAAAAAAAATTTCTCATTAAATTTTACACTTGAGCAATTTTCTGCAAAAATTATCAAGCATCGAAAAACTCTGAAAATTTCATTTTACTTGCAGTTAAAATTACAAAAACATTCCAGCAACTATGCAATCTTTCTAACCGCTCCCATTGCCCATGCATGAAGGCTTTCTTGGCTTCCTAGCAAAATTGCAAAAACAATCTTTATCTCTCTCTACTTCTCACCGCTACTTCAGCCCTACAATGTTGCTATGAAATGTTTCGCTGCAAATTTTTTGCTTTCTTCATCTAAGCCGCTGGTTTTTGTTGTTGTATGCAAGTTTTAATTATGAAAAAGTATGATGCCTTTTTTCTGTGCACATTTTTTATAAGGCATCTCAAGCAAAGAAGATTGTCTCAGTCTTGTTCACATGCATGTGCACTGGCCAACGCACTCCCTCTACCGCTTAATGTTCGCCGCTGAATTCGCATATCATCCACTAACTTGACTATTGTATCATAATTGAATAAATGACATTAAAATGTGCGCGTAGAAAATGAAGAGAATGGGGCACTTGGCGAAGAATGAAGCCGTTTGATGCAAGCTGTTGGTAGAAATGGCTAATAGTGACGCAAAACGGAAGCAGAAGGCACTTGAATGGCATAAATGTCATCGTCAAAGCAGCGCAGAGGGGAAAGCTGAAAGTGTTCATAAAAATAATCAAGTTAAAGTAGCTCTGAGTGGGGGATAAGTGGTATTTTGACACACTTCATATACAAGTTTGACACTTGAAACAATTCCAATTCAGTGAATTGCGAACGCTTTCACCCACTTCAATTGGGAATCAATTGGTTAAGGGCGAAAAATTGACAGAGATATGGTACAATACTTTTAGTTTTTTGTTATCTCTTTAAGTGGTCGAAAATGCTTTGAAAGTTGTTTGAGAGTGACCAATTTTAAAATGTTACTTATTTTATAGTCATATAGTAACTTTTTGGAAGAATAGTTTTAATATAATGCGTGGTATATATAAACAGCACCAACAATTACTATAAAAGTCTTCAACTCGGAATATACAATAAAGGCATGAGCTCTCTGCCAGAGCCTTTACCCAATTCTCAGTTTTTTATTTGTATGCATTTACATGACTTCACCTCAAATAACTGCACAACTTCGGCACGACAGTGCAATCAATTGAAGCAGTACTTTACGAAATTGCTTTTTGCATGGCGCTACCGGAAATTCCTCATCCTCCGCACCACAACCCCACCCCACGTAATTTCTTCGACACAGACGCCAATATTTACTCATATGCATACTTCGGCAATCTGCATTAGTATGAGTGCTTGCTTGTGCTTTGCGAATATGCCTTGCCTGCACACATACACACACTCGCAAACACACAAACACAAGCGAGCACCGCAGGCCTTGATCGCTGCAATTTATGCAGTTCTGTGTCTGTGCATAGGCCTAAAGTGCACATACTTGAGCGTACTTGCAGATAACAAGATAAAATGTAAATATTTATGAGATAAACTTTATTTTATGTTTTTGTGACTGTGTGTGTTTGTGTGTCTGCCTGCTGCAGGGGTGTCAATTTTAATCAAGAAATCCCCCATTTTATGGAATTTTCGATGATTAATGGGAATGGAGAAATTACTGCAATATTTCGAAGCACTTTCTTGAAAAATTTATAAATAAATAAATATGCCCGTCTGGGCTTAGGCCCTCGGTTTATTTGACCACAAGTTAATGGGACCTACAAATTTTTTTGTAGCCATATTCGATTGGGATTGAGTAGCTTTTTGTTCATGAAAGATCAGACTGTCTATAATAAAATTTAGTGAACATAAAATTATCATAATTATTTCTTAGTTCTATTTAATTCTTCTTTTAAATAATTCACATACTATTCAAAATTCTTCGGTAGAAAAAGCCTTATTTAGTATTTTGAAACTTAAAAAGTTAAACTTTCTGGTATTTCCAAAATTTTTTTAGGGTATTTAAAAACAGCTGTTGACATGCCTGTTCCGTTTGTGCATGTGTGTGTGTGTGTGTGTGTGTATATGCCTTGCAAAAATTATAATTGCACTGAAATGCAAATTGACACCTTAGCTAAGCAGACCACTTGCCTTTCACCTCCCCTGCCGCACAAAATAGAACACACTCACTTTCGCAAAATGCAAATGCACGCTACAATCGTCATGCGCTGCAATTATCATATGCAAATTTGCAGCTTTTGAAGCTGTAAAAGCATTAAAGTTCTATAGTTGTGTATAAAAGTAAGTTAAAAAAAATTGCTCGTATGTCAGAAAACGGGTTAAAGTGATGTGCGTTAACCACAAAACTCACTTTCGCACATGTGACCATGATAAATAATTGCGCTTATGCGGTAACATTATAGCACACACACACACACACACACATATGCATATACATATGTAGGCACGCATGCACACACGCTAATGCACAATGCAACTAAATGTATGCCATTATTGTTTCCAATATTTCCTGAAAATTCTGTGCGACAATTTTATCATACGCCTTTTCACTCGACAGCAGCGGCAAATAACCAGCATCATGGCACGCCACAAAAGTTCCCATGCGCCGCTGTCTGGATTTTAACCGCCCACCATGCCATCACTTTGCCCAACTAAATGAAAGCACACCGTCGAGCGATGACAACTCGTTGTTGCAATTATATAAATTGCAATTCATTTTATAATTGCTACATTTCATATGCCATGGCAACACGAACCTGCACACTTCCTCATATACAAATAAGTATACAGAGATGCACACACACGTAGATAGGGAGACCTTTGAATTGCACGAGCTACATCTCTCAGGATGCTAAATTCGAGCTTCGGAACCGATTGATTATATTTTTTTGTCATTTTTCCAGTGTAGAACAACGACGAAATTCTTAATAAGCATAGTTCCATATCAACATCGATAGCAAATGTGTAAAAAATTCAAAAAATATCATTTTATAATAAATCCATTAAGGATAATTGATCGATTCAGCGACTCAGCGACTCAACTGTGAACCTGTAAAACTTTTAAAACCTTCAAATCCTTAGGCCTTTTCCCTAAAAAATCCTTGACTACGTTTCTGTGTCAGGCGCACTTCAATAATAATGGTGCTGCTGTCGGCATGTGTACAAACATACACACAGAAATACACACTGCTAGAGATATACATTTTAATGCACACACTCATCTGCATATACTATATACATAATATATGTATTTTGGAGCATCCATCCATGTTGTAGCAATTAAGCGCAGTAATATTTGCAACTAATGCATTAATCAGCTTGCAATATTGCTAGGAATAAAATGTATGATTTTCTATCTAATCTTAAATTTTGTTTGGAGTTGTTTTTTTTTTTTTGTTGGAAGCAACCTCAACCTCAAAATTTCCAAAATTTACTACTTATGTTTTTGATTCCTTTTTGATGGGCGTCTCAATTTTAGAAGTAAAAATTCTTGAAGCAATCTAATCTTGGTTGCAGCAACATTTCGCCGGTCTGCAGTGAATAAGTGCGAATATTTCCTATAACGGCTTGATATGTATATTTTTGTCAACAAAGCAATCTTTTAAGCGGAACTTGGTATCTGCATAGTTTTAGCAATCATTTTCCTTAAATATTAATTGCAGCTCTTTTGAAGTGCTTGAAATCGATTTAAATTTTCATTCGGTTTCAAGTTCGAGCCAATACTAGAAATAAGCATAGATACCAGCTCATTCATTTACCTTTGTCTCATAACAATTTTAAAGCATGAAAAATAAAAATATTTATTTCAATTTTACTTCAAGAATTCTTCTTGTTCTTATGCCCAAACTTTAAGCAATAACGTCTTCCCTTTTCATTTTGCTTTAAATTTTATTTGAATTTCACTTTCATTATCGCTTTAGCTGTCATTTGTTATCACACTACACACACTATACTATCAATAAAATATTAAAATTGTCTGTTACTCTCGCAGTATATTTATTTGATCATGTATATCTTATCAACGGCTTTCTTTTACAAAATTTAAATAAAAAATTTTGCCATCGCTTTCACGATTTGTAAAATAACAATTGCTGCAAAACTGGGTTTTAAAGGCTCAGCTTCGATTCCGATTTCATACGATCTCCTCTTGCACCCTTAACAATTTATACATTTTTCTACACATAAGAAGATATACTTACATATATATATATGCACATATAACATAATTTAAACAGCCTCATTTCTGCAGCTCCTTTTCGCGGTCTGCTTGAACAAAAAGTTACCAATGCTCTTAAACATTTTAATCAGCATTAACAGTTTGCTGTAAAAATGTTAAATGTAAGGAATCCTTGCGAAAGATATACATGCACACTAACATCAACACACAGACAGAATTATGTTTGTATGCGCAAGCGAGTGCGCAAAAGTTGCGGAAAATAAAACTAAGTGAAAAATGCGAAAAGCAAAACTGTGCAATTTAATACGCTTCTGCTGCGCTGCAGCGCCGCGGCGGAAAACAAAGACGCTTGCCAAAGTAGCAACGCTCCTTTGGAGGGGCTCGCTGTCAGTGCTTAACGGCGCAATGCGCAGCGGGAGTGTGCAAGTTTTATAGCATCCCTTTCATTCACGACTTTATTTTTGCATAGCCTTTTCCGCGCTCTTTATTTCGCGCTTCCGTTTTTCCTCCCTTTTTGTTGTATTGAGCTTATTAAAAGCGCCTTTTTTGCAGCCATTTTGGCGCAGCGCAAGTAAAAATAGCAAGTCGAAAAGTAACAATTAGAAGGAGAAACGGAAAACGCAAGTATTTACGTTGCATTATCCAAAGGGGATGCAGCCGCGAAGTGCAGAGATTGTGTGCTTGCAAGGGGCTGAGGCAGCAAGCAAGCGCGTTAAAGTATAAAATGCTATGCTCGCTGGCAGAACCGCATAAACTTGTACGTTACGTGAGTGTATGTGCGCTTTAAATGCTGCCGTCGCACTTATTTGCAACAAATTTATATGATTTTAACTTTAACAATTTTCATGCAAGCTTTAAGCTAGAATCGATGGCATAAAGGAAAAGAAATTGTATTGAACTTTTAACTGCATAGAACAGATGTTTTGAAAATAAATTCACTTTTTAACACGATTTTGATATTTAAAGTTTTTGAAATTCACACTATAAAAAGTCACTGCTTAGATTTTCTGGCTAAAACCGTTATAGCCGTTATGACTTTGCCCAAGGGAGCAATAAATCTAACTATTGTTCTTGTACACTTCATCACTTTGTTTAAAACAGAAATAGACAGCGCGTTTCTTTTCTCTTTGGCAATAACTGCAAGCATACATTATTCCAGCAATTTCAATTGATCTGCCATTAAATGTAATAAAAACCATAGATTCGAAAAAATCAATATTGCTGCTAGTATTGAATTTAGCATTTAGCAAAATCATAATTTCATTTTCTAATAATTTCAAAGCCAGCCAAAGGCAACAGATACAAAAGGGATTCAACTTTAACTCATTGTACAAATCATTGCAAGAATGCCTTTTTAAGTTAGAACTTCTGCTCATAGAACTTCAAAGTAAGCTATCTAATTAGCTGCAAGTGAATATAATCCATGTCGGCTGCCGGGCTAGTAAAGCGGATTATAGAGAACTGCCGAGTTGAGGCTTTGCCGCTCAGAAACCGCAGTGTAAGTTACACATAATGATTCTAAAAACTAAAGGCTTCCTTTTGTGGCTGTGTGTGCTACCACCTTCCACACATGCTAACACACACACATGCATTCATGACGCACACACATGTGCAGAGCTGCGGCTCAGGAAACTCGAAAGTTGCACACACAATTGCATGAACTTTTCACAATACTCGTACGCCTTGCTTATTGAAACTTGTGCGTGTGAGTGTGTGTGCTATTGCCGTTAAGTGTAAGTGCATTTGCTGCTGATTGCATTGTTGCCCCAGTGTGGCAACACTCTGTCCGCACTTGCCACACGCATTGGCACCTGCAAACCCGCCTGCACACTTGCATATTTGCCGAGCTTCCGCAAAAGTGCTGACTGGAGTGGAGAAAGCAGATTTGTTTGGACAAGATAGAAAAGGAAGCCATAACTTTGCAGGATGAAAATTGTAAAAAGTTGTCCTTGTGGCTGTTGCTGCGACAAAACCCCTTACAAATGCAAACAAATGAGATAACGTGCCACAACTATTTTGTATTCTCAGCAAACCCAGCAAAGTTTTGCAATGATTTGTATATTTGCTAGGCCAAACTTGCTGAGCCAGCTTATACATAGCTTAAGTTTGCATTGCGATGCAGAAGTTCTATTTGGGGGAAAATTATTTTCATTAAAAAATCAGTTTTTGCAAATTTGATCAAATGTTTATAAACTCTCCAGGCGCATGTTAAAAACGTTTCACTATGTCGACTGTCAAATGGAATTGAAAAAAAATATATTGAAATTCATAAGCACTTTCTTTTTCCAACTCGAATATACACTTATACATATGTATATCAATTTTACATTTCTGCTATTTTTACTAATTTTTATTTGATTCAATGTTAAAACGGTTAAATGTATCCTGGCAACAAAACCACTGCCTGTCAGAGTTATGCTATAAATCATATTTTCAAATTGTAGAGCGTTTCATTTAAGCACTTCACTATAGAAAATATCAATAGTTTAAAAATGCTAAGTTCTTCTTTCAATACTGCCAAAGGACTTTTTCTTTGCATTCATTTGCGGCAGGCCGAGTTGCCCCATTTTAGAGATTTCTATGCCACATTTTTAATTGTATTTCTAAAGGCTTCTATTTTTGTTGTTGCTGCTTCTACTATGACTTCCGCTTGCTAACGGCACTAATGCTTTTCCATTTGCCACACCGTTACAGCCCCGCCCGCTCTCTTCACTTTCTCGCATTCACTTTTTCTCTTCCTTTCCCCCTTTCTTGCTGTTTGCGTGGAAATAATGAAATTCAAAAGTTTTGACATGTCTTCCTTTTGTATTCTCATAACTTGCTTTATATTGTGCATATACATATAACATCCTTGTTGCTGCTGCTTCTTCTAATGTCACTTTTAAAACTAATATTACAACAACAACAAAAACACACAAAGCTAACGAGCCAGCAAAACTGCGGAATGAAAGTGAAAAAGGACGATTCTGTCGCAGCTGAGTAGGGAAATGCAATGTAAATGCAACTAAAATGAAGGAATTACTTAATTATATGCAACACATAGCAAGGACGCACGGGGCAACAACAATAACAACAACAGCAACAAAAGGAAGCGAAAGCACAGACACAATGCAGGAGCAGCCACGCGCAGACACACACAAAGAAAACTTGCATGTTCTCTACACACACATACAAGACGGTACACACACACACACGGGCAATGTCATAGATATGCCCTTGTCTTTTTGTCTGTGCGCTTGTCCATGTTTATGTAAGCGGCGTAGCTGTGTGCGTGCACTCACACAGAAACGTGTTAGTAATGCTGCCGTAGGATATTGCGTGCAGATACTCAAAGGAAATTGCTTCATAACTTTTGAAGCTACACATGCTTGAGCATCTGTAAATGAATGGAGAACTTTCAAAAGGGGGCATTTCCATGCCATGATGACTAGCAGCCTGGGGCTCTACTCAAAAGGAATCGAATCTAATCTGGTGATGGTAAACAAAAATCAAGTTAAAATATCGAATTAATTAGTTGAAGCCAACTAATCAAGAATTCAATGGCGCTAACTTATGTCTCTAACAACAACAACAAAATATAATCGAAGTCAAACTAATCGAAACACTGGTAGCGACAACTAAAAAATTAATTAAATATTAGTGCAATGTAATTTAGTTTTTGGTAATAACACATCAAATGCCGTCGACTAAAAGTTGTACTAAATGGCTTTACGATAATGGAAAATAAGTCTTTTATCTTTGGTATTCTCTTTCTGTTTTTGAAATGTTTTGCATGTTATGTTTAGAATCAAATTTTCTCTAAATTGTTTAAAGCTCGTTTATGCTGAACTAATAAATTAGTAAAATTCGTGCGCTTTTACTAACTAATTAGTTAAAAATTAGTCAAATTATCTGTACGGTTTCTAAGCATTTTATATGAGTGTGCGAAATGTGCATGTGTTTGTGAATGTGTATGTGCTAGCAGCGCCAGCTTACTGCCTGACCGCCCGCCCGCATACTGCTGCATCTGCTTCAAAGCCGCAGGGCTGCAAGTCCATTGTGCTGCTTCTTTTGAAGCTTATTGTGGAAGTTACTGGAAATTAAATTTTATCGTTGTTGTTGTCATTGTGCTGTCGCTTCTGCTGCTCGCTTACGTTGCTTGTATTGTTTTTGGCAAACAAAATTATATTCCAGATATTATATGCAAATTAAAAAGAAAACTTACAATCATCTGATGAATTGTTGCTGTTTTACTCTTCCTTCCCCTCACTGCTACAGACAGGAAAATATGAGTAACTGGAATTTGCAATTTTGGCTAGTAATTGCTCAAAATGCAGTCGAACAAGAAATTCCACTTAAATTTTAGTGTATTATTTAAGAAAATTGCATTCTAGATTCCTGCTCCGTTAGCAATTTTCTAAGAAGAATTGGGGGGAACAATTAACAATTTTATGCAATATCGACTGATAATGAAATGATTGCTTTTATATTAGTAATTCCAGTTTAACATTTATTTAAGTGAATAGCTCGAATATTCATACCACAAAACTTTAAAAAGAAAACAGCAATCTAACACTAATATCTTTTACAGTCTGATAATAATTATATAAACCCGAATTAGATAATTCTACAAATGTCTACAAATGAATTTAATTTCATTATTTTTCTTGCCTCTTTACAGAAAATGCGTCAATTCCAAAAAATACTTGAAGACTTGAGCTCCCGTGTCGGCTCGGCTGAGGCCACATCAACGTCCTGGATGCCACCGGCAAGCGCACAAGAGGCCTCCGACCAAATGCAACACTTGCAACGTTTGCGCGACAAAATGACCACGGCCGGTGCGCTGCTGGATGACTGCAACGAGCAGCAGGCCTTCTTTACCGCCAATCAGGTGCTGGTGCCAGCGGTTTGCCTCTCAAAATTGGAGGATCTGAATACGAGGTGAGATTAATACAAAATTGTACAATAACTGTTGATTTAAACGATCCCGTCCTCGTCAAATTATATTGTATTACAGAATGAAATTGCTACAAATTGCCATGGACGAACGACAGAAGATACTTTGCAATGCGGGCGCCAATCAGCCCATGGAAAACGGCGAAGACGGACGCAATACATCGAACAGTGGCACAATTGGGCCATTACCAAATCTGGGACAAAGTGTCAAACCGCCCTGGGAACGAGCAACGACAGCTGCAAATGTGCCTTACTACATCGAGTGAGTGTCCAGAGCACGCTCTCTTGGAAATATAGCATAAATTAGATTGTATAATCTGTAATCCAACTACGCAGCCACGAACGCGAGACGACACACTGGGACCATCCCGACATGATTGAGCTGATGAAGAGTCTGGCCGATTTGAATGAGATACGCTTCTCGGCTTATCGCACGGCCATGAAATTGCGCGCCGTACAAAAGCGTTTGGGTAAGTGTATCCTTTCTCATACTTCGCTCTTTCGGCCTTGCAGTCGCGCCGCTGCTTTGGCTCATTATTTCATACTTATTGCGTGTGTCTTGTTGCAGCTCTGGATCGCATCGCCATGTCCACGGCCGTTGAGTCGTTCGATCGCCATGGACTGCGCGCACAAAACGACAAACTAATCGATATACCCGATATGACGACGGTGCTGCATTCGCTTTATGTGACAATCGATAAAATTGATTTGACGCTAATGCTGGACCTGGCCATAAACTGGATCTTGAATGTTTACGATTCGCAGCGCACTGGACAGATACGCGTGCTTAGCTTTAAGGTGCGTTAACCAGCTTCCTATGCCCATGTATAGAACTTCATCGATGTGATTTTGTGTGTCGCCTTCTCAGGTCGGTTTGGTGCTGCTCTGCAAAGGACACTTGGATGAGAAATATCGTTATCTGTTTCGTTTGATTGCCGATCCGGAGCGTAAGGTGGACCAAAGAAGACTGGGCTTGTTGTTGCACGACTGCATACAGGTGCCACGTCAGTTGGGCGAGGTGGCCGCTTTCGGTGGCTCCAACATTGAGCCGTCGGTGCGTTCGTGCCTGGAGCGTGCGGGCATTTCGCAAGAAGGTACACAGCTCTCGACACTTTGCCACAACTTTTAGCAAGTTTAAGCCATAACTTTCGCGCTCTCTCTCTCTCTCTCCCCCCCCTTATAACAGCCATTGATGGCAATCAGGAAATCGGCGTCGAAGCGCAACACTTTCTGGGCTGGCTGCAACATGAACCGCAAAGTTTAGTCTGGCTGCCAGTGTTGCATCGTTTGGCCGCTGCCGAAACGGCAAAGCATCAGGTAAAATTTGCTTAACAAGCAATTATTACACCAATTGCCACAAACACTTTGCCAACAACACCGGCCTCCCTCCCCTCTCCAAAAGTTCACAACAGCTCATGCCACATTTTCTTTTCTCCCTTTTGGCTTAGGCCAAGTGCAACATCTGCAAGGAGTATCCGATAGTTGGCTTCCGCTATCGCTGCCTCAAGTGCTTCAATTTCGACATGTGCCAAAAGTGTTTCTTCTTCGGTCGCAATGCCAAAAATCACAAATTGAGTCATCCCATGCACGAGTACTGCACAACGGTAAGTGCCAACCGGCAGCTCCTCCGTTGCCAATGGCTCCAGGCAGCGCCGACACCAACACCAACAACGTGCTGTAATCTTTGGCGTCTCTTACCTTTCTTTTTGCTTTGTCCCGTTTTTTGCAGACAACCTCGACGGAGGACGTGCGCGACTTTACACGCGCTCTGAAAAATAAATTCAAAAGTCGGAAATATTTCAAGAAGCATCCGCGTGTGGGTTACTTGCCAGTGCAGAGCGTGCTGGAGGGTAAGTTACAAGTGCATATTTGATTAGTGCTCATTACATTAGTGTGCGTGCATGTGGAGGGAGTGTATGAAAGTGCTTGTCAATTATAGTGATTCCTCTGATTAAGATAAAGCGGCATTTTTTATGTTGGCTTTCAGCTTAGAATAAATTTTCGAAGCATATTTCTTCAAGTGTTAATAACTTTCGATGAACTTATAGAAATTCTTTCAAATATGCCTTAAGTATACGTCCTCAGATGCTATGTATAATAAAATTAAGTAACAAGTCAAAAATATATATGAATCATATATCGGTTAAGCATATGTTAGTATAAAGACCCGAACTTTTTTAAGTTCTTCAGAAATCTTGCAAAATGAACAATATTAATGTATGTACTTAACTATATCGAAATAAATATTATATATTTTTTTGCAAGAATACCACTTCACAATTAAGAAAAAAAAACACATACGAAATTCCATATTCATTACAATTTTCCGTGTTTAGGTGATGCCCTCGAGAGTCCCGCCCCCAGTCCACAACACACCACCCACACCCTGCAGAACGACATGCACTCACGCCTCGAAATGTATGCGTCGCGTCTGGCGCAGGTCGAATACGGCACTGGGTCCAACTCCACGCCCGACAGCGACGATGAGCACCAGCTGATCGCGCAGTACTGCCAGGCCTTGCCGACGAACAACGGCAGCGGGCCGAAGTCACCAGTGCAGGTAATGGCCGCCATGGATGCGGAACAGCGCGAAGAGCTGGAGGCTATCATACGCGACTTGGAGGAGGAAAACGCCAGCTTGCAAGCGGAGTACCAGCAGTTATGCACCAATCAGAATAGCACCACTCCCGACGACAACGGCATGCAACACTCCAACTCAGCCATGGGCGGCTTGGCGGCGAATGCCGGCGGCCAGGGAGAACATGGACAGGTGAGTTAGAGCAAATTGATTTCATTCAGCAAAATGCTTAATTACTCACTTCGCGCCGTTGCACAGGACATGATGGCCGAGGCGAAATTGTTGCGCCAGCACAAGGGCCGCCTGGAGGCTCGCATGCAGATACTCGAGGATCACAATCGCCAATTGGAAGCGCAATTGCAGCGCCTGCGGCAATTGTTGGACGAGCCAAATAACGCCGCCGTTGGTGCACCCGGCTCTGGACTCAACTCCAAGCCGAACACGCTGCAAACGCGCTCCGTGACCGCATCCCAGCTGAACACAGACTCACCGGCGAAAATGAATCATCAAAATGGCCACTTCGAACAGAATACAAGTGAGTAGCAAAAGGAAGCTCTTCTTTGTTAGAGAAAATATTTCCAAGCTGGCAGTGCGACCGCAGCCCGGAGCCGCAGCGCTCCATCTCTGCTATTGCATGTGAAACCTTAAAGTGCTAATATTCGTTTCATGAAAGATTAAATTGAATTTCATTACTGTAATGTAATGTAATACTTCCCCGATTATGTGTTGGTTGGGAATCGTTATATGTGATGTGTGCTATCCTGTAACTAAAATCCATCTAGTATATATGTGTACTTCAAAGTACTTTATCTTTTCTACATGTTCTTTATTACAGTCATAATTGCATTAGAGTTCAAGCAACCAGATTGATTGATATGACTACTCGAGTCATATACACATAATATACATACTAGAAGAAGTACCTTGAGCATATGTTCCCAACAATCTGTTTTTTTTCAATGTTGTATTCCAGTACATATTCGGTACTCGAATATAAGTGACCCATTAATGACTTCTTTGTTTTTTAAATAAGCAAACTCACGATTGGTTTCTGGCACAGGACTGTATATAAGCATTTTAACAAAAATGTGCAACAAATTTTGTAAATAATTAATTTAGATATTTACTGTTACCCATTACCCTACTTGCAATATTTTTGAAATAATCAAGTTTTTGGAAAATAGGTCATTCATAACCTAAAATTTTAGATATTGTCAATACCATGATATTGCTCGCTCCCACTCACATTCATTCATCTGCCCTTCTCTCTTCTCTACCCAATTTGTGCTAACGAAAATGTTTGTGTGCTCCTGCAACAATTGCCTCAAATTGTGCCACCTACCTCTCAAAACGTCGCTTCCTCGCCCCGTCCAACAACAAAACAAACACACAACAAACAATGCGCAGAAGGCATGATGCTGCCCAGCATGGTCGGCATGGAGCATGCCGGCATGGGCAAACACCAGCTGGCAATGGGCCTGAATGCAATACAGCAGCAAATCCAGCAGCAGCAACAGCGCAATGCGCTCGGCGGCATGGTCGGCGGCGGTGGCTGTGGTGTAACCGGAAATGGCGGCATCGATTTGAGTGGCATTGGTGGCGGCGGAATTGGCGGCATCCCCGGTCTCGGCCAGGCATTTATCGGCGATGATGGTCGTCCGCCACCGCCGCCGCATTCGAGCTTGTTGCATGGTGGCGCTGCCGCGGGCGGAGTCGGCGTCGCAGCCGGAAATATGCCCGGTAGGAAGTGAAATGAATTGCTACGCACGGCATGCAAAGTTCAAATTGAGAATTTACAAAATGGCGTACGGAAACAGTTTGCTGATTACATTGTTTCTAATTATTGTTGTTGTTGTTGTTGTAATCTTCCATTGTTGTTATTATTGTTGTGTATTTTTGGTTACGCATTTTATTTGCACTTTTTTGGGTCTCTTGATTGAACTCTTTATTTGTTAACCCGTATTGTACTTAACCCTTTATGCTCCTTCGAATCCTTACACTTTTTGTTCATGCGAGGAACATGAATATGCTACCTTTTCTTACTATTAGGAATGCAGATTTGTAAAGAAAAATTTTTGCTTTTCATACGTTACCAATTTTTTTGATTTAATCAAATTCTGATATTTCAGAGACGAAAATAGACGGTCACTTAAATTTTTTTTCCCGCCTAAGATATAGTTAAACTAAAAGGTTTTGAATCATTGAATCATTAGCTAACTCGATTTCCAGTGACTTAATTAAGAAACCACACCAGCTGTTGATTATATGGTTCTCTAAATTTTTTAGAAATCGAATTTTTCGTCGAATTTAAATATTTTCGATCACTTAATTCATTAGGAATGAAGCAACAGCTGCTGATGTTCTGAATTTCCAAAAATCCATCAAATATTAAATTTTCAGTCAATTAAAAAAGTCATAAAATTGTGCTTCAATGCTCTTACTTCATCGAAAAACCGGTACACTTTCAAGAAAAAACTACAACCTTTACTTAGCAAATCTGTGTTCTTTGATTGAAACATAAGGTGCATACTCCTGGGTCCTTGCTTGAACACAAAGTTTATTATCTTAAGCTATTCGCTTTCGTTGTTGAGTTTTTTCTCTTGTTTCGGATTTGAGAATTTCTCGTTTCACACTAATTCGAGTTATCTCTTTTACCAATTTTCTCTCACTGACGCTACTGACACTGGATTCTTGCCTATTGAACTCTGCAGATCGTTCTTAAATGGGGCACAAATGGAGAAATTGTTCAAAAGTGCGCGTAGTCTTGGTAATTTGCTGAATTTCCTGATGCCTTTTTTATTGTTTTTGCAACATATCTGACGGATTGATTGCTGCATTTGTTAACTTTTAATTTAATTTCGTTTTTTTTAAATTGCCATTTTCTACTACAGCGACTTTAAAAACTAATGCCACTTTGTTTTGTTCTTCCACAGCCGAAATTGGTCTGGTCGTAGAGCAACTGGTCACAGTCATCACCGAGCAGGAAATCGAACAAACCAGCCTGGAGGCGCAAGAACACGCGCAGGATGCGGCAGCTAATGGCGGCTATGACGAAGTGGACAGCAGCGTTGCCAGCACTAATGCCAGTAATTGCAGTAAGGGCGTTGCTTCTGATTAGCACATGCAATGCGTACATATATAAATTTTATTGAAGTTGAACGAAAAATTGCCAGAAGTTGAAAGTTCGAAACGAAACGAACGAACAAAATTCAGCCAAGATTTCTAAATTTTGTAAAAAAAACTGAAAAAAGTGCTGTAATGCAGTTACGGTCATACATATACATATACTAATATATTAATTAGCATGCGTGCGTATATACACTTTATATACACATACGTATAAATATACATATACATATACACTATGCAGGATACACATATACATATGCATACACTATGTATGAATAACTACTCTTAATTAATTTGTATACTTAGGCATACTATATATGTATAAATAATTAACAGTTGATTTAGTAACTGAAAAGTTGAAAGTGCTGCAACAGAAAACCGCTAAAAATTATGCCCGCTAATTTTAAGTCTTACGCTATTCTTGTTTTAAACATAATTTAATAATTAGCAGCAAGTAATGCTACTTTAATGAAAAAGAGCATACAAAATCAATTACTTTAAAGCGCCGAATTTGTCATTTTATTTGTTGACAATTGAACAAATACTATGGCAGTACACATATCAATATTTTGCATAATGTTGTTGACATTTTTAATTAAAATTTAATTAAATTTTGCAATAATCTTAATATTTTGCATATGCAAGGCAGCTGCATTTTTCCACTTCTTTTTGTTTTGGTTGAAATTTCTTAGAAGTTTATTTAAATGCTGTTAATTATGTTTATAAATATACACACGAAATTAGCTTAAGTAATTTGTATGAATTGCTGTCTTACTTAAGTTACTTATAATTTGATTTTAAAACATGCACCAGCAACCATATTGATTACCTACTAATATGAAATAAACGAAATATTTGCAAAAATGGTTTTTTAATTTTATTGAAATTATTCTTTCCGTTTTCAGTTTCTTTAGCAAAATTTAAATTTTTCTTCATTTGAGCAAGCATTGCAAAACAACAAGCTTAAGTTTAAAAACAAACAACTCTATTGCGACTGAAGCATTTGCATGCATACATAAATGTCGGAAAAAAACGTAGCAATTTGTATTAAAAATAGACATAATAGGCAAATTTGAAATACAGCATATCTAAAGGAAAGCACAACAATACAAAAAGTGTTTAACTAAATTTAATCAAGAAATCGACGAATACGATCATGAATGGACCACCTTTTTACTGCTAATACTACAACCTACCCTTCACAAATATCCACACACATACACATACATACATAGCATATGTATATTGCAAGTCTAAGCCGCAACTTTAAAATTCAAAAACATCCTATAACCCGTAAAGCTTACAAGCAACCATTTTACTTCGTAACCTCAAAAACTGCTTTAAAACTAAACACCAAAAATGTCTTTTTAAATGAAAAGAACACAAGAGAAGAAGAAGAAGAGAGTACACAGATTTTAGTGTTAATTTTAAAATTTTTCTACTTGCTACTAAAGCAAAAACTTAAACAAAAAATGACTATAATTTTCTATAAGCGAATGCTAAGAACTCTATAAATTTTTTAGAATCCTATCCACTCAAGCTATATACATACAATAAATAACAAAACAATTGAGATAAAGTGAAAGAGTTAAGGTAACAAAATGACTCAAATTAGCAAACGTAGTATTACTAAACATAATATATATAGCAACTAGCTAGTAGTAATTTTGACAAGTTTTCGAAAGAGTCTATTTTAAATCGATAAAGAAAATTGGAAAGTAATATTAATATTGGAAGTTGGTTGGTGTTAGATTTTCGAAGAAGGAATTAACATTTTCTGTTTCAAACCTTTGATTTGCTTTCCAGCATAAACGGATTTGTAAAATTCAATCAACTCAATTCCTTTCGGAAACGGCTGAATAATTATTTTGTAGGCCCCAATAACTTATGTTTAAATGGAAATATCACACACAGGTTAATGCGAGAAAGCTAGGCCTAAGCCGTAGTTACACGGACTGAGAAGCTTTTATTTTCGCGAGAAACTGCGACGAAGTTCAGTTCATCAGCGACTTATCGTATGAGCGACCGGGTACTTATGCACTGAGTAACGAGGAACTTCATAAGGCCAAAATGAATTAAATTGTCTTCAATCACTTTTAACATGACATTACCCATTTCTCATATAGCAACTACACCATGAAGCTAGAAAATCTTATAGAAACGTAGAAACGCTACAAAAAACGCTGTTAAGCTACGAATATTAGTTCAAAAATTAACCCATCGAAATTTCTTACTCATAACATGCAAACAAAATGTAATACATATTAAATTTGATAGAAAGCATGTCACAATAGGCCATTAAGGTCATGGTGACAAAAAGACTGGATCCCTACTCCAAATGATAGAAAGCAAGAATTAAAGTTAGAAATTCAAATGAAAGGAGAATTGGAAAGTTGAAAATGTACCTACTCTGGTAGTTCATATATGTATAACGGACATTCATATTCAAGCTCTCCATCTACAAAGTATTAAACAATCTAAAAGCATTAAACAATCGAAGTACTACACTTTTAATTTAGCAGCAACATTAAGAATCGATTTTTACGCACGAAATTTTAATAAATGTCAGTGTCATCATCAACGAATCATTTTCGAGAAATTGCAGACGGACGTTATTATGCATGTCCTTGATATTTGTTCATTAAATTTCTTAATGTTTTAATTTTTAAACACAATTTCCAGTTGCATGCTTATAACATCGGAGCATGCTGTCAAACATCGGAATCATATTTAAAAAAATTCGAATTTATGCCATTGATTCAGGAATACCTTCTAGTCCTTGCTATTCTCATTGTAGTTCGAAAATCACAATAAACTCTGGAATAGATGAGCGCTAAGAGTGTCGTTTTCTAATACTCCTTTGTTGTTATTCGGTAGCATAGTCCGACTCTGACAAACTTTGGAATACCCAAAAACCATGTCTATTTCCCAAATGTGCTCAAAGACCAACTATGCAATTAAGAAATGAAAATTTAGCCCATATATGCATGCATTTCGAAGCTGAAATGTTGGTGCTAACGTTTGAATATTATATTCTTAAAATTCCTAACCAATTTATAGACGAACCCGGCAACCTTGCAATGCGAAAGGCTCCATGTGTGTTTGTCGAGTATCAAACGCAAGATGCTCTTAACCAAATTAAATGTGTGCATGTTAAAAATATGACAATATACAATACAAAGCTGTAAAACAAAAACAAAAACAAATGCAAAATATAATCAATAACTTTGTATTTTTTGAAATAAAGTAGAAAGCTGTTCAATATTACAGAAGAAGACAAGAAAACTAAGCAGCAGAAACAATTTTAACGAAATGCAAAAAATTACATATCCTGCAAGCGATTTCCTATATTAGCAAAAAATTACTTAAATCGTGTTAAAAATAAATAAACGAATTTAAAACATTTTTAAACACTAAACGAAAATGCCATTGAGAGAAAGGAATAACGAAAATTTTGAAAAATATTCAAAAATAAGCTTTGCATTTGAATTTACATATCCCTTAAATGTGCAACATAGTATTACAATTTAATAAAATGCAACGTTATCGATATGCGAATAATTTTGCTGAACAGCACACATCAAAATTTGTCTACTTTTACTGCCGTTTTCTACAGCCAAAATATGTAGACAATTTGTTATGCTTCAATACTGGCATTCATTTGCGAAATTCAAATATGATAATACTGAAAATACATATCCCGAATAAAATAGTCTGCTTGAATAGAGTTCGAATGTTGCTTGTACCAACAACAACAACAACAACAACAGCATTAATTTTAAACAATTTCTTTGCATTTTACACAAAAGAGTAGCAAACCTAAACTCAAAACAACAATCAACGACATTTATATGGAAATTGGCTTAAAGAACAATCGATTTGAGAATCGGAAGCTTATTTATAACATATTTTTCCCAAATCAACACAATTAAACGAAAACGTAGTTACTCTAAATTATAGCAGCAAAAAATTACTATATTATAATAAACATAAAAATCAGCACTTGCTTGTGTGTTTATTGCCACAAACAAAAATTACAAAAATTTTTGCTCACTTTCGCTCTCACTGTCCCTTAGTTAAATTCTCCACATTGTATGCCGATTCCGAACGGAGTCAGCTTGAAGGCAATAGGACCCGTGCCAATTGAAATACACACCCTACTAACTGTACACCGTACTTTTAAGGGCAGGTCCACGTTCCTTAGCTGAATTCAACAAGTCGGAGGTAACTCAGCCCCACCCATTCACTGTAGTTATTGCAAAGTACTTAAACAAATTAGCTACACTAATCTATTACATGAATTCGTAGTTGAAAGGCTTTACTTACACTTATACACATACAGGCATATGCATAAGTAAATATACACACATATATTTATGTAGTTGTGCATTGTATGTTGCATCTATTAATTTAGATCTCTAACTTAAATATGTTTGAATAAATTGTACCTATCTTTTGATACCAATGATTACAAATTAAACGACGATAAGACATAATCATCACATACGTTTATATATCAAATGCATAGACATATATATATCATGTAAACATACATATTTACTTAAATGCAAACATTGCAAAAGTTAAATCGTAAAGTAAAGCTAAATTTAACACAAATAAAAGTTCTTTCACGAGTTTTCCATATATGGTATTACATTCTAACATACATACATATATTACTATGCGTGCGTATACATATATACATACATATATACCCCCGATATATATTATACAATATTACAAAATATATACCCTTTAAACATAAATAATTTATATGAAAGCATTATTATTATTATAAAAAGAAAAGTTGATAAATAAACGAACTAATAAAGTTAAATATTTGAAAAAAAGTCTTTTATAATGAGCATTTTTTTACGAATGAGAATTCATCGATGGCAATACAACTGCAGAGATGTGCACTTGCTGCGATTGATGACAATAATGGAACACAAAGAACACAGATGCGCATCCATAATGTATGAAAATTTAGTGAGTACCTTTCAAACTCGCAAACGGAATCCCTAGCTTTTGTTGACCAACGCTGCCATTTTCATGCTGAGGTCGGAAACTTTTCAGGCTACACTCGAATATTGCCATTACAAGCAATTCTAGGTACCGAAATCAAGAACAATAACTATTTAGACGCCACTGCTTTGCGCGCGCAGTCTTCAGGCTGCGCTTGTTTGGAAGCGAAAAATTCAACTATGTATAATCAAATAAGATATGAACCACCATCTTTATCTTAATCAGAATATATAAAAAAGTGTATTCGAATACTACATCAAAAGTTCGAAAAGCGCTCCTAGCTGAAGCTGCTAGATCCCTTAATAATTATGGGTATTCGAAAAGCTATCTTCAGATTTGGAACGAGTTTCCACTAAAATTCCCTATTTTAAAGCAATATATAAAAATCGTGTTGAACAGTGTAATGTCAAGAATTGAAGAACCTTATACGAGTTATTGCTCACTTTTATTTTCATATAATTTCATTTATTGAATATTTTATACAAACATATACAAACTTATGCTTAGTAAACAACAACACACACTTCCATTACAATGTTTTCCTTTATTATTTATTTATTTATATTAAAATAATATTCGTATAAAGTGAGAGACAACAAAATGAGATAAGCAACTTTCGAACACACACACAATTGCTAAATGGATGAGTGAAATATCAAAATTCGAGAACTGAACGAACCGTGTCTGCCGAAAAGTAGGGCAAAGATTCATAGGAAAGATGCACAGAGGAAGAAGTGAAAAATCATGGAAAAATTGCAAGGTCGCCGTAGAGGGAAAAGAAGAGTTTTCTCAAAGATACACCTTAATGTGGATGATAGTAGTGGGCATGTGGATCTGGTGCAGGTCCCGCTAAGGCGCCAGCGTAAGGAGCATAGGCAGGGCCATGAGCTAGAGCGGGATAGGCAGCATGGAAGAGTGGTGCAGGTGCGGCTGGTGCATGGTGAAGTGGCAATGCGTGAGCAGGTGCGGGCGCGTATTTCGGCACGGGTGGTAGTGGCGGTGCTGGTGCGGGCACAGGTATGGGGGCTGGTGCCACGCTATGACCATACACTGGCTCCCTACGCACCACAGCATTGAAGCCATTATGCGGATCGGCGGTGTAGTCCACGGTGCGTTTAGTGCCATCGGGATCTATCAGGGAGTAGCTGCCTTTGACCACATCGCCATGTCGTGTTTCGTGTTGGCTCTTCAGATCGCCCGTGTAGCCGTCCTGCACGTCATAACCGAAGGAGTACTTCGGTACGGGATCATAGGGCTCAGGAGCAACAGGCTTGTGCGCTGCAACCAAATGAAATTGTTGACAATGTAGATGTTAGGCAGTGCCAAAGCTGCTTACATACCTGCTGCCACATATGGCGCTGGCAGTGGGCCATTTGGTGCATAGTCAGCGTAGTGCAGCGGACCGGCGGGTCCAAGTGCATGAGATGCATAATGCGGCGCATAGTGACCGATCGCGCCGCAATGGCCTGTGCCCAAAGTCGCAGCCACAAAAAGTAACTGACAAAGAGAAATTATTATTATTTTCAAAAATAGTCAATTTCAGTTGCTTTGCAATTATTAATCGATTTCAAGATATCAATGCGAGTCACATTTGTGTAACGACCTTCTCTTCCAGTATTACTTTAAATAAAGTATTGTTCTAGGACAATGCTAACTAATTTAGTTGATACCTGTCAGCGTTCTGCTGGAGATGTAGTTTATAGTTCACCATCAAGATGGAACCAAATTACCAGTTGCTCAGTGAAAAAAAAATCAATGAACCATTTTATTTATGTATTGCTGTATACGCCTGTATAGATTTTTTGTCAAAAATTTTTAACAAACTAGCATCTATAATAGATTAGATAGATAGAACGTCTATATAGATTTTTTTCAAATATTTTTTACAAATTAGCTGAATATTTACTAGTTCCAAGTAATAGTAAGAAATGTATGCATTTCATTGTAAAATAGGCGCATTTTTCAGCAAAAATAACACTTTAAAAAAAACCGAAGCTTATTTCACACACCTTCAGTATCAACATATCGAATAATCCTGGCAAACGGTATACAGATCCTCAAAGCGAGAGCAGCCAAATAAAATCGCGCGAAAAATCGCGACACTGCCACACACAAAAATGTACAACTACAACAATCGCGCGTTTACGAATTCAAATCCCAGACTGCAGTCAAAGGCAAATGGTTCTGTACTTTTATACCAAGTGAAGCGTAAATGTCGCCGGCTTCACATGGCCCAAGCACGAACTGCCATACAGGCCACAGACAAGCCAACTGCACTCGGCCCCTTCGCAGCTGCCCCCGCAAAGCAGCGCGCCACTAACAACCAACAACTAAGCTAATTTAAGTCTCAAATACGCTACGTAGTATAAATTAAGGAAAAAGCAATCGCAAACAATTTAAACAAATTTCAGCACAGCTCATGCACATGGCGGCAGTGATGCAACAAGCTCGGCGCATGCGCGCAATGCTGGCGCTTTTGGCTTAGCACGGCGCAAAAGGTCATTCTTTCGTTAGCCCTTTTAAGGGTCCTCAAGCAAGTGACTTGTGCTCTATTACATTTATTGGAATTTTCTTGCTTACTAGGCTTGAGCGTATATTGGTCATTGTACGCATATATTTACATACATATGCGACCAATGAATGGAATGGCCCGCTTTCTTGACAATACGAATTACATTGAAAGTTCAAAGCTTGATGTATTAAACTGTGATTTCCGGCACAAGTTAAAGTTACGGAAGAGTTAGTATAGCTTGATAACGAAATGATTTCGCATTCACTATAACGGGCTCGAATTTCGGCATGCAAATTTGTATGTATATAGAGCGACTTCTTGAACCAATTAAGGATCCGTTTTATATTTAAGGCCATCCGGCCATTGTAACTCGGCTGCTCCAACTTTCTGCATAAGCAGTAATAAATATAAAACCTTGGACTGTCGAATTGTGCATTGATCTTTGTGAGCCGCAAGATCTCGAAGATCTCCTCATGCATTGCAATCTTTAAAAACCTGAGGCGGACACTCGTCTTAAAAACGTTTCAACGACTCATCGTTTTTTATACATTCATCACAAATGGCTGCATCCATCACAGTTATAGTGTGAAGGAATCCATATAGTGCAATAAACACTGTGACAAGCCCTAATAGAGATCTTTAATCATTTTTATTATTTTTATTATTCACTCTAGGTCTAGCTGCATTCATAACCAATATTGCGACCCTGCAAGAAGCCAATTCCTGCCAATATACTCGATGTTACGATGCATTCTTTCCTTTTTTTCACTCTTTTATCCTGCTGCACTGTGGCAAAGTTCATGTGCGTGATAGGTGAGCTGTGATGCGGCCCTGGCTAAAGTGGTTCTCTTTTACGAGTCTAAAAAAAATTCTAACTTCTTTGAATAAAGAATTGTAAAATTATTTAAATAAATGATTCTATTTTCTTTATATGCTTCGACTTGTTTTTACCAACAAAGCCATATCTATAAACAAATTAACAATGGATGCAACAATTGCATACAAAACAACATGTAAAGCAGCAATGGATTAGATATTCATAACAGCAGATTTTCTTGAGAGCCATAGAAAACACTTCACGAAAGCGCCAGAATCAAAGATAACAACAACAACATCGAAAGAAACCAAAAGCCAAACCAGATGCAACAACATGCAGCTCATGGCAGCCTCAATGAAATGGCAGCCAGCTAAAAAGGTCAAACTCGAATGCAACTGCAGCACAGCTAGCTGGAGGGAGTGCAAGCGCAGCGGATTGCATTGCATCTCATTGTTGGGTCGCGCATGCGCAGCCCAACGAGCCATCGCCGCCGCATCGCTTGCCACTAATTTATTGTATGTGTGCGCCGAGATGACTCTATGCCAAGCTGCGAGGAGCTCGTGCGCCTGCAATGCGTCTGCCGTAAAGGTCATGCAAGCTGATTGCGACCCATTCAATCCATTGAGCCACATTCGATGTTCATTTGTTGTGAAAAAGAACAGTTTTCGTCGTTTGTTTTGTCGGTGCAACATTTTCGGAATTTTTTCTAAATATTTATTTGTTGCATGTAATGTCGGCAGCTTGCCAAAACCAATTCATTTTTGGTGGGAAATTCGTTGACTTTAACCATTTTTGCAGTGTTGCCATTCGTACGAAAAAATAATTATAATCTAAGATCTTCCTGATCCTCTTGAGCTACAAACAACGTCGAACAATTGGTATTATCTTATGACTTACTTGAGCACCTGCTAGATTTAAGAAATAGTTAGTATTGTATGTTATATAATTTAATTAAAGCAATGACAAGTAACTAGTTTATTCTTTCTCTCTTTGTATTTGTGTTTTCTTAAAAATAATTCAAATTGAAGTTTCTTTGGAAATGTTTGAAACTAAAGATCGATTTAAAGTGCTACAACATAAAATTGTAATAATATACAATATAAAATTCATAATATTAACAATTATTGTTTTTGTTTTGTTTGCTATGTAAATAAATTGTAATAAAATATAGCAACATTAGCCGAAATGTCAACTTCGGTCGGACACAACTAAAAATACCTCTTCTAAAGCCTTTACCACTTGATAAATACAATATTAAAGCTCACAAGAATGTACTATAGGAAATTGACTCTTCAGAAGAACTGCGAAGATGCGCGACTTATGGTCGGATTTGTATTCGTAGCCAGAACAGCTACCGATTGAGTACGTTTCTCCAAAAAGCTGAAGGCATACCAACGCTCGTTCTTGCCGAAATTCTCACCATCCTGCAGAGAAGTGGGTAAGGTTCTAGAATAAAAGAGACAAAAAGAGAGTCAAATTTTTTTGATTGAATTTTCAATATGTGGCTGCCGAACCTGTTCAGTGTCTCTGGCAGCAGCAGGCATAGACCAGCGCCCAACAGAGAGATCAGACCCAATATTATTTCGGGCAAGGGCTGAAAGAAACAACGCGTATATAGTATATACGAACTGAAGAAGGTAAAGGCGTAACCCATGACGTGCACCACAGCCACGCCTTGACCCCGCACACAGGTCGGTATAAGTTCCGTGGCATATTGAGTGCCGGAATTGTAGGCCACCGTCACGCCAAAGCGGCCAATCACCGACAGCGTCACCACCAAGGCAACATCTGGCAGCAAGTAAGGGCAAGTCTATATAACTGAGCAATTTAGTTCAATGGCAGAGCGTTAAACTTACTCTTGTCCGCGCTGCCGACACTCTCGAAGAGTATTACACCCGTCACCGATATGAAAAAGCCGCTCAACAGCAGCGAAATGGAAGCCATCGCCTTGCGGCCGATGCGATCTTGCAGCAATATGAGCATCAGGCACGCGGGCAGTATCGTCGTGGCACTCAGCGTGAACATGACGAATGGCGAGATGCCAAGGCCTTGCACGTTCCTCGACACAGCGTCGTAGCAGAGCGTAATCACCACGCTGCCGATGGCAATGGCGGGAAAAAAGCGTTAATTAGCAGGAGCGGGGCGTGGCGTGGTGTGGCACGTACCTCTTGAAGAAAAGAATCAGAGTGTTGCGACGCAAGCGTGGCGTGGCGAAGAGACCAAACAGATTGGGCGCCTTCTTCGTGTACAGCTGACTTCGCTGGCACTCCTGCACGAAGTCGTCGTAGACTGTCTGCTCCACGACGCGACCGTTGATCTTGGCCACACGCTTCAGACAGTTCACGGCACTTTCATATTTCTGCTTGGAGATCAGCCAATGCACGCTCTCCGGCACAATGAAGTAGTAGAAGGGCACCAGCGCGAAGGGTATGGAGCTGGCGAGCAGAAAGCCACGCCACGACTGCATGAGCACGGCCACCCAAGGCGCCGCCATGGAGCCCAGACAATAGAAAAAGCCAATGCAGATGCTGAGACCGACCGTGCGCAGCGAGGGACGCAGATACTCCATAACTGAAAGTGTTAAAGGCTTTGAGAGAGAAATAGTGGCAATTGAGAAGAACCTACCCAAAATATACATCATCACAAAATTGCTATCCGTTGCCAAGCCGGAAACAAAGCGAAACAGACAGAACAGGGGCAGCGTGTTGCCGAATATGGTCAGCATATTTCCCAGCATAGCCACCACATTGGCCACTATCAAAATCGGTATGCGTCCTTGCAAAGAGAAGCTAAAAATGTTAAATTGCGCTAGCCAAGAAGCCTGCAAATTTGTTCTCTCTCCCATTTATGCACCTATAAGGTCCGCCAAAAATCCAAACACCAAACTGCCCACTACCGAGCCCACAAAGAACATGGACTGTCCCAGCGTCAGCTTCCAGGCCGCATCGCAAATCCAGTCCATTTCGCTGGTGAAGCTCTGATAGCCCATGTAGAGCTCGTACTCGTACTTCTGGCAGGTCTGCGGCGCAACGCTGACATTGTCCAGCACCATCGAGTGCGCGGGCAAGCAAGTGGATGTGTTCGGTGGAATGGCTGGCGCGTCCAGTTGCGCCGGCAGGCCATCTGCGCACCTATAACGTTACGTTGGAGCACGTTCGCAAAGAACTCTTGTAGCCGTATTTCAGGCACTCACCAATACTTGGGCACAAAACTAATTATGGTCTGCGAGTAGTAGTGCATGGCGGAGAGCAGATTGATGATGCTGAAGAGCACCAGCATGAGCAGCTGCAGACGATGGCAGTCGCCACATTTCTCCAGTATTTTATCGACTTCGAGCATTGTTCTGCGAGCAGGTACGATCGGCTGGCATATAGCAATTAGTCTCGTGTCTAAGGCGGGTTGGAGGGAGCAATACAAAAAGAAACGCTTTTACTTATATTTTTAAATTAGGCTTAGGCACTCCTTGTGTGGGAAGCGATGATTATATAAGATAAGATCGCTTAAAAATTTTGTTAATTTATTTTCCCTTCTCATTGACACGCTTGCAGGGGAACGCTTGCATGCAGAAATAAGCTTATTTCGGTGTATATATGTATGTACTATGTTCGTTTACGTTTTAATCGCGGTTCATTTGTGCCTACGGCTCTATAAAACGGATGATTCAAATGTTGAAGGCTGCTTCTGAGAGAAATCAATTTTTTTTTACAAAAATAGAATAACAAATACGACTGACTAGATTTCTAGCACGAAGCTTACATCCAGCTCAGCAGAATTGTTAGCTTCTGATATGAGTTCACTTTAATGCAAGTCAATAACATTCCACGCCAAAATATTTTTCAAAAAATTTTAAAATTATTTAAATAAAATGCTTTTGTAGAGTGGCTTGTTCCATTAAAACAAGAACATGATAAACTGTAGATCTTTTAGGCCGCGGCGACTAGCATAAGTAATCTCTACGCCAAGAACAATCTAAGATTGATCCTAGCCAGATAATCGACTTTATGAAATCTGCGAGAAAAACATCAGGAAAAGCCAAAATTAACTCGCGAAGTACATAATTCACAGCTCCACAACAACTAAAAAGTATACAGCACCACAGCGATAGCGAATCGGTCGCTTTGATCTATGCAAGCATGGCGCACAAAGCTGTAGAATTTACGCATGTGTGTTGGTGTGCTTTATAAAAAGCAACACTTCCTTGTTCGAGGCTTTAGTCACTGGTGTTTGAATACAAAAAAGTTTGGCCATGGCCCAAGAAATGCTCAACATTGCAACAGGAATCGCATCACATTTTACAATCGTTACACTTTTTACTAAATTATTCGTTTATTTTCTTTCACTGCTGCTGTAGAATTTCAAAAATTTATGCGAATAAGACAAACTTTTTTTAAAATTACTTTTTGCCTATTTACTATTCAAATTCGATATGCTAATCCATTTGCAGATTTCTATGCCCTTTTAATTTTTTTAATTTTTCCACACTAACATTACTTTGCCGCACACGCACGCAGAAGGAGATACACAATGCAGAAAGGACGCACTTCTAGCGGACGGTCACACAACGTTTTCGAATTCAAGATCAACAAACCACTTCAGCGATCGAAATGCAGCAATAAACTGTACGCCGTGAAGCCGTGAGCGGCAAAACAATTTCGCGCTTGCAATGATTTTTGCACAAATTGAAAAAAAAAGTGTGCAAAAGTTGAACGAAAGGAAATAAAACACAAAGTATGTATTAAAATTGAAGGAGGAGAAGGTGGAAAAAATAAAGCAAAGAAATGACAAACCATATTTTTTGTAAAAAATGAAACACATGCGATGATTTGTTGTTGTTGTTGCTGTTGTTGCAATTAAAAAAGAAGCGACGTCATGAAATGCATGCGCGGCAACTGGCGATAAGGCAAAACCTCGAAGCGGTAGACACTACGTTTGTCCATCCCTAGCTAGTAAGCTAGGGAGAGGCATGCGAAGAGCAGTCAGCGACAGCAACATCAACAACAACAACAACGTTAAGTTGTATTTGTTTACTTCCGTAACAGGCGTGGACAAGCGGCATCTAAATCTGTTTCAAGATTTTCTTAATTGAGGCCTTTGAGCTTGAACTTGCTTTATGAAACAGTGAAAAGTAAAGAGTAGAAAGTGCGTTCTACAATAGAATTAATCACAGGGCGGAGGCGTATCCAACGTGCGTCTGTTCGCTCACTCGCTTCTCTCGCTCGATCGTTTGCTCGTTCGCTTTGAAATGTGTTTCGGTTTTGGCGCGCCTTTGTCGAGTTTCGTAATTGTTGCACGCTACTTTCGAAATTACTATTTTAAATCACAAAGGCTTTCATTAGATATGCACTAGACACATATTTGCCAACATTTGCACGCTAACTTGGCGCCAGGGACGTAGTCCTTGCGGGATTTCAGCAAAGCGGTTGCTTGTAGAAGTTGCAGTTTTTTTAATTTCAAGTCAATATCAATTCAATTTCCATACTTTTATTAAGTCTATGGTTTAGAGGAAACTTACAGACAAGATATTTGAAAGATATACTATTTGCAGACATTTACGGTCTATGGTCTACGAGGTAATCCAACTATTGGCACTAGCCACTAACCATTTGACGATATCTCTTTTAGTTTATGAGATACTTAGCAGGTAGCAATGCATTAGAAATAGCATTCAAACGCATTCGTGGAAAGCGGAAAGGAAATATGCACGTATCATACTAGCAACAAGCTTATAGACCCACAGCTTCTTTCGGAATACATGTGCATCATAATCGTTTTTATTGTCGGAATAAGGAAGCTGCAAATTTGCTAAAATGTCTCAAATTCAGTAAAATTTCTCTTTTTTAATTCATTTTCCATCATATCAGTTCAGGAAAACTGTTTGGCATGCTGGCTCTTCGTACAACAGGCAAACCTTTCAAGCACTGAAAGACATTCAAAGTTTTTCAGGCCACGGTTTTCATGCTAAAAACTATCGATCAAACAAACCGCTTTGAAGAATTTGCTACAACATTCGTCTACGCTCAACTCTTTCAAAATCTTTCACCTTCACACGTTACATCGACGCTACGTTACTGCACGAGAACTATTTTAGCTGCTCCGTAGGCTTGACATCTGTTGGCATGCATAATGGTAATTGCAGTAGCGTGCGGTAGCGGCAATGACATTCATTACATATATTTAGATTTTTAATGCCGAAATGAATTTTCATGAAAATAGAATTTTCTGTAAAATAAAATATAAGAAAAATTCATCATAATATTTGCAATTGTAGCTGCTGCGAATAATTGTGATAACTGATCTAGTCAGTATTCGGTAATCAGTATTCGGTTAGTTTAATCTAAAAAATAAAATGCTGCAAGCATATAAAAAATGCTCATCCTGCCTGAGGATATAATGTCCTGAGGCAATGAAATTTTACAACATTTTCTCCATACTGTGATGTTTCAATGGTTACCGCCTTCTTTTATCCATATATTTCTAAAATTACAGGCATTTATAAAGAAATTTTTCACAAGCTATAATTCATAATGTTCGTGTTCAATTCGTTGCGGTAGATTAAAGATACTTTTGTCAACTTACGTTATTTCATTGTCATCATATAAAAAGGTTCATTAAATCAACGCTGTGATTCGCTTTTGGTGGCAGGTATCAATTTTGTATACGTGATCAGTTCATAAAATTACATGACATTAAATGTCATAATGTAATTTCAGTAGCCACTGCTGCTATCAAAATAATAAATCTAGCTTTTCGTTTCACACAAAGGAAACTATATAATGGTCAAAGATACTAGATGAAGGACAAGCAGAAGAGACGAAATAGTAAACAAATAAAATTAGGCTCAAAAATAAAAGGAATCGAACCAAAACCTGAGACCTAGACTAACAATCTATGTTTTTTCTAACAAATTCAAAATGGAACGGACATTTTTCTTAATATACTGAAACTTATTCAGCGCAGCGTTTATTATGCTGATGGTCAACATCTTGGCCATGAGCTCAGGAATCAAAACTTGCGTTCGTTGACTTAACCAAGATTACTTCTTTATTACATAATCAATAAAGAACTTAGAGACTATATTTAATTTATTTTACACACAGCAACGTTCTTTTAAGTTCTCGAACTACGACTGCACTAATGCGTATTGTTCTGCAACAACTGTCAGACTCGTCAAATATTATTCATAAAATACCATCATCGAAATAAATCACGCGCTCGCACTGAGTAAAATAATCGAGCAGTTAATCAGAGTAATCGCAAGCAATTTCGTGTCAAGTTAATTAAGGATTGTGCAAGTTTTTTCTTCAGAGTCTCATTAATTGAATTCTATCGTTTTTTTACCTTCTAAGTTTATAATTTGACTAATGTGTAAATCAAAAAATTGTTAGCATTGTTGTATATCTACATAAGTATATATGTACATACATATGTTTTATTACGAGTCATTTCCAACCAAATACAAAATGTTAATCCAATAAGATACTTATCTTTCATATTTGGCAGATAACGCCAGATTTCTAAGATCTAACAGATAGAATTATCTCGATGACGTTGGTTCCAAAAATGTGTGATGCTTAGTGACAAAAAAAGAAAGAATAAAACAAACATTTGAGATGCGTATGAAAGTGGCAGATAACATTTACTATGATATTTTCGAAAACTGAATTTTTACATCAAGAGTATGTGAAGCACTGTCATAACAGACCTATCAGGCCGCTATGACTGGCAGAGTGGATCCCTACTCCAAGTGCAATCAACAGACTATTTGTTTAGAAGCATATGTAACGGTCTTCACGCTGATGATGTTTGAATATGTAGTTAAATTTCCAAGCAGAAGAGCATGTATAGATCGCTCTAACGTGAACGCTTACCAACACTGAAAAGTATTGTTTTCCTTTGGACTCTGTACACAGCATTTGGATATACAAACAAAGTTTATCGCGCGCCATTTCTATAACAAAAAACCAGTAGACAACAAAAATGATATATATGTATATAAAGAAATGTTTTTATTGTTATAAATGAAATTTGAGACAGTTCTATAGGGCTGCCTACAGACTGATATGCTATGACGTACTTTGTGCTATTAACCTTTTTTTCTGGAGTGGAGGGGGTATTGGAATAATAATAGTAATAATATTAATAATAAAACGTTGCTTATAACGAGCATTCTGAAGGCAGTGTTATGATTATATTTCCGTTAACTAAGCTCTGAGTTAGGCCAAAAGGACTACTCTGTTCAATAATAGTTTAAGGGCAAAGTAAGAAGATAAATTGAGTAAACATAGGAAGTACTTGACCGCTGTACTTGTTAAAATATTTAATCTACAAGTGTGTGCATATTTTCCTCTGCTTATTCAGCAGCTCAGCTCATTAATGCGTTAAGGGGTGCTCAACCATTTGAAGGTTTATGAAGGAAGCAACAGTTTGAAAATTATGTGCTTTGTATTGACGGGTTAGCCTTGCTATGAGTTATTGAAATGCACATTAACAGAGAAGCCTTTGGAGGAAAAATGGAGCAAGTGGAAAAAAAGGTTAAAAATCGCTTGTAACACTCAAAATATCAGACAAAATCTCGACAGACGGGCAAAAATTATGAAAAAGGTTTTTGTACAAATATTGTAAAATTATTAAATATTATGTTAAATAATATTTTATGAAAACCTATAAAAACTATTTTCAATTGGTTGATCTGAAGCAAAATTTCAAATTTTTAAATATTTGTATTATTGAATTTTTTTAAGCTCAAGTTCATCTCAAGTTGCGGTAAAAAATGAAGTAGAAAAAAATCAAAATGACCTTAAAAATGTGTCATAAAAATGTTGCCTTAACGCTTGAAAAATGCTTGCCCTTCGTTACGAACGCCTACAGCAAAACACTATAAAGTGCCAACACCAAACAAAACACTTGCCTTTGTATTTCGCGGTCTTTACAATATTTTTAACAGAAACTATGATTTATTGTGGAAATTTCTTTTACCAAGCATTAAATTATATTTGAATATACTTTAGCTTCCATATAAGCAAATGCTAATTTACAAAGTAAATAGCCTAAATTTATTATACTTACTATATAATTGAACAAAGGTTTGCTAAAGGAATATGATAAGCAGTTGGGCGTCCAGAAGCTTATCGTATTCGCAAAACGTTAGACAAAAGCTAATGCTGTAGCTGTCTGCCGTTGTCAGTTGTCGGGGATCAGTCTGAGATGCAACATGGGCGCGTGCGGTGCGTACTCTACATTCGCTAACTGAAAGCAAGGCGTGAACATTTGTAGCTAAAAGGCGATTTCATATTAATTTTCCTTTGCGTCTAAGTGCACTTTTGAGTGTGTTTGTGTGGGTGTGTGTGTGTGTACATCAGCATGGATTTCGATCGCGTACTGCAGCTGTGCGGCAATTATGGACGCTTCCAATTTGTGATGTTGCTGCTCTACGGCTACACCAACATCATGTCCTCCATGCACTACTTTACACAAACGCTCATCTCATTTACGCCGCCGCATTGGTAAGCTTTTTATCCATCAATAAAATTTAATTTCTGCAAATTTCAGTTGTTCCATTTCAGGTGCCATCACGACAAATTGGCCAATTTATCGTTCAGCGAAATAAGTGATATTTACGCACAAGCTTCACAAGCCTCCTGCACTCTGCTGGAAGATGTGGTAAACGGCTCAGCGATTGTGGCACCTTTTGGCCAGTGCCGTCAATGGATTTTCCAGCATGAAAGCGGCTATGAGAGTGTAACCACTGAAGTAAGCATTCTGCCTGAAAGTATGCTTTCTATATGGGGGCAAACTGAATTGGCTTTAAGTGCAAGACTAGGAAATGCTGATAAATGATTAATTGCTCCACTTCAACCTCAACGTAAAAACCAAAAATAATGCAACGCTCTATATTGACAGATTCCCGCCGAAACTTGAGCCCGAAAAAGGATTTCCGAATGAGCTCGGAACGGAGTAAAAAATCGTATACTTTCCGATAGCCAAAGTTAAATAGTAAAAGAAAACACTAAAAAATTTTGGCCGAAACACACAAATTTCATAAAAAATTTACAATGCTTACATACACATACCCCTACTCAGCAAATTAGCGCAACAGCCAGTATGGGCTTAGGCCTAGCTTTCTCGCATTAACTTGTGTGTGCTCGTTTTATTTTAGCACAAATTAACGGGACCCACAAATAATCGTACCCGAACGGGTTGAGAAGCTTTTCCATGGCAAAATACTCTCGGAGAATTTTCAATTCCTTGCGAGAAGTGGCGCTGTGCAAAGAAAAAATTTTAAAAACAAATTCTCTTTTTATTAGATGTTATGTGCCACGGCTTAGATTTGAGACCAGGCATCCCGCATCAGCGGCCAAGTACTTGTCCACTAAGCCACCGCAGCGCCTAGTGCTATAATTATTTCTGGAATGAACAAACTTTGCTGAGGCTTTGAAGAGATCTCGAAATGTTGTCTATTTCCAGTCTGCTCAAACTTTCTTTTCCAACAATTCCTTCACTTACACTGCAAAGCAACTCTTCTCAATTTCAGTTGAATTGGGTTTGTGACAGCGCTTTTCAAACAGCCGTTGGTCAATCCTTCTTCTATATCGGCTCCGTCATCGGCACAATATCCTTCGGTTTTCTGGCCGATAAAATCGGACGCCTGCCCGCGCTCATGCTCAGCACGCTCTCCGGCGCCACCGGCGACTTCATCACCTCTTTTGTGCATACGCTGCCCACTTTTGTGGTGGGTCGCTTTATATCCGGTCTTTCGACGGACACGTTGTTCTATCTCATGTACATTATGGGTGAGTGCAATCATGCTTATCTTCAATTTAGCCGCCATCTCTCATTTCAATGGCATTTACACATTTGCAGTTTTCGAGTATCTGAGCCCACAGAAGCGCACGTTCGGCTTGAACATCATCACCGCCTTCTTCTACTGTGTGGGCCTGATGCTGTCGCCGTGGTACGCCATTTGGGTGGGTAGTTGGCGCAAATATCTGCTCATCGCCTCGCTGCCTGCGCTGGGCGTGCTCATATATCCGCTCTTCATATGCGAGAGTGCACAATGGCTGCTCACGAAGCAGAAATACGAGCGCGCGGTGCGTTGTCTGCGACATGTAGCCAAGTGCAACAAGCGCGAAGTGCCGGACTCGGTCTTCGAGCAGTTCGTGGCGCACTACAAAGCGAAGCTGCTAGCCGAGCAGAAAACCAGCGATAGGCAGGATACTTTCTGGGGCATGTTCCTAACGCCGCGCCTGCGCAAATTCACCATCATTTTGCTCATCAAATCGTGAGTGCTTGATTGCTGCCAGTTGCCGGGTGCTCTAAATTATCTATCCACACAGCATGATCATCACGCTCTCCTTCGACATTATCAGCCGCAACATGGAGGGTCTGGGCACCTCGCCCTTCAAGCTCTTCTCGTACACGGCCATTGTGTACATACCCGGCGGCCTTACCATCATCCTGCTGCAGAACATCATAGGCCGCAAGGGCATGGCCAGTGGCTCTCTGCTGGTGGGCGGCCTAATCACCGCTCTCACCGGCTTCATGATCGCCTTTCTCGATCGCGAACGCAACGCGCTACTGCTGGCCTTCATGGTGGGCCTGGGTCGCTATGGCGCCATTGTAGCCTACGATGCGGAGGCGCAGTATGCTGCCGAAATTATACCGACCAGCGTGCGTGGGCAGGGTCTCTCCAACATTCATGTCGTGGGCTATGCCTTTAGTTTCCTCAGCGCCTATGTCATATACTTGGGAAACTACTTCAAGCCGCTGCCATCGATCGTCATCAGTGTGCTGATGCTTGTGGGTGCGGCTCTTTGCCTGCTCCTGCCGGAAACCCTGAATAAGTAAGGCAACCGAATACGTTTCTATAAAGTTTGATACTAACTTTACTTTTCTACAGAAAACTGCCGGAGACACTGAGCGATGGTGAGGCTTTCGGTTTGAACGAGAAGTGGTACTACTTTCCATGCATTGGTAATAAGCAGCGGAAAGCCGAGGAATCAAGGACCTCAAAAGCTGTGGAAATATGTGATAGTGAAGAAGTGCACATTTGATATATTTACAACCGCACAGAATTTTTCTATGCCATTTTTTGTGTGTTGTTATCTTATTTCAAATTTTGTTATTTTTTCCTAAACTTGTCTATTGACTGATTTTTGTTAAAATTGTATTTTTAAGTGTCAAATGAAATTGAGCGAATCTCAAATTAAATGTATGAAGATGTCAAGATAATGAATAAAATTAAGTTATGTCTTTGGAATGGGATATATAGATGTATGAATTGGTGACTCTAGATTCTAGAGTCTAGAAAGTTGGCGATTAAAGAAGAACTGCATTTCTGGAAGAATTCGAATAAAGTACTTTATTTCTTATAATTTACATTTTTTTCTTTTGATCATGCAGAACAAATTTATTCTGTGGGCGTAGTATTCTTAATGAGTATGTTTAAACCTAGAAAAAATTTACGAATATACTTTAAACTTTAGTCTTACTTAAATTTAATTTGTTCTGAAATACATACTTAAGTATTTATTGAACTTGAGTTCCGTTTAGCTTCAGTAGCAAAAGTACATTTTCCCCTTAAAAACGTATGCATGTATAAGTAAAATTGTGCCGCTGAGAAAAATGTAATAAACATTTTTAGAGTTAATGCAAAATGTTCGATTAAGTACGTCTAATTACAATAAGTATATAAGAACTATATATTTAACTACTTAGACACATAAAAAGGCATATGTAAGTAATTCCTTGTTTAATTTATATATCGTATTGGTCTACATTGGATACTAAACATTTGCAATTAGTATGAGTGATGATTTAATAATAAATATGAACTAAAGCTATTTTGCGCTTAATTTTAACTCGCACTAAGCTTAGACGTTTCCCCCAAAACTACGCCTAAATGTTAACTTAATTCAGGAGCTGGGCTTTTTGTGCGGTTCTCCGTTTGTGCTTAATGCACTCCCATTACTATTCACATTCCCATTCGCGTTGCCATTCGCGTTCGCGTCAGTCACAATTTCACCGTGTTCCAGCACAGTCAGGGAGTGTTTCCTCTTCTTGTACGACTCCATTTCCGAGTCAGAGTCATTTGAGTTGCCGCTGTGCTTGGAGAGGCAAGGGAAGTCGAATAAGCTTTCACCTTTGCCAAACACTTCACCCTCTTCGATGGTCTTCGGCAGTGTTCTGTAAAAATACAAGTCAGCATAATAATAAATTCTTTATAAGTTAGTATGCTTCTAAAAGACTTACCTATTTAGTGTTTCCGGCAGTAGAAGACAGACGAAAGCGCCGGAGAAAAACAAAATACCCAATATGATCGATGGAGCCGCCTTGAAGAAGGTGCCCAGCCAGAGTATGTACGGTGCCAGAAAGGAGGCGGCAAAGCCGGCTACATGCACTGCCGCCACGCCCTGACCGCGCACACACGTTGGTATCAACTCTGTGGCATACTGAGAGCCGGATTCATACGAAATGGCCACGCCGAAGCGCGCCGCTATGGTGAGTGCGGCCAGCAATATGGCATTATGATTTTCTCGCTGATAGGCAATGGCAATGCCAGCCGCTGCGGTGAAGAAGCCACCGACAAGCATCGAACCCGATGCCATGCCCTTGCGGCCAATGCGATCCTGCAACAGCACCAAAATCAAGCTGGACGGCAGCACTGCCATGGCGCTCATGGAGAACATGATGAACGGCGATATGCCCATGCCCTCCACATTCCGCGAAACGGCATCGTAGCATAACGTGATGACCATGCTGTAATATGACAATAATAGTTTGTAGAGTTTTTCCAGAGTTTTTGTGCTGGATGGAGCTATATAGACTTACGATTTGAAGAAAAGTATGAGCGTGTGTTTGCGCATGCGCGGCGTGCGAAACATGTCGATCAACGAGGAGTGCTTCTGATCGTCGCCGCCCATTTTCTGGTGCTGCTTCTCACAGTGCTTGCGAAACTCATCGAACTCCTCGGCGCTCACCTGGCGTCCATTGAACTTGGCCACACGCTTGAGACGCATTATGGCGCCGTCTATGTCGTTGCGCGTGACCAGCCACTGTGCGCTCTCCTGCACCACGAAGTAGAACAGCACCACGGAGAGTATGGGCAGCGAGGTGCAGGCCAAGTAGTACTGCCAGCGGCCAGCCAATACCGCAAGCCAGGGTGTGAAGACGAGTCCGAGCGTGTAGAAGAGACCCACAGCCATGTTGAGGCCCAGCGTGCGCATCGATGGACGAATGTACTCGAGCACTGCAAAAACATAACATACCGACTTATAGATAGCTACGTAAGCTGAATGAGAGTACTACGATTTAAATGGGCTGATTTTGAAATAGCTCTTTGAGGTTGCCACCAGCCTCTGCCCTTGTCTTTCATGGTCATAAGCTTGTCGCCTTTTCAGCTTGTACTCACCGATAATATACATGAGATAGAAATTGGTATCTGCCGCCAGGCCGGAAACGAAGCGGCACAGCGTGAATGTCGTCACACTCTTTGTGAAAATCGTGGAGAAATCACCGATGAAACCGGAGAAATTCGACAGTATCAATGCGGGCAGGCGTCCGATTTTGTCCGAGAGTAAGCCGTAGAACAAAGTTCCCACAACGGAACCAATAAAGAAGAGCGACTGTCCAACGCGCGCTTTGTACGCCGACTCGCACACCCAGTTCAGCTGTGAAGACATTTTTCAAGCTGTTAGAACACACTCTGCAGTGCACTGCCCCCGAACTGCAAGAGTACGACAATACCCCACCAGCCAGAGAACGCCGACACTCACCTCTGTATTCATGCTTCTGTATCCGTAATCGTATTTGTAAATCCAACGCGTGCACTTCTCCTGGCTGACGGTCACATTGGCACCGTCGATGTCCTGCAGACGTGTGCACGAAGGATTCGGAAATTTGGCATAGATCGCCGCAATCTCATCGAAGGACTTATTCGCTAATTTGTCGTGGTAGCACCAGTGATCGGGCACGAAACTTATCACAGTCTGGGTAAAGTAGTGCATTGATACAATGACATTGATGACCCCGAAGAGTGCCAGCAGCAGGAACTGATAGCGGCCGAAGTCGCCACATTTCACCAGTATCTGATCGAAATCCATGGCAACGCGCGTCGATGGCGTTGGTGATGGCGGTGTGATGTTGGCAATGGTGCTTGCGATCACTACTGTGCAGTTGATGGAAGATCAGGCTACAATTGGGAAATGGCTTACACGATGATTCCAAAAAAGTGTTAGCAAATTAGACTCATTCAGGTGCATGTGCTTTCAGTTTCTGATAATAAATGCTAAGGTTTTAGTTTACGGCTGTAAGAAAGAGATAAACAAGAGAACATTAGCATAAAGCATAAACAAAATGTATTAGAATTTATATGAAATGATGGGAAAAAGAAAGAGTGGTTGAGAAATACCCAATATAATCATTGAGAGAAGTAAACAAATGCTCACGTCACAGCCCAGATGGCTAATTTAAAATGTAAATAATTACGACTAAAGTTCAATAGCTCAAGTCATAAACTGTAAACAGTTATAGCCAGACTAACATTGTCTCGACTTCCAACCATCGTCTGCTTGGCATTGTCTATAAATTCAAGCTAGTTCTCGATCAACAATTCTTCGTCAATGACGACTTTAGAAATTTTTTATTTTCAAAATTCGATTTTCTTATTATATGCCAATTTTCGACATAAGTAAATATTATATATACATATATCCACTTCATACTCTTCTTGAAAACAAACCCAGCAATGAAAGTGCTTACTTGAAATTAATTTGAAGAAATTGATGAAACTAGCATCAGACTTAAGATGCAGAAATTAAAGCAATAAAATTATTATTATTATTATTGCAAGGCTATTATTGCGCTCCGCGACCTCTTATCTATTTTGCTGACCTGTTGCTAATGCATTGTTGGTAGGCGCTTTATGAATTGTAGAAACCAATAAGATACGCAAGATATTGTAGAAATGCCATAAAATATACATATATATGACTATAGCGAAACAGAATAATTTTAACAACTTTAATTTCTTAACTGCTGGACATTTCATAACGAAAGCAGCGAGCAAACTTGACCCATTATTTCTGTATGAATTCATTATAGTTTGATTGATCTGCAGTACAATATTTAATGTGAAGTCTATTGAGCGCAATTTCTTGAGAACTTTCAAGTGCTTGTTTATTAACGCTTAGTTTTCATATTCAAGATACAATATTTGCTGGCAAATGAAAATTCCTAATTAATTTTAAAAATTTGTTTAACTGTTGTTCGGAATCAATTTATTTATAGGACAAAGTACAAAAAGCCGCTTTATATACCTATGCTTTCTTCATTCTCAAAAGAAGTTGAGGTAACAGCTAATATTGCAATCCTATAGACATTGCATTCAAAAAAATTCGAAAATCATAACATACGCTAAATCTTTTATGTCTTTATCTTGAACCATTCTATGGCCCTTTAATAAAGCACTTTCAATGAAAGATTCACCCAAGTCCCTACCAACTCAAGTAGCCATCCAAGCATCATTTACAACAAATGAATGAACTTTATTTAAGTATGAAACATTTACACACATACTAAAATTTCGCCTTGTAATGAAAACAAAATTCACACATCAAACAAAAGTCAATGTTCTCAAATTCGAAATATGATTTTTTTTTGGTAGAGAAGAAACACAAAAAACTTGTGAGCTAAAACAAATTAATGCAGCGCAACAAAAAATTTTGGCATAGACAAAATGTACAAAAGCGAATAAAAATGCGTCTGAAAGCATTTTCCAAATTTTCGTAAACAAAAGAAATTTTCAGAAATGTCTACCACTGACTTGCGTCGATCGCAGAAAGACAACATCAAATGAAAAGTAAATGTACGCAGAAAAACCGTATTTTCGAAAATTTGCAAATTCACCTCTTAATTTCAGCTGAAAACGAATTTCGTCATTTGCTATTTTTTGTTATTTTTATCTTTTATCTATTTGGCAAGCAGCTGCGCAATTTTAGCAACTCTTTTGACGTGTAGACAAACCCTTCGCATGCGTAATTATATGCTTAAAAAATAAAATGTGTCTCTTTAGCCCGAAAATTGCGCATGTGTATCAATTTAATGCAGATATTCCAATATACCGAAATGACTAGACAGCGCGAGCTAACATAAAAATCAGCTGTTAATTGTGTACGTAAACAAATCAAGCGGCGAACATGAATTTTAAATTAGTCAACGCAAATTTCTGCGTAAAGCGCCAAACGGCGCGGGGGGCGCGGGCAACGCCTCACCTCAACAAATTACCAACGCTCATACGACGGGTGTATCGCGATTTGAGGTGTGATATTGCTTTATGCATTTGTATATTTAGTGCTGCCTCTTTTTGTGCTGCTGTGATGATTGCTCACTGAATTCTCAAACTAGAAATCTCATTTTCGCGCCGCTTGAGCTGCTGGCCTCATGGACTCCATTCGACGATGGCGTTTGTCTTGGCTTCCGTATGCGCCGAATGTGAAATTTCGCGTTCACCTGTGAAAATTTTCACATTTTCGCATTCACACTAGCGCGAATTGGCATTAAGTTATGCTATTAATTTATATAATTATAAATATTGCATACGACAATTCGCGCATTTCATTATTACCACATTTTCCTACACAAATATAGCGAACGTTGCTTGCTTGTGATTGACCCTCCTTCAACTTGTGTCGGAACACATTTGCAAATTTTTTCAAGGAAAAACAGAACAGAACAATCACCAAGTTTAAAAGAATTTTTAAAATTCTAACATTTACATTTCAACAACAACAACAACACATCATGTAAATTATAAGTTTCTAGCAGCGAAAGAGGACTTGGAGCCTGCGCGTGTCTTGTGCTCTCGCGACGATTGCCAACAGCGGATTGAATTCAAGTTCAGTGTGCTTCTGCGGTTTTAAAGGCGTGCAGCTGACTCGCCTGGCTCGCAGCGCCTTGCTTGAGGCTGCCTGCCTGACAGCCTGACTGGCTGCTGGCGCGCTGGTCTCATCTGGTTTCAATTGCGCTCAACGCACATATCGCGCTGGCATCATTATGATCTGCCTAATTGAGAAGTGCTTCAACAGAGTACACAAATTCGTTAAAGTTAAGTGGCAGCTTTCTGCTTAGCAGCCAGTTACAAGAGGGAGAGCATGAGAAAAGTTTCCATTCATCTAACGAGCAATAAATACCGATTAGCATGAGCATTTTCTGCTGAAATTGAATCCTTATTTATAAGTTACTGTTTATACAATTAGAAGTTTATTTGGATAGCGTCAAAAATTGTTTGGCTTCGAAATTGTAATCGGATTCCGACAATAAGACAGTATGCAAGTTCATGGATGCTCAATCGTTATCATTTTATAAAATCATTACTGTTATAGTATAACATGAAAATGTGATCGAGCTTTGGCATATTACATTCGATAAAAAACGTACACATATACATATTATGAAATGCTAAAGAATTTAAAAGAAAACTGTTGAAGATTTAAAAAAAATTTTAATGTGATTTTAAATGCAAATTTTCCTTTAATTTGCAAGACTTAAATTACTCACCAGGATCTAAAATTTCTTTAAATTGGTATGGCTGAACTTTTTCAGCTCGATCTGAAATTCCTTTACGTTTTTACCAAGCCTACCAGCCATAACCCTTAACTAGAGTAGTGCGTCAAAAGGGATTTTGATCGGCGGCTAGCAGCGGACATATTCCTGAAAAAAAGCCACTTAAACATAGAGTAAACTATGGACGTAACCAAAAATTTTATTACGATATACCAAAATATAGAAAGTTTTCATTTACCTATTGAAGATGTAATAGCGATTATTTAAAGATGAAATATTTTTTTGATATTTCAGCATTTAAGAAATTTTCTATTCATATTCAACATAAATTGATGCTTTATTATAAACCTCTACATTAATTTCAAGCACCAATTGTATAGTTTTCTGAATTTTATTTGAATTTATGACTTAATCAAAGTATGTCCCGTCCAAATGTTTTTTATCTGCCTACGCCACTGCTGGAATTGAGTATATGTAAGAGAACATGGAAAGCTGATGTTCAAAAGTGTAGGGTAAAAATTGGCTTGTGATATTTAAATTGTTCTTGAGGCTTGGCGCCTCGACGCTCTTTTATAAAAACCCAGAAATAAGAAAATACAATAAAAAAATTATTATAAATAACATATAAAACTCTACAACTTATCGCGTCAATAACAAGAGCCCAGCTCAATCACTACTGACGCATGTGAATAAGACGATCGGGGAAACCCGCTTTGATTGCTCTTATTGCTAACATCGGCGATTTGCACACGTTACTATAAGCGCTCACGCTACGCGCTCGCACATTCTTCGTAGAAAGCAAATCACGTGTAAAATTTTATTCGATTTCGCTGTAATTCATTAGCTATTCATGATATTTAAATGGCTGAAGAGACACACGACGACATTTTAAATATGTTCATTAATTTTTGATAATTTCTTAACAAAAAAAGGTTATTTCTTTCTTTCATGTGTGCGGCAAAATATCAGATTACGACATTTAAAATATGTTCCTACCTTTTTCAAAATTTATAAACCAAAAATTTCCAATTATATATTTTATACACGAAAAACGCGCGAAAAATTTAGCTCTAATTTAATTATTCTTTTAAAAATTTGCAATTCTAATATAAGTACGCTGGAAATATTGTTGCTTGGTATCTATGAAAAATCCGAAAATATTTATGTAAATTTCATAAACTGGTAATAGCTGCCGAGCCAAAAAGAAGTTTGCGGCATATCAGCTATTAATTACATCGTAGAACGCGGCAAGCACATGTTTCGAATGGCGTGCTCCTGCTCCGAGCAGATTTTGGCATTTCTGATAGCATGCTCGGTAGTTTTGAGCTTTATGAAATTAATGAAAGAAAGTAATATTATGCATCGAAATATTAACTGGGAACATATACACTCAGTATAGTGTTAAAATGCAATTAATTTTTATGTACTTTCTGTCTCCAGCTACTTTTTGTTTCAAACATAAGCGCGTTGCTATTTTTATTACTAATTCTCTTTGTAAAATATATACAGACATAGTGGTGTTCTGTTATTATTGCTAGTTTTTTTATGTGTCCATATAATATTCAAGATGAAAATTTTCCACACAAAGGCAAATGGCAATGACAAACGAGACTAAGTGAAGACAAGTTGAGACAGTTGACAACTGCTGGCAAATGATTTTTGATATTTGAATAAAAGGAATCAGCATGGAAAATGCCATATAAATAAAGCAAATGTATGGCTTTCAATGTTTATGCTAAATAATAAACAAACTCGAAATTGTATCAGCATTAAAATCATGCGCAAGTCATGAGCTCTCTTTTGTTTTTGCTTTGTATGTATTGTTGTATGTGTGTATGTTTATATGTGCATACAGTGCCTCATAAAATTACTCGGAAATCGAACTATGCACAGTTGGTTTTATATATGTCACGCCCAGAGCAAAAACGACTTTTATACCTGCACAGTGCATGTGCGCAATGAGGCGAAAATTGACACTCGAAGCGTTTTTGCTCTGTGCGCGTCATATGATATATGCACAAGAGCTAACTAGTCTATTCAGCGCTCTTGTGCATTATAGAAGAATTTTTGAACGTCTTTTTTTCAAATTGTTTAAAATTGAAATTTTGAATTCTTTGTGAGGCACAATATTCGCAAAATGCAAATCCAACAAGCAAGCAGCCGAAAAAACCGTTTTGACTTCTTGCTAAATATTTGCCAGTCTTCATTTTTTGAAAAGAGGAAAAAATTATTGAAATTTTAATTTTATATTAATATTCAGCATAAATTCTGAATAGAAACTCCCTAGGAATTTTTACCTTTTCCCAATTTTCCTATAATGAATAAAAACTCCCTCGGAATTTTTCCCTTTTCCCAATCCTACTATTCAGATAAATTTTCGAAAAGTGAAAAAACTCCCAATGCAAAAAGTAGGTATCACATTTGTGAAAAATGACAGAAGGAGATGACATTTTTTGACAGTTTTTTTACAAACCTGCCTGCTATATTATATTATATTAAAAATCACATAAAGTTAAAGAAATCGAGAGAAAGTTGTAGTAGAAATGTATAAAATTCAAGATTTTACCACGAAAGTTCGAATAACAAAGCAAATTTTTATGCAGAATTCCATCACAGCGAATTTTTGCTTTTGGAAGCTGTGATGTTTATTTAATACGTAAGACAATTCACAAATCTTTTAAAAAATAGCTAAAATCTAGCAAACAAATCACTGAAATATGAAAATCATAATTTGAAGCTTGTGCAAAAGCACATGGCATGCAAGACTGTCCAAAAGTCCAAAGTGCCCAACACAGTTTTGATGATTGTGAGTGTCATCGCTATCAATTGAAACAGCCGAAAATGATGCAATCCAGCGCCCTTGGCCATAGAAATCAAATGGTATGCATCATAGATTGGAGTAGAGCTCACAGCTTGTTCTAATCATGAGCACGGGGCTGTTGCACCCAACAACGTAATCAACAAGGCCAGTTAACAACAACAACAACAACAACAACAAACAAAAATAATAAAGAAACGAAGACGAAGAGGAACAACGACCAAGTGACAAGCTCAATTGAACTGTTGCATAAACAAGTGATCGCGCGCTAGGAACGAACCAACCGAATGGGACAGCTAGAGAGCAAGGAAGCCAGCATGCACAGAACAACAACAACAACAAGAGCAGATCGCAGACATAATCAATAGGACGAGTGAACGCGTTACAGCTGCCGTATAGAATGATGCCAGTTTCAGTTGGCACTTTAATTAATCGACAGTTTTTATTGTGGTGCTGATGATGCTGGTGTCCCGCTACTTACAACTGAATTCATTTAAATTCTTGAATGCAATTCTTGAATTGCCAGCAGCACTTTTATTCAAAAGGGCACAAATCAGTGCCGGGTATTTTTAGAAATCTATAAACACTTTGTTTAATTGTTGCAATAGTAAAAATAGTTACATTTTATCACTGCTGCTATTAATGCGCTTGCAAATTTATAAATCTTCTGCTTATTAATAAATTGCAAAAATTTATTGGTTTATGGCACTTTTAGTCTTCAAATTGATTTGCGTAATTTTTTTGCATTAATTTTGAATTTATTTAGCAATTTTACTCTTTTCGCACTTTGTGCGCGAAATTCGTTATTCGAATCGCTTATTCGTCTTCTTGACGTTTCGTTGGCGCGTTTCCGCGTTTCGAATGTTTCTTGTTTGCGTTGCGAGCGTACACGAGCGACTGACTGCTTTCCACAGGTAACTGCGAGGAAGCTGAAAAGCTGCCCCCTACTTTGCGCTAAGATTTTGTTATTTCTTGCTTGGTCTTTGCGCGCTCTCCTGTCGTGTGTTTGATTTGATTTTACGGGTCGTTCGTTGTTGTTGTGATTCGTTTGTTGTTACTATTCTGCTACTTCTTGTATTTTAGTCATATGTTTATTTTTTACGCCTTTGAGAGCGCATTTCATTCTACTATTTTGAAGAATGGAAAGTTTTGTATGTTTTTCTATGATTATGTTGCATTTTAGTAAAAGTTAGTTAGTTAGCGATTCGAGAAAAACAACAACTTTACTATGCCCTGCCAAAATGGCGCAAAGACGCAATTTTAAAAAAATTTTCAATTTATTTGAGTGACATAAAAAAAACCTTTAAATGAAGAAGAGGTTTGATTCACAAGGTCTTTGAAATTGAATGTGCCTATTTATATGTTATCAAACCGTCTTCAAATAATTGTGCAACCATTTCGAAATGCAGCTCGCAACATATCTAATCAATTCAGTGCACAATACTCAACAAACTCTCACCCCGAAAATGCAGACTTATAGTTTCATCAGTATGTACGTGTGTAACATAAAAAGAGCCCTTTTTACGTAAATGCCAAAATTTGGGACGAACAGCTAAATAAAGAAAAAACCTTATGAGGTATTGAAAAGAAAAAAAAACACAAAAGAGACAAAGAGAAAATCTGAAATTTGAAACCGTATACGGAAAAAAAGAAAATTACCTTTTCTTTTGAAATATCGTATAGTAGAGTCATATTCAATGTAATCCATCAAATACAAACTGTACTCTGAGACATAAGAAAAAGAAAAGAAATTTCTAGACACTGACGACTACTAACAATAGGGCGAATGTAATTTCTATAAAAAAAAAATTTTTAATTTTTATCTTTTTTTTTTATTGCTAACCCAACAAATTTATGTATGTAGACTTATGTAAGAAGACTATTGACAAAAGCCCGTCAAAGTGTTCAAAGCAGTCTAATTCTACAATCATAATAAATACCAAATATCCATTTAACTTACATAAATGACAATTAAGCGTAGTCAACCAAATGCAACTCTGTGTCTCATTTAAAAATCTATCATTTATCCCTTTTAAATATAACTAAAATTTGCACTGTAAAATTTAAATCCTTAATTAAATGTCAATTACAACGTATGCAAATAGACACTGTGAAATCCGTCATAAGCCCCAACCAATATACACCAAAATAATTTTGTAATATTTCCTTTCTGAATGGGCAAACTTACACTGTATCAACAAACATTTTCCTCGACATACCACTGACCAAGTCAATACACTTGGTAGCCCATTCAGCTGCTCACTCATTCGCTCAACCGTCGCTTGCACACGAATTCCGACGATTGTGCGACCTTCAAATTGGCATGTTCCGGCGTTCGTTCCGTCGTTTTGCCGTTCTTTACTTTTCTTCGCTTTTCGCCGCTGCCGTAATGCATCGGACTGTGTGTGTTGGCGCGCGCATTTGCTAGCGTGCGTCGAAAATTCGTAAGATCAATGTTAAGGGCAGCGGGTACTCGCTCGCGCCCGTTTCGAAGCACAACTGAGCGCGTCACTATGTAAAATACGTCAGGTATGTCATGTTGTTTCGCATTTGCATATAATTTCAATCTATTTTGGTAATTGCTTTCTTAATTGTCATTTCGAATAACACATTCGAACAGCACTAAATACCTTTAGCTATACCAACTGGAAAATTTGTTTAGGCAATCAACACAGATTTTGATATAAATTCGCAAGCAACTTGACACTTATATTAATTGCCGGTTTTAGGCTATGACTTCTTGTTATAAAATAATTTAATTGCAATTTAATGTGATATTTAACATTAAACCTGTCAATTGTTTACAGTTAAATTAGTGCTCTCTCTCTCGCTCTATCGCTCTCTCTATGTGTTTGTTATTAGAGAAAGAAAGTGAGACTGTTTCGAACTTGCCGGAAAGTTTATGAAAATGTACAACACCTTACAATAGATCAAGATTAAGATTCTGCATATTATATAAAATTTTAGCTAGCATGCTTTTTTATAAGCCTGCACGAATTGAACTTAACAATTTGCACTCAATACCTATAATAATAATAATAATAAATAGTAATTGATCCTTCTTGTAGCTTGCAATTGAGTTTTGTAATGCTATAGATGTTAAATCGTTCCGTCCAAATAACAAATTCGCAATCTTTCGAATATTCGGCTTCACTTTATAAAAAAGACAGCATTAAAATCGAATAGAGACGGATGTCATTATACATATGTACATGTGAAAAATCGCATCTAATGTTACTTTTTGATTTATATTATTGCAATTGATTTGTTAAATTGCCAAAATTTTGGTTTGAGTCTACAGTAAGGTAATGATATACATAGTGTTGATATTTTATGATTCCCATATGTACCCACAAAAAATACATAGACAATGAAATTCTTAATCAATTGCTACAGAGACTACGAGCTAAACCAAGCCACAAAACGTCTTACTTTGATCTGTCGATAATTTTTAGCTGCCAAAGAATCCGCAATAATTCACACATTAGCCAAACTGGTCTACATTTTTATGAAGCTTTAAATGTATTTTAATAACAAATTATTCGCCAGCGCCTCAGAGTCACCAAAGCGTCAACCGCAGTGCACATATAATGAAATTAACGTGGGGCACACACACACTTACACACTACACGCTTGTCACGTAAATATCACAATGAATCACAAAAATATTGTCTGAAGTAATTAGCAACTTCTTTTTTTAAAAAGGGGTTGGGCCAATGGAAATCCGTTTGAGCTGTTGCTTTTCATCACTTCAATATGTTCGGGCATTATAAACTGTCTTCGGGCGATTCAATAAGTTTCCATTACAGCATGTTAAGTAGCGCGCACTTTAACAGTTGAAACCAACACACCGCCATGATGCCGCAACAGCTGCACAACAACACGCAGAAACGCCGAAGCGGCAGCTAACAACTTTAGCCATCAACATTGCTGTTGCTCATACGCCACAGTGACCTCCTTAGCTTTCCCCTACATTCGTGTGCAATGGTTGCCTGCGCTCTGCCGCACACTCCGCTGCGTGCCATTGCAAAAAAGTGTTAATTTCCTTCTATTAAAATTCACGTCAAATCTTTTATTGTGATTTGCGTACGAGTATTAAAGAGAAATTCATCCTCTGGAACCGTGATTCATGCACGAAATCGAGTTTTGGTTTTATTCAAATAGTACACAGACCGTTTGCGTTTGCGTCCTACAAATTAAATTCAATATAACTAGTATTTCGGCTTCATTATTGACGTGCTAATAGCCATAAATTATGTAGCATGTATACAATAGTAGCAACAATGCCGTGGACGCACTGAAGTGCAAGCAGGAAGCGGCCGCACGTACACTCGGTTCGGTTGGGAGCGCCACATCTGAGCAACTGTATTTGTTTGGTGTATAAGCTAGGCCAAGGCATTAGATAATTACTTGGTTAACAGTTTTTGCAATGAAATCAAATAATTTCAGCAGAAAAAGCAGAAACCTGCTTGGGCCTGTAAAGCATTAATAACGAAACGAACTGCCTCAACAGTTTAAAATACCTAAAGCGAATAAACTAAAGAATAAAACTAGTCAAAGCAATAAAGGCAAATAACACTTTCTTTGACATTATTTCTTGTTAAAATGAGTGTGCTGAACTATTTTAATGGGGGAAATGTGTACTATTTTGTAATGATTAGAAAAATTTTCACAGAGAAAGTCAAACTTTACGTAACAATACTTTCGATTATGTTTATGAGCTTTTCAATTTTTAAGGCACGAAATCATTTGCCGCTAAAATAGTAAATAAGTTACTATTCTTCATTAGTAAATAAATTAAAACTAAAGTCTGAATTTCTTAATCGGCAAATAGATTTTAATTTTCAATATTTTTGTTAACTAAATTAGTCACTCAACTTTTGCAAAGTGTAATAGTCATATCGTTAAGTAAGCATTCATACTTGTTGATTGACATTAGTCAGCGCATCTACGCAAGCTTCCCTTCTGGTTTTTAATTAGAGATTATAAATTGATTATAATTATAGTTTCCAGCATACGCATTTTAACTAATTAAGGGTGAAATTTTTTTTCTCCCATGCCCATGATTTCGCACTAAACCAGTCTAGTTTATAATACGCAGCTTACGAGTATAATGAGTGCGATCGTATGGCGCTGCTCTTTGATAAAAAAAAAAAAACAAAGCAAAGCAAACGCAAAAACAAAACAAAACTTACAGTAGTTTTGACAGTAGTTTGCTACAAAACTGTCAATTGCAAAAATCCCAGACCATTTGCACAATGTTGTGAATTGGGCTAATATGAAATTAAAAATTTATTTACAATATTTAAATTATGCTTTTCGCAGAAAAAAGTCAAGAAGTTTTCGCTCATAGCTGTTTCGGAAATTTGCACAATTTCAAAGAAACAAGCTCGAACGTCATTTTCTCGCAGGTCAAACATAAATCAAGCTGCTCACACACATACATCAAAACTGTCTAAAGCGAGACGTCCACGATGTACATTTAATGAAAATTGCATTGGCGTAGAATTAGAAGAGGCATTAATCAAAGCGAATTAAATAAGACGAAATAGCACAAGTAAAAAGTGAAAAAGGCACATAAATACAGAGCAAGAGTGCTGAAATTATTGGGCAAGTAGAAGCAGCTGCTGGCAGCAGGACGCACTTGGCGGCGGCAACAAAAACCATAGCAGCGGTAAGAGGTAAACAATTATTGCAGCTTATAGTTTGCATGTGTTTGTATGTTCGTGTGTGTATTTACACCGACATACCCGAATTTTTTCAAGAGGAAAATAAATCGTCAAAACAGGCATTCTTTTTTCTTCTTCATAATTTGGCTCAAAATGTATTAGCTCTCTTGAAAAGTGCACACATACACAAAAAATTATATGCATAAACACAAATGTTAATGCTAAAATATTTCAAAACGTTTTAAATAAATTCGTTTGTTTGCACGCTCTAGTCGTGACTATAGGGAAAAGCCAAATTTTAAAAATTTGTAAATGCTTAAAAGAAAATTTCCAGAAAAATCTCTGATAGTAAAACATTAACTAATTTATATTTAATTTAAAATAAATATTGTAATGACATTTAAGATATCTACGAAAAAATCTTCCCATTATATTGTTTTGTTCGATTTCATTGCTACATCATCATTAAATTTCTAATTCCATTTAATTGGAGATAATTTTGAACTAAGTTACGTCGCTTCTTACTCTGGTATTCTAGTTCATAAATTCTTAAACAGTTCTCTACCTGTTATCGCTAAAGATCCATGAGGATACAGGCACGGTTTTTTAAGCAAGCCAGTGAGCAATGCATTTTGAACAAGGATGCTTTGAATTTTATTGATTATGAGATATACTATATTTCAAAGGAAACGTTTTCTGTCTCTGAAGTCATTGCTGACTGCAAGTATCTATCTACTTTAGTATAAAATTTATAATTTTTTTGAAATTACTTCTGCATTTCTGGGTTCTCTAATTTGCAGCACTTAAACTAGTAGTATGGTAGGTCTGGTAATATTACAACACAATTATCAATATCCTACGTAATGAAAGTAGTAAGAATAATAAAAAAAGAAATTTGCAACATAATTGAATGAACATGCAGAACGTACTAAAGTATTCAGTTAGCTGAGTCTATCCATAACTAACAAGCCACAATAGAATAGTAATACAGAAAGAACAGGAAGTATAAATTTGTTGTTGTAAAAGTTTCTTGCAAATAACGATAACATAGCGTCTAATATGTATTTATATAAAACAACACAGCTCATGCGCTCATGCTATTAATATCAATTTCCAAATCTGAATTTGATATGAACTTCCGTAACGTAACAAGCAACAGCAGGCAAAGTTTTAATTAAATCATAATTAGCAATTACAATCAGACTAGTAACTACAGTAGCAATTATTTATATCGCCTTTGGCGAATGGCAGAACAGCATTGTTAAATCAATAAAATGTAATGTAAAAAAAGAATGACAATGTTACTCAAGGATAAAGAAAGCATTACGATAAAGGCGAACCCTCATGCTACAAGACTGAACTGTGTGTAGGGAAGAGGAAAGCTTGTGATTGTTATTTTCAATTTTTGAAAAGCAAGAAAGAAGTAACGCAACTTGAAGCGAAATAAAAATGGTGTAATGTGCGATATTGCTTAAAAGGCAGTCGTTTTGCAATGGCAGACATACATAATAATGTAAGCTTCATTAATGCATATAGAAATTTTGAGCGATAGATAAATCGGAGAACGGACCTTACTATATTTCTGTAGTCAGAGAAACTACATTCCCATATCATTTATGATTAATTTAAAAAAATGCTAAGTGCAAATTGTAATTATAATTTTTGGAGTTGGTAGCCTAATTTTGCATGACCTTGACGCCAGCCAGGTCATTCTAAAAAAGAAATATGCTATAGTTGAGACCAAGCTTTTTAAGCAACGAAGCGGCCAGTGGTCTAAAATCTTGAGAATGAAGTTTGGGAGGCAACATTATAAAATGTTTCAAATTTTCAACAGTCAAAATTGAACTAATTCATTTCATAAAATGGTTTGAATGTTTCAAATATGCAAAAAATTAGATAAAGTGAAATAGTTGCTTAGGCTTGTTTTCCTGAAAATCAGTTGACGCACTTTTTGCTAAGAAAAACATGTTTGCCAATTTTTATTAAATACATACTTCAATAGCAGGTTTTCAAAAATTTAGCCACTGGCGCCTGCCAGTGCACAGCTTCCCTTGCCGCAACAGCACCTTCTAATAATAGAGTCATAAAATGACGCACACTTGGTGGGGGGCACGTGGCGCTCGCGGCATGTCCCAAGCAGCAACCACAATAACAACAATAATTGAAGCCGTACAATTCAAGGCAATCAACGCAAACGAAAGTAATCAACAGAATCTCAAGCAATTATCGCTGCTGAACCGGCGCAAGGCTGAACCGGCGCAAGGACCCTCCGCAGGAACAAGAACACAGCTCACACGCACCGCAAGCAGATATGTTGCACATGGCATGTTGCAAGCTGCATGCCGCAAACATGCATTTGCTAAAAATCAATAAAACTGCTGCAGTGATTTTTAAAAGTACTCCAGCTGAGTTTTTCACTTAAAATTTTGCATTTTTCTGCTCTACTCAGTTCTTTCCCAAACTTGCATACATACGCATTTTCAGATTTTCCACTTACATGCCGCCTGGAGTACGCTTAAACATTTCCATCAGTAGTCGTCATTTGCACTTTGTTTACTTTTTTGTGTATTTAATGATTAAGAATATTCGTTGCTTTTATTTTTGTTGTGGCGGCACATTTTCCAATATACACAAATTCACTCAGCATCTGCGGCCATGTTTACAGCAGAAATCCCAAAGTCCAACTGACGACGATCCGAGCCACAGAACCGCATATTTGTGTGTGTGTGTGTGTGTTTGTGTGTGCGTGTAGGAAAAATCAGCTGCGTAGAATTTTCAACAATTCTCACATCCGGAAAATGTAATAACAGGGTGGATTTGTCCACCACCGACAACTGACGTCATAATTTGTGGCATGCGCCTTATGCCGCTTTCGCACCACCACACCGCCACTACCATCAACGCAACCGCCACCGGCATCGTTACTACCCGCCCTGCTCTTCTCTTCATCTCATCCTGCTGCCATGGCGGAGCCTGTAGATTGCCGCGTTCAAATTCTGAGGCGTCGCATGCTTGTTGCTTGCCATTTCAGATGCGGCAAACAGCTGCAAACAGCACGTAGCTAGGATTTCCCGATCGAGGGGTGCGGGTGTTGTGTGGAGGGTCAAAATGCAATATACGAAAATTATGAATATCTTCTTTATGCAGCTGCTAGGGTTTTGTCTTTATATAAAATATATTTAGAGTAGTCCAAATCGCCTGAAATCCCCTCCAGCTACGCACCTGGAATGGCACATATGCTATACGGCTATATGGCATATGTGTATCGCGTCCATTACAGAAATTAAAAAATTTGCAGCATTTTTGGCGTATTCCATTTTATTTGTTAAGAAATGCCATAAATTCCCGAATGGCTTTGTTGGCGGCTTGTTTGCGCCTTGAAGCGCATGTCCTTGATAGATGAACTACTCCAAGCTCAAGGGAGTACAATTCGTTGAAAATAGAAATCGTTGTTGTACTTTGCGGCAAAATCAAACAGAAAATTTCAAAACTTCCTGGAAATATGCAAGAAAATATTTTATTCACCTGCTAAACAGTGGAAAGGATTTGTGAAGAACTTTTTCACTCGTTCAAAGAGCAAACAATAAAATACGAATAAGAAAGGTTAAGAAGGGTGGTTGGAAAAAAGAAACGGCTGAAAATACCCTTAATTCAAGTTCCTAAAAAATTTAATTTGTCTTCTTTGTTCAACCTTACTTTTCAGCAGCAACAAAAGAGAAATCGCTTACATTGAAACGACAAATTTTTTAGTGCTAATAAAATATGTAAATATCTTACATTTAGCAAAAAATTTGCCCATAAATAAATAAGTAAATATGCTTAGATTTAAATAAAATTTCGAAATAATTTCCAACTAATTAAGAGCTTACTTCCTGACCCCAAAAAGAGCGTATCACAAAGGCTCATTAAGTTGAACAGAGAGAGAGAGATTTTAAATACTCACAGATTATCTCACAGGATCTGTCTTAGATGCCACCTAATGAAGAAAAGTTTATTCGAAATGGATATGTACCGACTGCGCGAAACAGAGACTCAACTGTCCGAGCCAAATGTGTTCCAAATTAAATTCCTATTATTTTACCAAGTACATAGTACATATTAACAATTTAATATGCTAACATTTTTCTCAGTGGGTAAACCAGTTGCACTCAAACCAATAAATTTTCGTATGTGATTTTATGGCAGACAATAATAGTAGCTTGAGCTGTTTATATTTGTTTAGAATTATATTACCAGCACAAGTATTAAAGGGCAAAGCATTTGAAATAATTTGACAGGCCGAATTATTTTGCAAGATTTAACGTACTTAAGGAAGTCGCTGATAAACAGTTTATTAAGATGAAAATATTGTTCTTTGTAGCAGCATTTTTTACTTTTTTGACCAAACAAACAAAATTGTCAATTTAAAGAGTGTTCGAAACCTTTTCCATTTCTCAATATTTCTCAGTTCAAATAATTATTGTACTTTTTTTCCCTCAATTTAAGCAATAACACAAAACAAAATTTTTTTTGATAGGAACCAAAATACCCATTTCAAGTTTTATTTCAGTTTGCATACAAATTGAAAACACGCAACTTTATAAATATTGCCATTATTGCAACAAAATTTAAACTTACGACTAGCAACTTAAAGCAGCTTATTCAACGCATGCATAAGTCTTTATTTCACAAACGAATTTAGAAGAGTGTAATTCAACTAAAGCAATGCACTTATATACATTGGCACACACTGGTCATTTAAAGCACTTGAAAAACTATATAAATCACTTTATACAATTTATAATAATTTTAGACTTATTCTACAATAGTTATGCAAAACAGTTCAACTTTGTTAGAAAGCAACTAAAGTTCAAAGAGATTTCAAATCAACACAATTGTTTTTTTTATCACAAAATGTTAACAAAAGTCTGGGCAACACAAAAAAATAGTTGTTGCTTAATAAAAATAGAAAATAAAAGTCTTGGTTTGTGAGCAATAACAAATTGAAAAAAAGCGAAAATGATAAAACTGTGTATGTACAGTAACGAAGAGAGCGCATAAGAAATAAATTATAATGATGCAGTCTACTTGAAAAAATCGTTTAAGAGATAAAACTAATATGCTTAGAAAGCAAGCAATTCTGCTTTATGAGATTGGTTTAATCTTTTACACGCTTTCATAAGCTACACTTTTGGCCACACACAGCAAACATTTAAAGCTATGATTTGCAAAGCTCTGCAGGACATGAGTGAGAACTTTAACTTGTGAAGTACAAAAATACGCAGAGCGTATGATATAAAATGTAAGGATTAAAGTTAATATACAGTGAGATTATTTGGGCTTGAGACAAGAAGTTGATTTATCAGTGAGGAACTTCGAAAGAATGTGTGCTTTCTTTGGGGTAAAATTGATTGGACCCTCAAATATGACAAAAGGCATCCGAGTGTTATATTTCGGAGTTTTCCCAAAGCACAGATAAGTTCCCACTGGGCATTGAATATCAGCAACTTTGTCCCGCTATGCCGATGTGCGCATTCTCGGCATGTAGGATGAGGTCCATTTGTGACTGTGACAGCTTGCCACTGAGCAGTCTTTCGATTTTCATGAACTGCTCGTTGGGTTCCTGCACCGAAGCGGCATCATGCTCGGGCAGACGCATGGAAGAGCTGCGCTTGTAACGTTCTGTAAGCATAAAAGATTAGCTTATGACAATCTCAAATATAATTAAGCCTTCTGCCACTTGCCTAGTCGTGCTCTGCGTGCCTCCTGATCGATAATGATTTCATTTGTGATGTATATCTCGCGTCTTATTTGATCCCGCAACTCCACGCTCATATCGGGTATGCACCAACGCACCAAAATCATAACCAATGCCACGAAGTTCTGCAAAAGAATGAATATGTAAGTATTTTTTCATATATATTTTCTATTAATAAGATAAAACTGTATTTAAATGCATTTCAATGTTGCTGCATTTTGTAATGTTGCAATATGCAATGGCCCACTTGCTCTGAAGTGGGTCAATAGCGTTTTACGATGCCATAGCAGTGCGCTGTCATGCGGCGTCGAGGTGCGTTTCAGTTTCCGACAAGCACAACAAACACGATTTGAAACTGAATTTGCTATATGAAAGCAAAAGGAAGACATATCAATAATGGCAGCCGCTGCAAGTCTCAATCGAGAGCCTTGCATTTGGCTTAATTTACGCTGAAGTTGTGAACAACACTTGCCGGCCACACGCCGCGCTGTTCATTAGGGCCATGCCAACAGGCCGCACACTAAAAGCGGCTACTTGCTACCCCTTGCAGCATTTTGTACAGAGCCCTCAATGAAAATCGTGCGTCGCAACTGGGACACTCAGATCATTGCACTCTCACTTGTCGCGCATTTTGCCTTTCTTCAATGACTTCTTCGTCGCAAAGTACACACAAATGCCAGCAAATTAAAATAAAACCGCATCAGCGAAATACCAATTTGTCATTTAGCCTTTTGTCAGTCGGTGCAGTCTAGGACCGGCAGCAGGGCCCCTGCTTATTTAGTGCACTGCGGTTTCATTTAGTCTAAGTGAAAGCGTCAACGCGTGAGCAACGCAAAGTGCTAAAAAGTGCAAAAATATCCCTACTCCAATTTGCCAATAAAATAATTTGTTTGAATAAAAAATAAAACACTTAAATTTCAACTATAGATCCTTAAACAATCGAACCTCACAGCATGAAACGTTTCTCGTGCCTCAGTTTGCGCTCCTTCGGCTTCGGCATTGCTCTTTGTGATATCCTCTTGTCGCTGAGCGCACTCGCCTTTTGTTCCTATCATCTCTACAATGACTTTATGCAGACGACACTCTGGCCGGAGAACGAGGTCAAAGTGCGAAGTCCTTTGAGCAACTATATTGCAGCAGCGGGTGTGTGAGCTGCGACTGCCGCCAACAAAAAGTTAAATTACAACAGTTTGTTCATATTTTCAGTTGATTATGTGCTCGTGCATAATTTTTCGAACGCTTTTTATATGGTACTGGCCATTACTTTGTGGATAAAATCTCTTATAAATCTGGTAGTGGCTTCCATACTCGTCGATGGTATTAGAAAGGTAAATGCAAAAACGCATATAGCTGGCCATAACCAACATTTTTTACGAAACACGTTTTCTTACAGTTGCTGGTAGCTTAAAATTGTCTTAAAGCAAAAAATTACGATTTTATAGATAATACAAAAAATTCCGCATATAAACATGCTATGTAATTTTAGAATGTTTTTGGTTTCTCCTGTAAAATTTCAGAAATGTTGGTTAGGGCTCTCGTACATTTTGCCAGCGATATAAAAATGTAGCGACATTCATCGTAATATATTCTTTTGCAGCAACGTCTCATCTGCATTGCACCATGGATAATTAATACGACCGTTTCCATGCTTATTGAAATTGCCATTTTCATATTCATGGAAATTAAAATTGACGAAGTCGACACTTCGATGGAAAGAAGAATTGTGCGCAGCATAATATTTGGTGTATTCATTGGTAAGCGTGTATTTCAATATTTCAAAACATCAATAGAAAATTTAGCAAGACTACAGAAAAAGACTTCGCCTACACTTATCCGAGCATTCGATTTTCAGTATATAACATTCTGCTCTATTCTTTAGTATTAAATGCGCTCTTCACATTCGGCATATTTGCGCTCTACAAAGTGATAAAAGCGACCACAAACGAAAATCAGGCACTACAGGAAAGTATTGTGGAGACATCGGGACTATTTCAGCATGTAAAGGTTTAGTAAAGCCACGGGAATTTAATGCAGAATTTATTATTTGAGCTTTTGCAATTACATATATGTATTTGAAAACAAAAAAAAACCTAAACAGAAATGCATTTGAAAGTATTAAAATGAAGTCCTCATCGAAATTTTCCATAAATAAAAATAGAGCAATCATTTTATCATGTTGTTTTTGTTTCACTCACCTCAAACACAACCACAAAGCCCAAACGACACGCTAATATTATGTAAAACATGCTTTTCAAAGTGTATTTATGCTGCGAACTGGGTGGTTCGCGAAAATCGGCGTATCTTTGAGTAAAGAAGATATTTAAGTAAAGTCACAAAGCAGCGCATATTTCAGCACTTACTTGCACATGGTTATATTCGAGTTATCACCGGCTAAGCTTCGCAAGGTGGCCGAATCGCTTATGTTGAATTCTGACAGCGTGAATTCCAAATAGCCTTCCAAAGTGTTGTTCTGTGAAGCTACGCGATAAACCATCCGCGGTATCATGTCCGATGTAAAGGCGATTATGAAGCCCTAAGGGAATGAAATTTAAAATGTTAGTAGCAACTTAAAATGTCGAGTTATGTCTCTTTTAAATTATCTACACACATTTGTAATAACGCTGAGCTTGCCAATGCAATCCAAGATGCGATACCAGACGCCAATATCGCGCACACGCTGCGATACAGGACGCTTGTGGTGGGTCAGCAGCTTTTTGGCATCCAAACGCATTTCGAGTATGTTATTGAGCAGCGCAAAGAAGGGCGCCAGTGGAAAGGCAGCAACAAAAATTGTAACAAAACCGTACTGCAGCACTAGAAAAACCATTTTTATTTTAAATTAATATTTTGAGTAATTTTGCAAGCTTATCCTAAAATACCCATTTCCAAATATTCTGGAAATAAACTTCTTGGTCCCCAGTCTAGTAATTTCAAATCGCGCATCCATCGTTCTCCCTTCGGCTTATTCTTATCATATTGTTTGCGTGTGAATAAACGCGATAGTCCCACTTTGATGGCCAACACCTTGCGCCAAAACATGGGCATTATCACTTCCAGTATCGAGTTGAAGGCCTGCTTGCCAATCATAATAATGGCCAGTTGTATACAGAGTTCAGTCAAACAACCGCCAGATGAGCACTGTAAAGGAGTGTCTATTATAAATCTATTATATATTTCGTGCGCGTGCAATCGTTAGCTCACCTCTTCCTGTCGATAGTCAAATAGTTTATTATACTCTCCCGGATGACCCACAAATTTACCCTTGAAAAAGGCTATATAAAATATGGAGGCATAGTAGTTGACAAATTGTAGTAGGTAAATCTTTAAGGTAAGTGAATCGTCGAATTGGGTTTGTGTGCGCCACATTTCCAATTCCGTTAGGTACTCAGCAAGATGATTGTACATCTGAAAAGTTAAACAAAAATCATAATCGAAAATCGTCGTATCAATAAATTTAAAACTCACATAGTTAAGTATATAGAGAAGGCACAGATTGACGAAGGCCGCCGAAGCAGTCGCCAACATAATCGCACTCGACGTAGTCATGGGGTTAGCACCGACTTTCAGTGCTGCCAACATGGACATGCGATAAACCACAACTGCCAAGAGCGCCACAAACGCCAAAGCGATTAGTAAAAGCACCATGGAAAAGCTAAACACAGTGGCTGGCAGTTTCATGCGCCAAAAGGGTACAGTGGGTTCCTTCATATTGGTCACGTAGTCGGTGCGCGTTGGCGGTAAATGTTCCAAGCGCGCCAAATACTCCGGACGCGGATGCTCCTCGTGCACATCGAAGCCCGTTAAATCCCAGCGATGTGTGATTTCCGCAGAATAACGTTTCCACAGCTCTAGAAAGAGCGCCGCCCAAAAGGACATGAAGACAGCAAAGAACACAGTCGACGGATTGTCAATAAGGTAAGTAATCTTGGCATAGAAACACGTCTCACGCAGATCCCAAAAATTGCACCAATCACAGAGCGGACACATGGTGGTAGTGTTGGACGTTTGGCAAACTTCTTTGCTGTGAGCACATACCAAAATATTTATACAAATTCATAGCACGAATATTTAAGGCAAAGCAACATACACAGGCGCATAATCCTTCAAAGAAATCCAAGAGTAGACAAAGCATAGTACACCCAAAATGGAGGCAAGCAACAACATGTAAGTATAATAGCCCAACCAGGCAAAGTATAAACCTATAAAATTAGAAAAACTTTATATGCAATTTGATCAAAAACCATTGCTACTTTTAGCGTACCTATTTTTACGCCAAAATATTCTTTGACGTGGTCTAGTGGCTGTCTACGATGCCACTTACGCACCGAGGCCCAGTGTGTGTAAAGCGTTTCACGCATGGTGCCCTTCTCCGTGATTTCGCCCTGAAAGTAAATGAAAATTATCAATAATTTTTTTCCATAGAGAACTTAAGATCGATCTATTTTAAAATACATCATGCAATGGATACGCCGCGCAGTACACGTTCTCCGCCACCAAACGATCAATGCCGAAAGCCAATTCGCCTTTACTTTTGGCCGGAAAGCGCTGACGATCCAAGATGAATTGCACAATGCGCGAACGCACAGCAGCAGTGAAGAAGCAGTCCTGTCGTATGTCAAAGCTGAACAATTTATTAACAGTTTTTAAAATAAGTCAAAATTGGAACTATTTAAAAGCAAAACCGACTTACAGATACTCCTTATCGCGACTGTATATGGCCGTAAAGCGATGTGCGCGTTTCGGAAAGTGAGCTTCATCTATACGAATCCTGCGCAGAAAAAATCCGAAGATACCCTTGAGACTAGAGAAGACACTGCGCGTGGAACGATTCACCACAGACATGCCGGGAATCTAAAAGAAAGTCGAAATTAAATAATTTTACAATTCAAAGACAGCATTATAAAGCATGCAAAATAAATTAACAAAAAAAGGGAAAATGGGGAAAAGAACACGCTACCAATTGCATTAAAATTTTTACTAAATCAGTAATTCAATTAAGCTAGAAGCATTTCAGGTTAAGGCCAATCAGCAGACAACCGAACAGAAATACATTTTGAACGCGTTTTGTTAGAATAATGCAAGAAACCATATTTTGCCATTACTTTTGTAAACTTTTCTTATTTTTAATATGTACATAGTATTGGGAAATGTTTTTATGGAATACTGTCAGACCTTGCGTGAAAGATATTGAGCTGCATGTCGCAGTCGATTTGATTTTTCAAAAAAATTTACGTTGCATAACGACTAAAACAGATGAAAATAAAGAGAAAGGCATAAATGTTTGAAAAAAGATAAGACATACAATTTATGAAAATACGAGAATTGTTTGATAAGTAACAAAGAAGATAAAAACAAGAAACTAAACATTGAAGGTATAAAGATAATTTTATAATCAGAAATAATTTTAGAACGAAAAAGTAATTTTCACAATGTCGAATTTTTTCAAAGCTTAAATGTGCACATAGCCAGCAAATGTGGAATTTGAAGGAAGACATACCCACTGGCTTTTGAGTTGGTAGCAAAAACAGTACATCTGCTTACTTGCAATTAGCAGCTTTAAAAACCTCGCTCTTTCTCGTTTTCTCTCTCGAGGTAACACGAATTCGACAAGCTTATGTATATCTTAGTAACATTGCTTATCAAACAATCCAGTACATTTAAGTTGGTAGAGTAGCTTCTGCTCGTGCTTACCTCCTTCATGGGCATGCGCAATTTTAGGATTTCCGCATAGCGTCTTAGAACCTCCAGCGGCGCGTGAATCTGCAAAATTAAGCAAGTACTGTAATTAGCGGCATTATATTAGCATACAAACATCTGCTAACCTTAACAAAGTAAATCTGCTCCTTCTCCTTGAGCACAAGTTCCAGTTCCAAGCCTTGACTCACGAGATTCTCCTCGAACACACGCCGCTTCTCAGAGTTCTCCACTTCAGTCTGTGGCTGCGGATGCACTTTATAGGCGAGCACATAATCGATGGAGCGCTTGTGATCATCGAAGAAGAGGGAATAATTAATTTCAGATCTTTGGTAGTATTCTCGCGGGCAACTGCATTCGTCATTATCGCCATAGTTATCTAAGCTGCTGTTGGCATCAGTCATTGGCGTAATGGGTGCGGAGATGTAGTGATGATGTTGGTTGTTGTTAGTGGCGTTGTGATAACCGTAATTTGCGTCAGCTGGCAGCAATAAAGTGGAAGTGGTGCTTTCGTTTAACTGCTTTCTGGAACTAGAACACGCAAATATAGCAGACACACTTTTGAGAGGGCTTTCATGAGCAATGGAAGTAAATATGTGGGGATTTGCTAGCAAGGTGCAGAGCGGAAACAAGTGTGTGTGTGGCGTGCTGTTGACTGAATGAGGCATTCGTTAGCGCGACCGTGTCAATTTTAGCAAATCAGAATTTATTTGCTAAAATCTCACAGTTTCATGTATCTATGCCAAATGAGAAAGTAGTATTAAAAACGAGAAAACTACTAGAAAAGTCGTAGCCATTAAGGGCGCAGCACACATCACGGGACAATCAACTGAACTGCTCGTCTTGGCCTTTGCGCAAAATGGAGCCATTAATGCGGACACGCTGTGATAGCACATTTAATCAATTAGACAGCCATCAGCACCATATTCCGACACTTTCCGCTTCCACTTAAGGTCTGACCGGAGTTGGGTTGTATTGTGTCTACGAGCGTATACATCACTCTACCGCCTACCGTGTCAATGGCACATAATGGTAATGACGGTCATTTGCCTATTCTATAAGAGCGGCTGTTCCCTTTTAATGAAATAAACATTATTATTTAAGTCGGTGTTTTGACCTACTTTTTGATTTGTTCGTTTGATAAGGCAGGGAATACATATACATGTATATTCGGGATTGTTTATTAGTGGCGGACTACAGTGGTGGAAATTTATGATTTCTTTTATTTGGTCCCCTTATAAAAATTAAGTAAATTTCCTTTTAATAATATCTTCCTGGTCATTTTGCGAATAGAAATTGGTTGACTGAATATATTAACGTATATATATTTGCACTGTTTTTCCTGTCTATTATGCAAACCACATTTGATGTTATGTATATGTAAATTATATTCCATACACTTCGAGAAAGATATATCTATCCGGTGCTTTATGAACTTTTTCCACACAAAATTTAAATATAGCACGTGTCATTGCATACATATATATCATCTTTAAAGAGGTCAGTGCAAATAACTTTACATTGCTAAAGCAAAGAGTGCAAGTTTGGCAAGTGTTTCCTTTTAAATAATATAAGCACCAGCTAGAAGTATTTATATATAGGTACATATGTATGTAAACAAAGAAATGTATGTATTTGTGCGTGTATAATGAATTTAAACGTTAAGCGACTTATAAATGCATTTGCAGTTAAGTTTTGGAATGCTTATTTCCAAATGCAAGTTGCTGCTTCCATCTTAAAAGTAGGTCATGACTCTCAACTCTCGCATTTTCTCACATTTTGCATTTGGTATTTCTTGAAGGTTGTCCTTGCATACTTTTTACGTTCGTAAAGGACTGCGAAATTGAAAGAAGAATTTTCAAAAGTAGAGTTTTTCCTATGTGAAATTTTTGCACGATCATCCCATACATAAAGTACTACTCAGAATTCATAGCACGTTACTCAATCATATTCGAATTAGTATGGAATCAGAAAGAATACTCAAGTATCAGTAAACACTGCCCTCCTGCTATGCACTGATATACAGTACAATAAGTACCGTCAGTATTCAAAGCGAACGCGCGATTTTGCCCACTGTGCAAGAAACTTCGTACAATAATTCTGTGGTCAAAAGCAATAACGACTTAAATCGACTTAAGACGAAATTGAGTTGCCGTTACCACTGTATTCCTGACGTTGATGCGCATATTTTGTTCAAACCCCGGTATCTGTACCCATCTCAGAAAAAAAGTTATTTAAAAAAAACACATGCACTTATGTACATGCACTTATGTGCATTTCAAATTTCGAATTGCATTTTCTCGAAACAGTTGTTTTCGAGTTAAGTCGTTATTGCATATGACCACAGAATTATTTGTTTACATTTGCTAGATACACTCTGTGCATTTGTATTAACATATTCTTAGCACATTTGCCAAATTTATAGACCAATTTATAGGCACAAAAAATTAAAAACAAAAAGAAAGCATGTAGATGCGACATCTCGCCAGTTGGCTTATCGCCACTTTGAAGGGATGACTAAAAAGAAATTCTAAAAAAAATATATATAAATTTGATGGAAATTTGAAGACACACACACGACAACTGAAAATATTATCAACAACGTTCATCAGCAGAAAAAATGAGCTGCATTCGCGTGGGCAAACAAAAGCCAATAGTCATTTCGGGGTAATTATTTGCGGTGAGAACGATTGAGTCGAGCTGGAGGTGGCCACAGATAGTAACTTATGTGCCTTTTAGAGCCAGCTTTAAGCGCAGATGATTAATCGCAACAACAGCAACAACATCAAGAGGAAAGAGACAGCAACGACCCGCTGAACACTTATATACATATATGTATGTGCATATGTATATAAAAAACTATATTATATTATGTGCGAATATGAAGCGAAATTAATAACAAAAACGCGAGGACAAGTGAACGCACAAAATTCGTAAGGGGCCAAACGACCACAGCCAAAACACGTAGAACCACCGCCGAACAAGACTGCAGCACTTTTCAATCCGCCACCAGATACAACGATACACTCAACCCGCAGACGCACGGAAGTACACTGGCCGGGCGCATTCGCTGGTGCTCTCTGCTACTGCTTACGGCGGTCTGAGCGCGTGGCTGCGCGGTTGGCGGCTGATTCGTTGTCGGCTGTGCATGACTGTTTCATAACTTCGAATATGCTTGAAATTGGTCTGGGGAGATTCCGCTTTGTGCCGACTTTTTGTTTATTTTCTGCCAGACATCAGCGCGGAGAGTGAACTCTCGAGATGTGACGGAAAATTTGAAACGCGCTCGTGCTCGTCCGGATGTGCATAAGTACATATGTATGTTTGTACTTTCATCTCCGGAGCTATCTACAAGGTGCGAAACTGGCACATTTATTGCATTTCAATTTTTGACGACAGCGAAAATTGTACAAAAATATTTGTGACTTCTAATACTCGTGCTTGGTTTAATTTGCATACAATTCCACGTGTTAGTTTTGCATCCCAGAGAAATTAGCAGCACGTGTTGCTTGGGCAAGCTTTCATACTGCAACAGGTTGTATTTTATACACACAAACGAGGCTGCTTAAGGCCGAGAGATGGAAAGAGGAAGTAGACAATAAAAGTAGTTAATGAACAATATTCGAATTAAAGTAAGCTTTAAGAGTAGTCAATAAGATAATGTAATATAAGCATGTGAAAAGAATTCTATAACTATATATGAGTAGAAGAAAAGGTTTATTCTTACAACTGTTATTTTTTTTCTATATAATTGAAGGGCGCTTAAGTCTTACTTAGTCTTGCTCAAATGTGACGAGATGGCAAATATGCAAGTACATTTGAGGTTTGATGAGCGTCTACGATTTATATTTTTTAAAAAGTATAAAATAAATTATTCTAGTTGCAAAATAAATTAGAATTTGTTGGGCGATGTAATTCTGTTGTATGTACATTTTAGAATAAATAATATACCAACATTACCAGACGATTTTGTAATACAAAAGATTTTTTAGTCACATTGATTTATTAAAATAGCTAAAGTACATATGACGCGCCCAGAGCAAAAACGACTTTTATACCTGCACAGCGCATGTGCGCAATGAGGGAAAATTGACACTCGAAGCGTTTTTGCTCTGTGCGCGTCATATGTATGTTAGAATAAGCTGCAAATACATACAATCTTGAAAATTCGAATCTACATCTAACGTACTTTTTGAAAGTAAATCACTGCTGCACTCTTACACTGTCAGTAATTACTAATAAAACATCCAGTAAAAATTTTTTACCAACTACATACCCCCTGAAGTTGATAAAAAGAGATATAACAAATTACAAAAACCAAACGACAACAAAGCGCAACCGGCAATAATTGTTTGTTCTACCTTTCGTTGGCGTATAGAGTGCGATTGCCATTTGGCTTCTGTGAATCATGTGGATCAGCTAGATCGACGTCTCCATGTCCGTCTCCACCAGCTCCGGCACTCTTTTCTCGTCGTACAAACAGCGAAGCTGAATTGATGGAATTAAGTGATCTCCTAGGTTTTTCGTCGGACTTTGATTTACTGTCAATGCGTTGCAACAGTTCCATGTCGAAGGGGGCAAGTGGGGCAGTGTAAGGTGGCTCAAACAGCATTGCAGGCAGCTGGGCAGCATCCGCTGATAGCAATGTGGACTCAGCGTTAGGTTCTTGTATCGCATAATCGTTGGGATCCTTATTTTCATCATCTTCAACATCGTCTGGCTCCTGGTCAACAGCTGGTACAACTGTTGTTGGGTTTGTTTCCGTAGGCGTTCCAGTTTGTTGTTGCGAATTTTTTGGCAACGTCCACCGATGGCCAGCACTCGCCGCATCCTCCTCATCATCTGATTCTAAATTTAGAATTTATATACGGACTTCGCTATAACTTTCCTTTTTTCTATATTTTTCTTACGCATCTCTTTTCTTTCTTTTCTATAATTTCAAATTAATTTAAATAAATCGGTGTAGAGATTTATTTACATATTAGCACTAGCATTTTTAAATTATTTTTATATTTCCATATTAGCACATATAACTTTTATCTAAGCTCCGAAACACTTCCTTCCGCTAAAATTAAAAAGCTAACGAAAAATTCGACCTTCTCACTTCTCACTTCGCCACTTTGCCGAATACTAAAATTGTATCTTCTTTTATGCGGCAATCTGCAAATGAGTGACAACACTGCGAGGGTTATTATTGTGCCGAACTTGCGACGAATTCAAATAGCAGGGTTTAGACGATCCTACATGTCGTCCAACATGTAGGATAAGACGAGATGTTGGATCGTGTATACGCAAGAAACAACCGCTTGTCACACATGTGGGATTGTTTCCAAAATTTTTTGATTTTTCTGCTCGCTTGTTAAACCATCCACTCCAACCAACACTCGTTGGTCAAGCCTAGTGTATTTTGGCACTTTGAGAAATTGTCCGTGCTGTTAACATGATCACGGACAGTAAGAATTTCATTGAGCTGAAGCCTGCAGTTGGTTCTTACTTTGAAATATACGTTAATTAGAAAAACTTAAGGATGTATAAAATTAAATGAATAGAAATGGCTTTAAAATTTTAATGCTATAGCATTTCATTTTGCATCACTATGAAAATGAATGCTATGCACAAAAGATGCATAAAAGAGATAAATTAAATATTTTTCCTGAAACTTGCAAAATTAATGGCGGAGTTCATAAAAATAGAAACGCACAAAATAAAGTGTACGTAGCGCTTTTATAAAAACCTATTGAGTCGAATGCTATCGACGAGAGCTGAGAACGCCCATTCTTTTTCAAAAGTCTCATTTGGCTGTATGCGTGCGTCTCGCTGTCTCGCTTGCCAACTTGAAGAAAGTGATGTTGTACGACATGTGGGACCGTGTATACGCAGCAAATTAGAACAAATTAGTACACCCTCCTACTTATTGATTATTCATTTAAAATTTTCCTGCTCTCCACGAGATATTTCGTTATTTTTAATAATGATTCCAATCACTCAGAACTTTAATCCTTATCTGTTCTTAATCCAGGCTATCATATCCGGCGAACAAGTTATTTCAGAAAAATATTCGTAATTGTGCCTTAAGATCCATTCCAAGATATGATGAGAAAAAGCATTACGTTACTTATTGGTGGCCTAATCTTGAATATTAGTTATATATAGAAATCTCGAAAAACGATTGAAAAAGAGCATTTTAGTGCATGTTTGCCCTGTCTTGTTGTAATTGTGAATGATAGTGGTGCTGTGTAAGAAGAAGAGTTTGTTTCGGTGGAGAGCAGGAGAGCAGGAGAGCAGCAGCTGCAAAAATCAAAAAAATATCTTGCAAAATTTTATTGACGGCAATTAGGATTTAAGTAAAAAGTTTTTTGCTTAAAAATGGCACTCCGTTTATCCCAAAGATTGCTGCAAGCGCAAGCGCCTTTCCTAACCAGAGTAAGTAAAGGGAAAAGGAGCCGAAAGTAGAATTAGTGGCCACCAAGAAGTTGCACTGCTTACATAAGAGACAGCACGGAAAAAAGGAAAATAATACTTTAACGGTTGAATTTTCCAAATTTTAGGGTTATCCAATGCTGGTGACTAAGGAAAAAACGGACGATGTGGCGCACACAAAAACTGCACTCCAAAAGAAACTGACGGTAAGTTGCACAGTTTACAAAAGTGAGGTTAATTCTAGTTCTTTGATCGATTCTCTTCCTCAGAGCACAGATATCCCATCTGCGCAGTATGGCGGCCGTCACGCCGTTACTATGTTGCCCGGCGGCGGCATCGGACCAGAGCTCATGACGTATGTGCGTGAAATCTTTCGTTACTGCGGCGCGCCTATTGATTTTGAGGTGATCGAAATCGATCCCTCTACTGAAGGCAACGATGATCTGGAGTATGCCATAACATCGATTAAGCGAAATGGCGTGGCCATCAAGGGCAACATTGAGACGAAATCACAGAGCCTCACTGAAATGTCACGTAACGTAGCTATTCGTAACGAGTTGGATTTATACGTTAATGTGGTGCATTGCAAGTCCTACCCCGGCATTCCGGCACGCCATCACAATATCGACATCGTGCTCATCCGCCAGAACACCGATGGTGAGTACGCCATGTTGGAGCATCAATCGGTACGCGGCGTGGTCGAAAGCATGAAAGTTGTAACCGTGGACAATGCCGAACGTGTTGCTCGCTACGCCTTCGAATACGCTCGCCAAAATGGCCGCAAGAAGGTAACTACTATTCATAAAGCGAACATCATGAAATTGTCCGACGGTCTGTTCCTCGATGTCGCCAGGAGAGTGCACAAGGATTACCCCGAGCTGCAACACAACGATATGATCATCGACAACACTTGCATGCAACTGGTGTCGAATCCTCACCAGGTGAGTGCTAAGGCATGTAATATAATACCGCGGATTTTCCATATTTCCATTGTCAGTTTGACGTAATGAACATGACAAATCTGTACGGCACCATAGTGTCCAACGTAATTTGCGGCTTAATTGGAGGCGCCGGTCTATTATCGGGCATAAATTATGGTGATCATGTGAGTTACGCTTTTTGGAATCCGGTGTAAAGGTACTCATAATTACGAATTTGCATATGATTTTAGTACGCTGTCTTTGAGCCTGGTACCCGCAATACTGGAACTGCCATCGCGGGCAAGAACATTGCGAATCCCGTGGCAATGATTAATGCTAGCGTTGACATGTTGAATCATTTGGGTCACAAAGAACACGCCAAAGTAATCCAGGAAGCAACTTACCAAACAATTGTGGATGACTGCATTCGCACGCCAGGTTAGTTATTTCTGAAGTACATCTATCAATTTCAGAACGGTATTTAATCAATATCGTATTTTACTTAGATTTGGGCGGTAATCACAGCAGCACTGATGTCGTCGAAAATATTTTAAAGATTCTGTCTACAAAACGCGTCAATTGGTAAAACAAAATTAGCAAATCCAACCATATCTAGCCATATTAGCGCACTATACTTTTGTATTTTGTTGTCTTTCTTCTACCCTGAGACTTCGAAATATGTTTTATTGCATTTGTTATATAATTGAATATGACTTTTAATTTAGCTGTAGCTATTGCTTAATTGTTTCTCTCTATTTCTTATTTTCTTCTCGTGTATTATTTTCTTTATGTACTGTATTAATGAAAGTTTTTATTCTATTGACTATTATAACATAATTTAATTTATTGTTTTAACTTGTTTATTTAAATATGCCAACTATCTAATTGATTGTATACGTCTAACCTAACCTACTCTTTCTGCAGCCATTTTCTTATAACATTTGGTCAATACGAACCCTAAAAAATCACACACTAACAACAGCTCATATAAATATCCGTACTCTTCAATTAATTCGAATTGCCTGAGGAAAAAGTAATTTTTCGACTAGCGGAAATTTTTACTGATGTTTCGTATTATTTGTATGCACTTTTTGGCTTTGTCATTTTCTTTCAATTCTTTATACGCTGTAATTTTGTACTTCCGTTCCTTTTTGTAGTCTGCAGCTTTTATGAATTATGAAAATGGTGTGCACTCCAGCACACACGTATTTGCAGCAGACACTGCGTAGTGGTAATATGTAGCACTTTCATTGGCAGCTGTTATCGCTGTTATCTACCGCCAACTTTCTCAGTACATACTTGCGACAAATTAGCTGAGTTCTTATTAGTTTCTTTTCCATGCAATCGTTTTTCCTTATACATTGAAGTGTCTATTAACAAGTTACTAACTGTGTACTATTTTAAATTTCTATAAATTTGTTTCTTCCTTGGACTTAAACAGGCCACATGGAAACTTTTTCTGCCAATTCTAAAGTGTATACGTAAGAAAACGTTTTTTGGGAGCATACACCAAAAATGTCAATCAATCTAGCAAAAAATTTTGTTTTTTAACACTATCCTCTTATTTTCGAAATGTATTAATCAGACCAATATTAACCGCTCTTAAGCCTTCAAGTGAATGTGTGATGTTATACCCTCCCAAAACGCAAGCTAACCATAAACCAACCACTCAATCAATACGATATAACGCCTAAAAGCAGCCTTTGTGTACGTTGACCTCCCGCTTAAAACATGTCTGCGCACCCTGCCGTGACTGTTCGCTCGTCAGCCTGCTCCTAAATGCTATTCCTGGAATGGCGTTACTAATTTATGTAATCGTCTGTCAATACCGTCTCTGCGTCTACAGGTAATATCGCGGTTTCACGCTATTTTAAAAAAAGCGAATTTTCTTAAAATTTGTGCTAATCTGCATATTTTTTCCATTCACAGATTCCCCATTCTCATCGGGCATGGTCAACGGCGCAACTTATACTGTTATGCTATAAAAACAAACTTCTTTATTTATTAAGTCTCAAAAGTGTGTTAACTTTTGAGAAACCATCTCCTTATATTTTTAAATTGTACTATTTTTTGCATGTATCAACATCTTAGCCAATTCAAAAAATGTACTCATATTTATCATGTTGGCATCTATTTCGATGTATTAACGATTAAAATTTAACTTATATATGATGAACTTATGCCCTTTTACTCTACAAAGGAAAACTGTAAATTTGTTCTATTTGGCCAGAATCATTGATATTGAAGCTTGTATTGTGAAAATTATTGTTTTCAACTATATTTTCGTTTATGTATTTTTTATTTATATTAGGCCAATTCGATTGTAAATTAACCGAAAAAGAAACCGTAATCTGATCGAATATAAGAGAAATAAAGAAAAAGTTAATCATTGAAAGTAAAGAAATTTAATAAAATCCTACTTTTATTTAAAAAAATTTTCTTTTGGATTGTGAGGAGGAAGCTGTTAGCAGCTAAGAACATGAATTTTAAAAGTTTTTCGCTTTTCTGGCTAGCAGAATGTAAATACACAAGTTGTTGAAAAACTTTCAGAGATCTTTGTAGACACTAAATAAAATCCCAGACTGTACAAGAGTTCAAAAATTTACTTGAGCAGATTCTGAACTGCATAACACAATGGCTTCCAAAATTCCTTCACTCATGATTCACCTTTGTATCAAGATGAAATAGCTCTCTCTGTAGTAGCAATCATGCAATTTCCTTTGCAACGAACAAAACACTTGATTTAGTAACTTTTTCCAATAGTATTAATTACTTTATTTACTCAAGCAGCTTAAGACGTCTCCAGCACTATCTTCCACAGACAACAAAACATATAAAATTATGTTTTTATAAAAAGTAGTTTGCATTTAGAAGCGCAGTTTTTGGAAGAACCACTTGTTCTTGCCTTCTTTGTATGTGGATTCAAATTTGACACGCGTCTGGAAACGGTGTGTTTTCCTCTTGATGGGATCCTTCAGATCCTTTGGCGACAGCTTTTCAAAGGCGATGTCGTGAGCATGGTAGCGAGTGGGCATCAGATGATTGTAGTTGAGCACCTTGATGAAGGGCTTGATCTTGGACTTCTTCTTCAGCTTGGTCTTGCCCATCTTCTTGGTCACCTTGCGTGGGTACCTGTCAATGCCAGCGATAAGGGCATGTCCGAAAGGTTTTTCGGTGGTACCGTCGTCGAAGGTTTTAACAACGATAGCCTTGCGGCCGGCGTAACGTCCACTAAGGACAATTACGATTTTCCCCGTTTTCATAATCTTCCTCATTTTGTCGGCTGTTGGAGCACATAATATATGGGTGTAAGTTGTAACAGTACGATGGCAACATGGAAAAAGAAAAGATCAGCATTAGTTCGATATCAAACACAAGAAAAAATTACAAAAACACCGCAAAGATCAAGTAAAATGTAACACACGGACTGCAGAGTATGTAATTACAATGCTAGTGAGACAGCATTCAAACAATTTAATGTTTTTGACATTTTTTACAGCGTTTAGTTTACAGGGCACTTCGTTCGTTTTTTTTAGATTGCCAAATTTATGGACACCGTTCAAAGCACAAATGTCTCCGATATTCATACAATAAATGCACTATTGCGTTTTCGGAAGTTTGTAGATTCATTTGCTGCACTGTTTTCATTTCGATTTTTTAATATTTCACTTGATTTTTACGATTTAAATTCATAATTTTGTAGAAGAGAACTTACAGGTCTTATGGCTGACCGGATATAGAGAACGAGAGTAGGGTTGACATTTCTCACGTTGGTTTGACGTTTTGCTTTTTGAGTAATTTAATATGGCCGCCAAGCTGGGCTGATAACTGAAAGTAACAATCTGAGCTGTGTTGAATGCGCAGTGTTTTGAAATGGTACGCACGGTTGCATGTTATTGTTATAATTTTAATTTAAATTTTGTCGTTTTGTTTTGGAAATGTTTTTAATTAATCAATTATTAAGCAAGTTTTTACGGTAAAGGCTGATAAAATCAAGAAGATGAGTATTCTTAATTCAGATATCGGCTAAACTTTTCCAGCTAATTTATTTTTTATCTTTTCAACGAGCTGAACTTGATGGCACATTTCTCTTTAATTTAAGGGGGCGGGAAAGCTGCAGCTGGAAAAGATCAGAATTTAAGATTGGCCTGCCTTATAATTATGTGTAGGAGGGAAATGTAATCGGTTGTTGGTTGCCCGTTGCCCGTTGCCAGTAGCCAAAAGCAGAAACGGAAACGGAAGTGCTTGCCCCTTGTTTGTGTGTTGCAGTTCCGGCTTGGTCGTTCTCTTAAATTTGCAACTCTTTCTCATAAAGATCAAACAAGGAAGGATGCTCATTACCAAGTTTTCACTCTCTTTACTTTTCCCTTTCCACAACTCAATGTACAGCGACTTTGGGTAGCAGAACAACATAATTATTAGCATTCTTTTATGGATTTATTTTTGTTTGCACATTACTTTAACATTTAAAATCTGTTAGCGCTAACTGTTGTGTCGGATTTCCGTCAGCTTCCTTCCTTTCACATTTTGCGCTGTGCCGCTGTTGACGCTTTTTCTGTGACTTCATCTTCGTTCTCCTATCCGCTTGCATCTTCCGCTGGCAATGTTTTGCGGCTGCACAATCCTGTATGTTTCCTTCTTTTCAGTGCTCTGTTCAGGCAGGGACTTAGTCTGCAATGGGCCAGGGCTCTTAAATTAAGACATACTGTAATTATACAAAGTAACAACAACAAATTGAACTACCAATATTGCATTTTAATCAAAATCATTTTGAAATATTTCTTTATATAATTTGAGAGCATTCATCAATGTCCCTCACGCTCAGATTTAGTTCATCTGGTCACATTATTGAAAATTTTGTCGAATATTAGAATTACTAATTTCATTTTCCAATTTTTATTACTATTGCTATTCAATTAAAGACCGTTTTTGAAAAATCGTTGGGTTTTTAGCTGATTTGGCGCCCTTTTCACATGTTTTTTTCAAATCTGCTACGAATTTGCACTCGAGCAATTGTAAATAAAGTAAATTTCAAAATGTGGCAGCTTGGCACTGTGACTTTCTTTAATTCGGAGCTCTTTTAAGGGGATTTAAGGTTGGACATTTCGGCTTTGCGTGGCTTGCACGAGTAGCTGCTCATTTATTGGCATTGCCAGAAATGCTGCCAGTGTTTCGGTGGTTAGTTTGTGGCTTTGGTCTGATTGTTGTGGCATGTGCTGTGCTGCTCCCCGCAGCCGGAATGGCTTACCGCGTTTCCTTGCCTTTTATTTCCTACTGCACTTTTGCAACTCTTGCCCGTTTTTGGCTGGTCTTGCTGCTTCCTGAAATGCAATTACATTATGAGTTCGTGCATTACGTTGCATTCGTGTTGCCAGACAGCTGCGTAGGCAAGGCACATTTTAAGGGAGATCATGTTGATCCGCGTACATATATTAATTTTAACTTAATATTTTTATAATTTTGAAATTTACTTCTTTAAGTATCATAGTATAAAAAAAAATGCATTCTACACACATATCTTCCTTAGACATGCAAGGGTCTAAAAATAAAAAAAGTAAAGAAATAGCTGGACGAATGCTCCAGCGAATTTCAAAGGTGCCATCCAAAAAGAAGAGCCTGTGATAAAAGCGGTTTAGCAAACTCTTCAGTTATATACTGAAATAAGATTCGATTTCTTCGAAGCCGATTTGACTCGAAAGGAATCAAACTGTTTGAAAACCAGTTTGAGTAGGGTCAAGCCGACTTTGGGGTTCGGATCTCGGTGCAACCGGTTTTCGATAAGCTCTGCAATTTGATCCTTGGGGGAGTGGCTCTTGAAGGCGGCATCATGTATATTTTTGAGGAAAAGGGAATGTGATCAGACGAGACTTCCCTTGTGTCCAAAAAAGGCGATCAAATTTACGAAATAATGTCAAGCGATTTATGCACGTTTGCAAACGCGTTTTCAACAAGATTTCACAACGTATAAACACACCCTTACTCGTAGTTCAAACGCTCAACTTCAACGCCCACTTAAAAAGTACATAGCATTTGCCTTTGCCCCCTGCCTTTCCAAAAACATGACGCTCTCAGGCATTTCCGTTCCGTTTCCCTTTCTCTTTACCCGCTCCCCAGCCAGTGTAGTAAATAACCACTTATTTCGTTGTAAATTACTTTTGATGTTTGATGTTTTACTTTAATCGAAGCTCCCCTGCTGCTGCTACTGCTCCCTTTCGCTACTCTTTGAAGGCAAGATGTAGATGGGGGAAGGGGACTGGTCATGTTGGCGCACATTTTTAAGCGTTTTGGCAATGGCAGCATTCGCACGAATTGGATTTAGCCATTCGCATGGATCATTAGCGACTCACGCCATTCGAGCTGGCCATTTACTTTCAATTTTTGTATTCATTATTTTTTGCTTTTTTTCTGGAAAAATGCAAATCCTCTGCAGGTAAGTAAAAAGGGTGTTCCATTTAATTTTGTAGCCTAATCCTTTCGGTGAAATTTGGGCTTTGGAGTGTACGTTGTTTTTATGTGGCTTGTTGCTGTGCATCCCAATGTAAAAATCCATCGAACGAGAAATTTCTGAGTCGCGATTGAAAATCAGTTTGCCGTATTGCTTTTTTGTCCAACTTGAAACACTGAAAAAATTTTGCTTGGAAAGTCGATGCATTTTTTTTTATAAAGGCACAATAAGTGAAGCAAATAAGTGATCTACTATCTTGTTGGTATGTTAATTGTGGAATATTATATTCTCAATTTATAGACCGAAAGACGATGGCTCTCAAAAATGGCATTTTCTAAGGGAATTCTTAAATCATCAGGCTATAATGAGCGACTCTTCAACAAGATGTGAGCTGATTTGTATCATAAGCTATGCATTAATGCATCGATTCTATAATCAGTTCACAATTTGATAAATGCTGCGATATACCTAAAAACGAATATGTGCCAGTCTTTGAAAGATGGTAGCTCATACGGTCGGTGCGACGAGGGCCTTTAACAACTCAATTACGATTTTAATCGGCTATAAGGGGGTACTATTTACAGTCGGATGATATGCATGAAAGAAACCGAAAACCTGTCTCTCGAGTATCCAGGCTGATTTACATTTAGCGGAGAGACCATCAACATATTAGATTTCAAGTCTTTATTTCTACTTTTATATCTTGACTACCAATGGCAGCAGCACTTATGTATATACTAAGGTCCTTTCTCCCATTATACACCGGAGACGATTTTTAATGCCATCGTAAAGCATTGCGTTCAATGAAATGAAGGCAAGTCTCGTTATCAAAACTCAGAATCTCTCACAGCTTTCGAAGGAGTTGTATTTTCACACAACGCAGCAGTGCTTTTACTTTTTTTTTGCATGACTATAATTTAATAATTTTTGTATAATGCATGTATAGACAGATATGCTGATATCCCCGGAGGCTGTGCAAAATTCAAATACATTTCAATATATGCATAAATACTTAATTCACAAGGCATACAATCAAAATTACAACAACAAAGTGCAAAAGGTGCTTGTGTAAAGTGCCTTTTAGCTTACTCGACTGCTCCCTTTTTGTGGCATACATATATATCTTCTTTTTGCCAGTTCACAGGAATTGAATTTCATTGCGCCCCTTTCGCAGGCAGCATGCACAAAGCGGCAGCACAAAGGCCCACGTGCTCTGCCACGGAATACTTCCGACATTTGCGTGGCGGCTTTAAGTTGCTTTGGCGCTTTGCTGTGCATTTTGGCTGCTTTGAAGTAGTAAGTAAATTTATAAAGGAAGCAACAGCAGCAGTGGCAAGTCTAGGAGCCATGCCAAAAGAGATACGTAAGCGGATTTTCAGTGGCGGATTCTGCTCTCTGTCTGCTTCAAAACTACTTCCGCACAAATGCTGCTGGCCACGCTGGCAGTCGCTTAAATCCGCTCTGACTGACATGCTAAAGCTATGCATAACAACAACAACAACAACTACAATACTAGCAACAACAGCAAAGCAGCTGCAAGCACATGAACGTGGAGACTACGCAGAGGCCAACAAAACAACGTAAATACACTCCATGCTCCATGCAGCAGTGGTCGCTGTGTTAAGAGTGTTTAAGTGCATAACTGTAGCATAGTTCTAGGCATCTTAGCCGGCGTGAAGTGCTGCAGCTCCAGTGGCGCTTGGCCGCTTGCCCAGAAATGTTTGGCAGCTGCAGCTGGAGCACAGTCGAAAGTGCCACATCCGGCATTAGTTCATTTGCATTTGTAGTAGTTTGTCTATTCCGCTTGTTGGCGGGTGAGTGTGTTTGTGTATGTTTGTGTATGTTGGAAGCAAGGCTGTCAATTCTGGAAGCTTACGGCTGTCAAAATATTTTTGACATCATACTTTTCAATTCTGTGATTGCCAGGATGTTTGAAATACAAACTTCTTATTTCAATATTACTTTTAATGCTACCAAAGAAACATAAGATCTCAGAGGCATTCAACACAGGCATATACTTTTTTTAAAGGCCACTCATCTTATGATACGAGAATCTAGCTTCCGAAGCTATCCTTTTGAGAGTAAGTCTGTCCTGATTTGATTACAAAATGCATCTGATTTTTTTACTTTCTGCTTTAATTTTGAAATTGATAGAGCAGCTTTTGATTATACAATTCAAAAGTTCAGCACTTTTAAAAAATCATAGATATATTGTAATATATACACATATCAGTACAGCGCTTTTTAAGTAAAAATTCTAACATATTAAATTGAAATTCTCCAAGAATAAACTTGCACAAAACCCAAAATAAATAAACTACTCAATTGCAATTTCTTCATCATGCTAATATCTTTTATATAGATGCTTTTTAGTTAAACTATGCTTTGAATGAGCCAATAACAAGATCTCTCTGAGGAAAAAAAAATTTTAAGAGCTACATTTTATGGTGATTTTTCAATGGCTAGAAATGAGTTCAAATCTTCTTTACTCTCTTTCTTTTTCTAGATAATAGTTATGTAAATCTTCATAAGTATTCTGTTGAATATCTAGTCTTTAAGATTTCTGTAAACCATAGACTTAATAAATTGAATTTAAACAATTTCATCAATTTCAGAAATCCTTAAGATTTCTTTAATAGAATTGATACCAGAATTTCAGAATTCGGCATTGACAGCCCTAGTTAGAAGACATTGTGTGGTGAGCATTACTGGCGAGGAAGCAGTTTGCCGGAAAGCGGGTAAGACGGACGTCTGTCCGGGTAGGTAGTTGGTAGGATGGCCCGTTTATAGCTGCGAATTTGCCAGTCCAATGTGCACTTCCGCTCGATGTGACGCCACTTTGCGGTTCGGTCATAACTTATGAATGGCTGCTTCTTCTTATTCCCTAGCGCTTTCGAAGTGTGAGTGCGTCTTTTGTATGCAAAAAAAACTCTTTTTTAGCGGCTAAATTTGTTAAATGAATTTTAAGCACTTTTTTGCTGTTTCCACATCATTCCTTTACCTTTACTTAAAATTGTTAAAATGACAAAAACGGTGGAAAACAAAGAAACTTACTTTTTCATACAATTTTGCTCTTACTTTTATATGTAAATTTTAACAAAAAGAAGAATATAGTTTTCAATGCGCTTTTTGTTACTTGCTCTTTACTCTGGCTCTCCCCTCTCACTGCATACTTTGCCAACAATGCTCAGCCTAATTTCGTTTATGTACATTTAGAAAAAGTGCAAGATTTTTGTTGTTGTTAGTGATCGTAAAATTGGCGTATTTGTGCCGCTTGTAAAATCGCTAAATTCCTGCAAGTACTTTTGTAAATTTACTTTCGTTTGATTTTGCTTTTCCACTTCGGTTTCTACTTTTGCTTTTCTATTGCTTCATTTTATTTGCATAGAAATGCATGGAAATGCTTTTATTATTTTCTTATTCTTTTGATTCGTTTTTAGCTTTTTCTAGTACCTTACTTTTTTTCCAATAGCAGCATTTGGCAGCATAAAAGATTTCGCCTTTGTTGTTGTTCTTGTGCCAATAGTACTAAAGTAGCCAGCAACGTTAAATGTTGGTATGTATTTGTGCGGCGCCCTTCATGTGGTTTTTCCAGATAGGGCCATTGCAACGATTGCAGGTGAAGGCAACAGCAACAAAACCTACTTCGACTGCGGCAACTTGTTAGCCAAGTTAGCGAATTGGTAATTGGCTGCGATTGCAATTGATAAGAGCCAACGGCCGGAGTGCAAGCACAATTCGACGGCGGTGTAGGCTCGTAACACAGTTCGCGGGGGCGGGGGGAGGGCAGGATATGCAAACTGCTTATATAAATAATACTAATAAATTGTTGGTAACAGCAGTCGAAAGTGTGTCAAGCCAAACTTGGCATTACTCGCCAAGTTGGAAGACCTGCATGATTGTTATTTACGGCCATTCTTCCTGACAAATGAACACAATCATTTCGTTTCTCGTTTCTTTGCTCTACTTATATGCTTAACTTTAACATATGATCTTTATATATTGATTTACATCCAATTGAAATATGTATATCGATTTCCTTGACAGTTAAGTAAAGGAACTGTTGCTTTAGATTTAAATTTTGATTGCATTTGGAGCAGGCATACAGTCTTCCAGTATCCGCGATCTGAAAGGCCTATTGTGACAGATCTCCCAGTATTGCCAGATACTAATGCATGCGCTGCTTCAGAAGGAATGAAGCAATTTCCTATGAGGATCTATAAACAGTGTCCTGCGATTGTGGAGTCATATTGCCAAGGGCTTGATTCCAAAATCGTTCTTCGGAACAACATAGCGGAATGTTACTCCTAGCACGTCAGTTCGGAATAAGCGTATTTTAATACATTTTAATCGTTGGACTTTTGAATTTTAGTGTCATGCCAACAACAACATTTAAATCATATTAAAGCCATTTTTAAAGCGATGCATCGCTCTGACCATCAAGACAGCAAACACTTCGCCAAACAGTTTTCGAAATTGCGTTCCGATTTGCAATGTGTTAATTATTGCCGAAGTGCCCGCAGATATGGCCGCAATCTGTGCACTTCACTCGGACGCCACGCGCACACGCATACGCACAAAAAAACAAATGCGCAGCGTGTTGGAAGCTCCAACGAGTGTCTGTCAGCCTGAAGGTACACAGGCAGCACTTGGCAGCAGCGGCAGCTGTGGAAGCACAAGCGGATTAGTCAGTCGGCGGCATCATTTGCCTTTAATGGCCGTCATTTTTATCAGCTTCACGCCATATGCCCGTGGCCTGGACGTGTGTTGGACCAGCAAATTCGCGTTCACAAGTTTGCAGGCAGTTTATTCGGAGTGCCTCGAAGCGAATGAGTGGCAACATGATGCGTATATATTTGCAAATACTTTTCGAATTTAGATGTGCCATTAAAAGCGAGTACCTACATACCTATATACATATATGCATGTATAAGTGAGTTTATGCAAATTAGGCGAATAATACGGAGAGAGGAGCTAATAGGTTGCTATGATGCATTAAATGTACACGACAGCTGCAGCAGCCTGCTGAAAATTTTCCTTACGGCAATTAGCGGCTGAATCGGAAACAATTTTCCGCTTCAAAACATTATACACAGCACGCAGAAATTAGCAAAACTTGAATGGCGGTGCCATTGTGCAAGCTTTCGTACACACACACACACCCACATACGCAGTCCCCTTAAACCTATACATTTATAGTGAAAGAGAAAGCCTAGGCTTCTATCAGAAATTGCATTTCCCTTTTAGTGAGCGCCAGTAACCTGTAGGAAAAATATTGGCCTCATATAATTTCAAAAATTAATCGAAAGTTTTTTTAAATCACACATTGTTTGATAGTCTATAATATTAATTTTTTTTGGCAAGTACGCTTATTCCAAACGATCTAAAAATAGTGCAATATTAAGTTAAATGCCATTTAAAAAATTTCAGATTGATGATAAGTCTAACCATTTCTAAAATTAAATGCAGTATTGCCACATGCTAAAAATTACAGTGCCTTAAACAGAATTTTTGGGAATGGAATGGAATTGAAAATTGAAACTAGTTTTGTGAAAGGTATTTGAAGGTCTAAACTTATTGAATATGAAGAAAAAGCAAATCTGTGAATCTATATAGCTATTAGCTAACATTAAATCTACTTTGGTTCGAATTATATATTTGTGTAGGTATATAAGACTATTTTGTTCATATATTTTTCTGTTTCAGTCCCATAGGGCACTCATACTAAGTTCCTCGGGCTCGTGTCTGCGCGCTGAAGCACAGTTCCTAATTGCAAAGCTAATATCTATGCAATTGTGCCGCTGTGCGCCTAAAAGTATGCTTCGACTGGGTGGCTGGTTTTTGTTGCATATTTATGAGGCTTGTGTTTGAGTTGAGCCTGCAGACGTGCACTTTTCAAAGAAATTCCACAGCGGCGTGGTTTCAATAGAAATGTGCTTGATTTTGCAGAGAGAGCAGCAACGAAGAGAGAAAATAAAAAAGAAAACCAGCTAAAAGTGGGCATAAATGCATAAATGAATGAATGATTGCACTACGCCGAGACCGTTGCTGGGCCCATGCATATATGTAAGTGTGTGTGTGCGTATATGTGTGAATGGGCAACGTAATTCGAAAAAGCAATTACTTTAAATTGCACACACACAGACAGCAGATAAAGCTAAGCCTTAGCTAGTGCCAATGTACGAGTACAGCTGAGTGCAAAGAAATAGCAGCATACCATTTTCGGTTCTTATATTTCACTTAGTATATACTTTGATATATTTATTTATTTATCATCTATCGAGTTAAACTCTCTTAGACTTAGCAATAATACAGTAATATCTTAAAAAAATACTATAGTAATAAATACAATTTTGACTAAATTCTATTCAAATCAAACAGAGCAAGAAAAAAACGTAATGTTTAGAGCAAATTCAGCAGTCGGAATCTATTTGGGGTCTTTTTCTTTTTTATGCGTTTACTTTTATTGATGGAACAACCAGCAATATAAACAATATCAAGCGAGCACACCAAAATATATATTAAAATTGTTGGTGTGTCACCCTACTTAACATTTAAATTACTTAAAAAGCTTTTAATTTTAAGTCTTTAGGCGAGCTTATATAAAATAAACCTATAAATATGTTTTTCTTTCTTTTTTTAAATCAAATTCTTTTCTAGATGTATATATTTATTAATAAATTAAGATATTGTTGCCTTACTACACACAATTTCGCCTCTCACTGTATGCGCGTTTGTGTGTATTTGTCTGGCTTAGTGTGCTTGATTCATGAAGATACTTAGTTGGAATATTTATATAGACTCGATAACAAAATGAAACCCGCGATTTTATAATTACGACGTAATGAAGTGTAAAGGGTATGCTTCACGTCTAGGGAGTATATTTTTCAAAAAAGTGGAATATGCAGTACACTCATGTTCAGACTCATGGAAGCTGAGCTAGTTAGTTGAGCCGGGCGTTGCTGCAATGGAAATCCATTTAACTGCATTCTAAGTTGCTACCGCTATTTAATCAACTCCCTCCCTACCCGAGCAGTCCCTTTACTGCTGTTTAGATTGCATAAGCTGCCAGCGGTTTATCTGTGCTGAAGACTGCAGCGCGCTAAATCTCAGCCAAATACGGTTTGTGTGCAGATCTTGTTGGTGAAGCGTGGCAGGCGTGGGAGCGTGAATAGCAAGACGAAACACTACGGGTTGTACGCTTCAATGGCTACTGTGGAACAAAAAACCTTTTCGGAGACAATTTTAATGTAGAAATTGCAATAATTTTGAAAGTTCTTTGTATATTTTACATTTTCTATGTAGTCTAGCTATTTTAATGGTTTCTGCAATTTTCAACAAGTCTTCATGTATAATATGCAGCAAACACGACACAACACTGACTTCAACGCTCGAACGCTGAAGCCATGGCTAATCATTGCATCGTGGAGGGTCATGCACCTTGCTGGCGAATACTTAACTATCGTGCCTAAAGCTCGTAAGGAAAGAAATTCATTATCTTACTCGCGCATGCTTGTTGCTCTTTTTGTGGCATAAGTTTACGCTTCTCTGCCACTGTGCCGCCTGTCACACGTTAAACACGTGCACTGTTGCATTTGATGCACCCGCAGCCACCACAACAGCTGCAGCAGCGGCAGCTTCAGCTCCAGTTGCCACACAATAATGAGCGTGTCTTAAATGCGCACCGCAACTCCCACGAAGGCAATGTATTAAGCTAATGGATACCGGATGGTGTGCTTTAAACGGAATGAAATAGCTTTGACCCCAGCTTAAATTAAATAGGAAAGCAGCGCAGAAAGGCGAAGCAAATAAATAAATGCAGAAAATCAAAATGAAAATGTGTGTGTTTTGTGTGGAGTTAATATTTTGCTAAGTGGCTGCTTTTTTTATTATTCACCGTCACATTCGTAAACGGAGAAACAGGAAATGACACCACGTTGTTGCACATTTTCCAATTACGCACACAATCACACTCCACAATCACACTAGCATTCCATCTGCATCAGTATTTGTATGGTCTCTTCCAGAGAACTGCAACGAGTGCCATTTTCGTTACTCTAAGTAACTCTAAAGAAAACGCGTGCCGTTTTTACCTATACTTAAACGCAAGTGACACTCAGTTTGCTCAAACTTATAAAGTAAGTAAAGTAAGTAAACTAAGTATACCAAGTATGAGTATCAATAAGTAAGTAAGTAAAACTCAGAGTACTTATAGCAATACTTGTTCGGTTCCTGGCGACAGCCGCATTTCCCATTCTGAAGTAGGTATCGCTTAGAAGAGCGCAACTGCGAGCAGGTAGGAGCACACGCTTTATAAGCAGTGATGTCAACTTTCTCATTTTGCAGCAGATTTAACGCATTTTTAAAACTGAAATGAATTGAAAGAATATACTGCTTAAAAATTGGTCCATAAAAAAGGTCGAATAGCACATGGAATCTCAGGGTCATATTAATGAATTGAAAGTATGTGGAAACTGGCGCGCCGGCTCCTTCTGCATATACCTGGATATGAAAATTCAACCATAATGTTATCTTGAAAGAAATTTTTCTAGAGCAGGTACTTAATCCCGTAAAGACTAACGGGTTTCTGTGGCCTTTTTTATTATGCGAAATATTTATATGGCATGTTGTGTATTTTCATTCATATTTTTATTTTTACGAATTGTTAATTGCTGGTTTACATATGAAAAAACCGCATTTCGCGAATTCAGGCCAGGGCATGTGGAAATTTGAGAGTTTGCATCACTGCTGGAAAGAGATCGGCGCCACAGCACTCCTTTAACACATGCGAATGTAGGTAGAGCATGAACTAGGATCCGTTATTGTTGTACAGTAGGCATGTATGTTCTTTTTTGTATTCAAAGAAAGGAAACCTTAATGTTTAAAAAAATGTGAAGACGCGTTAGCCTTTATTCAGTCACAACTTTTTCATGCAAAGAAAAAATTTAGAACATATATGAATATCTCCATAAACTGTGTTTTGCAGTTAAAAATTTAATTATTTTTTTAATTTTATATTACACCTAATTCTCTTTTTACACGAAATAAGATTTAAAACTATTTTTCATTCCAACTACATATGTCCCAAAATGATGAACAAAATGATTCTAGATATTGCAGTCATAAACTTTTTTCTACGTATTAATGAATTTCTGATATTATTTCCTTTTACCCAAATCATAATTTATTCATGCTTTTTAAAGCAAAAAGGACATACATATGTAGTATGTTGTCACATTTTTGATAATATTAAGGTTTCCTTTCTTTGAATATACTTCACTGCATTGATGCTTTTTAAAGCAAAAAAGAACATACATGCCTACTGTACAACAATAACGGATCCTAGTTCATGCTCTACCTACATTCGCATGTGTTAAAGGAGTGCTGTGGCGCCGATCTCTTTCCAGCAGTGATGCAAACTCTCAAATTTCCACATGCCCTGGCCTGAATTCGCGAAATGCGGTTTTTTCATATGTAAACCAGCAATTAACAATTCGTAAAAATAAAAATATGAATGAAAATACACAACATGCCATATAAATATTTCGCATAATAAAAAAGGCCACAGAAACCCGTTAGTCTTTACGGGATTAAGTACCTGCTCTAGAAAAATTTCTTTCAAGATAACATTATGGTTGAATTTTCATATCCAGGTATATGCAGAAGGAGCCGGCGCGCCAGTTTCCACATACTTTCAATTCATTAATATGACCCTGAGATTCCATGTGCTATTCGACCTTTTTTATGGACCAATTTTTAAGCAGTATATTCTTTCAATTCATTTCAGTTTTAAAAATGCGTTAAATCTGCTGCAAAATGAGAAAGTTGACATCACTGCTTTTACTGCATGTGCTCCTACCTGCTCGCAGTTGCGCTCTTCTAAGCGATACTTACTTCAGAATGTGAAATATTGCTCTCAGATCCTGCGTGTTGTTGATGTTGAACATATAGAGTCTTGCAATGCGTTACTCGAGTACTTGTTGCAATAGCAAATTCGATTTAACGGTTATTCTTATTTTACTATTAATATTTCGTCGTTAGTCAATACCGGTTCTATACTCTGGGTATTATCATTACATATACCTAGCTTGGTAAACTTATGCCTGCTCTAGAATGACGTTTGAAAAGTGCCTAGAGTAAATTTATTTTAGTTGCCCCATTGCTTTTAACATTGCCCATTACAATGGAAATCGAGTAGGTAACTCGATTACTGCATTATGCGCTACTATACACAGGAAGCCAAATAATCATAACGAAAGCTGTATATGGTTAATTCGTACGATCGCATACGCAGGTCACGGTTTCATTTAAGGATCAAAGCTTACATCTCTACATCATGTCATTTTTCAATAGCACGCCCCTTTTCTCTTGAAATGAGCGTAGAAGAGCAGGAAGAGAGAACACACATCTGCGTAGAAAAGTGACGGTGCTGCCGTTTGCATTTCAATGAATGTATATCACTCCACTTTTCCAGCCAACACTAGAACACTACGCTTTTCGACAAAACTCTTTGATTTCAGGGAACAATTTTAGTCGAATCATATAACAAACATTCCGATTCTGTTTTTTAATACTTCGGTCCAGTTTCTTCTGTTTCACTGTAACTTAACTTTTTTTTGTTAAAAATTGTTTCAGTGCACTTTTTCAAAAAACACTACTTTTCACTTCACGTTTATAATAAAAATTTTCCTAGTCTAGCATGCCAGGATGCCAATGTGTACTTAGTCTGTTATTTAATTAAATATTTACATCAATATTTTTAAGTTTTATCAGATGAACAAAAATTAATTTAATTGTATCATTATAATGTCAAACACGCATACAAGTTCAACCCTTCCGTGTTAAGAAATTATTAACCAACTATTGTATATAGCAATTTGTGTTACATGTTTTGAAAAAAGTGCGCTGAAATTGAAAGTCAAATAGTATTAAAAAAGTACATTTTTGTGAATAAGCTCAACCCTGGCTTAGAAACGGAAGGAATGCAGGAATGAGTATCAATGAGTTTGCTGACGTCATACTATGAGTAGGCTTAAAAACTTATTATTTGGGATTTCAAACAGAGTAAGTAGGTCGCTTTACTCAGTTTTTTCAACTAAGTATGAGTAAGTATGAGTAAGGGTAGAAAACAGAGTTTCGACAGAGTATACTTAGTGCAATGAGTACTCATTGCAGTTCTCTGGTCTCTTCACAGTTACTCGAGTAAACTCATTTCGCTACCAATTGATTTCAGCCAGGTTTTGCTGTTTGCCCTTTCGAATATCTGTAAGTCTGTGTGTATCCCTTCATGCCGCCATACTGCCAATGGAAAACTTCTGCTCTTGCTTGCTGGGAAATCGGAAGTCCTTCGTGCGTTTGTTGACTGTGAATTCTTTTCGTATTGATTTTATAAGTCACTCGCATAAAATGCAATTCGCTTTTGACTTGTGAAAAAGTAGCTTTGTAATTTTAATTTCTTGAATTTAATAGTAGAATGGAAAATTGCATGAATGACAAGCGAACAAATACTTGAGCTTGTATTTGTTCGGAATTCTGCTTTAACTTGTCGAGCAAGTCGAGTGTATTTTAAAAAGAAAATATGTTAATATAATTTGAATGTACAAGAAGTTTTTCTATATGCCTTTTTGGCATGACTTACTTATATGCTTTGAAACAAATTTTTATTTATTTAATTTAATATTGTATCAACGGTAATCCCATACATTACTTAGCATTACCATATCAAAATTAAAATATTGTTTCGAAAATATCGACCTTGAATCTGATCGAAAAGCAGATAGTCTTTTTTATAGATAAAAACTAAAAATTGTTCTTCAAAATGAAATTAAATGCTGTAAATTGAATAAGATATAATATATTGAATGAGATAAATATTCTTTGAAAAAATTCACGATTCCAAAAAATAGCGATGGTAAAAGCATATTGTCAAACACAACAATTGGTGTCCAATAATATCAACACCTTTCTCATACACTTACAATTGTTGTGTCAAATGTGGATGATATTGATGATGATGGACATTCACCAACTTTAGCCCTATTTTAAAATAACTTTGTATGTTATTGACCATTTCGTTATAAGTATGCCTAAAGGCCGTCACGATTATCCCTACTGCTATCAGCACTCCAGACCTTAGCGCTACAATGCTTCGCATTTTGGAATCGTCGTCTTATTATGCAAATAAAATGGAAACTTGTATAATTTACATTATTGAACTTAGCTTGACCTTCATATTTTAGTAAGAAAAGGTTCAGTGCGAAAAGTTTCTGCTGCCACAAAAAAAAGCACCTAAACTAAGCAACACCGTCAGCCTGCCAAAGAGAGCGCCATGTCCCTCGCGAGTGGGCATAAAACCTAAACAAGACACGCTGCAGGAAAAATCACCTAAAAGCAACGGCAAAGTTTTATTCAGGCAAAAAATGTGAGCAGTGAGAAAAAAAACTGTTAAAAGTGATCAACAATTCGATGGAGAGGGAATAAAAGTTCCCAGTGACTGAGCGACACGCCCACATGGCGAACTTTCAAGCAGGACAGAAGCAGCGCGCAGTAGAATTGCAATATTTGAAAAGGGAGGATATTGGCGTGGACAGGTGAAAAGTGGCAACTCTGAACATATTCCGCAGGCAGCGTTGCAATTTGCACTTCGTCCAAAGGTGCCCGACTGTGTTACTCTCATGCGACAGGAGTTGCCATTTCCCCGGCAGCGTGTGGGCGTCAATACATATGCGCATATCAAGTGCTGCTGTTAACGAAATTCTGCTCGTGCCTTCAGCAAATGTCTATAAATATTTACAACGGAAGCTTAAAGTGAAGAAATTAAAATGTTTCTGCCTTCCCCCTGCCGCCTTTTTCACTGCCACCAAATTTATCAAAACAAAAATTCCGCCTTAATTTGCGTCAAACTAATTTCGCTTGTTTACTTTGTGCGCTCGAAACGTCAGCGAAGCGTAAATGAAAATTTGGTGGGGCTGCTTTCGTGGCGATAAGACGAGGCTTGCTCGTGCTTTGCGTGGCGCCCAGGAATTTGCCAATGCCCTCTGCACGCAGTCACACCCGCCCAAGTCAGAAACTGCCAACTCACATATTTCAAATGCTATAAATTTCAGTGGGAGCGCATGAATTGACGCTCGCGGCAACCAACAGCAACCAATATAATTCAATAAAATTTATGGAGGGGGGTGGTGCGTGGGGCATGTGAAAGCAGCACGCCCACATGGCGTATTCGCATGCATTGATGCGTTAAATTGACGGCTTTTGTTTTGCATACTTGTAGGCGCAAATAGCGTGTAAACTTTTTCAATTTTCTATTTTCCGGCGCTGCCCCCACTTCCGCTCTGGCTCAATTGCGCCGTGTGAAGTTGGTGTTGAATTTTTCAGTGCTCGTTAGTTGGGCAGATGAACATGCATACGCCTGAAGGTATGCTACAATTAAAACCATTTGCATACTTCTAGGCGCTTAGGCAAGAAACGCCTACCAAAGCACGTACAAGTCAGCCGCATGCAGCCACAATTCTTAATTACTTCTACACTTCCAATTCGTACTTCTTTTTGGTATTGTAAATTTTTACCAAAGCCATCAGCTTGTAAATGAGCAGCGATGGTTTCTATGCAAATATTGTTGAAATTCTATTTGACTAGCAATTTTTCGGCTTTACCAAAGTATTGCCGGAGTGAAATTGGGAAAACTTGAAAATCGAAACAATAATGCAGCTAACATGAAAAGTTCTTGAAATGTGGGTAATAACCGCATAAGGCAACAATAACACTTGGAGGTGCATGCTCACTGGAGCAGTAATATGAATGGATGCATTGTTGTATATACAAGCTACAGCAATCTATGGCACACGAGATGCAGGCCAGAGCGAAAGCAGAAGCAGTTTTATGGAATAGTTAAAACATGCAAAATGATACATAAAGAAAGCCAAAGGCAGGAGCAGTGCAAAGCCGGACAGAGTAAAGATGCACGCTGTAGGAAAGATGGCCCGGACACAGAGCACAATAAACCGCAGCTCAAATGCCAAAGCCGGAACAGGCAGTTGTATGCAGTTGGCATGTGGCATAAGCAAGCACACACACACACACTCGAAACCATACACAGGCTGCACTCTGTTTGCGGTGCATGGAATTGAGGTGCTTTGGGAAGTGGCAGTGCTCCAGCAACCAGCACTCAAGCAGCTACCAATTGTAGTAGTAGGAGAACCCGGCAGTTACAGTTCAGAGAGAATTTTTAATTTGACACAATAGAGGAACAGCAGTAGCCCAAAAAACCAGACACGAGCAACGAGCTACTTTAATCGCTTGTTGTAAGCGTTTTTGCAGAAATAGCTTGAGCTACGTTTGGCCAATAATTTTCTGAATTTTGTTGGAAAAATAAATTTGCAAGAGAAATGTTCGTTACACTGGATCTCATATTAGCCTGCAAACTTATAAAGTGGCATGCTTTAAAGGTTCACGCTTGAGAAACTGCTAAAATTTTGTTGAAGTAGAAGAAGAGACAAATCATTTTAAATACGAATTATCTTAAAGATTATTTTAAAATAGCTTATATTCTTTTAATTTTTAATTATAGTATCGTTAATAGTAAGAAAATGGTTCTGAAGCTAAAAAAGGCGTTTTATTATGTTGTTCTATTTTTCCTTGAAATGATAATATTTTCCTATACTAAAGAAATATTTTTATTTTAAAAAATAGCATGAAGCTGTTTTTAATATTTTTATCGTGAAAAATTAGAAAACTTTCGTCAACGGCGAGCAACTTTTTTTACTAGTAAACTTTACAAGATATGCAAGCATATTTGCAATTCCATTGGTTATTCTTTCTTATTGAACCGGCAATTTTCTGTTGACAAAAAAATTACTCATTTCTATGAATACTTTCTATGCAATATGGAAACTATTTTGTAAGATTATTCCTTCTAGAAGGCGCTTGCTTTTAAACTGACAAAATACATTTCGAATTGTCGTTCTAAAAATGCAAGAAGTTGTGGATAATAGTTCTACTGTGCCTTTACTTACTATGGACTGCAGGTGTAGCCTGCCTGGTATGCCTCCTTTTAGCATTCCTCGCACCTTTTGTGTCTCTGTATCTGCCGCTCTTTTGATGCCGAATATAAATTCGATGAGCAGTGCATTCGGAAATTTCCCAAAGGAATTTACACTTGCTGTTTGTAGCTTTGTTGCTGCTGCTGCTGCTGCTGGTACATTGATGTTGTTGGTTTGTGTGAGTGTATGTGTGCGTGTGTGGAGGCACATTTGCATGCATTTGTAAGCGGCCTTTGCCATAGTACGCAGCACACACAGGCAACGACATTTTACAGATGAAGTGTGAAATTTGGAATTTATGCAGATTCGACTGGCCCAGCCCTTTTACTGAAGGACTTCATTTGCTTCATTTGCTTCATTTGCTTCATTTGTGGCAATGGTTTGCCTTGCACAGAATTAGCCAGAAGCAAATGCACTTGCTGCATTGAGTTTTTTGCATGGAAGGAGCTGCGCTGCAGTTCCTCGAACGAGGGCTACTCGCTGCTAAGCTGTAAAAATTGCATCCAATTGCCAATTTTTAAAGGTCACACACACTCTCACTCACGTATACGCACGCACATGCACGCATATAAACACCTCTGCCGCATTCTTTGCACTTCCGTTACACACTGTCACAAAAAGCCATTTCCTGTTGCCTGCATGCAACGATTTTAGCATCCTTTCAGGCGCCCAGCCTACACGACGTTCAAATTCTTCCACATATGAGCGTGTAGATTATTTTTCTTACTTCTCAATGGAAGCATATCAGGCAGGTGAAGGCGTAGCGAATATGTGAAATGAGCTGATATAAATGGAGATGCTATGTTATGACTTCATTTTCAAGCAAATGTATGTAAGGATGTCTGTTACTGCTTATATGCATGCGTATTTGTATCTACGTGTCGGACGAACTGTACTGGTTTAGTGCTTTGTTTAAAGTTCAATTAAAATAATTTTTATTAAATTAAGTTTGTTTTCATATTTTGATGGTTGCTTCACACTTCGCGAAATGTAAATATATTTAAATTGTTTATCATAAATTTCAGATAATTGAACTAATTGATTGCAATATTAGTACCAAGCTATAAGATTGTACAGAGCAAATTGCCTTTAAATTATCAATCTTGCGAACTAGAAAATAAAACCAGAGTCAAAATTTGCCTCCAAAGGCACTTCTGTGAGGAAGGTATTCGATTTGAAAGCCGAGAGTCGACGCGGCGAAAGGTGACTCAAATGTTCAGAAATGTGATTCAATGGAGAAATTCCAAGTGCTAATTAGTAACTAAAATCTGTCACGTATGATAAAAAACTGCAATAGTTTGTCATAACTAATTCAAAGGTAGTTAGTTTAATCTATCAGCAACATGACAGCTCTATGCTTTAGCTGTCAACTTGACATTTTATTAAAATTTTTGTTGAATAGGTTGGCCAAAGTAAATTTAAGTCAATAGATTTAGTTGCTTGATCTATAACCACATGAGCACTAGACTATCGCTTGGTCAGCAAAGCGAAAGGAATATAATATTTTGCATATCAACTTCTACAGTATTTCAACAAATAAAGATGAATTGTTTTTATGTAAAAAAAATTACACAACTTATGACAATAAAAACTCTATTTTCCCTTAATGAAGTATTTACGCAATTTACTCACGATTGCGGGCTTATCATGAGGCCAGTGGAAGCGCATTGCAATTATTGTTGCTGCAATTTTGTAGAAATGTGGTTGCATCAAGCCACTGCTGCTGCGGCTGCTGCTGTCACCGAAATGCGATGACGCTGATAAATCTGTTGACGATCAAATAACTGAAATGTAATACAAAAAATTATGCACAATTGTCCATGGAAATGGCGACCGCGCTTCATGGCCTATGGTCGAAGGCAAAATCTGTGTGCGTGTGTGATTTTAGTGCGTTTTTGCAACTATGTGCGGTGAATGGGAAATTATCTGACACACATGCACACTCACACATACTCAAATGCGACTGGCATGTCAATGAATGAGTATTGTGATGCGTGTGGCTGTATTGAAGTGGCCCGCAGTCATTGCTGTAATTGTGAGATTTCATTATTGACGAAATAATTTGAGTGCTTCCGTATGCATGTATGTATGTGTGCACAAAATGTATGCTACACCAACAAAAATGCCCACACAAACACACTCACTCACTCTTGCATTCAACGCAGCGTTGCATTAATTTCGCCATTGTGTGCGCTCGTATCGTCGCTATTTGCCAACCAATTTAAATGCTCGCATTCAGCGCTGCCATATACGTGCTCATATATGTATGTGCACATAAGTGTAAGTGTGTGTGTGTCAGCGTTTGACCTCACTTTTGCATTGTTGGTATTTATAAATTTCGATCGTCAGCCGCAGCATCGATGGTCGCATTTACACGCTCAACGCTTTTTTTCTTTGCACGAGGCGTAAAAATCGCAGTCCTTCTTTCAAGTGTCCTTTCGCTGCTCGTTGCAGGCTCTTATTTCTGTCATTGTTGGCTGTAGCCATTAAAAATAAGCACTACTTGGAAATTTAAATTTCCTTAATAGCTCAGCGGATATGGCGCCATATTTTCACTATGCATGCCATCTGCAAGGCCACTGGCAACTGCACAGCAGCGTTTCAAGCCATTTTAGAGCCTTGTAGTGGAGATAAAATTTATAAAAGTTGGACATTTATATTTTTTTCTGAAGTTTTGCACAGGCGTATATAGTAGCTAGAGTTGGTAGATAGAGCTTTTTGAAATTTAGACTTGAGTCGGAGTCAATCTGTTTTACTGCCGCTGTGATTTAAATTTAATTTTTTGATAATTTTCTACTAATAAGATAACTCATTTGTAGTATATCAAAAGTAAATATATACAATAAAGAACTTCCGAATTCTAACCTTGATGCCTTTTGTCAGAATGCTGTACTACAGCTACAGGTTCACAGTTTGTATATGATTCTTGCTGTTTCTAGCTGATTCTATGAACTGAGTTGAATTTTTAACTAAATTTTTTTTCTTCTAAAAACTAATGAAACTATTATTAAGCCGCCTTGTTTCCACTTCATCGGTCTCCAGAAGTCCGGTCTCGGTAAGTAACTAAGTTGACCAGAAGTACCAGGCATGAAATAATTACACAAGGCAAGTTCGAGCACACATACAAACATAAAGCTCATTCACCGTATGACTTACCCCTCCTTAACTAGCCACCATAATTTGCATTTAATGTGCTTGATATGCAAACATGCCACCATCCCACCTGCTTCTCGCGCGCTACCTTCCGCAAAGGCGGATGCTGCGGTGGTGAATTTTAATTGAAACGCGTTAGAAATGAGCCGAGATAGCTTTGTGTGTCTACGCAGGAGCAGAGGGAGCAAGGGAGCAGGCTATCTTGTTACTGTGTATTAAATTATTTTGGCACGTTCTCGCCTCACTTGCCACATTGGCTCGAAATTTATGCAAATGGATAGCGGCAAATAGCAAATGGCGAGATGACGAAATGCCAAAATGGGCAAAGCCAACTTTCGAGCAGTGCTGGAGTGTTGAGAAGTGGAGCGACGAAGTGGCGAACATGCTGCGCGCTCGATTTCATTCTTAAATTAAGGCTTAATCCACAGAAATTAGCGTAACTGGGTCAATTTTTCATTTTGGTGCAATTTAGTGCTTTTCTTGCTATTTCTCATTATACCCTACACCTATGGTAATAGGGTATAATAACTTTGTGCCAAAATTGTAACGCATTAAAGGAGCCTTCCTAGGTATAGACATAAGTATATAGAAATGATCAGAAACACTTTCTCTTTTCATTTCCGGTTGTCCGTCTGTCCGTCTGTCCGTCTGTCCGTCTGTCCGTCTGCGTGTATGCAAAAAAAAGAAAGAAGGAGTTGTCCGATTTGGACCAAATTTGGTAAACAGTTACAGTGAACCTCGGGTTAGGTAAAGTGTTAAAATTAGTCAAATCGGTTAAAGGACACGCCCACAATGGGCCTGTAAGTCCCACTACCTCGGGTTTTTTTCGGTAAAATGGCTATAATTTGTGTAATTACTCATGGAAAAGATTAATACTTGGTATTCAAGTTAAGAGGTAGGTCTTCTATATCTCAGGAAAAAATGGGCGTGATCCGCCCACTATATAGCCGGCAAAATTTTTTCGGTAAAATGGTTACCAATTGACTAGTTACGAATATAAATGAATGAAATTCGGTTCCCAAGTTGATATATAGGTCTTAGATGCCATACAAGAAAATGGGCGTGGTCCGCCCACTATATAGGCGATAAACAAAAAATCTTCTTAACTTCCATAATATATACACCAGAGAGTCCAGATTTGGTTACTTCGTTCCTGGTAGGAATATCTTTTAATTCTCCAGAAATGGGCGTGGTCCGCCCACCATGGGGGTAGTAAAATAAATATGCCGATAACATCTGTTGTACACTCGCCAGAGCATCAATATTTGGCATGTATAGTCCTATTAGGTATATCTTGTAGTCTGCCAAAAATGGGCGTGGTCTGCCCACTATGTAGGTTGTAAATCAAATGCACCCACAATTTCAGTGAATTATCACCCCACTTGGGAACATGGTGTAGGGTATTACTCTGTCGGTGAAACCCGACTGATACTTCCTTACTTGTTTATTTTTGTTTTTGTTCTAAAGTTGCTGGTTCTTCTATTTGATTTTTTTGCCTTGGTTTTTGGCATATTCGGAGCGTATACTTGTGCAAATAATTAGTGGCATTAAATTTGCTATGCTGCCCGCTTGTAAATCATTTGCTGGAAGTGCTTTCATTCGGAACATTTGGCAGAGAGCCCAGTTTTTTCGAAAATGTAAAAGTGTAATTTGCATTTTGTTTCTGCTAAACTACGGCCAAATTAAGTAAAGAGCCAAGGCAGTAAATGAGCTACACTTTACAGTGGGCTGAGAGCGAAGGATGAAGCTGTGAGCCATTCGGGGTTTCCTCTTTTGAGAAAATTAATGGCATTTGCAGATTGTCGGAATTTTTCATTCATTACTGGGGACAATGAGGCGTGACTAGGATATTGGGTCACCGGAAAAAGGTTTGACGGGAAGTCTGTTTAGTTTGCTCAATGCAATATATGAAACATAAAATAAATCGAAATTGTTTAAAACAAATTTATGTTGTAACAACTGATGACTAGACATCAATATGCAAAGAGGTATATGCTTTAACAGATTTGAGCGATCTCGGGCCTTACAGCCACAGTGACAACTTTAAGTGACTCGTGTAAATATAGATATTTTGTAGTACTATTTCCAAAAAGATATTTCAAGGTTTCATATAATTCTCATATGTATAGTATTATATACATTTTTCAAAAGAAGTTCCCGCATTTGCCAATTCGCTACAAATAATCCTGACAGTGGCATTCGTTTATATTTCTTGCTTACTCTTTTTTGCCTTTACATGGATTAATCTTGAATTCCGCTTGAAAATTTTCGTTGAAGGTTCTTTGCTTAATACTAAATTCAATTAAATTTCATACAGCTTCAAAAAGTTTTATAGGGTTAAAGCTAATTGAATATGCTTTGTGAAAAAGAAATATCTTCTAATAATTTCATATTTCCAAACTTTAGGATTCCGCGGAAAGCTTATGACAAAGTACCTGAAATAAGTAAGTAAGCGATTTAAACAGAAATCCCAGGAAGCAGAAATAATATATGTTGCGCTTGTTATCCTTTTTGTTCGCGGCCATGTCTGGCAAGCCTCAGTGAAAACCTACTCGTACGGAATAATAGGATCTGCCGACCAATGTTGACAACTTTATTAGATTTTCCGCAATGAAAATCCGCACAAAGAACTTCTCCCAGCAGCGGCAAGTTGCATGGTGGTCTCCAAAGCTCCTCGTCGATTGAACCTTTTCGCATTTTTAGCGCTATCAACGCACGAGTTAGGCCTTTTTTATATACTTTTACTGCCCTTCAATACATCTTTGCTTCTATTTATAATATGCCTCATTTTGGTCGCTCATTCGCAATGGCTTTGATAACAAGTTTCTGATTAAAGCAGGATTAACAATTGCAATTCATACTCGTATCCTTTCAATTGTACGTGTTGTCCTATGAGCTGTCGCCAGTGTTGTGGCTGTGGTTGTTGTGCTTATGGCTTGGCATTTTTTTTATCGTTTTCGGTGTGTGTGTGTGTGTATGTGTCCCTTGTGTGTCGTGTGCGTCTCTGCACCTTACAACAATTGCCTATAATGGTTTTGCTCCAAAGTGCGTTGCGTCGATATTACCCCCAAGAATGTATTCATTCTACTTTGTTCAAAAATTGATATTGACTTCTTCGATGAGAAGAATGACAAAATGGGCAGGACGGCTGACTTTCGTATCTAATGTGCTTACCAGCTTACATCAGCATGTGGAAATAAGCAGCTTTTGGTATGTATTTATAACATACTTATATTGAATTAGAATGCCTTTATCATATTTTTTCATTACTCTGATACGTTAATGAAATAAATGGTTTATATAATGAGTACGTGGAACTCTTAGATTACACCGAAATGGTAGAAATAATTTAAATATGCGAGTATAATATGCTTGAAAGTTCTTGTGAAAAAGCGTATAAAAATATATATGCACATATAAATATACATACTATATACAAATACATACGACTTAATGCTGTATTAGCTCAACTCAAGCACAAGAAGAGCAAGAAAGTATCATGTCAAAAGCATGGCTACTGATTATTTGGCGAATCGGCTGACATGTACAGAGAATCCATAACATTTCAAAATGGCTGCCTTTATATAGACAGCTCTTATCAATGCGATTGTAAGCTTGTTGGCAAACAACCGCAAAAACGCAATTTCTTTCAGCTTAATAATTCAAATGTAATGAGTTTCTGTCTCAGCTTCTTCTTCTTCTCTTTCTTCAGGTACCAAAAATCTGTTTATCCAAAAATCATACTCGCCTTGCCAACATTCATTTCGTGTATATCGCCTTTCTTCAGCGAGTGCTGCGGAAATTGTGCAAGCTCTTGTTGTTGCTTTTGTTGTTGGCATTCTTTGTTGTCGCTGTCACTTGTAAGTGTCAAAAGCGAAATTTATGTGCGAACAATAAAATGTGGCATGAATAACTTGACCAACTTCTCTGCAACTTGATTTTATCAGTGTGGAATGTTGCCAGTTTATTTGGGGCCACGCTACTTAAGAGCAACCAAGGGGAGCAAACGGTGAGAGCAGCTCCACGTGCTTAGTTGTGAATTCTGAGGGGAATGTGTCGGTTGGTTGTTGTTGTTGTTGCTGTGTGTACTGTTTATTGAGTTAAAATTATCTTAGCACTTCTTTATTGCTACATTTTCGCATGCCACACATTTTCGTTTGCTTTTCCCCCCACTGCGCTTGGCCGTTTTTGACGCAATTATTCTCGCCTTACGTTGCAAGTTCGCTGCTCACTAATTACTTTGTGGTCGCCACATTTTGCCCCCTACACACACACACACACACACACACAAACACGCACAATCAGCTGCTGCTTTCCGCCAACGCCTTCAGCCGGCGCTCACACTTTTATTATTTTAGTTTCATTTGCGGCTTTAGTTTGCAATAAATTTTTCCAAGTGTTATGCACACAATAGCACACACATACAACCGCATCACCACATGCTCTCATATATACGCAAACTCGTACATATGTATACAGTTGGAAAACGCTCCAGTTGAATTTCATTCCCCACTTTGGGTGTACCTCCATTATTTGCCCACCACTCACTATGCCTTTTTGTTTGTTTTGTGGTTGTTGTTATTATTTCTGTTTTCGTACTTCACATCAGCTTTAGTTAGTTCTACATTGCTGCCCCCTTCAGCCACCCCATTCATCCCATAGTCCCCTTGCTAATTTGTCTTTGCAATACTATTGCAATTTATACGCCATCTTGTTTTCTTGCTATGCTACGTCATGTGTTTTTGTACGTTTCCATTTACAGTTTTCCTTTCTGCTTGCCCTTATTATTCTCACGTGTGCGATTATCAAGAGTTTTGCGCTGGAGCTGGCAGTTTTTGGATTATATAACTTGGAATGGAGGAACATGTGTTATTTCATTCATTGGGCTATTAAATATAGTAATAGACTTGGTCAATTTCTAATTAAATCGAAGTTCAGACATTTTATATTTACTAAAATTTTGATTGCTTCGAAAAGAAGAATATAAATGCTAAACGTTCTAAAAACAAAATTAATTCAACATCAAATGTTAACCCCACAAAAGTTTCTTGCACAAATTTCAAAAGTGAATAAAAATTGCTTTCTATTGGAGCTATTAATGGCAACAGCTCTTTCTACTGCTAACGTCATCTGGCAGACACTAACACCAGTTAAAGCGTTGGAAAAACACGCTTTAGAAATACACATAACTGTACATTGTATGGAAAAACTACTTCTCCAAATGAAAGCTGTCAATTGCAATCGGAAAACACTTCATGTTGAAGTGGAGCAGGTGGGGAGGGGGGTCAGTCAATTGTGCCGGGCTAGAAGCCAAGTGCCCGTATTGATGTGTCAATATAAATACAAAGCCACGAAGACAATGGCAGTGTAAAATCCAAAGTAATCCAGCATAAAGAAATCGTCAAATAAAACGGTACAATAAACTCGAGTAGTTACAAGTGTTTACCCTTGTTGCGCGCTGTCTCCACTGCGTTTCCAACAATTCAACATATTGTATAATTATGAGGATATTATTTAGCACAAAAGGAGTGGAATCGATTGACGCAGTGGTCCAGATAGGAGCTTTGGTATGAGGGGGAGCAGTGCGGGCATGAAACAGGTAGAAGCGTCAAATTGTTTTGTATTTTAGTTCCATTTCGATTGAAGTGGTTTTATATGCCAGTGTCATTTCACTTGTTGCCAATTGATAGCTATCGACGTGGGCGTGTACTTCAGTAGATCCGACAGTTTCTGTGCTTGGCAGCAGCACGAAGGCAAACAAACGGATAGCTTTTATTTGTGCAGACTTATTTACTTCAGCCATTTGGGACACCGGACATTTCTTACAGCACTGAATGATTGCGGACGAAGTGCTCTATCACTATATCATTCAGCGACATGCTGTTAGAGGGCAGTGGAAAAGACACCGTTAAATACGGAAAATACAACGAATAAAGTATCTGAAGTTCAGTAAAACTTAAGTAAATCGTCACATTTGATATGTGAGAGAATCAATTTCAGAACAAGCCAAAGTCAATGATGATGGTGATGTCCAATTTTCACTACAGAGAAGAAGCAACATATTAGTATGCATGTATGAATATATGATTAATATTCTGCTATGCTTGCGCTATCTTATTCTTGGAACGCTTATAAATTTTTCTAATATCAATATACAAACCAGTAAGAAATTTTTTATTGGCTATAATTTTGATTTAATTGAATGTAAATTAGGCAAAAGTGTATGCTTTTTAATACAAAAATTATTTTCTTAACTAATAATTAAAAATCTTTACTTATATTCTCATCTCATCTTTTAAAAGAAATCGACTTAAATTGTTGTTTCATGTTTAAAAAAATATATTCTTGCCACTCTACAATCGCCCACTATTGAAGCCAGTCAAACACTCCCACGTTTCTGCAGTTAATTTCTTTTCCACGTGCGAAATTCAACCTAACCTAACCTTACATTTACTTTCCAACTTAAATGCTAAAATATTTACACAAAAATTAAATGTAAAATTAATTTTCTACTCGCGCCCACACAAAATTATTGCACATAATTCAGCTTAAAGCAACTGAGGCAACTGAGGCTTCGGGTAAAACTCATTTGCGCTAAATTGCGAGTATGAGCGCCTAAAAACATGCAAACTTAAATGACAATTACAGCAAATTCTTACACACGCACCCACGCACGCACACACACATGCATACGCACGCATATGTTTGTATGCGCTAAATTTAAATGTGTTGGTGTGCGTGCAAATATGCCAAAATCGCGGTTGCTCACCGCACATTAACCGATGTCACCTCAACACGCACACGCGCAGCTGCAATACAACTGCGAGGGGAATGTGAGATATGCGCGAGTATTTGTGGCACTCATTAATGAGTTTCGAAACGTGCTCTCACACATGCAGACAAAATTCGAAATTTGAAAATACTGAACAAAAAAAAACACGTTATTAATTTCTGAAATTTATAATTTTTCCGAAGGAATTTTTAAATTTCATAATGTCATCTACATAAAGGCTCATTCAGTTATGTTGGAAGTTATGTTCGGGTGATGGTATAGAAGGGAGTATCTGTGGCTTTTTAGTTGAGACTTATCCGTCGAAAAATTCGTTGAAACACGCTCGCGAAGAATTGACAACTCTCCGAGAGTATTCTAATTATGCTATGAAAGTAAGGCTTCTTAATTCCGTTCGAATATGCATGTAGAACAAATTTGTGGGTCCCACAGAACTAAATTAATAAAAAACGAGCAAACCAGTTGATGCGAGAAAATTTGTCTTAAGTCTTGGTTACACGGGCGGTAACCAAGCCAGAAAGAAAATAACGAATGCATTTTTATATAAAAGTTCAAAAATTCAAATTTTTCGATTGCAGTTAAACGTTGAAAAATGTTTGAACTAAAGTGCTGCAAGGAATGAGCTCAATTAAGCGGGTAAAGCTATATATAGAACCAGAAAGGCAGCCCGGTCGTGTGTGCCTGTATACACGACAGCTAGTCAAAATTACGGTAAGAAAGGGTATGAGAAAAGGTATAGAAAGCCAGTAATTAATTAATACCAAAAAAAAAAGTCGAAAAAAAAGTCCCACATCAGGGATCGAACCTATATACTTTCGCGCCAGCACCTTACTCACTGCTCTATCACCACTCTTCCTATCTTGTGTTCTAAACTCTTATAAAAAGCCGTTCGCTGCCTCTGCCGCCGCGCTGCCTATGGGACAAACGCTTTTTAGTCAGTTCTCAGATTATATATAAGATATGCGAATGCATCATTACAAACGACTTCCAAATCCGTCTGAAGCTGCCACACTAAAATGATTTATCAAATTGTTACATAATTTTTCTCTAATTAACCGTCTGCCACTTCTTCTCTGTTACTTCTTGCAATTCTCTTCTCCCTTCCGTACTCTATGGGCGCTACAAATGGCGTAACGCCTCTGCATGACCTTTGATCCTTTCTCATTCACTTAAAACTTTGTATGTGTGCGCACAACAATAATGACTGCGCAATAAAAACGTCAAGTAATTAATGACAAGCAAGGAGATCCCGGGATCAGGCGTCAGGTTTATGCGTTGACATTTTTCTTAATACAATAACAATAACAACAATAACAAAAACAAGCAATAAAGTGAAATAAAGTTTGAGAAGAAAAACCGAATGGAAAATCTATTTATTACGTTGACCGTGCTGGAAAATACGCACACCCAAACCGAATCAGAAGAGCACAAAAGAAAACAGGAAAAGAAAATTGATTTCAGCTGTCAATGTGGCAGACATTTGCTGTCACTTGTTGTTGACACAAAAATAATGAGCGTTCAAGTGTAGTGACATTTTCATTTGCTGAGCTAAGCTGAGCGGTAGTTTTCTCACTCGCACCGTTCTCTCCCTCTCCCGCTTTGCGAATTGCTGTCATAATTGACAGCGCGCTTAGTGGCAGTGAGTGTGGCGGGTGAGCTTGTGTCAAATAAATATTAAAGTTTCAATTTTAAAGAAATTTTGCGCCATATTGAAAATGCCGCCTGCTGCGCGGACTTAAGCGAACGTGTCCGCTGTTAAAGGGTTTCCCATGGTGAGTGCGCGTGTCACGCACTTTGACAGCAATAACACATAGCGCAGCGTATTTGACAGTTCAAGGTTAAAACTGCCATTTGCTCTGCACCCACACACCCAACACATCGACATAACACACACACATATTTCTGGCGCATGCTGTGCTAGCATAAATATTTTATATATGAAAAATGTCAATTGCCAACGCGAAAAGTATGACAAAACGTTGGCACACAATAACACCAATGGCAGTAAAGCAACAACAACAACGCAGAAATATTTCATTCATGCTTTGACACTGGTAAGCATGTTAAATTGACAGGTATTAGAACACCTTCAATGCAATACGCCGTCATATGGCATCGTGCTAGCTGTGCGGCACGGTTGACAGATTGCTGAAATATTGTCTTTTCTCTCAGTTATAATATATGCAAGTTTTGTCTAGCACAAGAATTTAAAAAGCACACATTTTGTATTTTCGGAAATTACTTCTGTTCCCCTAAAAGGAAAAAATTCGTCGTCTTCAATTTCTATATAGAGAATATTGAATTTAAAATTTTCAAAGAGCAAAAGCCAAATATAGCATATATAAAATTTGTTCTATCATTTCTAGTTTGACATTTGCACATTTTTTTTTAATATACTTCGAAAAGCTTGTTCAAAATATGCACTAAAAATTTCGTTTGAACATTATCCTTCCTGATAATAATTCCAAATAACCAAGCTCTTTCGCATTGTCAACTAATATCACTGTCAGTGTTCTCATTGAAATGCAAGAAAATATGTCACTGTATTTGTGTGCGTACATGCGTATCATGCATGTGTGTGTCGTACAGCTAAGCCACTTTATTAAATAGGATTTGCTTGTCTTGACTTTGATTCTGATTTGTGTGAAGTGTCGACTTCTGCTGCTACTGCCGAGCATTTAAATGAGGAAACGTGTTTGGCATGCCTAAAATGCTGCTACAATTTTCGTATCATTTGCAAGCAATTATCAAAGCATAATTTAAGCATTTTTCAGCAGCATGTCATCTTCAATTTGTATATTATATATTTAATATGCTTGAGCTTAGCTGAAAAGGAGATAGAAAATAAATATTAAATTATAATTATCAGATTCCAGTTAAATGTTGAATTTCTGTATTTTGAGAATTTAACAGTGTGGCTGATGTAGATTGGCATATATGTATGTAGAGTTATGCATTGCATTTATAAAAGTTCTTAGTTTCGCTGAATAGCCCTTCTTCTAAAAGTCATTCTTCTATGATATACTTACATGTTTTTTTTTAAATGGGCTCAAACAAGAGTTGGTTTTGCTTTTTCTGATTTACATGGTTTCTCATTTGATTCGGCATTTTTTCCTGAACTTGACAATATGTAATCACTTTATTGCTGTATGTGCTTGTATTTCTGTGTATGTAACGTCCATTCATAAGCCAAATAGCTTAAAAATATATTTCTAAAATTCACAAATATTGTATATGCAATTTATAACCATATTTAAATGCAAACACAAATAGACACATACACGCCTACAATTACATACACAATGCTGCAAGTGAATGAAAAGTTACAAGCGCCGCTGCACTGCATACAAATGAGCAGTAAAAGGACGTTGAGCTCACAGCAAAATGGTAATATTTCTATTTTGTTTGTGCTGTACATACATAAAAATGGATTTGTATAAATGTGATGGCATGTGTGTGTGTGTAGGTGTATGTGCCTCGCTGTTATGCTAAACAAATCAGCAACATATTAATCTCCAGCGTGATTTATGAAATCCAAAAGCCAGCCGTTTGAATGACAGCTAAAGGGAAGAGCCGGGGAGGGGGGGGGGGGGGGGGGGTAGGGCGAATGAACGGAAGCATATGCCTTAGTTGCACGTCAGATATGTATACAGATACACGTATTTAACTCATTTCAGCAACGATTGCCATGGTTTATCTAAAATGCACAAATATGTACATATGTATGTATGTATGCGTGTACATACCAACGCAATGTCGGTAGACAGAAAACGTGCCAGTGCAACTGCATAGACAGATAGAAAGAGAGAGAGAGAGAGAACATAAAATGTGAAATGTTGCTGCAAATATGTCAAAGTCAGACATTAAGCGGCCATGATTTGTATTAATATTATTGTAAGCATATGTGGGCATGCGTGCATTTGTATGATTGCACGTTGGTATATGTGAGTGTATGTGTGTGCAATTCTGATATGCATATCACGTGCATCTTTCGTCGCCAATTTAATAAAATGTTTTAATTTTGTGTGGCTCATTGGGGACTTAAAATATCAGCTCTTGCTCCTTCGGCGCTATAAATTTCGAAAAATTATTAAATCACTAATGCCAGTTCTTCAAAGCGGTAGTCATTCTATCATATATGTACACTTGTTTATTTAAAAAAAGTGTCGAAAATATAATTTTTTCAGAAAATCCTTCAATTAATACAAATTTATCATTAAGTGGAAATATTTGAAATTTGTTGAACATTTTTTCAACGATCTTAACAAATAGTTTTTTATTTATCATGATTATATCCTCAACCATAAATCTCAGCTGAATTTAATTGCAATTTAAAAATATTAAGAACTGGACATTGGCAACTCGTCATCAAGATTCGAAATTGTATACATTGCTCTCATAAAGGATGTGTTGAATTCGGTTTTGCACGTGACATATGAAACATTTATTTGATGTGGGTCCTTTTTGGCAATTCAATTAATGCCTCAATTAGTTTCGTTTGACCCGTTGAGATTGTTTGACATTTATAGAGATTTATTATTCTACTTTCGGCCATTCACACGCTCAGATTACAAAGCAAAACCTGTTGCCATATTTTGTGAATATTTTCCATATTCTTGTGTGTTTCAATAAAATGCAATTGATTGAAATGAATTTATTAATTGATTTTATATGAATTTGATTGAGATTGACGTTTAAGTATTGTAGTAGTTGTAGTTATATTTGTCAATGAAGCTATTAGCAACATTTGAATTTGAATTTGTGGAAATGGATTCGTTTTAGTTTGACACTATGTGGGCGTGGCTGCCTTCTTTTATGTTCTTGCATGGCAGCAGATAGTTTACTAAAGTCAATATACAGCGCCATCTTGTAGTAAGTGGGGTGTTTTACAACTTTAAATAAAAATTGCCTTGCTTTACAATTTGTAAAACTTGCAGCACTTTTCGCACACAACAAAAATCAGATATACATATACATATACGCATGTATATGTAAAGAATCACAGGCAAACACTTTCCAGTAGAAATGCCCGCGCCAGCTTGGGACAACGCTGCCCATGCTTCAAGTCGCCTGAAGTTGCCGGCAATTGAAAGTGAAAGTGTCGCCACATCCGTTTCCGCTGCTGCTGTGCGTATAGCTGCTGTCACGCTGTGTGTGTGTGTGTGTGTATTTGTGCCTGTGCGCATTTGTGTTAAACGCTTTTTACAGTTTTTATTCGTAGCGAAGGCACTAACAATTTGTTGTTGGCTTTCACAATTTTATTGTTGTTGTTCCTTGTGCCACTTTTATAGACGCTTGTATTGTTGTTATTTTATGTTGTCGGCAGCCTGGGACCGCCTTCAAAACGTTTTACAGACCGCTGTGCAAATTCGTCGCTCATTAAAATGGAAATTGATTTTCTACTTACAAACTCACAATTACATACACAAACACAAGCACACATTGAAGATAACATGTAGCAAAAGCAGAAAAAGAACACATTTCAAGTTTTACTATTTTCTGTAAAATTGTATGACTTTGAACTGTTGCTTTCATTCAGGCGAAATATTATAAAATTTATGTATTGGAAGCAACGGAAAATTATGCGAGATAAAGGAATCAGCTTCTATGCTAAGAATAAAGTTAATGACTGAATTGATTTAGGAAAATTGCAGAAAATTTGCCAGCATAAGCGGAGAGTCCTTGGAACTTTAATTTATTTCTGTTCTTTTTTTATTCAGCCGGAACTAGATAGGCTTCGAAAATTTTCTGAACGGTTTTATTAGCTTTATATGTGAGGTTTTAAAGTGCAGGCAAAAACCAAAATAACTAGAAGCTGTGCACACGGGAGCAAATACTTCGAGTTGCTGTTGTTGTACAGCTCATCTGGATTTTTAATAGAGAAATAAACTGCTTTCTCTTTGTTTTTGATACAATATTTAAAATAGTTCTGATTTCTTGGGTGATGAAATTTGTATATGAGGAATACAATAAGCTATACTTTTAGTGGAGACTTTTCGCAGTGGAAACTATTTTATGGAAAATGGGCACCATTTATGTTTTGAAAGGATGCTTACGGTAGCATTCTGCTGAAGAAGAACTGCATCTCTTGTACAAGGCTTGCTTTATATTTTCACACTAAGGCAAATTCTACGCTCAAGTGTATTGATTAAATTCCATGAAATTCATGGCTTTTGAAATAAAATTTGCAGTTTTCTTCAATTCGCAGAGCCTCGCTGATGCCACTCCCTCCGCTTTATTGCATTTTCTAAAATTTTTTATGAGTGCTGCTCTTCTTCATGCCCTTATTCGAATTTATTTATTTTACCTTTGTTGCTGCTTTATCAACTTTTTTATAGTCTTCATATTTGTCGCACGCTCTTTTTATTTTATTTTATTTTTGTGTGCAAAATAGCTTAGCAATAAATTTCACTTTGATCAGTGCTGTTGCCATTTTCATTGAATTTCATTCTTTGTGCTTCCTACTTCACTATTTCCAGCTCCTTTTCATCTTTTATTTTTGTTTTTTTTTTCTACACATGCAAGCGCACATTTTATGACGGTAACGCTTGCTGGCTGCTGTACGCCGTTGTCATTGTCATTGTTGTTGTTGTTGTAACTTGTTATTGCTGCTGCTGTACAACACTCTGGTTTATTGTGTCTCATTGCAACTCTGCGATGGCGCATCATTGTGGCTTGGCTTCGTCGGTCGCCTGTGGGAGTTTGGGATTTTGCAGTCAATTGAATTTTAAATTGTCTATCATAAATTTTTGTTGCAGCAGCCAAAGCATTGCATGGAAATATTTCATTTCTTTTTATTTTGTACAGAATTTTTTACATAAACGTACAATTCCATATGAGCTTTCTTTGAGGTATGTACATATGTTGAGTATGAGTGGCTGCCTTCTCAAATTACATGCCTAAAAGAGCTTTTGGGCTTTGCCGTCAGATGCCAAGTGGGCTTACTCCTAGAAAATGGTTGCTATAATAATTTCGGCGTGGATTGAAAAAAAATTCTAAATTACAAAAAAAATTGCATTAAAGTGTCATTAAAGTGGCATTTAAGTTAGAATTCAGTTTAAAGAAATGAAAACAAAATTTAAGGCATCAAAAACTACAAGCATTCAATGAATGTTAGGTTAGATGAAAAGGCCACGCATAGACGCTGTTGGATCCTTAACGATGCCAGTTAGAGCGACGTTTCGGAATGGTCAAAATAATGATCTTTAGTGAATGTTAACTTTATGCGAGTTTTAGTGGCTCTGACTTTTAAAAACTGCTTAGTTCTGACTAGTTCATGTCGATGTGACTAAATTCATTCACTGTTTAATTTCGCAGTTCTGAAATGTCAGTTCTGATGTCAAGCCCATCCGCACTACAAAATTAAAATAATTAATTAATGCCTGTCAAAATTGATTTCGCTGTTGAACTTATTCCACTTGGCTCAAATTGATATGTATATAAATCTCACACTTTCAGCTGCTGCGAGCGCTGCTTCTTCTTCAACTCTTCAACAACATCTTGCATGCATTTTTCATGTTGGCAACAGCCTTGCTGCGCTCTTCCTCCGGCTCCCTGTATCGTGCTTTGCTAGTGCCTTGCAGTTGACAGCATTTTTCCGACTTGAATTCCGCTTATTTGTTTACAAAACGCACTTTTTTCCCAGCGCGTATTTTGTTTGCACTCACGCGACTTTTGACAGCAGGGGGGAGGGGGGGATGTGAGCGATTTGTAAGTGGCTGCGAGTGCTCCGAGTGCTTGCGTTGAAGCCTGCAGCTTCAACTTCCTGCCTTCACGTTCTCGCGTGCTTATTTGCATTGCCTTGTCACTGCAGTCAACTTTTGAGCTGCCGCAGCTGCACAGACTCACTGTCATTCTGTCAGCGCTGCGTTTCCACGAATTCCCGGTCTGCACGTTTTCCGTTCCGTTTTTTCCATTCTGCGCTTTCGATTCGATTCCATTGATTTCTCAAGCGGAATAAAAATGCAGAAATGTCAAATGTTTTGCTAAGCTTTGATCTCAAATGAAATTGAATTTGTACGATTATTTGCATGAATGCTTGTGTAGTGACTGTGTGCGTGTGCGTGTGTGTGTACTGTGTCATGCATTCATTTTTAATAGCTTACGAAAAATTCATTTAGTTCAATAAATTTATACATTTATTTTACATGCTCATATTTATGGCAAATGTTCTTGGAATATTTATTCGCCTTTTATAATGCGGAACATTTAAGCTAACAATTTTTTAAATTGTTAATACAGTTTAAAGCTTAAAAAGCTTAAAGAACACCTTCATAAATTATATATACATATATAAAGTTTGCAACAAGAGCGATAACTGCTGTTGATTGAGTTATAGCATCAATCGATAGGCCTCCACTCATTTTTTCACAACAGACTGTTGCTGCACTAAATTCTTTCAGAAAGTTTATGTCGAATTTAAATTTAGTAGCTGCAATTTCCCTACTGCTTTGTTTGTAAAACAATCCAATAATAAAGAATGTGAGTATTGGTCGCTTCAGACGATGCTGTTGAGTGATTGATAAGCAAGGTTTCAAATTCACTAGCTGAAATATGAGAATCGGAACCGCGTTGCTGATAAAGCTTCTAAAAGTGAAGCTCAATAGTTACTTACAAAATGTGAAAATTTTAATTCATATATATAAATATGTACATATGTATGCACTTGCCAGTTTCATATTTAAATGCGCATATCCCTTTGTGCATTTATAATTATGCTTTCCATTATGCTCGCTAGTGCAATTATGACTGAAAGCTTCTCTCCCAATGGCGTGGATTAATGGAAATGGTAAAAACGGCATTAACTTAAAATTATAACTCATCATCAATAAACAAGTGTTTTATTTTGTTGTTGTAGTTGCTGATTAATAATGCAAGCAGCATGCTTTTAATGATGTAATGTGTTTCGTTCGTGTCTGCATCATTAAAAATTCTTGGCGCAATTTTTTTACCTTTTATTAAATGACAAGCGAAAAATGTCAGCTGACAAAGAATTGCATTAAGTTTAAAATAAATGTAAGGATTAAAGCTCTAGTTAAAAGCAAATAATGCATTTTGATATTTCAAAATATATGACAAAAAAGGTCTCTTTTTGACAGTTATCGTTAACGATTCAAAATTAATTAGAATAGTTGAAGTCAAAGAAAACATGTTTGCATTGCTAAGGATTGTCAAGAAATTGGGTTACTTTGTATGGGAACATATGCAAAAGAGTAACACAAAACTGTTCAGTGGCATATATACTTAAATTTCCACGAATCCATGAATTTTATATGCAATACTTCGGCTTCAGGTGTAAAGTTGTTAAATATATTGGAATCGTTGCTCCTCTGCCAGTTTAATTACGTCAGTAGTAAAAAATGTTTTCTTTGAGGACCACTGCTTCAACAGCTTCTGTTTCTGCTTCTGGCAATGTGCAATCGGCTTTCTCCTCTGCACGGTGAATGGAACTAAGGCGTTGTAATTAGTGATCCAGCACAATTTTTATTTTTGCGCGCAGCATGAGATTTTCATAATTTGTGGCAGCTGTTCGCGCTATTCTCTTTTTGTATTAATAATAATTCTTCATAGTAATGGCGCATTTCCGAAAACCCTTTCAGCCACAGCGCACCACAGGAAGGCGAAAGCAAAGCGATGTAAAAATGCCAACGAAACTTTTGCAATTACAAAAACACTTTTGCTCTTTTAATAACATGAAATATCATAATTTCTTCGCCTTCGCCCTTGCCGCCGGATACAGCGTCCGCCGGCTCGCATTAATGGCCGCCATTAATGTTTCATTCAAAAATGTATTTCCGCTTTTTCATAAATGGCAACGCTTTCCGCTTTTGTCCTTTCACTGGCGTGTGTTGCTCTTCCGCTTTTGTTTTGGTTACTTCGCAAAAAAAAGAATCAATCCGTTTCAGTCGTTCGGCGGCACTAAAAGGCTTTTCCGTTGTTGCGCAATTAACATTTTTCATGTGCAGTCATTTCGAAAAGCACTCGAACATTTCCACTTAAAAGGTTCAATCTCGCCGAGTGCCGCAAATTAATTACTCGCCCCCTCTGCCGCGCGCTCGCTGTGATTCGCAATTTGACACAGTTTGACTTAATTGCAAAATTTTTAAATCTGCACATTAAAATGTTTTTCGTTTGTCGACTTTTTCTGTTAATTGCCACAGCAAGTTGTCTGAGCATCTCATTTAACATTTTACTTATGTGCTTCAAACTGAAATTTTAAATGTTGAATATGAAATTCAAACACTTTCTTTTCAACTGTTGTAATAAAATTTTGTGGCTAAAAGAAGGACGTAATTAGTTGTTGCAGAATTTTGTAAACAACTATTTAAATTTTGTTATGATCGATTTTTCTATAATATGCGGTAGTCTTTACATAGGTCATAATGATTGTCAGGGCCCGTTATGTAGATACCTCAGTAGGAAATTTGGCATACTTTCCGAAAAACTAAATAAAAGCCTATCTCAAGCGATTTGGGAAATGGTATGCAACTCAAGAGGAACTCGACTTTTATTTATTCCAGGCCTACATGCTGTTGAAGAAGTTTTTCTCTCTGCATCTTAAAAGGGTCGAAAAGTAACAGAGTGGGCACGTCGAATACCGTCTCCGGCTCAATTTGGAAACTGCAAAAAAGGCTCTGCACATCGAATATCAAGCCGCTGACCAAAGGAATGGGACCACATAAAGAGCTGCTTAAAGTGAGTATCTAACAAATGCACATATTGATGCTGAAGATTTTCAAATAGTTGGAAATAAGCCAAGGAGTTGTACGCTGATTAATCCAGCTTTAATCGAACTTCATAGTTTGTGCTTTGAGTAGGGAAATAGGAACAAAAAATTATACTGTTGCATTTTTAGAACATTTTAAGATATGCTTTAGAATTTATTGTACCATATTTAAAACTCAATAACATTTTAGCATATTTTTATATAACTAACCAATATCCGCAAAGTATACTTTTCCTTTTCATCTTCAAACATTTGCGGTACTAGTTCGTGCAATTTAAGAATTTTCGACCAGCAACTCAAGCATAAAATATTAAGCTGTAATGTTTTAGCCAAATAACAGTCACGCAAGACTTTGTGTATGCATTTGTATGTGAGCGACATAACCAGTGAGAACCTCCATCTTTCCGAATTGAACGCTTTGTAAAGGCGTTTGAGTTTGTAAGGGAAAGCTATAGAATAATATAAAAGTGGCCATCTGCAAATCCTGTTTATTGTCATATACATCTGTATACCGGAGCGACATTAGTATTTAGTTACTACACTTCTTTCAATGTATTATTTACATAGAAGCAGGCGAGTAATGCATGTTGAATATTTAGCACAATAGGTTAGGCATATCTGGCCGCCTAAGAAAGGCCACGCATCGACCCTGTTGGGTCCTTAGCGATACCAGTTAGGGTTCCGTTTTAGGAGTTCTCAAAGTAGTGATTTGGTGCGTTTCACAAATTTCCAAAGAGGCTTGATACCTAGTTCCGAGATCTGTTCGAGCCCTGAAAAGAACGGCGCTCCTAGACACGTCAGGCGAGTTCTAGCGCAATAAAGTTTTTTAGCACAATAAAGAGCAGTAAATTTTAATTCCAACTAATTCGATATTTATTTAAATACATATCAAAATTTTTTTTGTAGGACTAAGATTTCCAGCTTCACTGCTGCTTTTTACAAAAATATTGCGAGTTAAAATTTTTTATAGAAAACTAATGACTAAAACATAGAATTATTTGACCTTCCTTTTGCATGTACATACATACATACTTAAAAATTTGATTTTAAAAGTAAGCAAAAAGTATGAATATAAAAGTACGCTTTCTAGTTTAAATATCTTGAATACATGCTGCCATTGATTACTGGTAATGCAGTGGAGCAGTTGCTTACGATACGTTAGTAATCAGCGTCACTTTCTTTTCACAAAATTTTTCTCTTGGTTGGCAATTGTTGTTATCGAACGTGCTAACACGTACATATACATGCATGTGTATGTGTGCCTAAGAGAATTTCGTGTATGTGTACCGTAGGCCACAACAAGTTTACGTGCTATTGCATATGGTCGCCTAATTGGGTCAACACGAAAAATCAATGCGAATGTGTGTGGTTTTATTTTCAATACTGCACCACTTGCCTCTGCGCTATTCCCGCACACACACACACACACACACGCACACAAACCACAAATGTTGCCAACTAAAATAAATGTCAGTTTTCAGGTTTTTTGGGCATCACTTTGAGTGTGTGGCAAAAGTTGCAGATTGTACTATTTTTAATTGCGAACAGCTGCCAACGTTGCTTTAAAGAACCTTGCAAATGAGTACCTTCTTTGCAAGCGCTCAGGCACGGAGCCCAGAATTCACTCAACCATTTGCTGGCACTCAACCGTTTGGTCGTTCCAAAATATTTACTCCAGTAGCGAGAATTTGCTTTGCCCTCCTGCAGCTTTATAGTTTGCGTAGGTGCGTGCAAATATTAAATCTGCACTCCCCCATAACCTCCACTTGAGCCACGCCCTTAACCGGCCATGGCATCTTCCATCAATGCCGAGCTTACACCTGCAACACAGCTGCACTGGCTATGCGCCGGCTGCACCCGTTGGCCATGAGTGGTTTTGGCCATTTGTATACTAAATGTGAGCGCATGACTCGAGCGGCTGCCCACGTACCACATTTCCGTATATTGGCATAGCTGTGTGTTTGTGTGTGTGTGTGTGTGTGTAGTTGCAGTGTGGTGGTCCCGTGCTCACATCAACTCACAAATGTGCATAAATTATTTTCTGCATATTTTAATCCTGCACACTGTCTGCACTTGCCACTCCCCCTAAAGAAGCCGCAGTCAGCCCGGCAGCAGCTGAGCTCAGCTTCAGCTTCAGCTTCCATTCCTTTACCGTTTCAGTTTGCAGCTCAGGCATGCGTCAAGTGTTTCGTAAATTATTTGTGCAAATCCATTTCCGTTTCTGTACATATTTGTTTCGCTCTAACGTTGAGGTGTGACCTCAATTTGCAAACTTGGCCGCCTTTTTTTATTTAAATATTTTATTTGCTGACAGTCACACATGCTCAGAGTTTTTTGCAGTCAATTTAGATAGCATATTTATTATTTTCTTTGTGAAAGTCATTTGCAATTTCCATTTTTAGATTTTATGCTCTTCTCTACTAACAGAAACCAAAAATGTGCTTTTCTAAGAAATATAAAGTATCAAATTGCCAACGCAGCAGCACTTTTAGTCCGTATTCTTTGAGCATTTGAATTGTCAAGTCTTTTTGTTACTCATTTCTAGTGAAGAAAATTGAAATGTTAAATAAATACCTTTTCTGACAGAACGCCTCGAGCTTAAGAACAGCTTCAAAATTAAAGAAAAATAAGAGATATTCGAAAAATCGTTCTTACTATCACATTTGAAAGTTTAGAAATTTCAATTAGCCTTTCTATTCTGCCGGCAGCAAATACAAGAAACGTTTTCGGGCGACATTTATTTTGAATTTATTGGCATGGTTTATACGCCTTACAGGGTTACATATTATATGCTTATTGACTAATACATTCTGTATTCTGTCTCTTATAAAAGAAATCTGAAAGACTCAAATTTAATAAAAGGATTTCTATTATACAAGTTTTATAAGGTTTAAAGCTCAATTAGCATTTAAGACACTAGTTTTGACAAATTTTCATTGTTAAATTTATTTTAAAAGTTGGATATAACTAACATTAAAAGTCAATGAGTCCAGTGGCAACCAATTTTTTTTTATCAATGCGTTAGAGCAGCTGTCGAATTTATGTATGTAGGTCAGAGGGCCGTAAAATAAAGTCCGCATGTATGTGTGTGTGTGTGTGTGTGTGTGTGTGTGTGTGTGTGTGTGTGTGTGTGTGTGTGTGAAAAGCTTGCGGTTTTGTGTCTCGTAAAATCGCAGCGATTTTTGATATCATTGCTATTGTTGTTGTTTAATGTGCTACTTGCTGTTGTTGTTTTTCTTGTTTATGCAAAATACACAAAGCCATTTCGCACACACACGCAACTGAGCACAAATTCTGCATGTATGTTTGCGTGTTTTTGTGTGCTGCAATTTTTTGTTAAAAGCCAACATACCTTTCGATTAAATTTTCATTATTCCATGTTGGCAGCCTGCCAAAATGCAATTCGGCAAAGCACTTTAAAATTTTCGTGAATTTTCGATTTTGAGGAAAAAAATTTAATTTTACTTGAATTGGCCAAAATGCAACTCTGCGAAGCACTTTAAAATTTTCATGAATTTTCAATTTTAATGAAAAAATTTCAATTTTACTTGCATTGGTTTGAGCAAAGCCTGCTGCTACACATTTTGAATTTAGTTGGCAATTTTGTAAAAGTCAACTTACCACGTGCAAATTTTGGGCAAAAAAGCGACAATATTTTTAATTTGCGGGCACGCCCATTAAATTCTTGGCGTGCGAAGTGTCGTCGCGTTAGACCGCAGAGCATTTCGTGCTAATGAAAAATTCACTTTCATTTGAAGTGGCAGGGAAAGAGGGCTGAAGTGAAGGTAAGCAAGGCCATAAAATAAATTTAATGTATTTTTGCTGTAGCAGGAGCTTGTCTTTGCAGCATTGCGGCGTAGTATGCAAGCTTTTGCAGAAGGGTGGCAGCATAGCAAAGTAGTGTAAATAGCTTATATTCATTGTAGTTGCATACTCGAAAAATCAATTAAATTTTTTAATATATCCGGGTTATTGCTTAAATTTGTATGAATAAAAATGCAAGGAATTGCTTAATCTTCAAGCTTTGCTTCGTTTCCCAGCAATTGCTGTTTGGGTAAGGTTTTGCTATTTGCTTGTGCCAGAAAGCCATTGCTAGCAAGGAAATGCTTTCTTTTAATTCAGCAGGCCTAAATTCGAAATCTCCTTTAAAATATGCGCCTTATACTTGATCCTCTTTCTACGCGCCTGTTTTTTTGTTACGTTCCGAAAAAAAAGGCACAATAATTACAACTACAAGAAATGACTGCAGACAACGCGTTAAATTAACGCCATAAACAGCAGCCGTTAAAATAAAGGACACATGCTTTCGTCTTGAGTTTGTGGTGAAGCAGCAGTAGGGAAGTTATAAGTGTATCGGAGAGAGGGCAGAAGAAAAGCATGCTGAGTTATTGCAGTTAATTACAAAAATCTAGCTGAAGACAAGTTTTCTTCTTAGTCATTGGTTTTACGTAAGCTTTTTCACGTACTGTCATTTATCATATGATGTGTAGAAAATATGCATTAAAACTTTTTACCTTCGTCATAAGAGAACTATTTTGTAAGTATATTAACTTTACTATATTTTTATTTAATAAGAAAGCAACTAAGTAATTTTCGTTATCAGCTTTCAATATAATGAATTGTATGAAGCTTAGATTAATAACCGATTAGAGTTTCAGTTGCATCGCATGGCACCCAAAAGGCAAATCGTAATACATATGTATGTATGTTAAAATGTTAAAAATATCGTCGAAATATGACAAATAAAAGTGTATCAAAAAGTGTGCCCGATGCATGGTACACGATTTTAATTGACTCAGCTGTCGAAATATATTCGTAATATTCGTCCGGCATAAGGCATACGCAGTGGCAGGCAACATAAAGTGCACCATTTCAAAATGTCATAAATCTGCCATTTTAACAATTAAAAATCATTTTCATTTCGCGGTGCGGCAAGAGCAATCAAAGATGGAGCCGGCAGCAGACGCCATGTGGAATGGAATGAGTGCAGAATATACATTGCCATCAATGCTTACAGAACAGCAGCCCAGTGCACGGCAAAACAGCCATAACAGCAACAAAAACAACAACAACAGCAATTAATGGGTGACAAGCTCTAGAACGCTTTCACGTGTGCGCTGAACGACGAGCTGCTCAGTGAGTTTATTAGCTTGTGCCGTGCGCTGGTCCTGGTCTGGTCGTCCATTTTTATGCTTCATTTCACTTCATTAATCAATACTAATTTCATTGCTGCTAGGAGCAGGCGTTAGCTCATAGCTACCATTCAGCGTAGCGGCGATTGCTCACTTTGCACATTTGGCGCGCCAAAAGCCACACGAGCGAAGCAGGCATCTTTTTCCGTAGGCAGAACGTGGGAAGGAGCGCCTGAAAGTATGCCAAGCAAAAGCAATTAACAGTTTTGCCTTAAATAACGGCAATTTTCTTTTGAGTAAGTTTTAGTGCAGGCTGTATGTTTATGTGTATGTCTATGACTGCGCTGGCATGTGTGTGAGTGTGTGTGTGTGTAAATGCCGCGGCATCGCCTTTAGTTGCCCGTAAATCATGGCGACTGACTTTTTAATGCTGTGCAGCCATTTTTCGGCTGGTATTAATCGAATTGGTACGTGTTGTTCCTTGACTGATGACACCCGCGCTGCAGCATAATAAGCCTTTAATGCGAACAGTTTGATAGATAGACACATTTAGAACAAGGCTAAGAGGCAAAGTTTTTGGGACTATGCACGATTCCGTGTTAATGGTTCATGAACTAGTAAGCTAGTCGAGAAAGTTTTAATATTATTATTTCCCCTCAATTTAGATTAAGCTGAAGGCCTCTGTTGCTCTGTTGTGCTTTAAACAATTTACTAATAATTTTCATTATTTGAGCCGTTTATTTTGAAAGTGAGGTAAGTCCATTTACAATTACATTACAAAATTGTAGATAATGGCATTTTTAGATAAAACTTATTATGATCTTTCTCTGGGTAAACAATTTATAGTAAAAAAAAAAAGAGATTCTTGTATTTGGGAGATGGAAGTTTTAGCTCTTCATAGTAGTGACACTGAGAGTGAAATGTAAACAATGAAATATCTCGCAATAACAGAAAGTGGACTTACGCCACTTTCAAAATGAACGGCTCATTTCTTAATTTCAAATAAAAAAAAAAAAAACTTGGCACTACAAATCTAAGAGCTAACAATTGGCAGTGTTATCATGCTCCTACAGTGAAGCTTCAAAAATGGCAACTTCGAAGGGCACAAATTGCGGTTTGGCGGGAAGACTTCTTTGCACAAAACTCTCGAATTGTATTACAGAGTGGCCATTTAGCTTTCTGTTCAATATGAGCAACTTTCTTCATTAGTTTCGCAGATGGTTGCCCTACTCCTGCTTTCATTCCAAACAAACCGCCTTAACTTGCAGTCTTAATGCCAAGCTGACGCATGTGGTTTTTAGAGCACCGCGGCAGCAAACGCAACTGGCGGCGAACAGCACAACAACAACAGCAAACTTCTTACAAGATTTAATCATGTTCGCCAGAAGTGGCAAATTGCAGAGCGCTGCGAAATCAAAAGTCGTCAGCGGGTGCGCCACGCAGCAGAGTTGCATCGGCAGCAGCTGTGGCAACAGTTGGCAACACTGCTGACCGCGGCAGCGCAATGTTGCTTGCTTTTTAAATTTGCTCCTAATTACGCTTTTGAAAAGAGTTTCCGAAGTGAAATTGCAGCAAAGTTCTCAAGTGCATGCTTATTGTTAGTGCTAGTAAGCAGGGCGGACGGGCGGACGGGCGTGCGGGGTAGGTAGTACACACACAATGGCGCGGTAGCTTGTGGTAAGCAGTCCTTCTTTGGGCACGCTTGCGCTTTTCAATTTGTAAGAATTAGCGTATTTATGCCAAACGCGGCGAAACGGAACAGCTTATTATGCACTTGAGAAAATTGCGAAAATTACGAAAATTGCTAGAAAAAGCTAATTGTTTTATGCAATTTTGCAATTTTGCTGCGCGTCATTGTAAATACGTCGAAATTGAGTGCCATGTTGCCATGGCAAGGTGGCCATTGTGCATTTTCTTGTTGAAAGTTGAGGAAATATGAGCAAGCGTAGTATTTTTAATGGCATAGTTACGCGCTCGTAATCAATTGCCCACATCCACCGGTCCAACGCTCATTCTAAAAAACTCAATTTACTCGAGTGCCATCAGCTCTTGGTATTAGCTTTCAACTTGCTTGCCACTTTCCGCCCTGCAATTCGTTTTTCTGCAGTGAAATCAAGCGCTGAATGTTGGCAACGAATTTGCAAGTAAACCTTCAAGCATCTTGAATAATGTGGTTGAAGAATTTTTGATACTCACAGTTGACTTGAAATATTTTGCATAGTTTCCCCTTAAAATTTGAATATACGAATCTCAATTTCCTTCATGGCAACGATATAGTTATTATGTAGGTAGAAAAGAGATGCGCACAATATTTCTCTGTAATTTGTGAGAAGTTGCATATGAAATATTAGTTTTCCTTCAAATGATTCCACCTTTAGCATTCCCAGAGAAAATTTTTGTAATGCCATAAAAACTTGAAAAAAAAGAATGGGTTTTTATTAAGAAAAAAAAACTAATGTGCTATAATACTTACACTAAATGTATACTTCGAACTTGTCCAAAGGGTCGAAAGGTACCGAAGGTTTTCTACCATTTTGTGCTTATATTCTTCGGTGCTGCTGATTGTGGGCAAATCGCTGGAAACTACATTCAACTGCTTGAACAGTACCTACATACATACTTACATATACATATACAAAATAACAAAAAATGTTTCTTCTTTTTTCAATGAAATAACTCCAAGCTTTTTATTCGCAGAAAAGCTTAGAAGCTAGCAGGGATTTCAGCTTCGTTGATAAAATTTTGTAACTAAAAACCAAATCACGAAATAATAAAAGTCAACTGCAATTTACGCAAATCATTGAACAACCAAAGGAATACAAGAAGATGAGAGTAAGCGAAAATGTGCACACACACACTGATGCATTACCATACACACAAAATTAGAGCACAATGAAAATGACGAAAAAGAAGACAACAGAAAAAGCAAGGAAACAAAAAAATAGACGTGATAAGTAGAAGATGACAAAATCATTTTGCCAAATCCAATTTTAATAAACAAAGTGCAATAGTACAGCAACACAAAAACAACAACTACACAAAAATAAAAAAAAAACGAAAACTACAGTGAGAAATGAAAATGTTAAACGACAGCAAAAGTGCCGAGTAGTGTTGGCGAACGGTAGAAAGGAAGGGCAAACAGGGGCTGCGGGGACTGTGGGGACTGCGGGGACTGTGGGGACTGTGGGGACTGCGGGGACTGTGGGAACTAAGAGCAGCGAAAATAAGTACGAGTAAATAAAATACTCACGTTTTTTGCACAGAACGTGACTCAATTTGTTTGATGCGAACGAACAAGCGCACGAAACAACTATGGCAATAGATATACACACACACACACATGCACACACATGTAATAGAAACACACAGGCATGCATACAAAAAAATAAAAAAAATACGACGATTGGGCGAAAAATAAATGAAGGCGTAGAAAAGGCATACGCGACGGTCAAACACACTCAAACACACACACACACATGCATATACATATATGGCAGGACATTTGACAAAGCTTCACATGTGCACACATGCACACATACCAATATAGTGACAATATATGGCGCTTGTACAAACTAACAAATAAAGCAATAAGTTAACCCGACAAAATACGTTAACCCGAGCCATTTTGGTGTGCAAATAAAAAATTCAGGAATATCAGTTAAAGGGATTTATTTTTGTGGCGTGCAGAATGGCCATGGCTGCCATGCAGTTGAATGGTAGCGCTGCAGCAGCGGAGTGGAAATAAAAATAGAAAAATCGGCAGCCAGTTCGAATTTGATTTGGCAATGGAGCGTTCCCTGGTGAACCAACGGCATTTCTTTGTGGATTTTGAAACGATATTTTTGGACATCGAAACTGCTTCAATCGCTATAAAGCAACTGCAGCATGTTCCATAGATTTTTTGCAAATTTTTTTTTGACTTCGTGAAACTATTGCTTTTCTAAAATTTGATTGCATGAACTATCAAAAAGCACATATAACAACGTATCATTGCATATGGTTGGCAGCTCTGACAGCAACTGAAGTTGACAAATTTCAATGCAGAATCAATACCATAAAAGTCATCACAAACAGACAGACATTTATCGGTTATACACAGAGATATTTTGATGCAGTTCAGTTCTCTGTAAAAATTCTAAATTTTAGCACAAAACTATTCAAAGAAATTATGTTGAAATTTCTTAAATACATTTTTTATATACCATTTTCTCATACCTATGCATTCAGATTCTTAAAAATGGCAAACCAAACTGTGCCAGCGCCTTATCTTGTTCGGAATTACGAACTTTGGTTTTGTCTTTATTTTACACGCAACTGCCAAGCTTAATTTCCATTGAAATCTGGCTAATATTTTTGTATTTGATTTATTCTTCAAACTAACACCGAATGTCGATTATGTATACTTATTGGGATTTTGTGTCCAAAGGAAAATCATTATTGGAACTTTATGATCCAGGATAAAAGAACGATTTCCGGATTTCTAAGTATGCAGAACATAATTTTCTAGCTCGATTTTCCAGAATATCCAAACATTTCTGGAAAGAGAATTTTGGTTTATAAAATAAAACGCCATACCGAAAGGGTCCAAGCTTAAATCTGTCTCAAAATGTATTCAGAGTACGGATGCCTCTCTTTCACTGCTACGAAATTATATCTCTTAACTAAAATAGCTTTAAAGAATTCCAGTTTTTGCAAAGTATTTTTATTTCAATTTTTTTTCTATTAGCTTCTTGTCTCATTTCATAGCACTGCAGCTCAGCAAGACGAGCCTAAATCCTTTTTAGCACGTCCAAAGCTCTCGCTCAACAAAGGGCTTATCAACTTTTGTTCTGTCCACGTGCAGCTATCGGCTCTACGCTCCTCTCGTCTCTCAGTCTGTGCTACGAACTTGTGTGTGTGCCCATGGCAGTACAATAGGTGTGCTCGTGAGGTGTGTTCCTTTAATACCGTAAATTGATATTCAATTGCAACAACGACCTTCTCTGTTATCGACATTAACGACATTTTTAATAAATTCCAGCGTTGCCTCGTGCAGCGGAGCCGTTGTAATATGAGCGCTCTTTGTGAATTGCGAACAATGGCGGGTTATGGGCTAAGTAAAATCGGCAGTGGGAAGCAAGGATGCAGAGATACTTAATAAAGTCGAACCGTATGGCAGCATTTTTAAAATTAAATTTTTATATTTTCCGTGTAAAAATTTCATTCTGTGCGTTGCTTTTGTGACAGCAATCAACTCAGTTCGAATGCCATAAAGGAATTAATTCATTTTACAGCGCGCAGAACAAAAAATTCGGGTAATTATGAAATGAAAAATTAAAAATGTATTTTATAAAATTGAGAAATTGATCCCGTGAGGCATTTAAATCTTGAAATTGATTGATATTTGCACAGCCAAAATGTTATACCATTTCGATAATATTTAAAAGTCTTCGCACTTTTGCTGATGAAATTATTGAGTGCGAGAGCACAGATATCGTTTAGACGAAAGCTTTTATAGCTGCCATTCTGTAGCAGATTTTCAACAACTGATAGACGCACGATTTTTATATTGATGTAAAAAATTTCGTGTAAGTAGAAAATAATTTCTCTCAAAGCTCTTAGATTTCTATGTCAAATCAATAATTTTACCACAGTGACTTTTGCAAAAATGTACCGAAATTTAGACAAATATGTCGAAATCTGTATGCTGAATGAAAGTTGCTCGGTTTCAATGTCTAACTGCGCCAAACAGAGTTTTAAAATAGTTTGTATTTAATCAATTAATATACATGTTTGGCATACTATTTTTCGTAACCAGCTCAACTCAGGCTCAAAAGCTTTATATTTATTTATTCACTATGTGCTGGACACTTAAGCATGTTTATTTTCTGTCCTAAAGATAAAATTGGCCAGATATATGCTCTAGCATTTAACACTGTTCCCTTTTATCAAACGCTTGAATAAATAAGAACTGCCACAGTCCCTTAGCAAATGCCAACAAAATGGCGGTGTTTAGCTTGTCGACAATTTATCTAAATCATCCATAAAAGTTGTGAGCTACGATGGAACATGGCGGAGCAGCTGGCAAGGCTGAAGTATCGCTTGTGTAGCATTCACATAAAATATTCCATCAATTTGAAGCGTTGACTTTAATCTAATCGCATGAGTGTGTGTGTGTGTGTGTAGCCGAGTGCTTCGCTCATGCTCGATTCCATTCACATGCATCTCGGTTTTGCTCTCGGACAGGCAAAGCCAAGCAACAAAGTTCGAATAACAATAAATTATAACGATATTGCTAATGCACTTCGTAAATACAAACAGCAATATATGCACACACTCACACACACACACACTCCACATGCACAGTTGCAATCGCCACTGGCACTAAGTCCCCAAACGTAGTGCATTGATGAACCCAGCTCTGCCACACTTGCCGCCATGGCCAGCATGACTGCTTCCATGTCCAGCAGCTGTGGCCGTGTCCTGCTACCTCACTCCGTTCATTTGCCCTCACGTGCGTCTGTTCAACTGTCCACAGTGACTTATGATGCTCACATGCTGTGTTCGTAGTAGTGTAGTATAAATCGAGTGCGGTTTCACCAAAGCTCAAAGCCACACACACACACACACACATATAACACGCTCATATATTCAAGCGGCTACACTTACAAAAAAAAGCTCTCAAAAATACAATTATATTTAGGGCCATAACAACTTTAAGAACAATTTTATAAAAAATTTAAAATTTTATACTAACCAATTTTAAGTATAATGTTAATTGGTAATAAATTTTCAAGAAATAAGACCATTATAGCTTTTGTTTCCAAAAATTTGTGTCGATAGCTCATTTAGCAGTTGATTCGCTTTTAACTAATTTATTCGTTATTATAACTAAAAAATTTGCTATGGCAACTAATTCTTTAGTTAGCATTAGCAACTTAATTTTGTTGGTGCAGCATTGGCCATGCACGTTTGAACAGTGCACGTTGGCTGCATCATTTTTAAGCCCTTGGGTTGCTCACGCAGCAGTTCATATTCGCTTCAGTGGCGCCGCTGGCGGCGTTGGAGGTATTGCCAGCTGAAGCGTTGTTGGACATGGCAGTCGCAGTGGCTAGCGGCTGCGTCTGTCCGCTTTACAACGAAATAATGTTTGCACTCTGCTAAATAATGGATTTGTTGCTGCAACGTTTGCCAATATTTAGTGTGAGCAGGCTAAAGGCACATACACACATGAGCCCACATAAACTGCGACAAGTTGCAACATACCATGGCAGAGCTTAAAACATTTTTCATAGCAGCGCTTGTAACATTGGCATGATTCGAGCAAGGATATTGCATGCTGAAATTTATGCATTTAGAATGAAATTTGATGGAGAGCGGGGGAAGGGGGGTAACCACTTTCCGAAACATACGAAAGGGGATTTAAATTCTTTGTAATTTACATTTTCAACAGTTCTTCCTTCAATAAATGAAAATCATTTCAGAAAATATTGTTAAATTGGTTTCGATTATTGATCTTTGATCTTGGAGTTTATATAAACCGAATTCACCATTTATTGAACACCTAGTAACCGTAATTTTATCAAAATTTTACCTTGAGAAATGTAGAGTACCGATGTTATCAAGGGGGAAGAGGTAAGCTTTACTCACATTTTGGGCTATATCTTTATAACCTGTTTGCGTAATATTAAAAAAAACTGTAATTTTTGTATTTTAAATTATTATTTTTGGAATCAATGCTTGTAGACCTTTCCAATAATATTCTTATACGATACGATATCAATAATTTTTTGTTTGGACCGACCCAATCCCTCTAATCTAAAAATTATTTAATTAATTTTATAGTAAAGAAAATATGTTAACGTTATCAAGACCTAACATCATGCCAAATTTCAGATTTCTACGTTGGAAAACGGGTTGGTTTGTATACACACCTCCAGAAAAAAAGTTACCTTATAAGTGTTCCCTTTTTTTCCCTTTAGGGGAACGGAACCCTAAAAAGGTGCGTTTCATGTTTTTCTCATACGGTTTTACAAGGTAACACTATATAGTTCTGTAAAATCATGCTCGTAACATCCCGCTTCTCAGGGATTTGTTGGTTTAAGGTTCCAATTTTACCTTAAATTCCATAATATCAAACTCTTCAGACAATTGGAACATTATTTTAGGGACATGTCAGAAACGACAAAAGGCCGGTGTGTTGGGCAACGTAGTAAGCATAGCTACAAATTTAAGTAGGATCTATAAATGCTCGAAAATAGCCAGAAGGATTTATTTGAAGGCACACACACACATTGCAAGAAGTTGCATTTTCAATTTTGCTGGAATGCAAATGTACATTAGCTGCGGCATTATCATAATCCATTACCAGAATGAGATGCCAACAACGTGAATGACAATCACAATGACGCCAACAACAAAGACACTAACAACAATAAAAGCAAAGAACACACACACACACACATACATACATGCCACACATGCCACTGCCTGCAAGTCACAGCAGCCTGCAGCAAGTCACTGACTTCTACAAACGAGCGCCAGTGTCCTTGCAGCGCACAAGACAAAAGAAAGTTACAGCGCGCAATACTAACACACACACACACACACTCAATCACACACACGCATCACATGCTGTTAGTTTTTTCAATTTTCAGTGAAGGCACTGGAATGGCCGGGAACTGCTGGCTGCACTGTGACGTCGGCGCTTAAGGACAAATTGTTTGCCGCAAACTGTAAAGGATTAAGCATAAGCAGAATAAGATGAAGCAGCAGGGAAAGATGAGTCTTAAGTTTGACATTCGACAATTTTTACATATCAAGCAGGGATAAAGGATATTGCGGGTATTGCATGTCATATATCAAGGCACAAACGCCTGGCAACAGGATACTACTTACATCCCGAAAGGCTTACTTTATAATAAGAGAATGCAAATATATAGAGAGAGGAAAAGAGAGGCATGCACTTTAAATGCTAAAAATAAATTTTTTTTTCTAAAGCGTAAGGCAGCTTTTTTTCAGAGCATGCTTTTATCAGAAGCTTTCTGGCTAGCATACGGCTTCATATCTTCAACTACTTGCTTACTACAACTTAAATGTGTGAAATTTGTTTATTCTACAGAAAATTATGGCCACGTTATTTATAGCTGACGTAGTTGAAAATTTCCAATATCTGTCGTACATATTCCTTTTATGCATTATCCCTCTCTTGCTGCGATTACCCCACCCCCCCTTGCCCCCTTCCAACGCTAGAATCGAACTGAATAAGTTATAAATTTCGGAAATTGCGTGAATTCGATTAAATTCTGTGCGGCAGATGGAAGGAAATCAGGAAGCTTGACTTATGCCGCGCACTGCCAATTTTTGCTGATTACTGATAATTTTCGCCATAAATACTACACGCCGCAGCATAGCTACCAGACTCCTTTGGGAGGCAGCCAGGCAAGGCAGGGGACGTGTTTTTTGGTGTTGCTGTGATTACTTTGTCAGCGACAGTGAAGCTGTGAATGTCAGCAAAAATTTGACAATGCAACTACGCGCCAGTTTCTTCTGCTTCAACAATATGCCTTCTGTATGCTGCCTTTCCTCCTCCCTTACACAGACCCTTATTGTCGTCGGCCAAATCGAAGGTTGTAATGCTGTTGGGAAGTTGCTCTGACACTGACGCCAACCTGCGTCAATGTCAATAGACGCTGTTAGTTAGAATGAATGCTGCTGCTGCTGCTCCATTTCTTGCTGCTTCTTGTTATTGTTGTTCGTGTTGTTGCTTTCACAACATTATAATAAAAATCTGACGCTAGTGTCCATTAAATATTGATTTCCTTCGCCATTCACTCAGCGCCTGGGACTGCTGCTGCTTTTTGTTGTTGTTGTTTGTTGTTAGGCGCTTTTTGTTGTTGTTATTGTTGTTGTTGTTGTAGTGCATGGAATGATGTTGCCTGCTGTTATCTGGATGGAAGGTTCGGCGCAGGGCTGTGCCGTATTGACGTTAAATGGTCACGTAAATCACTGCTACGTACTTCGCTTTATACACACACGCATACATACTTACATTTATACACGTACACTGTCACACTGTCACACAGGCACATTCATACATACAAACAAGAGTTCATCTATTGAAATAAGTTCGTTATTCTGACTGAAAAATTTGTTAAAATAACGAATCAGTTAGTCAAAATAGCTCGATAGAGTGGCTTATTTTTTCGACAAAACAGAATTAGACTGTAAAGAAAAACGGGTAATACAAAAAAGTTAGCAACAAAATTATTTGAGTAATTGTCTATTTCTATTCTGAGCGATTTTGATGAGTGTATATCAGTTGGGAATGTGTGTGTGTGTATGCATGTGGACTACATTGGCTCGTGCAAGCATACAAGCTGAGCCACACTGTGTATTGGTGATGGTAAATTGAAACACGTGCGTGTTGTTGTCCAGTATCAGTGTGCATGTGAGTGTGCAAATAAAAATTGTGCCTTGCTGTTATGACTTCATTTTGTGTGGTAAATAAAGTACAGAAGCAAAGAAGAAGAGCAGTTGGCGGAGCAATCTTGCAATGATAGGCAGGAGTTATGAGTGGCCGGCCGGCTGCAATTGATATCTCTTTTTCATTAAGATTTTCTAATTAAAAATTTTAAGATTCATTTAGGGGTGAATGTATAAATACCTACTTTGATTTCATCAAGGCTCATTTGTAGTAGATATGAAAAAGCATTTTAAGAAGCCAAAATGTGCAAAATCTAGAAATACTGAAAAGACTATAGCAGATGGCGTATATTAAAAATTGCGAGTATTAAAGAAACTCTTCCAGAAGACACTGTAAATGAACCATAATTTTTTTTATGTAGCAACATTTTTCAAACAAAAGTTGTCTTTGCGATTTATAGTATGTATTTTGTGCATAAAACAATACATACATATTCGAAGATTGTCAAATTGCCTCAATTTCTACGTTTATGCAGAGTTACGTTGCGATTTATCTGCAGTAGCTGGCGCTTTAGAAACTTTAAATTTAATAGCGAATACATTTTGAAGAATCCTTCAAAAGGATTACTAAAAACCTTTAGAGATTTTGCGCTGTTATTCAAAAGGTCTGTCAATGCTTTAAAAGTTTAGTTGTTTGAAACCGTACTAAAGTCTGGGAGTCGTATTTAAAATATGTGCGAAAATTTTTTTCAACTATTAAAATCGCGAATTTTTTCTACGGAAATTCAAGTGAATTTATCAATATTTTGTATATTTTAAGTATTCTACATAGGCTACATATTCAACATGATTTCAAGAGAAATGTAGATAAAACGCTGAAACACGCCGATAATACAAGAGAAAATATAAGTTCAAGGCGATTCGCTGCAGACTTCCAAAAACCATGCCCAACGAAAAATTCCCAATGATAAAGGCAACAAATTTCGAAATTGTATTTTACATTTTCCACTTTATTTTTATTTTCTTTTTTAATTCAATATGCTTTTTTTTTGTTTTGTTATTAATTTTTATGTTACGTCTAAAATTCCAAAAAAAATTACTTTATTTTTCATAATTTACAAATTTCACTTTTTACTCAATTGCATTTAAAATATTGAGTTTAATACACATGTGCTTTTGTCTTCTTCTTCTGCTGCTAGCATTTCTGGGCATAAATAAAGAAACCGAACCAAACTACATGCATTAAATATTAAAGACTGTTAACCACAACAGGAAGAAGAAGAATTCGTTTGTCTTACGCTAAGCTGTTCTTTTTTTGTTGTAATCTTAATTCATAACATTTCAGATTTTACTTTTCTTTTTGTGTGCTTTTATGCTTTATACCATTTTACAGCAAACAAATTATAATTGTAATTAAACTAGCTTGACTACGAGTACTTACTTAATTTAGTTATACTTTACTCACAAGTTACTTAATTCGCACACCTTATTCTCTCTTTTTAATTATATACAGTTGTTTTTGTTGTTGTTCTTTTTTGTTTCTTGCATGAGTTTAGTAAATTTCACTACGTTATAATTTCAAATATATAATAATAATTATAGTTTTTTTCTATAATATCGACATTTTTAATGTTGACCATTTTATTTTAGTTAAAATCTCTTTTACTTGTAGCTATTTCTATTAACTATATGTAGAGTGTTTAAACAAGTTTCAACTGTACGCTTGTACTTAACATAATCTATATGCTTTCGTTTTTTTTTTTAGGAAAAATAAGCGTTAAATAATTTCAACTCTTTCATAAATTCTCCAAAACCTTAAATTAAGCTTAAGACTAATTTGCAAATAAAATTGTTCAACAAAATTATTGAGTTAAACTCCACGGCAGCGTATTGCAATTAATGTGGGTGTCGGCTGCTCGCGCGACCGGGAATAGAATTCCGGGAGCAGTAGCCAAGTAACCGAGTGCTGGATGATTGAGTGATTGTTGTTGCATGCGGACTATCCGGCATGCAGGTGCCTGTGTGCGTGTAGTTCGGTGTCGTGTGCTGGTGTGTGTGTGTGTGTGTACGTGCGCTGCAGGCATGTGGGCGTGTCGCCGCTTAGTTGCTTAGTTTATTTCAAAACGCACCGCCTACAAAGGTAAAAAGTGTACGAGAAAATGTTTTCAAGTTGTTGTTGTTGTAGTGTTAATCAAGTTGTTGTTGTTGTTGTTGTTATAGTGATTGCTATATTAGGAAAATCGTGCAAATTGTTGTATTTTCTCTCTTCCATTCTATTTGGCATCTTAATATGTCACTGCTCTTCTCAGTTATTCGGTTTTCATTTGTCACTAGCTTAAAGCCTTATCTTTGTTCGAGTTAAGATCTGCATTCAACTTCGTATATATGCTATATATACTGATTCCATGCGAACATTATACGCATTCAGTGCCCATTTCTCTGAGCGGTGTTTTGGACTGCAAAGAAAGCGAACAAAATAGTTATTACTTTTTTGCATAAAGAACTTTCATCAATTTTGTAAATGTGTGTAAAAATTTGTGTAAAACTTGAAAAGTTTATGAGCTAAGGAAATTTTAAATTTTTGATAAACTAAAATTGAAATCATAGCTTAAATGTATGCTAACTAAGGTAAATTTAAAATTATTTATAATAAAATATAGAAAACATAAGAATGCACTCTTTCGAAAAATAAGGAATAAGCTATGTGAAAAATTTAAAGTGAATTAAATTAAGAAATCAAATCTTTACATTCAGTACAAAGTTTTTTTTATGAATTTGTTATTTTCATGGTTGCATGACAAAAACCTATAAATTCAAGTTCTAAAAATTCCATTTAGTAGCCTTAACGTGCTTGGATGGAGCCATAAATAATGGAAAAGTTTCAATAACAGCCGGAACAATTTTTTTCTATGCCTAGAGCTAAAAAGCTATAAGATTCAACTTACTTTTATGTTATTTGCTAGTTTTTTTGATATTCTAATGATCTTTACTCTTCTTTCAGTGATGTTTGCATTAAAAATTATAGTATAGACTGACATTCATATAAACCAGCATTTCAACCACATCAAAGTTATTTGGATTTCATTGTAAAAATGATTATTGAAATAACGAATAATTTAAAATTACATTTACAGGCATTTGTGGTAGGCTGCTGCTAATGAACTGCTAAAATTAAATGTGACCTCCGGTGGCAGCGGCATGGAAAACCAATATCAAATTGTAGCCAATGAATTGCTGGCACCCGTATGTGAGTGTGTGCGTGTGCATAGAAATAAATTTCAAATGTTAATTGTTTGTTTGAATTTCGAAAAATGTGGGCCGCAATTGTCAGAAGTTGATATTTGCAGCGGTTTAGAATTTTGAGAATGTGACTAAATTCTCAACAACATAAATTTGCTGTTATATCTGAAAAAATTGTCAAGTTCATATTCCTTATGAATCTTTTTCTTGATTGAAAAGACAGTTTGCGCAGACTTCTGTTTTTGAGAGCTGAGATCTAAATTGTTTAAGTTTTGAGTAAAAATAATTAATTTATGTTTCAAACTCGCACAGAAAAAAGGTCATTCCTTTTTTTGCAGATATCCAAGGAGAGAAAATTTAGCATTTTCAATTATTTAAATACCAAAGACAGTTTCTGCCGTAACCAAATTTTGCTTAAAATAGCCCGGGCAAGTATGTGCAAAGCGATTGACTGATTTAAGCTTTATTTATATGTAATTAAATTCAAATAATTTGATTAAAATTCATAATGGAAAATTATATTTCACATTATTTTTGCTGCTTAATTACAGTCTATTAGCTTTGTAAATTTATTTTATGTAATTGCCAATAAGTTTGTCAAATATTGAACAAATCGAAAAGAGCTAGAGCCTAGACCACCGCCAAACTTTAATGGAAGCTGTCAGTCATTGTAGTGGTATTTTTAGCTTCGCCTTGAAGCGTTTTCGTGTAGCATTCCGCTATAAAAGGCTTTTCATGGGGTTGGCAACAGTGCCACGCATTTTAATGAAAATTTAAATTTCCGCATAATTAAGCGGCATATTTTAGTTTTTAATTGCGCTGCCTTGCTGCGTGTGGTCGTGCAGCCGCCTGCGACAGGTACCACACGGCAGCGCGTAACGGTAATTGCCGCCATCTTACCTGCGACAAGACGCGCCCGAGCAGGAATTCCATGAAGCAGGTAATGCGCTTTATGAGCGTTGTAAATTTGTTGGCTGCCAGCGGCGGGCGGTTCCGTCGGGCGGCCTTGAGGTGCGACGATGTCACAATGCCACGTCAGCGGCAGGCGTATTTAATTACGCTGCTTTATTTATTTTACAGTTCATTTAAGGTAGCCGTAATGCGCTTAGCGCCGTGAAAGGCTCAACGCTGGCTGCTTTATTATTCCGTGCCAGCTTGAAATTTCGCGAATTTTATCGCTCCGTCACACATTTTTGGACTCCATTTCAAAAGGCAGACAATTTTGGAAGTCGTAAGGATTGTGAACCTTTGCTTTTGAGTGCTTAGTTGTCGAAATTTTATTTGTAAAACAGTTGAGTAATTCGCTTTTCAGATGCTAAATAAATAAATCATTGTGTTCCTCTTAAGGTGCAAATTTATCGAAGCATAGAAATTGGTGGAAGAAGAGGAAGTTCAGGGAATACAGTTCGAGTAGCTGCAGAGATGAGCAACTAGAGGGCACAATCCTACACCTTCACAGCTTATGGCCAGTACTGACAAAACAAAGGAAGATTTGCCTGCTTGGAAACCTAAAGAACTTTTTGGAATAGATCATACACAGCATTTCAATATCATGTTAGCTATATCAAGCATTTCAATAGGTTCAAGTGGTAGCTGTAGTACCACCACAAAATTCTGAATATGATGCGCATCAACTGTACGAATCCCCCCCTACTCTAATCCACATTTAAAATTAATTGTAATTGAAATTTTATTTCAAGTATCGATTCTTGACATTTTCCTCATTTTACTTGAAATTTTTCATCTAGATTAAGTTCGCAAAATCACTTAGAAAACATTGCTATACAATTTTATTACAAATTTCACTTCCCATTTCAATTAAGATATCAATGAAGATGTTCAGCTATGTAGGTACTATTAAAAAAATTATACTTAATTCATTCAAGATTTTGTTAGTTTCATGCAGAATATGCTCTGAGAAGTTGGTTCATACATACATATGTTGATGGGATCTAAACAATTGCTGAACATTGACGCTTCTTGCAATAGCTTTCAGTCTGATATTTGCCTGATATTTTATACAACTCTTTACGGTGTCCTATGAATAATTCATTTATATTCAATTCAATTCATATTTATTTGCTATGCACATTATCCTTCAATAATGATCAACATTTGAAAGCAAAGCGAATGCAAAACAAGTAAGGAAGTATCAGTCGGGTTTCACCGACAGAGTAATACCCTACACCATGATCCCAAGTGGGGTGATAATTCACTGAAATTGTGGGTGCATTTGATTTACAACCTACATAGTGGGCGGACCACGCCCATTTTTGGCAGACTACAAGATATACATAACAGGACTATATATGACAAATATTGATGCTCTGACAGGTGTACAACAGATGTTATCGGCATATTTATTTTACTGCCTCCATGGTGGGCGGACCACGCCCATTTCTGGAGAATTAAAAGATATTAATACCAGGAACGAAGTAACCAAATCTGGACTCTCTGGTGTATATATTATGGAAGTTAAGAGGATTTTTTGTTTGTCGCCTATATAGTGGGCGGACCACGCCCATTTTCTTGTATGGCATCTAAGACCTATATATCAACTTGGGAACCGAATTTCATTCATTTATATTCGTAACTAGTCAATTGGGAACCATTTTACCGAAAAAATTTTGCCGGCTATATAGTGGGCGGATCACGCCATTTTTTCCTGAGATATAGAAGACCTACCTCTTAAGTTGAATACCAAGTATTAATCTTTTCCATGAGTAATTACACAAATTATAGCCATTTTACAGAAAAAAATCCGAGGTAGTGGGACTTACAGACCCGTTGTGGGCGTGTCCTTCGGGTAATTTGAATAATTTTAACACTTTACCTAACCCGAGGTTCACTGTAACTGTATACCAAATTTGGTCCAAATCGAACAACTCCTTCTTTCTTTTTTTTGCATACACGCAGACAGACAGACAGACAGACGGACAGACGGACAGACGGACAACCGGAAATGAAAAGAGAAAGTGTTTCTGATCATTTCTATATACTTATGTCTATACCTAGGACGGCTCCTTTAATGCGTTACAATTTTGGCACAAAGTTATTATACCCTATTACCATAGGTGTAGGGTATAAAAAACAAAATAAAATGAAAATCAAAATAACAAAGAAAAAAGGCAAGTGACTATACATAAACAAAGCGGAGCACAAAGCGCAGACAACAAAAATCGAATATTGATGCCCAGCAAAAGGGCAACAAAGTGCAAATGCGCCACTGCACAGCACGGCTAAAAGGACTTTCACCAATACTACTGCATTACCTTTTTTCTATAAGCTGGAATTTTTGCGAATTTTTATTAGCACTCTCGCATGTAAGTGAGTGTGAGCGTGTTTGCGCAATAAAAAATCCATGTTAATAAAATGTATTAAAAAACATGGAAAAATATGCACAGTGGTATGCTGCATGTGTGTGTGAGTGTGTGTGAGTGGAATTGCATATTCATTAAATCATACTTACCACTGCGATATACGCTCAGGGGCAACACTTTGTTTGCATGCTCAATGCGCCGCTTGCAGCGATATTAAAAAATCGTGCACGTTGCTCGCAGCATAGGCGAGCGTACAGCGGAGTGCAAAGGAAGGCAGTGACGGGGGTGAAAGAGAGAAAATACAGCGCGAAAGCATGAATGGAAATTCTGCTACAGTTTTACCAATAACAACAAAAAAATGCATTACTAGTTAACGCTGTTTTCCTTATACACTTGAATATTTGTGCTTATGCGTGTGTGTGTGCGAAAATATTTGTGTGTGTGTGTGTGTTTGGTACACCCCTACAACATTGCCATGCATGCAGGAGCAAGTGTTTCCTAGTAATTATGAGCTATTTTATGCGTGGCCTGTTCTGTTAAATTGCGTTGATGTGTGAAGCAGTAAATTACTTGCTCGGCGGGCGCCGCTGTTTGACCTTGGGCCAAGTTAATGCCATTGCACAAATTAATTACGAATTAATTTCGTATTCTGAAGTTGCGTTCGAAAATGTGGCAACTTGAGAGTGGCATGTACTTTCATAACGTGAAGCCTATAAAGACTTTGAATTAATTGCTTTTGCAATATGAAGAGTGAGGCTGAGTGAGGCTAAGAGTAGTGAGGGTATTGAGTACCTCTTGCTTTTAAAATCGATTTTTATGCAAAAACAATTTGATAGCGGAATTCGATTATTTTTGTGGCAAAAGAGCTTGAAAGAAAATTTTATATGGGCAGTACTTCGTTAGAACTACAGCAGCATCAAGTGGTGAGAAATTATTCAAAAGTAGCAGCAAATGCGAATTTTAAGCCAACTACTTCGAAAAATAATATTTTCATATGAAATAATGCTGAAAAAGTTGTTACTGGAAGATGATAAAGTATGCATAGGCTGCTAATATCTTTCTACACTATACATGCTGAATTTTATTATAATTCCAGCTGCGATTTAGCAATGAGATTTTTGAAAATTTTTCAAATCATTGAAAAGAATCTGAATAAGCTATCAAAGCAACTATGCTATCATGCCTCCGATGGAAGCACCAAGTAGACGAGGCACTGGCAACACTTGGAATTTCCAATTGAAAAAGGCCCGCGTATAGCAAAGGCGCCTTAAGAGAAGCCGTACATCAGGTCGTTATCCGGTAACGGGTTGTTCTAACCAACTAAGTATGAATTTAGTTAATTATAGTATTCAGCATATCAGCTAGTATTGTGCAGGCTATTTCAGTGTATATGTATAAGTATTGCATGACTAAAAGATGTATTAAATAAATTTTATGCTAAACAGTGTAGCTATAAACATCGTTGCTTAATAACTTCAAATTAAGTTGACACTATTTAAGCATAATACTTTCGATAAAAAAATAACCTAAAAATGTAAAAATGTATGCACTTAGTTCATTCGATTCACTACTAACGCATCATACTTAATCTGGCATCATATTCAAATTTAGCTTAACTTGGTTTATATTAATAAAGAATTTAATAAACTTTTGTAGTACCACTTACACTTAGGCTAGCTGTTAATATTAGTTGTTCATTAGACTAAGTAAGTAGTAACTAGTTATCAATACTTAATTATGCTTTTAGGATTTATGCAATTCGCAGCAATTCTTAATTTAAAAAGTTGCTGCTTTAATTTGGCATGGCAATAAAATAATTAAGGAAATAAACAGTTTTCTTTCTTGCTCTTAAATGTCTACAACAAATTTGGTAAGCGCAACTTATTTTGTTTTGAGACAAACGATTTAATGCAATTCACTTGGTTTTTGCTATTTAAATATTTCATATTTGAAGCATGAGTCTGCACTCAGTGTCTTTTGAAGCAAATATTTTTTACTGTGTACTCGATAGATTAAACTTAACCTAAGTGCTTTGCTTAGTACTGCGCAAACAGTCTTCTTTGCGAACAATGCAGCTAGAAATAAATCAAAGTGATTAAACAGAATTGATGAGCAATTCATTCAATATTTACACCAAAATTGCCACTAGTTGGTAATGGGAAGGGTAATAATTTTGGGGGGGGAGGGGGGGTGGTGTGTGTTTATATATGCATAATATTTATGCCTATATACAAAATCATAAGTTTACATCTTCAATTAGTTGCTATATCAAAATAATGTTTGATTAAAGTAATTTAAGTTAGTAAAATTAACACTACTTAAAAACTACAATTACTTTACTTAATTTAGACGTATAATGTCGTGGTTGCTTAAGCATAATTTCAAAATTTAACATAATTAAAATCAGTGATTATGTGCGCGCTTACCTCTTCATCCACCGTGCTGGGGTACATGCGCGCGGGCAGATTCTTCTCCAGACTGAAGTGATCCTCTGTGGTTTTTCGATAAACCGGATTCTCAAAGTTTATCGAGGTGATGGAACGCCTGCTGCAATGGCGGTAGCCAACATAGAGCAGCTGTGGTGGGCAGAGCGCAAAACAGAGAGAGAGAATGAGAGAGTTCATAAGAGTGAGCGTTAAGTGATAAAAAGCTTGGAAAGCAATATAATTCTCGAATTTATGTTATGCTAACAATTTTGACATGTCATTTTTATAGTTTTAATAATAGCAGTATTCACGAAGTAGTGCAATTTCTCTGGCTATGCTGGCAACGTTAAAAGCTTGCAAGCTTCCTATATGTTTTGTTGTTGTAAAAGAGGAAATGTGCTCTTTTAACTGGTTTGCATAGTGGCGCATTTAATGAATGTTTAAATATGTAACAAATGCATAGAATTTCAAAACTTTACAGCGTATTAACAGCAAAGAAAGCTGTTAATAAAATTTTGAATGTTATTATTTTTTTAACATGAGCTGCTATTCAGCTCCCATTTACACTAGATACGAGACAAGAGAAAAGAGAAAAATCGAAATTACTCATATTAACAGAAATGCTGAATTAAAAGGACATTTAGTTGCGTTTATGTTAAGAATTGAGTAAGACTAAATGTGCATATAATTGTGCATTTATAGCTAAATGCTTTGAATGTGCATTTAATGCAAAGCATTACCCTTCTTCCAGATCAGTTGCACTACATCGTGAATACCCCTAAACTTTTTCTTTTGCATCTCAAGAACTAAAACTGATATCACTCTACAACATAAATCGAAATATTAAACTATTCAAAATATTCCATGGTACTTACCACACCCAACACTAGCGATGAGCCCAACAGTGACGCAATCACCACTATTGCTATATAACCAGAATCAGGCTGCGGTGATATTATGATGCTGCCATCGGCATGTGTTGCATTTCCAGCGGGATGCTTGTCAACTAAAGAAAAAATTCATTGAATTAGTAAACAATTTAATTGAACAATCATTTCTAATAAAAACCACCACCAGCGAAAGAACTAATTAACGCAATTAAACAGATAACAATTTAGTAAATGTGAGATAAACAAAGCAAGATGTGTTATGCCAACACCATTTCGAGTGAATGTTTAACATTAGCATACCTGGTTAAGATAATTTTTTGAGTAATCAATCCTTTTGATTGAACATTACTGCGGAATGTGTTTTTGCTAGTTCAATTATTTTTCATTAGTTTCATATGGCTTTAACTATTTTAGTTGCTCTTTCAATAAGCATACACTGTACAAATTGAAAGTTGAAATAAGGTGGTAGCACAAAAAAGCCTTTTATATTTAATAAAGCAAGGCACGTTGTTCATTTGTTAAGATTTCGTTTGTGATTTGAAATGACTTGGTAATGCGTTTGAGGCTTCTGCATAGAAAATTTTGAATAAATTCAAAGTTAGCTGAAGTTGGCTTTTATTCAATAATCGAATATAATAGTTCATTGTTCATTTGTATGGCATAGTATTGCTGGACAACCTGCAATATTCAGGCAACTAACAAAAGTTGCAGCCAGCTCATATTTTTCCCATTCATAATTCCAAATGAAGGTATATTATTTTCAACGAATTTGCTACAGAATCATATGAAAAGAACTGCAGCTCATTTACAGTGCTAAATTATCAGCAGCGCGCACATTAAACCGACGTTGCATACATATATAAAGTTTAAAATAGTGAAATGTGGCCATTTTGTAGCCCATAATGGCTAAAATAAAATGTACTACAAAAAACCGGCGAACAATTACCATAAAAATGCTGCTCATTATGAAAAATGGAAGTAGCCAAAATTTGGCATTAAAGCGGAAAAGTGCTGCGCCAACAACCACAACAACAATACAACTCAAAAGCCATAATAATAATCCAACAACAACGGAATAAAAATAGCAACTTCGCAGTAGCAGCAGCAGCATTGCTACAACAAAAATGTTAATAGCAACAGTGAAATTACGCTCAACCACGAAGCATCAAGCCGCCAAGCCACCCAATGACCAATCTACCCCAGCAAATCGCCCACCAACTCGCCATGTCGAAATTTGAGCGTAATTTAAGAAAGTTTTTTTAATGCAAAAATAAAACGGTTAAATAAATTCATGTGCATTTAAAAAGTTTGTGGCAATTATTATTGTTTTTTTTTTTTGTAAGGGGCAAGTTAATTTATTTCGAATTTTGTGGCAATTTTTTTGCAGTTGTAGAAAATTATGTGCAAACACGCGGTTGTAAATCATTTGTGGCAATAATGGAGGGGTGGGTGTTGTCCAATGCTTGTTGCATGTCATCTGAGAAGTGCCTCTTTGGTAGAGCACGAAGCTCACGCAACAATACAGCCAAAATTATGCTACTTTATTGCGGCACACTAGAAGTGTAAATTCAGTTCTGATACTTTTTTATAGCATATTTACAGGAGTTCAATATTGCTGTGTTTTATTAAATAAATTCTCGACTCTTCTCGTTTGCATTTTGAAGCAGAATTCAATATATCAGATACAGAGATCAGCTCCTGCCATAATACACGCAGTAGAGAGTTAACCCTTTCGTGACTACTGGGACAAAAAGTGCCCATTTCCCTTCAGCATCTTATGACCGTTTGTGTGTCAGAATACATAGTTTGAATGTCAGAAGAAGGCTAATCCGAGAGGATATTTAGCGTAGTTATGAAATTATATTGAAAAATATCCAATGTTATATATAATTTATTTTTAAAATTGACACAGAATGTTAGAAATATTTATTGGGATTATTGTATTTTTTGTCCCATGGAAAATGTTAACTGGGACTATTTTTCCCAGGATTTAAGAACGATTTCAGGATTTCTGAGTATGCAGAACATAATTGTCTAGCTCGATCTTTCAGAATATCCATAAATTTCGGGCAAGAGGGTCTCGGTTGAACACAAAATAAAACTCCGTCCCGGAAGTGTTAAGCACGCTTTTCAGCTGAAAAGTATGCTCTAGATGTGATATATGACAAGTAAATATTGCCTGATCGAAATTGCAAGCTTCTGCCGCCGAAAATATGCTACCGAAATTTTAGCTCTTGTCTGCCTGATGGCTTCGAATCCCCCTTGAAGTGAAAAGCATACTTTCAGGCGCTATACATATTTATTTTCGCAATTCTAAGATATCTACATACTTTTTCCGCGCAGTTTTTTTGTCAGCAGTTGCTTTTGTTGTATTTTTGCGCATAAAACTGCTGCCAGCTGCTCGATTGCGCGCGGCATATGTGGCAGCTGCTTGAAGCTGTCGTTAGTCACACATACATGCACATTTAATGATTTGATATTTTTTGTGTGTTGTTGGCTGCTGGAAAAGAAAATTCGCAGCAGTTTAAGACGTCGTTTAGCGGCACACACACACAAAGAGGCAGCAGCTTCAACGCTCGCCATTTGCAGCAGCGCAACAGCGGAGCAGCTGAAAGCCAAGCAGATGCGCGATAAGAGACTGCCTGAATAAAGGAACTAAAGACATGCTTTTTTGTGAGTATTTGTGTGTGTTTGTGTTTGTGTAGAAGTGTGCGTGTGTGCGGAAGCACACCAAAATTGCACTTCGCTTTGATTCGCTTTTATGGCGTGTCAAAGCGGCACAAAATGATTTCGAGGTTATCAGCGGCAGGCTGAGGGCACAAGAGCACCTCTCTCCATTCACGATAAGACAAAGGAAATGATGATAAAAAGCAGCAGCGAAGCAGCAAAAAATTGTTCAAAGGAATCACACGACAGGCGCTTAAAGTGTGGAAATGGCAATAAATTTAAGGCATTTCGATTGAAGTCTCAAATCCACTGAAATGGAAAGATTTGAAAAGTGGCTGCAAAAGACGGCAACGAAATTTAAGAAATTTTCAGAATTTAGCATTTACACTGCATAAACCAAAAAGAAAGCCAACATGCATAGTCCGATTTTACTAATGATACTTTCCAAGTAAGTAATTTGAGAGGAACTGCTTCAGATATTCTTTGTACTTATGTACTTATAAAGCTTTTCTGCCTCTTCAACAAATAAAATTTGCAGTGATTTAAAGACGTAAATAACTTTGCATAGAATCTCAAAAAAGGAATATGTTGTTGTGGCTTTTGATTAAAGAATTGGCTGAAAGTATTTCTGGGTTCAAGGGAACTAGCTTCCATTCACTAAATTAAAATTAGGCAAAGTCGCTTATAGATTAAAAAAGACAGAATGTATATACAGCATCTACCTCATTATAGCTACCAATCTATTGAACAGTAGCAATCAAGGCTCATGAAATTTCAAAGCGAGAAAAAACATTAAAACTAATAATATCTGGAAATTTTTGATATAAATTGTTTACAATAAGCAAGAAATGCAGCTGCTACAACCTTAAGCAAACTACTTCCAACCAACTTAAAGCCACAATTACACAATTATTCAATTTCCGGCATTTGAAGCGCACTTCCGGTGCAAAAATAATTTTACCAACGTTTAGAGCTCTGCTTTTTATTAATGCGACTTGCCGTGTACACTTTAATTAATTCCGCTTGCTGTTGCAGTGTTGTTGTATTTGAAATTTTTCATAATCAAATTAGAAACAATTTATGCGCACAGCGAATACAGCAACAACAAGCAACAACAAAGCGTAGCGACAACAGCGGCACTTTCAGCGACAAGGCGTTTCCGACAAGCAACAAAGATGGCTGCCGGCAGCAGCTACAGAGATAGCATAAATTGTTGATGAAGCGCCTGGTGTGTGGGGGGGGGGGGGGGGATTTGGTAATAGCAAAAAACAGAAGTGGCAGTAGCAATAATTTGTTGTACATAGCAGCCGCTCGTTGGTCTTGTTAAAAGGATACCGCGAAAAAGGGATAATGCCACGTTGGCTGAACAATTGCTGTGCTTATCTTGTAGATTGTTGTATTTCTATTGCTTGTTGTTGTTGTAACTGCCATTTGTCGCATTTCAAAGTATAGCGTATTTGGCTGTAATTTTATGTATTTCGGTTGTGGATGCAGATACGGGAAAGAAGAAGCTGTTGCCAAAGAGCGGCACGCCATTTTCATAATTTCTCATTTAAACTTGCCACCGCTGACAGCTGCTTATAAATAAAGCCGAGGATTGCAGAAACGTGTGAAAGAAGTTGAATTAGAAGTGAATGTTTTGGCAGTTTGCAGAAGCACGCAGGGCAAAGTGAAAATTGGCTGAAAACGTGTGGGGTCTTATTTTCTCAGGCAACGCCAGTGAAATAAATTAATACAAACACAAATCTTAGGCGTGGTTTCACCACCCAAGGCACAATACAGGATATGCCTGCCCACAAATACACACACACAAAGTAAGGCTGCTATCATTTTTGAGCTTCGCTAAGCCAGTGGCTGCGGTTTTTAAGCAGAATTATTAATTCATGTGCTCCGACATGACGGATTGTGAGGCCTTCTTCCCAGTAAAATAACTCCTAACCACTCTGTTGCCAGTGCTTGCCGCTTGTAGCAGGCAAAATTATGTTTCAGTGATTTTGAGCTGAGCAAAGGAATACAACGGCATGGCAAGAGCGCTTGTGGTTGAGCTGTTTGAGGGGGTTGGAGTTATTTAATGCCTTTCAGCGTGGTTTAGCACTGCGCCAGCATTAAAAGAGCTTAAGCTGTGAACGCGTGCGCCAGTGGAAAAAGTACGAGATAACGCGCCTAATTAAGAATGTGAAATATCTGGCGTAGAGAATTATGTTAGACAGTTGAAATATTGCGGCATGGCGGGATGTGCAGCAGCAAAAAATTTTAAATACAAAATTTTAAGCATATTTTAATTTTAGAGAAGCATTTAACAATTTGTATGGAAGAATTAAAAGCTGTTTACTGGCAAAAGTGTTTGAAATTTCTTCAATTCATGCTTTTTTCTAAATAAGTCTTGAAATATAAAAGTTATAAAACTATATGCTTCTTCTTGCTGCGCCCACTGCCCACTTTGACAATGTAGCGCAGACAAAAGTCAAAAGTTACTCTTCATTCAACAGCAGCTGCCCGTCATCCTTCTTCATTGCCTGATATACGGCAGTATTTCTTCATAGCAATCCCTCATATTAAATCATGAAAAATAACAGCCATGTTCTCTTCATACCTCTGCCTTCCCTCTCTTCACTGTTTCGTAGCTAGAATTTTGCATGTGCATTGCATAACTTTCGGCGCGCGCACCACGGGCCACCCCAAAATCATATTTCACTATTATGCACGGAGGCGCTTTAAGGCTCTTGGCGAGTAGAGCTCCCAAAGCCACCTCGATTTCGATGCGCTCTAAACATATTTTCTTGCTTACAGAAGAACATTTTTTGATAACAATTAAATAAAACCATTAAAAATTAGACCATACAAAAATGTTCTACAATTCATTATTTGAAAACTGAACTATCAGAAGAAATTATGATTAGTGAAAAACTGTTTTACGGAAATAAGTGGAAAGAATACTTTTGAAAGCAAAATGGCACATAATTTAAAGTAAGAAATTTTAATTTTAATGTGCAGAGGGTAGGGAGTAGAGTAGGCAAAGACGAACCCGTTACTTGCCCTTAATTTGTTCGCTCTTCTGCTTTTCTTCGAGCGTGCTTTACCCTGCTACCGTGAGATAAACAAACACCAACAACATTCCCAACGAAGGTAAACGGAAGTTGCTGTTTCGCAGAGGAAGCGGAAATAAAAATGGCAAACACTTGTACTGCGGCCAAAGCGGGCGACATGCAGCTACTAGGCAAGGGGCAGGTGTATACATATATAAGGGGTTGACTGTTTTTTGGCATGACAAGCCAAAATAACAAAGTTGTTTGTTGTTTTTATTTTTACGTGAAAGTTAACTCATTAATTTCGTTACTGTAATAACAAATTTACGTCGGCCAAGAAATACAACTCTGTGTTGGGTAAATTTATTATCGTTGTTGCAGGAGACAATATTCACGCTCTGCTGAGTGCCTTATTGTAAGCTCAGCTACAGCAAAGCTCACTCTTTAAAGACAAGCGCAAATTTAAAATTTAATATGAAGCAGCGCGTTGCATGCTTTTAGGCGTACGCACTACAAAATATGCTGCTTGACAGCATAAATGTTTTTATGAGCAAGTAAGCACATTTGCTGTGCTATTAAATGGCCGTAATTACGTTTAAAATTATGGCTTGCGCATAATGTGCCCATTTGCAGTGCTTAATTAAACCGGCAAAGTAAGGCAATAGTTTGTTGCTACTGTGCATGCGGGTTGGCTATGGGCTAAGATTTGGGCGCTTAAGCTTTATGTCTCTATCATGGTGTGGCTGTGATGTGCTTTAGATTTAGATACACAATATTTAAAGTTCTAAATGCGTAATAGTATGCAACAAATCTAAAAGACATCATAATAGCGAATCGCATAACATATTTTTTATTTGCCTACGTTTAAGCGTAAGGTTTAGTAAAATAAATATATAACTTGCTTGTTATATTTTGCATAAGCAAACGGAACCTACAAATATCCGGTATCCGAACGAGTTGATAAGCTTTTTCATGAAAGCAAAGAATATTCTTCGCGGAATTGTCAATTCAGCGTGAGAAGTGGCGCCACGATGTAATGAGGCCCGGCTGAGATTTGTACCCAGGCCTCCCGCATCAGCGATAAAGCACAAAGCTGAGGTTTTTAATTCTACATCTATAGTTACTTTTAACAGATTACTATACCATTAAATTGTCTTTAACACTATATTGCCGAAAGAGGCTATTTTGACTGCTCTTTTTATTTGAATTTAAGAGTATTATAGGCTTAATTACTTAGGCAATCAAGTGTTAGCTCTTAATATATGCTTCAAAATCCCACAAAGAAAGTATTCACACTTCAAAGTGATTGTATCAAAATACGCCACTTCAGCAAAAATTTCTTGGAAGCCTAAAAGCACGCCTCGAAATATATAGAAATCCAACAACAATGCCTATAAGTAGGCGCATAAAATTTCACAACATTTCCCTTCAATTTCTTCAACATTCACCATTGTGCAACCGCTTCAATCCGCCCGCAGCCTTTTCTGGAATTGCTGTTGTGCACATTTAAGGCCGCTGCAATTTACGCACTACAATTAAAATACGAAATTCTTCGGCTGCCGCATATACACACACACATGCATAGTACATGCACACACATATACATACGCACATACATACATACATACATATGTATATGATACGCTTGTACTGCGCGTGTAGCGCAAAAAAGCGCAATTTAGCACTTCTGTCGTATAATTAAAATTTCCTACTACACCCGACTGTATGCGCTACATTCCGCCCAGCCGAGCAGACCCCGCGCCAAGCCACATCATGCCGCCCATTTCCATTTTGCCACCGACAAACGCTAAATGAAATTGTTTAATGAACTTGTACACATTTTTTGCATGCCTTTCTTGTTTGTATTCGTGCGCATACAATTTGTGAATGTGAACCGTTGTTGTTTTTGTTGTTGTTGTTATTGTTGTTTTTGCTGTGGGTGTTACTTTTAAGTGTTGCATATTTTGAAGTGTTGCAAAATACAAGAGAAAAAAGTGTTTAATTGCATTTTGCAAAAGTACATGTGATATATCTATGTGTTTGTGTAGCAGTATGCATGTGAGTGTGTGCAAGGAGAATGGTAGAAGAATAGCAATCGCCTCACATGAATACATGGTCGCTGAAATGTGACGATGGATTGCATGACTGTGACTGCTGTCGCTGGCGCTGGCGCTACAACGACAAAAAATATTATCGTCCACATTAATTTCTTGCAGTTGAGTGGGTTTTTGTTGTTGCGCCAGGACTTGGCAATTTTTTGTAGTTGCTGTTATTTTTGCTGATGGAGACAGCAATCAAAAATGAAATTTTCGGCAAGGACATTGGCGCGTATGAGTTACATTGAAGCCAATGAAATGCGCAATTCGACTTTTTTCTGCTGACGGTTGTACAATGCAATTTTTAACCCTTAGACTGCTAATGGGACAATATGTGCTGCCAAGCTTTTTAGGTCTACAAACAGCAGCACATTTTAATTGATAGCTTTATTTTAGCTAACTAGAATTATTGCTGTTCTGGAAAACAATGTCATGAAATTACATACTACATTATTTCACAAGGCTGCATTTTTCCTACGAAATTAAATTTAAACCATTTTTTCGAATATTTTCAAAAGTTTCAGCACACGAATTTAAAGCAAGCGAAAGTTTCAAGGAAAAATGTCACCATGACAAAACGGAAGTTTTAAATATGAAATTGAAATTTTTTCAACAATCCAGCTTCGAGATTGTGTTGTTAAATATATGAAAGAACAATTTTTGAAAGCGATGTTTTGCATATTCAATTCGTTTAATATTTGGAGTGAAACTGCTTTGAATTGAAAACCGGCAAAAGAGAGTTCAATTGGGTAGTGTTAACAGAATGTAACCTTGAATAGATTTCAATAGAATTAAAATTTGTCGAAAATAATGCTCAGCTTTAACTTTGTAAAATTTTGTTATGAGCTGTGAACAATTTTCGTAGTTAACTAATAAAAATTTTGGCAAATATCAAATATTGTGCGCAAATTGCAAACATATTTACGGTGCATAATTTTCACATAAAAATTGCTTTAATAAAAGCTTAAAATGAAGGTAGCATTGCCTAAAAGTAGACTACTTTTTGAAAGACGCATTTTCCATTTGTATTTTAAAGTCAACAGCAGGCACAGCATGTGTCTACTCCCGTTGGTATGGCACATATGTGCTAGAAATCAATCAAGCAGTCTAACTGCATTGGAAGCTGCGTAAATTTAATTTAAATTGATCAAAGCATGCTTGTAGGCGTATTAAAGAAGGCAACAGCTAGCACGCAATGGAAGGGCATAACGATTGATTGCTGCAGCGCATATGATTGATGGCGTGACACTCCAAGCAACGATTAGAAAGTGTTGTTGCTCTGCATAATTTCAAAAAATTCTATGTAAAAAGTATTAATATATATCTATATATGTGAATGTTGCATACTTTTGGGCGCATTATACAAAATGCTTGAATTGCCAAAGGAAGCAAGGAAATTTCCATATGATTTTGACACATATGCATGTATGTATGTGCATGTGTGGCATTAGCCGTGCCTGCGTTGGTGGCAGGCAGAGTGGTAGTAGGCTATATAAATGAAGCATATTTTTAGGCTTCAGCACAGTCAAATATTGCCAAAGGACAAAACGTTTTATTTTACGCAGTTGCAAGATGACTTTTGTTTTTGTTGCTGTAGCTGTAAATATTTTGCAATTGAATACGCATTATCCTTACACTTGCGTTGCTTACGCATACACGCGCATAAATGCGTATATGTACAAGCATATACATATATGTATATAGTGACTCTTGAAAATAAAGCAAACATTTGTTTATAAATATGTTTGTTTTGCACTTCTTGGAAGGTAAGAGTCAATTTAGAAGGTGGAATATTGAATGAGTGCCATATGCAGTCTATTTTTAGAGATTTAACAAGAAAATATTTTGCCATTTGAAAATAAATTCCATTTTTTCCAGGCGCAAAATTGTTTACTGTTATTTTTCGTCTGAACGAAAAAGGTACACAAATTTATGAGCTAAAAACGGGTAAACAAAGATAAATGCAGCCTGTTTTTAGGCGATGGTATTTTGTTAAAACAAAGAAAGAAAAGTCTAGACTTAACAAATACAAAACTGCGATGTAAAGACCAATAAAAGGGGTATAAATAAAATAGACGAGAAAATGACGGAACATTTTTATGACTTTGACAAATTGTAGGTACGGTAAAACAGGAGGTGGAACAGGAACACTGTGGTGCAAAATAAAGGTCAAATTACAAAAGAACGACGACGAAAATTTAGACATGAAATATAAAAAAAACATAAACTTTTAATGTTAACAAAACGCTGATACATGAAATGACGGAAACGAGGTGAGTTTGAGCACTACTTGTGTTGAATTTGGTTTACCGCTGTCGGCTGATGACTGCTGCAAGCGGCTACGACGACGACATAACCAAAGCAGATACCGTGGGGGCACATGGAAGTGCCGATAGAAATCCACGGGCGATGAGTATGCCAAGGCGGCGGCGGCAGCGAAGTTGATGTTTGATAAATCGAACAATGGAGGTGAGTATGAGCTGCTAGATTTTGATATAGTATGGGCTGTTGGAACCTTTTCTGTTTGACGCGTATTTTCATTAACTTCGGGTGCAATTGTACTAATGCACTTGATATCAGAAGATGCTGTTGTACTTGCAGACGGCTGAGTGCTGAATTCCACAGCTGTGCTGGTGTGCAATTCTGTTTTCATTGTTGTTGTAAATTCCTTACGAGCAACATTGTCAGCATCAACAGAACTGCCAGTTTTATGGTTGGCGTTCTTGAGAGAAGCTGTTGGTGTATTCTTGATATTAAAACCATTCGTTGTTGTTGCACTATCTTGTGTGTTGAATTCAGTATCAGTGCTTGCATATAATTCGCTGTCTTTTAATGTTGTTGTTGTAACTTGACTGTCTTCAATATCATAGTAATGCTGGCCATCTTCCGGTGTGACCGCCGCAACAGCAACCTTGACTTCAACAGCGGTCAATGTTGTTGTAATATCTTGTGTGTTAATTTCGGTAGCTGTGGCTATGTATAACTCTGGCATCATTGTTGTTGTGGTTAGCATGCCAACAGCATCATCCACACCGACAACAGCATCCCCAAATTTTTCATCTTCCAAGAAGATTGTGCTAGCATGCTTGATAGCGACTAAGATCTCTGTTGTTGTACTCTGCTGTATATTGAAATCCATATCTGTGCTTGCGTATAGTGTTGTTGTTGTTGTTGCAGTGGCATCGCCAACACCCGTTTGTACATTTACATTTGCCAAGCTGTCGTCATTTGGCCTCCTCATACTGCCATTATCATTCTGCGCGTTGTTGTTGGTGACAAATTGAATTTGCGCTGCTGCTGCTGTCGTTGTCGCTGTTGCCATTTCAGCAAATTCTTCCACATCATTTCGATTCGTCTCCATCATGGCTGCCACCTTTGGCTTACGCTTCTGCCGACTAGGTTGCAGGTGTTCCTGCTGCTTCGCTGCCGCCATTTGCATTGCTTCCTCATATTTTTGTAATTGCTCACAAATGACAGAGAGAAATTCCTCGGGATATGTGTCGTAAGGTTGCCACTGATGTCCGTAATCCTGCTCATATGACACCAGGTTAAATTTTGCTGTGCGCTGCGGTGTGAGTGTGGCCATGGGAATGGGAATGGCATTGGGTATGATTGTGAAGTTGATTTGACTTGTAATGAGTGGTGATTCAATTGTTGTTGGTTGCAACGTTGCCACCTCAGCAGGCAGCCATTTGTTGTTGTTTCTGCTTGTCTTGTCGTCGTTAGCTTTGATGTGTATGTTGAAAATAATCATAATGTGTGTGTGTGTGAGCGTGTTGATGATATGTGAAAACGTTAATGTGTAATGTAATGATGACGAATTGTTATTTGTGCAAATAAATTGAAAAATAATGAAATATTGATAAGTGTTGATGTGCGATTTATGTATGTATGTGCTATATTTCATCATTTTGACAGCGCTGATAGATCACAGTGATTGATTACACTGATGCATCACTTAGTTATATTACAGTGAAATGAATATTGAAGTGCTCATGTCAAGGAAATCGGCAAGTTGAAGAAATCTGCCATAGTAGTAAGTGTAAGTTTTGCAAGATTGAGGTTATGAAGCAGTGATATTAATAGCAATCAGAGAAAATGTGCGTGGCTTGAGGCAACCAAAACCAATAACATAAAAATGCTTAGTAGCGGCGTGGAACGTTTGGAGAAACCCAGCAATAAGGCGCAGTAGGCAATTTTCGCACCAGCACCGAATTCTTATTAAAGTATATAGCATACCCTCACTGTCATAGTGTTGCTCAGTCATGCTCACGGCGGAGATGATATTCGTCTTTTTGAGCACAATTGGATTTAGCGTCTGGGAACGCGTAGCAGCGATGCGTTTGGGCTGAACAAACTTGGAACTTACTGTTGTGCAATATACCAAAAAAAGTCAAATTTATGTAGACAAGAAATGAAATAAAAACTTAAGCTAAGAAAGGCGAAAAGCAAAAGTGTTGGCTCATTCAATAATGAGGAGGTGGGGGGGAGGTCAATAAGAACACAAAGCAATCATGAAATGCTGCTTTTTCAATTTGTTTTCGCTGTTTTTCCCCCGCCATTTTATTTGCTTGCAATTGATTGGCACAATTCAAAGTGCCTTAGTGGCATATGCGAGTGCAGTGGCGTAGCCAAAAAGAAGCGTTCAGCCATTGCTTTTGCATTATTTACTAACAAAGGTTCTTGTAAATTCTAAAATTTTGCTTTTATTTTAATTAATTTTTATATTGAAATTTTATATTGAAACTTTCAGTGGCCTTCAATACTTAACACGCCCCCTTTTGGAAGGCCAATGCAAGCGCATATCAAAAGTTTATAGACAAATGCAATACTTACGATCTTCAACACACATCAGTCGGTCCTCCATCAATTTGAGGCCGGTCGGACAGGCGCAGGAAATGCGTGGACTCTGCTCATTGATGCGCGGTGCCGGCAGACATAAATGCGAACAATGTCCGTTCACTGCCTGACAGTGATTGATGCCATCGGGCTGGCGATATGGATGATAAACATGAATGACCATCGGATGTTGCAGCTGTAGATGCAATTGTAGTCGTTGTAAGTTGTTTTTTGTTGTTGTTGTTGCAATTGCAGTTGTGCAGTTGTTGTTAATATCATTGAGCAGCAAAAGGGAGAGAGTAAAAAATACACATAAACATTAAATGCATTCAAATTGTTAAAATAATATGTGCAAAAATAATAGCAAGAAGAAAGTTTAATATGCAATGCCTTTTGTTATAAAAAACTGCCACGAAATTATTGTAAATTTCACATAAACCGCGCATAAACCGCGCATAAATCGCGCGTAAATCGTTGCTTACAGGCGCATCACACATGTATGCATGTATGTGTGTGTGTAGCGCATGGCATTGCTACTGCAGTCTGCTGCATGCTATACTCTGCAGAGAAAGGCATAAATAATGTGCGCAATTTTTCACGTCGAAATTATTTTCTTCGCATTTCGTATTTCTGTCGGTTTCGGTTCTTCCTTTGCTTTTTTGCTATGGCAAAGCAAATGGAAAGTAGTTATAAATTTTGCAACGAAATTCCTTCTCCGCCATGCGTGCGCCATTACAAATTGGTTTGTGTGTGTGCTTTATGCTCTTTTGATATTTCTCATATGAGGCTCGCGCTTCTGGCAAGGTACAAAAGTGTTATACAATAATAATTTATGGCGCGGAAGAGGGTTGCCTATTATAGCCTATTATGAACTCAGCTGCATTCTAAGGCATAACGACCAGCAGAAATTTAATTCGAAATGCTGCCTTTTATTGGGAACTTATATCAAAACTAGCAGAAACAGACTGACGCTATCTGAAGAATTTCTTTGGGAAATTAAATAAAAAGGTTTCGGAAATTATGCCAAAGATAGTATAACTAAAGCCATCAAACATGGGGGATCAAGCATATTCTATAGAATTTAAGCTATCTTCAGACCTCTAAAGGGTTATGAAAATATGTGTGAGATTATTTCAGTATAATCGCCTAGAAAAATATTTAATTATCTCATTCATTTCCAACTTCTTTATTATACCCTACACCTATGGTAATAGGGTATAATAACTTTGTGCCAAAATTGTAACGCATTAAAGGAGCCTTCCTAGGTATAGACATAAGTATATAGAAATGATCAAAAACACTTTCTCTTTTCATTTCCGGTTGTCCGTCTGTCCGTCTGTCTGTCCGTCTGTCCGTCTGTCCGTCTGCGTGTATGCAAAAAAAAGAAAGAAGGAGTTGTCCGATTTGGACCAAATTTGGTACACAGTTACAGTGAACCTCGGGTTAGGTAAAGTGTTAAAATTATTCAAATTACCCGAAGGACACGCCCACAACGGGTCTTTAAGTCCCACTACCTCGGATTTTTTTCGGTAAAATGGCTATAATTTGTGTAATTACTCATGGAAAAGAATAATACTTGGTATTCAAGTTAAGAGGTAGCTCTTCTATATCTCAGGAAAAAATGGGCGTAGTCCGCCCACTATATAGCCGGCAAAATTTTTTCGGTAAAATGGCTCCCAATTGACTAGTTACGAATATAAATGAATGAAATTCGGTTCCCAAGTTGATATATAGGTCTTAGATGCCATACAAGAAAATGGGCGTGGTCCACCCACTATATAGGCGATAAACAAAAAATCTTCTTAACTTCCATAATATATACACCAGAGAGTCCAGATTTGGTTACTTCGTTCCTGGTAGGAATATCTTTTAATTCTCCAGAAATGGGCGTGGTCCGCCCACCATGGGGGCAGTAAAATAAATATGCCGATAACATCTGGTGTACACCTGTCAGAGCATTAATATTTGGCATGTATAGTCCTATTAGGTATATCTTGTAGTCTGCCAAAAATGGGCGTGGTCCGCCCACTATGTAGGTTGTAAATCAAATACGCCCACAATTTCAGTGAATTTACACCCTACTTGGGAACATGGTGTAGGGTATTACTCTGTCGGTGAAACCCGACTGATTGCTTCCTTACTTGTTTTTTCTAATGCAGAAAGCTTCTGAGAAGTTGGCTTGAATTTCAAACTCTTGAATCAAAATCTACGTTGCTTTTTAAGTCCTGACATGCGCTACAAACTATAGTTCGATTCCGAACCTTAAAATTAATTTCACTATAAAATTGCTGAATATAGATTTTCTTTTGTTCCGAAATTGGAAGCCTTCACTTACCATATGCACCGCTGTTATGGGCTCCACGCCCTGTCCATTGAATTTGTTGGCCTTGAACACCGTCTGTTTGTCCCAGTCGGTCCAGTAAATGTAATCCTCGAATGTGGATATCGAGAAGGGATGACGCAAGTACTCCGTCGAGTACAGAATCTGGCGGCGCTGTGAGCCATCGTAATTCGCCGACGAGATGACGTTCAATTTGCCATCGACCCAGTAGATGCGTTTGCGCACCAAATCCAAAGAGATGCCGTTCGGCCACTTGACATCGTAATTTATGATGGTGGTGCGATGTGAGCCATCCATGCCGGCGCGCTCGATGCGTGGCGAGGCGCCCCAATCCGACCAATACATCCAGCTGTAGGCAATGCCAGACGAAAGAAAATGAGAAAGAAAGACAGACAGAGACAAATTAAATATGGCAAAGGGCAGCTGTGGCTTGACACATGTGCAAAATTGCTCCCGCACACACACACACACACACACATAATGGACTTGCACACATGGCATGCGAGTGTTTGTAAGTGCATGCGTGTGTGTAATGCTGAGTGTAACTACAACAACAGCAACAGCTCTGTGCTTGACGTCAGCTTGTTAAGTCAAGTGCCAGTCAAAATATTTTTACACGCACACAATCACACATTCTCATCTCATTCATCATACGCACACAAACTTACCCTTCGATTGGATCCAATGCTATGGAGCGTGGTATGTCTAGCGCATCTTCGATGAGCACTTTGCCCAAATTTCCATCGAAGTTGGTCAGCTCAATGGTGCATTTGTGTGTGTCCGTGAAGTAGATGTGATTGTAGATCCAATCGACTGCTAGACCATCTGACGTGACTGTGTGATCCTTGAGTACAATGGTTTTATCATTGCCTTCATCGATGGGTGCTCTAAGGGGTAGAACGCAAGAAAGAGTAGAAAAGTCAAATTGATGAAGAAGACTCAAGTGGGATGAAAAAGACTCAAGTGGAATGCCAATTAGTTGCAAATCGTGAGAGTGAACATTAATATGCAACGCTTGGAATTCATTACATATGCTCGGGACAAGAAACTTCTCTTCACTTCAGAAAATGTGGCATTTTGATAGAGACATTTAACTTTGTGTGCAGAAGGACGAATTTATTTTCTTGTATATGAGCTTCTACATTCCCGTTAGAAATGATTTGACTCCTCTTTGGGATTGTCTATGTACTTTCAGGGTTTAACATCTGGGAAAAAATCACTTTCCAATTTTTTGATAATAGAACAAAATATCAAGTTCCATTTTTGGAAAAAATCTACTTCCAGATTTTTAAAATTTATTTGCAGAATAGTTAAACAATGTCTCTATCAATATGCCAGTTCCTTTTTTTCGGAACAAGTCTATTTTCGGAATTTCAATTATATTTGGCCTTTACAATTTTTCTCTTTAAAGTGACTTCAAGTGACTCTTTAAGTGACTCTTTAAGTGACTCTCTTCATTTAAAGTCACTATATTAAATCTGACAAATGTTGAAACAGTTTTGTGCTAGGGAAATGCGACATCAATAAATTCTGAAACTGAAATGCGCCAAGTTGACATAATGCACCAAGCCAAGCGGTCTGTGGCAATTTGGCCAAACTCATTACATGCCCCGCGGCTTTCCTTCTTCACATACATTCCCTCAAATGCTGGAATGAATGGCTTATGCATTCCATGCCTGCATAATCAAGCATTTCTTCACCTCCACCAGTTCATGCTCTCCTGGCCTGTACGCACGTTCCCACTTAACCACAAATCTACTCACTTGTATATGCTTTGCGTGTGCACATCGCTCCAGAATATCATGCCGGTGCGAAAGACAAAGTCCAGCGCTGTTGCCGATTTCGTATTATTCACAATCGATGTCATTTCCATGTGATCCAGTGCGATTTTGCGTATGTCGTGACGGCGTGCCAGCAGCAGGGAGGCATGCCCCTCGGTCGCCTTGCAGCGTGTATGATTGCGTGGGTCACGCATGTAGCCCGCCTCGCATTCGCACTTGAAGCCGCCAATCTCATTGATGCAGATCTGCGAACAAGCGCCGGGCTCCTCGCATTCATTGATGTCCGTGCAGGTTTTGTTGTCCGCCAGCTTGTACCTGCACAAATACACAAACACACATGAGTGAGCGAGTGAAAGGCTTCCGATGTAAGGCTAATTGGGTTGCTAGGCTGCAATTTGAAATTTAATTGATTTGCACTGGGAATCGCTTCAATGCAACTCATTTGTATTAAGCGTATTACAATTAAGCGCCTTGAAGGCCCACTTTCCGCACCGAGGCAGCTTACAGCTTACGAGCAGAATTTTAGATAAGTCGGCTTATCGGCAGGCGATTTAATTGATTTAGTAATTATAATTATGGCCATGAGGCTACTTGGAAAGTCGAGAATTATAGCTAAGTAACAATTTCAACTAGAATTGATTATTTGAAGCTGTAGTAGAACGTACGAATGTAAATTAGTGCAACTGTAAACGGAAGTAGAGGTAGAGTAATCGATAGCTATGCCATTCTGAGTGGTAGTTCTCTAATTAGACTATGTGCATTTGCACTCAGAAAATTTACGATAAATTATTTTAACGTTAAGTGTTATCGAGTGATCAAAAGCGACTAAAGTAATTATTGAAAATCTGTTCCTACACTCAAATCGGTTCCAAACAAGGGCTTTTCTAGTTAATGCCACTTTCGATTTTAAACGATAGAAATACTATGAGCAACAATTACTTAAAAATTATAATTCATTTGAGGAAATTGGAGTAAATACCAAATACTTTTAATCAAAATTTTGATACATTTTTTTTACAGCAATTTTCTAACATTTTGTACATATTCAACATAGACTTACCCCATTTCGCATTCACACCTATACCCGATAGGCAGATCGACGCATTTATGCTGGCAACCGCCATTTTTCGACGCACACTCATTCACCGTGCACTTGTTGGCGGGCTCATCCTCGCCATCGGGACAATCCTTCTTCTTGTCGCAGACTTGAGACAGCTCTATGCACTGCCCGCCGCCGCAATCGAATTGTGTGGTGGCATTGCATTTGGTCTGTTTGCTGATGCCTGTGTTTGCGGAAGGATTCAATAAGTAAAGTGCAACCACAGAGATACAGCAAATGGAGGCGCAACTTACCACAATTGAACTCGTCACTCTTGTCAGCGCAATCTGGCTCGCCGTTGCACGTCAGGTGTCCGGGTATGCAAGTGCGATCGCCACACTGGAACTGATCCGGTCGACAGGTGATATTTTTGCAATTGCTCCGCAGCTCGTCATCGCCCTCGGGACAATCCTTCTCACCATCACAGAGCCAGCTGGGATGCAGACAAGTGATATGATCCTTGCACTGGAACTCGTGATTGAGGCAAGGTGTAATCACTTTGGACACATTGAAGCAGGACTGCGCATTGGCAATGTGAGTAGAAGAAGAAAAAAAACACAATAAAAGTTAATTCTAAAGTAGATTGCATTTGCAGAGGCATATAAACTTCTAGCCACCGCGGCCTGAAACGTAGCGTTTAGGTCTTTCAGCTTGCCACTGCAGTTTAATTGAAGTTGTTTTTATGAACATTTTGAACTAGGTGAATGAAAATATGCCAAAATATACAATTTGTTTTGTGTCCGATTATTTGCGAGAATGTTAACCATTAACAGCTCGAAGAGTAATCCCTTCTTCTTTCATCTTGTATAATTTTGTAGAAAAGAATAGCAATACCAGTTTAGATGTCAGTTGGTTACAACAAATTCTACATTGCCAATAAATTGCAGATTTTTCGTAGAAATTATTGCAATCTTCTGCAAGCGCAAAGCAAATTTCGAACTGCTGTTTAATAACACTTTCTCATGGCAACCAGCAACATATGAACCATATCCAGCGCAAAGAATGCAACTCCTTTGTTGCATTTCGAGCGAGTATAAAGCAGAAAATTCCATGGAGGCAAACCCAATTCGAGCGATGCCAGATACTCGTTCAGCAGATACACTGGCAAGGCAGCCGCAAAACTATGCAAGCGTAAAATTCGCAACAAGAAATAATTTTATTATACGTGCGCAGGAAGCGAGCTCACATTGTGATTGCCAGCAAAACAAAAACCACTTCCGCCATGTGCGCTATGGCTGCTGCTGTATGCATAGCATACTTTTTGGCGTTCTACGCATTTATTGCATACTTTTTGGCGCAGAAGGGAGCAATGCCGTTGCATCCACTTTTAATGGCTTGTGTCGGAGCGCAGTTCTGCTGCTCTTTGTTTGCCTTCGGATTTTTCTTTATTGCTGGCGTTGCTGTTTTCTGGCGGGAAAGTGTAAACCGGAAGCAGGGGAAAGCCAACGAAATGCACAAGACTAAATTGTCAGAGTATTTTGCTTTGGGCTGATTGTGTTAGTGTAACGAAGTGGAATTTATGCTTTCTACAGCCACGAACTTTGCAGACTTTAGTTGTTGTTCCAAAAATTTCTGCCATGCTCTAAATAAGTATGAGTATGTGCAGCTGTATGTGTGCATGTGTGCACACGAACATTGGCGCACAAAAGCAACATTGCTGAGCTGACAAATTAAAAAAAAATTTTTTTTAAATGAACAAAAATTTTATTTTTTTAAATTTAGATAGAAAATCAACAATTTAAAAAATTATGATTGATTTCATTGCGAAAATACAAGCAAGAAACGATTTCCCTAACATTTTCAACTGCAGAAGGCACGCGCTTAGCAGAGGCGCCTGTAGAGAAGCACTTCGTCCGGTCGTAACGGTTGCTATGACCAGCAATCATTGCTAGCAGCACTTTTTGTATGCTGCCAGAAGGAGAGAAAGTTTTGCGCACAGATTAAGTGGCTGCATTAATTGCAGCCTTTCAGATTGGGCGAAATTGCCCGTAGATTGCTCGATTGCTCTCAATTCTACTCATTTTTTTCCAAGCAGGCGCATAAAGGAAATTGTTTTTGTTGTATACTTTTATATGAAAATAATAAGCAAAATTGTGTGTGCCATAATTTAAAATTTACTAGAAATTATACGAGTTTATTTACTAGAAATAAAATCAGCTCAAATCGACATAATATTCTTTGGAACTAAGCCGTGTATAAATATTTTCCACATACTATGTTTTCTTAGTTAAAACAAATCATAAGATGCTCAAATAGGCTTCAGTGCATTATTGAAGGATTCTTTAAGAAGTTAGCTTGTCTATTTATATTATTTATAAATATATAAATTTTTTTGAATTTCGATTTGTAAACTTCCAGCTTAATTCTTCTAATTACTTAATATGCTGTGCAGTGCTGAGCAAAAATCCCTTTCAAAGCTAATGGAAGCCTTTTCAAGCAACGAATCTAAATACGCCCACAGCTGCTTGCTATGTAGTAGTTGTAAGTGGGGTGCCATTCAGAGCATTTTGAGCAAGAGTCATCGCAGCACTTGCGCCAGCTTTATTGTTGTTGTTGCATAAATGCACCCAGTTGCATGCATTTAAGCGCAATTTTATGGCTTGTGGTTATTTGAGTTCGCCGTTCACACAGCGATGAAGAAGAAGAAGAAGCAGGAGCACGTTGCTGCTGCAAATATTTCGCCTGCACTCAAAACGCTTGCCAGCTTTAAGGTAAGATACACATACGCTGAAATGTGCAAGTGCAAGATAAATGTTGCTGCAACTGCAAATGCGCCAAGTTTTACACAGCGAATGAGGTCAAGGTTTTTTTGTGTATAAGCGCAAAGAAAGCTTGCAATTGTGAGGAAAATGAATGCTGCTACTCACCGTCTCGTCGGAGCCATCCGGACAATCTGGATCGCCATCGCATACCCATTTTTTGGTAATGCAGGCGCCATCGGCGCAGGTGAAGTCGCTGCGCGCATTGCAGGGCATGGCCGGGCAGCCCTTCTCGTCGCTGTTGTCGCCGCAGTCATCATCGTGATCGCACTTCCAACGCTTCTGTATGCAACGTCCATTGCCGCAGGTGAACTCGTCGGAGCGACATGTTTCATCTGGTTTGAATTTAATGTTTGGCAAAACGTTTTGAAAGAGGGTGGCAAGGAAGCGGTAAGAAGAGAGAGAAAACATTTGTTAGCTACATGTATTTCATAATTGAGAAGCAAGTTAGTATAGGAGGATTTTTCTAACACCAACAAAAAATTGTTATGTACATAGCAGAAATATAATTATGAAGCATAAAATTAATACAGTACTACCTCGATAGCGGTACCGTCAACTTTTCATAGAGGCGCATATTATCGTAGCAGTACTGTATTTAGTTAAAAGCTATATTGTGATTTACAAGTGAGCAATTTTTAAATATTATAAGCATGCATATACATACATATGTTTTACATTTATAAAGTTAAATAAAATGTCTACAAATATGAAATTATTAAAGCATTTAATACAAACTTTTAAGTGCTTCTTCGCAGTAATTTAACAATACAAAGAAGCTAAGAAAGTATTACGTTGCGGCTCAGAAGTAGTTTTTGCGGCAAGGGGACGTTTACGTACTACAAACTGAAAAGCTGACACTCATAAAAGAGCATAAAGAACTTGCCGAAAAAATTCGATAAAAAAGCACCAACACCAACAAAAAAAGACGACGTTAATAAATACAACTACAATGCAAGTGAGCGGCAGAAGAGGCAAACGTTCAAAGGGAGAACAAAATAAGGGTGCAAAATTGTATGAGAACGTGTGCTTATGTGGAGTTGAGTAGGCTGGAGGGGGCTGAGTGGAGTCGAGACTCTGTTAAGTGGGGATTTGTGCGCGGGGGAATTGTGCCACCAGTACCATTGCAAAGCGGTGCAGTTTCGAGTAGTCCAAAAGACTGCCACGCACACACATATAAAAATAAATTGTGAGCAAAAAAAGCCAAAGGCGTGGGGGGTTATTAAAGAACACAACAACAAAAGTACGCAGTACAAACAGCATGAAAGAAATCATATTGTTGTTGATTGTTTTTGTGTTGTTTGGAATTTCATCTTACTGCAGGAAGCCTCATCGGAACCATCCGAGCAATCTTTGCTCTGATCACACATCCACGCTAAAGGTATGCACTCGCCCTCGCCGCTTTTGCAGGAGTACTCATCGGGCGAGCAGGTTCTGCTCTCTGCAAAAAGTTAGGGAAAACATAAAGATATACTATATATATATATTGTATTTTTAGCTATTGAATTTTTATTAGAATCATGGGTGGTTGTGGTTTTTTTGTGGAATTTAAAGTGTGTGTTTGCTGTTGTTGCTTTTGTGGATGTAGTTGTTGTGTTGCACTTGTGTGTATGCTGGCGTGCATGTCTGCAAATACATTTCAATTATTTGAGCTCTGATGACGCATGTGCAAGTGCACAGACACTCATGTCTGTTTGTGTGTGTGTGTGGGTGTGTTTTCCGTTTAAATTTTAAATTTCAATTTCGCATAAATACACAAAATCTCTTTTAGCGCAAATTATTTGCCATTTGCAACAAATACGCACACAGCGACAGGCTAGCAGGATTAAGTCGTCTGTGTGCATAGGTGATGTCATATTGTTTGTATTTGTACTATATGTGCGCATATATGTACATATGTATGTGTGAACAACAAAGTGGCGCATATGTGTAGCTGTGTGCGCCTGGGCGATAATGTTTATTATTTGTGCGGGATTTCATATAAAATCTGCTTTGAGGATTATGCAGCTTAGCTGCGTATAAACACGTTTAAATTTGTATTTAAATTATATTTAAAGAATTTGCTAACAAATAACATAAAATGTGTATTCTCTGCTATTAGTTGAAATTATGTTGCAGAATACATATATTGAAAATGAGCAATGAGAAATGGAGCCGGTTAGATAGTGATAGTTTCTATATATTGATCATATTTAACATAATTTTTTATTGCTATATTTTTAGCAAAATTGTGCAGTTATCAAAGTGCCAATGTGAAAGTTATCAGCTCAACATAATGTATAAATCTGGCAAATAGATTGATGGCGATGTTCATAGAAAAAGAAAGATAATTGTTTGCTAGGTAATAATCTAAACATATTTCTGTATATTACTTAAAAAATCTATAAAGACAATTTAAAGTATTATTATTATTCATTTAAAATATAAAATAAGTTATTAATCTACAATAATTGAGCCATAGCTGCCGAAAATGTCGGCGCAGAATGTTATTAGATTAAAATATACGACCTATGGTTTCTTAAAAAATGTTATACGTATAAGTGTAACTACACTGGCAAACCATTACAAATGTCTTTTAATTTAAAGTAGACATGTACAAATAGGTTTATAGCTAAACATTTGCCATGCTTTTTCAAAGCTCATGCGTTCTTCCAGGACTTTAAATGCTTAGCTTATCAACGTTTTAATATGGCGTTACCTCTGCAAGAGCATGGCAGCGTGATTTATTCATTTGGCATTTTCCCAAAATCTGGTGGAAATGGCAATTTTTGCTCAGTCAACATGTCGCTCAAATAATTGCATTTAATTTTAGAATCTATTCGAATACTGATTTGCTAATTAAACCTCTTGCATTTAAGGTAAAGGGCATTTCAATTAAATATAGAAATACGCATGAGCTTATATTCCATATCAAAAGGTCAAAGTGCATACTTTAAAAACAACGACTCTGAATGTTTTCTCTGATAACCAAAAATAAGTTACTTTAAATATTTGTAAAAGCCTTGCAAAATTGCCAAATTTTTTTTCAAGTTTTATTTATAACTAACCAAAGATTTCTTCAAATTTAATTCAACGTGTTTATATATACAATTAATTAGGCAATATAAGCGTACACTTTTTTAATTGTCTACAGTTGCCTTAGACATTAGACAAAAGCTCGACCTTGGTTCAAAGAGGCAGCCATGTGGAGGGGTGCACTGCATTTTATTGCAAATGTTGTTGTGTGTGTGTGTGTGTGTGTTGTTTTTTGCCTATTGGTTACTCGACCCCAATGTCAATGCTATTAAAAGTGATCAAAGCGAGAAGAGAAACTGCGTGAACCAAGGCCATGGCATTTTGAATGGCTTAGAACTACCCGAGAGCTGTGAATAGTTTATGGCGTAGTGGGGAGTTTGCCACTAAAAGCATGTTAAATGAAATTAAAACTAAATTGAAATTTTATTGTCGAAGCAACTGTAGTGTTTGAGCACATGATACACACAAACTATAGGAGTGAGTATGTGTATGTGAGAGTAGTAGTAAAAGGAAATGTGTACTAAATACTTGCTGTTTAATAGTAGTTTTTATAGTTGCAAATGGCACTATCAACAGCTAAACAGAGAACGGCAAAGAGACAAAAAAGTAGCAGTAGAAGAATAGAGAAATAAAGACAGACAGAAAACGAATTGTATTTGCTTTCTTCAGTGACAATTTTAATTAAATCAACAGCTTGAGAGATATTGCAAAAGCATTAAATTTTATTCGTGCTGTAAAAACTTGCTGAAGGACATGCACACATGCCAGTTGCTGACTTTGCTTTACAGCTCACATCTGTGCAGTTAACAGCGCAAATGCTTAAAGGAATTTGAGAGCACACACACACTCACCATACTTCTGCCTTGACATAACAACTTGAAAACTTTAAACATTTTGTATAATGGTATTTGACCGCAGATCAATTTAAATTAATAAAATAATTTTATTCGGACTTACTGCCAAAGAGAAAAGACACTCATACGCTCGGAGGTGTATATAGAAAGTGAAGCCTCAAACAGTTCGGCAGACACGAAATATTTAATTTAATTTGAAATTTTGATATACATATTTCCTCTTATTAAATTATGCAACTAAAGTCGGCGGTTTCACTGTTTGGCTTTATATACTTTCCAAGTGATAACAGCAAGTAAATAAAGTTTCAGTTTAATTTTGTATATACCAAAAACTACTACCGACGCACGCAGCCGCTCATACATACAAAAATCAATTTTAAGTTGAAAGTTGAATGTTCTCATTTATATTCAAAATTTACAGAAAGTTTGTATGTTGGTATTGCCTCGTGGCTGTGTGAGTAAGCGTTGACTGTTGCTGAATGCTGCTAATGTATGCGCAGCAAAGCGGAAAGAAAGTTTTTAATTATGCAAAATCGAAAGCTGATAATCACTTAATGTGTGTGTGTGTGTGTGTGTGTGTGTGTGTGTGTGTGTGCATTGAAAATGGAAGCTGCTACGCCGCCATTAGCTGAAATGTGGCTGGCAAAATATTTAGTTTCCGATTTTTAATCATAGTGGCCGGAAGCAATTCACGTAAATTTATGAAAATGTATGGAAAGGTCAGCTTTTTTGCAAGCCTTGCAAATTTAAGTTTTTAAATGGAACTGAGAAATACTGCACTTGGAAATGGAAGTTATATAGTTTTGAAAAAGAAATTGACCTAAAGCAGTCGCTGCTTCGATTATAAGGTATACAAACTGATAAATGGTATAGCATGTTAAAGTTAAGTAAGCTAAAATTATTTGCAATTTCATAAAAATAATCTAATATCTTAAAATATTAAAGAATTTAGTCAGAGAATAATAGAGTCAACAAAGACTTATTTGCAATCCAGCTGCAAAAGGAATGTTTTGAAATTTGGTTTTCTGCACACAAAAACACGCTGTGTAATTTTGATGTTTTTAAATTGTAGCAAAAAGTACTTTTTAAGGATTTCAAAAATTGTTGTCAAGTTTTGCGCCAAAGTTGCTTTGCAAAAAACAAATATTTGTAATATGAAGGGAGAGGGCATACAAATATTAATCATACGCCGCGTGTTCAATACTCTCAAATAACTTCGCAATGTAAACATTGAGCTCGATATATTAAACATTGTCTGCAGCTAAAACATAAGCTAAAGTCAACACAGAGCTGATTCAATTTCTATATGAGTGTATGTGTGTGTATACGTGTGTGCACTTGAAGTGGGCGCATTGAAGTAGTACTTGAAAAGCGCGCCTGCATCGAACGCTAAACAATGAGAAGTACATTGGTAGCACACTTCACTGTTGATGCCTGTCAGTATGTGTATTGCTGTGTGTGTGTGTTTGTGTATGTGAGTATAAGCAGCATGGTTATCTTAGTAGGCATGTGCATGTGAGTGAATGTTTGCTTGTTGGCTCGTCTGCTTGTTTGTGTATTGTCAGTGGTTGTTGTTGTTGCTGGCATGTAACACAACTCGCAGCAGACACTTCAGCTGAAGTCTTCAGCATTGAGCACTGAGCACTGAGCACTGAGCTATAAGCGGGAGGAAGGGCGGTACATTGAAAGCGAAGCAGGCAAGTAAATGCTTACATTTTCGAGTCACTTTTGAAAACTAAACGTAAAGCATCATAATCAAATGCCAGCAAAAAGTGTGAGTAAAATATGCAAAGTGCTGAGGAAGGACACACAGACACACACACATACATGCGCACTTTTGCACATACTCGTAAAGTGTAGCGCCAAATACAAACAAGTGCACTCAACAGTTTTATTCTTTGCTCTTTTCCATAGTAACAGAAGAGGAAGGGCACGCTGTCTTTCTGGCCAGATAGGCAAGCAGGCCAACAGCTAGATGGGCGAACAGACAGACAGACAGACAACTTGCAACATGGCAAATAATTGAATATATATAAGAAATAAAAGAGAAAGAGAGAGAGAGAGAGAGAGAGAGAGAGAGCATCTATCAAAAAAGAAGCGGATACACAAAGCAAGAAGCTGCTTAAGTGCAAATGCCAAAAAGAACACCGAATAAAAGTCAAAGCAGAAGGAAGAAATATGAAGAAGCGCACAAAAACGGCTTCTGATAAATTTCAATTATAAGTGCTCAATTCAAGAAAGACCAGATTTTTTTGTTGTTTTCCTAGAAAAAGCATCATTTTTCATATTTGCCATAGCAGATGAAAAGCTGCTCTTCTTGGCTGTTGCCATTGCTGCTGTCGATGTTGTTGGGGATGTTATTACTGTTGTTGTTGTTATTGGCAAAGCTGATGCTGCTGCAGCATAGAAGGCAGCACTTTGCATGCCAAACAGATGCTAAATTTTTTTTTGAAGTTGCTGTTGCTACCGATGTTGCTGCCTTGGAAGATAACAAGCGGGATTGTGGTGGGCTTGGTGCATTTGAATGGGCAAACTTAAGTGGCAATAGACACTTGAAGTTGTATGCCCACTTCGGCGCGGGTAGTTCCCCCAAGTGGTACATTTAAATTGGACATATTGGCAAGCAGAGAAGCACATTTTTTTTAAATATCGAAAATTTTACACTGTCTATTACAAAGTCGAAACAAATTGCCTGTCAAATTTACTTTGCTTTTTAATAAGATTTTCTTTCTGTTTCTTAAAACTTCGCTGTCAGCTAAAATGAGAAATTACAACAACAACAAAAGTTGGCTACCAATTTAGCGTGTGTATATGTGGCAGCTTTTCTTGCCACAGCTGACATGTCTGCTAGCTCATTTGTTGCACAGTTGCGCTGAGCTATTAGTGCGCCTGACTGCCACAGGCTGCAGCCAAGCCATTTTCCTTGCTTGACACACGTCAGCCTGCTTGTGGTATTTTTCGTTGTTGTTTGCCAAAGTTTAAGCAAGTTTTTCTTTTCTCTTTACTTTGCTGCTCGCTGGTTTGCTGGCTCACAACTCTAATGAAAATTCTATTAAAATCACATAAAATGACAGCGCATTGTGAAAAAGTTTGCTGGGACAACGTAGACAGACCCGCGGCAGCTGCGTCACTACGCATAATTCAGAACTTTTGTCATTGCTGTCAGTAAAGGGAAAACAACCAACTCTCCCCCTACCCCCCTCTTTGAAGCGCAACAAAATGATATGTTAAAGCGAAAATAATTGACCCGCATATGTCAGAGCTTGGAACTCATTTAGATTTGAAGCGCGGTGATAGCGTAGAAATTTATCTTAAATTAAGGCAGATTTGCGAAGAAATTTACAAAATTTATTCGTTTCAATTCTCAAAATTTAGCTATTTTTGCTATATTTTTGTGCTTAGATACTTTCAAATAGCAGCTCCAAGGAATCAAATGACGATTTTTAGTGCTTATATTTCTAATAAAATATTACGATTTAAAAAGGTTCTATACTCCGAAAAGAAAATTTTATATTCTAAACCAGAACTTGTGCATGTCTTTCTCAAGCTTTCTTTCGTTCAGCCTTCCAGAGCAAGAAAACTTTGTCACAGTCTGTCCTCTACATATTTAGGTATGTTTTTCAATTTATAAATGATTTAAAAAAATTTAATATCTGTCTGTATCGCCACCCAACAACAAGAATATTATTGCCGAAATTCTAACTTCGTAGATTCGTTTTCAATTTCGCAACGCAAAATGTTACTGAAATTGTTCAAATGCGTGTTAAATATAAAGTAAAGGAGAGCAGAACAACTGTCCATGGGGACGTATGAGCGACATTGAGTCGGCTTTCGCTGCATATACACAAAATTGTCAAACATATGTACATATATCACGTAGCAAAGAAATTAATTAAATTTTCCTTTGCTGTCGCTGCTGATGCTGCGCATGCAAAAGCGAATCCCAAAAGCACAAGGATCTTAACTTTTCAACGATTGCAGTCGCCAGGCAACGCTTAATAAACTTGACAGAAAGTTTGTCCACTTGTCAGGCGCACAATTTCACACGTACACACACAATCACATGCGAATACTTGCCAAAGTATGCTTGCTATTTTTATATAACTTAATTGTCTTTATTGTCTATCACATACACTCAGACATTCGTATAAATGGCAGCACATCCTGCAGTGGCAGAAAATTGATTAGCAAGCAAAAAATATTTAATCGTCGCATAGAAAATCCAGCAAAATAACGGAGCAATAGCGGAATATTTCGAACATCGTAAATAGAGTTTTATGAAGCAAACGATCCCCCTCAATGTGGGTGTGTGCTTGGCATGTTATGACTCATTTGCCTTATATGTGTGAGAGTTGTGGCGTGTGCAGGTAAATGTCGTTAAAGGGTCAATTTAGCAGCAACGCACACAAGCACACATGCGCATAATTGCGAGCGCCTGCTGTTCCTGTCCTCATAGTAATTGTGATGGTGGAACGCTTAAAGCTTCGTTATACTATATTCTTTTGAATTATCAGCGCATTGAAGCTGCTGGCTTCAGTGTGCACGACAAATGACTAAAGCTATAATTTGTGCAAAGGAATTCTATTTGATGCTATTTGAATGTGTATACAGCTTGCGCATGTACGATAATGCAGTTTGGAAAAGATTATGATAAATTTAGATAGTTTTTTTGTATTGTAGATCATAATTTTTTTTAAGCGTAAGCCGTTTAAATGTCTTAAAATTTTTTATCAAGCATACAAGTGAAATTTTAAAACAATGAGAAATTAGAAGGCGTATGAGTAATATTGAATTCAAAGTATGTAGCAGATTTTGGTAACTCATACGCCTCAGTGCACGCAAAGACATGAAAAAGCTTTTGGTGATTCTTAGCAAGTTTGGTAACATTTTCAAAAAATTATTAGAAGGAAAAGAATACATTTATAAGATGGCAAAAAAATATGTTGCGTATTTTGAGCTTCTAACTGCCATTAAATGAAATTTGTGCAGAATAGCTCTAAATAAGGTTTAGCAGTGAGAGTTTTAATTTTGAAACGAAGATATACAGCTTCTGAAAATCCCTTCTTGCTAACATTAATATAATTGGAATTTTGTTTAATATTTCCTAAGAGTATTTCATAATTTACAAATTCTTCAACTGCAGTTAACAATTCAAATTTGCGGTCGACTTGTGAAAAATGCAATATCCTGCAAACAAACAGGACCATACAAAAGCAACTAGAATTCTTTTTGCAGCTATTTTTAGAATTTCAGTTTGCATTTTATGTCGGAATTCACATCTAAAATTAAAATCTATTGCAAGGGAAAAATGTTTTCGACTGCAGAGCTGTTTGGCACAGGTGCCTCTGAGCCACTGTAGCATTTCAACTACACAGCTCTTAGCAGCAAACTGTAATGGAATTCAACGTTGTTGTTCTTATTTTCAACAGCTTTTTTTCATGCTAGGAAATGATTTTCTCTGGCATGCCAGCACTTAACTACGTGTCTGCTGTGGCAGCTGTTTTGTGGTGTGCTAGTCTGTAAGTGAGCGTGTAGGTGGGAGCAGAGCAGCTAGTGTAGAGGATGTGTTTTTTTTATTAGTTAAAAACAGGATATTAGATAGTAGCTGAATCCCTCCCTCTCCTTCAATTGCAGTTCTGCCAGTAATTGCCGAAGTGTGGCAGCTGCAACTGAAATTCCCTCTCTTGAAAATACGTTTATACTAATTAAATTTGAATTTTTTATGGGTTTTTGAGCATAGCACAAATTATTATTTTTTTAGTTTAACCACATTATTCTTTTCATATTCTAAAATTCGTACAAAACTTCTCTTTCAAACGTAAAAAATCAATTTGAAAATTCTAAGGTAAAATCATTTCTCAAAGTTACAAGCGTTTAAAATTTACAAAAATTCGTGTCGTGTTCGACGGATATCTCAATTTGTGAATTTACATAAATAAATTGCCAACATGCTGTGGTTAGATAAGACACACATGCGGGTGTGCCACTACATGCACATGTAAATGAACTTCATTTCACAGAAACGCAGACACGCAGACACGCACACTCAACATGCAGATACACCCCCATATACAAGTACGCCCACGCACAGCCAGCGCGTGAAGAGGCCATCGACATTGTGTTGTTTGCTGCATATTTCATAAACAAGCTGTCAGACAGACACAACAACAACAACAACAGCCACAGCCCTTAATTGTAAATTCCTAATTTTACGCCGCGCAGAATTAATGCGAAATATGCGAACAGCGCTTGCAAAGTTTCACAGTGCATATTAAATTCAACAAGATCTCGCTGATACGCACTTGGCTTAAAATAGTTTAGACTGACAGTTCATTAAAGACAGCACAAGCTAATGTTAAAGGTTGCGCATACGCCCCGCAGGCGAGAGCAGCTTTGCATGAAGTATGAAATTTATAGCTGATTGGCAGCTAATTAAGTTATTTGTGTGTGTGCGTTGTATAAAAATAAGTATATGTTTAGTGTCGTTATAAATTGTTTGAAGCAGAGTCTTCAGCGTACAATTATTATTGACTTTTTTGCTTTAGCGCAAAGTCAACATACAATTTTATAAGTTGTATCAAATGATGTACTTTAGTTAATTTCAAATTTCATTGAATATCACTTAAAGAGCATTTTTTTAGCGGAACTTCTTTTGAAAGTTAGAGTTCTATTGAGACTTCGTTGTTCGGGGTCTAATAGTATGCCTTTCAAGACGGCACTGTGCATTTGTATAAAGTTCGTTCTGCAGCTGAGCCTTGGCTGTATTGAAATTCTATACAAATTGCTTTGAACAATTAATTTCGTCTTGGGACTGTCAGCTGTTTTAGCAGAGCTCGCCACTTTTAAGTGGTATAATTTTGAGGCTCACTGTAAGATTCCATGCGGAATACACACACACATGCACAAATATTTGGCGTATTTGTGGCACGTCATAAATTAAAGCAACTTTATGCATATGTGTGTGTGTGTGTGTGTTCTACGCGCGTCAAGAGCACACAGCTTTCTGTGCTGAGTAACACGCTTTTGGCGCACGCCTACGCACGCTGCCACGTCTGGGCGTGCACAACACGCACATCAGCTGCAGTGCTATCAATGTCGTTGTTCTCATCGTCCTAGTCGTCCTTGTTGTCGTCGTCAGCGTGTCATTGGCAAAACTGGCTGCGCAAAAATGTAAGCGGAATTTCAACAAATTATGCGCTAAATTGCGTTGCCACAGCGGCGATTGCAATACTGCCACAGCAGCTAACTTTTCAGGTATGTGTGTGTGTGTGTGCTGAAGTTTTGCATACTTTTTATTTTTGAAATTTTCGTTTTGTTTTTTGTCGTTGTAGCCCAAGCTGTCAAGGCACATGTGCACTTGGCGCTGTTGTTCATCTGTCTGACTGTGTGCCGCTTGTGGCAGTGTATAAATTTATGCATATTTGTGTGTGTGTTTATGTGTGTGTAGGCGCAAGTGTTGTGTACATGACACCAATGCAAGATACTCTGCATGCAAGTGGCGCAGCTCCTTGCCTACTGCATTTGTATATAAGCTAAAAACTAAGGCAGCAGAACGAAAGAAAAGACAGCTGCAGAAGCTGCAAAAAAGTAACTGTACAAGTGAGTAGACAATAGCTAAAGAAAATCAATGCTAGTCAGCTCTTGAAGTAAACAGAATAAATTAACATTGGAAAAAATAAATGAACAATTGGTTCAGTAAAATTTTTGTTGCTATTGAAAATAGTGATCAAAAATTTCATAAAAATATTCGATTTTTCTTTTTGCCCTTTTTGCGCGCTAATCGTACTTTACAATGTCATGAACAACTACCGTCTGGAATCCATATTTACAAACATTAACTCACTAAGAATCAGCAGTCCTTAAACATGTTAAATTTTTTGTTATGTGTAAAATGTAAAAATATTTTAAATCTTAGTGCTTTTATGACCAGTCAAAATTCGTTGGAAATTGGTAAATCTTGTTTGCCTATTCGGAAACCAGTTTGACTCGAATCGTTCTGAAAATGTGACTTACTTTTTTGATAAAAAGCTAAAATGATTAAGCCACGAGGCATTATGAATTTTGTGCAATTAATAACATTTTTTGAGGGCTACTTTCTGCATTATTTTTTTCTTTAAATGACAGCAATATCTTGCTTAATTATATTTACACCAACAATTGGCTGTTTGAAAAACTGCAACAATTACAAGCTTATAATAAATACAAAGAATACAGCCAGCTTAAAACAACAGCATCATAAAATATATCGCCTTTACACACAAGCAGAAACAGAATACAACGAAAGCCTGCCATAAAAGTAATTCTTAAAGAAACCAACAGCTATTTCCTGATAATACACGCTGTCATGCACATACATATGTGTGTGTGTGTGTGTCAAACATATTTTAGCATTTGAGCTGTCGAGCCAGCCAGCACCTTTATTATTAACATAATTCTGCATTATGTCCTGAGCAGGACATACTAGTATACGCGCCTCGCTGGCTCAAAAGAGTACACTTTGCTACACATTCCTCTTCTCTGATTTCGCTCTAAGAAATTGTAATATATATGTAGATAAAGTGACGCTCTGCAGCTCATTTATACCTGACAGAAACAACGCGTGCAAATTATATGCGCATTTTAAGTGACTTTCGGCAACAGAACTGAGCTGAACTTCACTTCACTCCACTGAACGAACATAACAGCAGACAATCTCACCCTAAAGCACTGGGGAGCAATGGAGACTGAAGCCAGCTGAAGCAACAGCAGTGAGCGGTTAACAGGGATGGCGGCAGCTGAGACAGCCACAGCAGAAACAATTGAGAGCACACTTGAGCAGAAAATGAGGTATCGAAAGCGGCAATGGCAGTGGTTTCTGATGCTGTTGTTGTCGCTGTTGTTGTTGTTTATTGTTGCTCTGACAGCGGAAAAACTGTGGTTTATGCGCTGCCACACAACAATAAATACAAATTAGTCACGCTCGCAGCAGGCTACAAATCGCTCGTTCCTGCTGCAAAGCTTTGTTAAGGATACGCACACTGTTAAGCATTATTTAAAAGTGAAATATGTATGTCAGTGAGATGCAATTTAAGAAAATCTTAAAGGATATCATTGACAATAAAATTTCTTTGATATGTTTAAACATTGGTTAAGTTCTCCTTGATTGCTATTCAAATATGATATACTATTTAAGTCAATAACGAGCTCAAAATCGATATCAAAATAAATTCAATTCCGACATATATTCATATTTATAAATGCAATTTTCTTAAATAAAACGTTCATCGAGGCATATAACTTGACAATATAGAGTTCACACATGTAGTTTGATAATATAGAAATAAGATTATAGTACAAAAAAATGTGAATTTAGTAATTGCGGTTTTAAATTTGAACAAAATAGCTACATTTGTCTTATAAGAATAACTGACAAGCAACCTAATAGAAATGATTTAAAATGTTTTAATTAAGTTATATGAGCGAGTTTTTTAGTATGCACTTCTTGTGAATAATACACATTGTATGGGCAGCATGACGTATGAGCAATTTAGCTATAATACGACTTTAAATATATAATTATGTAAATAAAGAGTAGCGCGTATTTGGCAACTTCTTTTTCGAACTCGAGTACGTCGCCATATTAATGAATGTGCACACCACTCACAAAGCGGTCTGGCAACAGTTAAGTCATAATGATAAACGATATGAAGAGGGAGTGAAGAGGGAGTTGCCATATGATCTTATATAGCTGTATGGTCTTAGTTTAACTATATACACGCTTGAGCATTTCAGCACTTTCTCAGCTGAATTAAATATTTTTATCATGAAAGTAATGAATGTGCTTAAAAGCTAAAGCAGCTTAAAAGAGAAATCCTCCTTCTTATGGAATATTGGGTTAGTAAGAAACTAGTATGTATGTAGGTAGTTGAATGCATTGCTTACAACACTCCGACTCATCGGATTTATCGCGACAATCGGGATCGCCGTCGCATAGCCAGCTGCGCGGTATGCATTGCTCGCCATTTTTGCATTTAACTTCGAAATTTGCGCAGTAATTCACTGTGAATATTAGCGAAGGTGTAAAGTGCATGAGTGCAAAGTGTAGGTATGAGTACAATATTAAGTGGCAGTAGTGTAAGTGTTTTTCTTTCTTTTTTGTTTGATTTTGTTATTTAGATACAAAATTTTTGTTTCATTTGTTTGCTTTGAAATGTTTGGCAAATTGCTTGTCGAATGTGTAAAACGGAATGCTTTTCTGTAGTATTTTTTGTGAAATGTTTGTAAATTTTTTGAGCGTTTTTCTCTTAAAAAGTAGCAGCTGAATACTTACTGCACAGTGCTGGTAACTCATCAGAACCATCCGCACAATCGCTCTCCTGATCGCAACGCCATTTATTTGGTATGCAATTGCCATTGCTGCATCTGAACTGTTCTATGCCACAGGTGGTTTCTGTAAATGGAAAAATAAGCATACATTAATTAGCAATCTTTATTAAAAAAATATAAAATTTAATTTCAGCAATTCAGTGGCCACAAACCATAATTGCCTAACTTAAGTTAGAGCAAAATTGAGTTATAAATGTCATCGTGTTCAGCGTGCCCAAATCTATAAGCAAATTAATTTGTCATGTTTGCATCCCTTTTAGGACGACAACTATCCATCTAAAGCCTAATCTCTTTTATATACATTGAAAATATAGTTGAAAAACTTAGACTTAGACGGTTATGACTTGTTCTGACCACAGAATTCATTGCTTTCAGTGCGCATCTCAGCCAGCTCTTGTGTTTGCCCACAGCCGCCCGCATTGTAGCAAAAATATAAATCACGCGCTTCTTAAGTTGCTGCTGGCGAGCTTATTTATTGCTGTCAGTTGGGCGGCACCTTTTTTCTTAGGCTTCCCTCGTGCGCCTCTTAAATTAACGCACATTTTAGCACATTTAGCGCTTGATGCCCTTCTTTATTTCGTCCATTAAATGCGCCTAATTAAAGCCCATTTAAAGCGCCGCCGGTGCTGCCACTACACAGCAGCCGCTCACAGCCGCGGGGCCTCCGCCGAACGCCGCCTTCCAAGGCACACGTCTCCATGGCGTTAAATTAAGAATTAAGGTTGCGCATACGCCTCGTTGTGCGTGCACTCGCGCGCGCGCCCTCTCCCTATTTAATTTGTTTGGGTTCGTTATTTTGCGTCGTTTTTTGTGTACTTCTGGTACTTTATCTTGCTCTACTGCCTAATATGATTTGAAATGATGACAGGCAATAAATTCTGCTACGCCATTCGGGTAGTGTACTAGCGCATAAGTTTGGTCCATTTCAGACGAGCAGCTGCAATTTTTTTGTCCAAACTAAGTAGAAGAGATTACCTTGCCTGCATTTTACGTTCAATTAGACGAAACTAACTGCCGCTAGTGCTGCACTAAAATCTTCAAATTTAATACATTTTAATTTGCAGCTTCCCATACTTTCGCACAAGAAAGCTACAAACAAAATGAACTGCCACTACGTGACACTTAAGTGAATGTGTGTGCCAGGCCCTGTAGTCTTGTCTTTAACTATGGCATGACATGAGCGTGGTTGAGGGCGAGTCTGTGAGGATCTCTTATGATATGTTACTCGCAAAATTTTACTCATTGATTGGAGTGCGAAAGAATATAGTTTCGAAAAAAGAATAAATTTTTGTACTTTTTTTGAATGTAATGCTTTAAATACCAAAAAAAATATATACACATTTATATTTGCAACAAACTGAAAACATTTCATAGAACTTCTTCCACTTGATCCCTCCACCAAATCTATACATAACTAGTCTGGTACGTACATATATATATGAGACCAAGGAATAAAGACCCCAAATTAGAAAAAAATTGGGCATATCTAACATGACAAAATGTTTCCAAAAATATGTACAAAGCCTTGTAATTTCTACGTGTGTCGAGAAAAAAATTGCATACTTTGGTCCTAATTGACACATGAAAATAATTCTATTCATAAGTTCAAGTTCTTTGGCAAAAGGAAGGAAAAACAGAGACCTTTCCGGTACTTCGAATGTTCCAACTAAAATTGATGTCGGTTGTGCTACAATATATTTTTAATTATTGTTGTTTGCTATATTTGAGCAATTTAAGCATTTTATCATCATGACATTTACAATTTATAAGATATTTGCCATTGAAATAGGAAAGGGGCGCTGAAGCCAGTGGCGCGGAGGCATCTCAAAACGGCACTGCTTTCTACGTGCATATGTGTGTGTGTGTGTATGTTTGCGAGCGCTTGCAAATGCTTCACCTTTGCTGGCGTGCTTTCGTCATTACAAACGCATAAAATAAACTTTTATTACACGAAACTAAAATACTTTATATCCGCCGAGATGGCAGCCACTGCCTGTCCGCAGGCGGGATAACAGCAACGACAGTCAACTATTTACTTTGCAAATAAGTACATTCGCCTGCTCCCCTCTTATTTATACAGGATTTAGTGCCGTCGTGTAGCGTCGTAAATGCGCATCACCTTCCGCCTGACACCCAGCCACTGTCAAAGCGACCGCAGCAGCGTTCTATGTTTGTGTGTGTGGGGGTTTAAGCTCGTACTTTGCTGCCAGTGCGTCGTTGTCTACCTTCAGGCGCTGTGCGCTCAGCTCTGGGTGAGTGCTCAAAAGCGTTACTTTGTAGGTAAATACGAGCGTGTAAGTCCCATTCGTCGAACGTGATGCGCATTTTGGCAGCGCCCCATCATCAAGTGAGGGTACTTGGCGTTGGCGATTTTGTTTAAGTCAAATTAAGCTCAGCACTGCTGTGCGTGTGTGTGTGAGTGTGCGTGTGAGAAGCGACCCAGTGGACAAATTATGCGCAATTGTCCTTTACTATGCTGTTGCTATTCTTTGAGCAGCATTTCGAAGCTTGAGTTGCACAAGCATGAAAGTGAGTGAGAACTATTCAAAGTTCTCTCAAAAATTTTAAGACAACCAAAAAACAATTTTTGCAGGAAAAATTAAGAAAGAATATATTCAGCTATATACTAAGCATGAAAAACCAGGGGTTGTACCATCGAAAGAAATCGACTTTCAAACCTATAGCAGTCAAGTTAGCAAAAGCGTATGGCTTTCCAGTTCTAGATTCTGTTTGCAATACTGAGACAAACATTTCTACATTATACTTCTTTTATTTCATAATCATTTATAAAAAATTCTCAAGTTTCTTCGATTTCTCGCTCAATAAAATCTCAATTCTCTTCAATTTCTCGTTTATTATTTATTTTCTATGCGAAGTTCACATTCGTCTTCGATTTTACTGAAGAAACGAAAAGCTTATCTTCGAATATAAATACGTGCTTATATTTATAGAAAGAACGAAGTGAAAGTTGTCTTGTATTTTTGCCAGTTAAGGCAAAATTCAACTGTGACAGACTCGAAGTTTTCCTGCTGGGTTTGCGTTCCGTTGGGATGCTCTCCATTTGTATGCCGCTTGCATTTTTAATGAAGGTTTCGCCTTACGTATCTTTTTGCGTTTTATATTTAATGACTCTGCGCTTTTGCGTAGCGCCAGCGAAAATTTCGTTTCGGCTTATTTCACCAGACGTAAGGATTGCTGCCATCCTTGAATTGTCTGAAATATAGTTCCGCTTTAATGAGCTTTAATATGTACGTGAACTCCTGCTTTTCATGCATTTCAATTATGCGATTTATAAATGTCAGCATATGATTTTAGCTTTTTTTGTGGTTGTTATAATTATGTGCTGTGTCTGACATTTATTGAAGTTATGTTTGTAAGCCCCAAAAGCTCACCTTTGTCTGTCAAATGTAACCCTGAAATATTTAGAGACAAAAAGCGCAATGGGTTGACTCAAAAACGTGACGCCATTAAAAATTTATGTATATTTTTTATAAAAAGCAACAAGGCCTTTTTCGTGAGATAAAGTTTAATTTTCCCTTTCTTTTGTTGTTTAATTTTTTGCTGCTTCTTTTAAGCCTTTCCCTTTTATATGCTTTCGTTTTTGAGGATTAGTTGCTAAGCCCACACGTTGAACAAACTATGGCTGTTTTATTTAAATTAAGAATTAATGCTTGTATTTTATATCTATTTGAAGTTAGCAGCAGCATACGCATATTAATTTAGAGCGTGTATTCTTTTTTGATAAAAAAAACTATATTGAAGCAGCTCCTACTGTGTTCCTGCCCCGCCATCGCTAGGACTCGTCTGACTTGTTTAGGACCGCCTATCTTTTCAGGGCTCGAACAGATCTCGAAACTAGGTAACAAGCCTCTTTGGAAATTTGTGAAACACACCCAAATTCTGATAGATCAATACTTTGACCACTTCTAAACGGACCTCTAACTGGCATCGCGAAGCACCTAACAGGGTCAACGAGCGACCTTGTTTTAGGCAGCCAGCTTAACTTAACCTAACCTATATTGCTGTAGATTACTACAGCTTGCTTTAGTTCATTTTAGATAACTTTTTTATATAATTTTAGTATATATTAAATTGCATTAAATTTCCTTAGAAATTTTCTTATCTAAATTGACCATGGATTTACTTGAATTATAAAAATTTATGAATTTCAAAATTATGTTCAAAACTGCTACAGCTATAAAAAATCTAACTGAAAATCAGTCAAATTAAACGCCCCCACATTTCCACATTTGTATTTGCATATTTCGATACACACACCATTGCAACTACAACAACTTACAACAGAACGAGCTCAATGCGGTGTGAACAAAAGCAGGATCAATGCGATACACTGCACTGCGAAGTGAGTGGGCATTGTGGGAGGTGGAAAAAAAGCAAGTGTAGCCAGAGCAAGTAAGGCGAGGTGTTAGACTAGAGCTCGACTACATGCTACGAAAATGCGCAGCAACAACAAACAAATCCCATTTGCCTGGCATTGGCAACAATTGAAGCGCAAAATGGGATATTCTGCATAGGTTTTTACAACGCACACAGCTGTTGCTAACACAAATACACTAGCAAAAATAAGTTAGTAATGTCAATTATCAGAAATTTTGTTATAATAAGCAAAAAGTTAGTTAAAGAAAAGGCTACTTATGAATTCATTGACATGTCTAAACATTCTTCTATTTTGCAATTATTAACTTTAATCAAATTGAAAAAATTGAAAAAACTTGTCCAAATAGACATTATGCTGCTGTTGTAACAGCATACTTTTTTTTTGGTGTATGACACAACAACAACAACACACGAAAACAAACTCACACTTGCTGCTGCGAATAGCATTGCTGCCTGGCAACATTTGCCTGTATTTGTTTCGGCAATATACTCTTTATTACAATTGACTGACTTTTTGATATTTTCTCAAAAGTAATTGGCAACACTGGCAGCATGTACTATACATATACGCTCGTCTGGCTGCAGTGCAGTTAGAGCTGTGTGTAGCTACATATATATATGTGTGCGAGTGTTTGTGCGTATGCTGCTGGTATTGCAGGGAATTAAATGTTGTTTACAACTTATTTGCACACAAGATACTTGTAAGTTAAATAGCAACAACAATTTCGCAGACGATATGTGCCAAAGCTATGGCAGTACATGGCGGCGCCAGCAGAATATTGCTATGAGAAATATTTTGCAGAATTGTGTCAGTCAGTTAGTCTGCCGATTCATGTGTGTGTGTGTGTGTGTGTGTGTGTGTGTGTGTGTGTGTGTATGCATGCATCTGTGTGATTTGTTGTTGTGTTGTGTTTTGCTGCGAAATGTAACGCAATAAATAACAAGAGCAAATGTTTATTTTAGTTTAATCGAAAAGGTGCGGAGGGGTGAGAGGGTAGGGCATGCGAAGTATGTCGAGAAGGCGTTACATGTGCTATGCATGTCTGTGTAAATGAATATTGTAACAGCGCTCAGCATGAATATCTTCAAATCGAGCAGTAGAGAAGGACTGCCGTAAGCGCGGTGAAGAGCAAGAATTACAATGGAAGCGATGCTACAAATTGAAGTAAATATTTTGCAGACAGCCTGCCTATAAATAATTCACACTTTAATTGGGGCACTGGCCTGGCTGGAAGGGATGAGCACAGCGCAAAAGCACATTGGAGCCTAAACGTCGATTGATCAAGTAATCCAATCGCACTTAAGCGCATTTAGAGTAGATACAATTTTGGGCAGGTAAGTGATGCTAATTGATAAAAACCGTCTACAGTATTGCTCAAATATATTGCAAAAATTATTGATTACATTAAAATTTTGTAATTTGAATTTTGAACCAAGTATAATCAGATTTGAACATTTTTTTGACAACTTCAAATAAATAATTTTCTCATGAATTACGCTAATTTAAGGTCGCATATTTTAAACTGAAGCACAAATTGGCATCTCATATAAATCAGCACAATTATTTAAGTATATTTAGAAACAAGCTTGTAAATTTGAGCAACAATTTTCGAATAATCAAAAGAATTTGTCAGAAAAACGAAAGAATGGTGCTTGCAAATTTAGCAATGATATCTTCAAAAAGATTTTTCTTACAAAAAATATGCCATACGAATTTCATATTCGTTTTATAGAAAACTTTTTCAGTTAAAAGATTCGAATATTATAATATCAATAAGTGTTCATAGTAGAAAGCCTGTATCTAGAATGTGCACATTATGTGATATAGTGTATTGCTCCGTAGAATTTTTAGAAGCTATTTAAGCTGCATATAATATAATCATAGCAATCGACTTGTTAAGAAATTTCAATACATCAAAATTTCCCACTTTTATTTGTTGCTTCTTCATAAGTACATACTTTTAACAGCTCTGAACAACTTAAAGCAGCTGTATAATAATTGATAGCATTCATTGTAGTCTACATGTCAAACTAAAGATCAATTGTTATGATATTTTCTACATGCTAAAATCATACCTAAATTTATAATTAATAGCATCAAATCGTATAATGTTAATTGCATAATAGTGCTTGTAAGCTGCCAGGCCGATAAAGCTCACCAGCGAGTATTCGGACAAGTGTGCCACTAATATGGGAAGCCATGTAGAGGTTTAATTTTTGGCATGTCTGCTTGTGTTATATTAGTTTAATTGCAATTAAAATTACAATAGCATGCAATTACATTGTATACGTAAATACAGCAGTGTTAGTGTTAATGCCACTGAAATGGATTGCTTGCTCTAATTATCCTTAATGAATGTATTTGCCTGCGTGCTCGTATATTTAGTGAGTGTGATCAAATTTCGTGTAAAGCGCTTTGCGTATATATATATATATATGTATATGTATATGTATATGTATATATGTAACAATGAAGTTCCCAACTTCTTCATTTCCACTAAGTAATTAATATTTTTCTTAAACGAAGATCATGATTTTATAAAGTTTTTTGATTCCTTGATTTATTTTAAATTAAAACATCAAATATTAAATTACAAAATTAATGCTATTTTACAATTGCTATGACACTTTTATTGTTTTGTTAAGATGACATTCGACAGCCTACAAAAGATGCGGAAATTATTTTATTTGCCTTTTTGAACGCCAATGTGTAATAATAAAAATTGTGCTATTAATAATATTGTAATTTTGATAATGAATTAAATGCTGCCAGCGCAACAGCGTCTATTTACAACAGCGAGCAGTTCATTTGCGTTCAGGAAGGCTGCCCTCTGCCGCCATATTCGCAGCTCCACTCACGCCATGCCAAATATCACGTTGCGCCGCCAACGTGCCGAGTGCTTATCAGCAGCATTCGCAATCCTACGTCAAAATCATTAGCCTTTGTTGGCAGTGGGAATTTCCAGCATGTGAATTTCAAGAACTTCAGGAAATTACGGAAGTTCGATTAAAATAAAGCGACCTCTAAAAGCTAGACAGCAATCCAAAGCGAGCGTGTAAGTGTGCTTGTGTGAGATATTGGTCGATCTAAAGCGAAACAGTAATGCCACGCAATTGTTAATTTATGCATGTGGGTGCATAGTATATGCCAAAATAAACACACACACACACATGCATTTATGCCTATCAGTGGCATGCAACAGGCGTTTCATGCAAAACATATGTACACACACACGCAGATCAGCGCTACGGAAAATTATTGAATGAATGCTTTGGCACATTTCATGAATATTTAATTGAAATTCGCATAAAATTTTCCGTAGAACGGTAAATGTAATTACTCAGTAAGGCGGAAATGCATGCATACATACATACACCCACACAGCACTTGCTTTGATAATACAACAACATTTGAGTCATGATTGGCCAAATTCTTGCATACGCCAAATTCATGTGTATGTGGGTGTGTGCGTTGGCCTTTGCTCAGTTGCGCTTGTTATGCGCTTGAATTGGAATGCCGAAATTTAAAAAACGAACATTTCTGCTCTGTGCCCATCGACCGGAAATATTCCAATCAATGCATAATTTATGAAATGCATTTGCGGCGATGGCCATGGCAACTCTGCAGCAATCAACAGCAAAAATATTGACGCATGTCAATTACAATAAGAGAAATAAATTATGAAATTGTTAGAAAAGCTGACTGAAAAGTTTATTAGCCTGACTGTATGCATAAAATGAATCTAATTAATTTTTATATAAGCTATTAAAATGTTCTCTCTAACATTTTGAACTCATATTACAAGTGTTGATTTAAGAGATATTTCACACTAGCCAAGGAAAAAACTAATAAATACAAATGCAAACAAAGAGCTTCAGTTAAAATTCAAAGCTTTAAGAAAGAATCAAATTGATTTTTTTTCAATGGCACATTTGAGAGAGAGAGAGAGAGAATGTATGAAAGTGCAAATGTTTACTAGAAAATTTGCATACAAGATTGTTCTCTTCTAATGTGCATAGCCCATTTTGCATGCCAGCAACGCAGCAGCAAAATGGCGCTAAAAACTGTGGAAAACTGAAAACTGCAAAACTTTAAAAAAGTTCAAACTGCCAAAGCAAAAAATGCAACTTAATTTCCCTCAGGCAAAAACAAGAGAAGAGTGCAGCGAAGAAGAAACGAGCTGTGACTGCAGACAGGCGGCAAGCAAATGACAACTCAGCAGAAGTGCATAAAGAGACACACAGACGCACAGTCAAGTGCTGGCAGCCAACAACAACAACAACAGTAACAGCGGCAATAAAAACAAGCATAAGGATGAAGCAAGAAGGAAGGAAGCATGAGCGAGAACAAACCCCAAAAAGGGCAAACACATTAAAGTAGCGAGCGGCGCCTTCCACAATGCCTCCCGCAACAACTCGAGCGGAAGCAACTACTCCCCGATGCACACTTGTAAGCGCGCAGCGGAGGAAGGGACGAACACACCACGCTTAGCACGTCGCTATCTTTTGCCCGGCATCTTTCACCCCTTCAGATGCTACATTTTTGCTAGTCTGCCAGCTCGCAGATAAGCCAAAGTTGCGCATTTTGCACCTGCGAGAGAGACCTTTGCGAAATTTCCGCAGCTGCGGCAGTTAAAGCGGCAATTGCCGGGCAGCTTTTAATTAATGTTGCGTTAAATGCGAGTTGCATGCTGCGACAGCAGTTAATCATGGCCGGGCGGACGACGCATACAAAGTGCTCTGCTACAATCTACCAAAAGTGTGGAATTTTTCTGAGAGAATAAGATTTCAAGCGAGCCTTCCTTAATGCTTTGTGATAGTTGGAAAATTAAGTCATTGTTGACAGAAATTTGTAAAATTCTTTAGAAAAACGTACTCTAAAATAAAGTAGGTACTAAGCAACCACTTAAAGTAATTCAACTAATATTAATAGCGGCTTAAGAGAGTCAACATAGCAATTGCCTAAATTTATAAGCACTATTCACAATCTGGTGCATTTGAGATTGCAAATTTGTGCTATAGTAAATCTTTGCCATCAATTGTGAGCGCTTTCATTTGCAATACTTGTTGAAAACACAAAATTCATAGCTGATTTGTAAAAAGGAAAATAATTTTTACAATTTGAATTTTGGCTTCAGATCCCTTATAATCTTTAGATTATGTCGAAAGAAAGCTTTAAAGAACAATTAGTGGGCTCTTTCTCGTGCTTTCTTTTTCTTATTCTAAACTGATTTTAAACATTTCGGTTCGCTCTTCTTTTTGTTCTCTCTCTTGCTGTTTTTCATCGGCTCTCAATTCAGTATTGTATTCTCATAGTAAATTTGAACTATGTTGCAATTTTGCAAAACATTTGCAAGTGCAACTGTGTATATTTTATTATTGTATACTAAAAATATGCTCTACCATTTTGCAAATGCAACGATGCAAGACCATTTGCACAAGTTTGTGAATAGGGCTATTGTAATGATTCTTTGAAAAGATTACTATATTTTGTGCTTCCAAGGAAAATAATATGCTTCCAACTAAATCCCAGCTCTTCTGAGATCTTCATTTAGCTGTAATTGAAGTGTTGCCTTCAGCCTGTACTCCTGCAACAAATCCAGCACATCATAAGAAATGCTGTCATAATTTATATGCAAATGCTGTTGTTATTATTCCCCTCATTTTTACATTTTTCCTTGGAAACTAAAATCGCTGGCGGTAAATGTACAATTGACTTTTAATTGAATTATAATTTAAGGCGCAATTTCTTAAAAAAGAAAATCTTCAACAAAACAGCCCGCAAGGCAATCAAATAAACATGCTAAACATGCTGACAATGTACAAACAGATGAAAGCAAGCGAAAAACTTTTTCCGAACGACTCAATGCCAAGGCAGGAAATTCAACAAAAAAGCAGACTTAGCCTGGAATTTGCCAGAGTGCTCACAAAGTTTAGGAGCGCAAGTTTGAGCTCGCGTAAACTGTAAGTTTATTTTTTATTTAAAGTATTTGTAAGAGTATTTTCAACAAATACCAAAACAAAGGGAAGCTGGAACTTATTTTAAAATATTTGTTTGTTCAACAGATCAAATTTCGGTTTCAACTCTCGTGGAAATTCAATGGAAATGCAGTGTACCTACTTATGCGATTTCTTACAAATCCAATTAAGCAATTATATAAAAACTTTATTGAAAAATTTAAAATGAAGCGGAAATGTGGCAAACATTTCATTAAGTAGTTGCTGAAGTAAAATCTTAGCAAAATTTCTTGCATCTGTCCGAACGTTGAGAATATTCATTGCTCCATGGTATTTAATATGGTAATAATAAGATGTATTATAAATTTCAGTAATTGCCAAGTCTAACAAGTTATGCACTTTTAGTTTCAAATGGAAAATGATAATAATTTAGCATCACTAAGCCGTGAATTTGCCAAGTGAAAGTGTTTCCTGAGATTTTGGTAACCTCAAAGATGGCAAGAAATAAGCTATACAATTTGAGTAAATTTTCGATCTTTAAAAGTGAAAAACTTTATAATTGATTAGGAAAATATTTTGCTAGCTTAGCCTTCAAATTGTTTGAATTGATGAATTGTTAAGTGCCAAACAAAAGTCTTCCATGAATGGCAGCAAAAGTGCAAAGAAAGTTTTAAAAAAATATTTTCTTATAATTATAATTCAATCAAAAAGTCAATTGTTCTGCTACCAAGTCTCTTGTGTCAAAAAGTCGACATTGCAACAAAGCAACAAGGATGCTTGCACACACACATACACACATTCATCTCTGCTATGCACACACACACACAGAAACAGCATGCAATCGTGTCTATTAATGTCAAGCAGAACACAACAAATAAACACAATTGCATAACCCAACAAGCCCGTGGCGCCTTTCGCCTGTTGCCTTGTCTCTGTCTCAAAGCTTTTATTGTCTTGTTGTCTTGTTGCTTTGTTGTTATTGCTGTTTGTATCCGGCGGACACAACTTGAAATTGCATTTGCTGCTTTTTTTTCAAAGAGTTATTGTAGTGCTTGTTAGTGTTGTTGTTGTTGTTTCTGCTGCACCTAAAAGTGACACTAAAAATTATTTAAATTCCTTCCATCAACCTTGCTTTATTTTCTCACTTTTGTCTACACTGCTTTTTCCTCTTTACAGTCTCTTTCGGTAATTCTTTTGTCTATTTGTCTATCCCTTAGGTGCTTCGTGCTCTTATCTATTTCGGCATTCAGCTTTCAGCAAGTTTTGTCCTGCAGTTTGTTCTTTTGTTGCTAAACAATTCGTCCTTCAATATGAATTTCTTAAATTCATTCGCTCATCCATTGGTCCCTAAGTCGGTCCGTCTATTGCTCAGTCTGTCGTCTTCACCTTTCCCCTTACTCCTCTGTTCACCTTACTGCCCATTGCTTGTTCGTCCTATAATTTCGTCCGCTTCCTTCCCTCCTTGTGCTTTTCTGTTTATCTTCTATTCGTTGCGTCCATTATTGTCTCATTGGTTCTGCAAGCGCTTCTTTGGTTCGTCATTTCCTTCTTCTGCTATCTCTCCCTCCTACAATTATCTGTCCAACATTTCCCTACATTTCTTTCCACTTTCTTGGCTTTGCCAGTTCTTTTGCAGGTTTGTCTATTCTGCTATCGGTACATCCCTCAGTTTATTGGTCTGCCTGTGACTACATTCATCTTTTTGTCCTTCCATCCATTCATCCGGCCATCTGTCTCCATTCCTCTTTGTGTGCCCGACCGTATGACAGCACCTGCAGCCATCTGCGTTTGTCATTAGTGATTGAGTGTGACCGTTAGCCGCCGTCGCAATTTTTCCCAATGCTGCCACTTTCAAGTGTGTGTGTGTATGGGCTACTTTGTGTGCTTATTTGTGTTAACACACGAGATTTTCTCTTTGCTTGTTTATGCTTTTTCTCAAGTGTGGCGTCACTTGGCAAATTACGTCATTGCCGGTGCCTCTAAAATATTTTAAGGTATATAATAGCACACAGACACAAACTGGAAGATTCCACCATTAGCTGGCTTGCTGAATTAATATGTCGTTTTGACTAAGAATTTGCAAAAATATGCCCAAAAATATATATTTATAAGAATTAGTCATATTTTGCACTAAAAGCACAACTCCATCCACAAAAGAGTAAAATAATCCAAAGAAGATGTTTCATACTTTCGAAATAAATTTAGCTTCCTTGACATTATCCTGCAGAACAGGCATGCTTTCTGTAGCAGCAAGCAGGAGTTGAGGCAGAATCAAGTTGATACTTTGGTTGGTTTGGTATTTAAACCAACAAAGATTAAGTTCCCTCTCTCTTTCTCTCGTTTTAAGACTGCAGTTATTTTGCATGATTTTGCATGCCTGTTATATAAGTGCAGCGCACTCAAGGAAAGTTGAGCTGAAACTGCTTGGTTGGCTGTATGTACACACACACACATACATACAAACTTAATTTATGCGGTTTCGAATTTAAGAACATGCCATTACAGAAAGCACGAACGAATGGCCTAACGAAGGAGTGAAAGGACGAAGGGCAGACGTGCGCTGCTCAGCAGACTGTGAAATATAAAGCAGCAAGATGAACGGAATTCAGGTTGTCCTTAAAGGTTCAATGGTGATATTATTATTTCATAAAAAACCGGTTTTTTGCAATCTAAGGGCGATAAACCAATATTTTAATCAAAACAATTATTCTACCAATGCTTTTATTCTATGCAGGGGCGCTCATTGCATACGAACTTAAAACCGTGCAATATTAAATGATTATTTTTCAAGCGACATTTTGAGGATCTCGATGAGAATTGCTGCGAAAAAAGACTACATATTAAGACTACTCAAACTGTTGCTAAAAAATTAGAATTTTAAATTCTCTTTGATTTGTATTGAGCGCAAAATTGTCACTTATAAAATTGTTCTCCCTGCATTCAGTAAAATTTTTTTAAAAATGTATGCAGAGCTTTTTAATGAGGAACATCTGACTATCAGGGGTTATCACTATTATTTCGTATTAAGACCGAAGCATTTTCATTGAATTATGGATCACAAATAATCAAAGAAGAAGAGCTGCAAAAATATGAGCTCATGCCAAAATTTCCTACAGATTTTTGAACTAATTTGCACTCTTTTCCCTTTTTCCAATCTTTTTAGAAACAAAATAACTAAAATTTGAAATGGACTACAAAAATGCATTGCTCTATAAAAAATGTGAGTAAGCTCACAGGAATTTTCTGAAACACTCCACCAACTTCACATGCCTTCTCGCAGGAGTACCAAAAATCGGATAATTTTAGAGCGCTCACGTGCGGCGCTACTTGCCGCCGCGGCATGCCAGCACTTTTGTAGACTCACTTTTTATCTTTGCACTTTAGCGCCAACGTTTCACACCCCCAGTTCCCCTGGTCCCACAACCAACACACTTTTGCTCGCTTATGGAGGCCACTGAAGAGACAGCGCACGTGTGAACGCGTTCTCAGCCCAAATTTAAGTTCCTAATATGTGTGTGTGTGTGCTGCACTGCAAAATGGCAAAGGCTGCCACGCCCACATGCCAAAAAATTGCCAGCGCAAGAGAAATGTGCACGTTTTTCGCGCTTTACCCGTTTCCTTTTGCTTTTATCGGCCAGTAGCAGTTGTATATGTGTGTGCCTGTTTGTGCGTGTATCTATACAAATTTATATGTGTGTGTGTGTGTGTGTGTTTTACGGCCGCCAGTCGCTTTGATATGGCCAATGAATCTAATGTGATTTGCAAAGTGTGCGTGTATTGGTGTGATGCCTATCTATTTGTGCTGCTATGTTTAAGTATGAGCGTAGATTCGAGTGTGTGTGTGTGTGTGCTGTAATTTAATGCCTACACACGTTTTTACTCAATCATACTCTGCGGCTTTGCATTTGCCTACAGTCTACGGAAATTCACGCAAATTGACGCAATTTGGCAAGACTCGAAAATGTTGTTGCCGCTCCTCTGGTGGTTTGAGGTGAGTGAGGTGAGTCCTCCATGACGTGGCAAATGAGCTACATAAACGCAATGCAGCTAATAATCAACGTGTGGCATAATTAGCTATTGGCATTCATGCTGGCATTTGATACTCGCAATTTCAGTGATTGGCCAAATTTTGTTTACAAAATTAGTAAAACTCAAAGTTTTTCAAAGGCACATAAAGTAGTAACTATTGTGGTGAAAATCAATTGGTTTTACAAATCAGCTGAGTTCACTTTTTGCTAAATTATGTGCAAATTATAATTGCGTGTCTTTTTTATTTTAAGTAAGGCACAATTAGTTTGTGCACCAATTAAAAAGAGTACAGTCAATACCCGAGCTCATAGTCCAAACAACAATCGAAAATTGTAAAATTCAACTCAACCAACGCTTACCGCCAACCCAATTCGAGCAGGGTTATCAGAAAGAGATCAAGCACATACCTGCAAAGAAGATGAATACAGCCATTTATAAGAAATGTTATTTTTAAATATGTAAAAGATGAGTGCAAAAGCCGCTGCTGGCATTATCAGTGTGGCCGATAAATTACAATACGCTCAAAAATGTTGCAATGAGCCAATATTGGCGCCAGACGAATTTAAGCAGGAAGTCTCATTGCAGTTGACAGTAATTAAATTAAACCTCAACTCAAGCGGTGGCATACGCCCGCTCCCCTGCCTCTCCACACTCAAAAGAGACACGCACTTAGAGTAGTCTGCGCTCTGCCGTACGTCCTCGGCATCATGCCAACCCACGACATAATGAACGAAATGAGGTTTCACCACAGCAACGGCCGCAGAAAGTGCGCTTTAATTAAGAAAACTGTCAGCATTATGTCAAATCCCTTGGAGACAAAATTCTGAATCTCATTAGTGAGGCGCGTCGTCGTCATCGTCGTTGGCAACGCGGCCACAACAAAACTGCACATGCTACGGACAGACAGACATGCTACTTACACATTAAGTGGTAGGCGCGCCACGCCGACTGCAATCAGGGAACTCACCACAGCAGTAAAAGACGCCAACTTCTTTCTAATTAGTATGGCAGCCTCAAGTAATTAAAATAATATTAAATTTTGTTGCGCTTAGTTTGGAAGTGAGTATAAAACTCTATGCTTTGTGTCTCATTTTTGAGGCATGTATTTCTTTTTCTCTTCTCTTCATGTTTTGATAATATAAAGTAAAATGAAGTTATGAACATGCTAATATTGAGAGACTGCATCCAGAACCATACATAAAGCTGCCAAAACTTGGAATCCTTTGATTAAATTCCAGCCGGCAAAAATATTTTTTTTAAAGGACATCTTATTAGCCATCTTTATGGTAAAGTTCTTTAATTTGCAGCAATAGCATAAAAGGTTCTACATTTTGAGATTTTAATGACTCCAAGTTATTATTGGTCACGATTTGAATTGAGTGTAGTTAAATTTTGTAAAATTTCATTTAACACACACACACACGCATGTAAATATGTGCTTGTGTTTGTAGCATAATACAAAAAGTAGAAATGTTGTCATTTGTTTTAATGCATAATAACAGGCGCATGCGAATGGTTCATAAAATTGCTTCTGTGCTTGTTGTTGTTGTTGCTATCGAGTTGGACGCTAACGCTGCTTATCGTGCTCATGCTTGCTCGTTGCTCAAATGTGCGCATATGGCAACTCCTGCTGTAATTTGTAAGGCACATTACAATTGATGGCACTTTGGAGAACAACAATTGCAATTGCCGTGCGACTGTGGCTGCTGTTGCTGCTGCCATTCATTGTTGTTGTTGTTGTTGCTGTGGTTCTTGTCACGTTATATGGGCGAGCAATGGTGCCCACTAGCAACAGCCATCTCATATCGCTATCAATATATTTTTGTGGTCGTGCAGCGGCATGAGTTCCATCTCTTATTGCAAGAGTAATATATAGTAACGAGTATATATATATATGTATGTATGCGGGTATATATTTGAAGCACATGTGAAGAAAGCTGCCTTCATGGGCATCAGCTGCAAAATGTGGGACGATACTAAAGCTTATTGTTAAAAATACAATGCAATACAAATAGATTCAGCCATTTAAAAGTTTGTAATCAAAATTATTGGCTCAAAATATTGCCAGAACAGTACAAGCAATTTTAAAAGAAATATGGCTATTAGTTCTTAAAATTCAAAATATTACAATAATTTTAAAAATGCTTGAATTCATAATCTATTTTGATGCTTTTTTTCTTGTTTTGTCCAATTTGAAGTCTTATCTTAGGGATCAGAGCAGGCACTATTGATTCAGTATTAAATTTTTGGTAGTTGCTTCCATTTGGAAATGGAGTACCTAAAACTAAACTGCTACCCCGAATTAACTGTATTCCAAGTGATCGATTTTTTCTGTACAAAAACAATTTTTGCGCATCAGTAGTCTGTTATTCATATGTTAACAATAAATGATAAACGACTTCTTAATCTCTGTTCTTCAGCACGTTAAGAGGCAATTGTCCATTTGACTGATAATTAAATTTCTTTTTACTGAAATCATGCTGATCATTTTGCAAATCTGAGGGTTTTAGATGATGACAAGCAACATGGATGGTCTGTTCTCGTCACGTCTGTCTCCACTCCAGCAGCTGTAAAGTTGGAAGAGACAGAACACACACATCGAACTCTCTTGTTCAAACTTTGAATGTCAGAGGGTATTGTACGTGTCTCTGCCATTTCCAAAATATAAAAATTGTGCAATAGTCTGGAAACGAATTCTTAAGAGACGTTAACTGTGCTCAAACATCGGACGCTGCAGAACGTGCGTAAATTTGCAATTAAAGTACCGGAAAAAGAGCCAACAAATTCGCGATTGTCGCAATTATCCTATTAAGAAATTGAATTTATAGCTGAAATCGACAGGAACGACTCGAGGCTACCAAGTGTTGAAATGGGTTCAACCCAAGCGGCAGCTGGTAAGGGCAGATTGGTGGCGGAAGCCAACCAAGAACTCATTGAGATACAAAATGGCGCCACTGAATAGCGAAAATTCAATAAGAAAAAGCAGAAGCTGGCATAAAAGAGACCAACAGAAAGGTGGCCTATTAAAATGTAAACGAACTGTGAGAAGTGAAAAGCAATCGAAGCAGCACGCGGACGTGGACAAACGATGCTGAGAATGGGCGGAAGCGGATGGAAGGGATGTAGAGAATGGATGGGCGGAAAACATCAACGAGGCGAATGGGCACAAAATACGCCAAAAGTAGCAAATGCAGGAAATTCAATTCAGCTGTAAATGCAAAAAGGAAAATATCAAAAAAGAATGTGAAAAAAGGAAAATCTGAAGAAAGGAGTAGGAGGCAAGATGTGCACAGTTGGAAGGCCATGAAGCAGGCGGTGCAGGAAGACGAAATTGTAAAGGGCTGCGGCAGCAACACTGAAGGTAATAAATTAAATTGTTCGTTAGTTTAAGCCGCACACAAACACAAACAAACACACACAAATGCAGCGTTGCCAAAGGCATGCAAGCAAAAAAGCGCTTAGAATATATGAAAGGCATACAGCCGAGGGGAGGAATGCTGCGCTGTTGATATTTTGTAACTGTTAGCTTTTTGTTTACATTTTAAATAAAAGAAAATAAAAGAAAATAAAGGAAATTTCAGCGGTGGCAGAAGAAGAAGTAGTAGAAGCACACATTTTAAACATAATTAAAAAGGCAATAGCATACAAAATTAAAAAGAGTGAGAGTGAAAAGGAGGAGGGAAAGCCAAGAAACAGAACAAATAACATAAAACAATCATGATTCGGATATGCCAACAAAGAAGTTAGTTACAATAACTTGTTATCTTGTAACTTGGCTTTCATTTAAAAATAATAATCAAAGTAAGCCTCTTCTGCACTGCAATAAATCCAAAACTATATCAATTATGCCGGCTGTAGTGCTAGCCTTCAAGCTTTAGCAATTTTATTGAATTTAAGCATTCGCTTGGATTCGATGTTTCGTTCGACGTTCCTTGAAGGGTGACTGGCACCCCTCGGAATAGACAAAAAGATCTTGGCAAGATTTAACAACTAATTGCTTTAGTTTTACTGACTAAATGAACAATATCTATTACAAATTTGTAAATGCTAAAAATTTAAGATTTGCTGAGCATAACTAAAAATTTAGTAAAAAATGAGTCAAGTAGTCAAAATAGCAATTGTACTAATGCTGCAATTTTTCTGGGCTTAAAATATTGCTTTCTTTTTGCTTCGCTTCTGTACTAGATTCAAGATTAAAATTCGCACTTAATCACAGCGTTTTGACTTTGAAGTGTCTAACTTTTTGCTGTGCTTTTTTGGGCACTTTTTTTTAATGTTGCACAGCGTCATAAATCATGCCGCCTGGCGGCTTTCAAAATCTGTATACGCCATTTGCCTTGTTTACTTTCAACTTTGGTGCGGCAGGCTCATTTCGGCAGTAGGTACCCCCACCCGCGCTTTAACTGACTTAATTTTTGTGCGCACGCTTTGCTTTTACGCTCTGGCGGCAGCTACAAATCTCAAGGGCCACCCGCTGCCTTTCGCGTCTTCAACTCAGCTCAGCTCATTTTTGCTGCCAAACTTACGCCACAATATGTCAATCTGGCGTTGTCAAAATCGCTGCTAAACAGCGCGGCTCAGCACGACGCGGAATGAAATAAATTGAAAAATTCGCGAAAGCGAAAATTGATTACTTCAGGGCAATGCGCGACGCGTCATTCGTGTGAGTACCCGCTGCACACATTACATATATAATTTATATTTTAATCTAAATCTCGTAAAAAAAATGGTATGCAGCAACTCTGGCGCGGATTAAGATTGCTTGCATTCTTACAAGCACACGCTGAAGTTGTTGTAGCAGTAAATGCGAGCAAATTGTTATTGATGATTGGCATTTACTAATAGAAAATTTTCTCTGTCTATTGTTATGCAAATCTTTTTGTTTCTGATGTGCTTTTTTGTGTGCTGTTTCTTAAAGCAAATTAATCGATTTGCATATTCGTTATTGAATACTTGAATACACTTTGAAAGAATGTTCTTAAAGAGCAGCTGCAAGTGGAAAATATTTGAATATGCCTGCCGAGAATAATTTTTGCCAAAAAGATTCTATTATTATGTTCTAAAAGAGATGAAGAACTTTGCTGTTTAAGAAACCAAAGAACCAAGACTAGCGAGAAGGCCTTAAAGTACATGCGAAAGAAACTGTGTCTTAATTGCTGCTCCTTAATTTTGTATCTACATATTAAAATTTCTTTGATCTATAGCAATTTTCTTTATTTTAATTGACATTAACTTAGAATAAGTTAAGATTCAAATTTCAACTTGTCGCTTTGACTTCTACACACGGAATGAATGAATTCCCTTCACTGGCAGCCCTCTAGTTGCCACATATTTTAAAATTTACAGAAACGTATAATATTACAGAGTTGCCATAGCTTGTATATTTTTTTAAATAAAATGCATTAATTGAAGTTCAATACATGAAAGTCGATAACGAATCGCTTTTCGACAAGTAAACCCTCTGCTACTTACAATAATAGTTCGATGAATTTGTCAAGTCGATCGTAATTTTTCAAAAACTTTTATATATGTTGGCTTTAACTAGCAGTAGGCCATGCTGTTATACATAAAGGAAGGAAAAGTAGTAAATAGTTACCAAAAAAGCGAAAAAACTGAAAACGACAACATTCAAGAGGAGGATTAAATCGATAACAAAGTATAAAGTATTTTTCTCAACTTTACAAAGTAGTTTTTGTTTTTCTGCTACTGCCGCAAAAGCTGCTTACGTGCTGCTCTGCACCGACTTAAGCCAGGCAGATAAAAACGGCTGCAAAACACACACACACACACGCACACAAATATGTGTTAAAGGCCAAAATCGGCAGCAGCGCAAAGTGTGAAATATTCGCACGCATCAAATCTTTATGTAGTTTTAACTTGTCTCTCCCCGGGCCTTTTTATAGGAAGATTGTTGAAGCAGTTGAGCAGGCAGAAGAATCTTTTATTTTTTGTTGAAAAAATAAAATGTGAAAATTTCATAAAGAAACTGTGTAGGAAAAGCTTATCCCAAGAGCTACATTTGACATTTTTCGCACTGCTGTTGTGAAAATCTTATAATAAGATTTACGCTGTTGAATGGCGATACTTATTGCTGCTCTCAAGGGCAGAAGAGTGAGTACAGAGCTTGTGGAAAAAAGGTCGAATTTTCGAATAAAAACATTAGCGAAATTTTTCATATTTAAAAATTAGTAAGTAGATGATAGGTGGAAACCGCACGTGGTAACACAATGAACCCTTTGCCCTAAGTGATGTCCTTGGGACGACCACTTAACCTACCTACCTACCTAAGTATATGATATACAAAAGTATATGATACCAAAAGTTCTTAGAATAATTTAAGAACATCTCTTCTTCAGATAAAATTTAGAAGCAGACATCTAAAAGCTAACTGTATCATCTGATGAATTTATATTTGTCTTAAAATTGTTCCTAAAAAATTTATTTAAAAGAAACTACGCTTGAAATCCAAGCAGTTTAACTTGCCACTTTTTCCAAAACAAATCAAACATAAACAAATTTTTCGCCAATGGTCTACGCATTTCCCAAGCTAGCTCGATAACTTTTTACAACATACTATAAATTTGTGCTTATAAGATTTGCATACAAAACCGATTGCTGTGGGCGCAAAAGCTGAAGTTGCTACATTTACAGCAGAGCGCCAAACGAAATGAAATTGAAGAAGAAAAAAACCTGTCAGTGTAATCAAAATATTGCGCACAACTTTTGTGCAAAAATTTTCCATTTTCCCCAGAGGACAAAAAGTTTCTACACTTGCTGCCAGATCGCAGCGAAAATCCATCCTTAGCGTAAACCAAACCAAAAAAAAAGTGTGCATAAATAATTTTATAAAAATAGCAAAAATCAGCAATTTCTCGTGCATGTATTGTTGTATGCATGTGTGTGTTGGTATATGAAAAAAGTCGTGATTATGTGCGTGTTTGTGTAAGGCAGGGGGGGAGGGGACTTATCAGCTGTCAATATCGAGCTAGCTGCTGCATGAATATTTATAACTTCGATACAAAAAATTCCACGAATTTTCAAGGAATGTGATAATTTATAGATAAAAGAAAAAGTTACAAACAATGTTGGAAAATGAGCTGAGCCTACGCTTTTTTCTCTAAGAAAGAACAGTGTAAAGTACAGCTGTAAAGTTATGAAGGAATTGTACAATTGTAAGCAAACATTCTGCTCTGCTGCCTTACAAGACAATTATAAAAAAGATTATATGTTGTTTTCATTCTATATGACAAGTAGGCCTGGCAGTGGGCATATACAAGCAAATTTGTTACACAACATTTGGAATTATTACAAAAAAATTTTTCACAAAATTTTGTTAATTTTTGAAAATTTTTATTGAGTAATGATGAAATTCGTCATATATAGCACGTGGAACGAAAAGGATATACATACATACATATTTCCACAAATGCGCCACAAAACAACAAGCTTACTTTTGACAGCTACTTTTAGGCACTTACAAAATATGAGCCCAAATTTGGAACAATTTGAGAAAATAAAGCGCAAAAGTTTGCAACGACTGCAATACAACAAAAGTCCTTTACAGCTACTTTTTCTACCAAAGGCGCTTATCGTAAAATTCGCTGCGTACTTGCGGCGGCTTGATTTCTTTGCGGAGGGAAAGAAAAATGCGGGAAATGAGGTAAATATGAATAATGCAAAATCAATAAGCACACACACATACACACAATCGCAAAAAATGTTGCCACTCAAATGTGAGTGTGAAAAGGCAGAGCTAGCACGTTGACACTGTAAAAGACGCACTTGCTAATGTTTTCTGCCTGACAGCTCATTTCTCACACCTCTCTCTCTCTCGCTCGCTCTCTGTCGGTCGCTTAAGTAGCTCTTCTCTCACTCTTCTGCAGTTTCGTCTTTATTTATTTATTTGCAAAACAGATTTTTATCGCTCACTTTTCTTTATGGCGTTATTACAGATTTTGCGCCATTTTGGCGCGCTTCAACCAGTGTTGCATTACCGCAAACACAGGCAAACAAAACACAAACACTCTCAGCAGCAGCAGCAGCACATGTGCGTGCACTCACATGCAGGCACTCACACATTTGCTACGTTAATTTCCTTAATTTGGTTTAATGTGCGCGTAAATGTGTTTATGTGTGCAATATGTGCGAGCGTGTGTGTGTGGCTGCGAAGAAATTACATAGCTTTAATGCCATTGCTGGCAGTTGAAATGGCGGGAAATTCAAGTTAAGCGCTCTGTGTCACATAAAAAGGATATGAGCAAAAGAAATCTTAAAGAATTCGCAGAAAAAATATGGCAATGCTTGCGGAAGTTGCGCTTTGATGTTAAAGCGTTATATACATAAACACATATATACATCTAAAGATGTGTGCATAAAAAAAAGCTTTCCAAGGCTTTGAACAGTATCAAAGTAAGACATAGGCGACAAATTATATTTTATTGCAAAAAATTTGAGATTTTCTGACAAATGGCAGAAAAAAAGAAAACTTCCAAAACTTCTTCCTGTTGAGCATAAGAAAGTACATCCTGTCCAGCTGCGTACTTCATCATACTGAATTGAACTTAATTGCGCTGGTCGTATCTTCTTTGTAGGTGGTTTTGCTGCTCTAATCTAGCCCGATCTAAATTGCCTTTATAATCAAATTATTAGAAGCTTAAACAAAGCACTAAAATCTAAGCGCTGACAGTGGGCTCAACACGAATCTTCACTAGTCTAGTACGCGGCGTCTGAAGGCGCCTCTTAATACAACACCGCATACACTTTAGTGGACTTGAAAGCTCCAACAGCTCAGCACTTGCGTTTTTTTTGCGAGGCATGAATTATTGGCCAGCTTTTTATTTAATTCACGCCTAAACAAAATGGGCGGAATGTAGCGCAACGATCAACAACTAATTAGAATATTGAACGAATGCCAAATAGATGTAATATTAAAGCATATTTTCCATAGCTTGAGTGCCATTGAACGCTGTCGGTACCAACGCTGCAAGGAGGAAGGTGAAAGTTGGAAGGTGGAAGGTGGAAGGCAAAGGCAAAGCAGTGCTGAGCGAAAGAGCTTAATTAATTTAATATGTTTTCGCCTGGCAGCATTATTAATTAAATAATGCCACGATGAACTCATAATTCACAGCGAATTCCCCAGGCTATTTTCCCGACTGCATTACTGAGATGAATTAGACGCTTGGGCAATCGCTATAGCTGGAATGGGCAGATATTTTAATATCAAGCATATTAAGCATAAGTAAATAAGTAAGTAATGCAAAGAAATCTCTTTGAAGTTGTAAATGAGCGGCATTATCTAGCTCAGTTTAAAAGCAGTTAACTAAAAAGAGTGCCCAAAAAATGCAGACTCTTTGAAATGTCCACTTGCTCCAATATTATTAAGAAATTTCAAGAGGGGTAGGGAATTCTTCTGTTTCAAAGATGTCAATTACAATGGGTCGGAAAAAGGTCAGGTCATGATGGAAAGTATAAAAATGTTCAAATGCATATTTGATCGGCACTTGCAAACAAACATTCCGCAGGCCCTCGAAATATTTTGTTCAAATTACAAACAAATTTAAAATTACTGCACTCAACATAACTTGTAGTTAGATCCAAAAGAGTTGTTATAAATAAGAGTAGACTGCTAGTATAAAGAAATTCTTAGTAATATATCTCTTGTGTTTTCAATCTGGCTATAGCTTGAAAATAAAAGCATGGACTCTCTCTGCAATTTGTTCTTAAAAAAAATCTTTATTACAGAGAATTTTTTCGATGAGCTTCAAAAAAGGAGCCCCGAAAGTTATCAACTCTTTTCGAAAGCGCTATGCTATAAATCATTTTCGCTGACTACAGCAGTCAACACTTTGAAATTAATCGAAGCGCATTGCTGTCGTGTTTGAGTGAAGAATGTGGATTGCTATTCTTCTCTCTCTCTCTTTAATTTACAAATTGAAATCAAAGGCGAAAAAATCAACAAACCAACGCGCAAATTCAGCACATAATTAAAATTTAACGCCCTAATGGAAAACAAATTTAAATCAGTAAATTTGTTGTTATTGTTATTGTTGTTGTACAAATGTTTAGCCTGAAAGCTACAGCCAAAACATTAAGCGAAGTGTCTTGAAATTTAATTCTATTGAAAAGGACAGCAAAGGAAACGAAAGTGCAAAACGAGCGTGAAATATTGCAGATTTTATGAAGCAAAAACAATTGACAGCCCACTCAAGCAAATAGAGACAAAGGATGCGAGAAGCAACAACAACAACAGCAAGCTCAATCACAAAAGCAGCAATAAATATGTTATAAGATAATAAAACTGAAAAATGTCAAGAAAAGAACAAGTTGAAATGAGTGCACACCCACGCCAAAAATTTAGTACACACTGGCAACAAATAACATAAAAAGGAGGCAAGGAAGCGGGGAGTAGGTACTTGAGAGAACACGCGCGCTTCAAAATTGCTTAACAGCAATCGGCAAATGAACGCTTTGCTACTCAAAAATGCCAAAAGAAGAGTGCAAAGAAAAAGGGAGTCAGTTGAAGAAATGCTTTGATTGCTAGCAACGGGACGCAATTACTACAAAGAGCGGCTCCCTAAGGATTACAAATCAACAAAGCAGTATGATAAGACGCTATGGTGTTTGGCTGGAAGAGCAGGACGAGTTGGAGCCGTAGAAGAGACGCTGGCGTGCTTTTTAATACAAATATTATGACATTAAACGGAAGAGGAAATCGTTACGTGGTATTGCCAGCGAAATTCAATATTTCCGGCTTAAGTATGAAGTGCGCAGGATAACAGGATCAGCGACATCAGCGTATCAGCAGCGACTGTTTAAGTTGTTGATAAAAAGCTGGCAGCACTTGAACTTGTAGCAGAATTGGAAGGATGCAGCTGAGCGGTGATGGTGTACAGCAACACGATTCACGATTTTGCTAGGCAGGCAATTTATTTTTATATTTAATCATATTAATGCCAAGTTCTTTATTCTCATCAGCGAAGGTAAGTCGCATGGATCACTTATAGACAATGGAACAATTTTTATGATAAACCAAATATTGCCGATTTCCTTTAACTATAAATATACAAATCAGAATCATCGACTTGTTGTTGAAGAAAATTATAAAAGAACAAAATCTGCTGTGGCATAGAAGTTAACATTGTCTTTGTTCATTGAGCAACGGATGAAAAGGTTATTTCTGCAATATAAACTGAAGGTATCAAATGTCAATAAAAATTAATCTTTCTTATTAAATTGAATTGTCGGTTGTTTTTTTTCCCTTTACTCTAGTAAAGTACAGTAATTGATCTTAAACCTAACACTGCTTGCATCTAAAATCTGGCACTTATTCACTTGGGCATGTGCCACCCAATCCAGCCTGTTAAGGTCCAATTTCTGCCAGTTCCATGTTAAAATAAGCGTTTGTATCTTAACCCATCTATGTATATATATAAAATGTTACGCGCAAATTCCCCTTTTGATCTGTTTTCATTTTCTAAATCAAAAGCATTTCATTGGAATATATTAATCATGTTTAAATGCACATTTCATGTTTACATGAATGTTTTCATTAACACAAAAGTATGCAAAAATCGAAGCATACTTTTAGGCTCACTTATTAATACATTTTTGTTTATTTAGGCGCATATTGAAATGGCAATCATACCGTTATTTTTACTGCTCTCTGCTGCCACAAAAGAAGCGCCCGCAACGTACGTAGTCGTTCTGAAGCGTGCATGTAGCAGGCCGCTGAGCAGCAGCAGCCAACAAAAACAATTACGTATTAATCCCATGTTGGCGCAATGGCGCTGCCGCGCTGCTGTGAGATGTGGAAGGAGTGACGCTGCTGCTGCAGCCGGTGTCACCAATAGCGTTGAAACTGCTTGTCTGCTCAATGGCAAGCGGGGTTAATGCCTTCGGTTGTATGACTTCGTCTGTTTCCTTTATATTGAACTGCCTGTCTTTAAACACTTTTAGCGTCAAGAATTTTTGCAACACTTCAAAATCATAAATTTCACTTTAATGTTTTTTAGTATGCTCTTACTTTTCAATTTGTTGTTGTTATTATGTAAAGTATTTTCAATTTATTAGTCTGCTCTACTATTTACGCTCAACGAGAATGTCTGCAAATTAATGAACCGCTTATTTATGAACATTTAATTAATATTATTTGCACAATATGCGCTGCTGCCCTCTATCGTTGGTTTGTTTTACTACAACAACATGCTTTTACAATAAAATGTATACATGCAAACGAATGAAAAATATAATTGCCGCCATGATGTCATATTTTTTTAATTAATGCATATAAAGGCATAAAAATGCAGTTTTACACGTTCAATGGGAAAAAAAAGTTTCATATTTAATCAATCAAAATTAACTGACAAATGGAAAGAACAAGAGTGGCACTTCGTTTGCTGCCATTGATAATTTGCCATATAAACATCAGCTGTTTTTTCAACTACTAATTGACGCTTGCCCAGAAAGCATTTAAGCTAATTAAGTCAGCTCAAGTTTTTCTAGTTTTTCGAGTTTATATAGAAGCTTTATAAATATTTTATATGCAAATTCTTGCATTGCTAAGAACCTTGCGGGGTCTAAATGTGGACTACTTAGGCAAGGAGGGTTGCCAAAAGCTACAGCATGAAAATGTTGCTTATGTTTATGCTGAAATGGCGTATATTTGAACAAAATATATTTAAATATATAAATAAATTGTTCTATTTCTTAAAAAAAAGGTAGTTAAGCTGGCAGCAGAATTAAATTTAAGAACGAAAACATGAAAATATTACGGCCCACTGTCAAAAGTATCAACAGGTAGTTTGTTATTTAATTTTATATTGCTGCAATTTTAAAAGTTTTCTACTACATGAAAAATACATAAAGCCTGTGTAGACATGAAGTCGGACAAAGTCAGCCTCCAAAATCAAAAGTTTTTATTTGATGGCCAAATCTCTTGAAGTCGCCTCGATTTCACTAAATGTCAAAGCCACAAATGTCACGCTTTTCATGAGATAATTCCAGGATTATGCTACAGCAACAAATATTTTCATGTTCGTCGCCTTGACCCCAGGCATTTGTCACTCTTCAAGCAATGTCTGCGTATTGAGTGTAGTAAAAACAACTGTAATGATGCCACATGCCACATGCGGGTGGTCATGACCAAGCGTCAAGATTGCCAAATGTCAAAATTCCAGCTAAAAAGAGTCATTAATAAAAGTGCCCCCAGTCGCACGCAGGCAGGCAGGCAGGAGGCAATGGAAGATATCAAAACGCTGTGGCATGCAACAGAAGACGAGTCAGTCGACAAACTGTCACGACTGAGTGCACACAAAGCAACATGTCTACAAAAAGGATAACACAAAAGCTCGATAAGCAGACAGGCGTGCAGACAGACAGACAGACAGGCAAACAGACGCGCAGACGGACGAGCCAACGAAAGGACGACTCGCACGCGCAAACAACAAACAAAAACTAACAATTGTTGGCAGCAAGAGCGGCGCAGGGGCTTGGAAGCAGTGCAAGCCAGCAAACAGAAGCGAAAAGCGCACAAAAAGAGCGCAAAAGTCAGGCAATCGTTTGAGGTATTGGAAGTGAGCAATGTGAAGAAGGAACGCTGAAAAGCTCTCAGCGTACAAAAGCTTCCTAGACGTATGCGTAAGGGATTGCCAGAGGCGAGCACGACAGAAACGCGAGCAAAACGACTAATAAATGCAAGACAGCGTGGCAAGGATAAAGGACAGACAATAAGGACCAATGAACATGAACTCATTGGGCAGCAGCGCAAATTGTCAAAGCAGCTGCAAACAAAAAGCAACGTTAGTTAAAGCATTTAAATTTACGGCGCTTAATACGGCAAACGGCTCTAAGGACCTTTTTTGTGGCAATGCTGACACTTTTAGTCTGCCTCACAACAACAACACGAAGTCGCGTAACTTTCTTAGTCAAGAGTTGTCGAAAAAAAATATACGTTTTGATATGTTGGCATTAAATGCTTCGTCGCGCACTAGTTTCAGTTTTTTTTCATTAGCCAATAGGAATTTAATAAATTCGCGCACTTTTTATAAAACTTTTATATATTTTTTAAATAAGTAAAGCAGCAAGGAATGCACTGCAACAGTTCAACACAAAAATTTATAAAATAATTTTTATTTTGATATTGGTTTTTGTGCGCTCGATTTTGCATTCACGTCCGTTTCAATTAAAAGTTCGCCGTTAACTGAATTTCGCATGGAACGGCAACAATAGCATCACTTCGCCTGCGAATGAAACTGATGAAATAATGGCAGCCGCCAGCAGCATCCAAAGTCGCCGCAGAGCAGCACAACGCACAGCATCCAAGCGCCGGAGAGCAAAAGCTCACAAAACACGCCGAGCGAGCGGCAGTCCTTATCAGCTGCCCAGAGCTTTTCTGCCTTGCCGCAGTTGCGCAAATGCAGTGCAAATGGGAGTGAAGCAGCGTTGGAGCTGCTGCTCAGAGCGCCGTTCACTTCCAGTTATCATTAGAGGCATGTGGCGATGCTGTACACACCTGCAGAAAGACTGTTCATTTCGAATGCACATACTTTCATTTCTTTGTATAATAATGTTGATAATTGAAGTCTCCAAGTTAATGTAGCTACAAATTTATTTTATAGCCGTTTCCGAACGGAATTGATTAGCTTTTTTCCCACTGCAAAAGAATACTATCGAGGATAACAACTTGAAAATAAATTTTCTTTTTTATCGATGATATAGATTTAGCATAGATCGACCTCTCGCATCAAACACCGAGCACACATTCACTGAGCCACTGTAGCGCCAACTATAAAGTCAACTGCTTCACAGCAGCCAATACATGACCTTCAATATATTTATTTTACAGTGCCTAAAAGCAAAACCAAATTACAAAAATTATTTCCTTTTTTTTTTAGGAAATGTTGCTTTCGCTTATCGCTTAATATGAGCTCTAACCGTCTCGTTCAAAAACCCGAAACAGATTAGCATGCCAAATAATATTGCTAAGGGATTTTATCGGCCTTATCGCTACATCAGCATCCGTCTGTTGAAACACTCGTAGGTGCTCTTTGAGACTGTCATTAAAATATATTGCGTTTGCTTCGATTGGAGCGGTCTTTTACAAAGGCTTTTTTATAATGTCTAGTTTTAGATTCTGAACGCGGAAATTTTAACTGATTATATATTTGATCGCAGACTGCAATTACATTATAAATTACAAAAACATTTGGCACAAATGCGCATTAGACTCAAAGACGCAAAGCGGAATATTTTAAATCAAAATAAATAAATAATTAACCCGCTTTTGCGTAATTAGAGCGGGAAAGCGCTGATCTTGAGCAAATTAAATTTCTTCGAGTGAACTTCAGCGCTGATAAGACAGAAAGACAGATTTGTAAATAGTAACCAAGTTATAAACAAAACACCGATCTAGAATCTAACAACGAAATTGCTATGTTTTGTTTTGTTTTCATTATCATTAAAGTGTAGAATTTTTTTTCAAAATTATTTCTTGCTTTTTTCTTTGCTTATGCTGTGATTTCTGTTGCTCGGACCATAAGTAGGTCAGTATAACATGCCTTTTTATGTGTTCCTCTTCATAAGCCTTCTTTCTTCTTCATAAATATTATATGTACCTATACACATATGCAATTATTTGACTAAAAAAAATCACCTTCTTTGATTAAAAATTTTGAAATTATCGCTAGAGTTCAGTTGGTGCATTCACCTGCTAATTTCGCTAGGAGCTCTGACTTAAAAGATGTGCCATTTTGTCACGGTTTGTTTCATACGGAAACTTGCATATACATATACACACATATATACAAACATATAAAAAGCTAAATGATTATTCTTTAATTCGGAGCATCGCACATATGAACATATCTGTGAGACATTCGTTTCAAACGGCAAAACTCATAAGATTTGGTGGTCACCTAATTCAAGTGTTCGAAGAGATTATATGCGATGAAATTATATTCGGAGTATTATCTCCTGGTAAATATTGTGATAGTTTTCCATGCATTCATAGGCACTCATGCCTGCATAGCTGCAAAAAGTATTACGCGCTTTTATTTGACAATCTGTCCGCAAGAAATAAATATATTAACTTAATTTTTCTTAACCATCTGTTGATTTACTTTAAACTCTTCTCTTTTACTCTTCAATGCATAGTCTTCTATTAGCTTCAATGTTTGCGCTTGATAGATTTCGATTAGAAAATAATAAAATTTACGAACGTCGAACTTGAGTAAAGAACTCGCTAGCAATGATCGCTGTTCAGTTCAGTCTACGGCTTATATGAATGTATGTAAACATATAAGGGAAAACTATTTACTACATATATAAGAACATGGGCAGTGGTGAAAGCGAGCTCATATTACAATTTTCATAGACCTGCAAGGTTGTAGCCGACAAACCGACAAACTGACCTGCGATACGTGAAATTGTGAAAACAGACCCAAATGCGTTTCAGATGAAACTACGGGAGTAGGTACGTACCATAGTACGTCCAACTATGAAATAGGAATTTTCAGCGTTTGTTTTTTTTTTTGTAACTAGCAACAAATTGCACCATGAAATTTCAAATGTTTGCAACGCATTTCAAACGAAGGAGATAACAAATTTGCAAGTACGCATAAATACTTTTGCGATAAGGGGAAGCTAGTGCGGGTTGGTGGTGGGATAGAGTATGTAAGCATGGACGCACACGACAGAGGACACAAATTAGAACGCGTTTTCTTAATGGCGTTCAAATTTCTGACACAAACAATAACAAAGAAAGTTTTGACCAAAAAATAATGTAAAACAACAACCAAGAAAATGCGTTGCACGAAATTTTGGAAAAAAAAGGAACAAATCATAAACCCAAAAATTAACAATAAAAAGAAATTTAGCAACAATTTCACAACTGGAAGTGGCAAAAGATTGTAAAGTGCGCTACCCTTCTGCCAGGCTGTTGATAAAAGTGCAAGCACAACAACAACAAAAGACTGTGCCAATTGTAACTGTAACTTTATTTATCAAAAAGCGAAAAGTCCGAATCGGTTGAACTTCAAATTCGTTGAACTTTTTGAACTTTGCGCTGCGAGGGCAATACACTTCACTGTAAATCTTACAAGAATTTTGAACCACAAACAATATAAGACAAAAATGTTGTTTTAAAATGTGAATTAAATTTTACAAGAAAAAGTGCGCGCACACCAAACTTTTGCAGCGCTGCGCTGTGGCGCGATAAGCGCGACTTTGTCACTTCCTTTGCGTCTGCAACGCAAAAGCGACGCACAAATCACGCGATGCGCGGAGCACACTCTCACTTGAGTGGCTGAGACAGGGCAGCGGGCAGGCCACCGTGACCGCCGGCTGATGCAAGTCTGCGACATTGTGGCGTGAACTCATTTGCCGCGCTGCCGCTGCCGCCGTTATCAACGCCGCATTTGACCGCTTGACACTATAAAATAGCGGCGCGTGTCTGCGTCGCTGAGGTTTGGTCTTTTATAAAAGCCTTCCGCTGCCGCTGAATTTTTGAAGAACACGCTAGGTATGGGGGTATTAGTTAATCGGTGTTATGCATAATGATCGTTCGAACCAAAGACATTTTTCATCTTCCTCAACTGAAAGTAACAATTTACACAAGGAAATTTTTCTTTGCGGAAAGTCAAGTTCGTTGGCGAGAGGGGAAAAATGAAAGCAGACGAGTACAGACTTTCTCGTACTGCTTTAAGCTACATAAATATAATTTTTTGTAATTTATGGAAGCTTAATTTAATTTCCGCTGAGAAAGATTTTGCGTATTAAACCACTTAAGGCCAAAATTTGCAAGAAAATATCGAAATTTTTTTGGAAAGAAGCCATTTTGTTGAAAATTATTATTTTGTTTATACCTTCAATTAGTTATTGGGAATGCTTTTTTATGAAATCTTTCTTATTTTAACATTTTGAATACAAATAACAAATATGAAAAAAAGTCTAAAGTGACCACAATATGCAGACACATTTTCACATTGATACACGAAAACGTCTTTTCAGAGAAATTCTTCAAAAATCCTTGTTTCGGCATACTGATTGCGTATAACTGCTTAATGCACATTTAGAGCATTGAGTTAAAACAAAATAGGCATTAAATGCTCAGCATCAATGCAAAAATTTGGTAGATTTCGCTTGTGGCTGATGCAAAAGCCAGAGATAAATTGCGCTAGCTCAGTGCGGTCGTTAAGCGGCGTTAGCAATTATCTCCGTAATATCCAAAAATTGCCACTTGCCACCAGCAGCAAGCCAAATTGTCTTGCTCGTGCTGCCGGCCACTGTGCCACAGTAACAACTCATTGCAATATAATTAGACGGCGTCATCGACATCGACAGCATGATGCAAGTTTGTCGTACGATTGCAAGTGCCACACCGCTTGAGTGCCACTATCGGCCGCTGGCATATTCATGACCAAATGCCCAGCAGACAAATCGAAATGGCATGGCTAAGATTGTGATTTGAGGTTCGAGGTTCAAACTATTCCAGTTATGAAAAGGGGAGAGTTAACTGCTCGAGGGAACTGCTCGAACTAACTTATAATTAAGGAAAAATTATAAGATCATATTTCTAGAAAACCATAGAAAGATATAGAAAATTAGCATCCTGTTTAGAATAATATTTCACTCTTTTCGATCATGAAACTGGGCTCTGATCTTGGTGAGTTTGGAAAGCAACTATTTAGTATGCCTATTCATAGATCATATAGTTATAGCTAAACATATAAGTATATAGCCTAGTAGCAAAGTTGATAGATATACGACAACCTCAAATATATATCTACAAACTGTGCTCAAGTTTGAAATCCGCTGAGTTTTTTCTAGTATTTTTTTTTAATATCTCTTTTGATTTTTAAGCGAACAAGCGTAAGACAACTACAATTCTACAAGGTGTTTTAAAAGAAGACTGGCTGTAAAAACATTCAGCTTATTTCCAAAATATGAAGAATGCTATCTATCTTTGAATTTGTGAAAAGAAAATTAAAGGCTTGAGTTAATAGAAATCTGCGCGGAATACGTTGCAAAACTTTCAAGTTGGATAGCACAGAAACCCAGAGAAAATTGCTTCATACTATTTGGAGCAAATCCTCCATGAAGATTTTGAAATACCTGAATAACCGTCGCAATACGCCTTTGAGACTGCGATGACTAGGAGACTGAATTCCTACATAAAACAAAAATCTAATCTATTCTAGAGGCAGTGGACATGGCAGTAGATATGCCATTGGACATAGCAAGATATTAGCATTTTCCTGCTGGGTTGATATGCCTGCATATAGAAGCGTGTATGTAGCTATGTAGAAGCGCGTATGTATGTGACTGTGTGCATACGGGGGCTCACTTCCCATATCGTTAACATACTTCCATATGTGGTTCTTGAACTCATTCCTGGCTACGTGCAATTGCCACTAGTTTTTCTTATGCGCACTTTCCTGCTCTACTTTTGAGAAAAAGTTTTTGAAAACCTTAATGCCAAGTTTCCGTTCCATTTTGGCGCATTATGTGCAGGTCATTAAAATCAAGGTTTTGACTACTACGTCGTCGCTTTGCGAAACAATTATTTAAAGGCAAAAATTAAAAATGTATATTTCCAGCCTGGCGCTTGCTTAATTATAAATTATGTATTATGAAATATTCAAACGCTGAACTTTATTCCATGAAGTGAACTAATTGAGGCGTTCATTTGGTGCTACACAGCGAAAAGTGCTAGTTAGCTATACATAATATAATTTGAAGTTGACAAATTTTATTTAGTTAATATTATATTAAAATGCTACACAAATTGAGGCATCTTGAAATGGAATCGTTAGGAGAAGTGGAATTAACAGATATTCCATTTTCAAAATCGAAAACTGAGTTTTTTCAATTTAATGGAAATGGAATGTGGAATGGGTATATGAAATATGGATATGTAATGTGAATATGCAATGTAGATATGTAATATTTGTGCAAATACAAGTGCTATGCGATCAAGACGAGTTACTTTAATTAAAATATTGCTGTAATTCAATGCTTAATTTTCAAAAGCAACACAAACCACCAAAAGCATTAAATCTTCTTCAGACTTCAAAGTCACAGCATGATGAGTGCGGCAAGAGAAAGAGAAAATGTCATATCAGTGTCACAGAGCACAAAAGTTAGCAAAAATTATATGCGCTTCTCTGCTGCCACTACACACTCCCAAGCTTCCAACCTCCCCATACCCTCCACTGGCCGAGTCATTCAACAGACAAGGCGGCAAGCACACTGCAGTCTACTGCAACAATAGCAACAATTGCCAGTGTGGCACATTTGCACGCATTCATCTTCGTCACTGCATGCGTCATTAGAGGCGCAGGCGTCGGTCAGCCTGCAGCCTACTGCTCCACTGCTATCACTCTAGTTTGTGTTGCTGCTTTTCGAAGGAAAATCGTAACTTGCTACTCCTTTTTGTCTTTGTCCTTTTTTGGAGCTGCCTCAAAAAGTTGTTCCATTCATTAATTCGCATTTCCTACTGTCGCTATGTTGCATCATGCTACCAGCAAGTTGCACGAGTTGCTGTCATTGCTGTTGTTGCTCTTATTGCTGTTACCATTGCGGAATGCAGTTGCCATAAAAAACGAAAGTTTTTGTTGCATTTTCTATTAAAAGCTAATTATGAAAACTTGTTGTTGCTGCGTGTACAAAGAATTCCAAAGACTAGCAAAGAAGCTATCAAAGAAGACGCCAAAGAGCAAGCCCAAGTTGGCAACAAAATATTCAATTGAAAATATTGAAATTCAAAAAATTAAGAGTTAGACGTAAGTCAGTAAGAAATGTGAAAACATTTGAAACATATCAAAAGACTGAGTTTCAGTCCCTCTCTCGCATAGTTGGCACATGACCGTATTGGATAAACCCATCTTCATCAGGTGGTATCGGAGGCTGCAGTGCCCTGTAAGATACCCAGTGAGGATGCGAAGGTGCTCCCTGTTCAATCTGATGAGCCTTATAGCCTTATATTATAACTTGCATCGCTTGTGAATAAAAATGTTAAGGCTGAAACCAATCTGTATGGCAGAAACTGCAGTGCTTTTATATAGATTTGACTCAACTACCATAAGATATCTAAAAATCGCAGACCAAACAACAACTACAAATACAGTGAAGAAGACAAAGTACAGAGGACGTCACTCATTTGAATAACACGAGCTACTTTTCCTTAGACAAATTAAATAAAAGAATTGAGTGCTCATGCTTTTGTTAGAAACACTGCTTGCAAGCTCTACGAACTTTCTTTTTTGAAAAGATATAGATTTTTAAACTTCAAATGAAAAATGACTCATAAAGAAATGTCATGTTGTTGTTGATAAGTAGAATATTCCACATGCTTTCACATATCATGATTAAAATTTAAATTTTGCTTCGTAAAACCAAACAAGTATAAAGACCTTTACATATCAGAAACTAATTTAAGAATAGGATCAATGACATTTTATGCTATATTATACATTAATCACTTTGCAGTTCAAACATTTGTATGAACTTTGCGAAAGAAGAAAAGCAGAGACTTGTTTAAAAGAGAGGTTAATGTGCTGAAATTTTATGGAATAAAATATTTTAGTAGTACAAGCGTATAGCTAGTATTTTTCCAGCATGAAAATAATTTAAAAACCGAAGTAACTCTGCTAGCAGATATATGCTAATTGGAGTAGACATCCAATATTTCAGGTATTGTGGCATGAAGGTCATATTGTTGTCATCTTTCTATATTTCTGTACTTACAAATGCTATGAAATATGAAGCGTCATCAAAACAATTTGCATGGAAATGTAAATTTATTTGACCTCGAGCGCCTTGAAGTATGCTACAAGTCGTGTGCCAGTAGCTTCGCTTGCATAGCGGCACACACACACATACACAAAGGCCGTGTTAAATTTACAAGCATTCAACTATTTGTCATTGCCCAAATGGATGACACAATTTTGAACATTACACTCCAAAATCAGTCTACAACGCAAACTCATAACACACACACATGCATAGAGAAAGCATGCATACACACGTTTAGAAAATAACTTTCTTGTTTGGCTGTGCGTGCACGTTGGTGTATTTAGCAAATTGTTATCATTACTCATTGAAGGAAGAGAAGTTTTGCGTGTCAACATGAATAATTCCTGTTGCTTGCTCTGTTCATATGCAAGCAACAGAGTTGCAAATAGCAAAGGAGCAGAGAGTGAAAATGGCACGGCATGAAAGGATGCGAATTGATAATAGACAAAAATGCTCAAAGTTATAACAACCATTGGTGTGTTTTGGTTTGCAGCCTTCTTTAAAAATTACTTTCTTTAATTCGAGAAATAAATCGTATCTTCATCAATAGGAAAATATAGAATCAACTTAACCTTCTGCGACTGACGTGGTAGTCTGACAGACACCAATGTCTTTTTGAATCATAAATTTAATATAGTTAACAACATCTTCTATCCTTAATTTAAAAACAAAAATCATATCTGTAAGTGTACAAAACAAAATAATGTAAAATGAAAGCAATCGAATTGGTGTCTGGTGTACTACACGTCAGTAGAATTGTGAACACTAAATCACGTCAGTCGCAGAAGGTTAATGCTCAGTTAGTGATGACGTATCGTATTTATTCGCATCGTAAATGTCTCAGAAAGACCTATTTCTATGAGGATTTCTGCGTTACGATCCGAATAAATACGTCAAGAGTGAACGCATGTATAGAGATCGAGTAAAACAGGTTTTGTCTGCGATACGAATAAATACGATACGTCATCACAAACTGAGTCTTTAGAATCGCCCGGAACTGAAAATGTAGTTTTTCAAATGAAAATTTCCTAAAAAGCATCGAAATATATTTTGAAACCAAAACGCGAATATCAGAAACCATATTCAGAAACGGAGCTCAAGTTTTCTATAATCGTTCGAAAAATAAATCCTTTAGTAATGGAATACAGTTGTTAGTGTCAAAATGTTTTTTCTATTTTGTAGAATCGCCAAAATTTGAAATTCTATACTTTAAAATAATACGCATTTGAAAATAATAAAAGCTCATTTTAGTAGAACATTTTAGTTGCAGTCGATTAATTCAGAAATTGACCCGAATCCTAGCACTAGCTTTTAGAGAAAGTTTAAGCGAATCAAAACAAAAATTAATTTTTTGAAAAATTATGGAAATTTTATTTATTTTCGAAGTCTTTATTACAAAAACGAAAAACCTAATTCAAAAATGAAATCCATTAATTTATAAAAACTTAATCCGAAATAGAGCGAAATATTTTTGGTATCGATTTTTTACTTTTCTGTGAAATCACACCTGAGCCGAACGTAGTATCTGCTATAAAACTGCACTCTACTTTAATCTTATAATTTTTTCTATTTTTTATCTATTCCAGATGACACAATTTGTTGGTGTAAAGAAGCTCACCAGCAGTGCACTAGCTGCTCTAAATATGACTTTACATACGCAAAAGGATGCTTGCTTCCTTAAGCTGCCATTTCGACTAGTGTCCTGTGCCGTCGTAACAATATTTTTTTCTTTTAGCATGAATGTGAAGCTCATGCTAATTTGGCAGCAAACAAAGTGAAGGCGGCACCGGAAGTAAGAGGCGCATGATCACTTTGTTGTGCTTTGTTTCGTGGAGGATGTGAAAGGATGTGAGTGTCGTTTTAATTCGCACAGCACAGCAGAACAGAGCAGCAGCAAAAGAGAATAGCGACAAACAAATTTTTCGACAACAAAGAATTTTTAGTTTTCTGCCCTTTATACAGACGACACGTGTGTGTGTGTGTCTGTGTTTGTGCATGCGATGCTAGAACACGCACGCATACAAACAATATTTCCAAACAAAAGACGCCGGTTTTTACAACTTTTTTCCGTCGGCGCCATTTTGCAGAGTTGCGTGCCTTTGTTAGCAAAGGCTTCACGTCGGAGATGCTGAAGACCCTGTAAGCATATGAGAGTAACGGTATGTGTATACATGTGTGCTATACGCTTGTAATATATTTGTAATGGTGATAGTAGTAGTATGGGAGAGTTCGCTTGTGTCGCTGCGAGTAAATGTGCGCGAATATATGCATGGATGTGTATTTTTCATGTGTAAGTGTGTGCCTTTACAGAGTATAGTTTACTTTAAGCTCAAGCGTGGTAATAGCTATGTACGGGTGCGTTTCTATAGTATAGGTGGGGTTCTGTATGCATGCATGTGTGCACGCGTTGGTGTGCGTGCTTGCAATTTGTAAGGATAAAGCCCGGCAGCCAGCAACGCCATAGTTGGCTCTTCTAGCTGCATTTGTTGTTGCTTGTGCTTTATTGTAGTTGCTGTTGTTGTTGTTATTGTTGCCATTGTAGTTGTGTGAACGAGTTTGTGACAAGTAACCCGGATGTCACGGCATGATTTGTATCCGCGTGCCTTTCCGCTCATGTCATCAGTTAATTTTGTTTGCAAAACTAACTTCCGCTCGAGCTTACGCATACACACACACACACACATGCGCATGCACAAAGCAGTAAGTAAATGGGGGAATCAAATTGGGTTTGATTTATCATAGCAAATACATGAAGCTAATTCAATTTAGAGTAGCGAAATCGATCGTTGAATTAAATGCAAACTTGTTATGGGACCAAAAGACTTCGCAAGAAAGAGTGAGCAGCGCTCCCAAAGGCGCAGCAGTTGCTAAGCAGAATGTAAGAATTGAAAAAATCTATAGATAACTTAATTTTGAATACGTCAAGGTAATTTAATAACATGCCCAAACGTAGAAGAACTGTTACATGAAGTTAGTGCATATCAAAACTTTCAAAATATGTCCATAAGTTTAAAAAAATTAAACATTTCATATTAAAGAAACAGAAGAACTCTGACAAAGACGAAAGATCAATAAGAAGCTGAAAAGCTTAACAAAAATACTCGTATTTTGTGTATAAATCAAATTCCCCAAAAGTCAACGTAATCAGAAAAACATTGTAAAATTTTTGCTAAGGCGATTGCAGAAGAGATCCTGGAATTTCGTGAATGTTCTTATAAAAGAGCAAGGAAATCCCCTATAGAAGTACCAGAGTGGAAGTATACAGTGCCCCATCGAAGCTTGGAATGTAAACCTTGGAGTCTAGAGGAAACCGCGTGCGTAGCAGAAGCGCCTGGCAAGAAGGGTGAAGACTGTGATTGTATCGGCCACTTTAGTATACTCACTGAAGTTATTTCTAAGAGAAGAGTAATATCAAAACTACGGAAAAGTGTGACACAGTTTTAAAGACGTAACTGTTAAAACTAAGAACTAATTGAAAATATCTTTAGTATTCTAGCAAAAAAGTTGTTTTGGCTAAAAGCAATATTTTCTTGAAAGAACACGGCTGAATTTGGTTGTTAAATATGCTTTGGATTAAAAACTATAGCATATTTCTAGGCAATCCGATTAAAATGCAGTGAACTGTTGAGGCTTCAATTAAAATCGTACGAACAAAAATGCATTGCATATTTTTAGGGTGCGATGAAAAACTACGATGAAGAGAAAACGGCCCTAGCAAAGTTGAAAAATTCACAGCAATTTTCGTGCGCGCTAAAAGTGAAGCAGAGCATTGCCAACGAGTGAGTTGTAATTGTTCAGAGCATCACATATGTATGCACACTCACACATACTACCATATACTTACACACATTTGCTGGTTACACCTGCACACGCGCTAGACAAAGCTCGCTTCAAATTGACTTTCTGATTGATGGGCAAAACGCATGTTTCTTCTGGCTTGGACTTTGATGTGGAGCCGTAGACTTCGGCGCTTAATCGAATTTTGAATTTTATTGGAAAATTGCGCTGAGTGAGCAAGTGCAATGACAGCACACTCACACACACACACACACACACAGAACAGAAAGACAATGACGCTGAACATATGATGCAGCGAAACAAATGATGAATGTAATCTGGAGCTGACCTGGAAAAAAGTGTGTAGAGGACAAAAACATGCCTCATATTCGAAGGGATTATGAGCAGAAGAATAGTGTTGAATGCATAACACTTTTTAAATGAATGCTCATACGGCATGTAGTTCGATTTCTTCCCAGTCCAACACAAAGCAAATTCGTGTATGTTCAAGAAAGAAAAATATTAAAATTAGACAGCGATGCAATCATAAAAAAGACATTGAAAAATATATATATTTTCTATATATTTTACAAAGTAAAACTCGAATCCGGACTGCTGCACAAATGGAAATTCAAATTGAAAAGCATAATTTTTGCATAAAAAAATCTTTACAATTCTAAAACGACGCCTGAAATTCAATTTAACTCAGGTAGGATTTCGATGATGTCTTTGGGAAAAGGAACAAAAATATCAGCAGAGATATAAAAAAAAGCATAATAAGAAAATCCCAGCATAAAAAGTGAAACGGACGTAATTGAAACCAACAGCAGCAAGTAAGAATAGAGGAAAGGATTAAGGCAAACCACTTAACCACTCTTGAAAATGTATAAAAAGGTATATATACAAACACACAGAAAAGATATATCTTTATTTAATAGAGAGCGAAAATAGAAGAAATAAAATTTAGATAGGAAATAAAATGCAAAGGAAACAACTTGATGCCTTGCAGAAGGCGCCGCTGCCTCGTTGTTGTTTGCGGCATTGTTGCTTTTCTGTGTTGCAAGATCACAATGACCCAATTCCATTCAACGCGCACAGAGCAGTGGAGCATGAAGCCAAAGCGTAAAGTAAGCGCCGCCATAAGATGGATTTAAACCGCTCGACTCAACCAAGAGGACTACAGCTATAAGAAGGAATCGCACAAATAAGAATAACCAATGCAACCGCAATCAACAACGAAGCGTTGCAATGCAAACATTTGCATTTAAATGCCATCGTAAGGCAGAGAGAGCTCAGAAAAGTGCAACGGCAGAGAGAGTTGCCTATGGAAAAAATGCAATGGAGTTTATAAAATGCGCTCAACAAATGCGAACAAGCGATTGTGGCTGCCAGTCAACGTGTGAATGCATTTAAGGCGCTTTAGACATTTCCTCCTGCCGTTGATAACCAGTCGGAGATCACATGATGGCGCTTAAAGTAGGCAAATGTTTGCAGTTGGCCGTGAAGTAACTCAACAAGTTGGCTGACTTTTAATCAAATGATACGCATGCAAGCAAGTTTACAAATTCACATGCAAACTTATAATCAGATAGGTGGGCTTTTGAAGGATATTATATGTATGTATGTACTCTGTTGAAGACTGAAAGCAAAGCAGGGCATTTTGAGAGTGCATTTTCTTCTGCAAATGTTCTTTAAATTTCTATTAGATATGTAGACGCTTGCAAAATGTTTCAATCCATCGAAATTACTGCCAAGATGACAATCATCTTTTAAATTGATCAACATAAATTTATTTCGAAGAAATGGTAAGCTAGTACAAAAAAGATAGCTCTTACAAAAGTGCAACAGAAAAACCTCAAAAAAATATTAAAAGCTGCTTCGTCGAAAGAACGTTTAAGCCTTTAAGTGTAATCCTCTTCAGCAAGCACAACCAGCCAGACGCCACTCATGCAAGTGCTAGGAAAAGTGTTGCCTATTTGCAACACTCACATGCACACATTTTCTATAGACATGCTTACCACCTACACACACACTCACACATATTCACACACGCACACATGCACCTAAATGAAATCAAAGTTTCATTGAATCAGCGTCGTTTAGATTGAAATGCAATTTTTCGTAGCATTTCTGTCAGATTTCTCTTTCGTTTTCCTCTTTCCTCTCAGGCGTCACTCTAGTCAGTGCTGAGAGTGTGTGAATGTTACATGTGCACAGCTCATATGTCGAAATGGCTTCGCTGTGCTTGTATACGTCTGTGTGGGTGTGTGTGTGTGTGTGAAGAGTTAAATATGAAAAATCGTAAGCAGTTGAAAATTTATAGAAGTGATTTGCAAAAAAAATTGTACAGAGAAAAATTTCTTTTCACAAAATCGATCAATTCTGTGCTTTTGTTTCTTGCCTGCTGCCATTAATAACTGTTGTTGTTATGTTAACCCTCAGCTGAGCAGAATATATTGCAACATAATGCAATAATTTTATATTGAAATTCCATTTAAATATCAAAAAGTCAGATATGAAAATGCTAAAATATTACTTGGACCATGGCAAGTCAAGAGACTTTAAAAATGCTATATATATATATATCGTGCCCATTTTTTAATTTGCTTCGGATGGAGCATTTCCAAATATGTACATATATATATTCAAAGCTTGTGCTTTTTATTGAAAGTGGCATTTCTCCTTCGCAATGCAAAAAAGTGTTGCATATTTGATGTTTTTTAACAATAGAAAAAATTTGATCTTTTGCTTTTTACGTAATCTGTGAAAAAAAATTTGCTAAAAATTTCTTGGAAATGTTTATTTTATTAAAATTAAATGTGCTGAAGCACTCGCAACTTCCCCTAAATTCAACCGAAGAACTAATTCTAGCTGTATCTACAAAAATTTTTAATTACTTATTTGACTCATGTTGAGCAGCTCAGGGTTAAAGGTAATTGTCGAAAAATACTAAAGAGCAATTTGTAAATTTCATATTCTGCTGGTTGCTCACTCTGAGTGGAGCAGATTGTTTTATCCTCAGTCGAAATTTAGCTGTGAGTACATCCGCTGCTTCCACACCCACCCTAACCCTACTACTACTACCATATGCAAATGCAATTTATGAAAAATTCTCAAATTTTATGCAACGTCTATTTTGAGCAACGATTTTGCCACACTTGCATGCAATCGAGGCACGGAAATGAACGCAGCTTCAGGAGTTCCTGCCTGTTTACCAGTTTCCTCTTCTTTTGCAGTTTCTTTAGATTTTTTTTTAAGCGTTGCATTTTCATTTTCGCCGATTAACAGTTGTGCGCCTGCGAAGTAACTACAGCTGCGCATTTTTACAACTATTTGCCACGTTTTTTGTGTCTGAGCAATCATGTTGTATATGCAAATATGCAAGGAGCCGTGCGTGCATGTGTGTGTGTTTGTATGCGGCATAGCCAGAGCATCCTTCGCACAACATTAAAAACGTTTTAGTGCTGCTGGCACACACACTTGCATATGCAAAACTCTCTCTCACACACTAACACATGAGGCAGCTGCAGCTGTTAACTTGCATATATGTGCAGCGTTGCATGCCACACAATTCAAATACCATCTTGGCCACATTTGCATCGAAAGACGACGACTGAGTTTTCCCTTCTACCATCATTTTGCTTGCCTTTTATGTTATGGAAATTTGCAAATTATATTTTGTACCGAATTTGCGCATAATTGAGCGTAATAAATGTTGAAGCTTTAGAGAAAGGCACGAATCTAAAAAATATGCAATGATTAAGCCAAAAACTGCGTCATTTGATCTTGCGTTTGATGATAGAAGGCGTACGTGACAGTTGCACAATAACGGTATTTATCTGCCACTGATATGCATTTTCAAATTGAGCAGAGTTGCCGGATTATTTGAAATTCAAACTATTAGTAAAGGAAAATTTTTGCTCTAAGATTAAATCATTGCAGCATAAATTCGTCAAATTTGTTAAAGGAATCTTAGGTGCAATTTCACAGTGACTATTCAACTTATTAGATTCAACTGTTTAGCTAATGAAAGTCTGCGCCTCACTAAAATGTTCAAGAAAAGACATTTTCATGGTAAAAATTCAATTCCTTATTTTAAAAAATATTTAAATATGAATAACAACTTAAATACTATTTAATAAATATACACTGTTAATAACGTAAATTTTACTAGTTTTTTCACTTCAATTCAAAAGTGATAAAATAACGTTTTACAATAATTTTTGCTTGATTTGTTAAACTGTTCTTTTTTACAAAAATGTCTGATATTATGCATTTTCTATGGCCAAAAGTCAGAGTCAGAAATCTACTGCAAATACTATTATTCCGAAACAAATACTATTATTTCCAAACAACACCAAAGTTCTTGTGGAAACTTTTGAAGAAACTGCGTATCGATTATTTGAACTGTTTGTAGCATCTGCAACTGCATCGCCCCTCTGCTCTCTCAACTGGGAAATTATGCATGGTTATACTTCTGCTGCTCATATATGCCGCTCTACATCTCAGGCTCTCACACATCTTAAGGCTCTACCAGAGAACTCTCGAACTTACGTTCACTGGTTCAGTTCTCGCCTGAATCTTCAACGACTTGTAAGAAAAGCAATGCCTACTTTTAGGTGCTTTGCCATGTTTGGCAACATCGCGCTAGCACATAGCGCATAGCTATGTTCTTCTTCTAGCAAAAGCAAATTGGGATTTTCATTTGCTGCCACACTTTTTGCACTTGTGCACAGTGCCATTGGAACCTACACTGGGGGCCATATCCAGCATACTGCGCTGCTCTCGCAGTAGTTTTTGTTGTTGTTGTTGCTGCTTTTCAATTTGGGAAGCGCGCACTTTTTGATTATGAGTTTCTGTTGACTTTCAAGGCAATCAAAGCAGCGCAAAATTGCTGCCGAGCTGCTCTGTGTGCAGCGTTGGTGCATTTCATTTCCGTTTCCGCTTGCTCGCGCAACGTGCCACAGCGGGTCGAAGTGTGCGTGCTTGGCCTGAGAAAGCAGCTCGAAGCGTTCAAATGGCAAAAAAGGCATTGTTCCTCGGCAGTGTAGCAGCAAACAACAACAATACATTAAACGGCAACGGGGGCAATTGCATTTGTATGCATATTTGCTCTACCAACTACGCTTAAAAGTTGCATACTTTAAGGCGTAGAAAATTTAAAGTTTTATTTGTAACAAACTAAACGTGGTCTCCCAGCCCAGCGGCAACACTTCCACGAAATCATTAGCGCGAACTGAACTCGCTTATCGTTGGCATTAATTTGGCATAAATTTAGGCGCCTCAACGTGGCGCGACATAACTTTTGGCGTATCAATAAATCTTTGGGCTTATGCACACTCAGCGCGAGCACGAGAAAAACAAAGCGTGGCATGTAGAGAGAGAGAGAGTGAGAGAAGGAAGGAGCGGAAAATCGCGACAAGTTGGAAAAGTGCAATAAAAACTTGAACTTCATGTTGCCGGCACTTACACCGATGCATGCGCCGGCACACATATGCTCGCTCTCAGGCAAATATTCAGTGCATGTATATGTATAGGTGAGTGTGTGTGAGTGTGTGTGAGTGTGTTAGCGCTAGGCAGTAAATCTAACGCGAAAATTCCTTGCTTCCGCACGCTGACACTGCTAAAAGTCGTTACCGCTTTTCAGCTGCAGCTACACATTCACACACACGTTTGTACATACACATACATATGTATACATATATAGATATATGCATATAATACACTCATATAGAGACCAACAGCTAGATGAGCGCGTGCATGCTCCTTCACATGCTTGCAAAGCTGATGCGCTTAAATATCAGCATTCAATTACACACACACACACACACATGCTAACATATGACATATACACAAACAAACACACACAAATACACCTTCAAAACGGCAGCACATAATCCTTGCCAAATTTTAATGAGCAAAGTTTGTAGCGCGGTTGTAAGTCCTTCGCGCTTATTATACGCCGCTAGTCCTTTATACTCTATTGTTGTTGTTGATTTTGTTATTGTTATTGTTGTTTTTATGGCAAAGTTTGCACTTTACAAGCATGTTTTTTATTCCACAAGAAGTCGAAGTGACTTTTATTTTCAGCAAGAAAAAAAGTTAAAAGTGCAAATTCCTGAACAATTTTCATTTTATTGACTTATTTCAAAACTATTTGTTGAACATGTATGCTTACAAAAAATTTGAAGAAAAATCTTTTAAAAACAAATTTAAGAAAATATATTGCAGCAGAATCGTCTACAAAAACACTGAGCACCAATTGCATTTGCAGCACATAAATTCAATGATTTGAATGACAACGAAGAGAGCAAAGGACAATTGCCTGTCCACTTCTCAATGGAATTTTGCAAAACTTGCATTCCTGTCAACCACTCCAAGCTATTACACTTTAGTTTAGTGACAGTTTGTAATGTCTTACAAGTTAAATGAAATGGCAAGACTACTCAATAACAACCACAGCAACAACAACAACAATATAGCATCAGCCATGCAAGTAGATAACAACTAGAAAACTTGTTAAAAACTAAACTGAAAAACAAAGTAATTATATAAAAAAAAATGTGAGTGTAAGAACGGAATTGAGAGTGGCTTAAAAGACAGGATCACAGAACAAAATGAACAACAGCACCAAAGTGCATTGTCAAAGTGGATTGTTGGGATTCCTTCGCAAATTGTCAAAGTGAGGAAGTCCTTCTGCAAAAGTGAGCGAGAGAAGGAGATAAAGCATAGAAGAGCAAATATGTGTGGGAAAAACTTTTTCCGGAACAAACTACAAACATTCAGCACAAAAACAAAGATAGTACAAGCGCAGCAAGAAGGGTCAAAGGCGCTGGACACGCTGGGCTGAGCAGAGAACACAGCTCCATATAACTTAACGAATGGTCAACTGCAAGAACTGTTGCTTCATATATCGCTGGATGAATAGATTACCGCAGAGCCTAGAAGCAGTGAACATGATAGGTTTTCAAATACTTTCTACAAAATTTAATAATTAGACTATTTTGAAAATATGTATGTAATCACTTTACACTAAATGTTAATGATCTTGAAACAGTTAATAGCTACCCGAGTGACAGATAAAGCAATGTACGAAGAATAATATATATGAACGCACTAACCCATCTGTAGGAATCGGACTGAACAGACAGCTCTAAAGAAAGTTGCTGATATAATGTATTCTCAAAAGAAGTGTGCCATGAAAATATGAAAGTATCAATATAGAATCTAGATAATTCTTTGCTAGTATGTGAATACATTTAAAATATAAAGAGCGAGTGTAAATTTGCCTCTATTAAATGCTCTTACAAATAGACGAAGCAACCCTACGTACCTGCAATGAATCGATGAGAGCAAGAGCCATTTTATATCAACGCTTCCAGGAAATGCTTTCAACTCGCTTGCTCAAAATTTAAAAGCTTTCGTTTAACTGAAAAGTTATTTTAAGAGAAATTTATAACTGCTACAAAGGCTAAGAAAAGCTTAATAGAAAATCCCATTCTAAATTTTGTGTTCACTTTGTTCCATTTCAAAATAATAAGAACTCTTAACGAAATTCAAAAGCATTGCATACATACTCGTGAACTAACTCTGGCAAAAGTGCAGCCAGCTGAATGCACTTTCCGCCCATTCCCCGTTGCACGCCACCGTTTGCTAATAAAGTTCTCAGCACGTTTTAGAATGCGCTAATCAGCTCTGGTCTTTGACTCCTTTCACAGATGACAGACATACAAAGCGAAAGCGACACAATAGAAAAGTGAGTGAAAGCGCAGAAGGGAAGAGAAGGCGGTAACGGAATTCCGATGCAACTGAAGCAACCTCAGCCCGCATCAAAGCGCTGCACTGCGTCATGGCTGCTGTACTCTGACACCACGTACCAAAGGTCAGCTTAAACTGCTGAAAATATGCAATTGTTTGTGTACAGAGTAGAGAGCAAAAAAAAGGAAGACAGCAAAAGGGGTATTCTTGTTAGTTGCTTCATCCGAAGGTGAGGATCATCGACTGAAGTTGAGTCGGAATTTGCGGTTGCCGGGAGCTTTCACCTTCTTTCTGACAGGAATACTTGAAAGCGTTTAAGAAGCCGTTGATTTAAGCAACTCGCTCCAGCGACTGATGATTTAAAAATATTTAAAGCTTTATGATAAACTCCGAAAATGAATTTATTTTCAATTTTAACGCTTTTGTGCTTGTCAATGAGCCAAGGAAAGCAAAAAGCTGCTTTCAGTACTATGCAAATTTTTAAAGATACACACTCCGACATAATTGCTGTTTAAATCCTCAAAGTGTCCTTGCACATTACTCATATGAAAGTCAGGCTCTTATCGTAGCCCAGATTTGATAAAAATCTATTGTATTTCATTCTTGTGTTTACTCATGGCCATTATCTGCTTTTACTTTATTGCCAATTCGTATTAGTTGATATTTGGTTCATCCTGCTTTTATCTCTTCTAGCTCCTCTTTTTAGCTGCACATACATATGTGCATTGCTGACTATTAATCTTTTAAAGGATTTACTGCAAATCTATGCATTACTGCATGTGTTCACTTTGCAGCTACACACACACACATACACACATTGTGTAAAAACAGTTGTTGCTATAAGCTGTGGTGCCCAAATGAAAACATACGCACACGTACAATTATTCAATATTCAGAGTGAAGCTTCTTTTACTGTCAAGAGATGCCACACCTACAGAATTAATATTAAGAAAAGAGCAGTCCAGTGCGAGTCGGGTTCCGAACTACGCTCTCTAGTGTCTAGTGTTCTAGTAGTTCATTTCTCCTTGCCAATGTGCATTTTGAGCTAAAAGAACCCAATTCAACTAAAATTATGAAAAAAGTACTTTTCGAATCCATGACCCCTTCTAGCGAACAAAAAATTTTTTTTCAGAGAGGGTCATCGAAAATTGAAAAAAAAAGAAAAAGTATTATTTCGAAAATATGGGCAGATTTCCAGTATTGCGTGATCTAATACATAGTAACTCTGATTTCATCAAAACTTTAGCTCGAGAAATGTAGTGTGCTGATAGAATCATGGATAGAATCAAATCAGTTTTTCTCACAGTTTATATATTTGCTATATCTTTATAACGCGTTTACCTAGAATTAAAAAAGATGTCTGGAAGCCCTTTCTCAAGAAACCTCGCACGATGCGAAATAAAAATATCTTTTTTGGATCGATCCAAGCCCCTTAAAAAATTACTATGACATATTTCTAGAAATATTTCAGAACAACTTATGAACTGTATGCAAGAAATCTCTCTGCAAATTCACAAACTTAAAGAAAAGAAAAGGAAAGTTTTGCATGCCAGCCGCGAAGCAGGAACACGCACACACACACACACAATTGCGCTCCAGCGGCGTTTGGACGGTTCAGGTTAGCGTCCAAATTCAAATGAATTACGCAAAGCAAAGGGAAATGTGCTCGCTGGTAGAGAAGCCAGCTCCGTGCAACATTCCGGATGCGCAGCGGTATTTCATGCGCCATTTCTACGCTGCAGCGGAAACAGCAGATGTTTCCGGCTGCACTTTGTGGGCCGCAGCTTGAAGTGCACTTAGCAAGGCACGAAAATTGCGATTTGTGGTCTTTTGGAGTTGCAGGCGGAAGGGCGAGCTGGGGAAGATGGCAGGCTGTTGCAATGCAATGCCCCCTTCTCTCGCCACTGTGCGTTCACGCTGCAGGTATTAGTGATGACTTTCGCTGTAGGGGTTACTAACGACTGTGGCAGCAGCGTAGGCACCCCCAGAATATGCAACTTTTCTACTTTGTTAGCTTACAAAATATTTTTGCTGCTAAAAGCAAAGTTTACAAGTTGTTTTCGTTCTACTTATACTATATTTACATAACGTGTAGTATTAACATATTTTATTATGTTGAAATTTACTAAATTGTGTTTTGAATTGAGCAGTTTGGCGCGCAAACTTCTCTTCATTGCCATGCTGCTATCTGGTGGCATTAAGTTTGTGTTTGTGTAGTCTATGTTTTTTTTTTTGTTTTCATATTTGAGCTAATTACTTTGCAAATAGTAAATTGCCAACCATGATAATTAAAATTTTTTATACAAGTAGGTACACGTTGACTAATTACGCGAAGTCCATAAAGTTGCATTTGCTTAAAATGTTGTTCAAAACTTGCAAGTCAAAATCAATTTTAGGTTTTTTATGTTTATCTTTTTTATCTCTTTTGCTAATAGGCTTTTTCAAGCAGTCGGTAGCATGCTACACAGCTCTTTTGTCAGTCTCTTATTGAATTTTACTTTGTTGCAGACACTCGCCTTCGCTTTGCTTGCTCATCCCAGCAATTACACAATTGTCTGCGCAATTGGCCCCGGCCAGTTCGAGTGAGCGGCAGTGACATGAACGTGGGCGTGTAGTGCTGAACTTGTATGTTGCTCTTTGGAATGCAACAATACTTTCACTTGCTATGTCTGCAGCTAGCTTGAACTGCTGCTAAAATGGTGGCAGGCATCACTGCGAAGCGGGCGTGCAAAAAGAGCAGCAGTGAGCAGGCAGATTCGACATCGCTTTTTGCATACCATTTGCATTGAACAACAATTCCTTTATTTTGATGTTGCTGCAAAGAGTTGCTAGTGGAAAAGGAATGGGCGCCACTTTTTATGACTGTGTGTGCGTGTCTCAGCTTTCCACTATGTGCGCATTAAATGCTTTTATAGCTTCTCCCATGTAAAGAAAAAAGGCTTTCTTTGAAAGCGCGCTCCGACAGTTTTTCTGTGCTTTTCCTTTGCAACTAGTAGAAACAAACAGCTTGCTGGACTAACAACCGTCATGTCGACAATTTCGCATTCGCACACATATATTTATTTTTGTATGTGAGCAATTGGCTGTGTATGTGTGTATGTGTTTGCTTTGCAAAGCAAAAGAAAAATAGCGCCACAGCGCAAAAAGTGAATTGATTCGATGGTTCTCTTGGGTGTTCTAGTTTTCACATGGTCATTATCAGTGCTATCGAGAAAGCTGAAGTGTTTATATAACTGCCAGCAGCAGCAGCTGAGCAGCAAAGCTGTAACGAGCAGACATTCCGTATCTAACTTGTGTGGCATTCACATATTTATGTAAGCCGCCAGATAGTGTTGCCAAGAGAAAATAAAGACTTTTGGCGTAATTTTGTGCAAATCTCCCTGGAATGGTTGGGCACACAATCAATAAAATATTTATTGGCCGGCGGTCTTTAAATGCAAGCATGCTTTAAGGCGCACATAATTCAGCTTGAACTAAGATTTAGTAATTCCTGTGAGTCAAAGCTGTGTTCCCAGTTTATGTTCAATTTCACAGCGCCTTTTAAACTCCAGTTTCCAACATTTAATTAAGTAAGGAATTTAAATTTCTTAATTCTGCAAATCAAATGGCTTCAGTTGCTTATAATTGAATTGCAGTTTAAAATTCTTTTCGCAAATTTTATTCTCAATTGAATTAAGTCAAGCTTTTATCGCATCAAATGACTAAAATCGATTTGCTATGAAAGCGCTTTCCTTACTTTCCTTCCTTTCAAAAATATAAGCCATAGAAAAACACGAATAAATTGTCTACAACAAAACCCAAGCAGAACTCAAGCTCAATAGCAAGGAATAGCAAAAAATAACAACAAAAGTAAATAATCAAAAATCGATCGTAAAATTTTATGAGCCGTACATTTGAAAATAAATAAAGACAAAAACACTAGCAAGAACAATAGCAGATATAATACAAAGTATCCAAGACAACGGCGAACGCACGCCTCTGAAGCACTCCACGCCATTCCAAACTCGACGCCACTCACAATCGGCTCGAGCGGCTCACACTCAAGCAAGTAATAAAATAAGAGCAACGACATCAAAAGGGAAATTTCAGCTGACGTCAGCCTTTTGTAAAATGAAGCCGAAAGGATTTGCTTGGATTTTAGCTCATGCGAGCATTGTAGGAAATTTCAGAGCGCATTTCTCAGGCAAATCACGAATGCAAATTAGATGAAATCTTCAGCATTAGTGCGCAAAAGCGTGCCACAGCGCACACGGAAGCATAGCACATGGACAATCCCAGCAAATAAATACGCAAACTCAAACGCGCAGCATAATTTCATTTGTGTGTGTGAGTGTGTGAGTCAGTGCCTCGTTGTAGTTTGTCATATGCTGGCATGTGAGCTGTTTGCTGCGGTTGCCTGCAATGTTTAAGGAAATCCTATTAAATTGTAATCCTGGCGCATTTTTGTGGCAGCCCGAAGGAGCTGCAAGTGAGCACGAGTACGTGTGCCTCTGTGTTTACATTGTGCTGGTGTAACGAAAATCAAATAAATTGCGTTAGTGTTTATGATATTTGTATGCATGTGTGTGTGCATGTGCTGCTAACATATCCTTGCAGATGTTTGCATATTAGACTATTATGAAAAACATGAAAGTTATGTGCAGTTACCATGTACAAGCGGTAGGAGGTGGGGCAGGCACACATTGCGAGTACATTTCCCGTGAGAATGTGGCATGCAACCAACAGTTTTTATATAAACATGAATGATTCATTGGAAATCAGTTGAGATTGCCGAAGAGCCAACTTAACGCATATTAATGCTTTGCTGTATTCTCAAGGATTTCTTCCAATAAACTGGCCGCTGTTTTTCACAGTCAAGCACTTGAAGCGCTTATATCATTTGCAACTAGTTCCTACATCAATGAAAGATGACAACACTGAACCAATAATTCTTAGGTACATCAGTGAAAAAAGAGACTAGTATTATCATATCTTCTGAGTTACTCGATAAAGTAACTCAAATAAGGACCTTAAGTAGAGACTCACACTTTGCACAAAACAATTTTCGATAACAAAATTTCAAACATTCATATGAAGTTTTTTGTTAAAAAAAATAATCAATTTCGAAAATTTTTACGATTCTTAATTTGCTATTTAAATATATAAAATCCAATCGATTACAATAAAGCACTTTTACAAACAAGTCTTTCAAGAAAGGACCAAGTAGACTTTTGTCGATACCTTTTTGAGTAAGTTTTTAAGTTGTTTAAAACTTTATTCAAGTGTTCTAAAACAGACAACTTAAATTGCATTTTTTGTATGCTAATGAGTTACAGTTTGTTATGAAAGAAGCTGTGCTTGCTGATATCTTGTTCGCATTTATGCCAATTTTTCTTTTCTCCATAGATCCTTTAGTGTATTTCTCGCTTCACTTTGCAATCACGAAGACTTTTGTGCACTTATGCACTTTTTTTACAGACTTCAGCTCTTCCCACAAAAGTTCCTTAGCACAGCTTTTGCAAAATACTCACTTACATTCTCTCTACATAGCTTTGAATACATATGCACATGCATGCACTCTTATAAGCATACACGAAACACACACACACGCATATAGCAAGTATTTAGACGCGCCTCACTGCCTTCTGTTGCACTGCTGCAAAATATTGCACAGCAAACCGAAATGCTGTCTCCTGGCGTGCATGTTCAGAGCTTTGCAATTGTATTTGTTTAAATACCGGAAATGTGTGCAGCTTTGAGCAGCAATTGCACTTTTTTACATCGAAAATATTTTGCAAAAAACAACGAACTGGTACAGAGCTTGCAAGAAAATGTAACGATGCAAAAATAGCTGAAAAATTTATTAAAATCTAAAAATGCTAAAGAAGAAAATTTCTGGTTAAAGAACCTGTAAGAGAGCTTTGTTTTTGAAAAACATCTTTAAATTGCTGCTGAAATTTCATTTGAATTTTTCCGAAATGACATTATAAGAAAAGCTCGCAACTCACCTCTAAACTGGCACTCGGGTATCATCTCATCACTGTGATCCTCGCAATCCGAGTCGCCATCGCAAACAAAGCGAATGGGTATGCAGACGCCATTGCCGCACTGGAACTGTTTATCCTCACATTTACTGAAGATATTTTGAGCTGCAAAATAAAAGGAAAATCATAATATTAAATTGAAAATTAAATGGAAAACCAGAAAGAGGCTAATTAAAAAAGAATGCAGGCAGATAGTACAAACCAGCAGCGCCTAGCGCCAACAGCCCCACCCCCATGCCCCATATTTGGTGCTGTTTTTGCCGGGGCAGCGTGTAAAACTTTTATCGCAAATATGAACGGTGCAAAGTGGATTATAAGTTTCAGAGCAAAACTATTTAATGGATTTCGTAACTGACGGAAGAGTAGAAAAGTATTTAGGAGAAAGAGGTGCAGCATATGAAAAATATTTACGCGCATTTGGAATTATAGTTTTGCAAGAAATAAATACATAACGGCAAGCATCCACAATAAGGAAGCAAAAGTAAAAGTTTCAGAAGCAAGAGCAAAAGAATGTACTAGAGATGTGCAAATTTTGTGAGCTTAAAAACAAAACTTTTGCTGAAAATTTATTTTAACTCAATATATTTATGAATCACAAAATTTTATGCAAATGTATATGATTATTTCAAGCAGCTTGAAAAATGTTGTCCTATATGCGTTTTAATTATGAACTTTTTAAAATGGCAAACCAAAAAGCTTAATACAAAAATATTATAAAATTTAATTTATTCAAAAAGAGCTAGGCATAAAATTCTCGTAAAATCTTATTAAGTATTTCAGAGCCAATTTTTCAACACTCATAAATTTTTTAAATGGTTCTTCTGTCGACTACTTTATGCTAATATTTTGCAAACTGTAATTTGTCTTATGTAAACTAACTTCATGGTGCTAAAAAATAAGATGTTAGAAAAGAATTAACTGATTTAAATTTAATTATTTCATTTTTTCATGTTCAATTTTATTAACAGCAGAGGCCAAGGCAAATACAAATTGCGGCAGAGTTTCCCAACCAGAGTCAACATTTTAATCTGCTTTTAATGTAAAATAAACTCGAGCGGGCTGCACGCACATTATAAGCGCGCCAGCTGCCTCTTCATAAAGAACAGCCAATGTTGCATAAATTCCAACGAACACACACACACACACACACAAACACAGGACTTTAGAGCAGACGTCAACGGTGTCAAAGTTACATGCAAAATTAATATGCGAGAATGTGTGTGGCAGGCGTAAAATGGCTTAAGCACACAGCAGCAACTGTAAAGTGGTCTAAATGAGTGTGAGTGTGTGCGTGCCTGTGTTGACAGTAGCTAACAAGCGCAAGGAAACGCTGACACTCACAGCCACCAACAACAAAAGCAAACGGGCACAAAGCCTCAAACAATTATAAAAGCGCGCCAAACTTGAACAATTCACAAAATAGAGTTGCCATCAAGTGGTGTGTGTGTGTGTGTAGAGTGTGTGTGTGTGTGGTAAGTGTGGCATGTGTATGCGTGTGTGGTGTAAAGTTTTCACAGCACACTCATCACAATTGCCGACGCCGTTAATCGCCGTCAGCTTTTGTCAACGTCAAGTTGACGAATTCTCCAACCGAAAGTCCCGAAAATGAAAGAGTTTATTCGCTCACGCAAATTTCGTAGCAGGCGCACACTGACATCTACACGCATGTACGTAACAGCTGCAGACATGACGGCCAAATTGTCTTCGGTGACGAACCGGAAGCAAGGCTACGAATTTCCATTTATTGGAAAAGTCTCTCCATTGCCAGAGTGGGCGAAGAGCATAGATGTGTGCCTTTGCTATGGCAGAAGCACAAGTGAGGCTACACCAAAGCTGTGATGTCATATGTCAGAAGTGACATAATTGAAGTAGGGATTAAATCTTTGTGGAGTGGGTGACATTCTCAAGAATGCCAATTTTGTGTGAAATTAAAATTCGCTTTGATTGCGTGACTGAAGAATTTTCATATGAGAGTAGCTGGGGCATTAAGCTTTAAGTCACGAAAAAGTAACGAACTTTATATGTAAAGTAAAACAGAAATAAAACTCGTTTTTCATTTATCACAAGATTTGAAACAATTCTCTCATTTTTATTAATCTATCTTTTGCATTTGTCTTCTTTCTTCTTTTATTTTTCTTAACTTTGTTCCCTTTTTCGTCTAATATCATTGACTCTTCGATTATAACTTTCTTTGAATAACAAAAATTTCCAACTTAGGTTTCAATTCAGTTGCGGATAAACTCAAATTTCCGTTGAAAGATCAAAGATTATATTAAATCCCATTTAAACTGAGCAAATGTTAAGGCCAAGAAAATAGATCTGCCTTTGCGCCGCCCCTTCCTCTTCACAATTTCTCTTCAATTCGAAAGTCGTGCATGAAAAATAAAAAAATTTGGAACCACTTTGCAAATTTCTAATCGAAACAAATTGAATCAAATGTGGACCCAAACATATTGCAATGCCTTCTCCCACTCTCTGTCCGCGTCCAATACCAATTCTAATACGAATGTACATATTTTCTGTGCATATTTGCTCGCATTGAGGCGTGAAAACGAGAACTTTTGCACCCGAATGTGTCAAATGGTAGCAAGCAGACACCAACTGCAAGTGCCAATATCCTTTCAAAGGAGCACCACACAAGCTGACTGACTTTGCATAGCATGTTCAAGTGTGAATGTGTTCGTGTGTGTGGAATTTGAAAGCGGCGGAAGAGGGCGGCAAACGTGCTCATATCCATTTGCTTATGCAAAGCTGTATGTGTATGTGTGTGTGTGTGTGTGTGCAGTGAAATGAAATGAAGCTAGCTAAAGCGTTTTTTGTGAGGTTACGATTTCAATTTGAACGTTGCCTTACGCTGGCGTATGTATCACAAATGACCCAACAAAGCAGGAAGTGAGCAGCAATGCATTTGGAAGCCCTTGAGTTGTGTGTGCGATATTGATTAAATTCATTTGCTGGAAGTGCACAATGAAGAGTGTGTGTGAAAGAAGAAGCCCAAAAAGAGCAGACAAGTTGAACCTCAAGTTCAAAAGTGTGCACAAAAAAGCCTTAAAGCCAAAACACTTTAAGTTTCAATTCATTCGATCAATATTTAATGCAACAATTTCACAATTCTATTTGATTAGATAAGCTTTGTCAATTAAGACTATTTTTTTCATCATTGCTAGCTTCAATACCAGCTTTTTCTTTCAAATTTAATCGAATTTGCTTAAAGCCTTAAGCATAAAATAGTTTAAAAGTTTTGCACAGAATGCTAAAATCGATTCAGAATACACATTTTTCTATTAGATACGATAAACTTCAGAGATAAAATATTCAAAACTAACTTTTAAGAAAAAGAGAACTAAAAGTTGAGTGTGCACAAGTTGTTTCCTCAATATTTAATGTTCGTATAAAAATAAACAACTATGCAGTCAATGTTAAATTTAATAAGCAGTTCCAATTATAAGTACAAATGAAAGAATATATCGTATTAGTTAAGCTTAGGTTAGATTAGGTTAGGTTAGGTTGGCAGACAGAACACGATATCCAGCCCGTTGTGTGTTCTCAGAACGCTCGCTTCCCAATTTTAAATAACTTGCCTTGAAAAAATTTCACATAATTATCTTGACACGCAAGTGAGTCTATATTATGATTTAATTTCCATTCTTGAGCACGTAGATGCCTTAGGTTAATTGTACGGTTAGGGCCTTTTAACTTGACTTTAGATCAAGCCAATGAATTCGTAAAAACGCGCACATACTAACCGGCCACAAGCCAAAACCAACAACAACCAGCAAGCCATACGAGTAACTAAGCTCGATTGCATAAAGGCATGTGCCAACACTTGGCATCGTAACCGCGCTACAGTGCTAGCCAAATAAACAGCAACGCCTTTCAACCGCACACGAGCTTAGGTATCATTGTATAGTTTGCACAAAGATAAGTGTACTTCATTGATATTTCATCCAGACTATTGTTTACCATCATAAAGCAGTTCGATCTCTTGTGAAGAAGTATTTAAAAAAAATTTTAATATAAATAATTTGTAAAATGTACAATATTAAGGGCCAGTTTCACAGTGGATGTTTAAACTCTGATTGCAGTTTAAATAGGGAATTTCAGTTTCACAGTGGGAAGTTAAATACAATTTAAATGCCCGGTTGTGGGCATTTAAGTACGGCACAGAGTTGCAATCGAAAACAAATAAACAGCTGATTTCGGATGTGCAGGCAAGCTGCGTCGACAATATTGCAATTTATAAGCGGCCAAATTAAACATACAACTACATGGTGTAGCACATATAAATGATCCCGTAGTATTATAAATAATATAAACTGTGGATTCTTTGAAGAATATCCAATAATTCACTTCTTTCGGCCGACGAAAAATTTTTAGCTCGCGCTGCCTCCATAATTGAACAATTGAACATATGTTTTTGGCAAGTTGTGCTGTGTTCAATTGTCAAATATTCGAAGTTGCCATTCATTATTCCGTATTTAAATAAATGCACTGTGAAACTCAAGAAAAGTTAAACTAGATTTAAACTCAATTCGCAAATTAGATTTAAACATCCACTGAGAAACTGGCCCTAAGTCTTTACAATCTGTCGGAAAAATTGGTACAAAACTGTGTGCCTACTTTTTTATCGTAACTGCCTCTTATTAAGATCGTATAAGGTGCCTATAATTGTACTTTTAATATGCTGTAGCATTAATTTAACCTACTTGAGTAGTAGGTACATTAATCACAAATTAATTGTGTAAACAAAAACAATGCAAAAATTTATTTGCTATTTAGAGGCTAACAAGTGCTAAAACGCGCGCACCTGGCATACAAATTTCAATTGAGCCATTGAGCAGTTGGTACCGAGCCATTGTCATGTTACGCTGTCAGTCAACGGAACGTCTACTTTTGTATGCAAGTGTAGCTATTTGAAAATGAAGTGGCCACACTTCATAAATCAATCATTCAGCAATCGCTCATTTAAAGTCAACTCGCTCAACGCGCCAGTTTGACTGTTAATTAAAGAAGGCACACAGCCGCCAGAGTTAGTCAATGGCAGCGCTTAGAAGCAGACAGAGTATGGAAAAACAAACGTTTGGGAAGCTCTGACGCGCTTATATTTCGCTCAAAATAACTTTTGGCCTTCAGTTAAAAGATGGCCTACAAAATAAGCTGCCAACAATTTCACTACCTGAAGTAAAGAGTCGATTGAAATAAAAAAGTATAAAATATAGTACAATATTTAGCATATTCACCGAATTTAAAAATACAAATGTTAGCCGCACGCTCATTAGCACGAAAAAATACTTCATGATTTTTTATTTTCAATTTATTCTATCTACTTTCTTCCTAAAAAAAAAATGTGTGCTTTTTCAAGCCACAAAAGAATGAAGCGGCTTCAACAAAAAGAAAATACTTTTATAAAAGAGCATCACTTTGAGTGCGCTGAGAGCCAAGCAAGCTCCTCGCCCTGCACACTTACACTCACTTCTGGCACCTTTGTGTGCATAAAAAACTGGCCTTCGGCTACCACAGACTTGCAAAGAGTCTGGCATTGACAGATTTTCGCAAAGTGTGCAGCGGTGTTAAAAACTTTAATTTGCTTCTAAGGCTAATTAGTGACAATTTGTATGACGCTTCCGACTTTAAATTAAATAAATGCTTTTGCTTCAAATAAAAAGAGAAAAATGTTATGACGAGTTTCTTTTTGATTTTTTGAGCTTCTGTGAAATACGATTTCGATGTTCGTTGGGTTGCTATAATTTACTAAAATATTTGTTGCAAATTTTGATGTTGTGAATGGTATCATTGTGTATGGTTGCATTACTCTAGATATTCTTCTTAGTTCGTCTTAGAAATTTGAACTTTAGTTGGTAGTTGAATTGAGTTAGTACACTGCAATTTCGTCTATAAACAAGCTACCCAGTAGGAAAAGCAAAGCACAGCAGGAATATTCATATTACTTATAGTATAAAGATATTTTTTTTGTTCTAAAAGAGGGAACATTTTTTCAAATAATGCCAACTTTAAACCATTACAAGCAGATAATAAAATCGATTTTTTTCAAAGTGTGTTCAAACTCAATTCTGCTTACTTTGCCCGCATGCCACTTTTTCCGAAGCCAATTAAGAGGAATGAGTTCAATGAGCAATGACCCTAGCCAGAGAGCTGTGCCAACGTCAAGAGCTGTCGGCGAGGCAGGACCAGCGAAGGCAATCACATGTGCACAAATGAACAATTGGCCAACTAAAGTTCAGCGAGAAGCGTAGTAGACGAAGCAGTGGCAGCAACAAAAGCGGGGCATGCAATGCGTAGGTCAGTTGGAACAGGACGAGCAGCAGCAGCAGCAGCAAGTTAAATGAAAGGTCAAATCAATGCAGACGAACGGCAGTCAAAGGCCTGCCGCCGCAGCGCGCTAATCAAATCAATTTTGCACAAAATTGAACAGCAGCAACCAAGCGAAGAAGAAGAAGAAAAAACAGAAAATCAAGCGTAGCAAAAACTTGAGCGCATTTAATTGAATAAGTTTTGTGTGTGTAAGTGTATGTGTGTGAGATGAAATCAAAGAATGCCAACTGCAGAAGAAGTGAATGGAAAAAAAATTGCGCTCCGCTGCGCAATCGAGCTGAAGAGAGGCGGTATGGAAGAACTAGGCGTTAATGTGGCAAGTTGTTGAGTGTTCTAAGCTAATGAGCCCGCACCAAATGCGCTCGAAAAGTTTAAGTAGCATACTTTCAGGCTGCATGGCAAGTGGATAGAATGCAGTCAAGTGAGTGCCAAACTGAAATTCAAATAAGCAATTACGATAATCGAAATTCATGACTCAAGGTGCAATCGATATCGAAAAGATAAGAAGAAAGTTCTGTGTATTTCTTCAGTTTGAGTGAATATATGTATATATAATGCATGATAGCTCTCAGATCATCATTGCTCAAGGTTTTGCATGCCAAGCTAAGCAGAAAAAAAATGTATTTGAAATTACTTTTACTAAATATTGCCGCTGCAATTCAAATACGTTTTCAATGCCGTAAGCTGGCATAATTGCTACCTCTAGCAAAGACAGAGTTTTTAAAAAAAAATTTTTAAATAATAAATTTTATACAAATTTAGTTGGAAAGAAAGCACGCCAAGAGTCAAAGAATCAGACACGCCAGCCATTTGCTCTTCAAAGGTAGAGGAGATCTGGCATATTCGAAGCTATATTCTTATATTTATAAGAAGCAATTAGTTGTAGATTCTTGCAAGGGTGCACAATAGTTCCTTAGTTCGCAATGGCAACTCTCCCATATTAATTCTGCGCACAAGTCATAACCGCATTAGTCTGTTTTTCAAGTTTTTTATGAGAGCAGTTTCAAGTTTTTAATTCCAACTATTAGGTTTTTGATGTACTATACTAATTGCAATCCTAAAAAGGATACAAACATGAAAATTTTTTAGCATATAGATTTAGACACGCTGAACGCGATGGCATTAATAACGCAATTTTGTCCTAGCTCGATTTAGACGGTTATGATTTGTGACCACAGAATTAATGGGGGAATATATTGGCATTGCGAATTAAGGACCTATTGTGCCCCGCTGCAAGAATCTACAACTCAATTCTATACACACACATAGTACCTACATTGAATTAATTTTTGGTGAGTTCGATCTCTAAAGCAAACCTTCGGCTATAGATCGGCCTTGAACCGCTCTTACACGATATCTACTTCTGCCTTTAGCTGCAGACTTTAGCTATAGCTGAAATTCCAGCTTAATGTGCTACACATTCTGTGTGCGGCCTCGCAACAGTTCCAGTTCCAGTTTGCCAAAACAAGCGACTTGTTTGCAGCCAACGTGCATATTTGCGTATAACAGTTCCTCGCTTTCGTTCGCTGATTAAGCAATTAAATTTATGTTAAAATCCTTTTAATTATTGCGTGCCTGTACAGTTTTCTAATCAACGCTTTCGCGTTATACAATAATTGATTCCGATAAAATACAAAAATCTGGCAAAACTAGTTTCATAAATCAGGCCAACGTTGCTTGAGTTGCTCTCCTTCTGTGCTTCCAAATTGGCACGCGTTTTTGATATAAAATCGTTGAAATCTCGAAGAAATTTTAATTTTCCTTGGGTGGTCCCTCAACACACAAAGGAACAAAGATCACTTGATTTGAAGCGGTTTTCAATATTTTTGTTTACAATTTCGTTGTTTACGCTGACTCGTGATTTGAATCCTCTTTCCATCTCTTGTCTGCTTTTTTTCTCACATAAGCTTGCAGAACGCTACAGAATGATCTAGTTCTGCTGCTTTCGCGCAAATATGCTAATAGATTTATATCGGCGATTTTTGAATAAATTTACATATGCATATGTATAGATTTTTATAATTCTTATGCTGTAAAGGGTGGAGTAGATAGTCATGATTCCAGATGTAATAAATGAAAAGTTTCAAAAAAGCAAACCAAAAATGAAGACGCCGTTCACGTTGCTCAGAAGCGAAAATTAAAGCTATCGTGTTTTTAATAGAAATAATTTCGAAATGTTAAAAAAACTTTTAAAAACCTAGAATTAACGCTGGCAAAAATATTTGGCTTTTAATAAATCATGCATAAACAGCTCAGCCATTACTGAAAAAAGAGCAGCTATGCCTATAATTCTTTCATAACCAATAACTGCTTAACATGTATAGCCGGCCTTATCTTGGAAAAACTGTTTGAGAATTTCTACAGAAAAGTAATCGAACTACCTCATCAATCAAAAATTTATATAGTTAAATAAATTTTTTGCAAAAAGCTTAGAAATATGTAAAGAATATGCATATATCAATATGCTTGAAACAAAAGTGACCACCCAAAATTCAAAAATATATTGAAAATTCCTTATAAATATGAGAATCGCACGTTATTTGAAATCTGTCAATACAGCAACCACCAATAAAATTACTTAGAAAAAGTATTCCAAATCACGAATGCATCAACACCAGCTTTGAGATTGGCTTCACCATAACAAACCGCATAACACCACGGCAGGCCATAACCGCACAAACAAAACACAACTAACAGCAACGAGGCAGCTTCAACAAAAAACAACAACCACAACAATGTATCGCATTTCACGCAGACGCGGCAGCAACATTAAAAGCCCTAAATAATATTGAATTTCATATTACGAAATTGAAGCATAAACCGCGTGAGATTGTCGACTTGAGCCGAAGACTTTGCACTTTGTTCATTTTTATTGCCGTTACAGCAGAATTATAAAATTTTGTAAACTTTGCAAAAGTACGAGTATTGTTAGTTTGAAATATCAATAAAGCGATTGAAGAATTTTCTCGCATATCATAACTTTTATATAAATGGCATAGAACGTCGGTCAAGTGCAGCTACACTGTTCACATAGATTTGTGTAGTTTTTGATTAACTGTATAAAACATTACTTAATTATGCATTATTTCCAATTTACTCTACATTGGTTCTTCTATTTTGACAGAGAGAGGTGAATAAATCTTAAGCCCGCAGACAGTGTGGGATTCTTACCCACCGCTCGCGCAATTTTTATACCTCCTCTCAGGACCACTTTTCGGTATAACTCTGCAAGACATTGTCCTGACGTCCTGTTTATGTGGAACTATACATAATTTCCAATTCCATTTACATTGTCTTCACATATAAACTTAAGACTTAAATGTTTCCCACAGTTTACCCCCCAATTTTATTTTGCACAAGTAAGAAGCTCATCGAATATGCCCAATCTGCAATTATGGCATATTGTGCAAGGTCGGAAAACAAGCCACCACTATCAGTTACGCAACCTCAACAGATAAAAATGCGCACAATTTATGAAACGTGTTCTAGCACTAAAATTAGCATGTCTGGAACTGCTGCTATGACTGCTCAAGTACAAGCACCAGCTAAGAATACATACGTCAGAAATAAATTACGCAAAAACAGCTTTATCAACTTCAACAACAACAACAACTACAAGATAGTTAATAGTAGCTCATACGTAATAATTATTTTGCTTATTGAATATATTGCGATATAGTATGTAAGTAGGTACATATAGTATGTCTCAGTAAAGTTTACATGCACACAAACATACGCTCGTAATCTCAGCTGTATCTTTTTCTGCTTGCCTGTTTAGTTTGCCATTGTGACAGCAGCTACTGGTAGGCGCTACGGCTCATTACGTCGTCGTACGTTGATAAAAAGCGTAGCGAAGCTGCTCAGTGGCTTTGGTGCTACACTTGGTTCATAATTACTCTGTGGGGGTGTGTCTCTAAAGTTCAGCGCAGATCGAGAAATCAGTGCTGTAGACTCGCCTCGTGTTTATGCTGCTCTGATCGGCCATTAATGTGTGCAAGCAGAGCGTTTGTCGGACGCTGCGTTTTTGAAGCGTGCCAAGCGGAAGCTAATGAGAAAAGGAACCAGCTGTAGCTTTTCTATAAATATATTGACATTTAACTATGCACGAAAAACACTTGTTAGTTAGAAAATAATTAAAGGTTAGTAAAGCGAGTTAAATGAAGTAGTGATGATGGTTCTTTGCTTTCAATCTAAAAACATATACGAAAATCATATGGAAAATAGCTTTAAAGTGATCAAGAATAACACTGTACTTATCGAAGATTACTACCACACTTAATTGCATTAAACAGCAGAAGAAAAATTATTTAAAAAGTTGATCACATCATTGACTTAATTATAAGCATTTTACAGTACTTTTAGTTTAAAATAAAAAGACCAGCTCTTTATTCGTTATAATGCAAGTTCTCAAGATCAAGCTGGCTAAACAGGGTACGCATAGAACCAAATGGGTCCTTAGTGATACCGGATAGCAATTCGTTAAAGCCTCCACAAAGTTCGCTGTAAACATTTAATACGTCTTTAATACACGCTATTAACAATATGATAATTTGTCATTTAAGATAAAAGAGCCTAAGAGCACAATAATTTTAAAGAGAAATAAAAAAGTGTATTTAAGAGTGTCTACTTTAAACGATATTTTCTCTTAATTTCAAGTTCGTTTTTATCACAATGTTCTTTGATTTTATCGCTGAGAGTTAAGAGAAAAAGTGGATAGCAACTGTATGCATATAGAAATGTTTTGTTGGAAAGAGGGCTCAAATGCCTGGTAACAACATTTTTTATTGCCTTTACGATCCAGCAAGTTCTGCAAAAACCGAATGAATGGCTCTGCTGTGAAGACATGCTTCCATGTTCGGTGCCATGAATACTACAACAAGTTAACCAAAAAATTTAAGCACACGTATGACGTATTGAGTATCGCATAAGTATGCGTGTTAAACACGTCAGCGGTAACGTAAAAAGTGGCGTGATCCACCAGTGCTGACTATGAATCATGAGGCATGCATTTTTGTTTGCCTGCTCGAAAGTTATCATGAGTAATTTGAGTCGAGAAAGATAAATTTTATCAAATAATTTGAGCAACGTCACAGCAACCTGTTTCAGAGCGAAAGATAAGCCAGTAAAGCATCTCTCTTAATGCATTTAGATAACAATGGCACACAATTTTCGTATACGAGATAGATCTTGCTTATGAAACTGTGCGAATCGAGCGAGCTGGCATGAGATCGCTAACGCATCACGCCACTCTTGCCGAGAGCCAATGAATTTTCAACAAATGTCTTAAAATTTCTTTGTATTTGATATTTTTCGTGTTTACTTGCTTGTGCATTAAAACATTTTTTGAAATGTGCCAAAAATGCGAAATTCCCCACGCTCGATCGTTGGCAAAACAAATTTCCTGTTGGCCAATTTCAGCGCTTCAGTGGTATTCGTATATTTGCCGTGCAGTTGTGGTATAATAAAATTTTAATTGATTTTCGTGTAGTTAGGCAGAAGATATGCAAAATTCAATGTCTGTATTTATTTATTTTTTATAAATATTAATACAATTATTATTACTAATAATTGCAATAGCACTAGCAGCCATGGCCTACGAATCAATGCAAATTTTAGTTTTCGTTCGTAGTTGAAAAATATTCAGTTTTTATAAAATGTTTGGAACTTTCTATTAAACAATAGGGGTATTCCCGATCCGGAGCGAATGCAAAAGCAAAAGCAAAATTTTCGTTTTGCATTTTTATAATCGGGAACGACCGATTTGCGAAATCCATTGCAATGCTTTTGTCAAACAGCTGTTTTACTTGAGAGTTTAATAAAATGACACGAAACAGCGAAAAACAACTATTTTGCGACTCCTTATTTGAAAATGCAGCAAATGAAATCACCCGTAAATATTAAAGACACCATTTTTGTAAATAAAAAGTGAAATAAAAATCAAAATGATCAGCTGGTCGCTGTTAATACTCGTTGTTGGCAACTTAGGTCACCGATAAGTGGGACTTTTCAAGCTGGCAACTATGCTCATATTTTGCATCAAATATTTTCCACTAAACGCAATGGGTTCTGGTCTAGGAAAATTGTGACTTTAATGCAAAAGCAAACCAGTGTGTTTTGTTGTTGTGTATGCAAAAGGTGGAAAAATATTTTGCATTCGCTCTTTTGCATGACCAATTGCACCGGATCGGGAATACCCCTAATATGTTTATGTATATAAGTTACAATTTTGAGCAATTTTTTTGGCGACGGAAAACAACTCAAAATTATTGTATTACATGCAGGTCATCACTTGAAAGAAGAATCTCTTTGTTCTTTATTCTTGTATGCTATTAAGCAGATTTCCATGTGCAGCAACAACAACAATAGAATTGAAAAACTAGAATTATTTTTCCCTTCTCACATGCGCACAATCATATAACTAAATCTGTTTAGTTTCGTACAACTGTTTTTTTTCGTTTCTATGAAAATCTATTATCTCTTATACCTTTTCGAAATTGCTTCATTTCGTAAATAAAATACTAATCCATCCTTGCTAATGACGCATTCAACAGATAATCATACGTTTTTTATTATTTCATACTTTTGTAAAAGCTCACATTATTATTTCTTTTTGTTTGACTAATCTTTCAAAAATTTATGCATACGGAAGAGAACAAAATCAGCTTTAAAGTTTTGGCTTGTTTTGTCGGAAAAGTGTGAACGCTATTTTCGAACAGTGTATAATGAAGTTGTTGGGCATTTTCTGTGATTTGGATAAAAGTTTTATAACCAGATAATTTCGAATGACTCGTCTTTGAGGTATACTACCTACACCGTTCACTGGTATCCAGACAGAAACTTTTTCCGCTGACATTCAAATGTTTTACAGATAGAATACTTCATGACTTGATGATTAAAATTGATTTAAATTGCGCTAATGAACTCGCAACTATCAACTGGCATAGGTATGTACATGCTTAGAAAAAAACTACTTTTATAAATACATATTTATTTTTCTTATAATTAAAAGACCCTGTTTATAAATATTCGCATGTTGGCTCAACCGTGTCGCAGCAAACCTTTGCAAAAATGCGGAAATAACGCAGGCAAAAACTTATTTTAGTCATATGTATAAAAAAAACTACAACAAAAATTCGCTCAAATTCAGAACGAGCAATGAAAAGAGCCAAGAAAGTGGCAACACACTGCAAAACAGCTTGAAAGGAGGGCAACATATAGAGGCGACAGATCATTGCCAGATGCAAAGTTCAAGACGGCAGCAACAACAAAACAACAACAAAAGCTGCAACGACTAGACAAAACACACTTGAGCATAATTATAAGGCAGCGACCGACAGCGCACACTTAACCCCAAATGCCAATTACAACACACACACACGTGCATACATGGCGTAGAGACAAGCCTCCAAAATGAAGCGAGACAGCAATATTGCAAGCGTTTCAAGCATTTAGCGTTGCATTCGGGCAACTAAAAACAGCATCGCATTGGCTTTCGGCCAAATTGTTGTTGTTGTTCGTTTTGTTGCTCTGCTATTGCCAGCGTATGTGAGCAACAAGTGCGGCAAAGAGCAAGAAGAAGAGAGTGAACAGAAAGACAATTTTTAAATTTTTTTCTTAAAATCTTCTTCTTCACATAAATTGTAGCAGCGTATTTTGTAGCAAAAACAAGTTCAAGCTAAAAAATTGCTCTAAAGAAAATGTAAATTTGAAAATGGAATGAAATTAGTAAAAAAAATTCATTTAATGCTCATTTACAGCGAGCAATAAATTATAAAGATTTTTTCGTGCTACTATTCTAATACATATATATTATCTAATTTTATTTATTGTTGTTTTCTCGCAGCGCTGACTTTTCTGTCATCTCATTAGTTTTGTAAACAAAATTTGTTCGTACTGCAATTAATCAAAATATCTCGACGTGTTTATTTATTTCAAACGCAATTTTATGCTTAAATCATTTGACTACTTGAGGGCGAGTGCAAGCGGAGTGCGGCAGCATGTTATGCCAAAGAGTAAGCAATAGTCATGCAATATTGCAAGTAGCAATCAATTAAAGATCATCTGCTTAATTAAGAGTTGACATAAGATACAAATTCACATTTCTTATTGAGATTTTTACTAATTTGCTAAAAAATTTGCATTAATTTGAAACGTAATTTTTGTTTCGTAATGTTTTTACTAGGAATTCAAATATTATTTATTTCATGTGTGTCATTTACGCAAAAGATCTAGAATGATCTTTGCTCGCGGCACATATATCAGGCTTATTCCAGAACTGATTTATTTGTGTACGAAATATATACAAATGACGATTTAATTTTGAGAACTTTAAAGCCCACTCACATGAACGTAGACAATTTTGCTTACGTAAAGGCATATATCGTCGGGGATAAAGGCTTACGTTTGCGAAAATCGTACGCGTCAATTCCTGTGGGGATTATGTTCAAATGAAAAATGTGGCATATTTCAAACTATCTAAAATGAATGAATCGATAAACAAGTTTTTTGTTAGTATCATACTTTAAGCTATGCTTCTACTATAATTGGACTATGGACCGCTAAATCTTAAACAGATAATTTTTTGAAATTGTACTTAAATCAATGATGTCATTTTATTAAATTTTTTTAGTTTTTCATAATACAATTTTGTTATGTAAAGGGTTTTAGTATAAGAATAATGAAATAAATTTTCCAATGTTGAAAAATGACAATTGAGCAACTCTGCAAAATGACAAAAGCACACCACAAGTTGACACTAATTCAAATGAAGCAGAATTGAATTCAAATGCAAAATACAGAATACAAAATGCAATTGCGTCAAATATTTCTAGAAATAACGCACAAAGCGCTGATCGCAATCAAGACAACTCAAATGCCTAAATGGACATTTGTATGGTTTCCCATACACACACACACACACACACACAATTGTATATATACAACGATGTGCCACTGCGTATAAATAACAATTGCATTTGTAAAATCAACAATTGTCATTGTGCTGCCGCACTACCGCTGCGGAAGGTGGGCCCCGAGCTGCATTTGAGTGGCGGACACTCGAGCGAGTGCAAATACTCGTATTAAGCTGAGAGTTGAAAATAACAACTTACAATGATTTGTATACCTATGACGTTGCTCTACTCTCCAAATGTCAATTAGGTATGCAAACACAAACATACTCGCAGCGTTGCTATTTAGTTTCGAGTATCTGTCTGTCGTTCTTCAGTGTGTATGTTTGGCAGCCCTGACCCTCTGAAAAGCAGTTTGTGATATGTGAAAATGCTCTTAAAATACAATAACAACAACAGCACTTTAACAAAATTTTTTAAGGCTTCTTCAATGAATGGCGCCATGGCATGCAATTAACACTCATCTTACAACAATGAATTTTACCTCGACCTGAAAGAACACATACGATTGTCTGATTAGAAGCTTCAAGTACAGGGTGTTTTTTTCAAAAAAAATTGCAAAAATTTAAAAATGTTATTCTTTGAGATCTTGTCTTAGTGCATGTAATACCTCAAAATTTAAAGGAGTTGCGTAAATTGTATTCACCTAAGATTTTGAGTGATGAAATGGACTTGGACATAATGGTCATCTATGTAGTATTCTACAGCCATAGGCAATTAATACACCTGCATAGTTAAAGATACATGTCATGCTTATTTTATTTAGCAAAATTTCAGTGTTTCGTCTTGTCTTGAACTAACAAGTATCTGAGCATATTTTAGCCATAAAAATAATGTTTTCTGGCCGGTTCGAATTTGGTAAAACTAAAGCAAAAATTTGACAGTTTAGACAAGCAAAATTAAATGAAATAAATGAAATTATTTTAAATATAACCAGAATTGACCACAACTAACGCATAGGCCAAGCATAGCAGCTGAGTCTTAGGGAAATACTTGCTTTAACTAAACATTCTTAGATTAATTTTGATATAACACTAGACACCATTAAACTTTCAATCAAATTCGACAATAAAGCAATCAATACGATTGCCTTTATTGCCGCCATCAATTGCGAAAATCCCAAAGCCACTTCCGACAAGGTCTTTGTGGTAAATCCGTTCAAAAGTATAACGTAAAAGGGTAAGGCTGATAACTTTGGTGTTAGTTGCGCTGCTGAAGGTCTTAACGGCATAAAGTTAAGGCTGCTGACAGGCGCTAATTGATAAGGTATATAAAATTCCAATCGAAGAAATTTTTACAAACACGCCAACCTTGAAAATAACACATTCACACTTTCGCATATTGGCAAACATTTTAAAGAAATTTCCTATTTCATATTGCGATTGTTGTAGCAATTTGGTTTAATTGCCGCCAACATTTTACAACGAACGAATTTATGAGCGAAACAGCTGATGAACAGACAGGCAGATAGATAAACGAAAAATTTTAGTTATGTCTGGAAGTAAGTAGTCTTTTATGAGCCTTTAAGAGCTACAATTTATATACAATATTATAAAGTTGTTGCCCCCACTCACTTAAGTAAGCTAGGCGCGAAAAGCGACTATATTAAAATCTTGGTCATAAATTCAAGTGAATTCAGATGGCAAATTAAATAAGTCAGACGATGCTATTAACTGATCAGCTGACAGCAGAGTGTTTAAATTTCACAGCTGGCAATAATAATATGTGCATAATTCCATAAATCTGATTCTCAAATCTGAATGTAAGCAATTCGACTATTTCAAGTCGCTGACTGAAAGTGTGAAAAAAGCAGCGATACACTATTCACTCTCAAGAATCCTTCACACCTTTCCTCCACGCCGCGATTCAATTGCATTTAATTGTCATCAGAATTTTACGCCCATTTCTCTCGCATGCCAACAAGGACACGACGTGTTAAAACCAAAAAATGCATTACTAGTATCGTAAAGGACCACGTCTCATCGCTGCTTTACTGCTTTTCCGCTTGCGTTTCAAGGATTTACGATGCGTAAATTGCTGAAAAATGCGCTTGACACTTATGAAGTGTCCTGGCGAAGGATGCGTTGTCTGGCTGAAGCCTTTTATTTACGCTCTATCCCGGCAGGTTCAATTTTCTGCCAACAAGCATGCACGTACTTTATCACGCTATATACTCTCTCTCTCTCTGTGTAAGTATATATATTTTTCAGCAGCTTCCTTGAATTTATCGTTGTTTTTGTTATTGTTTTTTGTTTGTCACTGTTGACAAATTATTTTAAACGGGGCGCTTTGCTTGTACGTAAAGTCAATCAAAACTGAAGAAGGGCTGCCGAAAAGGATGCGACAGCAGCAAAAAGGATAATGGCCAGCACGAGCGGGCAGGCAAGCTGAGTGGCGGCGACAGCGCAGACATACAGTGGCGGCACTGGCAACGTAGTAGGTAGCTGTAGACGCAATTGTGTCTGTGTTTGATATATGAGCTGGAACTGGTCGATGCGGATGCGTTTGTTAACCCAAGCAACACGCCTCGAATTAAGGCGTACGTACCATAATTTATGAGCTATGAACACAAAATACCGTAACTGATGCCAAAAATATTGTTGTGCATGAACGAGTCACTGCCATTCCCTGAAGAGGAAGCGCTTGCCCGAGCGGGTTGGAGTTATTTATATTTTTGAAATGTGGAAGAGGTCATGCCAGAAAAGCAGCAAGTTGAAATTAGGTATTTAATGAAATTGTCAATTTTCTTTCAAAATTTTTAAGATACATATGCTTAAATAGCTCTTTCTAGTTAATTACAATAATTGCATACAATTAATGAATAATATTGCCATTTATTAGCTCGCGCACATATGGGTTAATTAAATCTGCAAATTGACAACTAAAATCGCAAAAAGTGAAATCTCTTGCATTTAACTGTGCCTTCGGTGGCTGCTGCTCGCACTTCATGAAATGCCCACCGCCAAGTGTGCAGAAACCATTAATTGACCTCAATTGGATGTGGAATGCCACAAAGGGTAATGCACCCCGCTGCAATGTCTGACAATTTGCAACGCATTGCCGCAGTGTGCGTGTGGCAGCGGCGTAAGTGCGGCACGTGGTGCATTTTATTGCCGCCACACTATAAAAAGGCAAAAATGCCCCACAAATCGCCAGTTGGAAGAGCAATAAAGTGGCTAATTAATTTCTTTTGAAATGAATGCATTAACTTTACTACGCTTGCAATTTTAAAGGAAAGCACATACTAAAGCAAATGTTTGAAACAAATTAAAAGTTTTAAATTATTCTATGTAAAAAATATACTAAGTAGAAATACAAGGAATTAATTAGCTTATTAATAGCTTCTTATGGCACTTGATTGGCTTAAGTCTTAATGCAAACACTTTTTTGTATTTTTATTGCAAATTTAAAGAGAACAAATTTGCCAACAAAGAATTATAATTTTTCCTAATAGTCAAGTACTTTTTACTGGCATACTTTACTTCTTCTAAGACTTCTTTCTACTACCTTAAAACATTAGCTCTAAGTAACAAGTCTATAGCAGTATTCTGCACAAGTAATTTAGTTAGTAACTCAAATATATAACTAAAAGGTCCTTTTGGTGAAGACGATTCGAAAACTGCAAATTGGGTGTGATTTTAGTCGGTAAGGATTTGTTAGCATGCTTCAGAAGCTAAACTTCAATATGATTTGAGTGTGCCTCTCCTATTAAAAAAGTTAAAAGAGCAAAAGTAGAAACTACTTAGAAAAAGTCTCACACAACAAATAAACCGACAATTTTTAAAAATTCTTAATAAGTACAGAAAATTCTCAAAGGTTTCTTTCATATCTTCCTTTTTTTTTGTAGCTGTCAAACCTCAATTGAACCTGCATATTTATTTTGTTATTTATGCCAGCAAAACGTACAACAAACTTTAAATCAGAAAAAGTTCAAAACTTAAATAATGCCAACTCAACAGATTGCCACAAAATAAAGAAAAAGCCATGAAAAGCGAACCGAAGAGATCGAAGTGAAAAACCTGAATGACACCGAGGGGAGCAAGTAACAATCTTGAAGGAACTAAATCAAAACATGCTCACACTCAAATTACAATAAACACTATTAGTGGGAAAGGCAAGGGAAAGTGGCAGAGAAGAGGCCAAGTATAATTTATGAAAGAAGACGCTTAAAGTGCTGATGAAGAGCAGGCAGCGCTGATAAACTGGGCACTCAAGGAAGACAGCGACAGGCGCACAGTAAGCGCTACACGCCAAAGGACACTTGATATGGGGTAGCAGCACTGCTGACACGCTGAAGAGGGTATTTTGATTTACGGCCAGTTTGTAGCGGGTGAGCCCGCTGAGCAATTGTTTACGCACATTCTTGCGCAGCGCTGGGAGCGACGATAAACACATCAAATTTTTTTGCAGTTTTTTTTCGAAAAAAAGCGTAAAGTTACGAACGAGTGGGGAAAGTGCGGAAATGCGTGTAAAGAAGTGTGAAAAAAAACGACAAAGAATTAGGGAAGTGCGAAAATGTAAACATGCTAAAATTACAAAACCGCGGAAAAGGTTTCAAAAAGCAATGAAACGTTTAGAAAAAATAAAACAGCCCAGCGTAAAAGTGAGCAGGAAGCAGACGCATTTACATAAAATGTAAAAAAGCACGTGCACTGATAGCAACGGAGAGAGAGAGAGAGAGGAGTGACAAGCGCAGGCACGATCGTCTGAATCAGTTCATATGCAACGAATCAGTTTGAAGGGCTTGCATTCACATGGCAAGCGACTGGCCGCTGGCTCTGACGCTGCTGCTGCTCTGCTGCGGCGCTGCAATTATTTGCAGCAGCTAAAATTTATTTGCAAAACGTGTTGCTCATGCAAATGTCGACTAAACGTCATCGACGCATGCAGCGAACACGCGAAAGGTGCACTTAAAAACACGCATACATGCAACCACCCTCACAGCATACATACACACACACATGCCTTACTGGATAGCTCACCGTGTCGGAATCGCACAATTAATGGCATTTATTCGAAAGCACTGTAGGAGCGTGTGCCAAATGAGAGCGTGTGAAGGATGTGAGTGGGTATGCGTACCCACTCGGCACAAAGTTCGGTTACGTTATCGAAAATTATCGAACTGTCGAAGGGGTCGGGAAGAAAACTATCGTATATGCATGAAGGAAGGCCTTAGTAGCTAGCGCTTTATATCGAATATCAGAAATAAAACAAACCTATTGTTAAGGAATATAATACAAAAAAAATCGATCGTTACGGAAGGATATAGTTATAGGAAGGATCTTATCTTATATATAAAACGCCGACTTACTAAAAAGCGTTTGCCTGCTGTCCGCTTTCTGTCTTTTACGACTTTAGAAGAATGAAATCAGTTCGTTGTGTAGCCCAGTGGGTAGAGCCGCGCGCTTGCATTCTGTAGGTCACGAGTTCGAATCCCAGCTCCGCAGGTTTTAAAATTTTTATATTTTAACTTTTTTTATAAGCCTTTTTTTACTTTGCTTTGCCTTTTATTGTTGCTAATTGTTTTACTAGCTGTCGTGTATACAGGCACACACGACAGGTGGCCCCACTTGTTGGAGAATAATGCGTTTCTGATCTCTAATTTTCCGCTCAAAATGCAGAGCCCTTTTGCGTATCGCAAAAACATTCGTTTCCGAATTCTTCTTTTCTTTCGTTCTTCTTAAAAATTCTTAAAATTCTTTTTCAAGATACTTTCCGATATTTTAAGAAATATCTTAGAACGCATCACAAAAGCTTCTGAGAGATTATCGAGAAATATCGAAAAAAGTGCGTTACAGTCGAACTTCGAATTGAATGATTTTTTTTATGTAGACTAAATACCAAATAACAAAAATTTGTGCCGAGCGGGTTAAGAGAGAGTGTATATGTATGTATGTATGTGTATGAATTAAATTCTGCCTGCCTTTTCCGCTGAATTATCGCAATAAGTGCGTGAAATGCGTGCTGAATTTCAAAAATTTTCAGCAATGCAGTGACGTTTTCAAATAATTCACGCTGCCAAGTTCAGCTTCAGGGGATCCGTTTTAACGAGCATTGCAAATGAGCGATAATTTGTAAGTTTGTCGTGTAGAAAAATAATTGCAATATTTTGAAAGCATTGACCAAGCAGCACGAAAATGGCGATAATTGCATGTGTAAATGAGTTTCGGAAGAGTATATGGGAGGCGGGAAGCCATTAGTACCGCTTTGAAATTCAGCTCCGACTTCTGAAAAATTGAACTTTGCTGTGATATTCAAATTTTGAGTAATTTTTTAAAAACTATTATTAAGTCCTCTCTATGAACTTGTGATTAGAGAAGGTGCACTTAAATCAAGGGCACCTATAGAGAACCAAAATAAGTCCTAGACCTACAACAGTATATAATGCCTATAGAAGTAATTATAATATAACTTGATTAGCCACTTGTAAATTTCTCTAACTAACCACTCAAATATTAATAATTGCACATACGCCATACTAAACTGCGTTGCACCACTCCTCCACGCACACAAATAACGGGCATTAAAATAAGAGTCCAGCCGCAGCTTCGAAACAATAAGCCCAAAACCACAACAACTTAATAAATGCACTATGCAGCGCCATAAAAATGGCTCCTCCCTCATACAAGTGGAGGAGTAAAATATGGTCATTGCCAGAAAAAAGAAAAAGCACACAAAAACAACTCCCATAAAAGGGGGTCGGCATGGCGGCGGGCAGCGGAAAACTTATCTGATTTTTCGCTTCATTTGAAGGTTTGGAAAAGGTCAAGAGTGTGCACACTTCGGCGGCCGGAATGCTGAAGACCGTGGAGGCATTAAAATTTGGAGAAGGAAAAACACCAAAAGAGGTGTGAAAAGTGAGCGATTTAATGACCACACAACAACAGCAACAACAACAATCAGAAATGTATGAAAAGTGCTAAGAATAAATAAAGAAACAAATAAAACAAATACAATAAATGCCATAAATAATAGCGAATAAAATTGGAGCTAAGACACACACACACATGCACATACAGCTACACCTACACACGCGTCCTCTTACAAATGCAAGAAAATCCGGCGCAAATAAATTTAGCCCAAAGTGGAAAACGTGCCTCGCTCTTTCGAAGGCATTGAAAATGGCCACTTTTGGCTTGACTGGGCGGATCGACTTCGATGTGGGGAAGGCATAAAAGTCTGCATCTGCTTTTGGGTAATATGCCTCGCAGGCAAGGAGTCAAGTTCGTTGCATTATAAATTTGCAGCTATAAATGCCACACCATACAAATGAAAAGAAGGACTACGGAGAGCAGTGCGGCGGATTGTGGGCGTGGGTAATGTCTATCGTTGTTGGAATTTTATTTTTCTGGCTACGAATAAATTGCGGTTAGATGTGATTCCATGTTTATGCGTTTGTGGGCGTTTGTGTGCGTTTGTGTGCGTTTTGATAATACCATGTGTAGGAGTGTAGAAATCTCTTGCTCACACATACTACATACAGACATACGTCGCCTAATGGAAAAATACCAAAAATTTTATGAGCTTTATTGTAAAATTTTAAATTAATTGATTTTTTATTTTCGTATGTCTATGAATTTCTTTCTTTGCTGTGTTTTACCATCTTTTTCCTTTGGAATACTGTTATTAATAATTCGTCCTTACATTTAAGAACCGTTTCTTGTTTTGTCTTCTATTCTGATATTCTTCTCTAGCGAATTTTCTTAGTTAGTTTTTTGCTTTCTCTTCTATCCGTAACTATGTATATTTCTTTGTTTTGCTTGCTTGGATTTGCTTTCAACCTTATTTCCTTCCTCAATTTTTCTTTTCCGCAGGCATTATTTTATTTCTTACTATCATATTCTTTTCCTCAATTCTTTAATTCTTCTCCTTGTGTCTTTGAAATTTTATGTATATGTATTTCTTCCTTTCAAAGATTATTTTCGAATTTCTTTTTCACCATCTATTATTCTTATATTTTTCTATTTCTTAAATCCCCTTTTTGTTTCTTCCTTTAAGCTTCCTGCGTTTTCTAGCCTTCCTTCATGAATGTATGCATATTTTCTTTAGTTTCTCATGACGTTTGTCTTACTTCAATTAAGTTCGTCTTTCTTATTTTTCCGTTTTTCTCGTTATCATTCTTATGCCTTTCTGTCTATCCATTCTTCTAAAAATACCTTATTTTCACTTATTTTCCCAACTCTCTTACAAAATAAATCGTTCGAGCATATGTTTAAGCAATTTCGTGCTCACTGATTGAAATTCACTTCAGAGCACGGTAAATCATTAAAGCACATCCTTGAGCCTTGGTACAGGCTACTCTTTTTGCCGACTGCTGCGGCCAATGCCAAAAAGGGTACCATTTTAATTATTTCTCAGTGAGGCATATTAAAGTCTTAAAGGTCAGCATTACGAATTCAAGGTAGCTCACACACACACACACATACATACGTCCGAACACAAGATTGTGCTTCTTCGCGTGGGAAAGGGGCTCGCCGCTGACGCACCCTCCTGCCACAGCTGCCACATCTTTGCGCGCTCAGCTCATTCAATGTCGAATTTAATGGGCGACAGGTTTCCAATTTTTTGTTGCTGCTTTTTTAATGATTCGTTGCTGCCGCTTGCAATCGCTGCGCTTTCATTTTCATTCACGTCTCTTGGCCGAGACGAATTGAATTTATGCCGACGTTGTTCTTCTCTGCATGCCCAGCGGCACACGTCATTGAACACATTCGATCAGGCAACAGCTCGTTGCTTCTTCTTTTCGGCCATCAGCAGAGCATACGAATTTCAAGCATTTCCTTTACACGTCTCTTCTGCGTTTAACCCAAAATATGGCTTGCTTTGGAGCAAAAAAGAAAAGTCGGTATTCTGAGGTTTATGTGTGCTCTTGGAAAGTATAAATCAGACAGTGAAATATTTTAGGCAAAAAAATTCAGAAAATTGGTAAAATATATCAAAAAATTTACATAGTCCATGGATTTTCAAAGACTAAACACTTTTCAGTGTTGTAATTTGTGCTATTGAGTTTTTCTTTCGAATAGAAGCTTTAGTGGGTCCAATGTCTGCAACTCTTACATTAAGAAGTATCTGAAGGCACCTGCTTTAAAAAGTACAGCCCGCTCTAAAGAAACATCAAAAATTCTGTTCTCTCTCTTTTCTATTAGGGCCACTGCACATTAACAGCAATTACACTTTTATTGCAGTACGCAGCTCCACTCCCTCGAAGCGTTCTGCCGCTGAAAATTAAATCAACAAATCAAATGCACAGCACGTTCCTTCACATAGACCATGTAAAAGCTCTAATAAAGCTGCAGCAAGCCACTGAGCCATATTGGTCAGTGGCGCGCAACGTGCTCACGCCGGCTACCAAAGGCAACAACAACATGAAAAGCTACATAAAAGGCCAAAATGAATGCGGCAGAATGCAAGAAAAAGGACACAAAGCAATAAGACAATGTGAGCGAGAGCAGGCGAAACGTGAATAAAACGTTGCACGTTTGGTGGCATCTTCTTCTTTTTTTGGTCGTTGATGTGGTGTGTGGTTGCTGCCGCTGGTATTGCAGTGCAATCAATTTTACGTCATTTTTGTTCCGGCAATCATGAGAAATTAAGCTTCCTCTATTGATTTTCCTCTTTGTTTTCCAATTGTTCAGCTCATCTATCAAATCCCGAACCGGATAATGAAACATATGGCTATCATGGGTATAGTACAGAATAGCATGTATTGAATTTATAATAAGGATAAAGAAACATCAGAGCACATACTGTGTCACTGTGATGAGCTAGTAAGGACCAGACTTCGTTTCCTAGCTAATATACATATATCTAAAACCTCATGCTATTGTGGACAAAGGAAATTATTTCGTACCTCTTTGAGCTGCGATCCATGAGGATCTGAAAATAGATGGAGAACTGTCACAATAGGCCTTTCAAGCCACGGTAGCTCGGAGACCTCAGATCCCTACTGCAAATATATATATTCTGCATCTAAGTACATATGTATAAATTTGTTTGGCATATATCTGCAAATTTTTTGTCATTTCAAAATTTACTTTAAAATGAACAAAAAAGCATATTCATCCATTTCGTTGACAAAACGGAAATTATATTTTAAGAGTATATGGCAACTCTCTTTCACTACTTTAAGCAAGTGCACTTCATTTCATAGCGTTCTGATATCATATATCAAATAACCACAGACGCTCTCAATGCATTGCCACAAACAACTTACGCAAATCTGCGCCCTTCAACTCCCTTCACTTCTTCAATTTTTCGCTCAACCTAAACATAGACATTCCCTTTCACGCTTGTACTTCATTAGCCACAAAACAATTCATCTGTCATTCATCAAGCATCAAATTCGCGTGGCAACTCGCACATACATACACACACATACACTCATGTATCGCACCCCCCGTGCCAGCATTGAGTTGAGTTCACTGCTTTTGGAAAGTGAGGCTCGGCTCGTGTTAATCGCTTGTTTATCCTTTGCAAATCCTATTAATACATGCTCTGCATGCCTGCATCAATATATCACTTGCTGTGCGTGTGTGTGTGTGTGTTGGTGTGTGCTTATGTGGTTTTTCCAATTTAAGTGTTTTACGGTTTCAACCTTATCTACCCTCTTTGCAGTTCTGATGTTAGCGCAAATTGACGCATATCTATTGTTGGCAATTTTACTATTTATGAATTACTTGTTGTTGCAATTATCATTTTTATTGCAATAGCATTGCGGTATCATATTGACAATATTATTTGCTATGACATTACTCAGCGTTTTATATACGAAGCGACATATGGTCGCCCATTGGGACTTACATTGCCCTTAGTTGCCAAACAGTCAGCGACTTAGTCTCGTATGACTAAAACCTAAGCCGGTATTATCAGCATAGAATTATCAAGGTTTTCCCAACGGAATAACCCTGAAAAATGTTATTGAATAAATAATGGAAGTGAACTATCTGCAAACTTTTTGTTAAATATAATGGCAAAAAGATGGAATCCCAGCTCAAAAGTTTAAAAGTAGCATTTTAATATATTGTATATTATAGATAATTATAAAGAAAAAATTATATGTATCTAATTCAAATTTTATAAAGGCCAGAGAGCAAATGTGATAATAAAATTCGTAGCATTAGATTGAAAAAAATGCTGGAAATATTTTTCAGAAATATGCATAATTTGAAGTTTAAAATGTATGTAATTTTTGTATGTAGCTCGTCAACAATTTTGGGTTTGAAATTGAAGAAAGAGAAAAGCATATATATTTATATGACATTTCGAAATGACTTGAGTATGAAGAATTGCAGTCGCTAAAATTTTAAACTAAATGCATACGCGCCTTGCGAACTAATTTTTTTCAAAATTTTTATTAATATGTGCATATACACATTCCAAAATGCACAGTTATGCATGAGCTTAAGCGAAATATTCATGCCAAAGTTTCCTCAGAAGACCAACAATTCACCTCTATCAGAAACTTCAACAATTCGCTGTTACGTTTTATGCCAAATTTGTTCAAAATATTTCAAGTTTGTATGTGAACACACAACATTTTATTCAAATTTATGCAAAGTCGCAATTTTTTGCATACAAAACTTTGCAGCTGTACCAGACTGTGCAAAATGCCGAAATTTGCGAAAGCCGCTATTGAAATATCGTATCTAATTTACTTAATTAACTCTTTTAATTTTGGCCGTTTCGTCTTTTTGCTGTTATAAGCAAAAGCGCAGCAAACTTTTTTTTAAATGACCATATTATATAAATCAATCAAAAGAAGGTTACCTCAAAGCGCACACTTGCAGACTTTGTGGGTCAACAAAAACAACAATTTCTAAACAGCTAAAATACAAATTGTAAACACTTTCATTTTTTTTCTTAAAATGCAGTTCAAACAATTTCGCATAATTTTGTCATCAATCATCATTTTTCATTGTTATTTAGAAGTGTCGAATACTGTAAGCAGTGGAAAAATTCTTTTTGCTTCCAAAACAAAGTTTTGACTTCGTATAAGATATACTAAATACATACTTAATTTCAAAAAGCAAACATTCATACAACGCGTATTTTAAATGTTGTCTGGCACTGCTAACCTTGACAACGAATTGCAATACAAGCTCACATTTAAATTTAAACTCAAATTCAAACAATTCCCCCCAAATAATCGCAAAAGAATGAAAGTGGGCCTAAATGACAGGCAAAAAATTTCAAAAAATCGTATTTACAAAGCGAAATTACAGATCATATGCGGGTCAAGATTAAAGAAATGTCGAAAAAGCAAGGTTTTATAGACTTTTGCATGCTCTACAACAGTGATGACCAAAGTGGCGCAATTGGGTGAAGATTTTTGAGGCTATACCACCGACGGAAGCACACGCACAGAGGCCGGAGGCACATTGTAATGCCTTATATATAAAATCCAGTAGATCTAGAAAGCCTTTTAGGGCTGATGGGTGAACCATTCTGATATCCTAGCGAATCTTAAAATACCCTTTAGAGGAAAACGTACCATTTCTGACAAGCTATGGAAGAACCGTTTTTCCATGAATCGAGGACGATGTTCTTGTAGTGCTGGATAGTTACAGAGAAGATGCTCAATAGATTCAATTTTTTTCTTCGCTCCACTACTATTGTAGAAGACACTCCTTGTGATGTGAATCGGTCAGCCATGACGTGTCATTGTCTAACTTTGATCAACACTGCTCGGCACCAGGCTCCTTGTGTGAGGCTTAATTTAATCGAAAGTACAAAAGGTTTCAAGAGTAGTTTTATATATAATGAAAGTTGCTAAACTAGCTAAAGTCTTGTCTATTTGGCTCTCAAAAGTCGAAGAGTTGGACAAACACGCATTCCGACTATCAACTTCTTCAAAAAGCTTTAGAGAAAAAGTTATAAAGAAATTTGCTCATAGAATGCTGCCTTTAAGTGAAATCAAAAATAGAAAGTAGCCTTCATTATAATCGAAAACGATGTAAACTTATGCCTCTTTAGAAAACTGAAATATGCACAGATCATTATGCTCACATCATTATTGATAAAAGCTGTTAATCGAGCTCATGAGCTTAACGTTTACACTTTTCATTATAATTTATTTGTTGTAATTTGACGCTGTTGTGCATAAGCCTTTAATTAAAATACGATTTACACTGCAATGACATTTGCACTAATTTGCATTATTTATAAATTGTAAAGTGTACTATAGTAACAAATTGCCATCACATGTATTTTGAACTGTCCTTTTCTATACGGTCATAAATTTTACAAATTCTATAATTTATTTAATGTAATTTCAATTGAGTTTATTACTGTTCAATTAATTTGTATTATTTATTTATTAGTGTTGTTAAAAAGCTTAAATTTTGCATCTACTTTTTAGATGCGCTTATGGTATGCACAATTAAAAATTAAGTTGTGTTGGTGAGCATTTTCTAAATTTTTACTTTCAAATATAACAAAAAATTTAATTCACAAGGGAAGTTAAATTATCAGAAAACTAATTGTTCAAAAAAGTATTCAGCTGAATATATGCAAAAAAATCGTTGAGGTAAGATTTTCATTTGAATAAAATACATGAAAAGCATAGCTAATACAGCTTCAGTTCATCAAAAAAACGTACTACTTCCAAAAATCTAGACAAACAATTTTTGAACTTCACTTTTCATTCAATTTAAAATATATGGCACAATTATTCACTTCTATACCACGGTGCACTTCACTACTAAGGCATCACTTGTTGCTCAATCTAAACACAGGCATATGCACAGAGATGTCTCTTGGCCTGGTAACTTTTTCTCCCAATGCCGGCCGGTCTAACATAATTATACACACATGAGCAGTGTTGAAAGAAATACAAGAAAGTAGGAGAAGAGAAACCTCAAAGCAATAATACGTAGCGTCTCAGCATACTCACAGGTTGTGAGTTAGACTTAGGGCAGCAGATACAAACAGACAGACAGACAAATAGTAGCACAAAGTGCCGACACCAAATGAGTTTGAGGAATGCAGACAAGTTAACACACACACTCAAACACACACACACACAACGGCAACTGTTTCCAACTGCAACCAGTGATGCAAGACACGGAGGAATGAAGAAGGCCGGACAAAGCAGTTCTGTTGAATACGCTACAATTCAACAATTCAGGCTACCAGCTTGCACCTTTTTTTGTTTTTTTTATTGAGCCAGAGTGCTTTGAAATTATTTTGAAGGCTAAAAAGCGCTACTGAGCATTTTGCATTTTAAGATTAAAGATAAATACGAAAAATAAGCAAAATTACCAAGCTCTAGATACCTCGATACTTGTATGACATTTATTGTTTGCAAATAATTTCCAATCAATATGCTCAGCTGAAGTCCGACTTTGTTTGACAATGCACTAAAGTGTTGCACAAATTCATGCCGCTTGTAGCGTACCCACGTTGGTAATTTAAAGCAGAATAAGAGACAAAAAGTCGCCGCTTGTAGGCACAGACGCCGCAATTGCGCCGAGACTATTTTTAAACGCAGCCAACTCAAAATAGAAGACAACTGAATTGGCAAAAGAGTCACGCAATAGAAGCACAGACGAAGCATGGAAAAGCGAAAAAGGAGGTGTGTGTGCATAAATTTGCCGCAGACATTGCAATAAAAATATTGCAAAAAGAACAAGGTATAATTAAAAACAAGTAAGGAAGCATCAGTCGGGTTTCACCGACAGAGTAATACCCTACACCAAGTAACTGAGTGGGCGGACCACGCCCATTATTGACAAACTACAAGATATTCCTAATAAGTTTATATATACCAAATATTGATGTTCTGACAGGTGTACAAAAGAAATTATCGGTATATTAAATTTACCACCCCCATTGTGGGTGGATCACGCCCATTTTTGGAGAATATAAAGATATTCTCCCCTGCAATGAAATGACCAAATATGGATGCTCTGATGTGAATATTACAGAAGTTATGAGGATTTTAAGCTTACCGCCTCTATAGTGGGTGGACCACGCCCATTTTCTTATATGTCATGTAGGACCTATATCTTAACCTAGGAACCAAATTTCATTCGTTTAAATGCATAAGTAGTCAATTGAGAGCCATTTTACCGGAAAATTGTTGCCGCCTATACAGTGGGCGGACCACGCCCATTTTTTGGTATTTTACAAAGGGTCCACACCTCACCTTAAATACCAAGTATAATTCTTTTCCATGAGTAATTACACAAATTATAGCCATTTTACCGAAAAAAATCCGAGGTAGTGGGACTTACAGGCCCGTTGTGGGCGTGTCCTTCGGGTGATTTTGCTAATCTCAGAACTTGAAGTAGTGGAAGGTTCACTGCGACTGTGTGCCAAATTTGGTCCAAATCGGACCTCTCCTTCTTTCTCTCCTGCGCCAACGGACAGCCAGACAGACGGACAGACGGACAGACGGACAGACGGACAGACGGACAACCGGAAATCAAGACAGAAAGTGATTCTAAGCATTTCCATATACTTATGTCTATACCTAGGACGGCTCCTTTAATGCGTTACAATTTTCGCACAAAGTTATTATACCCTATTACCATAGGTGTAGGGTATAAAGAGAGGGAAGCGGGAAGAGAAAATATATTGTATAATATTTGAGAGACACTTACATATGCCTAGGGGCGTGCCAATCTTGCCGGACACATTTAGGAACTTGAACTCCATATTGATGAAGGCTTTGCTGCCGAAAAACGAAGATGCGCTGCCGCCGCTCACGCTATTTGCCGCCGCGGCAACGTTTTTAACCTTATCAGTTGGCGGTCCCAAGGTCGTCGCACGGAAGGCCTGAATTTTCTCCAACAGCGCTGAGCCGCTGATATTGGGCAGCACAAAGCTGGGATTTGCCGGAACACCCGCTGTGGGTGGCGTTGCCGAGTGAGCGGCGGCGGCGGCAGCTGCTGGCGTGCACAATTTACTGATGCTCAGAATGCATGTGATGAAGATGAAATTGGACGAGGTGAAGCTGAAGCTGATCAATTGCTGGATTTTGCTCTGATAGTTCGAGCTGCTGCTGAAGAATTTGCTTATTTTTGGCGGTTGTTCGCTAGTGGAGCTGTTTATGAGGGACAGTGTTGCCATTGTATGTTCAATTTGCACTCTATACACTTTTGCTGCTGCTTCTTTGCTTCAATATTATTAATATTTTATATCAAGCCGATATTTTTATCAGCACTTTCTTTATTAATTAGAACTTTACAAAAGAATTACTTTTGTTTTAACTTTCAACACTTGCTCTGAAATATTTCTGTAGAATGAAATAAAAAATGAATCATTTAAGCACACTGTTAAATTGTTATTATTTGTTTGTTTTATATGTATTAATTTTCGATTTTTAGTTTTTATTTCAAAACAAGCTGCAAAAAATCGCGTATGAGAATTTAGAAAACAGTTCATTAGTTCACGTGTGAGCCTTCTTTAAATTGTGCGCAGTTCTCTGGGCAGTGTAAAATTAATTTTTGTAAAATTGTATAAATTTTTTTTTTTGCCATTTAAGCTGTATTATTTTTGTTGCCAATTGTCAATTTCTGCTTCCAACTAATATAATCTATTAAGACAACACAAAACATATACATAGCTCTTGGAATATTCTGCAATTTAATAATAATACTGAGAAATGTTGAAATGTTTCTTTCAGAACTTCAAAATTGTCTACTGTCAGCTGTAGCAAGTCATTGCCCGCACTCAACTAAAACTCAAAAGTCACGCTGAAAAGCTGACGGGGCACTCGTTATGTGTGAAACCTTAGAGCTGGGCCATGGAATTGCTGCCAATTGTTATTTGACACCTTCAGCTGAGTTTGCTTCTTTTTTGGAAGGAAATAATAAATTTGCATGCAAGTGAAATGATATGCCTTCAAAATGTCAGCATATGAAAATGCTATCTGCAACGTTTGCCCACAAGAGACTTGGTCAAAATTCAAAGCAAAGACGACTAAAATCGAACATTGGCCCACACGCATGCGCAACGCGAAATTGGGCAAGCCAGCAGCGTTCAAAAAAGAATGAACAAAATGTGTGCAAAACAAAAACAACACGAAAAAACATAAAACGAAGACACGCTTAAAAGAAATGCCGAATGTGTGCGTGAATGAAAAGCTATAAAGATTTGATGACGTTGAAATTGGCGAGAACTTGAATATTTTTTTAGAGCATTAACCGGCTCATATGGCAACAGTAAAGCGAACACTACAACAACAATTCAAGTGTCATTCTGCCACGCAGAAAATTTGCAGCTACATATTTCGATTTCTTCCTTCGCAAATATTCAAGAGCTAAAATTTTTTGCGCTTGGTGCCAAAAAATTTTACTTACGTTTTACGTAAGACAATTTTTTTGCGAAAATACGCATAAGAAAAAATTAACTCAGGCAATAATAAATACAAATTCAAAGTGCAATGCAATTTTGCTTTACGTTGACATATTTTTTACACGTGTTCAAGTCGAGTGTTTGCCTTGAAAAATTTCACTTCAAACTTTATGCTCAGCTTTAATGCAACGTCTAGCAGAAATGCTCTTGTAAAAGCGTAAACTATTTACATTTTCAAAACTTCAAAGCCAACATATAAACTTTTTTTATTATCATACATATTCTCAATATTCTCACAGTGAAATGTAAGTTATCACATAAACTTTTCTTTTCACTGAACTCGATCTGCGAACTGAGCGGTAATTCGCGAAAATATGACAAACGACTGCAATATACCAACTATACGAATTTAAGTATCCGATACTCGGCAAATGTACGACCGCAACACGAGGCGCACGATAATCGACTGACAATCGAGCGCCAGCGAAAATTTCGTGCAGTTGTTGTGCAGTTTGGCTTCGGCAACCAGCTCGTCCACAAGCTTTTGCATGTGAATAGCGTATTTTAAAGTTCTCTCAAATGCACGAATTCCACGAATTCCGCCAGTCTCACTACTCTACAAGTAGAGCTACCTTAGCGGCCGGCGATCACTTACGGTCGCACCTGTGATACCTCTTAGCACTACACAAGCAACGGCAACAGCTCAGTTGGTCGATCGGTGCCCATCGTACCGTCTCATGCATACATATATCGTAAAAGAGCGCGCTGCAGCGAAAGAGCGATATCGCAAGCAACAAGTGGTCGGGCCTCCAAAAATTGTCTCTGGCATGCTCTTAAATTTATCCAAATCATTTGATCGTTTATATTGTACGTGAAAGCCCTTTACTGATATTATATATGTATGTATGTACTACATTTAAAACTTGATTAACCGCAATCATCATAATGGTGAATATTAAGAAGAAACAAAAAATTCAAAAAGGCGTGTCTGAGAAACAATACGCCATAGTAAATTTATGCCTCGAACTAATTTTATCAAAATTTTATATTTAAAGAAAATAATGCACACTAAATTTAAATGATTTGTATACTACATCTTTTTTAGGCATATTAACAGCCGCAATTATAAAATCAATAAAAGATTTTTGTAAAGCAAAATTTTGATTCTAAAAACAAAATTTTTTCAAACTCTTTTTGTAAGCAGAGTTCGAAAAAAGACTGCGACTTTTTGACGAAGAATTCCTTTCTTTTGATTGTTACAGTTTTTTGTATTTCTAGATTAACATAAGGAATGTATGTAGGTATATATGTGCTATTGTATGTTAAAGCTGTGTACGAATTTCCATTCGGCAGCTTTTCGCAATATTCCTAAAATTAAACATATTTTTGAGAAATTTTAGAGAAATCTTGAAATAAATGCTGATTGGACTTTAAGCAACCACAATATAATCCTAAACAGAAATATTTTTGTGATCCCTTCTTTTTGTAAGCAGAGTTCGAAAAGAGACTGCGAAGACTTCCTTCCTTTTGAGCATTATAATTTAAACAAGCACAATATGATCTATCAAAAATTAGTAATTTAACTAAAAAGATTTTTAGAAATTTTTCATTTTGAATAGCTCAATAAATAGTTGTATAAATATTTTTAGAATATTTTAGGGATTTGCCAATTTCACACACACTTTCACTCAGAATTAATTAAATCTGCAATATACTACATATACAGTTTAAAATAATATACGCATATGCCATTTAATTAATTCAGACAATTGGAAATTTTGCAAATGGCTAATACAATTTTACAGATAAGGTCATATACCATTTACAACACATATGCGACGCACTTGGGAAAAAAGGCTTTGATTCAATTAAAATTTACACTTTCATTGAGAATAGCAAAACAGTGACTAGCAGCGATTGTTTATGACTATCTGTAACAGTTTACCATACACACTCCGTCAAATTGCAAGATTCCCGAGCAAAACACGCACACGACTCCAAGGCACAGCCCAAACTGGCGCGAAGGAACTCCAAACTGGCCAACCAACAGACTCAAACCAAAACACCAGCGAGTCACTCGAAACGTCATCACGAAATCATAATTTTTGCAATTAATTTTGCAGCTGGCCGTGGCGCTGGTGAGTGAGTGAAAAGCGAAGATAGCGCCACCAAATTTCAATTGCCAATTGGGAAATAATAAGCGGGAGGAGAAGTGGAACGGCGCAGGCGAGCACCTATCACAGGCCACACGTGAGCGCATCCCATAGTGCCGCTATCTAACTACAACAACTAACGCATTATTTTATCGTTATCAACAGCTCCCTTCATGCTCACCCCCCACTGCCATTGCTCCGCTACTCATTGTCATTGTCATTGTCAGTGTCAGTGCCAACGACGAGACAGTGACGCTTACTATCTCATTGACAATTGCTGTCGATCTGTGTGCGTGTATGTGTGAGAGCTTCCTACGCGCGTTTCGCATTATTTCAAAAGTGCGCTCAAGTGCGACGCTTTTTTTTATTAACCACTGTCATTATCAACAAATTTATTTGGCTGTCTAATGTTTGGCCATAATGGCTGATAACGGACCTTACAGCCCACACATTCCCGATAAAGCACAGCCACAATTGCTTTTGACAGTTACAAGTGTCACTTGAATTATTGTTATTTGACGCTTTACAATTTCGGCGCTTATTGCTTTCATTATTGATTGACGGCGAGCGGTGATTGCATTAAACGATAGAAATGCCAACAGGAAGCCACTTCATAAATTTGAGTACTCTAAATCGGAAACTGAAACTGACATAAATTTTGCACTTGGCTGCGGACTTTATAGAGACAATAGAGTTTGTTCAACTAGCATTTAAATGCAGTTTCGAAATTCCATTGCAGTCTTGTAACAATTTTCCTTTTGATTTCTTCTTCCTTTTTAGATTTCAACGTTTTAAAAAAAAGTTGGACCGAATGCAATTTCGCTTTCGAAATCAATTGAATTTTTCTTGAGTTTTACATCGCAAATTCTAACAAACTCAAATCCTAAATCATATTCATTGCATATTTGGTAAAAATTCAAAGTATATGTAGAATTGTATTTCTCAAAAATAAGAAAGAATCGAAATTACGTAAATCGAATTATATTTTCAGCCGAATATTTCTTTACAAAAAAAGGTTGTGTTTATTTGCACGATCTATATGATCTATATCATGTTTTTTGTTGTATTTGACATGTAAGGCCAAAAATTGCAATGTTTTATGAACTAACAAACATTTTTTTTAAATTCCCCGTATATTCTCGTATGTAGTGACTTTTGCGACGTAAATCGATTAAAGAACGTAAATCGGAATAACGAAAGAATTTTCGGTGAACTTAAATAGAGATTTAAAACATTTTATTCTACGACGTTAATCGAGATGAGGTTAATCGAGTTATTACTGTTAATCAATAAACCTGCACTCAAGTCGATACGCTTCAAATATTGCTTAGAGATAAAAATAAAAACAGAATTTTGACAAAAAAAACAATGTTTAGAGCTGTGTATGGAATCATTTAGGAAAATCATAATAAACATTTTGAAATTTCATCAAATTTCAAAGTGCTGCGCATGCGCAAATAAAAATGTTTCTGAAGTTGCCAAAAAACATAAAATTTGCACTCAATCGGAAAAACGAAAACGTAATACATTTTTCCAAAATTCACTGCACTACACATATGTATGTATGCATGTATATAAAAGTGTCGGTTGTTGTACCAAAATTTTATATTGAATAAGAAAGTCAAATCAGGATCTGGATTTCTTCGAGAGGCTTAGCACGATAAGTTTATGGCAAAGGCACAATTTTGTATAAAAGACTCAAATCAATTTGTTTGAAATTCAAAACAACAACTTATACTTTATACACTTTATAAAAGTGAAGAATAACAATACCACTTCCTAAGGGTACGGGCGTCAACGTCGAACTGACTTGGTTCAACTTTTTAGTTCGCTTCGTCGTTTTTGTAAGGGTTAGTTTACACTTTTTTCATTGGTAGTTTAATGAGTTCAAATTTTATAGATAAACTTTCTTTGATTCAATCTTAAAATGCACATTAGTTTATATTTTTCAAACTTTAAAAAAGATTTTTGTGTGACTTGTGAAAGATAAATTATTCGATATTTTCTTAGTACATTTTTTTATTAAGCTAATTGTTAGCTATATTAAACATTAGAAAATACAAGTACATCAGCGCATATGTAATGATTGTTTTTCCTGAAAACTGCTGCGGGAAAAGTGGTGAAAGGTGCAGGCTGTTGACCACTTTCACCGTCCCAAGCCACTTATCAGCACTGTTACCTGCAGATTGATCCGAAACCAATCGCTTTTGCATGCACACAAATGCACTACGCGCACCACACAACCACAACAACAACAACAACAGCAAAGCAAAACACCGCCGACAACAACAACAACACGACACAATACACGCTGCCCGTTGTTGCTTGGCAGAAATGATGATGAGCAAGACAATGCGTTCGCACGGCGCAACGTTAATTCACAAACGAAACGCAGCCGGCAAATGAAATGCCGAAAGTACCCGTAATTCGCATGTGGTAACTGCGGCATGCGACATGCGGCATGCAGCACATAGCAGAGCAGCACAGCCGAAGCAGAGCTACCAGCAGCAGAGCAGCAGAAGCCAGCAGAGTCGTAAGCAGCGCCGAGCGAGCGCATGGTCTTCTAAATCCTGTGTCACACACACATACACACAAATTCACTCACACACACACACACACACATACACAATCATTCGCGTATCATTCCAATTCGATGATGCCACATAATGCGGCTGCTGCTGCTGCCTGCTACAATCTGCGATTTGCGCTCAGCGAAGCATTCATTTTCGTTTGTGCAAATAGAAAAAATCAACGACGAAGTGAAAAGGACGAGCACAGCACAACAACAACAACAAAAGAACAACAAGAAATATGAAAAAGAGACACGACGAAATACAAAAACAACACCAGCGGCGGCAAGAACAAAAGCACAGGCACACTAACATCAAAAGTGGCTATGTCCTTTGCAAGGATATTTGTAATACAGTGAGCGACAAAAGTGCACAACTAGACAAGAAATATATTATTTTGCTATTAATAAAATGTTTTCGATATTTTTTTTGTGCTATTTTTTATAAATATAAGTTGCGTAAGCAAGAAAAAAATCACTGAAGCTGAGATTCAGAGAATTTTCAAATTTTTTGCAAACACAAGAAATAACTGATAATTTAATGAATTCTTAAGCTCAGCAAGTTGTACAAATTTCAGCAAAAAACAATTAAGCTTGCGCCCTATTATTCTCACCCCTCTCATTAATTATTTCTAATATCAGTCAATATATTGTAATATGAGATATTAAAAAGAAGAGATAAGGAATTGGCGCCGCGGTCGCTCAGTTGACAAGTGCTTGATCGTTGAAGCCGACCTCATGACATATATAAAAACCTTCTCTGGAAGAATTGGTGATTCTTCGAGCGTATTCTTTGCCATGAAAAGCAATCCGTTTGGGCAGGACTATTTATAGGTGCCATTAACTTGCGCTAGAATATAACAAGCACACATAAGTTAATAGAAGAAAGCTAGGCCTAAGCCTTGCTAAACTAAAAATTTTTATTGGCGAATAATAAAACCGTGTTATGCCATGCTGTGTACAGTATTGTTGCTCACTGTCTATTTCTGTGTGTGCATGCTTTGTATGTGTGTGTGTATGCGCTCGTGTATGGCGCACGACAATTTCCTTTGTGTCGTCACAGCAGCATCAAAAATGCGGCATGCTGCTCACTTTGTTGTATCTGTATGTGTTTAGGCATACATGTGTGTACGTGAGTGTATGTGTAAGGCCAGCAGCGACAGCATGCAGGCATCACATTCACATCAACATCAACTCAAATCACAAGCGACGTAGCCGTAACGTCTGCAAGTCGCTTTTTAATAGTGGCCGCCCTTTATTGTCGCCAACGCCGCAGCCGCATGTCATAACGTAACGTAATGGTACGCAACGAGCGCAAAATATAACATAAAAGTAAATATTATACGCTGCAGCGGCGTCAGCGCCAGCAGCAACTCTGCGCAGTTGGCAACTGCTGGCGTCGACCAGCGCCAAACAGCCGCAATCCGCAATACTCCAACTCAACCGTGTGTGCGGCTACGCGTTGCTGCTGCCGCTACAAATACACTGCTGTCACTTCTGCTGGTATCTTTGCCTCATGGTGGTCTTCTGTTTGGCCAACTCATGTGCAAGAAGTTTATTAGCGCAGCACAGGGTGCTTCTTTCGGCGATATAAGACGAACGTAGCCGGCACAAGCGAAAGCTTGTCTAACAAGAAAAAGGATTTGCCTTGAAAGGCGAAAAAACTTCGGAATTAAATTAATGAAAACTAGAATACAAGCGTCTTAAAGTGACAATTCTTAGGAACACCTGTACATACATCTCGATTTTGTTAAAGTTTAAGCATTTTCAGATTCCATTTCCATAGAATGGAGCAACAATGGACTCACTGAGCTTTGCAATATCACAGACACTCCAAAGCCAAGGACGCTCTGTAGGTGAAGACCTTGAAACTTTCAGCTCTACTCTACTCAAAGCAATCTCTTACAACTATTTACTTTCTAATGGTTGCCTCTAACCTAGCCAAGAAAAGCTTTCGGCTAGTTCAGACAAATTTTTGGAGTAGCGGTTCTAACTAGAAATATTAAACCTGGTTTATAACCTGTATAAAACTTTCCTTAGTGGAAACTGATCCTTTCTAGCTAGCGAAAGAGTTGAAAGAAGCCAGTTTTACGTTGACGCGCGTTAAGCCAGAAAGTAATATATTTACTCTTCATTTTTTCTATGCATAATTCATTACTAAATTAGTAAATATGTACTTATTTAAACCCACCACGCCATTGGCTATCCTGCACAATAGATAATTTTATTCCTTGCTATTTCTAAAGCCACTCCTCACCCTGTATGAGCCAACTGCTTGCCACCAACTACGAAAAGTGCCCAAAAAAATGTTTGAACTGTTTATGTTTTTGCTCACTAAACGGCCAATGTCGACATTACCGTAACGATTTCAACGACCCTCATGATAAATAAGTGAGTGCATGTGTGTTTGCCAAGTACTTTTACAGAGCAGCACACACACACACACGCACATAGACCAGAGACCAGAGACCACTAGCATGTGGCGCGCACACAGCCAACTGTTCCAAGTGAGCTTAAAATGTGCGCTGGGTTTACAGCGGGCAGATTCAGTTCAGTTCATCATCGTTGCAACATTATCGGACGCAAGCATCGGCAGAGCAGAGCAGCGCTAGAGCAGCAGCGTATAGCACAGAGGGTAACAGCACAGTGCAGACAGCAAGGCAGCAAAGAAGGACACATTCCGGGCAGCCACGGTGAATGCGCGGCAATGGTATCAGCGCCAACTTGCAGCGGCTTGTGGCACTTGTGTCGACTGTGTTTGCGGTCGCTTTGTTTTGCACGAGAGTTGCACCCGAGCGTGCAGAACATGGGTCTACCCTCTGTCGCTGGAATGCCGTAGCGATAATTTTACGGCTGCTGTTTGGAGTCAGTGTAGCCGCTTTTTGTGCATACTTCAATTGGTGTATTGCTGCTTGTTTTTCAATATTCTATCGCATAAACTTTTTCTAGAAATTGGCAAGAAGCAGCCACACTTTGTAAACATTTCACGCAAGCAAATAGACCGTGCCGTAAATGTGGCAACCGAAATGTTGCCTTATGCCACACAACAATGTTGCATGTACATAACTGTAGAGGGAACGAGTAATAGCAGCATAAGCAGCCGGCTGAATGCCAACAAGATTCACAAACAGAATACGAAACGAATATTCTGAATGCATTGATATACGCTTCAAAGGGAATCGGCAATAAGGCCATAACAGGCAGCAATTCCAATAACTGTTTCGTATTTTACCCCTTCAAGAAAGCGGCGCTGGCAGCTTTAGATCAGCGCGCAACAGGAAGGGCGTACGGCGGCAAGGCATATACTTACTCATATATGAATGCTATCTCAGTTGGTTTGCTTAATTTGTTTTTGTCCTTTTTGTTTGTATGCTCAAAATGTGTTGGTTTATTTCCTGTTCAAATTGTAGTGGAAAGTATATAAGTATGTATCAAAAAAAGATAACAATTCGCTGCCGCATATGCCCTTTATATATGAAGACAGTGGCGAATGTAAACAACTAAAGACTAACTGAAAATGTTTATAAATATTCAGAAAGTTGATTAACAAAATGGTAATAATTTTGTTGTTAACTAATATATTTATATCTAATATCTTTTATAGAAAGTCCCTTCAAAATCCGCTGTGAACTAACATAAAAGTAAATAAGAAAGATTTTATATTGGCAATTGAATTTCTCTCAAAGGAAAATGGCACGTGAGGACCAGTTGTTAGGAAAACTACAATCAGTTTCCTGGTTTCACAGTTAAGCATGATATGAATCTCAGAACAAATATATGTAATTTTGTAAAAACTTCTGCTGTTTAAGAGTATGGTGGCTTATCTTATATGGACCTAAACACCGAAAAGAGGCAAGATCTCATTATTCTCGAAATTATTGCATTTTTCTTGTTTTCATATTGACAAATACCCATCCACCTGGATTGCCGGAGGATATCCAAACTCTTCTTCCCAACGACCGTACATATTTTCACCTTCGATAAGAATATATTAAGAAAAATTTAAAAAAAACTGAGAAGAATGTTACAATTCGAGAAAAGGTTAAATTTAATTCAACGAATGTTCTCTAAGAAATATAAATTTAATAAAATTATAAAATTCGATATCAACGCATATTTCTATAAAATCCATGAATAAAAAATGTATGCTTACTTTTTCCTAGCTTTTTTCAATACGCCACTGTCATCAGCACATGTTGCCCCCTCCCATCTCCAACAAAAATATTCCAGTACATATCACATGCGCTACGACTTCCTACGAATACTTCCTGCTTGAAATCAATCCATAACTTCATAAACTCATAAACATTTTAACACCTTCGAACTGCGCTATGAAGTCGAGCGAGCATATGGCCCACCCGCACCCTCCCACTGCACAATTTTGACAAACTAGCGCCCGTCCGTAGAGAGGGTGACAAATTCGGCACATATGAAAGTATGCAAGGAGGAAGGGTGCATTGTAATGTATGTATGTATCGATGTGCCGACGTGTCGGTGTGTGTGTGTGTGTGTGTGTGAAGGAAGCAGTGAATTGAAGTGTAAATAAAGGCATAAAAATAACTGTGCAATAATAATGAAGCCCAACTAAAAGTGAGCAAACAGAAGAAAATGAAGCGGAAGATGTTGTAAAGGAGTGGGGGGGAGTGCAAGAAGAAGGAGGCGTTAAGAAGAAATGATGGGAAAATCAGTAGCTCGCGGCAGTGCGCCAAAAACGCGCACACACACACGCACACAGAGAGAAAGAAATGTATGCGAGTGTGTGTGGTCGCAGATGCAACGCTGTGATTGGTGGATGCACAACTACAAGCAACGTAAGCGCTGCTATAGTCCGTCGATTTGTGTTGGTGTTAGTGCGCAGCAGCTGTCAATGCTTGACAGTTTAACCAGCGGCTAGAATTTGATGCTGCCGCTGCTGCTGCGGCTGCACCGCAAACTCACATTACTCAGCGCGGCGCGGCGCGGTTACGTTGGTTGCTGTTGTTGTTGTTGTTTTCACTGCTGCTGACACTGACGCTTGCTGCTGATTAATTGATGTGCAAACTCTGAAGTGACTTTTCTTATACTCGTACAAAAAACTTAGTTATATTGACTAAAAAGATTGTTACTACAACTAATTATTCAGTTATTTTAATATAAGCTTAAAATGTAAAAAATTTACATTTACATTTAAAAATTTTTTTAGGTTGAAACTTTTAGCTTTTAGCGCCTAGTCGTAAAATTCATGACTTTATTAAGAAGTTAAAAGAAATGTAGAATACATGAAAATAATACTACAAATCTTTGTTGAAATGAAATACTTTTAAACGAAAGTTTCATGAACTAAATACGAAAAAAATACTTGTAAATATTTTTTATGAATTTCTTTTTTTTTGCTAAGTTTAATACGCATTCTAAAATAAAAAGAAATTCGTGGATAATGATTTTCTATACTTCAAGTTCGCAATAAACTCTGAGATTATAAATTTCAAAATACATGATCTCGCAATTCTGTTATTATGCGATTTTTTGCGGGTGCACTTCAATTTTTAATTTCTGGTGTTGCGCTGTTCTTTGACAACTGTTTGACAATTATTTTCGTTTTTACGTTTTTTTTTTTTAAAGTTGTATTGATTTACAGTTTAGTCTGCCAGCAAATCCCTAGCTTAGTATTCCTTGATTCCACAACAACACTCGAAATGCTTTCCTTCCCACTTTTGACGTTGATGCCGCATTTTGAGGTTCATCAATGACACTTGCTGTCATTAATTTTAAATGCACAGTCATTCCGCTTTTGAACTTTTTGCTAGCGTTAAGCTGTCACTACCAAAACATAACTTGACAAAGTGTAAATAGTCTCGGAAAGTTTTTAATGTAATCGAATGCGATGTTAAAATAATGCTGTAATATTTCCAGCTGTGACTAAGAGAACACTTTAAAATAAAGTAAAATTATAAATTATTTTCGGAAACCTCAGTTCTTTTATTCTTTCTATCTAACATTACTATATCCTTCTGCTGGTATTTGTAGCCTATGCGAGCGTATAGTGCCAACTTTTTACATATTGTGTCATTTAAAAAGTATACGCAGTTTTTTCGTTTTTATGAACAAAATTTATCTTGATTGATAATCAATTTTAATCAATTATTTATTGGTAAATATTATTAATAACGTTTTGCCATTTCTCGGATAGCTTCATAATTAGATCGTTGTAGAATTTTCTTTGTTTAGTGGGGGAAAACTTGGTCAAGTGATTCTCAGCAGCAACATTTTTTAGAGAGAGTTTCGCAGAGACCTAAATAAATGATAGTCAGACAAGGAGCAAGGTACGTGCTATTCGGTAGATGCATTAAAATGTCACAATCAAGCTTGGTAAATTTGTTCCGAGCCATCAAAGAAAATGAGGGGGTTTCTTCAGATATTTCACTCATTTTCGAATCAATGTAACTTTATATCATAGCGACGAATATTACGACTGTTTTTACACAAAATGTAGCCTTACAAATTGCGACCTTTCAAGCATCTGTTCGTTTGAAATGTTCGAAATAGTGTTGTCAGATTTGTGGGTACCAACATCATCTTGTAACGAAAAACCGCTTATACTTTTTTATAATGCCTAATATTTATAAACGGAATATATTTATAACTTTTTCTCTATTTTCCTATTAAAATTATTAGAAATTAGCAAGTACAACTAAAATATTTATATTTATTATTACATATTTATTTTTATGCAATGCTGCCATGAATTAAATATTTTCTGCTCATGCAAATATCGGCAGAATCTTGTCACTGTCCCTCCATGCTGCACATGCCGCCATTGTTTTTTTTTTTCATGCAATTTTCGCATGTAGCGCGTTGATTTATGATGCGCATCACTTCGGCTGCTTCCTCTGCTGCTGCTTGCCTTGCCAGTTGCCAGTTGCCAGTTGCCAGTTGCCAGTTGCCAGTGGCCATCAACTTCTGCCGCCTCACTTGGCTGCTTAATTGCGCTTTAATTGCGCTTTATTATGTCAATCAAGTCAACTGTGAAAGAAGTTGTTTCGCTTCGATTTTCGTCTTCATCTTCGTTGTCCTTGCGCTCAGCCAGCTGTTCGGCAGTTCATTTCTTCATCCATCCGCAATTGATTTATTGTCACTTTGTAATTACTACTTTCGTCTACGCTTAATTGTTATTAGTCGTCATGTTTTAAATTGTGCGCGTTAATTTATGCAAAAATTCCCAATTTCATTCAAAGCAGACAAAAACAAATGACATGAGCAGCTGGAAAGTTTCCCTCCTTTCCTATATAGTATACGCTTCTAATGCAATCTGCGTAGTTTTAATTCATTAGACACAGTCAGTTTTTATTTACTTGCTTCGAGCCAAATTCAATTAGCCACACGGAACTAGATAAGCCAGCCAGCCATGTAGTTAGTCCGCCCGCCTCCTTTGCGCTATCAGCGCCGGCAAACGCGGGGAAAGCACCACACGCATCCGATATCATTTATTTACCCTCACAAAGACGCTGCCTACCTCCGCGCATTGTTCTTCCTTGCGGATTATAACTGCTTTCGATAAGCATACGCCAAATACTAATTAAAAGATTGCATCTTACATGTGACGTGATAATTTTGGCGCACGCGGAACCACACACAAAAATAAATTTGCTTAATTGAGCGTCTGCCAATGGCCACGGGGAATGTGCAGAAATTCCTATGACCACGAGCAGAGCATTTCTTTCTATCTGGCTAACATTATGATATAACTAACTTTAGATATGCGAAAAAAGGCAATCTTAATAAGCGATTTATACATTCAAGGTTTCCCCCTTTGTCATTGAAATTCCAGCATTAAGCACGCTTGATTGCAATCACATATTTACATGTCATGAAATATTATGCGAATTTCACGCATTCAAATGTTTATTATAAAGAAAAACAAATGATATGTGAAACAATGCACATTAGCGCAATGCACAGTATGGCAAAACACACTTTTTTTGTGCATAATTAACTCTTTAATTGTCAAAAGTTACATACCCTAATAAAGAAAGAAGTTCAAATGAGAGATAGAGACCAACAAACTATCGCCTTCAAGTTTCTGCAAAGTGTTTCGAATAGAACGAGCTAGCTGGACAATATTATTTTACACCGGAAATGAATAGATAAGATTGAAATGGAAATAAAGACATTCTAAATGGGGGTCGGAAATTGGCGGTTTACAAACTGCGAAGGATTAAATTTCATTTAGACATTTTTTCATATAGGACCTTATAATTTTTCAATTGAAAAAGTAGTTATTTGAAAACATATATCTTTTATAGACGACAATAGTAGCTTTCCAACGCATGCAAAAAAGTGAAGCTATATTTTCTATAATGAAAGTTCGAAAGCCTCGAAATTTTTATTTTATATTTTTATCAATTTCAAATACCCTATTTACATTTTGTATTGATTGCACTCTTCAAAACAATATTAACTTGCGATCTATTAACTTCCCTTTCCTCTCGGCTGTAACAACGACTCACAAATATTCGTAAATATGAACATCCGATCTTTTGCTAATCGTGATTTGAGTATGCATTTGCGAGTTTTAATATTTTCAGCATTTTTAAGGTTTGTATTGCATTTCTCCATGGCGAACGATTTGATTTGTGCAGATCCCTATTACTGAAACAGTAAAGGATTTACCAGCAGATAACATGTGCCTGTATCTGCAGATATGCCGCAAGTTTCGGTTAGGACTCAAAGCCAATTTTCAATTAGCTCAACCAAAAATGCTCGTGACTTTGCATCTCTTTTGTGCATTCTACATGCACGTACAAGTTCAGCAAAGCCTTTGCGTAAGTATTAGTGTGTGCCTGTGTGTGTTGGCCATATTCTTCCCTTTTCAATTGCATACTTTTAAGCGCATTAAAAGGGATATTGCAATTTCAAACAAATTGAAATTCTGTATTTGTGCAAATATTTCAAATATTCGTGTTCAAAGAAATTCATACGAATATAAATTTCTTCCCCTGCACGTAGATTTCAGCCACTAAAATGCGGTAAGATAAGGATTTTAGAAGATTTGTTATTTGCATTTGCTGCCTGTAATTGCCTTCAGCAGAGAAGTTGAGAATTTATGCTTGTGCACCGTAGCGTGGCATGCAATGGCACAGCAAATTAATTGGCGTAGCTGAGGTTGCCCACAAATGAGCAAAGTTTCGGTGCTGTTATTTCTTAATTGAATTTTAAAAATTTTAAGCAAGAAATATTTGCATCATTTTTGTTGAACTATCCAATTTAACTAGTTCCAGCCGACATTAACTAATTACAGACGGTCACAGCGAATATTTTTCTATTACATCTACCCGAAAAGCTTATATCTAGTTTTTAAATCTCATCAGAAGAGAAATAAATACATATCTAAATGCTGAATTTGGTTTCAGCAGGACGAAAAATCTGCATATTTTTAGGAACTTTTGAGCAGCATAAGCATAAACTGTTCAGTTGGAAAACTAGTAGATATATCTATTCATCAGTTCTGATTCTTTAGCCAATACCTTTTTACGCAATTCGTTTTTTAAAATATCATATTTTGCAGAATTAATGAGTTTTTATTTCAACTGGCTCTTGGCTATAGTGAAAAAATATGGTTTGCTATACTTATATGTACTTATGTATATCAACTGATCTCATGCTTGTTTTCAGAAATTAAATTGGTCTGAAGGAGAACGAATTTCGACTGAAAAAATTGCGCGTTATCTGACAATTTTAATATTCAGAATCAAAGCGCAATTTGTCGTCTATAAAGATATTGATATACTTTTTTGACAATTTTCATTTAAAGTTTTAATATAATTTCGATATATATACAAAATGTGTTCATAGACAATGTTTAGCTTTTTCAATGTTGGAGTTAGCTATGGTTAGATAGAAAATTTCACCAAAGCAATCAAATCCTTTAGAAATGCTTTAATGTTACAAGCACATGTGCAAACTTAACAACATGTTCCGAGAGCGTAGCGCTTGAAAAACGTAACTTCATGTTAATTTAAGTTTCAATTATGGTGAAGTTTTTTATTTTAAATTGCAAAGCCGTGTATAAAACTGCAGTGGAATTTTTTACAAAAGCTGTTAGCGGTGTGAAAGTGGACAGCAAAAAAAATCTGCACGAATAAATGCAAAAAAGTAGAGCGAATGTTGCAACCGTATTACTAGCGGCAAGAGTTTCATAAATTTGCTGCAAGCTGCACTCTATCCGCACTCCCCTGCTTACAACTAAACCTGACCAACATCACCAACAGTTATGAACGGACAGACAAATCCCTTGAAGGCCATCAAAGAAGCGTGCAATCCGAAAAAGTTTTAATTTAAAAGCCATCCCTGCTCTGTGCAAGGAGCGGAGAAGAGGCTGGGAAAATGCAAGCAAAATCACACGTTGGCTGCCTCCCCGTTCCGCGCCGCTCCGACAACAAAAGTTGCACTCTAGCTGCCCTGCGGCGCAAGGCTTTTGCCCTATATTGTGTGTCTTTGTTTTTGCTGTTTGTATTGTTTGTTTGGATGTGTGCGTGTGTGTGTGTGGGTGGAAGAAATATCTAGAATTGTGGGTAAACCAGTGCTAGTTTTTTTCTTTCCCTCTGAAAAGTATGACAGAATGCAATTTTCACTTTGTTCTGTCAAATTTTAATTTTTCTGTTGGAATATAAAAAAAATTACGTCTTGCATGTGTGTAGCTTTGTATATGTGTGCTATGTATGTGCGCAAATTAGCTTTGTGTGAGAGAACTAATTTTTTAAGTTATTTTGAAATTCATGTCGGAGCTCTGAACAAGAAAGCAGAGCAGTGCGCAATAAACGAAAAGCTATCGAAATTGTTTAGGAAAGTTTATGCTATATAAGGCATACGGTTCAATAGTATAAACCTGCAAATTTAAAGGCTTATATTATCATGTAAAAACATACAAAATTACAAGACGATTGACTTACTTAAGTTGATCACAACAACCCGTTATCGGGTTACAACCTTCTCTCCATTCTGCTTCTCTCCTCGACTCCATCGCTGAATCAAAAAACTGCAAGTGATTCAAGAATTGTTTTGTGGCTTATATGAACTATTTATAAACATTCTAAATATCTAAATGTCGATGAAATCTTGGAAATCCTCGAGTCCGATCTTCATATAAGGTTCATTCAATTGGCCAGGAGAACCTAAATCGCATCATTCTAACTATGCTGAAGTAAAGCCTTCAATTTCATGCAAAAATTATGTATTTCTCTACGTTACACCTAATAAATATGCACATCTTGCCATATATTAACTTCCTTTCTCTTTGGCATTGCGAGATTGCGTTGAATTTACTACACGTAGCAATAGCAATATCATTTCATACCATATTTTGGCTATGCCAAAATGTATCAAAAGTATAAAAAATGTATATATGTATAAGTAACGTATTTAGCAGCTGCGTATGCAACACTTGCATATCCGTTATACACACACACGTTTGCACACAACAATTTCCGCCCTTGGCATGCTCAGCAGAATATTGCACGTACTCAATTGTGGCGCCCTCCAAAAAATTTGGCCAGGTAGCATTCTGCTATGAAGGCAAATTTTTCAATTTAAATGCCAAGCGCGGCAGCAGCTGCTAACACAGTGGCATGTGCGAATTTTGTATGCTGTTGGAGTTGCCACATGTGCCTGTGTGTGTTAGTGTATGTAGAAATATGAGCATGATTGTGTGCTCATTTGCATATGATGCATATGTGTGTGTGTGTGCTTCTCTGCTTTAACTTATAGGCAGACTTCAATAGCAATATAAATTGCAGCTTCTTTCCCAGCTTTTTGTTCTATTATGGAAAACTCGAAGTATGACAAAAGTGAAAGTGGCATACATTCAAATCTTTATGTCTTTGCTTTACAAATATTTTAAAATCGCATATTCAATGGCAATTTTGCACAAAAATCTAAATTTCTAATAGCATAAAGCCAGCAACCTAAAAGCGAGCATTAGTATTTAATAGATAATATACACACACACCTAACCTAACATTTTCCTCAATTGATTACGCACACATTTTCATATTTGCTACGCCTTGTATTTGACTGTGTGAGTATGCTCAGGCATATGTGCAGAAATATGAAGACGCTTTCATGTGCTCGTTTGTATGCCAGCGGTTAATGTGTGGCACAACATACACTCACACTTGCAAGCACACATTCACATTGCAATCAATGTTATTTACATAACCTCACATTCATTTCTTGCTCTGTACATGAAGTTTATTAATTATTATTCGCATACATCTTGTTGCTAGCTTTCAGCTCTACTCCCACGCTCGATGTACTTCATCAAAATGTGCTCTTGCTATCTCATTTACACAAATGTTTTGCATTAATTGCAGCGACTCTGCAAATTGTGCCACGCATTCAAATTAGTTTTGAATTTGATAAACGCTTATCACTTTATTTGACAACATATTCCAATTTGCCTAATTGTGCGGTTCAATTGCAAATGCTGGAAGCTGAGGCAGATAATTGCATGTGTATGAGTAGCTGGCGAATGATGAGCATTGCAATTAGTTTGTGGCAGAAATGACGTGGCATGGATTTTAGTTTAAATGTCATAAAGAACAGTAAAAATAGTAGCAAAAATATTCGGAAAAATACTAGCAAACAAAATTTTTATTTAAAGTTAATTAAATAATAGTTCATAAAAACGGTAGTATAAATGTAATTTTGAAAATGAAACAAATAGTACTTGAAGTAGTTGTTAAAATAGTGTCAAAAAGAGCTGTAGAAATAGTAGTAAGCTAAGAATAAAAATTCAGTTTCTTCGATTTTTCTATTGAAAAGATTTTGCTTGCAATAATTTGAGAAATTATTCGCTTTTTTGAGGAAAAGATTACTAAATTTATTAAAATTTTCAGCTTATTTTCATCTTTTTTTGAGGGCCTCTGGCATCCTCAATCACTTTTATTAATAGAAAAAATTTTCTTAATTTTCAAATACCAATTCAAATTTAAAACAAAGTCTGACATATCTAGACCTTTTCTAAGGGAGGGGTTACCACCCTTAAGTGGTCTTCCTTTAAGCAAACTTTTCTGCCGATAGTTTTTTGTCATTCTTTAATTTTTTGCGAATTTCAAACCAAAAAATAAACCTATGTACTAGCTTTAAGATTGCTTCAGCATATCTTGCTTGCTACTAAAGAACTATTTAATATGCCATACACACAGGCACACATGCTATGACACGCACAAGCGAGTTGAAGATCAAAAGGAAGCGTTCCCATGGCAACTCGCCACATGCAAGCATATTCAATGTGAATATATTTGACATTTCAAGGTTAAAAACGTCATTTCCTTGAGCGCACTCATGTGCAGAAAATATTCACACATACATACATGCTTCTATTTCCACACACACACGCACACGGTGGCATATATAAGTGAAAATATTTCAGTCATGAAAAATGTCACTTATCAAAGGCAGCTTCGCTGTCAAACAGTGCTTCTAATACGCATTCGCAATAAAAGAGAAGTTATTGTGCCTTATTATCACACTGTGCAAGCGAAGCAGAGGATATGAGACAGCAGCGAAGGATGTTAAATTGACACATATTAAGAGCGTGCACTTCGTAAGAGCACCTGCGGGAACTACAAGCTTTATAGCCGAAATGCTGCCATACTAATGTGTGCTATTTGTGTGCGTGTGTGAGTGAGTGCGAAAATAGATGGGGCACACATGCAGGCATGTGTGTGTATGTGGAATTTTTTATTATATCACTCTATTCACCTTTTAAGCGCACATTATAAAATGTAATAAAATAGCAATTTGTTATCGTATATCAGCATTATGCAAGCTCATATATGAGCCTTAATCCTAACTGATATAGTACAGAGCAAGGATAGCAAGCATATTTATATAGAAATAGCAACATGCAATGCACAATTATATAGGTGCAGAAATAACGTTTGAGTGTATTATTCTTCATCAAGCAAATTAAAGTGGAATATGTGGCAAGACTATGCTGACGTAAAGAGAAAGTGCATGCTGGACACTAGAGCAGCAGCGGCAGCTACTTGTATGTATGCATGCTCATATGTATTAAATAAGCCATGCCATAGTAGTCAGAATTGCACAGACTGATCAAGCAGTTAACATGAACCACTTCCATGATAGTAGAGCTATGATAAGAAATATGATAAAAATCTTGAAGGAAGAAACAAACTTCAGTGGAATGATTTTATAGCGGATTGACGACGAAAATGGCTGGTAAAAAAATTTTTAATGGTTGCGGAATATGGCAGCCAGAAGGAAAATAACACAAGTCTTAGGTTTAACTTTCTAACAGGTAAAAATTTGCAGCTGTGCAATAGAAAGGCATTGGAAAAATATTATTTCATTTTAGCGAACAGCGAAAGACAAAAACAATGCTCAAAATATTGCATAATAGAAATGAAGATACTAGAAAGCAACAAAAATGCGATTGGCTCAATTTATATAAAAGTTTTTTTTACAAATATTGGCATGTTCATATTGCATAGACACACACACACTCAAATGTAAAGCATACACACGTACACGTGCACTTATGAAATTCAAGATTTACAAGTTTTCACAATGCTTAAAAGTACATAAATCGACATAAGCTCTTCACACATAAACATAATCCATTATCAGCAGGACATGTCAATAAGAACTGATGCAAAAATGTCTTTCAGAGCAGCAGAAACAATAACAATAATGCATATGTTGCCACACAAGCTGCAACAAGTCAGTGACTCTCAAACGTGCCGAGCAAAAAATGTGCAGACAAATGCACAGAAATTGTAAAGGAAAGAAAAAGGAATGTGAAGAAAAGAAAAGTTACGACGTCATCTACATGCATGCACAAACACATGCACATATTTCACATACATTCCCATGCTCGTTTCTGCCACACGCTGCCAGTGTTGCCATGGTGAGCAAATGGATTGATATGGCATGCCGTTTGTTGGAACGCTCACTAGCTGCTTCGTTGGCAAGCGCAGCAGTCAAGCACACATTTCTTTTTCTTATGCATATGTGTGTATGTATGTATGTCAATGACAGCAAGTGCAGCAGAGCGATGAGAAGTTTTGCTTTTTCAGTTTTTGTTAAATGAAGCAAAAATATTGCAAGAGCAGCGGAAAAGGGAAACGCATTTTCATAATAGTTTATCTTAAAAAGAGTCTGCATAAACGTTGATCATTTTTTATACTAATTCAACTGAATTTCTATGCAAAGTTTTTGCATAATATTCAAATATATAATCAACTCTTTTACAGCTTTAAATGCACAACGCCTTTTTAGTGTAAATGCTAATTATTGAAACAGCAAAATTTTGCAACAATTTTTAACGCACTTTTTTACAAAAATACTTACTTAATTGGTTTTAAGTCTCAAAGTGAAATATACCGTTAATATGCAAATTTATGCAATTTTAATGAAATTCAGAAAAAAATTTGGTTCCAAGCTAATTTGTGTTGTTGCAATGTTATTAATTGCAAATTTTAGCAAGCAATCGTATATTTCCAATACATTTTTGTTGTTTTTACAGCGTAGCAATATATTTGCATATGCACTGCTTATAAACTACAACAATTAAATGCATTTTGCCAAAATGTTTAAAATAAAAAGAACGATGTAGATAATTGAAAATATGCGATGGCATAGCGCAAAGATAAAAATTGTTAAACAAATTCTCATTTTTCAGATGGTAGGTAGATGGTCTGCTAGGTTTCGAACCAGCGAACTCACATGTCAGAGACCGAGCAGTTATAAATTGAGATTCTGAATCTTAGACAGTTTTTTATAAAAAAAAGGCAGTGAAAATGCAGTTATTGTTTGGCCTTTTAAATCAAACTTGATGCTGTGAAAGCTGGTTCTAAGGCTCATTTACGTGCTCTTGCACCAATTATATAAATTAATTTATTGCAAAAGTGCGAGCACTGTTTTTATAGAAGGATTATATGACTTATTTTAATCGCAGAATCAAAGAGTTCTTAAGCACTTCTTTTCAAGAATCGGAAAATATAAAGCTGAAAATATAAAGCATCGCTTAAAATTTCATCGAACGTAAACGTTTCATTGGTGTCATTTGCTGCTGTCAGCAGTATCGATGCGTGGCCTATTCGAACTACCAGTTTATTCCAAACTAGGCTATATGCTTTAATTATTATTTTCATATACATATTTTCATATCTAAAAAAAAATGGGAGTACTTTAAACTTAAAACTGCATTTCCCAAAAAGTGAAAAAATCGACATACAACAAGTATTGAATCAAGCGGCGATATGTTGTTATCCCTAACTCCCACGCACAACGCCTCTTTGTTCATTGCCAAGTACGCTGCAACTCAGTGGTAATGATTTTCCAGCCCAACGTGTCCTTGAAACTGACAATGAACTACATGAACTTGCCATTCACCCTCAGCTACGCTCTCTTGTTTATTGATTTTAACGAAGTTTGTTAAATTAGCAGCTTTCATCTTGTTTACAGCTCATTTAAGGTAATAAGATTAGAGGTTTTGTCTGTTTAATTATCCTTTAAGCCGATTCGCCATAAGAAGCAATATCAAGCAATTGTCCTAATTTTCAAAATGGCAGGTATTTAGCGTTTATTATATTTCTTCGAATTTTTCTTTACAGCTTTTGAAATTATAAACATACAATTCATTATAACATTTGATAAACAAGAGCCGAAAATCTTCGACTGAAAGTCCTACGATATTGTCGAAAGTAAATTTTGCGCTACACAAATAAATTTAATTTATCTGATTTTATTAAAATTTGCTTCAAATACGAATGCACAAATGCAAATGCAAAGAATCCCTCTGACAATTTGCCATTTTTTACAGCTACAGCCAACAGCCGCAACTAAACTTGTATGCAAGGCGTCTAAAAGGCTGACGTTCTTCCAATTATTTTATTAAACTGCTGACACTCTTTACAATAACATGTCACAAAATTATTTTCAACTTTGAATTGCGCTGCTACACATTTCGAGCTTTTATTTCGAGTGTGAAAAATTATACGTCAAATTTAAATTTACTAGCATTTTTGAGCGTGATGAATTTGTATTAAGTTTTACTATAAAATTGCTGCTAAAATACATTTTCACTGAAAGTACATTTCTTGTATTCGAATTTAAATGATTGCTTCTTTTTTTGTATGCTAACGTTTTCACTTTTGATTTGGTGAATCAACAACTGCGCCTGTTTATCGTTAAGCGCGATATAAAGCGCCTAAAAGTCTACTAAGTAAGTAAATACAAATAAATTCGCTACAAAATTGACAAGCTTTCTTCAGATAACAGGCGGGTGTATGTGTGTGTGACTGACTCGTGGAAGCATGTTTACAACAAAAAATTGTTGTACTTTCAGCTTTTGAGTTTTACAAATGCCAAAAATTAAATTAGCAGCTAATTGACAAAATTGAAAAGAATTCTTATAGAAAGCTTTGTCAAGAATTTTATGCATAAAAGTTCGCTAGCGAATGAAAGAGTGTGTTATCTTTGTGGCAGCATCATTGCGTTAATTGCAAAAGGATATCCGCCGCTTTTCTATTTAGGAACGCGCATTTCATCATCATCATCAGCAGAGTAAGCTTACCCTTGCTGGCTTTTGCAAATATAATTCATAATTTCCCTTGTATGCTTTTATTGCATTTGTAATCCTTTTCCGCTTGCTTATTCACTCTTCGCGTACCTTTTTCACTCTTTCGCTTGTAATGAAATTCAAAACGATATAACGCTAAAGCGAGCAACAGTTACAGCCCTCATGGCCCCCAAAACACTTTCAGCGACATGCCATTTCCGGCAGTGAAAAGTGCTTCCGGCAAAAAAATACTTCGTTGAAGTAATAATTTGCTGATATTTTCCCTTGCTCTGGCGTTGTTATGGAAATGAGCAAGCGGCGAGGCAAGCCATGAATTGTTAAAGAATGCCTTGGCAAAAGGATAACGCCATATTGCGTGGTGTTCTACGAAACTTGGCGTGGTAATTATTATATTTTATCTGCAGATTGTTAGGTTGCCATGACATTTTTTATATTCAATTTTATGGCATTTTGTTATGGCACTTCTTACTTTTTAGTAAAAGATTATTAAAAGTTGACAACAATGTCTATACCATTAAGAAGAGTTGTAAGTGCGTGTGGGATTCACAGTTATAATGACAAATATAACAGCTTTCTAAGGAAGTTTGTCCAGAAAGCCAAAATGGATATGAAATCAGAGGAAGCCGTTGCTATAAATATGAAGTGCCGTATGTAGGCCAAATGCCTGCTCACTTTGATGTTAAAGGCGCAGATCCACTCGATTTTGGCCTTTCAGGATATTGCCTTTTGCCATTGATTTGCCAACAGTAAGAAGGATGTCGAATTTAGCTACTTGTGGATTAAGTTCAAGATCAAGTCGCATATTTTGCCGTTCTGTTTCATCTACAGAATCCCCAATATGGAAAAATAGGCCACCTTTAACAAGTTGGAATCATTTAACGGAAACCAAAGTCCTGGCAGCTATGGCTCAACTGTATCATTATAAAATAATTGTCAGGCATGGTACTGATTTTGAATAACTTTTGCATGCCTAATTTTCCAATTCAAAAATTATACATATATATTTTTAGCTATTATCAAAACACAGTTTGACAAAAGATGCCAAAATTTAAGAAATTAATTAGCTGCATAAATGTACGCTTCTTTCTACAGCCATAATTGCAGGCTTCAAAACACTTTTTCCCTCATTGAAATAAGTTGTTCAGCTTTCAAATTGAAAAACTAACTCCAACTCACAAGTGGTGTTAAAACGAGCAGAAGCACTGCCCTAATTAAAGCATAAAATTAAACATTTTATTTCCATAGCATACTTCTGGCTGCTTACACTTATGATGGAGCTCACATATCCAGCATATCTTGACAGAGCTCATGCAAATGATTGCTTCTATGGCAAGGCCACTTGCTCTATTCAGTTCTAAAATTGCACTAATTATGGTTTGAGTTATGAGGGTGTGTAGGCATTATTCACACTGCTTCCCTTCTCTTCACTTTTCTCTTCTTCACTCTGCTTAATTAAACCGAAGCGGCTAAAGCAATTTGTTGGCAGTTAAAGTGGCGGCAGAAAGACTTGTGCCAGGCTCAGTTGAATAAATAATGACGCCAGCTTGAACGAAGTGATTTGCCCATCAATTTGCAAATGCTCACTTCTAGTCTCAGCACTTTAATTAATGAAAAAGTGTTGCCCAAAAAAGAATTTCGCTGCCCTTCTTAGGCGCCCGGCTTTAAAAGTGCCTGCAACTTTGTAACTTTTTTTTGTTGATTCGACACTCGCCATAAAATATGCATGCTGTCAACTTTGAGTGCTCGTAATTTACGCGCTACAATTAAAATGTTGAACTGGTTGCTGGGTACAATGACGCCCTTTGCGCTTTACTCCCTGCGCCGACCGTGCCTAAGAGCATGAAAAAAAATTTAAATTTACATGCCGCCCAAAAATATGCTATGCAATATGACATGCGGCTGTTGTTGTCTGTATTTGCTCGCTTATGTGTGTCTGTGTCTATGTGTTTGTTATATATACACACACGTAGTAGTGGGAGTTCAAAAACGCTACCACACAAACAATCGATCACAAAGTAATTGCATAATTAAATGCTAATTATAGACAAGCGCCTAAAAGGGTTTTAGCAATTTTTGCCAAATTTCGTTTCAAACTGCCCCTCTCACAGAAATTCGGACTGCGCTACTGCTTTGTATATTTGCATATGTTGGCATGTTTCGAGTAAATAAATAAATTCGTTAAATAAACTTTTGCACCTTGTCACATATGCTGCTGCCTTTTACATTCACCTACTCATTCCCAGCAAAAATAAACAAACAGGCAAAAATATTTAATTGGCTTTTGTTAAAATGCATTTTTGCAACTCAGTTTTATAGCATGTTTTATTTAAAAACTACAATACATGAAAGAAGTTTCGCCTCATAGCAAAATGCAAATTTGCATTTGCATTGCAAATGTATGAATAAATTGTGCTGACATAAGTACATGTAAATAGCAAAACAATACATTGTAACATTGTATTTTCAGCACAAATTGTGCATGAATTGTATTAAGCTTTATTTTCAAGCGCCTAAAGGTATGCTATAATATTCAAAAATAAACGCTTTTTATTTATATTTGACAACTGAAAGCAAAAATTATTATTATATGTCAGCAAATAGCACAAAAAGAACTAACTGACTAATTATTTACACTTAATCTCAAATGTTAAATGTGTGCTTTTAAGCGCTGCCTATATAATTAGGACAAATTAAAATTTTAAGACTTCTTCTCGCTTTTCGAAAGTTCCTACACACTACTATAAATGCGAGCAATACAACCATAATAGGAAGAACTAAATGTTAGCCCATTTAAAGAAACATTTCAAGAGTGAGAAGAAAATATTTGTATACTTTTAGGCGTTAAATATATATTCTGTGCATTTGTAAGTAATATACTATTACGGAATATATTATTATTTATAAAATATACCAAATGGGCATGTGAGTATACATAAATGTTCATATATACATACATATGTAGGTAAAGTTAAGTTTGTATTAGAGGTCTGCATGAATGCATTTGAAAGAGCGACCAAGACATTCATTCGGGTTTGAATCTTTCGCTCGCATGTGCACTTATTTCCAAACACGTGTTGAATAAGCACATATGCCTTAAGAGTGAATGGGATAGCAAAACAATTGAGTAAATTGTAAGCGCAAGCACATTACTCACAAGCAGTGTACCCACTATTCAAATGTTTTGGTAAACAGAGTGCAATGCAGTGGGTGCACCGAGTATTTAAGGGGCTATACGCAATTAAGAGGCTGAGCTTATTTTTAAAGAATTTCTGATGGAAAGACGTTTTAGTGTATTAATTATAATTTCTATGCATATTGTGGTCATTTTAAACATTATTTGCCGAAGAAAAGACTTTCGGACGATGCATTACTAACCGGCGCGCAGCAGCGGCTTCGCCAAAAATTCTCCAGCTTACAATTCACTGCACCCACTTTACCCACTTCACTCACTATACTATACCGATACTTTGTTACATTCGTTTTGTTTGTTTCGATTGTAGCAAATAGAGCAAGATAACAAATGCTGCTCTTACTCTCTTTGAAAATAATGGCACGAGTGGGTATTAGTTTTGGTATTGAGAGGTTTTGTGAGTGTTTCACCCATTCAAATGTTTCACTCGTGCGCCGAGTGCAATGAAATGGGTAACAGTAGTGCACAGGCAAACCAAATGCATTCATGCAGACCTCTAGTTTGTATTTGACGTAGTAGTAGCGATGTGTGATGTGACAACAACAACAACAACATAAGCATTATCGTTCGTTCTCTTGCAAACTACAGTAATTTTTTTCTTCTCGCCTTGAAAGCTCAAATACTTGACAAATAAAATGTATTTATTTAGCGCTTTTAAAAAATAACACTTCTTGCTTAATGATATGTATTAGGAGCAAAACAAGAAGAGTCCTTGAGTGTCGCTTTCGCTGAGAGGCGGAAATGGTTTGAAAGCATTTTGTGCTTTAAAATTTAACTGTTGACAATTGCGTTTACAAAACTTTCCTTCAGATGAATTGTGCTTCGTTTCACTGATCTCTTAACCAAAATTCTACAATCTAATTTTAAAATACTGAAACTGCTGACAGGTTGGAAGACATAATTAAAATGTCAGCGCTTATAATAATGTCAATAAAGACATTAACATGACAAGAGAATTTGCATAAATGTGACGGCCTATAAAAGTGCGGTAACGCGCATATTAAACAAGGCACTTGTGGGTGCCCACTTCACTTTACCTCACCTCAGCCGGGTAGCAGCCTGTACAGCGAATGGAGCACATTTTGTGCCACAAATTGAGGCAAGTCGAAGAGACAGCAGCACGCACAGTGCCAGTGTACGAGTAGCAGCAAGAGGCATGAGCGAAATTCAAATGAAACACGCTGACAAGTGAAACACGCTGACAGTAATGAGCCGAGCGAGAGCAGGGAATGAGGGAGGGGTGAATGCGCGTGCCTGTGCTGCTCAAGTATCACTGCAGGGCCTTTGGGAGAGGCAGCAGTGACAAGAAGAAGGCAATGAAACACGAAGTCGATCTGTTTAGCAAAGGAAGATCAAGGTGTCACTTTGAAAGTGAAGTAAGTGATAAGATCCAAAGCAAGTTGTTGACATTCAGAAGATACTATACGAAAGTAAGCAAATTCTTTTCGCATTAATGTTTAATAAAATTAGGCTTTATTTAATTTAAGCAGAGACTCGACCGTTCTGCATGTTACAGAAAAGAGAGTTAAAATTGGAAAGGGAATTTTAATCTGAATTAAATGACATATTTTTAGCTGTTTTTTTTGCATTCAAATAAAATTTAGTACGGCATTATAATTGATAATATATTTGGACAAAAATTTCATCTATCTCAAATAGTATTATTTTGAATATTACATACTAAAGTTGCTAATAGAGTCTTCAAAAAAATATAATTTCAACTATTTTATAGGTAGGTCAGCAGTTTTCAATTGTAGGCCGAATTTATTTGCATATACCATACTACAAAATGGACCAAAATAACTTAGTTCTATATGATTATTGAATTGATTGATATTGGAATTAACTTATTAATAATTCTTCAAAAATGTATAAATACTTTTGGCACATCACTAGCATAAGTACAAAAATTAAAACTAGGGAAGCAAAATTAAATTTTAAGATGGTGTTTTAAAAGTATATGTATGTATATTCAGTTGCTCAAATTAAATTTCCCGCTGAGCATATTGATATCCAATCTATTATGGCCTGAGCTACATTCACCTTCCTACTATATATACTACTCTGCAAATTCCGTCAGCTGTAAGTGTTGTTGCTATAAATCATGCTGAAAACACAAACAAAGCATTTGCATTTATAGTCACCTGAGTGAAAACAACTGTCCTTGAACATAATATTCTCTACAAACAATCCGGTATAATCAGCTGCTTATGCATGCCTGAGCGGGCACTGGCTTCCATATATAAAGCCCAATCGATTAATATTTACATGCAAACTGCTTGAGACATAACGCTGCGCTCCCAGCCACATCGATGTCTCGGCAATGATTGATATCGTAAAGAGTTAATGAAATGTTTTATAGGTAGTTAAATATGACAAGTTGCCTTTTGCATAAAATTCATGTAGTGTCAACTGCATAAAAAAATCCTTCGATCCTGTGTTCAAATTGTGTCAACAGGATATATAGCAACAGAAACTTTTGATTACCCTTTGACTAGAGCACTCGCCATGGCAATAGCCGCAAGCGATTCATCAGCTTGGTAAAGCTAATTTATCTGCATGTTATCATTGTAGGTTTGGTCCAGATATGCACAATTTGTTATTATGAAATAATTTTTTCAAATTTTAACCGTTGAAATGTTTTTATAGGATATTCTGTTCAACGTTGGCTTCTTCATGCTATCAAAACAACTTTATATTACGCATAAATGTTGCTCATACGCACAATCGCACAGACCTGCTGCCAAATCTCAGTCCACCGAACAATTTATTGGCTATAACTTTTGCCTTTGCATGCTAAACACACACTTCGCGAATTGTGTGCTAACAAATAAAATCGCTCGCGCCTAATTAATTTCATCGCGCTCAATGCTCACACTTTAGCTTTCACTTCGATTTAACACACACACACACACACACACACACACACACACACACATACAGCCTGCATCAACATTTCGTTTTCCAAATCATTACATTAAGTAAATTAACTCAAAATGTAGAAGCCCGAAAGCTGGAAGCAGTGAGCAGTGAACGCGCATAAGTAGTGAAATTTTCCATACCATGGCCAAAGACTGAGCACACACACACACACTTGCATACAGAATCAAGCATTCGACGTGAAAACTTGGAAGTTGATGCTGACGCCATAAGGGTGCGATAAGGGTGAGCCAAAAATATTTCCACTTTTAATTATGCATAATCAAGAGCTGATCAACGCTTTTTGTGTGCGTGTGTGAGTAGGAGGGATTTGCAGAGAGCAGCAAGAGCGCAGATATTAGCCAAATGCTCTTGATGGTGAAATTACTTATAAATATTTAGGGCTTTTTTAGAAGAAAATGGATTTTGTTACAGGCAGAAACTGTTTGCACTTTTAGATAGAATATTTCATTGGCAAAATAAAATTCTCTTCCTTTCAGAGATGTCTGTCCCAAAATGCATCAGAGAACAAACGCTTAAATGCTATAACTTCTATATTTATATATTAAATGAATTTGAAGATTTTGAATTTAATGAGTTCATGATTCAAAGCCTCTAAGTCTTCAAGATCGAAATTCCACTGTATTCAATAATTTCCCGATTAAATTGTCTTATTCCTAAAATGAAGTTAAAAATTTCCTTCCTGTTACTTACTTATATGGCCTTTAAAATGTTTGGCACATTTTGGTCTCGCCTACAAGGTCTACAGGTAGCCCTGTACCTAATAGAAAATAGTTCTCCCTTAATATTGCTCATACGTCATGTTGAACTATTTCAGCAGCATTTCGCATAAGAAAAGTGTTTATTACTGAAGCTATTTATTGCTCTCGATTTGTCTATAAACTACATTTTTAATATTTACAGCAAATTTAGGCCTACGATTATGCATATGCTGTCATCAGTATTATAAAGTGAATGATTAAGATTACTTTATATGTTTTCTAATATTATTCTCCGCTCAGCCGCGTATCAAAGTAAGATATTGAAAAAGTCAAGTCAGTATAAATTTCAACAGGCTTATCTCAAAGTAAGCTTGCATATTTTTCTGTTTGAATATTATTATTAAATGCTTACATAAACATTGCTTACTTACACACAGGCACACAGGCTCACAGCCAGCGCACAATTTCCACAGTGCGTATACATACAAGCAGCGAGTACATGACAGCATGTCGCTCATACGCCACGTACAAAAAGAATTAATTTAATTTCCTGCAACCGCAACGTGAGCGCTTTTTACCTAACTCGGTCCCTTAACTCTTAATAAACTTAACGTAACTTTGTCCCAAGGCCAGGCCACATAATTTGCCGTGCACGGGCATACGCTGCTGCAGCTGTATATGTGTGCGAAATTTATTTTATTTTATTGTCTGTCATAGACACGTACATTCATGAAATTCCACTCACGCACCCACACACACACATTAATACAATCAGTCAGAGCGAAGGGCGCCTGCAATTCACAGTTCGCCGAATATAAACGCCGCACATGAAATCCGTAGCAAGCCACCAGCATTAATGGCCAAATAATTCTAACAACATAACTAAGGGGCAAAGCGTCAATGCACACACATACAAACAAACGACGCCACATGAAGGTCATGGCCCGGGGTGCTGTGTAATGTGTTTGTGTTAATGTGCTTGTATGTGTGAGCGAGTGCGTGTGTTGATTGTTCAGGGCACTGCTTCGACACTGTTGAGTTAAACACTCCCAAAAGGGTCAATTTACCGCTACGCACAGGCACAAGCACACACACACACATGCATATATAAATACAATAAACGTGCGCGTACTGAATATGGCAATACGGCTTTTGCATTCTTTTCGCCGGTACCGAAATAACTGCCAGCGGCAACAAAAATACCAACAACAAAAACAATTTCGTCCAAGCTTCCACGTAGTATATGTCTATATATGTACAGCTACAAAGGTATGTATATAAATATCTTATGCTTTCACGTAATACATATGTAAGCTTTAACTGCGATGTTATAAGTTCAAAGTTTTCAGCATGTTTGCTTGATAATTATGGCCCGAAACTAAAGTCGCTCATAATCAGCGAAATACTTCCACTGACTATGCTGGTTGACACTTGCACACTTCAGCGAGTATCCTTAGCTTAGGACATTTTTGTTTTATTTTATATTATTTATTTTTTTTCTTGTGGCTTTTGAGTGAGTTGGCTTTTATCACTTAAAGTTTTATACAGAATATTTTGGAGTGAGATAGCCTCCCTGCTTTACTCTTCTGATATGAACTAAAAATTACATTTAAATTTTCATTTTAGCAAAATTTTCCAAGCCAGAAAATTTTCAAACAGATTGCACTAAAATTGTATGCAATTCTCTGTAATTTTCTTTAGTTATGGCAGCCCATGATTGCGATATCATATTCCAGAAAATATACGCAACACGTGTGTATCTAAACAATTCAAAGAATATGGTAAGTATAAAAATATGAAACATATAATAAGGTGAAGAACATTAAGAGAATATATGAAGGATATGGAAAATGTGAAGAATATGGAGAATGTGACAAATAGAGAACAACAAGAATATTAAGAATCAGAAGAATATGAAGAATAAATTGAAGAATATCGGAAATTTGTAGAATATAAGAACTATCTATATTCAGAATATAGAAATATTAAGAAAATGATTAACATGAGAAATATCAAGATTGTTTAGAATTTGAACATTATTAATAATACCATAAATATCATTAATTTAAAGTTCGCCTGCGTTTTACTCTAGAATTTTAATCTCAACAAATCCAACTTTGGCCTTTTCCGCTTATTTTAAAGGAGAGAGTTTAATGCTCACAGAAAAAAAGTAAAGTGTTGCCAAAGTGCTTAAGTGCTGTGCTATCAACATAATTTAGCACCTACACTCCCACGAGCACCAATACAAGACAAATAAAATAGACACGCACACATGCATACACACAACCACATAGAGAGTGCTGCCGAAACGCCCCAAAAACCTGTGCTGCCGCCATTAAGTCGTAATCCGAACGCGCGGCGAGTATGTGGCTTTATTCTATTCGCTTTATTCGAAGGAAAAACAAAGACGAAAATACAAAGGCGAAAAGTAGAAAATGGAAGTTAGCAAGAAGCAGCAAAATGTAGACAAAAGAAAGAAAATGCCTGCTGCTTTTCACTTTCTCACTTCGCATAGACTTCAGCGCATTGTTGACATAGCAACTAGTGTGTGTGTATAGTATGTGAGTGTGAGTGTATTACCAAAGAGCATCCAGCTGCCAGCAGCGTCATATTTATTATTAACTTAACTTTCCGTTATGTCTTAAGCAGGACATTTACCGCCTTACAAGCACACCTTGCCTACTCACCCCTACCACACTTCCACCTCCGGCAGATGCCTTCTAGCCCACGTTGCTTTCATTTTACTTATGACATAACAAAATGGAGCAAATTATATGCGCATTTTAAGTGTCTTTGAAAATAGTAATAAGAGCAACAAAAGCAAAGCGTTGGGTGTGTCTCCTATGCCACAGGCTTTACAGAGGACCTGCAGAAACAACAGTGGCAGGCGGCGCAACAGCAGCAGCTGCGGAAAAACAGCACAGCACAAACATAACCATTTGAAAGCATACTTACGCAGAAAATGAGTTTTCGGTTATGGCAATAGCAGCGTGGGCAGCGGGACAATGGAGCGGGAGTGGCAGCCGAAATCGGTGCAGCAGACAAAGCGTGCTTTCGTGACACTTTAAATTCGCGACATGAAATCACGGCTTGTATTTTGCCTTACGTCTATAAATACAAATTAGCTACATCAAATGCGAAAATTTCAAAGTAAATTTTCAGTAAATATTTCGCTTAAACTCACAGCATGCCGCCATATTGCTGTAAGGCAACTGTCAAAATTAATTGTAATTTATGGCAAATTAATAAGAATTTATTTAAATTTAAATTCGCTCTGAAGCCTACCAAAAAGCATGAAATTTCTCTGAAGAGCGCATAGCATGGCGTATGCATAATATTGCGAGCTATGCCATTTTACCTCATTCTTCAGTAATAAGTCTTGCCGAATGGTTCGATTCCATTGCAAGAAAATATATTTTAAAACTCTAATATATGTAATTTTTTGTAGCAATTGCAAAATGTATTGAAAAGATAGTGGATAATAACATTTAAGAGAAATAGTTACAATAACAGACAAAAAATCACTCATACGCCAAGTGGAACAGCTTGTCTTCTAAATCGAAGACTTTGGTTCTTTTTTATAGTATAATATTAAAGTTGGCATCTCAATCACAGTCTTTGGTTCTTTCTTAATTGTATTGTATTAATATAAAAACTAATATGCACCATTTCATACTATGCCCGCTTAGTTGAAATGCACTTCCAAAAAGATGTAAGTGGCTGTAACCAACTTTGACTAGGAAAATGCACTTAAAATACAGCTCTCTCCATTACTTTACAGCAATTTATGAGCATTACTACTATGTACAACTCAAAAAATTCAACATCCAAATGCACTTAAAGACATGTCGACTTTCCATGAAAAGTTGCCCCACAAACCAGGCATTTGTAGGTACTTCACTGCACTCTTGTGTTAAAACGCTTGAAGGCAAATACAAAAAAATTCTACATCGCAGAACGAGCAGTTCAAATAATTTGATAGCTTTTGATTTTTGTACCTTGAATGCATAATAGCCACATTGATTTCGTAATGATGAACACGAATTCGTACGTGAGAGTAGCCTAAGTAAACAAATGATAAATAACATGGCGTCAAAAGTTAGCATAAAACAACAACGTCACAAAGAGCCTGGCCACTGGCTGAAACTAAAGATTGTTTACAGCTTCTCCTCAGCAAGGCATATAAATAAGGCAACGCTCTTTTGTCTCTCGACACGTGCCGAACTTGTAATGGCCAACAGAAATAGAATAAGCCATGAATTATTTTAGCAACTCGACTATATCTAACTTGCCGTACGTATTTATGCTTAAATGTGGTAAATATTATTGTTTATCGACAGCAAACGCTAATAAATAACAAATAACAAGGTAGTGTTTACTGCACTTTCGGAATGAAAACAAAAGCAGTTTATTACAATAATTACAATTTTCTTGGCATGAGAAGAAATTTCGTTTGGGTATTTCCTTTTAAAAGAGAAAAATATTTTTCTAGTATAGAGTTGGGCACGCATAGAGTTTAAATCTAGTTTAACTTTCCTTGAGTTTCACAGTGCATTTATTTAAACACGGAATATTTGACATTTGAAGGTTGGCACAACTTGCCAAAAACATGTTCAATTGTTCAATTGTGGAGGCAGCGCGAGCTAAAAATTTTTCGCCGGCCGAAAAAAGTGAATTATTGGATATTGTGCAAAGAATCCACAGTTTATATTATTTATAATACTACCGGATCATTTATATGTGCTATACCATGCCGTTTTATGTTTAATTTGATCTCTTATAAATTGCAATATTGTCCACGCAGCTTGCTTGCACATCCGAAATCAGCTGTTTATTTGTTTTCGATTGCAACTCTGTGCCGTACTTAAATATCCACAGTCGGCTATTTAAATCGTATTTAACTTCCAACTGTGAAACTGAAATTCCCTATTTAAACTGTAATCAGAGTTTAAATATCCACTGTGAAACTGGCCCTATGTCAATATCGGCGCAGAGCTCGTGCAGTTCATGGTTCATTCGGATGCGGTAGTTGTCGCCAACACGGATCAGGCTGAAGATCTATTTTCTAAGTAGGTAAGCTTCTTGAATTTCCTTGGTAGTTTTTCCTAAAATAATCTGTTAAAAAGTAGACTACTATTCTGAAAATTTTTCAAAAACGAAATTGATAAAAGGTTTAGTTGAAAATTATAATATATATATGTACATTCACAAACTGATATTTGACGATCAACACAAAATTTGCGAGACATTTTAATTTAACCAGCCGAATTCGTCATTATCAGCCCACCTTTGGCAAATACAATATATATCAAAACCATTTCAAGATAGCAATGTAATCAAGACACTTATAAGGAGGTGTAAATAATTACAATGAAGGTTCTATCAATTCTACCGCACATGCATACATCGAAACACACACTCACACTAATGCATTGCAGCATTAACACAACAAAATGTAATTTGTTTTTGCATTTATTTGCGTCATTGTTTTCCTGCATCTTTGCATGAATGTGCAGTTGAATGTATGTATGCATGTGTGCAGCTGCATTGTGCTCATTTCATGCACATGCACACACAGACACACACACATTCTTGCCAGCATATCATATGTATGTGAGCGTATTTAGTTTGGTAGTTGCATTTTCTGAGCGCTTTTCGTTTCACAGCTGTTGCAAGTTGTTGTTGCCTTTGCGGCTTTGTAATTATAGTTGTAATGCAATTACAATTGTGTGTGCACACAAACAGTAAAACGAATAGCACAAAGCTCATAATGCACGCATGCTAACGTGAGCTTGCACGTACATATGTATATATGAGATCTGGAGCCACAAACATGCAAACACACACACACAAGTTAATTGGTTGATATATTCATGTGCATATGTATGTGCATCAAAATGTATGTACTGCATTATCATTCCAATTAGTGTGTGTCTGTGTGTGTGTGTATGTATCGCTAAGTAGCAATAAAGAGCATAAATTAGCTGGCAACACAAACATTTCATGCTGGCAAATTGCAACGCTAAATTGTTTATTTTGCTAATTTGAAATAATAATTTTTTTTTCCAGAATTTCGATGAAAAATTGTTCAAATGGTTTTACTTAATTACGAAATGTAGGCAACTCTCCGAGAGAATACTTTGCTACCAAAATATAAGCTTTTCAATGGTGCTCAGACACGGCTATAGAACAGATTTTTAGGTTCCATTAACTTGCGACAAAAATATAACGAGCACTCACAAATTAATGGAGCAAAGCTAGGGACTAAGCCTCGGTTGCAAGAACTGGTACAACAAGTTTTAATTTTGTATAAAGAAGTGATGGCTTAGAATGCGAGAGGTTCTAACGAAATTCAGCAGAGAGCTGACTCCCACCTTTAAAGCCTTTTCCAGCCCAACAAGCCATGGAACTCAAAGCGTCAAATGTATGGAACAAAAATAGATGACCTTAAACTGTGCGATCAAGGAAATTTGGTTCAAACAGTAGAGCCAAAATGAAAATTTTTTTCTGCAAGCATATTTTTTAACACACGCTAGCTTTAATCTATTTTGTCGATAGTCAAAAGAAACTTTCACTTTGCTCAAGCGCACAAAACAACAAAAATTGTGTGCTTAATATGCCATGCTAAAGTGCAGCAAATAACGCCATTACCAAGCTAAACAGCAAAAGTGTAGCCTACCTTTTGGCGCATGCAAATACGCAAATAGAATTTCTAATACTACAGTCGCGTGTAATTTTTGACAGCATTTTGCAAACACATCCTGCGTTGCTTCGAAGGTTGCCAACGTACAGCTTTGTTAATTTTGCTTGTCGTATGTTGTTGTTGTTGTTGTTGCGGCTTTTGCCAGCGTATTAACATGACCGTTCAGACAACAGAGAAGACAAAAGGCGGAGCTGCCTCCACTTACACTGTAAGTACATGCGTCAGCATACAAATTTGCATTTATTTTGACAGCGGTAAGTTAAGCACACACACACACACACACATGCGCACATATGTCGCACATAAGCACATGCACAACTACATGTACATATGTATTTATAGATACGACACGTGAGGAACATGTGTAGTGATTTCTGTTTTCAAATACGGAAAAAAAGGAAAAAGAACGCCAGCGACGTGTTTTTTTCGCGCATGTATGCGTGTCAGTCATATTAAATATTTATGCGCGCACACACATACAACCACGTAGGCACTAACACGCACACGCAAATGCGGCCTGTCACAAATGCCGTCTATTTCGCATGAATTTGCTTGCATATTTTAAGGCGCGCGCGCTTTTGAGCTGCTGTTTGTGTGGGTGTTGGTGTAAGTGCGGCTATGCATATTTCTACCTATGTGTGTGTGTTGTGTGTCGAAGTGTGTGCTGTTGTTTTTGATTTTATGCTAATTTCGTATACACTTTTTGTCATGAAATATGAAAATATGGCAAAAAGGCGCCAACACAATGAGTGGGAAAAAATTTGCCGTAGCATCCAAAATTATGCAACATCAGCTTACATTTTTTGAAGTACATATTTGCCTGTGATACATTTAAACGCCTGCTGCGCTTTTGCAGCGCACATCAAAACGCATAAAGAAGAAGAATAATTTATGGAAAATGCGCAAGATTGCTAAGGGCGGCTACAAAAATCGCGTTATTTCATACAATTTTTGCAAAAAGCATATGAAATCACATTCGAAATTTTTGCCGCTATAAAATATTTTTTACCAAAAAGAAAAGCACTTCAGTTTTGCACAGTTTGTAAGTAAAGAAAATTGTTTGAGTAGGTACATAGCAAGATAATCTGAAAAGAACATAAAATGTAAGAACGAAAATGCTGGAAATGATAGTTTAACGAAAGAAAAAGAGTTAATTGAAGAGCAGAATAATAAAAACTATTACGCTTTAATGCAAAAATTTATTAAAACAATATCAACAACAATAAAAAGAATTTGATAGTTATTAAAAATCTGCCACAATGAAGACAATAAAGTAGCTACATAAGAGTTGCCTTCGTGGCCGAAGTTGAAAAATTTTATATTTTGAGGGCAAGCCAAATACAATGTCCTTTTGTTTAGACAAATTTAAATTTGTACAAAAACATCTGCCAAAGCAGGTAACTGTCAACAGAATTCCATATAATAACAAATTTTTTTTTTAGTATATTCAACCGAAACTTTTGGCCGTAGCTGAAACTGAATAGTTCAGTTCAATTTATCTGAAACTTAAGTCTTTAATGATTACGCTTTAACTTCACTGCAGACTTCACTCAACGACGAGCTTAGGAAGCGTTCAAAAGATGTCAAGCTGTGACAAAAAATATGCAATATCATAGGATAATTATATGAAATATTCATAAAAAATTAATTTCATTTTAGACACTTCAAATTCAAATCTTATTAATGAACAATGCAAGAAATACTTGTCCTGAATTTAACAACACCAAACAAACAGTATTCCGTGCTCTTTCATTTCCAAAGCACATCTTCTCCTCCCCAAAGTCCTCTTTTTTCTTTACAGCTTAATTAATGTTGCGTTAAATTAAAAGTGCGCGCCGTGAGAGCAGTTAATCATTATGCCTGACCTCGCCGTACCTGGGCACACGCTGTCACTCCAACGCTGTCACACCCCATGCCCCCCCCCCCTTCCCTCAACTTCACACCGCAACAGTTTAATGACTTCTGCCAGCAGATTGACAGCAGAATTAGAACTGTCCTCCATTTTCTGCATTACCGAGTTAGACACTCAACGATTTCAGTGCTTTGTGGCATGGTGAAAATGTTTAAATTAAATTTGCCAAGTTATTAATGAAATTACAGCGATATTGCGCTTTACTAAATTAAGTGCAGCTTTTAATGGGCAAAATGTTGCTTCATTTGTCAACGTGGCGAAAGTTGTGGATATTTTATTTGCAAGGAGTTCCGACTGTAAGCTCTAAGCTTACTTAATATTAGACAGTCAAGTTTTCTTATAAAATAGGTATTTAAATATATGAGCGAAGATATGAATGCTTCAATTACCAAATCGATTAACTCCAATTTCTGAAATGAAGACTTAAAAAAGTGCAAGCTAAACATAATATGCGACCCTTGAAATCAAATTAGACGTCAGCATTTTTAAGATATGCTAAACAGAAAAATTTGGAATTATTTCCATTGCGGAACCTTTCCATTAAAATATCTTTCCCTAATTTTGTGAATTGAAAGCAAAAGAACACACAATAATTTCCAATTGAGTGGTAATTAACAACGGTATTTACTTTCAACAACATTCATCATCTAAAGCAACAACTTTTACATGATTTTAAAATTGACAAGCTTAAAGCACAAAATGAAATGAAAATGAAATGAAGCAAAACTGCTGCTAATCTTGGCATGGAAATTAATTATTTATAAATTAGCCAAGGCTTTAGAGCATTAAAATTCATAATGGAAATATAAGACTTTTATGCTGGCGTACTTTCTTAAATGCACACAAACATACAAGCCAGCACAAATACCAATAACAACCAACAAGCAACAACGTCATTCAAATTAATATAACAAATATTGCCTTAAAAGAAGCGCCATCACGAGCAGAAAATTAATATTAAAATGATGTGCTTCTAAACTTCAAAGCAAAAATATACAAATTAAAAAATCAATAAATATTAATGAGAAATTTTGTTGGAAAAAGGAAAATTTAAGGAAGAATGCCAACTCAGCAGGCTTCTCGACATATTTATATGTACATAAAGATGCAAAAAACCTTTGGAATATAAGCACAAAACAATTTTATGTTTACTCATTGAAAGTATCTCAATATGACTATAGCAGAAATTATATCTTTTTTTTGTCGAAATAAGAAAACTTACCAGCAGGCAGACAGACATTCAATTCATTCAGCAATCAAATTTTGCGAATTTAAAAAAAATCTAGTAGAATTTCCAAAAAATTAATAACCATTTTATAATAAGGAATGCAGCTGCCGCAAGCAGAAAATTGCCTGCATATTTCTGAAAAGCAAAAACGATGCACAGAAGCAACAAAAAATTAAGACATAAGCAACAAGAAGCGTAACTCATCTTGCATCAGCTGGCATCGTATGGTTGTTGTTGTTGTAGTCTTTGCCACCATTGCCTGCATTCATAAGCGTGTTATGACGGTAATGTTGCATCTTCCATTTCATATTTTTGTTGTGCTTTTTTGCCGCCTGCAAGCAAATACGCCATATGCGCAGTGACGCGCAAAACTTTGCTTTCCTTTTCTTCGCCACTGCAAGGCAGCAACAAAAACAACAACAACAACGACGTCAACAACTTTTGTGAAGCGCACTTGTTTGCCAGTGACAGCGGCTGCTGCAGTGGCAGCTGTCAGCAACACTGACACGTTTTCGTAGTCATGCTGCCAGTGTATGTGAATTTTTCGAAATTTTCGAAATTTTTTTCAGCTCGCTCTTGACACTTTTGTAGCCCAATTTCAAACTGACGAGTGCACAACAATTAAGTTAAACTCTAGTCAATAGGAAGCCATTATATAGCGAAGTATATAGTATGTATGCAATATTTCACTACATTTGCTTCGTAAGCAAACATGAAGAGTGTCAGTGTTAGTTTCAGTGCAGTAGAACTTGGACCCAAAGAAGGAAACAAACTAAAATTAATCAATCGATCGAAGCACTAGCTATGCCTCGAATCATGCCGTATACATCAACCGTCTGAAACTATGGAATCTGTTGCCAGTGTGCGTGAAGTCAAGATAGGTATCCAAATTAATTTAGCTACTCTACGTCTAAGCCAAAGACAAAGCCTATTCGATCCATTCTACATTATATAACGTAATATCATATTATAATAGTGCTATAATGCTCCCTAAAAAAATTTAATTAAACCTAAACCAACCAATTCAAACTCTTTCTACAAATCTTCGCCTATCTTTTTCCCACAGCCTCACATATTCTATGTTGCCCCTTTCCTATTCTACAGTTTTCTCTTCTTTGCCATTCTTTTCTATGCACCTTATTTTTTGCAGTATCTCATGTTATGTCAGTGTATTCTACGTTGTTCTATGCTGTTCAATTCTTTTCATTTAAACTTATTCCAGCTCACTTCTTTTACAGATCTTAGTTTGATCCTTTCCAGTCTTCATTATTATATGTACATATATACCACGTGTTGGCTTGCCTAGTCCAACCTTTCCCAACTTTTCCTAACCTAGAAAACTTTGTTATTTTTGTTCAAATACATAGCCAAAATTAAAAGAAAACAAAGGCCTATAAATTTTATAAACATATAAATTAATAACTTTCTAATATGACCACTACATTCAGATTCGCTTTCGACCTCATAAAAATTATCTTAAAATAAATAACAAGTGCTTTGAATATAATTCTTTTTCGATTCTACTGTAGAGCAAAATATGAATTTATTATTCCAAGCAATTCTCAATAATTTATGCATGACTTTCTTGTTTTATTTAAAATTCAAAAGTCCTTAAACTAACACTTCCGCCAATGCCATGTTTTCTGCAAGCACCAACACAACAACAAAAGCAAGCGCTTACATACAACAACGCTCATTCACTTACAACTACAGTAGCCTTGTTGTTTTTGCCTGTTGCTAAGGTCACTGTTTCAAATTGCATTCGTTATAGTAGATATTTTTGTTGCTTTTGTTTCTAGCTGTGGTTGTTGTTGTTGTTTTTGCTATTGTTGCTGTAGCTGTTGCAGCGAAGTTGCCAGCGCATATAAAACGAACTTTCAAGCTTCTCCGTCATTTTGCCTTGGTGACACCTGAAGTTGGCTGCACTTGGCATTAATTTCACAGCATCGTGCTCTGGCCTTGTCTTCTGCCTCTTCCGTCTTCTGCTCTTCCTTTTCCACCCGGCATTTAGGGTTTGCAAGATTCATGAAGTTGTTGTTGCTCTCTAGTCTGAAGTACATTTCGGCAACTTGCATTGGCATAAGTTGGCTCTTAACAAATGGCCGCTTGCTCGCTTTCAGCATAACAAATTCGTTGCAATAATTGTCAGCAAATGATAAGGTCAAAGATTCACGCTGGAAGTGAAAGTAAATTTGTGCTTTAAAGTAAGCCTTTTGAGACTTAAAATTTGGCATGTTAAAGCTTAAAAAATTGCGGTTTTATATAAAGCTAATATTGAAACGACTTTAAAATCTTTACATCACAAATTTTTCTGCTTCCAAACGTGCATACAGCGTATAAGGAAGCCTTTTCATAAAGAAGCTTGGCAAAAAACATGTGAAAAAGATGAAAGCTCACTCCAAGCTGAAACTGATAATAGACGAGAGTTTATGCTACGTCTCTTTCTACACTGATTTAACTCGATGAAGGCATAAGAAAACTGAACTAGCTTGATATTCACACGCGCATGCCGCACACATACATACCCACTTGCATACACAGGCATACTATAATACATACAATGAACCGCAGCCACTTCCGCAGCCACGTTAGAAAATCGCGCCAGAGAGAAATTCTGCGAAATCGTGTACAGCCACTCGTTAATCTACGTTGCTATTTAAGAATTGTGGCTGTGGTGTGTGTGCGAGTGAGTGTGTGTGTGTGTGTGTGTGTGTGTGTATATGTGGTAATGATGTACGTTTAGCGCTTGGCCAAAATATCACACGTGCCATTAGTTGCCAGCGGCAGACGCTCGGTTGAAAGGAAGCCTGATGCGTGTGCTGCTGCGGCGTACGTGAAAAAATAAAAGTCGATAGTAAAAGCAGATAATGAAAGCAAAGAAGATATGCACCGTGCAAACGTGATCAATACGGCAACGGCAACGATATTGCATGGCTTCCCTTACGAAAGCAAGGAAATTTGTTGCCCTGACTCCAAACTCATCTCGGGTAAATTCAATTTAAAGTTTTTGTGAATCTTATCGAAGACTTCCGCTTTTTGTTCTGCTCAATTCACTTTTGGAATTCTTAAAAAGTTCAACTAGTTCGCCAAACTATGCAAAAGTAATCTTGGCTTTTGCATTAGAGGAAAATTAGTTCTGCGAATTGCAAGTTTTAAAATGCTGCCGTGCTCTAAAAATTAATGATTCAAAGGATCTCGATTGTAAGTCTGCGGCCAGTTACTGTAAGCTTAAAGAAAGCGCAGGGAAGTGGCGCATGTACATACTGAAAGCATTTAAGCATACAAATTTCGAGTTTTTAGCAAGAAAAATCTATGCTTGAAATTCATATGATAAAAAAGATTTGTAAATATTTAATACTCAGTTTAAAAATTTTAAATTAATCAATTAATTTGCAATCAAATTGCAGTGTTTTATTTTCAGCTCAGTTTTATTGAAAATTTGGTTGTGATATTTAAGAAAAATGTCTTTATTATGTTGAACAATGTATTCCAAGCGTTGTAGGTGCTTTGCTGCCACACGTGCCTAAAAAGAGTCATTAAATTTTACACAAGCCGTCAGTGAAAGTTAATCAGTATTGTTGGTGCTACTCCGCAGCTTCTCCTTTTCCTTCTGCCACCGAAAGATAATATCTGAAAAAGCCTTCCCTTCTATGCACTATTTCAAGTGCTATAAATAACTCGGTGCCTTGCTCCAGTTGCAGCTGCGAGATAGTGCAGCGTTGATATATTCTACATGCTTGCCACTTTATATGGCAGCATGTGCAGCAGTGTGCGTGTGCATGAGTGTAAGTGCATACTTTCAAGTCAAGCTGCAAGGATTAGGCTGCACAGCTGCGTCGAGCAGTGGAATTTAATCTCGGCAGGTATCACAAGCACCAAAGAGCAAATTTGATTTTAAAACATTTCCCAAGCATTCCTCCAGCATAGAAGCAGCAGTAGTAGTATGAGCCGCTGTGCTACTGCCTGCCACTTAAGAATAAATTAATTAATCTAACCTTCTTGACGTTATAACATATTTGCCTCGTTTTTGCAAGCCTTTTTTTTTATTTAATAATATTTCAAATTATTGTGAAAAGAAGAAGATATTAACATTATAGTCTTCCTAAAGCGAAATCTTACTGGCATTGCTAAGTACCAAGCAGGGTCTATGCCTTGCCTACTTGGGTAACCAGCTTAAGCTAACCTAAGCTCATATTACAGCCATACTAAAGGCAAGAAAATAATGTTGTCTTAATTAGGTACAAATTATATCCCAGAAGCCAAAACAAAACAGAGTGCGCTGCCTGAAATTGGTTTTTAATCGAGAAACTTCTCAACATTATAAGCTAAAGTCACCTCGGGGACAAATTAAGCAAGTAATTAGAGCGAAGCACACCAACCAACCAACCTTCACGGAAAACCACCCCTGCCCTCAAAAAGGAAGCCTAAATTATTATTTAATTAATGTCAATTTTAAAATAGGCTAGCTTTTGAAGCAAGTACGTAACTAAAATTACTTGTATTAAAATTTTGATATAAATCTTATTTTTGAAATCATCAAAATATTGGCAAAGGAACACTTTTTTTAAAAACCCTTGTCTCTATTTCAACTGGCAATCGAATCGACTACTTAAAAATCTTATGCACATATCAAACCACTGCCAAATTCTAATTCGTTTAAAGAAATCAACACCAACGACGACTTCAGCGACTGTTAGCGGCTAAGGAAAAAAGGCAAAAACAACAACATCAACATCAAAGTTGGAAAATGTGTCACAAGAAGGTACAATGCAAAGCAACGCTGCCAAAGAGTGCTCAATAAAAGAAAATATTGGCCTATTGAAATATAAACGATTCGAGCGCAGAAAGCAATCGAATCAAACGAGCCGAAGGACGTCAACCGGACGCGCAGAACGGACGCAATAAATACGCCAAAAGTGGAGGAAATTTAATTCAGTCGCAGAAGCATGCCAAAAAAAAACACAACAAAATTGGAAGGAAATGGAAAAACAAAAGAAAAACAATTCATAAAAATAAAAATACAAAAATAGGCTAGCAAACAGCATAAAAGGCTGCTGCTGTGCTGGGTCGAAAAGAAGCTGAACAGAGGGGAGTGAGGGGTGCCATTAATGCCAACGGCCAAATGCCGAATTGCGAATTGGAAAAGGCGGCATCGCATGAAAAGCAATAAATTAAATTGTGCGTGAGTTTAAGCAGTGCCAGCGAGAAAAGCACACGCACACTCTCAGACACACACACACACACACACAAACACACAGAGGCAAATGTAAATATTCTATTGCGCAGTGTAGCAGCGAAAAAGTATTGTATTTAACCATTGAAATTTGTTGAATGGAATTTTCAAATGCGCCGTTGCTATTTTTTGGCAAAACTTTTACTAGCACTTTAAATAAAAATACAATTTGCGCACAAGCGAAAATTTCCCCTCGTGTGTTAGCCGGAATTAAAAGACGCTTTCAGAGGCGCGCAGCTGCTTTGACTTTGTAATTTAAAAGTTTCGCTGCCACGCACTTTTGGCGCACTTTTTGCTTAATTTCCTGCAGGGCCATGCCAAAAGTCATAAATCATAATGTTGGCAGCGACAAGCTCAAAATGTTTCATTTTCCTTATTTTCTGCTGTATTGTAAGCAACTTTTCATGATTTGACTAATTTTTGAGTTGCCTTCATTGCAAGTCATGCTTATATTCGCTAATTATAACACCATATGAAGTTCTTTTTTTCAACTTTTTCAACATGTCAGTTACAGCAGGGCTTCTCATTTCTACTTCGAAAGATTTATTATAATTTAATTACAATAAAATAATATCTTCAGCTTAAAGATATAAAAGATATAACAACAATGAGAAAAGTCTTTAAAAGCTTTGAAGCAAAATCAATGGAAATTATTGAATATCGAAGTTCTCAACAATTTGACTTTTTTATTTGGAAAAATCCTTTTTGGCGCTTTTTTAGACGCAACACTTTTGATTAGAAAAAGTACAAAATATACAGCAGTAAAGAAATTAAGTTTGAGTTTTATTTGAATATTTTATCTTTTCAAAGCAACAAATTATTAGGTGAAGTAATGTATGTCAGTTCAATAGCTGAAACATTTCTGACATATAGAAATCGGACTTAAACACATAATGTTCCGTTTTCAATTCCTTTTTATAGCAAATTAATAGCATCACATCCCAGCTGCATTCAAATCTAGCAAGATACTAACTTCTGTGCACCTTTACTTGCAAATATAAACAAATTGGTAATTTTATGCGATTGAAACTTTTTCTTAAATTTTGAGCAGCTTTAAATATGGAAAATTGTTCGAATACAGATTGAAAGGAAAATTTTGATGTTTATGCTGACGGCGTCAGACGTCAACTCGCTCAATTGAGAAACAGCAAAAAAAGCCAGCAAAACATGCTTTTTACTTGCACTCGAACAAGCCAACAACTGAAATCGACCAATTTTTTGTTGTAAATACAGTGGCGAAAAAAATTGCCGAGCCAATTCAAGTTTCTGTTTTATTTGTGAAAGCGCCGAAAAGTAGGCCACTGTTGCTGCAGTTATGCTTTTTATTATATGTATATGTGTGTGTATGTGCTGTCGATGTTGTTGCTGGCAACTCAAATTAAAAATTGCTGGGGTCTTGAAGCACAGCGCTTTTTGTCTGCTTTTTTTTCTCCAACATGGAATTTGAATAATTGCCACCCGGTCAGCGAGAAACGCCAGCAAACGCGATTGCAAAAAGTAGCCATATTCAATTCTCGTGTAGCTACTGGAAAAAAATTAGTATGTATTGAATAAGTTTGGCTATCGAAGTATTTGTGCAATACAAAAATTTGCACTAAAATGACAAAAATTTATTAACTGTATTAATTAAAAACAACTGGCCATTTATAGGCCAGCAGAACGTGACTTTTACTAGTTGAAATATTTGGAAAAATAAGAATAGATAATGCCTGTTTTTAAATGTTTTTCAAGCAATTTACTCATAATTTAATTTTCGATATCTGGCACAAAAATTGTAGATCAACTAATTGATCAATCAGCTGCTTTGAGTGTTCATTGAAAAATTAACTTTAAATTTTCACATCGATTCTTTAGCATATTTGTACAAAGTTTGCTTTAAGAGCAAATCATTGTTTGTTGTTTTTGCCATGAAAAACAAAGTAATACTATGAAAATAGGAACAAAAAGTTGGTCGAAGCAGCGCATACACCGCATATAGCCAACAGGAAACCAAATGCGATTAATCGTTAATCGAATAAGTTTTTGGTTTAAGCATATAAAAGTGGCCGAATCACAGACGTTGCCATACTTCGGCATTGTTGAGCCAGCAACTGCGCTGCTCAAGGAACTCCGTAAGAGTGCCAAAGTGGCAATTCGAGCTGTTTCAAGCTTTGGCAGTGACTGCCCGGCAATCCTTTCATTATTGCCACACAAGACTTTGTTCTATTGATTTGCCATTTTCTCCGCGCCACGCCCAAAAGTACCCTGCGTTCTTTGCGCAAGCTACAGAAAAAATAAAGGCATTGCTTATGCGCCAACATGATGCCCAAAAAAATCAAAAGTGGCAAACTTTTTGAATCAAATTTTTATGTTGTTTTCCGTTATAGTACTTAACTTTTGTTAGTTTTACTTTTTCCACAGAGCGCATGTCGAGCAGGGGGTGTAAATCTGTTTGCTTTCCTTCACTTTTAGAGAGTATTGGTAGTAGATGGGAAAATAGCTTAATCAGAACTTTTAGTGCTTTGTTGGTTTCTAGTGTACAGCATGCCCACTCGTACACGGATTTCTTGACAGAGAGTTGTTGGAAAAATAATAAATATTGTTGTTGTATATTTTATTTATTCATATTTTTTCAGTGAAAAAGCAGCATAAAATAGTACAAATTTGAAAATAATTTTTAATAAAAACGATTTACTAAAAATTGTACAAACTTAGAAGATATAATGATAGCATAAAGTACTTATGACTTAGTTATTCACTATGTATTGGTTGTAGTTTTTGAGATAATGTATTATATCCTATCCAATATAAGGTCTAATTTACATTAGACGAAAGATTATATAGATGAAAGAATCATTGGTATGAGCTGAACATTTGATGCTACTGCTTTTGATATCTTTCAATAATTCTAACAATTTCTGTGTAGCAAAAGTTTCATATTTTCCACAGCTGTCAGAAGAGTCTGTATAGAATCCAAAAACAACGCACAAACTTTGTTAGTGGCTATAGCCTAAGGAGTCTAAAAAAAAATTCAAATTATGATACTCATTCAACAGAGTAAATTTCATATAAAAAATGCGAATATTGCTATCTGCCATACTCTTGATTATTTGGTATCTATTTATCTAAATTGAACCCCGCATCAGCGACTAAGCACTTGTTCACTGAGCCACCGTGGCGCCGAAATCTAATGTATCTAATAAAGTCATCAAAAAGCGGCCCTCTGTGCAAATTTCCAGACTAACAACGCTTAATTTCCAATGTAAATTTCTATATTAATTTATTTACTTTGTGGGAAATTTTGTATAAATTTTATTAAGACTTTAATTGTTTAGAATTTGCTGCACATTGCTTTGCGTATGCCATACTTAAATAAGTTTACATGCACACATTGCCAGCTGCGCACACACACACTTCGATTTCACGTTCACGCTGCCATATGGCAACATTGAGGCATTGAATAGTTGCATTTCCGCTTTCCAATTTTATTGCACGTTATGGCTTCAGCATTGCCGTAAGCGCACACACACACACGCTCGCATACACAGTCAAGTAAACAACATTGCAATAGCGGTTTCAAACATTGCCTCAACGCTGCCAACCGCATCAGCTGTTCGACTAACTGTTCAGCTGCAGCCAGGGCTGCAAATAATTGGTTTCTGATGTGCACAGTTTGTTCGCAAATTTGCAAATTTACAGCAAAGGATATTTAATTGGAAATTGCAATTTGTATGAATTGCAAAAGCGGCGCTTTGCATTCATGTTGTTGCCGTTCTATGTATGGGTATGTTAGCGAGCTCATCTGCGTCTGTAGGTGCAAGCAAGTGTGTGAGTGTTCCACAGGTAACGGGAATATGTTTTGCCAGTGCATATTCACAGCTAATTAGCGAACTACGCGGCAAAAGTGTTGGTGTTGGTATTGGTGGTATCGGTGAAGGTGTCATGTACGCGTGTTTGTGTGCATATGTGTTGACATTTCCGTTACCGTTTCTGACAACATGATATCGTAGGATATTTTGCCAACTAACAGCTGTTGCAAATATTACTAATTTATGCATGAGCGGACGCTGTGCCTGAAGGCTTTATGTTGTTATTGTTGTTGTTGGCAACATTTCATTCAGCAACGATTTGCATGGTTTTAAATCAGTGTTTCGGATTATCAGCTTAGTTCCACTTCAGTTGGTTTTAGATTTTCAAATACCATTCAAAAGATTTTAAGCAACACCGTTTAAATACAATTTCTTTTATTGTATTAATTCGACACAATTTGGAAAAAAAATTTATTATAATATTATTAAAAATATATTCCTCTTGATTAAAATTTCGCTAGCAATATTTTTGTTCAAACGCTTCGATAATTAATATAACAATTTCTTTGGCATGTGAATTGGGAACACTAGAGCATTTTTGGAAAAATCATATTAAAAACTTTTGCATACTTTCGGGCTTATTTCAGGCTTTATTGTAAGTATAATTTCTAATAATTAAGGAAATTAGACAGCTATTGTCATTTTTCTTTGGCATGTACGTTCAACTAAAATTATTCTATCTATTCAAGGAAACTTTAAATTTTGTATATTTTTCTCAAAATAACTTTTACATTGTGCCTAGTTTCTGACAAGCAACATACACATAAAATATATCCAAAATTGTTTTTGCAACCCACTCCATCTTGTCGAACTGTCGAACATTCTTTGCGATTGAACAGCTTGACAAATCGTTCAGTTTCCACAATGGCATAATTATTGATCCCATTTGGACAATAGAAATATAATAGCCCTGTTACATTGTACTTTCAAATTCATATTACAACTTACATTTGATTCTAAGTACAAGCAAAAAATGTATTTCACAAATTTTTTTATAATGTTTCCTCTCTTTCATATACAAAAGCGCTTTGACCATTCATTTTTTATTACCTTTTCTTTCATTTCCGCCCCGCCTTGTGGTATGCTACACCCTCCCGGCAGACAAAAGTAACTCGATTCTACATGACTGCCGCTCGCCGCCGCATTAACTTAGTTATTTGTTGTTGTTATTTCCGCTTTGCTACCACTTCCGCTGCTTGTGCCGGCGCATACCTTTAGCCAGCATGGCAACACTGGTTGAGCCGTGTTTGTGGGCAGTCAGCAAATTAGATTGTACAATGCCGCTACCACGGCAGCATCACGGCAAGGACTTGAGCGCCATTTTAATAAGTTTTTAATTGTTTAGTTATATTTCAACAACGGGAAAGGAAAGTTACTGGTTGCGAATTAAGGACGATGCGTAATGAGGAAGTTGTCAGTTGCCTGCTTTAAAGTGAAGCAGCATAAGCTAAAAAGGTTGAAATAGGTTGTCGAGTGTCGGAAAAGTTCTGATTGAGAAATAGTGCCAATTATATTTCTTAGGGCCAGTTTCTCAGTGGATGTTTAAATCTAATTTGCGAATTGAGTTTAAATCGAGTTTAACTTTTCTTGAGTTTCACAGTGCATTTATATAAATACGGAATAATGAATGGCAACTTCGAATATTTGACAATTGAACACAGCACAACTTGCCAAAAACATATGTTCAATTGTTCAATTATGGAGGCAGCGCGAGCTAAAAATTTTTCGTCGGCCGAAAGAAGTGAATTATTGGATATTCTTCAAAGAATCCACAGTTTATATTATTTATAATACTACGGGATCATTTATATGTGCTACACCATGCAGTTGTATGTTTAATTTGGCCGCTTATAAATTGCAATATTGTCGACGCAGCTTGCCTGCACATCCGAAATCAGCTGTTTATTTGTTTTCGATTGCAACTCTGTGCCGTACTTAAATGCCCACAACCGGGCATTTAAATTGTATTTAACTTCCCACTGTGAAACTGAAATTCCCTATTTAAACTGCAATCAGAGTTTAAACATCCACTGTGAAACTGGCCCTTAACGTCACATGCAAGACTCTCAAAAAAAGCTTCTCCAACAAAAAAGCAAAAAAAACGTTTCCCATAAAGAGAAATTACCCTTGCAGAAATTTCCAAATATTTTAAATTTTCTATCTATCACATACAGAAGCTAACACACACACTAAACGACATTTCAGGCAATTAAGTTTGCAAAACTAACATCTGTTAAGTTCAGTTTCTCTAAGGATCTTAATATATATTTTATATAAACGGTAAAAGCTTAAGAGGATGCATTAAACCTTAATATTACCAACACCAAAGTGCCAGAACATGCCTATAGGCCTGCTTCTACGCGCACGTTCACCTTCACCTTCAGCTTCAAGTAGACTTCACAAAACACCGTAAGCCCTGCAGGAGGCAACGAGAACGAGAGAAAAATCAATGGTGCCAACAAGTGTACGTAAATTCTTTGACAGTGGCAGTAGCGATTGTGTGCGTATGTATGTGTGTTATTGCATAAAGGAAACAAAGGATGAATGTAACGCAGCGCAGCGGGTTGCCAAAGCAGCCAGGAGTAAAAGAAAAACCAAGCAACAATTAAACAGCAACGAACCCCAACAACTTCCGCTAATGAAATGATGTTAACGATGAGAATGATGCGGAGGATGGAGCTGGTAACCTTGATAGCGGATTGTATGTAGTATGTAGGAAGTACAGGCATGCTACTTAGCATCGTTTACCGTTATTGCAACAAGCATATTATTTAACACAGTTAACGAAAATTGTTATTTGCAATTGGCAAACGAATTTGATGGCACTCATGCGTGAAGCACATAAACGTCGGCGTGTAAATTGGGCCATTGAAATTGCTCAAGTAAATGAAAATTCAACTAATGACCTTCGCTGATGGCCGTGAGCTTTGTGTGCGTTTGGGCGCATGTGGAAGGCCAAGTTCGCGCAGAAGTTTGGTAAGCTTGATATATTAGGGTATAGCGAAATAATAGTAAACTAACTGGAGACTTTTTGTTGATCATGTTTATATTTTCACTAACTTATTTGGTATGTGATCTCTGAAGTAGAAATTATACTAATTGCGATTTCAAGTCTAAATTCCAATAGCATGAAAAGTTCATTCATTTTATATTGTGCATATATATCTAAATGTTTATGCATTCATTCATTGCGCTCAATGAAAAAACGGTTGAAATTAAGCTACATAAATTTCAAAATATGCATCAGAAACTAAACCGTTATTTACTCATAACAAAAATTAGTCAATTATTAACAATTTATATTTACACCAGCAAATAGTTGCACACTCTAATACAACAACAAAAGTGCTCAGAGGCAAACATTATTTGCAAGCCGTTGTAAATATCAGGCTCTCTGTTGGCTGTGGAATTTTCATGCTATTTTTACCATATTCATCAAATTTTCAAACTAAATGCATTATTTATAGAATTTAATTTCCATAATTGCTTCAGCTCTAAAATTTGCGTGCATTGTCGAAAATTTACGTAGAATTAAATTTAATTAAATGTTTAATTATAGCACATTTAATTGAGCGCCTGCAACCAACACGCCAATTACATTTTTTCGAAATTTAAAGTCGTTGAGTGCTCTCAGCTAATTTGTCAGTTTTTAAATTCAATTAAATTTGCATTTTCATACAATTTCGTGAAGGCCTTGATTAACACGCACTTTTCAATACACACATATGCAATGTGCACATATGTATATATTTTAATTTGTTTGCACATATGTTGACATATGAAAGTTTTTAGTTTCTTATGGAAATGTGTTTTTATAGACAGCTGCAAACTTTGAACATTTCTGCATATACCACTTCAATTAGTTTGCTTTCAAAAGTTTCATTCAAAAATCCCACTGACATTGAGGCGTATGTGGGCAGATGTTTCTTAAAGTTTTATAATTAAAATGGCATCTTATGGCTTTTAAATGTCAGCTACCAAAGACATTTTCACATTTGAATAAACTTCAAAGATATCAACTGTTAGATCTTTCTGCGCCTTCGTACAACACGACGTATGAGTATCATATTACGCTAAGTGTTTCCTTAATTGTGAGAAATATACAAGAAGAAAGCTCATCAAATGTCAATGGGGCCTCAAACAGAAGCACATTGATTAAGAAATCAGCGCACGCACTTCGCAAACTTGGCTAAAATACCAGCAGCCAAGCAACAACAAATACATACAAATGAGTGTGACAAACGACAAAGAAGCGCAGCACAAAAGAAAAGCGCGCATAACACGGAAACTTATAGTAGAACAAACAAAACTTTTGTATGGAAAGCAGACAGACTGACAAAGCAATGAAAAAGCAACCAACTTAAGCGAACAAAAAGTTTTTGACAAACATTTTAGATAGCAGCCGAAGATTGCAAAAATTCGCTCAGCACCTCAAATGTTGAGAGAGTAAATGAGCTAAATTGTTCGAAGCCTGCGAGCTTTGTTTCAAGGCAGATTTATAAAAGCTTCGAAGCATGTGAGCAAAGACATTCTGTAAGGATTCAGCAAGCAGTTGCAGAGAAGGAAGTCAAAATGCTTGATGTAAAAAAATATAAAAAGGCGACTTTTAACGACTTTTTGAACAATATTTTTAAACATATTTTAGCTTAAAATTCATAAACATCATTGAACTTTAAGTTTTAATTTAAAATAATTTAAAAGAAAGCAATGGCGTTCAAATGTTTCGGAAATATTAAATTCAATAGACGAGCTATTAAAAAGCATTTGGATATAAACAAAAGCGCTGCTGCGATGCTGGCTGCGTCTCTGGCAAGCATCGAGAGTCTTCTAAACTGTATTTCAAAGGCGACGAAGTGAACTGTTCGTCACGAGCAACTGACATAGGAATTTACAGCGAAAAAGGCAGCTAAGCATTTGGGGTGGACCAAAGTTTTGCTCTGCTCTGCTCCAGCTCACTGCAAAAGCACAGCATTCAAGCGCTCCAAAAAAGCTTTTAACTTTGAAGAGATGGCAAAATCGCTCATTTATTGCCTTCCACTTGTCAAAATCGACGCACTTCCAGTGCAAGAGAATTTCAACTGAAGCTATATTTTCAAATAATTATAAATTTTACTATTCAAAATTGTTTCAAATAAAACTAATTTAAAATTAACACAGCGAATTAAGCAAGATTTTGCACAGAACGTTTAGAACTTTAGCAATTCCTTGCTCAAATCCAACAAGGATATCTGCCACAAAACTGTCAATGAAGGAAATTGTTCGGCCGCTTGTGTGTGCCACAAATATCGTACACACTCGAAATCACGCAGAAGTTGGCACTCGTGAATTGCCATTGAACTTGGCAAACACAAGCACACATACATGCACATATGCTCTTGCGGCTCCGATGCCAAGCACACACTTAAGCCCCTAAAAGTAGGCTTTTGTGTTTTTGTTTGTTTTGCATAGACTTAAGCGTTATGCTGTAGTATATGTTGCAATCGCCGTTTGAGTGTATGTATGTGTATATGTGAGTCTGCTTTTGTGTGGGTTTTGCACAGTTTCCCTGCTTTGTTTTCATTGCGTTTGAGCTTATGGCGATCTTCGCCATTTTGAATCTTTTGTTTAAGTTGTAGACTTTCGGGTGAGTGCACAGAAAATTACGCCGCACCGTAATTGACCTGCTCTAGGACAGCACCAAGCCATTAATGTCTTATGCTTAATCCGCTACGTGTAAAAACAACCACTTTAGAGATACCTAATATAAAGCATAACTTTAGGCATTTTATGTAAATTTGAATCTCTACTTAAAAATTAGTCAGCTTTAATTTTGTAGGAAGCACAAAAAGTAATTTCTAAGCGACAGCGACAGAGTATAAAGTTGGAACAGTTTCAGAAAGTAACTTTCAAATGAAAATATTAACATTGTTCCCGTTACCAAAATGTCGATTTTCTTGAGACTTTTACTTTAGAGTTTCTGCTTAGAATATCTTTAATATGTTAAGATTTTAATGAACTTTTACTTATTCTTTTCTTTGCGAAAGGTGAAATTTTGAGATTGTTGAGCTTTTGCGTTCATTTGGTGAACAAAGAATATTCATTATTTTTCTGGCTTCTTTTGAAATATCATCTATTCGATTTTATAAGTATACAGATTTTCTTCTTTCTCAAACACAAATGACCCAACTTATGCTGGTGGCCCTTTAATATTAATTCTCTCTATAAAAAGCACTTTACGAAATTTTAAAAATGTGTGACGCACTTCACTTCCTTAATACCCCCACACCGCTCACAAAAAATCTACACCTTCTGCCACTTTTCTAACACTGTAAGTCACATCAGTATCAAATCTTTGCTGTTTGTTCTATTGAAATTTCATTTCTTCACCGCTCCTCTTCTTCCACTTCTTCCCATTAGTCTCCGCTACACATCACATCATTTCCGTTCAACCTTCTCGCCGTTTCCGCTTCCATGCTAAATCACCAAAACTGTTAGTATTGCATGCCATTACAGCGCAACAACCGCAGCAGCATTGCCATTGTAGCATGTTGCAGCCAGCAGTGTTGCCATTTCACTGCACATTTAATCACACATTCATCTTCGTCAATGCGTACGCCATCAAAAGCGGTTGCGACATATGGTTGCCGGTTGTAACCGCTCTTCACCACAACTCTTCCGCTTCACTCCATATTTGATATTTCATTTTGATAGAATAGGAGGATGGAATTGGATATCTTTTGGGCTTTATGCAGACTTTTAGGAAAATTTAAAAATAGTGCATAAAATAATAAAATCATTTTTTTCCATGTACTAGTTTTCGTGTGCTATTTTATTGTGTTGATCCACGTTTTAAGCTGTTCTTTCAAGACCATCAAAAGTAGAGAAACAATAAAGAGCAAATTTAAGGAAAAGGTTTTGAAGTTAAAAACTTTATCTTAGCCTAAAGAGTGGTTGAAAAGTGTAGGTATCAAAAAATACTTTGGTCAATTCAATAATACAAAACGAATAAACTTCTACATAAGTTCTACAATGGGGAAATATGACAAACTTGACACAACTCTGATAACAAAAAAGAAAATTTCAAACGCAACCAATTCAACGATTTTACTATACCTTAGACAATTATAACTGCATACTTTCAGGCGCATAAAACCACATTTTCAAACAATTTCTAATTACCTAAATTATAGCCTAGGAGCTAGCAACTGCACATATTTTCTTTAAATATTTTCCATTAATTTTGAAATTTCCATTTGTTATGTGCTAACGGCTAACCAATTTTCTTATCACTCTGGAAAACACAATTTCCTGCTGCACCTAAAAATATGCTACAAAATAAATGCTTGACCACTTGCAGTGTACAACCCACACAATCTCAACTACATACTATATTGCACTGCACAATTTGTCATTGTCCAAATTTTAAATTCACAGCAAGACAGCAAAACTCACCAGCGTATACTAACTCTTTCCTACTACCGCTAGGCAACCAATTTTTAGAACAAAATATGTAGTTGCTTCTTAACCGCTTTGTCTCTGTTGTGCTGCAAATTGTTGTCATTTTTCATGGGACAAGTAAAAAAATGGTCGTGTCAACATGAATAATTTTTGTCACTATACAATGAAAGCTCATGCACATACAAAAAGGAAGGCACAAGAGGAACAAGAACAGAACAAAAGGCGTGAAATTAATAAAGGGCAAAAAGTACAGCAAGCGTGACAAAAATGTCACGGCAGCACACTAATACACAGACAAACTTTAGCGCGCACTATTATCACTGCTTTATATTAACGCTATTAGATATGTTTGTCGTCTCTGAATGTTTGAAGGCCCCTCGGCTAAATGAATATGTATAAAAGGACCTTTTGCCAGTATAAATTTTCGAAAATAAAGCAAATAAAGGAATAATCCCTTTCAAGAGAAATTTACGAAAAGGCCAATGATGCCTTTTTTTGCAATGTTTGACAACAATTGGGCCCATGTACAAGTTACGGCGAGCTTATCGTGAGCGCCAGCAAGTGGGGAGCGCCGTCGCTGCAAAAGCTTATGCACGCTCGAACCAGCGCTCAGTGGCAATAGCGGCAGTGATCAGCCGAAGCGCTGACGCTGCAAAAGCACATGCACGCTCGGGCGAGCGCCAACCAGCCATCGTGGGAGTGCGAGTTACGGCGAGCTTATCGTGAGCGCCAGCACGTGGGGAGCGCCGTCGATGCAAAAGCTTATGCACGCTCGAACCAGCGCTCGGTGATAATAGCGGCAGTGATCAGCCGATGCGGGGATGCTGAAAAAGCACATTCACGCTCTGGCCAGCGCTATGCCTAACCAGCCATCGCATGAGTGCAGTGCCAGCCAAAGTAGGGCTTATGATTAAGGTAGATTTAAATAGGAGATAGAAGAGCTTTTTCAGTTTTAAGGCAGCAGCATTATAATAAAGATATCTAAAGAAAAAAACTCAAGTTTGCGCTTTTTTGATTTGGCAAGCAGCCTCCGCTAAAGAAAAAAGTTAACTGGCGCCCGAGCAGGGACCTGACTTCCTCGATATTGGTATTCCTGTGCAATCTATTAAATTAATTTTGTGAAAATATTGCAAGAAGGTTATCAATCGAGTGTGAAGAGAATTGTGCCTTAGTAGGTTGATCACGATTATAAAAGCGATCGACTAAAAAGAATTCCCACATTCCTTCCGAAGTCGGTCTCAAGCGGAACGCTTGCCGTTTCATTGGGAGCGCAAACTATAGCCAACATAAAAAAAATAAAATTTTGAAACATTCAGAAAGAAACACTTTTTTTCGTTTTTCAAAAAAGTGAGTGGTGTTTGTGTCTTCATAGTGCAAAGAGTGGAACAGGCAAGTGAATTCTTCTTCTTTTTCTGGTGGTATCGCGGAATATGGATGACATGAAAAGTTGCGTAACAGAGCTCACTGGAGCCGTCAACCGTATCTTAGAGCAAATAAAACATATCGAAGGTCGGTTTCTGGACGCTGAAAATAAACGCTCCGAGTTAGGAAGTGGGTTGCTTGGAGAAATATCTCAGATTAACAGACGTTTGACGGAACTAGAAAATTCCAGAAGCGGGACGCAATTCGCGGCCAGTGAGGAAATATTGCCACTTCAGCCACCCAGAACTGAGGAGGACTTGAAGGAGATAGGTCGGCTACCGGATAGTGTAAAGGAGTTACGTACCTTTGACGGTAATCCAGTCCGATACATTTCATGGGTGCATAGTGTCGAAACGATTCTTAGGGACTACGAGATTGTTAGAGGCAAGCCAATATACAGGGCAATTTTGCAAAGCATCAGGCAAAAGATTGTTGGTGCAGCCGATACAGCGCTAGTGTCCTACAATGTTTTCGATGACGACTGGTCTGCGATTAAAAAAGTGCTCTCTTTGCCGTATGCAGATAAAAGGGACATAAGGACACTGGAGCATCAGTTGAACCAACTGTCACAAGGGTCAACGAAGTTGGATGAATTTTATGCCACAATAAATCACCAACTTTCTTTAATAATCAATAAACTCAAAACCGAAACGTACTCTTCAGAGACGATTTCTGCTTTAATTGAGACTTATAGAAATCGAGCTCTAGATATATTCGTTCGCGGACTTAGTCCAGATCTCTCAAGAATGCTAATAATACAGAAGCCCAGAACGTTACCTGAGGCGTACTCGGCTTGCCTCGAGCTTCAAAATGTTAGTCTTAGAAATAACGTTATCCATATCAAGGCACCAAATAGGATCACAATTCCTACGTCTCTGCAGGATCATGATGTAGTAAATTCTCTTCCTAAACAAAGGAAGCCATTCGATCAGTTTGTGCCTCGACCAGGTCCATCTTACAGGAACAACTATAATAGCATGCCATCAAGCTCGAACCCTCCACCGAGGCCATCTGGGCCCAAACCACCAGAGCGTATGGATGTCGACACATCGCTACAATCGAGGCGGGTAGATTATATGAACCACCCCCAAAGATCCAACCCGTTCAGGCAGAATGCGCCAAGAAATAATTATGCGCAGAAGCAGCAAAGGCTTTTTAACATGCAAACAGGAGTAGATAGGGAAGATGAGGTTTACGAAGAACGGGTCGAAGGAAGTGATGAAGTAAATTTTATGACAGATGCCTGTCCAGCGTTCCTTATATAGAGTACATGACCAAAGGCGGGGAGAAACTTAATTTTTTAATTGATACTGGGGCGAATAAAAACTTCGTTAGTCCGCACGTGGCTAGCGGCAGCGTCCTTTTGCCTGAACCTTTCCTTATATATTCGGCAGGCGGGAATATTAAAATTTGCCGGAAAATTGTTGGAAAATTCTTTGAAAATCTCGGAAACAACTTACCCACAACGTTCTATGTTCTCCCTGGCCTTACTTCTTTCGATGGCATCATTGGAGATGACACGCTGAAACAACTAGAGGCAATAGTCGATAGGAAAAATAATACTCTTCATTTGAAACCAAATATTATCATTCCACTAAAAGGTAGGATATCCAAACAGGTCAATCTAGCCATAAACTGCAGCCTGAACTCAAACACTAAGGAAAAAATTCAAAATCTTGTTGGGAAATATAATTCACTTTTCGGGCCTCTGGATGGCAAAGAAATGGCTGCGACATCGGTGAAGGCTGAAATTAGGACAACAACTAACGAGCCAATATATGCAAAGAGTTACCCATATCCTGCATGTATGAGGGCTGAAGTCGAAAAACAGATAGAAGAGCTTCTGTCCGAAAATATTATACGTCCCTCAAAGAGTCCTTATAATTCACCAATTTGGGTCGTACCCAAGAAACCCAAACCCACAGGGGAAAAACAATATAGGATGGTGGTAGACTTCAAGCGGCTCAATTCGGTAACTGTGCCTGATACTTACCCAATTCCTGATATTACTTCAACTCTTGCTAGTCTGGGCGATGCAAAATATTTCACAACAATTGACTTGACTTCAGGCTTTCACCAAATTCCTATGAAATTCAGTGATATCCCTAAGACGGCATTTTCTACAATGAATGGGAAATTTGAGTTTTTGAGACTTCCCTTTGGCCTCAAAAACGCACCCGCAATATTTCAGAGAATGATCGACGATGTGTTACACGAACACATAGGCAAAATTTGCTACGTGTATATTGATGACATAATAGTATTTGGCATCGATGAGGACGATCATTTGCGCAATGTTGAAACTGTTTTCTCTCGGTTGCAAGAAGTCAAATTGAAGGTAAATTTAGAAAAAACACACTTTATGAAAACGGAAGTCGAATTTTTAGGGTATATTGTGGGGTCTGGAGGCATTAAAGCTGATCCGAATAAGGTAATGGCGATTCAAAAACTTCTGCCACCGGAAACTCTGAAAGATTTGAAGAGTTTTTTGGGTATGACTTCGTATTACAGAAGATTCATTCGCGACTATGCGAAGGTCGCGAAGCCTCTTACAAATCTTACAAGGGGGGAAAATGCGCAGATAAAGGCGAGTCAGTCTAAAAAGGTGCTTGTAAAAATGGATAATGAAGCGTTGAAAGCTTTCGACGACTTGAAAACCTTGTTAGTGTCCTCCGAAATTTTGTCTTTTCCTGACTTTAGTAAACCTTTTAACCTTACAACCGATGCCTCTAATGTCGCGATCGGAGCAGTTTTATCACAGGGCGAAATTGGGAAAGATAAGCCTATAGCATACGTTTCACGATCCCTTAACAAAACCGAAGAGAATTATGCAGCAAATGAAAAGGAAATGTTAGCCATTGTGTGGGCCTTAGACAACCTCCGTAATTATTTGTATGGTGCAAAAATGATTAAGATATTCACGGATCACCAACCCCTTACCTTCGCATTGGGTAATAGGAATTATAATGCGAAGCTGAAAAGATGGAAAGCCCGAATAGAGGAGTATAATCACGAACTGATTTACAAACCTGGTAAATCAAATTTAGTTGCAGATGCTCTGTCTAGGCTAAAAACAGAACTTAATCATTTAACTACCGAAGATGACTCCGCCACAGAAACAGCTAGCGAAGGGTATGAACCACACACAGAGCCTGTTAATGAACATAATCCTCCACGCGTTGAGGGAGCAGGGCCGAAATCGGACGTAGACTCTCAATCAAGTTATGGCACAATCCACAGCGCAGATCAGGATTCGTCAGACTTAATTCCTCATGTGGAAGTACCGATAAATGTTTTCAGGAACCAGATTATTTTAAGAATAGGAAAAGACCTTTCCGCGCATGAGGCACCTCACCCTGGCTTTACTCGCCATTACATCTCGGTAATAGATTGGAACAAAAATAACCTGTCGGTAACGCTAAGGGAAAAACTAAATCCAAATATTGTGAATGGGATAAAAATTCCGGAGAATTATCTTTCCTTGCTACAAGAAGTATATCTAGAGTCGTTTTCGAAATACAAAGTACGTGTAACCCAAATGGTGGTTGAGGATGTAGCAAATGCAGAACGCAAATTCAACATTATCCAAAATGAACACAAAAGAGCTCATAGAAATGCCAAGGAAAACAAGCAACAGATCCTTGAGAAATACTTCTTTCCTCGTATGTATGCTCAGATTAGAAAATACGTTTTGGAATGCGAAATCTGCAACACAAGCAAATACGATAGGAATCCTGTCCGACCCAAATTACAGCTTACGCCCAATCCGAGATATCCTTGCGAAATTCTCCACATGGATATCATAGAAATTCAAAACGAAAAATTTATAAGTTGTATTGACAAATTTACAAAATTCTCTAAGCTCTTCCACGTTAAGGATAGGTCAGTTTTGCACGTCAGAGACAAGTTAATAAAGATTCTACACTATTTTACCGTGCCAAAAATCTTAGTCACTGATAATGAGAAAAGCTTTATTAGTCCTTTGACACTAAATTTTATAAAGACTTTGGGGATTGAGTTATATCTAACACCAACACAGCGAAGTGAGGTAAACGGCCAGGTCGAAAGGCTTCATTCGACAATTATAGAAATATATAGATGTCTCAAGGGAGAGTATCCTGACCTCAGCACTAAGGAATTGGTTCATGTAGCGGTGGACCGATACAATAATACAATTCATTCAGTTACGAAAAAGCGGCCCAGTGATATATTTTTCAACAGGTCTGAAAGAATAAACTACCAAGATCTTATCAATGTTCGTGAAAAAATCAATTCGGATTTAAGGGGTTTGGTGCGCAGAAATGTAACTCTTCGAAACGTAAGAGCAAATTCTAGGCGATTTGAACCAAAAAAGTATAAGAAAGGCGAGGTAATTTTTGTTGCTATCAAGCGAATCAAGGGAAAGAATAAACCTATGTATCAACGAGAAATCGTAGAAAAAGATAATAGAGTAACCGTGCTTACATCCAGTGGAAGAAGAATTCACAAAGCCCACATTAAAAACTTAAGTCCGAAAAAAGAATGATAAAATATAAATTCCATGCAAAAATTAATATAATGAAAAGCAAACCCCACTCACTAAACTTGCACATGCACATGCATACTTAAAAAATTGCCTATATGAGAAAAATAATAAATTGCTATCTTGCTTGCGCCTTGGAACGTACTAATATTACCTAATCATTATCCTGGCTCAAATTATCCTATTTTTCCTGAACTAATTATACCAATTCCCTTATCTTACCAACACATACTATACATCATTGGAATTCTAGTTTATGTTAATGATTTTCATTTATAGATGTTATAACTAATGAAATTTGTGCTACAACATTCCAATCATTTTCATATAATATACATATCAATTAATATTAAAAAAAAACAAAATTCAAAAATTTATTTTATATTTTTCCGTCAATTTCAATTGTAATTCTTACTGACTAAGTAGCTTAGAACATAAGCTTATATTTTCTTATTTGTAGTTTATATGAAATAGTTTTGTTTTCGTCAACTGGCAACTGCTGCATGCTTCAACGTCTTCTACAGTGAGACGCCATTGGTCACTATGCGCGTTGGTAATGGCTGAATAATTCATGCAAATTTCAAGCTGGTCCTTGTCATCGCCCTCCATTGCTACACCGACATCATAGCAAATGCTACGCAAATACTCCAATAACATATTGCGGAGAGCAGGTGGAAATAGCTAATCGAGGCAGACCACAGAGCGACTCGAGGCATTGTTTGAGAGATAAACGACGTCATCGCCAGATGTAACAGCGTTGCAAGCGAAAAAGAAGCGGAGCAGCTTCTTCAGAATAACTCGAATCAGGTGCTGATGCTTAAGGAAGAGGTTCACGAACTCGGCGCGAAAAATGTTAAGCATGTCGCAGCCCTCCGATATCGGCTCAACCTCTCTAGCTTTGGTAGTCAGGATCTTATAGTGAGAAGTAGCTGGCAGAGCAAACATATCAACTTCACAGATGGCTCAATTGACACCACCGCCCGCTATCCGCAATTCTCGTCCCCAACCTTAGAAGCAAATCTGCGGGACGCAGATATTTAAGGAGGGAGGAGTTACGGCGAGCTTATCGTGAGCGCCAGCAAGTGGGGAGCGCCGTCGCTGCAAAAGCTTATGCACGCTCGAACCAGCGCTCAGTGGGAATAGCGGCAGTGATCAGCCGAAGCGCTGACGCTGCAAAAGCACATGCACGCTAGGGCGAGCGCCAACCAGCCATCGTGGGAGTGCGAGTTACGGCGAGCTTATCGTGAGCGCCAGCACGTGGGGAGCGCCGTCGATACAAAAGCTTATGCACGCTCGAACCAGCGCTCAGTGGCAATAGCGGCAGTGATCAGCCGAAGCGCTGACGCTGCAAAAGCACATGCACGCTCGGGCGAGCGCCAACCAGCCATCGTGGGAGTGCGAGTTACGGCGAGCTTATCGTGAGCGCCAGCACGTGGGGAGCGCCGTCGATGCAAAAGCTTATGCACGCTCGAACCAGCGCTCGGTGATAATAGCGGCAGTGATCAGCCGATGCGGGGATGCTGAAAAAGCACATTCACGCTCTGGCCAGCGCTATGCCTAACCAGCCATCGCATGAGTGCAGTGCCAGCCAAAGTAGGGCTTATGATTAAGGTAGATTTAAATAGGAGATAGAAGAGCTTTTTCAGTTTTAAGGCAGCAGCATTATAATAAAGATATCTAAAGAAAAAAACTCAAGTTTGCGCTTTTTTGATTTGGCAAGCAGCCTCCGCTAAAGAAAAAAGTTAACTTACATAAACGACGCTGTGTGCACACACACACGCACACAAACATGAAGACATACAAGTTACCGCTTACGCACAAAATCCTTTCGCTGCAGTTTGTTTATTGCTTTTCCAATACTTGCATTAATTTTGGCGCGAATCACGCTTACAACAACAAGAACAGCAAGGACAAAACTGCAACGAATTTATTTGTTATGCTCTTCGCTTAGGTTTTGTTTCATTTATATTTCTGTGTATTTGTGTGTGCATTTTTACAATTTGCAAAAGAAACTTAGAAATTAGTTTCAAACAAAAGATGCCATTTTCTACTACCATTTCACATTTCTACTACTATTATTAATGCAGCTTTTCGGCAGCTTCATTGTTAGCAAGCAATGCACGTATCCAGCTAGCACGTATGTGTGAGCATACATGCATGTATGTGTGTGTTTGCACTTGCTGGTAATTTGTTAGTAGTTGAGAGCTCGTTAGTTGCCTGAATCCGTCGGTATGTGTTCAGGCGGATGTGTGCAAGTGCATTAGTTTGTGTATGTATGTATGTACGTATATATTTGCATGTGTATGTGTGTCTAAGAATGGGCATGTTTGCACAGTGTAATTTACTTTAAAGTTTTGCGTGTATGTCTGCGTTTGCGTTTTGTGTCTATATAGCGCTCTTTCTCCTGGCAGACAAAAGAATCTACCAAAACTCTTGTTGTTGTTGTAATTATGCTTGTTTTATGAGCGAATTTTTGTGCTTGTTGTTTGTATGTGTGTGTAAGTTACATTGTGTCAAGCAAAGCGGATGTCACGTCAGTGTTAGTTTCCGGTTTGCATTTCATTTCATTAGTTTACTTTGTTAGCGAGACTGACTGATTGTGATTAGCCCAGGAGACGCCAAGAGTAGATGGAACAAGAAAGAGTTGCAAAGAGTACTTACAATGACAGATAGAAAAATACAAGTGAATAAGCCGGAAATTCAAGCTGATAATTGAGTTTGTGTGAGACACCGAGAAGTTCCATGAAAAACTACTTTTGAGTTAGAGTGGCTGCCTAGGACACTGATCTACTGCCAGGAAGACACACTTAGGCAATGTATAAACCCGTTTTGATGCCAAACGAGAGATTTTGCGTGCTTCGTTGGAAAACTAAGAAGAGGCAAACCTAAGACATTTGAAGATTTCCATAGCCCTCGAAAAGTCCTTGCTATTAAACGACTTGAGTTGTTATTGGCAAAACCAAAATCGTACGATTTCATTGTTAAATAAATTTTCAATTAAATTTTTGTTAATTTTAAGAATTGATCAAAAAGTATAAATATTTTCAAAGAGCATTTTTTCAAGAAAGTATTTACCAAAATATATCTTTTTTGAATGCTCATATTTATGTTAAACCAACCTTTGCCAACATTCCCTGCTGAAGGTTGATGGAGAAAAACAATGTTTGAGACATTCTAGGCAAAAATTTTAGTATCACAAGGAGCCGCACTGTCTCTAAGTGCATTAAAAAGTCTGCATTTCAGCAAAAAAAAGAAAATGAAAATACCAAAACTTTCTCAAGGAAGTGACAAAGTGATTTTGACTGATGTGACAATAAACACTTTAAAGCCAGTGCACAACGCTAGATGGCGCAATTCCATACGGAACTTAAATACGACACACACACAAACTAGACTTCAAAGCAATTGAAATGGAATGGTAACTAAAGAATATAGGGGAAAAGCGAGTGAATTGCAGCAATATAACGTCGAGCGGTCGAAACTGCAGCTGAATTGTAAACAGCACAGCAACAACAAGCGCAAGCAACAACAACAATGTTACAGCGACTACAATTGCTACTGCCGACAGTCCAGCACTTGCCAGCAATTGTAGTTAGTAGTCAGTGCTGCAGTGCTCCTGTAGATTTCCTGGCATTTTACATTCTTGCAATGGAATGAATCCTTTTTCCTTTTATCACATTGTTGGCAAGTGCAGCCATTGCTGAATACTGGACAACAATTTCTAAAGCTGGATGCAGTCGTGCAGAATTTCAGCAGATGTAATTAACACGATTTGGAAGCAATTTCACTTGACGTTGCCTTCAATAGAGATTTCGAATTCATGCAAAAGCAGAGAATTGCAATGTCCTTTAAGTACATATACTTGAAGGTCAATGAAGAATGACCTTTAACACACAAGATCAGAAAGGTTGGATATAGTACAAGTTTAAGTGAAGGTGAATTTTAGGTTGCCTTAAAATCAAATTGTTGAGGTGAAAGTCCTTGCCAAATATATATCAAGGTGGGATCAATTCCGAATTAAGTGCACATTTTAAACCAAGCTAAAGATTAAAATGTTTGTATGTATTTTTATTTTTATTATTATTATCGTTGTTGTTGCTATTAAGTAAGTTTATGCATTTTGGCTGTGCATTTTTGTTTTCCCTCTCTCCCTATCTCCCAGTCACTAAGTCATGCTTTCTCACAATATATAACACTGCAGCGTGCCACTAAAGTTGTCACTCCGAGCCGCCTTGCAATTAACATGAGCTCGCCATAAATTGCTCACCTGCCACAACAAGACAAGCGCACTTAGCGCGCTACCCCTTACACTCTCAAGCACACATGCATAGCAGAACGTGTGTATGTGTGTGTGAACATGAGCAAGTTGGCAGCATAACTTTTATGCGTCCATAAATTTTACAGAATATTCGCACTCACTTGAGTGAGAGAGCAGACGACAAGTTTGAAAATTGCAACAGCAACTTTGTCTATATTTTCCACACACACCTACACAAACATTCAACTGCAATGCACACTGACACACATGCCACTTAATAGCAGCACTAAATTTAGCCAGCAAATTCCTGACTTCCTTTGCACAACGGCACTCACATAATTTCTTCAAACTCATACGCGTAAACTGCACAGCTTGTATGCGCGCCTGAAAGTATGCAACCTTTGCGAGCTTAAACGCTTAACAAGCAAACACAAGCGCACACACATGCACATCTTAAGCTTGGATGCGTATTCCTTGTGAAATTTTAATGGCAAAAGTTTGCACTTCGATTAACGCCCTGCCGCGTGCTCTCCTTTGAGGTAATCCCTTTCGAACCACATTTCGAGTTCACTTGCAGTTTCAGCACTGCAAGATAGAGCGTAATTATTTTGGTTGTTGGTTCCCCAAACACCTGCATTGTGGCTTTGTCCTGTCAAGAAGTTAGCAGAAGTTGCTCAGATATGTCCTTTGCCTTAAATACACTCAAATAATTGTGGCATCTATTGGGCAAACTCTCTAAGCTTGCAGCTTTTAGTTGTACAAATAAAAAGTTATTTTTTCTTTCAAATGTTTTACCACTTTCTTAAACGATATCTTATTGCCAAGATGCGCAGTGGGACAAGATAGAGAAATCAATTCACTAGAGTCTGCACGCTACCTGCGATTTAAATTAGGTTTCTTTATAGAGACCATTGTACTTGAATCGATTTAATATATATTACCCTAAAATAATTGTATTATTATGAAGTCAAATGAAAATTGATTTCGCTGCTGATGCATGAAAACAAGAGATTCAATTGATCGAACCACCTCAGCTACGGGAAGGGACACCAAAATGTTAATTATAGCAGTGAATACATTTTTCCGTCTAATACTTTGTATATTTTTTGACAGTTAAAAGATTGGCACTAATTCGTATTTTTTTTTGGCATAGCAATAACTCTAAAAAATTCAGTTCAGTCTCCTCTCCAAAGCAACTCCACAGAAGTTCTTGCGTTTTTTAATGTCATTCTTCGTTATTCGAAGTTTAATGGAATGACAACAGCAACGGCACACAAATGACAAACAAAGTTTTCCAACAGCAACAAAACATAAAATTAACATATACTAACAGATACCTACCTAGAAGAAAAAGTGTTTTCAAACGAACTTGTCAAAGGATCAACGCGAACGAGGCAAGAGCGAGTTGCCATTGTCAAGCTGGATCAACAGGATTGCAAGAGGCAGATAGTTAAATTGACGTTAAGTGCTAACACGTGCGTTGATAATTCGCAAACTATAAAAGAAAAACTTTTATAATGAATTGCAAATGAAAAACGGATGTAGTTGAGAAGTATAACAAAAGAGTTAAGGCGGTTAAGCTATGAACAAAGGCTATCATAAAGAAAATTAAAGCAACACTCAGATATAAAAGAAATGCCAATCTGTGCTACAATGCAGTTTTTATATAAATTTTAGCTTTTTATAAATATTTGCTAAAATTTTGTTGCTCTTTAGTTCTATCTATAAATAACAAAAGTCATAAATATCATTTTTAAATTGCTTGCCCCAATAAAAATACCTGCAATACGCAAAGGAAAATGCCAAAAGAAAATGTTCAACTTTTTGCTTACGACAAAGAAAAATTGCGTAACATAAATTCAGCAGCATTTCGATTGGTGTACGAGTAACATTCCTAGTGGTTGCTGTTCCTGCTGCTGCTGCTGCTCTTCTGCCTCACCATGAATTTATGTGCCGTATCCTGGTTTTTGCTCTGCAGCACAAACGCACACACACACACACACATAAATCTGTATGCGTATGTGCAATAAATCCTTGCACGCACACAACGCAATTTGGTTTGTGTCGTCTTTGTTAGCGGCAATCTCAACGGCACTAGCATTGTCAAATTAAAGATCGAGATATTGCTGCACTTTTTTTGGAATTTCATTTCTGTTTTCGAATCCTGCTTTTCTTTTAATTCCGAGCACGCACACGAACAGCGAGAAAGGCATACTTTAAAGTGAAAAGCATTCCAGCAAAAACTTTGGAGCACTTCCAAAAGCCACAATAAGTGGGATTTCGGTACGTTCTTCTTCTTATCCTTACATTTGTACTGCTGAAAGTGCAATGAGATAGGTTAAGAGAAGTTTCGATTTCACAAAGTGAACTACTTGAAAGTAGTTCATAAAAACGAGGTTTTGCTAAATTATATTAAAGGAATTTACTTTTTCGTCGAGCTGTCAAATATTTCATTGAGTTCATTCAAAGTTGATCGTCACAGCAGCATGAAGAGTCAGTTTAAAAAAGCTAGTCAAATCTTTGCTCAATTCTTAAATATACATATGTATATAACATAAAGTTTACAATGCATTCTATTATTTTACAATTGAGTTATTTTACTATTTTTCATACTTTTAGAAGCTATAAAAAACTAATTTCGATGGAAACTCTCTTTTGCCTTCAAAAAGTATTCAAGGCAACATTTTATTGAAAAACAAATAATCCATATAAAAACTAAACAGGTGATCTTTTCTATTTGCTTGGTGTGGGTGTTATTCTGTGGGGCTCCAATAATAGCTTTGCTTTTTAATTTATATTAAAATTCGACTCATTCCTCGCTTTATAGCTACGCTCATAAAAGGACATGTACCTTTTTTCAATCTTCGGCGAATAATTAAATGCGAATAAATATCGAAGCAGAAATTCAACTTTCATAGGCAACTAAAAGTATCCCAGCTGCGCTCAAACTTAATCATGCTACAATTACACCAACAGCAGCTAAATCTTTACAAATTATCTCACAACAAAGACAAAGCGATGCAGGCGTCTTCTCTACATATTTGTCTTGCGTCATGCTTGAAATAGCTTCAAGTCAACTCCCTTCCTCCAGCCAAGCTCCAAGCTCGGGTCATGCAAGTGGCTTACAGGTACAGTTATAAATACAGCAAACTAATAAGCAGCGCATTTGCAGGCTGTCAGCAACCTTCGCTGCTGCAACAACAGCAACAACTGCAGCACAACAGCATAATTTGTAGCTACCAGTGTTGGCAATGATGAAAATGCTGTCAGTTCTAATTTGTTGCACAGTGTGAGCACTGACAGCCGCCGGTCATTTTCAGCTGCAGTGCAAGCGCCTCAAAATATGCACCTGCTTTGTTGTTGCCTTCGCTCATTTCTGCCTTTTTTGCCTTTGTGCTGGAAATTTCACAAAAGGTTTTCATTAGCTCCATTGCCGGAAGCTGTTGATTGTTTATGCAAAGCGCTCCACGGGGGCAGCGGCTGCATGTGAAGCACATAATAAGCAGCAGCATACTTTTAGGTGTGCAGCTACAAGAAGCGCTTAAAAATTTAGTTCAGCTTCAGGTTTTGTTGAAGACTCTAAGGATTTAAAGTGTTTCTGAATGAGCACAAAAGCGAAGTATATGGAAGAGAAGAAACGCCGGTTCTCCAGTCATAATCATATGCTTGATAAAGTACATTGCCTATTTACAGGCGCACAAACGAAATTCTATTCCAGAGATGATGTTTTAAAAAGCATTTTGCTAAGCTGATTTATTTAGAACTGGAGCTGTATAATTATAATTTTTGCTCTACTTGTTTTTCAAATACCATCTTTTGTCTTCTCTGCTCTCTCCCACACCCCATTGCACTGGCACAATCAATATGAACAACGAGCTGCTAATGAAGAACTTCAATGCTCCAAGGAAATATAAAGAAATTGCAAGGATTCGCTTAAAAGTTGCAAAACTTTTGCATCTTTCGTCGAGACTCTTCATTGCAATAAAACCTTATCATACATTTGTGAAAACAAGAAACGAAATATAAGCGAAGTGGCAATAAAATTGCTGGCAAAGAAATGCAACGATAGATAAGTGCACCGTTGGGTATTTATGAGTATTTTCAGTGGATAATCTACTTTTTCCTCAGGCGGATTTTGTACTAATCCAAGCATTAAAATCAAATTTCATTTAAAATGTAAATACATTATAGCGTATTTATTAAGAAATATAAGCATCGCTTCCACTGTGCAGCTGACAAACAGAGAGCAAGAATAACTCTACTTTATGCTTCCTCCAACTCACTTCCCCTGACTCCTCTTGCAACTGAGTAATTACAATTATTGCTGCGACGAAAATGCAAAATTGCACTGGGAAAATTTGTGCATTTATTTCGGGCGGAAAATTTTACTAGCGCCCAGTGTGCTTAAGCTACCGCCCCTTTTACTCCAGTCACTCCAGCAGCGGCACCAGTTGTGTTATCTTGCGCCGTTTGTGTGCTCACTCGTGCAAAAGCCAAAATTCAAATGAATGGCACAAGGCAGGAAAACAAATACCAATGCACACACATAAACAGACACACAGACAGACAATACACGCACATGCAGACATTTTGTGCGCCATTTTTGTGGCATTTCCGCCATTTCTATTGCGCTGCAGTTGCAATGCGGCAGCGGAAACAGCAGCTGTTTCCGGCAACTTTGTCAGCGCTGCACCTTCGAGGGCACTTAAGTGCAACGAGATTGTGCATGTGTGTGTGTGTGTGTATGTGCTGCAATGGTGCAATGCAGCAATGCATTTGCCGGCAGCATAAAGCACACAAAAATGCACTCACACACACAAACGCGCTCATACAATTGCATAGGGATTATGTATGCGGGAATGTGTCAGCGCTGGGTTGCCATCTAACCTAAATACGCAACTCGCTTATGTGATTTTTCTCCTGGCTATTAGTGTTAATGTTGTTGTTGTCAGCGATTTTGCTATTGCCGCTTTATGCTGCGTTCAAATGCAAAAATTTATTATTGTGGGATTTGTAAAAATTTTCGCAGCTTAACTGTAAATTTTGGTTAGCAACTTTGCGGTAATTTGTTGTTGTTTTTATTGCTGTTACCAGCAAAAAGCGGAAATTATGGTTGCTGCCGCTCGCATAATAAACAATTACTGCAGCACATTTACATAAATAATTTCGCAAAAAGTTGTGTGGCTTTAAAGTTTTCATTCATTATTTGTAAGGAAAAAATTGATAAATTTAGCATAGAATATGTTATTAAAATTGTCCAATATTATTGAAATATAAAGACGATAAGATTTAGTAGCTCATACAAATTATTTAAAATTCATGTAAAATTTAAAGATTTTTTAGCAAAATTTGAGAGAAATTTTCTTTAGAAGTTTTCCAAAAATATTAGAAACATTTTTTATGAATGAGACAGTTTATTCAAACAGCGAGGTCAAAGCACAATTAACTTTTTTTTTTTCCCCAATTTCGCTCAGCATTAGAACTCTCGATTTATTCGAGCTTTGTACGGCTGCCGGATACTCGAGCCATCGGATACCCAAATTCCGAAAAAGTTGTGTAGCTTCAAAGTACGGGCATTTTAAAGAAAGCTCGGAAAATTCGTGGTAATTACAGACTTTTATGGCCGGTAGACCGGATGCCCGAAAAGCTCGAAAGGCGAGAGCTTTACTCGGTATATATATGTGATTTGAGAAATCCTAATGCCAGAAGATCGAAATCTTTTTATTCAACAGCTTACAATTTTCAAAAGACTGCAGTTAAGACCTTAAGCTCCAGGACCTTTCCGATCATTGAACTAGAACTTATTTTAGATAGTATACATGTTCTCTTCTGATTTCTGTGTTGCTTCACTTGTCCGATGCAAAGGCGCGTACCCCATAACCATTTTTAAACGTGTTCTTCAAGCAACTTTTAACTCAATTTCAAGCTGAGCAAAAAATATCTGCTCTAAAAGTTAAATTTTAATTACTGTTAAATTTTGTGTTGACTTTTAGAATTATCACTCTTTTTAAACAATTAAACAATTGTCGTTGGCACCTTATTCACTTGCCCGCTCACTTCCGTTGACCTTGTTCTCATTTTCGTATCCTTTGAGTGTGCTCAGCTTTGTAACAAGTTTCTTTTTACAATTCTTTTCCGTGCAAACTTTATTTTGTGCAGATTTTTCCAGTGCTTTTCGCTTTGTTTCGTTTGGGTTTTTGTGGTTTTATGCTTTATCAAAACAACTTTTTGCACTTTCCTTACCCCCTTCGCGCCATTACAATCTTTGCTCGGTGGCACTCAGCCTTGCCTCGTCCCGCTATCATCTGCTTCGCATTGTACGTATAGTGTGTATATAAGAATGTATATCTGCATGTGTAGTTGTGTCCATGGGGAGGAAGCTTTCTAGCACAAAGCGAATTTAATGCTTCCTTTCTTGGGGGCTCTGTGCAAATATTCTTTGCTTGAAATCCAGCTGCAACTGCTTAGATACACTACCTCTTAAATGAATGAATGCGTGTCAGTTTTATTTCTTTGTCACTCTCATAAAATATAACTTTTTTTTAAATGTGCATATGTGTTGTCAACACAATTTATGTACTCGAAAATACATAATTCTTTGATTCTTTAAATTTGCGTCAAAGAGAAAAAGTAAGTAAGTAAGTAAAAAGTAAGTAAAGTAAAAAAAGTCGATTGTGCCTAATGAACACTTCCTACACATCGAAACAAAAATATTATTCTTTGCTGTTTTTTTACTTACCTGTTTATTATTTATCTCTATAGCTTGTTCTGTCCTTCCTCTTCTGCTTGTAGTTTAAGTACTTAGATTCAAGTTCCAAGATATCGCCATCAGCGCATCAACTCCGTCAGCTCTTGGAAGAAGTCGTCTACATTACACTGCTATATTTTAAAAATAGCATAGTATATTAAACTCCCATACATGGGAAGTGTATAGGGGAAAACCCCCCACCTGGTAATACAATGGGCCTTCTGGCCTAAGTAATGTCCTTGAGACGACCACTTAACCTACCTACCTACCATATTAAACTCTTCCAATTCTTGTTGCGCTCAAAGCAAATTTTCAAACCCTTACATCTTTAAATCGTAAGCAGAGCAGTGAAACTTTAAATAGTAAATGTAATTCAAAATGAGACCGCTGGGATTTCAACATATCTACATACTACATACAAGCGCCACTTTTCCTGCTGTTATCGCACGCTCTGGCATAAACCATGTAATCGTTAACAATTTTCTATTACCCTGCTGCTGTTAATGCTCTGCCCTCCCACACATAGTTACACTTTTGCGTACATATAAAATTGCTTCCCCTGGCCATTATGGAGGTCATTTGAAAACTATTATACTCCTGAGAATCAATTCATTGTTTGCCGGGGCAGCCTTTTTGCCTTGCCACAGTAGGTTGAACAGAGCACACAGATACGAGTAGAGTATACATATTTAATTTTTGTGTGTGCGTGTGTCAAGTAGCCAGGCTTATCTCTGTTATTAGACCATGGAGACATGAAGACTGTAGAGCCTCACATTTGTCATAGTTAAAATGCAGCGGTGCTTGTGAAGTAGTGAAATTGCCTTTGCTTCAAGCCTGCACAAAAAGCGGCACAGTAAATTTGAAGTGCCAAAAAATTGCTAGCAACCATTTGAAGTTGAAGTTCAGCGTACAAAATGTCTTTAACAAGATACACTCGATTCTCCTTTTATACGAATTTTTTGTTGCGGTTTCGAAGTAATGCGTATTTTTTTAAGGATTTCGAAGTTATGCGATTTTTTTCTTCTATATTTCGTATGGGATTCAAAAGTTAAGTTCAGAAAAGAAATCATATAAAAAAGGTGATTTAATAACAAAGACAGAAAAGCGCTGATATTCCTATTTGTTCAATATTAGTGAGTCTTTTTTATGCGATATTTTGTGCGGATTTTTGTGGAACGTATCTATCGCATAAAAAGAGAATTGACAATCACTTTTCACTCTCTGCCAGCAGTAAGGTATCACATGAACTATAAAACTTATATGGTCATTGTCTGCATAAAAGTCTTTAAAAAAAGTATTACCTCACAAAAATGAAAGTAGCTGCATCAATTTGGTTTGATTGGCAGTCTTGACAATGACTGCATGAATTTGCTCTTCATCTGCCAATGGGCTGTCAAGCCAACTGCTCACGTGTGCACTTCCAATTGAATTATAGCTGCTCACAATGGAAGGGCAATAAACTGCAGAATATAGAAATGCAGTTGTGCAGTGCAGTGCGGCATAAGAGATTTGGCACAAAGCAAACAATAAGAGAATAGTAGTAAAATATATTAATCCAAAAAATTTGATCTACTCTATGAGACATGACTTTACTTTATAATTTATTTATAGTAAGGACACAGACTCATAGTCATCGCGGCCTGAAAGGTATATTATGACATGACATATTCATGTCTAATAATTATAGATCCGCATGTTTGCCTGATAACAAGAGGATACTCTTGTAGACTTATAAAAAAATCGGAATTTTAGATGTCAAGAATGGACCATAAAAATACTACGAAAAATCCCAAGAGAAATCTTGACAAACATTCCAGGATAATAAAAAAAAGTATTACAAAAATCTGTTGGTAATTGTCGGCAGAAAAATGTCAAACGATATTTATTAATATAACTAAAATTCATAATTGCATATTTAAAATGTACAACGTAAATAAAAATAGCAAGTATCTGGCAACTGCACGAAAAAAATGCATACATAAAATAAGCTTCAACTTCAAAGCCAATATTTTCCAAAATAGAAACAAAACCTTTACACTCTCACAGACCAAAACCAAATGCCAATAATCAAAAGCCACACATAAAGTTTTATGATCGCAAAGAAAAACGAGCAAAGGCTGGGAACATTGCGAAATGGTTTGGGATTTTTCAAACATGCACACACTCACACGCGCACATACATACACATGTGTAGGCCGCAAAGGCTTTCAAGCAAAGCTTCTCTCTATCCATTGAAACCTCAGCAATAAAAAAACGCAATCTGAAAGGAAGTTTTGAGCATTTTCAAGCATATCCGCAATGAAAAATGTTTACGAATGCATAGAGTGCCGGATTTGGTAGGATACCCTGGGCAAATAAAGTTCAATTTGCGGCTTAAACAAAAACAGTTAGGGAGAAAAGCTGAAAAACCAGCAAATTTAATAACAAATCATGAATGCAAATTAAAAGGCATCGCGTATGCCTAGCAGCAAAATAAATTTAAAAATATAAAATTAGGTTACGATTGGAACACACACACACACACACAGCTGCAGTTCGATAATATTCTACATCAACAAATGGAATGCAATATGGAATTATACGAAACTTGTTCTGAAATAAGATTTATTGGTAATACATTTTTTAAATATAATATATCTAACAGCCTTAGTCGCTAATGCTGCTTAGTACATAGCTTAAATTTGTATTAGGTGGTCTATAAATTCCCTAACATAAATAACAAAAATTTATAAAAGAAGGAAAGAATAATTTTCCAAAAAGGCACACCTATTTTAAGTATTTTCGAAATCTTAAGCGAAGTCTCTCTGTGCAGGGTCTCTCAAATTTATATGGAACTGTTGAAGTTCAACTATTGACATGTCTGCTATATACTTTTATTGTCATAAGGTGTCAATCTTCGTCTCAGCTGGCTCATACATTCTCCCAATCGAGACAAGCGATAAATTAAATTAAATCATTAAAGCTAATTTTGCACTTCACTCTCATCCCTGCTAGTATCCAGTTGCCTAACATACTTCAGCACAATAAATAAAAATGTTGGAGCTTCCTTCCGGTCCGTCGCCGGTCTTAACGATATTGACACTTCCCAGCATTGAGCTGGCAGCTTAGTCGTCATGCTCCAAGCCGTCACGTACACTAGCACGACGCGTGTGCCGGCTGCTGCTGGCAGTAGTGTCGCACCTTCCGAGCGCCAACCCTCTCACCGCACGTCGTCAACTTGACATTGACAGAAGCTGACAAACTATTGACGACACTGGAAATTGTGATGGCTGTGAAAGTGCCACACATCTGGTGCCACCAGTACTCCGCGCTCCCAACTCCCCACTACAAAAATTGTCTAACTTTTCAGCACGTGGTACCGCAAAAGGGTTTCTATATTTAGCTCGACATGATTGTCAGAGCGGCCGGAAGTGTGCCCTTCCTTACTACGTTAACAAAGACGCACCCGATGCCAGCATTCCACTATTTCATCACTACACCCCTTCAGTGCTTCCTAGCCTCGCACAAGATTGCACTCATGTTACCAACAACTTGGCTACCTTTATCTTTTACTATGCCGGAGGATTTGCGCTTGAATCTTCCGAGTGCATTGACTTGGTCGGAATTTGGCCATCTGCCGATAGTAGGAAGCATAATATAATAAAAGCATAGTGGGTACGTTTGAATTTTATTTTCCATTTGAAAGGAATTAAAGGATATTGACTTGATTGATACGTTTGGCGTTTGAATTGATTCCACTACTACGAGAAGCTATATTTGACAAAAACAATCTTTATAAAGAAGAAAGTTTAGAAGTTGGATTTTTGATTTGCAGGATATTGAATAAACTATGATATATGACATGCTCTAAGAGACACCAACGTTAAGATAATGTCATTGAGAACCCTAGACAAAGAACTCGAATTTCAGTTATTCCGACAATTGCAGAACCTGTCCAGCAGTATCTATTGAAGATTCCTTCCCCCCAATAAAAGAAATAAAGTTGTGCTCTCGCTTTACACCCACTAATAGTGTGTCCACAATAAATCCATCAATGCCTTCATGCATCACCAAATATCTAACTAAAAATTTACTTCACATTTTTTCTAAAGGAAACAAATCGAATCACACATCGACTGACAAACTGCCAATGCCTCTAATCGCAAAGTATGGGCGTGTTTGCTTTGCCTCAGTGAGGCGTGAAAAGGACGCACTACATCCTCGAAACCGCACGAGCATATCACACAGAAAAAAGTAGCAGCAGCAGCAACAACAACAACGAAAAAGAAGCCAACTAAAAGTGGCAATATCCTTTGCAACTGCTGTGCGAAATTCAAATGAAAACCAGGCAGGCTGAAATCCGGACAGGCACACATGCACACACAACTTGTCAATGTATGTGAGCATGGCTGTGTGTGTATTTGGGTGAGTGAGTGATGAGAGCAGAACTTTTTTGTGACACCAGAACTGCAGCTGGAAATTGAAATATGTTGCCTTAGTTGAAACATGTCGTGCCCTCGCTGGCGTTTATGGGAAGTGAACGCATTTCAAAATTAAAATTGTTAGAGCCGTCAAATTTTAAGTGCTGAAAGTTTTAAAGCTTAAAAAAATCTATTTTGATTCGATCTTTGAGAGGGATAGAAAGAGCACATCATGCTATACATGCTTAAAATCGGTGCTCTTTTTATATGTTTTCATGATCCTTAAACGTACATATATGTACATTGTGTAGATACATTTAAGTTGAAATTATATGCTATTGAAAAGAGCGAATTTTCAAAAGGAAAACTCTCTCCAAACTTGCCTGCTTTTGAACGCTCTTCAGTCGCAAGGCTGTATTGGATGCTAACTCTGAAATTGTATATAAATTGCTGAAAATTTCACAGCATTGGAAAAGTGACTAATATTCAGTGCACACATTTTTGCAATTAATTTACAGCTTTTTTTGCCAATTTGTGAAGCTAAAGTCTGACGAGGAACACGTCAGCAGGCAAGCCCACACGCCCATGACAGCAGCAAAAGTCACGCGAGCTCAACTGTGAGTCAGTGTATGGAATATGGAATTATGAGTGAAATGTGTACAAAACAGATGCTGAGCTCATGGAATTTCACAAAATAAAAGCTTATAAACAATTCAAAATGAAAGCAAAAAATATGTGACAATATCGTAAAATCTTGTGTAAACAAATTTCAGACAATTTAAGAGATTTTTTATAAGAGTTCGAAGAAAGAGAGCATGCTACCAATGGTTTTTTCCTGCAACTAATTTCGATATCGTGCTACTTTTTAGAGAAGCAGACTTAATTTTAAATAACAGGTGTTTCCCATACATTAAAATAACTTGAACAGCAAATTTTATTTAAAAATTAATAGGAAAAAGATGAGCACTGCTTAAATTAGAACTAGCCGAAATCTCTTAATAGTTCTCTTAGTAAAACTAACAAACACAAATGCCTCGAATCTTTTAAAAAAAATTCGAAAGAGCCAAAAATCTGGAAGCTTCTAAAATCGTTGTCAATCTCTTAGCCAAGAGGCAGAGGAAGAGTGCTTGATATTAAAAATCAGAGAGGAACCTTCAGAGTTCAACAATCGGTGATACACACGCATACTCATGCACACAAACTGCCAGCACTTAAACCGCCACACACACACACCGGCATTGCCACATGCGGCAGACAAGCCTCCAAAAACAAAAAGAGATGGCAAAAGAGTAGAGTGAGAAGCCGATATGACTGGCGCAATGGCAAGTGGGCACGATTTTGGCGAGCTTCATGCGCAATAAACTTGATTGATTGATATTAGAAATATCACACATACATTTATACTAAATACCATATACATATGTATGTTGTATGTATCTCGTAGAAACTGGAATATATGAAGGACAAACTAATGCAATTCGAGCTCGTCTCAACAATGGTTCATTGATTCTCAATTGTTTTTCTTACAATTACGAATTATTAGTAAACAAATTTGTTTATTACAATACAAAAATTTATTAAAAAATGCTAATAGACTAAATATTATATGACAATTTATGAATAATAACAATTCATTGGAAAGAGATATGAGCTCAGATAAACAATTGAAGTCATGTAAACACAGTTGACTTTGTTGTTGTTATCGTACTAATTGTTTGCAACGTAATTTCACTTGCATTGTATAATAGCAATAAAAGCAACTAGCAAGAGCAAGCTGAATGTCGTTGAGGTTAGGTTGGTTGAGCTTAGGTAGACTACGAAAAGCTTTAGCCGTCAACAAGTTTAGTTCTAAGCAGCCAGTTGGTCTCTTATTAACGAGATCGAAATAGACTACTGATGAAACTTATAAATAAGATACACAACTACAATCGCAACTACATACAAAACCTTTTGGGTGCAAAACTATTAATGAGGAATGTTTCTGAGAATAGGGATCGTTTGTTTTAAAAAAAATTTTTATTTAAAATCAGCTGCAGAAGTAAAATGTTGGAATTGAAATCATTTTGATGTACTACATAATTTGTAGGCAACCATTGTAGACATACATTGTAGATCTTGTAGCTCTTTAAATCGTTGCATCAGTTCAAACACAATTCTGAATGTACTTACAAGCAAGTCTTTACAAAACAGTAAAGCTTTCATATTTAAATATTCAAAAATATTTTATAATATTAATTTTCACGAAATTTAAATTTTTTTCTCTTTCGGCCAATTTCCTAAAATCTACTCCAAATTCTTATTTACTCACTTGTTTATATAGCAATTAGAACCTGTTTCTGGTCTCGGCCTCACGCATCGGCACTCTCTCCATGCGTCCCTATTTTACGCCTGCTTTCTTCAGTCGCTGGCTTCAAACTAAGCTCTCCTTTGGTGCATCCACTGAAAATTCGGTTTGTCTTTTCTATGCCGGCCCTTAAACCGCTTTACACGTACCTACTTTGCTGGCACAGTGTCGCTCATTCATTCGACGTGTCCGAGCCCGGGGATCACACAATAAACTTCAACTAATTTTACGTACTCACATGCCAGTGCTTATCTCTGATATCAAATCGCAGCCCCATTTGTGAGTGAACTGGTGGGTTTTGTATAAATTCCTTGGATTTACATGCTTACTAAATTGTTCTTGTTGTTAGCTTATACACATGGTGTAATATTTCAAGTTTTTGTTGTTGCAGCACTAATGACTAGTGTAGCGCCTCCTTACTCTCAAGCAATTAGCGCCAATATTTGCATATGAGTTCAGACCTAAGTACAGCAATTGTTTTTGTGGTGTATCGCATTTTAAGCTCTCAGAGCAAAATTCTTAAATGTGTTTTAGCCACAAAACGTGCCTACCAAGTCACGTGCCGCATTTGCGAAATATCGCATATTAACTAAAATAATATTTTTCAATTGCTACCAAAGGCCGCAAAAAGCAAAAATTATCGGAATGATTTGTGCTTGAAATGTCAAAAATGTATTTGTGTGTATGTACTATGTATATATGTTGTAATAGTAAACATGCGGACGTATTTTTATCCACGCATTCACAGAGCAATAAAAATTTAGCTCGAGCATCACGAATTTTAACCTTATTCAACAGTGGCTCAGTGAATGTGTGCTCGGTCTCCGATGCGAGATGTCGTTGGTTGTTCGATGCCCAGCAGACACTTACCATTTAAAAAAAGGGAAGAGAAAAGAGAATTTATTTTTGAAATTTTTTCCTTGCGGTCGGCGTTATAGATTTTTATTTCATTATTATTTAACTAGTTTTTGAAAGGCGCCCGTGGCGCCCACTGACTTAATAACTGTTAAAAATAGAACAAAATTTCTCTTTAGTTGCGAGTGGCGCCATCTTGTGGTCAACTCAGAAACTAAAAACTACCGTGGCGCCATCTTACTGCGTTAGTGAGTCAGTCAGTGAGTGAGTCAGTGACAATGACTTTTATTCTATTAATTTTTTACATTTCTCCGGGCTCGAGCCCTACCTACCCTAGAAGCCAACCTTGTTTATAGCATTCAAGAAAAAGTTGTTTACTTTTTTTAAATTGATGTATATATGTATTTGGCGCAACAGCTCGTAGAACGAGGCTTTAGCCCAGCATTTTCTCATTGGCCTAGGTGTGCTCGTTTTATTTAAAGCACAAATTATTGGGAGCTACACATTTAAACTATAGCCGTATCCGAACGGAAAGCTTTGCATTAAGCTTTTTCGTGATCATCTTTTTATGCTGGCAAAGCATACTCTCAGAGAGTTGCGAGCTTTGTCGCGATATATGGCGCCACGAGCAAAGAAACGAAATCTCTTTTGTAAGATAGTATATGTTGGGATTCGATACAGCTATATAATCGATCAATATGACTCTGAATAAAATTAATTATGTTTATAAAAACTTTGATTGATTGAAAGCTAATTCGGCTTTTAATAATCGCATTTTCAAAAAAGTTCTAACAAAACTGCATAACCGCAAAACAGCAGATAATGCGCAAAAGTGTCAACCGCACAAATAAATCACTTAAATACGACACCGATAGTCGTAATCCACAATTTTATTTAGTTCATAGACGGACAACGCTTCTACGCTCCAAGCTCAGCGTCAGGCCACATCAATTGATAAGCTCCCTATAAAATGGCAGGCCGAATTCCCAGCGCGGCCAACAGCCAACAGCGAAGCGTGTGACAATAAAATACAAAATATTTATTATCACTTACACACGCCGCAGCGACACTTAAAGAATTTATTAACTGCTATTCGACGGAAGAGACAATGCCCGTAATCCATGCTGAAAAGCGTATAAATCGTAAGCGGTTTTGGCATCTTACGAAGGAAGGGCTGTATTGCTGGATGCCATGAAGACGGGCAGATTTATGATTGAAAACACAAGCGTTAGCCGGTTAACAAAAAAAAGTACAATGAGCAAAAATGATTGCTAGAAAAATTTCTGATTATGAAAAAACGCTAAATGCGTGCCAAACTTAAGCGTAAAGTTGCTTAAGCAAAGCAGATGAAAACTGAAAAATCTGAAAAATGAGCTCACAACTTGAACACGAACAGAAAGCGGAAGTCGAATATTTGCTGTGCTAAAACTCAACAGGAATAAAAATAGCTACTTTATTTCATATTTCGAATTGAGTCATCCGTTCTCTGCGTGCTGAATTGCGCGAGGAAGTAGGAGAATCGAGTGACGCAGAATTGGAAATGCTTTAACTTAATGAGAAGTAAAGTTAAAGGCAAGCTTGGCAAGAAGGCTTGCTATCTGCTTAATTTCAATTTGAAAACAGAGCTAAAATCAAGTTTGTTGATTTTTCTTTTAATATCAAAATGAAAGCAATTAATATTAATATTTGAGATAGCTGAAATTTTGCAAGCTCTTTTTGCTTACACACAATAAAAACCAACAAAAAATTTATAGTTCGAAATACATGCATACATATATCGCTTTGCTATGGATTTGTATATCTAGTTTTTAGTAAGCTCGTTGGCTCTGCTATCCATAAATCTATTAGCATTCCTCCTCATTTATAATATGCATTTATTAAAAAGCATAATTTGCTCCTTTTCTTCTGGGCTCCTCTTTTCGCTCGCAAAATTGCTGCAAAATAAACAACAAAGGTCACCATATTTTGGCATTCTAACTGAGGCTGAGGTTCGACTCCACATGTTTGCTAAAGCAACCGTGAAAATTTATTTTGTTGCCAATTTTGTAGTCTTTATTTTACAATTTTATAGTATCCTTATTTATTTGTTGACTTGGCCATACAAACAAATTAATTTAAAGGCAGCAGTGCACTGAACTCCGACTGAACCCGGGAACAACGGAACCATTTTTAATTTGTGTGCCAAAGCAGACAGCGTGGACATGGCGGCAGGGCGGGTCACTGTGGCCCGTTTATGAATTATGAATGTTCACAGCCATGGCGTTTATTTTGCTGCCAATCTACTCGCAGTCTGGATGCATGCTACGTGAGGCAACTACAAATATGCAGCACATAAATAATGACTGCTAGCCATAAAATCGCATTGCGCAGTGCCAAAAAAAGTTGCCTTTACGCTCGACTGACTGCATTTTCTGCACACGCTCAAGCGGCAGCTCAAAGAATGAAAACAATTTATAATTTAAGTTATTTTTAAAGAATGTAGCAAACTATTTAAAAGCCATGCCCTCTGTCATTAAATCGAAAATATTTGAAATTGTTGATATCAAAATATTTCCGAAATCCTCTTACCGCAACAAGAAACTTTTGGGCATGCCTGACATTGTTGCTACCAAAGCGCAAAAGCATCGCTTGAAAGATTTTAAAAGCATAAAATTATCGCTCATATTTGAGCTGAAAGTCTCAGCGCACCCGCATCTAACTAAGCCGCCGCAGGAGTTGACAACGTCATTTCCTTATGCTCCTTTCGAAAATATGCGAATTGTTTAAGCCGCAAAAAAGGAAAGTGCTTGCGAAAATTGCCTGTGGGTCTATTTTTGAGTTAAAAAGGTGATGCGTCTTGCATGAGCACACACAGAAAGGACATTTCGGACTGCGGCAGGGTAGCAAAAAATTGCATGCTTCGAAAACTATGCCGTAGTTATGTGCGAAAGTTTAAATATTCTATCAAAAAGGCACGACTTCAGAGGCGCATGCAAATGATTGGAAATTTTAAGAGTTCCTTTAATAGGTTCTTTTTGGTGCACGAGAAGAGTTGGACGAACATTTCGAATGTTAGAATAAAATCAAAGTACCTTTGTTACAATTTTGTACGCAAGGAAATTTTCAAAGATAACGAAACAAATAAATATAGGCACGTATAATTCTTGAACAATGTTAAATTATTTCGATTATTTCGATCATGAGTTATATTTGGCTCCTGTGACCATTAACGGGTTGAAACTTAGGAATCATGAATATTCCCGAAACCTTTCCTCAAATTTCTGTTTAAATAACCAAATCTCCAATACCTTCCGAGCTTAATGCGTGATTTTCCGCTATATTAAAGCAGTTGTGATTAACAAAGTGCCTTTCGAACAGCTCCAGAAATAAGAAAATGCAACGAGCGCAGAAAAGAAAACTGCTGGAATCGAGCAGCATCAGTTTAAGTGGTCTCATTCGAAAACTCCCTATAGAAGGTGGTTTTAGTTTATAAAGATTTGGCATGCTGCTGAATCTGATATGCAGTTCTACTTTCTACTATAAGTCAAACTATCATAAAGCGCCCAAAGATCTCAAAAGTCGCTGGATACCAGCACATTATTTCACTCCAACTAATAAAGTTATAATATTCAGCCTATAATGCGGCATGCCGTAAACAAATCAAACAATCGACCCTACACTCAAATTTGGTCTGCTTGAAAGACACATCAACCAAGCAAGGAAGCATACAAAACACGCTGGCAAGCGTAGGTATGAGGGAAAGACAGCTCCAAATGGCCGACGAGAACTAAACCAATAAAAGTCAAATCAAAACACTCTGGGGCTCAAGTTACCACCGCAAACACGAGCGTTTATGAAGCTAACAAATTTGTGGAAGTGATAAAATGAGGGAAAATATTGCCCATAAACAAAATCAACAACGTCAACAACCATAACAACAACAACAAGCATTAAAGGCCTCGCATAAAAAGGGGTAAGTAAATTGACAATGGTCGGCAGAAAATTGTGCCTGAAGTCTGTGCGGTTAATGTGTTGAAATGGTTCATATATATATATACACACACACACCTATACATATATGTATGTATGTATATATTACAATTTGGGTTTGTCGATTGTAATGACTTAATTTAATGCGAGCTTTAAGAATTGCTCAAAAATACGCAACACTTTAAGTATAATTTCTACTGACAATTTTGAGGTTCGATTACACATTAAGGAATTCAATATCTCAGCATTATGAGCTTTTGTTTGGTTGTCTTTAAGCACTGCAAAATCTGAAAAGGAAATGCTAATAAATTTGCATTTCACATTCAAATTCGTTGCATACGCCTTTCTGAAATATTTCAACGTTGAGGTGTGGCTTGTTGCAAACTAACAGAGGGAGGCGCAAACAACAACAATAAGCCCAAAAACATGTCCTTGTGCCACCGTAACTCAATGACCACACCCTCACGCCATGCCACCGGCACAAGTTTTGTTTATTTTGAAAATAAATAAAATCCCAGAAGCTGGCTGCTCCATTGGCAAAACAAACTTTGTAAAAGAGCAGCATTTATTTGCTGCCACAACTGAGTCGAAACGAAAATGTGGCATGCAGTTAAACATTTCGTAATCAGGACGCATGCAAAGTGTCGAATTGAGTTAAGTCAAATATTTTCGAAAGTTCGAAAAAAGTTCTGAGTTGTGGCGGGTTAAGCTTATCACTGGTAATGCTCTCCTCTAGCACAGCCGAAAACTTTTGCCAATTAGAAGGTTAAACTAGAATTACTTGCTAAAATTTCTTAAAATAAATGGCAGCCAAAGTGGAGGAGTTGCTAGGAAATAAAATTATTACTAATTTTTGAAATTAAATAATCTTTTGTAGGCATTTATTTCGTTTTATAATAAAACATCTTCTAAGAACTATTACTTTAATAGCTTGAAATTTATTTCATATCAGAAATGTTTTTCAATTTTTCTTAGAGGGTTTTTTACTTTTAATGTGGTGTTTAATTGTTCTTATTTCGGCAAGGCCTTTTGCATTTGCTAGTAACAGAGAATTTATAAAGATTTGCATTCAACCTCATGGAAGAGGAAGAGATTACAGCACCATTCTGGCGAAGTCGCAAAAGTCACGATTAAATTTGTTGAATGAAAAATGTTCACACAGATATTTCCTTGTGTGAATTGGGATTCCGCATGATAAACACTTTATTGCTTTTTTAATAAACTCGTAGATAGCTAGCAGAATCGAAGCCTGAGAAAAAATTACATACTTCATTAGCGGACATTGAAATCCGAACACTTTTCTAGCGTTAAATAATTTTGCCTTAGGTAAGGATATGAAAAGATAAAAAGGAAAAATTTAGATATAATTTCAATGTCCGCCTCCGTTTGGTGGTTTTCACTTCTTAAAATATTTCCAAATTTCTGAGGCTTTGTTCCTACCAAAAGTTTTGCAGTTCCTCTGCGAAAATCTGCATATGTATTAAATTTTTCCACTTTAAAATGCACCTCCAATTCACTTTCAAGCATTGAAGATAATAGCTACATAAGTGTTGCTCCAAAAAAGGTATAAAAACTGCAGAACTTGCACAATGCCACTTCGCCAGCCTGACAATCCGCATTTCAAAAGCAGCATGCGTGGAAATATCTTAACAGCACAGAATCCCACGCGCGCACTCAAAAGCAAAAAAGGAAGCATGCCAAAAGGAAGACTTATGCATATTCAGGACTGCAGCTGTGATTTATGCAACTTCTTGGCCCACATTTTATGGCCAGCCATTGTGCTCTGCTCTGCAATGAGCCCGTAAGCAGACAGCTCTAGCATTTTCCTTTTCTGTGCTTTATATCAACATATTTTCGCAACAAAAGCGAAACGAAAAGTAGCGAAAATTGTGGGGAAAATCCCTGAGAAGAATGCGTGTTGAAGATTTCAAACTGAAAATCCTCTCATGGTAGCATTACAAGTGAGTGAAATGTGCGCATTGCACTGACATGACCTTCCTGCTTTTTGCTCGAAAAATGGAAATATTTTACTATAATATTTCAAAACTGTTTCAAATTTTTTGCTTTAGTTTCAACCTTTGATATTAAGCCATATATTTATAGGCACTTACACAATATATTCAAGGTCGCATTTCGACGCAAAATATCAGCGGCTTCATAATTTCAGATATTTCTAAATTTTGCCAAAATTAAAGCTGCTTATTACGATCTCACAGTCGATCAGACAAACAGACGGAGGCTTGTCGCCGGTCCGGTTCTGGTCGGTTTCTACGCTTTAAACTGGCTCAATGTCAAATTTAATTTAAGGCACTTGAAATTTTTGGCTGGAATTTTTTTTGCCTTTTTTTAGCTTTCAATTTCATTCGCGTTTATTGGAACGCCAGCAAGAATAACAGCCACACGATGCCTGCGGCCTGGGCATTTAACCATATTCGTGCCGTGTGCATTTTTCTCCTCTTGTTTGACTTTTTGCATGTGAATTTTTCATGCACTTCAGTTTCTGTACTTGTGCTGCTCGTTGCATGCCACAAATTGCAGACTTAACGACTCCAATTCGCAATTAGTTCTACGTCCTTTTTGGGAATACTGCTTCTTTAATATACAAATTTTAGCAATTCCATTTTATAGCAAGAATTTGTGCAAAAATAAAATACATTATGCTGAGCACGTAACTCCAGCGATAACTTACAAGCCTCCCAAAAGAATAGGACACAAGGCAGAAGGGACGTTAATTGCTTGCATAGTCTTCGAGCAATGTCAAGAGCAAATTAACAATATTGTGTATTAATTTCTTTGTTCAAGACTTTGCATAGTAATTTTAAAAAATTATTCATTTTCGCCTTGAAGAATATTGAAACGATTTTCAGAATGACAGTTTTGTTCGTTGCTGTTTCAATCCATATGCATATACTGTTATATATGCATGTATGTATATCAAACAAAAAAAAACATTTTTAGTTCGATATATTGTAGTAACTGAAATAAAAAATGTATCAATGAAAATTAGCAAACTTTCACAACAATACTATAGTTATCTACATCGAATTTCATTTTTTCCGTTTTTGAAGTCAATTTTACTATTCTGAAATCAAATTAAATGAACATAATGGGGTATATAAATTGGAACAATGGTGTGCTTGGAAACCGTAAAACGATTAGTATAAAGAGCATGCACTAATGTACTTTCTATACGCATTCTACTTGTAAATATTGAATGACTCTTGCCCGTAGCTTTGTCGGATCCCATCACCCCTCATCTTCGTATACCTCAGACGACTGAGACTGAGAGACATGCCATAACCACAAACCAGTGCTTTAAAAGGAGAAGAAGAAGAAACCACCCTTTTGCACCCTTCAATTTTAAGTTCGGATACACTCCCCAACGCAAGTGTCCTTTTTGTGGCCTTCACCAACTAATACCAAAATTGTTGCTGACAGCTGCCACAATTGATGGCTATTCACCTGCTGTAATTATTAGTTTGCTTGTTTCACTTTCAGTTTGCATTCTGCCAGCGACAAAAGCTTAAATTTAAGAAACATGAACCCGGCAATTTCGTAAAGTCTTCTCCAAGGGAATTACATGCCGCAGCAATCAGGACTAACCAGCAAAGCAGCAACCAGAGGCGTAGATTAAGGGTTAGCGCAAGTCTTTGTCGTTTTAATATTGCAGCTTAATTTGATTTTAGTCCGAGTGACGCAAAAAATTTTTATAATTATTTTCCTTTATATTTGGCTATATTTTTTAAATAGAAGCAAATGATAGAAGCAATAAAATATTGCCAGCCACGCCTCTGCCTTTTCAGCAAATGCATCATTTGCAAAGTTGTAAAAGGAATGCCCAAATTGACGGCTACGAAAGTAAAGCGAAAACTAAAAAATATCCTTTCTGCAACTTATATCAGGTAAAATGTAAAGTAAAGCGCTACGTTGATAGTTTGCCTGTTGCATAGCAGGTGCAAACTCTGTGAAAAGTGCATATAATCTTGCAGAAAGTAGTTTCAGTACAGCAAAAGTTTGCCCCTCAGGAAGTGACAAGGACGTGTATATAAACAGATGGAACGCTTAGCCAAGCAGAAAGCCAAGTTAACAGAGCTTAGCTTTTAACAACAAATGAACTCTCCAGGCGAACTAATTTCCTATCAGCTTGCTGAGAATAAAAATGTGTGCGATAGGCGGATAGAGCAGGTGTTGGAAACTTCACATTAAGTGATGCAATGCTGAGCAAGAAAGCAACAGGGAATATACAGAGCCAAGGTCCCAGTAATGGCATTAAAATATTTCAATAGTCTCGAGCTGTTAGAAATTAAAAAATTCATATATTTAACCAAAACCAGAAGGCACAAGCAGAGGCATAGAAAGTATCTTTTGAATTAAACAATTTTCATATTTTATTTTGAGACTTTTTATTTTTTGACAACTGAAATCATGTCATGTCATTAAACGTTCTAGGCCAAACTAATTGATGTATAGTTTTAGCTTAATGATCATTTATTATTTTTGTTTTTCATCTTACTTTCAAAGCATTCAATATTGATTGCTAGCACGAATTATTAATTAACTGTTAATTTGTGATATTTATGGCTACTAATATGAAGTTTATGCTACACGCAGTTACCACGTGACTCTAAGAAATTATGATAAACATGAATACAAATTTAAAACTCACTTTAAACATGTTTTATTTTTACAAACCCAGATATTGGGCAAATGCAGACGCTCTAAAAACGACACAAATTTCAGCAGATGCTATTTTTAGCTTATCTGCCTGGTTTCAAATAGAAGCTAGGCTGAATTCGCGCAACGATCACGTAATAGAGAAACCTTTTCAAATGTCGTGTGTAAACTTTATTAAGCATGTGTCAGTCAGAAGGCGGAAAGGAAAAAATGTATACTTATGAAAATAATGAACGTTAAATTCATAATTATTATACATACATAGAATGTCATCAAAGACATCAACATTAGAATTCTTTTCTAGCTTCAAAGTGCATATGTTTAGCACAAAACTCCTAACAATCAGACCATTTTGCAAGCGCTCAGCTGTCAGCATGTAGATATGCAATGTTCGACTGAATCAAGTTACTGGCTTTAAAGGCGAAGATCGTTTCTCTCATATTTCCATGCTGGCTCCACATACGAGCTCTGAGTATTAACGATATTGCAAGAGCGCACCTATCGAGCTTTCATTTTCTGCTACAAGCTCTCTTTTGCTCTTAATACACAGCAATCGATATGAATATAAAATACTCTCTCACGTTGAATAAAAACCTGAACTTTATGTTATCTGTAGGAACACGTGTAGTAGTTGCAGTGATGCCAATTTTTTGAATAAAAAAAAAACAACGCTTTTAAAAAAGATAAGCACAAACATCTTTTATGCATGTAAGCTTCTACAGAAACAGGGGTTCAACCAGCAAATAATTATGATGACTATCTGAAAGAGAAAGGAAGATACAGTTTTGCAAAACGAGAAGAAAAATTTCAGTAAACGAGAATCCTCATAGTATAATGATCCAATTCTTGTCTGTGTGCTGGTAAATTTTATTATTCCAAAAAATATGCCTACTCGAACACGTCTTTTTTACAAACATACAGTATCATTAACAAGATTATTCTTTTAAATTTCAATATTAAAGCTTGCTATTTTCAAACTTTTTTATGATATATACTAACTATGAACAAACGAGTGTATTTCTGCATCCTAATCAAATAGATCCTTGTTAGTATTGGCTACCACAGATTTCCAACCTTAACTTCCCCTTAACCTCAATTTTGTAAGGAGAAAAATTCAAATGGCTCATAATTTTAAAAGTGCAGCAATTCGCTTGACTATCGGAACAAAACATAACGAATTCCTTGCAAAAATTATGACATCAATTTGTTCAATACAATCGAAAACACTTTATCAACCATAGCAAAAATACCCCTGTATAGATGTATGCAGGATAACACTCACATCACCATTGTGAACCAGCTGCCGCAAGAGGGGAAATTGACCAATTCGACATATATGTGTACATGTATGCATACATGCGACGCTGTAGATGTGTAGTGAAGTGTAAATAAAGGCATAAAAATAACAGTACAATAATAATGAACCATAAGTTCGACGAGCATATAAAAAGGACATAAAGTAAGCAGGCTAAAATTAGGGCGAGATAAATTGTGAGAAAATATAATCCCGCGGCAGAAACAGTGAAAGCGTAACAACATTTGTGCGGCGCCTTTGAACGCCGGCGGAACAAGTGCTGCTGGAACCGCAGGCCTGTGATTTGGTTTAGCTCTGGTGAGAGAAGGCAACCGCTTCAAAAAAAGCAGTGATGGATTTGTATTAACAGTAGTAGTAGTAGCTGTTCATATAAGATAGCTTAGCTACCGACTAAATGCGAAAATTTCAATAAAGACAGCAAAATTGTGTTGACGTAAGGATTGTAAAATTAAAGAGGAAGGAACCAGGTTCAAATAGAAGCAGACTATACCTAGATTATGCTTATACAGAGTGCGCCAAGTAATTTCGGTGTCCCGAACGCCGAAATTTCGAGATGCCGATATCAAACAAAATTACAAACTTTTATTGAAATTATGGACGTGGTCAGGGTCGCCACCAAAAAAGTTTCTGTGCTGAATGTTAAATTAGTCAGTTAGTAAAATTGACATAAAATGTTGCTAACGCAAAAAAAGAGGAGTCAACTCGCAGGGGCATAGCCTTTAACTAAATTTATGAAGACATTTAATAAGTAACCTTTTGGGCACACAATTCTGAATAAAAAAATTGGTGGAGCTTAAGCAAATTATCACACATATAGTCACTTTTGTTCAAAATGGACGATGAAAGTCACATTGCTTTAGCATATCTTTAACTTTTGCTTCTTTTCTTTAAGAATAATGAGTTTTCTAGTGGTATTGTGTTCAGCACCTTGCCCCCATCCCACAATTTTTTTCATAATTATGATAGATTGGTAGAGCATTTTCCAAAAAAAAAATACTTACATTGCTTACTTAATTGCTGAGGTAATATTTTAAAAGTAATTGCAGCTCCATGGCTCTACCAGCGTACGCCAATGCTTCCATGTATTGTAATTGGAGTAAAACTAGAATTTGTTTGATGCTATAAGTAAGCAAATAATCTCGATGTAATTACTTTATATAAAAACCTAAGATCGCGGGATTGAAATTTTGTAAAAAAAAACCTTGTGAGACTGGCAGCCCTAATGCAAAGAAAAGCGCCTATGACCAAAGCCCAGTGTTTGCCTTTTTTCCCCCAAAAATTTGGAAATGTTGCTTTAGGCCCTACCCCCTGTAGTACGCCCTTTGGCCACGCAATGGTTGCAGATATGTAATAATGAAAGAGTACAGCAAAGTGATTAATTGTTTGTATTGCAGAAGCACAAGTGGCATTGACCCCTCCCCGCTGAAATAGTCAGAAAACAGCCCCAATTACCTACAGACCCCTCTCACTTTGTTTAGCCAATGGTGTTCGCTTCTGACAAGTATTTGACAGCCGTTACGCTGTTGTTTACACTAATTTATACAGATGGCGCTTGCTGCTATTAGTCCATTCCATCACGATTGCTCAAGTGCTTTCACGTTTGACTTTCTTTGGGGCTGCATTATTGACAGTTAGTGTCATTAATTTGGAATGAAGCTACTTTGTTGGCTTCAGCTTCATTCCGCCTTGATAATAATACATAACACAAACCTCTTCTTGCCAGTCTTCATGCACTTGCATAAATCAAATTGTTTTGATAGCCTGTTAGACGTTCGCATTTCTAAAATTATATCTCCTTGGTATGCAAATTCGCTTGACGAGCCTCTTACTCCACTACACAGCCACACAGCCGCTCTGCTTTCAGCAAACGCTTACATTCTTGATTTATTACGCATATTCCCGATTGCGTTCTTACATCGCAGCGTAATTGCTCTTTAATTGGGGTTTATTATGTCAATCAAGACTTCTTCGCCTCTGATTTGTGCGTGCCGGGCTGCGTCCGTTCGTCCGTCCGTCCGTCCGTCAGTACGCACATTTGATAAATTGTCACTTTGTAATGACTTCATTATTAATTGTTATTGGCTGTCACGTACGTAATTCATGTTTACGTAATTTATGCTAATTTAAAAATATTATTTTATATACCGCCCGAATATAAAAAATCAACAGCAAGTAGCATCTTCGCAGATATGATTTGAAAATATATCAAAATGAAATGGAAAGCAGTTAATGCAATATAATTATAATACATATAAGACAACACTTGAGCAAATTCGTGGTGACTATGACATGAAATTATGAAGAAGACTCTTGAGATATGTATATCTACATACCATTATTTCATATAAACTTTCTATGTTACTAGCTATATCTACAATTTATTATCCAGCTAAAATTGCTACGGCTACATACACGCATATGTAATTCAATTCTCTGCTGATATACGTTTCTTATGAGATCTTCAAATTGGAATGGAAATTATCGTAGGATACAGTTCTAGCGTAAACATACATCACATATCACATACATCCCTTCAGCGCTCTGGTATTATTACAATACGCATGGTTGCAATTGGAATCCATGGCTTGAAATTACGAAATTGTGTATTCAATTGAGAATAATGAGCGCCAAACGAATGCACAGATAAATACTTATACTACAAACAGCAAGCAATTGTTGTGCGCACACTTACAGATAGGCAAAATTGTTGGTAGCATGTGCTGATGAAGTCGTTTTCCCATTTTCCATGCCGCAAGTAAGTTCATTGCAAATGCAGAACTCAACAAACGCCAAGACAGTTCCCGTTTCCCGCTTCCTGCCCGAAATCCTTTTCCTTAACCTTGAAAATTTGCAATACCTGCTTGCCTACTCTAGCGAAGCTGCCTCCTCTTTCTGCCTCATTGAAATAATGCATTTTACATTTTCATTGTGGGAAACCAAAGGGAATTTTAAATGGGCTCAAAAGACAGGCAAGTTCTTCCTTCGACTTAATCGAAGGAGTATTACAAAGTAATCAGCTTTGTTGTGCCCTAATGGGGCATCTTTTCGCGCTCAACTGCGCCCAAATAATAGCATATAAAATTCCTGCTACATCTTAGAAAGACTACAACTGGCTGTGTGGGCTTCAGGATGTTTCCTGTGTTTGTTTGGCAGTGAAAGGATTTGTTTGACGCACCTTCTTTATCGCTTGTTTGTGTGCGTGAGAAGTGTATGGAAAGAAAGTATGTACTCATATACGCGTTTTGACATCACTTGGCAGTGGTGGCCTGATACGATTACAAAGTTGTTAGAGAATCTTAAAGAAACATTCCAGGCGAAATATGTACGCACACGCATTCAATTGGTATCCTTGTCAGGGAAAAACTGCTCATCTATAAGATATTGCAGCTAAGTTGTGTGCAAGTTTAAAGCGGAGGATTAAAAACTTTGGTGAATTTATAAGCAACCACACCTTCAAACTTTGAATACATATATGTATTATATACCGAGCTTATTTTTGATATGAATTCAAACAAGGAAATTAACATTCTTAGAAACCAATAACAATATGAAAGTGCAACCAATTTCATTAATACATAACTATTTTATTAAATTTATTTCTCAGAACTGAATATTTATATTTCTTCAGGAAATACTTATTAACTTAAAACAGTGAATCAAACTAAATAATTTTATGAATTTTTTAATACCCTGTGAATGGATGGGCCCCCTGCCTCGATTGTAACATAAACATTAATAAATTAAATATGCATAGATTAAATAATAATAATATAACTCATGTTACAGGGACAGACGGGCAAGGAAGGACCACCAATGTAATGAAAAATGATTAATTTCTAAGATATTGCATTACCAAACAATGTCAAAAAACATTTGAACAGAATTCACAAACAAAATAAACTTAATAACAAACTTAAACGTGATAAAAAAAATATTTAAAATTGTACAAGATGCACAATTTTAAATTTTGGTTCCTGTTGCGCTTGGCTTGGCGCTTGTTGATTGGCAAACCAATCAAATTTGGAGATTTTGCGCTTGGTTTTTAAGCGCATTCGTATGGTGAAAAAGTATTCGAAAATCTTCCTTCCATTAGTACTTTTCGATTAGTACTTTATTTGGCACACAAACCCCTTATTTCCGCATTCCCCAACCATATGCGTTTTCCTCTTTGTGGTCCTTTATCAATTTTGTTTTCGAGTTCTGTTATTGTGAATGCTACTACCTAGTCTGCGGCCCGAGCGGAAGCCGAAACCGAATTTGTTGCCGAATATTTCCATTTTGGTGGCATTCAGGGCATTATTATTGTATAGAGTTTTTATTAATAAATAAATAATTTTCTCCCAACAAACTACCTTTATTTCTAATTTGTGCCGAGAAATTCTAAGTGTGACTAGATGCTCAATTCACCACCACGTCACCTTAGTACAGCTCAATTCACCACCACGTCACCTTAGTACAGCTCAATTCAACTTCGCGCCATCTTAGTACAGCCCGTACACCGGAAATTAGTACCGGCCTCATCTTAGTTCCCAACCATGACCTAGTATGCGGCCTTCTTGCAATTTCTAGCAATATTTTTGAGCCGAACTAAAATGACAGTTCGAAAAATGAATATTTTTATAATATCATTCACAATCAAATTATTTCAGTAAAAGGAGTGAGTTCAGCGGGTTCAGATCTAATATATATATATAATATCAATCACAATTACCCATAAGTGTAAAAAAAATTCGAAGTATGTGTGGAAGTCAAACAAGTGTTATTTTTGATTATGCTTATTTTTAAAAGCCAAACGTTAGTATGAAGACAGAATTTAGCATATATATTTCATGTTTTTTATAGTGTGGAATATTTTGAAACCTGACTTTGTTGATTTCAAAACGTCACGAACAGCTGCTCAGTCTGCTCAGTCAGTCGACTGTGCTCTTGGATACGCCAACTTACAGAGAACGGCAAGAAAATGTTAAATCCCTGGAGTGAACAGCACGCCGGCACGAGCAAAATTATTATTAAGGCCTTTATAAACACGCTACTTTTTGTGCTAGATTATTTGCCAAGTAAGTTGTGGTTTTCAGTGCATTAATACCTTTGTATATAGTTTCCGACAAGACTGCAAGATACTTTTGGCTGGTATGCGCATCATTTTACACTACCGGACATGGGCAGTACGTTCTTACATGAAGGCATCGCGCTGTTACCTTGGGAGAGATTTAAGCCGCAGCCGATCTACATTGATATGCTTTATGATAGCTTATTGAAGGTGAGGTACAGCAAAAGTTTGTATAATTTACTAGCGTTTTCAACGCCATTTCCGGTATTTCAGTTCATTCCGAGCGCACACGCTATGCTGGGGCATATCTTCATTCGGCTCCACTGGAACAGCTGGATTGCGGAAATCCTACCCACATTTCCTTTGCATGTCCAGATACAAGTGCTGTCGCGCCTCTTTACCATATTCGTTAAGATCGCCTTCGAGCCCTACATACACATACACATCAATACGAGTAAAATACTGGAGGACGCGATTAACTATCCGTGGCAAATGCTAGAGTATGCAGAACTGGAGCGTCTGCTGACGTGGTTTGTGGGCACAGTGGACCCCTCAATCATACTAAAAATACCAACAGAGAGCAATTACGCCGATCGGGCTGTGCTGGAGTGAGTGCGCCTACCGCGTGAATCCATGCGTTGTGAGATTTCGTATGTTTTTCATTTTTCTGCAGCTTATATCAAACGATTCGAATACAACTCATTTTAGCTCCTTATACAAGAGGCGACTCTTCGATTGGTACTCTCTTGAAACAGGCGTTGACTTAAGGAAGGTCAGTTACAAAAATTCAATTCCACGCAAAGTTATGAACGACGGAGCATTGCACAGCATACCAAGAAGATAATAAGTCCAATTAACACATTTTCGTTTGTACTATATACCTATATTTACCATTGAAAAATGACATTTGGAATAAAAATTGCAATACAATTAACACATTTTCGTTTGTACTATATACCTATATTTACCATTGAAAAATGACATTTGGAATAAAAATTACAATACATAACTTATTCTAAGCAAGTTGTGATATTTTATGCACGAAGGTATTGACTAAATAAACTTTTGATGAGTATTATAATTAGTTGCTTGTTTAGTCATAATAGCACTACACTTTTCCGCTCAACGATGTCCCTACGGAGTAAATGGCTGCTTGGAATACGGACGCGTCCAGATGGAACCATATTGTAAAGGGTTCATTATTCTTCCGATTTTCAGAAAAGTGCGGCCTCTGCTTTTAGAATTGACGGTGTTAAGCTTTCGCCGATGGGGCCCATAATATCCATTACGAGGATAATCCGATGAGTAAATATTTGATGCGTTCGCGTGCGCAGGGATCAGATTGCTGCGAAAGCCATAATTTCAAGCGAAATTGCGTCGTAATACGCCATGAGTTTAGCGAATATGATTGCGAACTCTGCGAGGAAATGCAGGTACTTGCTTTTCGCCGTTGGAGTGTGGCATAGATAGGCGCGTGGTTAGGAAGTTAAAGGCGATGATAAAGGGTATGACGACAATGAAATTGTTCGACAGACTGGGGTGTCCGGCCTCGGCCGTCGTAATGTTCTTTCTCCCAGGCTACTGGGAGTTTCAGTTTCTAATTATAATTCCTCTTCCACGACTGCCACGACCGCCACTGCCACCACGATGAATACCACGACCGCCTCCACCATTACCATTACCACCATCCGATTTCTTCACAACGAGCTTTTTGTTTTTCACGGTGTGCTCCTTCTGCAATAAGATTTTGTCGACGGAGTCGTGGTCATCGAATTGGATGATGGCAAATCCACGAAATAATTTTACATACGCAATGTTGCCGAACACTTCGAAATGTTCGCGCAAACATTGCTCATCGTGGTCACACCGCAGGCTCCCGACGAATATCTTCCTTGATATCGAGTTACTTTCCCCGCGTGGTACAGCACGCCTGCTGTCGACTACAATGCCATTAATTGTATGAGGCCGAGCTTTTTGTGCTGCATCGACCATGCCAGATTTTGCGTACGTAACGAAGCCGAAGCCACGCAACTCTTCCGTCTGCTTGTTTTTTAGTACAACCGAATCCACAATATCTCCGTATTGTTGGAAGTGGTTTTTCAGGATGGCGGTGGTGGTTGCGTAACCCAGGCTTGCTACATATAGCTTCCGGATATTCTCCGGCTCCTCCGGCTGCGGCTCCTCTGGCTGCGGCTCCGCAATAACCTAAAAATTATTTGCATGATTTATTATTTTGCATGGCCGCAAATTTTACAAAATTTACTTACATTTACCAGTTCGAGATTAACTCCCCGTCGATTTCTTTTAGTACCACATTAAGCGTTGATGCCATTTTTTCCTGAAATTTATTGCTTGATAAAATAATTTGCGCAGCGATGCAGATGTTACAATGCCTTCTCTTCCTTTTTATTATTATGGTGGAGGAGGTCTCTTCGTTGGGTCTTTGATACATCCCCAGCGCTTGTTGCCACATCTTCTGGACGTTAACTTTTATATCGGGCTCAAGGCTTTTTCCGTTTTCGTCATTTTTTTATGTTTTTCTTCGTCCCTTACCGCATCTTTATTATCCTTTTCTTTTTGCTTTGCTATATGAAACGGAAAATGAAATTACTTTCAAGTTGTGTTGGGTATGCAGAAATAAACTTACTTTTAACTTGGTGGTTGTTGGCACACTCGGTCTCCTCATCCAAATATGTTATAGGCCTTCTCTTCCTTTTTATTATTATGGTAGAGGAGGTCTCTTCGTTGCGTCTTTGTTGCCACATCTTAACCGTTCTAAATAAAAATAAACAATGAAATTAAACTAATTTCAAAATCCCACACCCACCTACAATTCCTCAAGTGCAGTGTCACTTTGAAGTGCTGCCAAATACAAATGTAAAAAATTCATTGTCGAAGCCAACACTCAATGAAAATAGAACAAATAAAACGACCCGCCGCCGGAGGTCGACCCGCTCCTCGTCGTGCTGCAGCTGCAGCTCCTTCTCGCGGAGCCGCAGCTCCTGCAGGAGGTGCGGCGGCAGCCGTCGAGCTGGGCCCGGCCGTCTGCGGCTGCCGCGGCCCCGGCCCCGTTGTATCTCACCGATATTTATAACTCTGGCAGAGTAAAAACTGCCAGAGTTATTGAATGCGCCGCGGCCCCTGCCCTCGCGTTCTGGGTCCATGGTTTCTAATTACACCGAAAAAAATAAAATGTTATAAAATTGTTGGCGATTGTCGACGAATGCGTTTTTAATTGTATGTTACTTTTGTTTAATTATGCTTATTTATTGTTAATGCTGCAGCGGAATTAAGTAACAAAAGAGACTGAAAGGTATGAAGAAATTGAAAGGTATGCAAGAAATATAAGCTGCGGAAATATGATATGTGGAGAGGAGATGATAATAAAAGATTTATGAGCTGAAGGAGATGATTTTTGTGTTTCCTTAACAAAATTTAATGTTAGAATATTTTCTTATTTCTTTTATGAAATGCTGAATTTAAGATTTTTCTTACTTTTGATAATGTAGAAAATATTTCAATACCGAAAACAATTGGTTGGCTATTAATTCTATTTGCCTTGCCCGTCTGGTCTGTTACTACGTAGATACACTTACGACAAAGCACTTTTACTAACACTTGTTGCAGATACGAATTATTTAAAACTTTATTGAAGGACTATTATATGCTATAAGCTTCTAAAAAGACGTCCGCGACCGACGGTTAATATTGGCGAATGACGCCAAGCGGACAACTCAAAGCGTCCAAAATGGTGCGTGCGCAGTGTTGCATTTATATAGTAGGACAAACGATTGTAATAAAAGCAACCACATCAAAATACTGCCAGCAGGAGTCGCCGGTCTTGACAGTTTCACTTTCTTTTCCGCAGTCTTGCCACCGGTTTTTAGGGTTCCGTTCCCCTAAAAGGGAAAAAACGGGAACACTTATAAGGTCACTTTTGTTTTGGGAGTGTGTATATAAAACGACCATATTTTCATCGTAGAAACCTGAAATTTGGCACGATGTTAGGTCTTGATAACCTAAACACATTTTCACTATAAAAAGTTAAGAAATATTTTTAGAAATATTTTTTTATAATTTTTAAAGGTTTTCGGGTCGGACAAAAAAAAATAAAAATATTTTTAAATCGTATCGTGTGGGGTATCGTTAGAAAGGGCTATGTCCATAGATTATAAAATGTATTTTTTAAATTTTATGTAAACGGGTTAGAAAGATATAGTTAAAAATGTGAGAAAAACTGACCTGTCCCCACATGATCCCATTTTCCCATGCCATTTCTCAACCGAAAATTTTGATAAAATCAGGCTAACTATGTAGGTATTTGATCACGCATGACTGAATGGCTGCCCCTTTTTTCGAATTTTAAATTTTTAAATTTTTTTTTAATTTAAGATGACCCCCCTCAGAAAAAATTTGTTTTTGTTTATATCGAGTGGGGTATCATTAGAAAGGGCTACATTCATGGATTCCAAACGTATTTTTTATTTTATATTATCTAAACGGGTTAGAAAGATATAGTTAAAAAAACAGACCTGTCCCCACATGATCCCATTTTCCCACGCCATTTCTCAACCGAAAATTTTGATAAAATCAGACTTACTAGGTATTTGATCACGCATGACTGAATGGCTGCCCCTTTTTTTGAATTTTAAATTTTTTTATTTTTTTTTAATTTAAGATGACCCCCTCAGTAAAAAATTTTTGTTGTTTATACCGAGTGGGGTATCATTAGAAAGGGCTACGTCCATGGATTCCAAAGATTTTTTTTTTTAATTTTCTGTGAAGTGGTTTCGAAGATATAGCACAAAGTGTCGGAAAAATGATTACTGGAAAACTGCAGCTTTTTTCGATTTATTTGTTAATATAATTAATATAATCTTGCCGTATTTATAGAATTCGAAATGTGTAATCACCTAGATTTATATCTGATTTAGGCCCCTACAAATAATATTATATATATAGATCATTAAATCACATCAAATACATCAACTAATATTCCGGAGACAGACGGGCAAGGAGGAGCGCTGCTATTAAACTGAAAAGAACGAAAACCAAGAAAAGACCAGACGGGCAAGGAAAAGTACTCCTAATAAATTAAATATAATTAATTTCAGCAACAGCCAATCAGAGCACAACAGGGAAGAAGAAGCACTGCTGTATATAAGCAGCACAGAAGCATGCTTTCCTCTATTGCTTTGAGTCATTCGTTGCGAACGCACGTGCATTGGAGGTCTTACGGCCTTACCGTATAAATCACCGTGATCGAACGCAACGCGAACACGAAGCCAACGCCGGGATCAAAAAACGGCATTTTGTAAATCACGGCGTAATTGCGTTCGTTGTCTTACGGCATCACTTGAGCTGTCAAGTTCTTACGAAAAAGAGTTGTATTTTTCTTAATTTATCAGCCAAATACAAAACACACAAAATTTGCTGCATCCATTGCATACCTCCCATAGCCTAGTGGTTAGAACGTTCGACTAGCACGCGAGAAGTTGCGAGTTCAACCCTCAACCGCGATGCATTTCTTTTTTTTTTTGAGATTTCGATCCTCAACTGCAGTGCTAGTATTTTCTTTTTTTTTGTACTTTTTTCTTTAGTATTTGTCTTTAAGAAGTACTGCAATACTTATTATTTGCTTCTGCAGATTACCACAAATCAATTTTCACTCGAAATTACCAAAAATTTTGCGTTTAAAAAACTGAACGCGAGCACAAACCCAAGTGAACGATTTGACAGTTCAAGTGAGTGAATGCGCCGCGTTGCGTTTTACGCGGTACCGATTTTCATATGAAACTACGTAAGACAACGCGAGCAGTCACCGAGTGAGGTGATGCGTTTTACAAAATACCAAATTAGTGAACGCAGGGTGAAGTGAGGCGTTGGGATTTACAAAATAAGCACCTTACTTTTGAGAATTTTGACTATTTGTGTTCTAAAATTTATAAAAAGTTTCGATCTGATTTTCGTAGTTTCTTTTGGTTTGAGCAATTCAACTGAAAGCAAAATGTCTAACTACGTCAAAAATGTTGACCTATTTATGGCGTTGATGTCTTTTGGAGACTTAAAAAGTCATGAGCCCATATTCAGGAGTCTTCTTGATAATATTCATATGAAAATATCTCTCGAAGATATGTATGAAAATTATTGAGGTACATATTTCTTAAATCTCTGCTGTTTACAGAAAACAATCAAAACCAAGTAAATGAAAGACTGGCAAAGTGAAACTAAATTCTAACGATAAAAAGGGTATGGTACGGAACCCTCAGTGAGCGAGCCCGACTCGCACTTGACTGCTTTTTTATTTTTAAACCAAGCAAAAAAAATGCAAATGACTTTATTACTTGCACAATTTTTTGTCGTTTCGTTTTTTTTTTATGAAGTGGAACAGTGGAGCCATTCAGTTTTTATGATAGCTATTAAGCTACAATCATTTTATGGGATTATTGTCCAAAGCGACATCGGCAATTTAATTGTTTAAACAAATGAATGAACGAATCTTCCAAAGTAGAGCGAATGTACATCTGAAGGATATATATTGAAACTATATATATTCTAACTTAAGCTGGCATAAATTCGGTTGTTATTTTGAAGCAAATATTATGCATACATATAACTACGTCAGTTCCTTCGTCACTTTAAGAGTCGCTACGAACAGTCCACCAGATGAACATACAAATTGCTGAATTGCAGCTCTTGAAGCTATAAAATCTTCATCACTGCTTCAAAAGGCACACATGCTCTGCTGCAAATATGGCATAGTCGTCAAAAGGCAATAGCTTCCTTGCATTGTTGTCTGGGATTTGCGATATGCCCAAAGTTGGAATGCAGCGCCAAATAGAACAAAAGATTTTGACAGGCTTTGCTGACTAGCATCACAGAATAAGAAGCTCATGAAAGCTTTAGTATTTCAATGGCAGCTAATTTTTTAGTACTTCCCTTCACAAAATCCGGCGTACATCCATGATGTTATTTTTGGGGCTTTTATTTCTTTGGTCCTGAAGTAGCGCAAAGGAAAATGTTATACTATTAAAAGAGGGGTTTTCCATAGCACAAAGTTTATAGACGATATGTCTCAATTTATGTCAGGTTTGTTCAAAGGACCAGCATAAAGCTCAGAGGTGGGTAGGTTTTTTCCGGAGCCCTCCCAAAGTTAAAGGAAACAAACTTTACACACCAACGAATAACAATAGCCTCAAGTATTCCTCACAAATGGCAACCAATCTTGCAATGCAGTAGTATTTTGTTTCGGCGAGCAGTTCACCGATTTCCGATTCCGATGATGGCAGTGGTGTGTCACCGTCTCTTAGATAGTTGAGTATCGTATCAAAGTGCTTTTCCTAGTGTGTTTTTTGAACACCATAACAAACTGAGCTAAGTAAAAATTCAAATTTCAAAAAGCAAAGACGTCGCCTACTGTGTTTTTTGAACACCATAACAAACTGAGCCAAGTAAAAATTTTTATTAATAGCTCAGAGTAAAATTTGAAATAATCGATATATATAAAAATTGAAATAAACGATATATGAGCCGTTTATTTTGAAAGTGATATAAGTCCACTTTCTGTTATTGCGAGATATTTAAATGTTTACATTTCACTCTCAGTGTCACTAATATGAATAGCTAAAACTTCCATCTCCCAAATACAAGAATCTAAATTTTTTTTAACTTTAAATTGTTTACCAATAGAAAGATCATAATAAGTTTTATCTAAAAATGCCATTATCTACATTTTTGTAAAAAATGGACTTATACCACTTTCAAAATCAAGGGCTCATATATAAAAATCGATTTATGTATGTATGTTCGGAGTTGCGTCCTAAACCACTTGATCGATCATAACTATAGATGTTCCAAGGATGGTCATAGGCGTGGCACTTTCCAATCAACCCAACATTTGGGTAGTACTTTATAACTGCACATCATACATCAATGAAACTGGGAACTTACTTACCAACGCACCTTCTTGCAACTACTGCTAATTTTCACCTTTAACCGTGCGCATTTTAACACAATTTTCGACATTTTGGTTTACATCTTCGAAACCAATTCACCTAAAAATATGAAAAAACATTTTTGGAATCCACGGACGTAGCCCCTTCTAACGATACCCCACAATATGTAAACAACAAAAGTTTTTCGCTAAGGAAATTTTTTACTATGGTAATCTTAAATAAAATTAAAAAAATAGAAAAACAAATAAATCGAAAAAAAGGTTTTCCAGTAATCTATGACTAAAGACCTACTAACTCTGATTTGATCAAAATTTTAGCTTAAGAAATGTAGAAAGGCAAGGGGGCTATGGTCATTTTTTCGACATTTTGTCCCATATCTTCGAAACCACTTCACTCTCTGACTGTTTAAAACTACTCCAATTTAAAAAATATTTATGTAATTTTGTAATTTATTTATGATTTTGTACAATTAAGGTTGAATCTTTTATAGTACATCGAAATTCATATATATTATTTAATTAGAGAGTTTGAATGTATAAATTTAAATGTTTAAAAAATATTGCAAATACAAAGTCCATTTTTTTTTTTAATAATTGAATTACAAATAAAAATGTCAATTCTTTAAAAACTTAAATACGTTTTCCAAATCAGTTAGGTATATAACTGCATGTGCTTTCGATTGCGTCCGCCCCTTGTACCTCTTCTGACTTCAAAATTCTATTGGAGTGTTATAATTTTAGGCACATTCTAGAAAATGTGCAGTATAAAAATACATTTCCATCAAATATGATGAAAGAAATGTAAAATATATACATTAATCTAAATTTAATTCAGCAAAAGAACAAAGTACATACTGAATTTGAAATAAAAACACATAAATTTATTGTGCATACTATTTTATTTATAAGGCACCTGCCGAACGCAGATGCTGCAAGGCCTTATTTGCGGTTTGGCGCTTTGCAATTTTTTTGTTCTCGGCCTCCGCGCTCTCTCGCACATGCAGTGCGCTGCACTCCACTACCCACCTCTTCCCGGCAGCGCGCGCCACGTACTCTGGCAGCGGCAACTGCCGGGACTGGCAGTGTTCGTTCAGCCAGCCGATTGGGTTGGCAACCTCAATCGGCTTGCAGCGGTCCAGCCGCCGCTGAACACTCGAGCGCGTGGTGCTCCCTCCGCTGCTGCTGGCGGCAGCGCCATCTACCGCCGATGCCTGAAAATGTAAAATAAAAAATCAAACTTACCAATTTGGCGGCCACTGGCTCGCCCAAATCCACCAGCATTTCCCCCCGGTTGGCAAGTACAACCGGTTTGTACCTATCCAGCCGCTGCTGGACGCTCGAGCGCGCGGCTGTGCTCCGAGCAGCTACCACCATCCCGTCATCTACCGCCGATATCTGAAAATGTGAAATAAAAATTAAAATAAAAAATCAAACATAACCTAATAAAACTTGCCAATTTGGCGGCCACTGGCTCGCCCAAATCCACCAGCAGTTCCGACGGAGGACCTTCAATCTGCAAAATATAATTGAAATGAGAAATTAAACCAAACCGCCCGTCCGTTGGCCTTACCAATTGCGGAAGCACCGCCTCCGCGCCGCCGCCAGTGTCTTCACACAACGCGATCCGCAATTCCTCCCACCACGGCTAGAAAATGAAAAAAAAACGTTATTAAATGCCCACCAACTATCAAATTTGTACTTACAACTGCTCTATGCGCATCCGCTTCCTCGTCAAAGTTGATCAAATCCTGCATGTCCATAATGGAGTAAAAAGAAGCTTTTGAATGCGGGAAGCGTTGAAACAGAGATATTTAATAATAGAGATACGCCAGACATGCTTGGAGCTTTTTCGCCACGCAGAAATTGCCAATTGTGGTCCAATAATACGTCACGTATTATACGTGTGAGCCTGCATGTATGCGTAAGCAAGAGCTTTAAGCGCTGATCCTGCATGTATGCGTAAGCAAGAGCTTTAAGCGCTGATCAGTCACCGCGTATCTTTTGTGAGCGGAATTAATCGTAACGGCAAAATTTGGGCCATTCAGTGAAAATCGTATCGCAGCTGTGGCTCTTTTGCACGTTTCTGTTTTGGTTATTGCTGCCGTGCTGCCATATAGTTTCGTGCACAAAGTAAGCACGCTGTTCATTTTGCTTTTGAGGTAAAATTTTACATTCTTTATAAAATCTATGACACAGAATTATCTAAATTTTTAGATATATTTATTGTGGTCTACTTTTAAGAATTAATTATAGCAATAATAATCCGGTTTTAGTTCTAAATTTAAATCGAAGAGCAGTGGCAGCACTGTTTTTAGTACAAAGCAATGTCATTCTCTCATCCTCTCTGAGCATCAGAGCAGACGTAAACGTGTGAGAAAAACCAATTTGGATTATAATTTCTGCGTTACGCGCCGATTAAATACGCAATGAGCGAACGCATGTATGAGCTCGGGTAGGGTAGGTTTTGTCTGCGCTCCGATTAAATACGATACGCGGTGACTGATCAGCGCTTTAGAACGGCAAGCCGAAAAGCAACGAGCGAAATGCTAACATTCGGTCAGAGAATGCCGCCGCGTAAGGTTGTGCGAATGCTATTGCCTGCCTTTATGCGTTGTTGTTGTTGTTATGAGACAGCAAAGAATCGTAACAGCGCCGCGGCTGCTGCGTAGAAATTTGTATTCTTTTTTGAATGGTACATATGTATGTATGTATGTATGAGCATTACATTTTCACACTTTTGCAGGTTCTTAGCTTGTAGCAAATTTGCTTTTCATATGACAATTTTTTCTTTGTTTTTTGAGGATTTACTATTTATTGCTTCTTTACACCTATCAACTTTTCTATCATTTTTCATTTGCTTATTTTCTAGATTTTGCAGATACATATAGATTTTTAAAGATCGCTCTAAAAATACATACGTATGTAGTATGTATATCAATTTATGTATGTATACAATTTTGCATACATCACTTTCAACCCCTATTTCTGCGTCTTCATTGTCGCTGTCTTCAAGAAGCACACGCAACGGCAGCATAATTTGAGCGTTTGTTTACATTTTTATACCCTACACCTATGGTAATAGGGTATAATAACTTTGTGCGAAAATTGTAACGCATTAAAGGAGTCGTCCTAGGTATAGACATAAGTATATAGAAATGATCAGAATCACTTTTTGTGTTGATTTCCGGTTGTCCGTCTGTCCGTCCGTCCGTCTGTCCGTCCATCCGTCCGTCTGTCCGTCCGTCCGTCTGTCTGTCTTGCTGTCCGTGCCCACAGGAGAGAAAGAAGGAGTTGTCCAATTTAGACTAAATTTGGCACACAGTCGCAGTGAACCTTCCACTACTTCAAGTTCCGAGATTATCAAAATCGGTCAAAGGACACGCCCACAACGGGCCAGTAAGTCCCACAACCCCGGAATTTTTACAGTAAAATTGCTTAAATTTGTTGAAATATTCATAAAAAGGAATGGTATTTGGTATTTAAGGTAAGGTGTAGGCGCTCTACGTGAAAAAATGGGCGTGGTCCGCCTACTATATAGACGGTAAGCGGAAAATCCTTATAACTTCCATATTATATACACCAGTCTGTCCATATTTGGTCACTTCATTGCCACACACATTGGTCAAACTTAAAATTCATTTAAATCTCCCATAATTCTTCTAAATAATGATCCTAATTTATGTCAACGTCAAAAAAGTCAATTTCCCACATTTCTTCTGAAGATATGTTCTTTATTTTGCTAAGCTGGCATAATTTAAATTTCAAACTTAGTATGAGCAAAAATTTTTTCAAGTGCTTCTCATTCCACAGCTGCACACTTTTTTGCTCGAAATCATGCGCAAGACAACAACAAAGTCTGCGTTGAAGATAACTGTCGCAAAAGTGTACCAACAAAGCTGAAGAAAGTGTTGTTGCTTTGCGCTCGGGCAGTGGCAGACGAAACGAAAAAAAACAAAGTTGTTTGTGTTTTTAGTGCGAAGAGCTGTGTCTGTGTAAAGAAATCTCGGCCTATACCCAAGAGTTTTTACAAAAACAAATGAGCACCGAGAGTATAGGGCCTGCCCATCACTGCTTTAGAATAATACCGGGGAACATAGCGTCTTTGGAAGAACATCTTGAATTTTAAAATATGTGTAATTTTCAGTGTATGACTATAAAAAGAGGAAGAAGGATTTCACTTAACAAAAAACGGGGAAAAAGTCGCGCAAAGATCGAAAAAGTTGCAAAATTATACTAGTTTGAAAAAGTCGAACAAGGTAGGATTGCCGCGGGCGGAATCGTCTTCCCACAAAGGAAAATTGGATAAGGCGTTGCGGTCATATTTACATATGTTTTTATTTGAGCTCGGTCTGTCGAAGGTACATCAAGATGTTATAATTATGTATATTTTAATGCATTCATTCAATGAATCAAATTTGGAGATTTTGCGCTTGGTTTTTAAGCACATGTAACAACCTAAATGTAAAAATTTGTACTAATAACGCAAATGGTTTTACAATTAATAAGGAAAATAGTATGGGGAACAGTTTCTTAACGAAAAAGTGCAACCGTTCAGCAATGGCCGCCGCTTATTGTGAATGCGAGTACCTAGTATGCGGCCCAAGCCGAAGCCGAATTTTTCGCCGAATATTTCCATTTTGGTGGCATTCAGGGCATTATTATTGTATAGGGTTAATATTTATTAATAATAATTAATTTTTTCCCAACATAACTACCTTTATTTCTAATTTGTGCCGAGAAATTCTAAGTTTGACTCCATCTTAGTACAATTCAACGCCGCACCATCTTAGTACAATTCAACGCCGCGCCATTTTAGTACAGCTCAATTCAACGCCGCGCCATCTTAGTACAATTCAACGCCGCGCCATCTTAGTACAGCCCGTACACCCAATCTTGGACTCAGGACGCGAACCGCGAACCGGTACACGAACCACCTTTTAATCTTTTATGAAATACATATATATAAATGAAATACTTATATGAAATATTATATAAAATAATTTAATTAAAATATTATTAAATTTGTAACAAAGTTTTCAATAAATTTGTACTTGAATTTATGTGAAATTTGATTTTCTAGAATATGCTTAAAATAATAACACTTCAATAATAAATTGTTGGTGCTGCTGGTGTCAGAAATGGCACAGGGGGCGGTCGAAACATGGAGTTATATACCTAACTGTTCTGGAGAACGTACTGCAGAATTATGGCCGCATTATTTGTTCTATTTTCAATTATGGTGTCCATGATGATGTCGAGTATAGTTAGCAGGGGCACATAATGAGTACAGTTAGCAATGTTATCAACCTAGTATGCTGCCACTTGCAATTTCAAGCAATATTTTTGAGCCGAACTAAAATGGCAGTTCAAAAAATGAAAAGTTTTATAATATCATTCACAATCAAAAAATGTGCAAATGCAATTCAAAATTGTGTGATTCTGATTAGTAAAGTCTTTTGATGCTGGTAAATTCCAGTAAACCGTGTTAATATCGAAAAAATAGTTTTATAATAGTTAGAATCAGTCAGTCGACGAACGTCATTGCACGCTTTTAAAAAAGTAGAAAAACTTCAAAAAGGCCCGCTAAATTGTAAATAAAAATTTTCTTGTTGAGTAAAATTTACTAATCGTAGGAAAAGTTTGAATAAGTGATTATGTCGGGTTTCTCATTCGGAGCGCCGCCAGCGGGACAGGCTACGGCAAACTTCAGTTTTGCGCCGAAAACAGCAGCAATGGCAGCGACACCGGCATTTGGAGCCCAAGCCGCAACCCCATCATTTGGAGCACAAGCAGCAACTTCGGCCTTTGCAACTCCAGCTGCCGCGCCAACGTTTGGAACACCGTCTGGACCAGCACCAGCTTTTGGTACAAATCTCGGAACAGCAGCGGCGCCAAATTTTAGTTTTGGTGGCACTACTGCGCCGGCGTCAGCTGCCCCGACAGCAGCAGCTCCTACTTTGTCGTTCGGTGGAATCGGCGGTGCTAGCGCGTTAGCGCCAGCAACTACAGCTGCACCTACGCTCGGCATGGGCGGCGGCGGTATTTCCTTTGGCAAACCACCAGCAACTACTTCTGCCAGTTTGAATTTTGGCACAACGACCACCTCAACCAGTTCCTTTTCATTGGGAGGTGGGTTATTCGGAAAACCAGCCACCTCAACTGCGCCGGCCACAGCGCCCACACCATTTGTGGGCCTGGGAGGAGTAGACGTCAGTTCGACACAACCCAAGGCAGGTGATTACAAGCAAGACAGTGTGAAGGTAAGAGCAGTTGTATGAATGTATGCTTTACCACCTTTTTGTATTGCCTGTTACCCTCCACTCAATAGGTGAAAGAGACTCAAGTGCCCGACGAAATAGCCAAAACTGTGGATGCGCTCAAAATGTACATTAAATCACAAAAAACCATAGCATCGGACATTGGACGCACCTCCACCTCGAAGCTATCGAATGTGTCCGGTGAAATTTTGAATCTACAGTGGTCACTGCAGGATATATCCAATTCGGTGGAGGCAAATTACAATCAAATCAAACTTCTACGCAAGGAGACCTCCAAAACCATACAATCCGTGGAAATGGGACAACGCACACAGGATACACCGGCTGGCCTACAGTTCGAGAACAACACTCCTTTTCAATATTTCCAAACTCTGGTGGCCAAATATGAACAGGATCTAATCAACTTCAGGCAGCAGATTGCCCTAACCGAACGTCACATGCGTTCGCTAACAAATCCGCAAAATGTTGCACCCGACGATCTGAAACGCGGCTTCAAACAGATCAACGAGAGCTTTATCTCGCTGGCCGGACGCTTGCACGAGATACACCAGAAGGTGGAGGCGCAGAAGGAGCAATACCTTAATCTGCGCAAGTACCGGCTGCGCGACTCTACGAACGTCTTCGCCAAGTTGGACAATCCTGAAACGGTGGTGGATAGCTCGCGCATTACATCCGGCCCAACGCCGTTCTCGAACATATCAGCCCTCAGCAACTTTAGCAAGGCATTCGGCAATAGCGCAGCCGCTGGCACCAGTAGTGGCGCACAACCTGGCAAATAACTATGGCTGAGCATGAGAGCAAAGAGTAGACAGCTTTTCTAATAAGTTTTTGGAATAAACTTTTGTTAAACTCACTAAAGCTTAAAATATTTTGTAATTTAAAAATAAAGAATCTGTTGATAATCAAAATTGAAATGGAAAATATATCTACATATTTTTTTAAATGTATAATTCAGTTTCGCAAGGATTGATTGCAGTAGATAGGAACGAATGTTTTTCGACACTTCAGTACTTCAGAATGTGATCAATCTGAAGTAATTTTTATTTCAATAACGTAGCTAACGCTTAAAAAACCCTTTCGCAAAATTTCAATATCTCAATTATACAAATGTAACATTTAACATGCGCCCTTGCAAAACATAAGAAAAAATAAGGATAGGTAGGGTAACATTATAGTATGAGGGCAATACAGCGTGAGCGTGTTACTTTTTCATTTCTTCACAACTTGAATAACATCCTCATCGGCCATGATATGGCTTATACCCACGCGCTGTGGCGAGTATTTCGTGGATGTACCCCAGACAAGCGCGTACTTGAATTGCGCAGCCAAAGTGCGATGAATAGCGTGGCAAACATGCTCCACAGAAACGCCCTGAAATGATGAAAAACCATCGTAGTAATAATTAAATGCCATTGAAAAGAACATGAAATACACACCTTTCGCAAAATTAGCCCATCATCGAAATCTGGTGGCGCGCCCGGCTTCTTCGTGTAGACGCGAATAAGTTGCAAAGCATCCCATAAGGCCTCCAGAAGGTAGTCCAAGTTCAATTTCATATTACAGCTCACCACAATGGAATTTGGCTCACGCGCCAGTCGATTCACCTCTTCAATTGAGATCTGATCGATTTTATTGTAAACATACAAGCAAGGCAAGTAAACCCGATTCGCAGTCACTACGTCGATGAACTCATCCTCAGTGCAGTCTTCACGGAAGAGCACTTCCGCATTGAAAATCTTAAAAGAGTGCAAAATCGTTTGAACCATTTTCTCATTGCAACGCGACAACGAACAAGTTGAGTTAAAGCTGAGGCCGCCGCCTTTTTTCTGCTTGAAATAAATATTGGGCTTGCGCTTATTCAGCCGTATGCCGACCGATTCCAGCTCGCGCTCCAGCAGATCGCGATGCACATTCGGTTTGGTGGCATCCAACATCATGATTACCAGATCGGCAGTTCGCGCTACTGCAATAACTTGCCGACCACGTCCTTTGCCCTACGCAAAAAATATTAAAAAATAGGCACTTAGCACCAATAGAAACACATCACGCCCTCTCTCTATTTACCTGCGCGGCACCTTCGATAATACCCGGCAAATCAAGAAGCTGGATGTTCGCGCCCTTGTACTCGATCACACCGGGAATGCAGGTGAGAGTGGTGAACTCATAGTTGGCCGCTTCTGATTCAGTTTTCGTCAACGTGGAGAGCAGTGTGGACTTGCCCACAGATGGAAAACCGATCAGCGCCACTCGCGCATCGCCACTTTTTAGTACATCGAAACCATCGCCCTTTTCACCTTTCTTCGATGGTTCCAGCAGCTGCGAACGGTATTTCGCTAGTTTCGCCTTGAGCAGGCCCAAATGGTATTCAGTGGCTTTGTAGGAAAGAATCAGTGTCAAAATATAACCTATTTCAGCCGGAACACTCACCTTTGTTCTTCTGGGTGCGAGCAATTTCTTTCTCGATTTCCGAGATTTTCTCGAGTATGCCCATGATTGTCAGACTTTATGTGCTTATTTGTTACACATTTATTTCATTAAGGAAACTAAAAATTATCACGAACTGGAAATTAGAAATGCTGCCCAAAATGTTGTGTTCTTTTATTGTGAATGGGCATTTCTATTGTTGGCAGACACAAAGTGATATTCACAGTATTAAAATTGCTGTGGAAATAATAGGGGTATTCATTTAAACGCGCAAAAGCCTGACAAACGTGACAAACTTGACAAATTTATCACCTGATAAACGAACTGTCAACTTTTGTATGAAAGTTCATTTGCACAAATGTAATAAATTTTCCCGATGATTTCGCTGTGCAAACGATGTTTGTAAACTTACATGCTTATTTTGTAAATCCCAACGCCTCACTTCACCCTGCGATCACTAATTTGGTATTGTGTAAAACGTATCACCTCACTCAGTGACCGCTCGCGTTGGGTTACGTAGTTTCATATGAAAATCGGTATCGCATAAAACGCAACGCTGCGCATTCACTAACATGAACTGTCAAATCGTTCACTTGGGTTTGAGCTCGCGTTCAGTTTTTTAAACGCAAAATTTTTGGTAATTTCGAGTGAAAATTGATTTGTGGTAATCTGCAGAAGCAAATAATAAGTATTGTAATACTTTTTAAAGACAAATACTAAAGAAAAAAGTACAAAAAAAGGAAAAATTGCCGTTTTTGATCCCGGCGTTGGCTTCGTGTTCGCGTTGCGTTCGATCACATTTATACGGTAAGGCCGTTAGACAGCAACGAATCCAACCCTGCTTAGCTATGATCTATAACATTATGGTAAAAGTTTAGTATTGAACAATCAAAATTAACGCAAAATGGTTACAGTAATTTTTTCCAAACAGCTCCAACAACAATCTTTACTTTTTCACTGATTTTCGGCATTTTAGTTTTTTCTTTTTGACAGCCAAACACCATTTGCACAAACACTTTGCCAAGCGCGTTCATTTAACACACTTGATAAATTGATTAATTTGCGCAATGTTCAAACTTATACTCTTAAATGAATACCCTTAATATATTTGCGGCACTTCAATGTTAAATTAACAGAGTAACGGTAAAAATGACATTAAGCCGTACGCAACAGCGTTTTATTTAATAGTATGATATGATACTCCTAGCTCCGAAATTCGCTGACGATATCTTGGAATCGAAATAGAAAGCAATTGGGTAAAATCGGAATGTTTATTTACATAAAGATTTTCAGTTTTACATATTACATGTAGTCAGGAAAGATCATCTGTTATTATTATAAGCTTTATATTAACTTCACTTCAGGTACGTCGTCAAATCTAGTAATCAATTTTTCACCCACGTCCCGACTACTTAGAGATCTGAAACTTTGCATTCATGCGTAATCAAGCGCACAATACATGATTCAATCATAAAAATATTAAAATTATTATTTAAAACAAAGTTATTAGCGAAACTGCAATAGCCAATCAGAGCACAGACAGAAGAAGAAGCACGTAGGGACAGACGGGCCAGGAGCTGTTAATCGCATTTTATATAATCTTGCCGTATTTATAGAATACGAAATGTGTAATAACCTAGATTTTTACCTGATTTAGGCCCCTACAAATAATATTATATATATACTAGATCATTAAATCCCATCAAATACATCAACAAATATTCTTGGGACAGACGGGCAAGGAGCTGTTTAATCGCAATTTATGTATGTATATTTATATAATTTTTCCGTATTTATAGAGTACGAAATGTGTAATGACCTAGTTTTACGCCTAGGCCCCTACCTAGGCATCACAACCAATATTATATACATAGATATAACATTCAATCACATCAAATACATGAACAAATGTTCCGGGGACAGACGGGCAAGGGGGAGCGCTGCTATTCAACCGAAAACAACAAAAACCAAGAAAAGGGCAGACGGGCAAGGAAAAGTACTTCTATCAAATTAAATAGAATTAGATTGAGCAACAGCCAATAACAGCACAGATAGGGAAGAAGAAGCACTGCTGTATATAAAGAGCAGCTGTAGCCAAAGCGGTCAAAACTGTACGAGCTGCCAAGCAGAGAGGTTGTCTAATTTTTTACTCTTCGTTGTTTCTTTCGGTTGAATTCTAACCTCAAAAAGGGTATTTCTGGTACGGAACACTTAAGCCGCCTCGTTCACATTCGACTTACCTCGCTTTGCTTGACAGTTCGAGATTCAACAACAAAGCGTGAAAAGTAGAAGGTTTGCTACAATGAACGCTTTAACTTTGGATTTTACTGATATAATTGCAGTAGCAGTAGTTATGCTACTAATGTTTGAAATTCGCGAGTGTCTTAATTGAAAACGCAAACGCACGAGAAAATGAAATTAACTGCAAGCGCACGAGAAAATGAAAAATATCACAAAATTTCAACAACTGATTGTCAAAGCGCAAAAAAGTTGAGAGTTGCCCAACATTTTGCTTCGCATTGCTTCGCTTCGCTTTCCTCACGTTCTATTTAGCAAGTCTCATATAAAAGCATGTATTGAACTTATCTGTCAAAGCGAAATTCTGAAGTAAAGTGAAGCAAAAGTCGAATGTGAACGAGGCTTTAGGGCGCGAGCCCGACTCGCACTTGACTGCTTTTTTTTGTTTCTATGAGCGACTTTTTCCCATGGCGTTAGGACTCCTGCTCTCATTAATCCCTGCGCGGTTAAATTAAAGAAACCTATAGGAATAACATGAAAAATTTAGTACTATTTTAGTTTGAAAATTACCGCAGTACCACCTACCTTCAGTACCTTATTGTGAATACCAATATAATTAGGGTTTTCACAGGGTCTCATATTTGTCGTATATGTTATTTGAAATAAGAATATACAACAGTCATAAAAATAAGTTTGCTTTTCTCATACAAAAATCAAATACGACAAATACAACACGGCAGCCTATGTATTTCAAAAGTCATATTCAATTTCATTGGAAATTTCCATGCATGGACCGAGCTCGTCGCGCCTTGCACGCAAAATAGCAACAACTCACCGCGCCAAAGCAACGGGAGTTTTGCGCATGGACCGAGCTCGCCGCGCCTTGCAAGCAAAACAACAAGTCATCGCGCCACAAATATGCCACGAATATTAGGGTCAATCACAGCCGTATTATTTGTTAAATTGAGGATATGACGATAGGAGACACTATGAATACCCTAAATATTGTGTACTGCTCTGCAAGTTTTAAATTCTTTTTGCGAAAAATTTCAGAGCTCTAAAATTGAATTTATGGAAGACTAAAAAGTAGAAAATAAAATTATATAAAAAAAAACTTTTAAAAAAAAGCTTTAATTTATTTAATGTACTAAAAATTAGAAAATAAATTGTTTCCAAGTCATCTGTATCTTACTATTAATAAAAGCTTGTGCGCTCAATATCCATAATCAAAATATCTTTCATTACTAGAATCTATTTGCAAAAAAATTATTTAAATAAAATATTGTGGTAACTGGTTGACAAATATTGAACACATGAGCGCCCAAGCTTTTATTGATAGTAAGATACTGGAGACTTGGAAACAATTTATATTTCTAAAAATATTTCTTAACTTTTTATAGTGCAAAATTTCAGGTCTCTACGATGAAAAAAGGTCGTTTTATATACACACTCCCAAAACAAAAGGGTTCCCGTTTTTTCCCTTTAGGGGAACGGAACCCTAAAAACTGAAATATCGCCCGTTTTTCTTGTGTTGTTAATTACTGTCACACAGTAAGTGTTCAAAGACATACAAAATTGCAGAAATTAATTTCGGACGGAAATATGGAAAATGAAAATCAAAAAGTGTATATTGTTTTTTTTTTATTTATTATGCAAAACATTTTTTCTTGAAATTTTAGCCAATCAGCTTGCATGGTTAAAGCAAGATTAGAAGAACTGTAAAAATAAAATAATTAGAAGGATACAAAAACATTGTTGAATTTTTTATTTACCCTCATTGGGGATGCAGTATGGCATTAATGTTTGCCATCAGGTTCTCTCCCTGGGCGCGGCGTTCTTGCCAGAGCTGCCGCTCGTGCTCCAGCGCCACTAGGATCCTGGCATACGGCTGCTGCCCTCCCTCATAAAATGGGCGGAGCTCCTGCGGCTCGCGCTGGCTCTCTCTCTTCCGTCTTTCTAGATCGTTTGAACTAAACTAAACTTTAAATAAATAATAGATACTCATAGGTTTTTTTTTAAATTATCCGTACACTTTGAAAATAATAAGGTTTTTGATCGGAACTTCAGCGCGTTTTAAAATTAGCGAATTACACTTTTGCCACCTTTTATGCCAAGTAACTTACTTGAAGTAAGCCGAACTCAAATGAAACCGAAGGAAACTACCTAAGGAATATGCCATTAGATGGAGAAACGTACCGCATTCACGAGACTGTGTGACCATAACAATAACTTTAACATTATGCTGCAGTATCCCTATGATATGGAAACTAGGTACAAATGGCCGCCGGCCGCCATTATTAATTAATTATTTCTACTAGGGTAAAAAAGCCCGTCCTACGGACGGGGTTCCAAATCATAGAGAAGAATAAATATACGACAAAAAAAGTACTTCCAATTTTGAGATTCAATTTTTATGCAAAGGAATTAAATAAAAGTTTATTTCAATTTTATTAAATTGATTTTTATTAATTCAATTTATTTCATTAGGAAAATAACCAAGATTCACTTCGCATGCGGGAAAAACGTTCCGTTCTTCCTCTTGCCAATGAACTCGATTTTCCGGAAAGGAAAATGTCCGTGTGGATCCATCCAATCAACTCTTTTTTAGTTATTACTTTTAGTTTAAAAAGTAAAATTTAATTTTGGGATTTTCGCATTTTTCGTTACGTCATTTCATCTGCATTACGCAGCAACGACCAGACGGGCAAGGAAATGTGGAAATGAAATGGATTTTTAAACAGTTTTGTAAAATTTCCAATAGAGCAAAGCGGTTGCGAAAAAAACAAAACGTTGCGAAACTAACTCGCTGGTATTTTCTCTGCGCTGGCTGGCCATTTTTCCAAAACTCATTTTCCGTTTTCTTGATAATTGTCACTTTATTTTTGAAAGTTTGAAATAAAAATATTTCGAGCAAGTAGATATGGGGCACGGAGGTGACGCTTGCCTTTTTTTATGTATATGATACTCATACATAGCTCCGAATCAGCTCTTGATATCTTGGAATCGAAATAGAAAGCAATTGGGCAAAATGTTTGGGAATGTTTATTTACATATAGATTTTCAGTTTTACATATTACATGTAGTCAGGAAAGATAGTATAAAATTCATTCATCAAAATCCAAATGAAGTATATCCATATGTAGCATACATATATAATTTGGAAAATGATTACAACTAAATTGTACAATTATAATTAATTATTGGCAAACGAAGATTGTTTTGTGCACTGAATTAAAATTGAGACAAAGTACAATACATAAATAATGCTGCGGCTAAACACCAGACGATGCCAGAAAAACGCGCTCTAACCGCCATAGAAGCCGTTCTCGTCATTGCCCATGAACTCCGTCCAACGCTGCGTCTGTATATCATCCAGCTCTGAGCACACTTCGCCCTTTTGTAGTGAACGGCACGTGCAGGAAATTCCGATGCGTGTAACCACCAGCTGAGACTCATATTTGGGAGCATCAGGAACTATGTTGACTAAGCGATCGCTGAGGCACTGCTTCAGAAATTGTTTGCGCAGCACGCGTAGATTGTCCATTGTGTAGGCTGGGGAAGAGAACATCAACATTTCTTAATTGATTATATCTTTGAAAAATTGCGTTCATGTGTCAATTTAACACTAGCCAACCATTTACACTTTCCTACAGATGATATAATTTATGGGTTTCTTCAAGGTTTCTTGTAAAGTAATTTTTATGATAATACCAATGTTCTTATTGCTAGTCTTATTAACTAGTTCTCCCCACTTACTTCTGTAGGCGCTGATTTTCTCCTCCACACAATTGAGATCCTGCGGTAAAAAGAGCGGTGGATAGGTTTCCGATTCGCGCACGTTTAACACAAATGCAAAATCCAATGAGGATCTTGTGCTATTAAGGGATTTCAACAGCACACCCGTGGAGGATATGGACGCCAAAAACCATTCCTCGGCATCGCTTGCGGCGGTCGTAGCTGGATTGGAGGCCTCTGCCGTCAGAGTGTCTGGCGTAATGGTATCCTCCGTCTCACGTCTTTGCCGCTGCTTGCGTTTGCGTCTCCGCTCGCCATTCTCTTGATTGGCGGTGTAGTCCTTGATGGCATCGCGTTCCTCTTTCTCCCGCTCCAGATCCCACAAGCTGAGCGGTTCTTCTCTGCCCAACTGATTTTGCAGCACGCGACCAGCTGGAAGACTCTGAGTTTCGTTTATCTCGTCCTCTAGTGAGGCTACATCGCTGCGCACATCTCGATTGCCGGGATATTTGGTGCGCAATCGTATGGGATGTTCGTTCTGAGCTACTAACTGCGGCACCTCGTTGTCGTTGTAAAGTACATCGTATTCCTCTGGTATGCGAGCTGCAGGCTCAGCTTCGTAGTCCTTAGGCTGTAGGCAGAAACCAAATTTAAGTGAATTGCTTTTTGAAGATGCAACGAGAAGACTCACAAAATCTCGCAGTTGCGAGTTGCCGCTGTAGGAAGCGCCACTGAAGTAGGGGAAAATGCTCTGCTTGGGTTGTTCATAAGTATTCGCCGATGGTACTTCATTGTTCGGAAGTATTTCTTGCAGCAGTTCTTGCTCCAGCATGGGATTGCGCAGCGTACTCTGCGGCAGATGATGTTTGGGCTTCTCCAGCTTTGGCACAATCGCTCCGGCGGCCACTTTCTTCAGCAATTGCTCACGATTGGCCAGCAGTTTCTTTAGCATTTTCGGATGCTTCAGGGGTGATTTGGAATTTTGTTTGGCCTGTTGCGAGAACTGTGTGCGATTCAAGTGCACCTCAAGGTCATCTATAAGGACGATTACCAAGTACCATTAGAATTAACTTTGCTTATAGATTGCAAAATGTCTGACCTGTGCTGAAAATCACCGCTCCTGGAGGCTTCACGTGCCGCGTAATGGCATAGAGCTTGACCACAGTGGATGTATTATAGCGCAGCCGGCAGGTATCGGCACGCGCCTGTAGTATAATGTCGCTATCTACAAGAGAGTGTGCCTTCAAAATGGCGCCGAAATCATTTCATATGGCAGATCCATACCTGGTATGAAGTCGTAGGCATCTCTGGCATCATATTTTTCGCGACACTGCATTTGCCAGTGCAGAAAGAAGTCGCCACCGAAAGTCTGCGATATGGAGACACCCGCAAGCAAACTGTTCGAGCCACCCGAATCTGTCATCATGCTGTCCAAAAGCGGCTTGCCCGTCTTGCCATCCAGCACCGTAGTTTGCGAGTAGTAGTACACGGGAAAGCCCGGGCCAGTATTGTATTTGATCATGAAGTCCGGCACATCGTCGTGATTGAAGTGTCCCGGCACTATGGCGCTCACGCTCTCGCTGGCTGGGAAGCTGAAATTCCACAACATGCTGAAATTGCGGCCATCGAAGGCATACACAGTCGAGTTGAAGGAAGACACTACCACATCGGCAATCTGATCACCGGTAATATCCGTTATGACTGCCGGCACCATTAGGCCGGAGTGATTGCTTTGGAAGAGTGGCGTGAACTCCTTCTCGCTAGTGAATTGCATCAGCGAGAGCAAGCGAATGCTGTAGATGCCACCAGGCGTGTTCTGGCCACCGGTTATAATGAGCAGCAACTCCGTGCCATCTGCTTTGGTCATAAGCTGCAGCGGCACGAACACCTCCTCCTTGAAGGGCGTCGGTATGCTGCGTATTATTTTGCCCGTTTTGCCAGAAATAACCTTAATGTGGCCCGCTTTCGATTCCTCCCGTTCCTCTAGGTGTGCTGCTAGTATCTCAGGTATCTCGTCGCCATCCAGGTCGCGCACAATGTTGATAGTGTACAGGTCCATAACAATGGGCGAGTTAGTCTCAACTTCGATCTCACGAAACTCCCAAATATTATTGCCGTTGCGACCGTTAATGGCGAAAATCATCTTAAGCAGTGAGAGTGACAAAGAGAGAGAATGAGAAAAATCTCTCATGAGTGGACTATAACTGAGATTAGTTTGTATGGAAAGTAGGGGTAGGGACCTAGAAGATTAAGGCATCGCGGCCTGTGATATGCTTCAAACTTACTCCCAAACGTCCAGCGGCCACACAATCCGGATAGCCATCCCGGTCTATGTCCAAAGAGCACAGCAGCGAGAACACGTTCGCCACGCTCCAAGTCTGCCAAAGCAGTTCACCGTTGACGCCATTAAGCGCAATGACGCCGCCTTCACACGGCACCTCATCGCCCTGCTGTGGGGATTTGCACTTGGGCAAAGCAAAGCCCTCATACTGAATATTGTCATCTATGGGACGAAAGCACAACAACAAACATAATATGCCCAGTGTATTTTTGCGAAACCAACTCTGCCAACTTACCTACACCAAAACCAAATATGATGTCCTTCACATCGTCCCCATTGAGATCGGCCTTCCGCACCGGGCTCTCGCTGTTCATGCGCGGAAAGGTGCGCGTCCACACCTTGTGCACATTAATCTGTGTGCAGGGCACAAATTCGCTGCTGCCGTATGACTGCTGCTCAACGCCAAAATTCAGTTCCGCCGGCGGGTCACGCTTCAGCCAGACCTTAATGCGCTGCAGAGGAATGGGGAACATGGTCAGCACGAGTGCGGCTAGACTAATCAAGGCAATCAGCACTGTGAGCGCCGCCAGTCCATAGCAAAAGGGTTCACAGCAGCGCCAGCAGCGGCGGTGCTTCTTCATAATCGGTGTGGAGGCGAGGGATTTGCCGTTTTTACGACGCGGCGCCATAAGCGGACGTTTCAGACCCTTCTCCTCGCTGCACTTTAAGTGGAAAGGTTGGGAAATTAATTGGTACCGTAATGCGCATTAGCTGCTCTGCTTTTACTTTAGCCGAACGTGCATCCTTGATGAAGACATCGTCGTCCACATCGTCGCTGATGTCCTCGTCGATGGAGTCGCGCACTGCGATGCGATTCGATGGCACATATGGTCGCATTTTGATCATTTTCGAGGCGTAGGTACTAAACTTTTCCCTACCGTATCGAATTGGCAGAAATGACCGCACAAGCGCCCGAAAGCAGACTACGATTAATTGCAGCTGCTATATTCACACGTCGCGACGGCACAATACGCACACATGCACACTTTTCTTTAATTTCGCTGTCTAATTTTGGGCTCATAAAACACTTGCTGCCAACGCAGTTCCAGCAGGCGACAGCAGCGCCTCCGTGCAATAGGTAAAAAATCAATATTTTTATCAGCGGCTGTTGCAGTGCAGTGTCACTTTGACAGCTGTGCATGGGTGAGTTGGGGTTGCGGCAGGCGCATGCTCCAAACCAAACCATCAGCCGTAGCAGCACCAACGCCAACAGCACAAGCACATGTTGCTTGCCGCTTTTGTTCTTGCCGCTGTTGTTATTGCTGCTTTGGTGCTGGCGCTCTAATGTAGCTCTCAGTTACATGCGTGCGCGATTTGTTTACCAACAATACATGTGGTCTGCTCCAATGAACCCACCACCAAACTGTTGCTTTCACCCGCGTGCCCAACTCAGGGGGTGCCACCCTTCCCAACGCCACCATTTTGTAAAATGGCGTATGTTCTGCTGCTGTATGTGCATTCATTCATTCGCTCTTTTCAGCTTCATTCTCCTTTTCTTCCGGGTTTCAAATTCAGAGTTCAATGTCCTTTTTCAGCTTTTCATGAATGAACTGAACTTCGTTGCGCAAATATCCCGAAGTGGCAAGCTATAGAATTATGTGTGCACGTGTGTATGGTTACTTTTCTCATATCAGACATCCATTCATCACTTCCTCTTAATAGCAGGAATGTGGGTCAAATATGCTGGATCATGAGTTTAAATCAAGCACAGGCACGATTAATTGTGATGGATGCTGGTTGCTGTGATACTTATTCAAGCAAGTATGTATGTATATAGGAAGCGAGCGAGATCGAATATTGAAAATTTTTAAAGAGCTGTAGCTATTGAATATCTTTACCAATCATATAACTACATATTGCCAATTTTAATATTGTCGAACAAAGTTCTTATATTTTAATTTCGAAAAAATTACACCTGTTTGAAAAAGAGAACAAATAGCCTTCTACGTTTAAGTCAGGAGAGTGGGTAAAACCAAACTGTCTTTCATATGGTAGCGGCAAGGAAATGAAATGTTTTTCAATGCAGATTCTTGTAGTTGCTTTTATTTCTTTCTTTTTTTCTTCTTTCTTCAAAACGATTTTTTCTACAAAAAATTTCATCAAAGTTGTATCATAATGTCGGAATACCCATTTTGCTTAAAAAAAAACTATTAATTGGGGCTACAGCTGGCGAGCGAGGCTTAGGGTTAGCTTTCTCACATTAACTTGTGTGTGCTCGTACTATTTTAGCACAAGATAGTGGGACATACACATTTATACAGCCGTGTCCGAACGGGATTGAGAAGCTTTATTTTCAAGGCGGAGTTTAATCTCGAAGAATTGCGAATTAACTCGTGAGAGACAATGCCGCGTGCAAGGAAGAGGAAAGGATGCAGTGGATTGTATATTTTGAATAAAACAGAATACATATAGTATTATAGTACATGCAGTGAACACTAGTAAAGAAAGCTTAAACTTATTTCCATAAGTTTCTGAGTACTTAGTTTCTTTATGTGCTTCTGTAATCAGAGAAACTTATCTTTGGACAATACAGGGGCTAAATTATAAGGAACTAATACGTTAAACGAGGTATTACTGTATTCCCGAATTTAAATCTAAATATTGAGCGAATATGAATATTCGAATTTTACTCATGCCTACTATAATTAAAATATTTTTACCATTCCCTTACACAACTTTTTGTATAGATAAAAACTTGAATTATAAATAAGTCAACTTTTAAGATGCTTTCTCATTTCTTTACCCACATTGAAGTGCCCAATCATTTCAAAATATTCCGCTGTATAGATGCAACTACATAACTATTTCATTTGCTTGCTTTGACAAATTTTCTTTTCAATAATTTCAATAAACCTGCAAGTATTTTTGTATCTCAGCTCTGCTGCTGCACTATTGAAGCTTATAATAGCACAGCATGCACCACCCTATGCAACATCCTTGCCGAGGTTGTTATTGAATTATCTCTGATGCGATAATATCACACTTCAAACTTGTAAAACACGAAGGCAATGCGGATCCACTCTGCTCTGCTCTGCTCTGCTCTGGCGTCACTCTCCACTATGCCTTTTCATAAAACGTGACTGAAAGCGAAAATAGTTGAGGTTTTTACCTATTCAAAAGTGTTTAAGCGGAAGCTACACTTTTTATAAAAAAAAAAGGAAGGAAGAAAGGAAAAGCGAGAAAAAGTTATCTTAGCTGAAAGAGGAGAGGGGTGCCAAGATTGCTTGAGTGAGTGCTTCTCTTTTTGCAATTTCATATTTTTACATTTTTTGCTGCTTATTTAGAGGCGTGGTGTTTGAATAGATGGGGCTAAGAGCGGCACTTGTTGTCGTGTGAAAGGGTTTGACGCAGATGCTATAGTTTCCAGGCACAAGCAGCGGCAGCCTGAGCGGTAGATATCGAATGCGTAAGCTTACGCTTATGCGCAGGGAGAATTGGGGTGGGTGGCCGCATATCTCTTAGTATTCATTTAAATATTACGAAGCAAAAGTTTTTAAAAACTGCAACACTGCATTACAATTTTAGCAACATGCTAACACATCTATGCACATTTTTTGGTGTGTGTGTGTTAGCACGCCCAAAAGTATGCTGCTTTTAAATTTAATTGAATGCGAAAGTCAAAATGAAGGCCGAATTTAAGTGCTGCGCCAAATGGAATTGAATGTGTATATGTGTATTTGTATGTGCATGCCTAAAAGCGTGTTGCCCGTGCGCAAAGTGCTTCGGTTTATGTTAAAGTGTAATATTGTAAAAAAGGGACTTCAAGGACATGCGCTCGCAACGCTAAAAATTAAGCAAATCAAGCGTAAGCCCAGCAGCTACGATTTTTTATGTCCTGAAGTGCTGCTGTGAAAGTGTGTGCATCATTATCTCTCCCATTGGCACACTCACTGCGACATGCCTGCGCGAAAATGCACTCCCAGCGCATTGCTGTGACGTCAGTGACGCTTTGACACTTGAGCGGCTAATTTTAGTGCAAAAAAGCACTATTCTACAAACAGTTTCCAGCATATTCGACACGCTGCTGGTGGCGCCGCTGCCACACCCGCCCGGTATCTAGTGACCCACTGCCGTCGCAAGCCGTCGTCAGCTTCAGCGCATATTGAACTTTTTGCCGCAGCAGCTGTATTTTGTCTGTTCACACACAACTAAACCAACCTAAACAGGCCCACTTCACTGCACCACGCGCTCCTTCGCCTGCCCGTCAGGCGTCTTTGTTTTTCGATGGCGTCCTCTTGAGTCACGACGGCATAGAAATTGCGCTTAAGTTGCAACGCTAACGAGTAAATTGATTGGAAAATCACGATCCTTATAATTTTTTAGTTTTTTATAAAAATAGTGGTGCTGGCTTAGAAAAAGTGTGCAAACTTCGAAATTCTGCTCACAAGAAGAGCACATTTTACTTACAAAGTTGCCTTGAAGTCTCTCAGAATCATTGGCAGCTTTATAATATTTTTTTCAAACAACATCACAAATAAAAAAGTTAATTCATGTTTCCATGCAGATCGGATTCCAGGCGCGAAATGCGCAATTCAGAAATGTAAAACATCACATCTTTACTAATTTTATAAAATCACAACTGAGGCCTTTTAAATAGGTTATTATGCCCGCCTTCCGGGCTTCGCAATAATAAAGGATGCTGATTAGAGAATTGTTCATTCCCAATATTAGCACCCAGCAAACGACGTTCGATGCTCGAGTAGGAGTGAAAATTGCAGATGTTTCAGTATAAAAAGAAAAAACTAAATTTTCGTGTAGATCTTTAGAAAACCCTAACCAATTTGAAATTTCGATTTATAAAAGATTTCTCCAACTACATATTTACAGATCCTCATAGATGCGAAGCTTCAAGAGATACATATGAAGCAATTTCCTTTGCGGTCTGTACGCAATGTCCTGCGGTTGTAGAAATATCTTACATAGGTTATGAAATTTGGTCCTTGCTAGAAGATTATAATTCAGATTAGTTATATACATCTAATTTACAGTTAAAATTTACATATACAATAGGAATTTCATCGAAAATGTAAAATAAAAATGTTTATATTTCTTAAATATGCACCTTGACAAATAAGAGATGATAAACTTTAAATATTTTATGCTTAGGATGCTTGCTAAAGTTAGTTATGTATACATAAAAAACTTTACTTTAATTTACTTTCAAGGACTAATACTGAATACAGTACAAATACAGAACAGGACCCTCAAATACAGTACGTGCTGATGGTCACCGTGCGTATTTATGTGACTATCGCCTTTAAGACCTTATCAAGCTAAAATTGTACTTTAACAACTCTGAAATGCTTACAATTTATTGATTCTCAGTCATTACCAATTGCCAATGCCATGCAAAATTCCGTGCTAATTTTAAAATGTCGGCTTTTTTGTGCTTTTCATCTAGATCATGATTAACACCTAACAGCGATTATGCCATCATAAGCAGCACTACACAAGGCAATCGATAATTTATGCCTAAACATTCGTATCGAAGTGCTCGTAGTGCTGAATAGGAACACTGCCGCCTGGCATTGCCACCGTCAAAACAACCATGGCAGCCACAGCACAGCTGCAGCCGCAGCAGCAATCACAAGTGGCCATTCGCCATGCAGCCAACCAGCCAAACATGCATCCTTCCATCCTGCCAACCATTGTAATGACGACAGATGAACAGATGAGGCAATGTCAAGCAGCACAGGAAATTATGTTAAGTGGCCTGCCTGCCTGCCTCCCTGCCTAACTGACTGGCTGACGAGGGCCGACTCGATTCGACGGCATTTAAACTGTTATAAATTCCGCAAAATAAGAAATTTATAAATTTAAGCAAACGGTTTGCAGTGCGCCGCAGCGCTTCATGATCATTTTACGCTATAAGTTTTTTTCAATTTCTCAAGAGCTTGGCCCACTGCGCAGAATCCGGCTTTTGAAGTCCTGCCTGCAAAAGCCAAAGGGCTTAATGCAAAGCACTTTCGCTTTCTTGGCAGCAGCAGCCGCCGAGCGAGAAGTGCGTCAATTTTAGTTTCGAATAAAACTGCTGCTCAACAACATTTCACCAGCAGAGACAGCTGCCGAAGCAGCAGCAGCTGACAGTGGCAGAGCGCCTTCAATGCGGCACGGTTCAAATTCAAAATTCGCTCAAGTAACCGTCAGTTATCAGCGCATACTTAACGAATTAAGACGTTTTTGCGAAGCTGCGCGATGCCAGATTTATAAGTAAAAAGTTATAAATATGATAAACTGATGCAAAATTACTTTAAAAAAAAAATAAAATATATTTTAAAAGAATTTAAAAGAAATAATATTCGTGTTTAAAATATTTAACTCTGCTTCGCAAAAGGAAGGCATGTGTGTGTATGTCTCTTAGCAGTGTTACGTAATTCATGAAACTTAAACAACAAAAATCGTATAAGGAAAATTATGAAATATTCACAACGAATTATAAAAATACGAAAGAAAAACATTAGTCAAAAATAGTTGCAAAATTGTGTGTGAATTTTATTTGATTTTAATCTTTTACTGCATAAAATCGGTAAGTAGTAGGTCATATATTTTTTTATAAAAAAAATTTCTGTTCGCATTTTTAAAACTTTTTTAAACGTTTTAAACTTTCTATGGTTAGAAGATCTTTTATATTTTGTGAATGTTTTTACGTGTTAAAGGAACTAACAAATTTATTTAAAATGATGACGATACAAAATTTAATAAGAAAATTTGAACATGATTAAAAAGTATTTTTATTACCCGGTGAAAAATATCAATATAAACATATCGTTTTTTCGAAAAGTGGAGATAAACACATTAAAATTTTAATATTTGGTGCAATCAAAAAACTCAACAGTCAGTAAAAAATTTTTTTGTGAGATTTTGGAAAAAAAATTTCGTAAATTATTGACTGCCGAATTTCAAATTCCTCAAATTTTTTTTGGATCTCGCATACGAAACCAGCATCAGCCACCACGTCCGACTGTTGTCTTCCTGGGTACGCCCATGGACATTAGTACATATATGGAAAAAGAGAGACATATTTCTGAGCTTATATCCGGTTGTCCGTCTGTTTGAAACCACAGAAGAAGAAGAACGAGTTATCCGATTTGAAACGATTTTTTATAAAAAGTTACATTAAACTTTCTTCTAGTTCAAGTTCTAAGATAATCCAATTTCAAATATAGACACGCCCAAAGTCCACCTACAGACATACATACATACCTCCATTATTTAGAGGCTAGATGGACCAAGTTTTTTCAATTATGTATACAGAGGTATGCAGAAATGTACGAGAAAAAGTGCTCCGCAAGATCTTCAGCCCGAGAGGAAGATATTCTCAATTTGCTTTTTTGTTCAACTCTTTTATAATTGGGAAATTGAATACATCCACAATTAAAAGAGTACATGCACCACAAAATGAATATGTGGAGTAGCTACATAATCCAATTAGAATTCTTTTGTAGTTTGCTGCGCACGTGGGACAATTAGAAGAACAAGCAGCTCTAGGATAAATATTTACATTTGCCGAAAGTGACATTTATAACCATGACCTATCCCAACAGTATGACATAACCCCACTTACTCAGCTGTTCTGCGGAAAAAAACGAGCGAGACGCAAAAGCTCAATAATTAATTAAGAAATACAATTGTATAGTATTTAATATTAATATTACCAATTGCTCAGAAATCGAACTAACTAACTAACCGTGCATAGTATATATATAAATTAAGAGCTATGTATACAGTAAAATTGCGTAATATCGGCACTGCGCGAAAATGGTCGGACAAAAGCTACCCATATATCAACCCCACAAATGACTTGGTGTAGGGATTTATTCTGTCGGTAAAATCCTACTAATATATTTCAATTGTTTTAAAATACATTAATAGATAAGGTACATTCTGATTACGCGATAACCTTTGAATCGAACTATAGTTTAATGTTGATGTTAACAATGCATTTGATTCTTGATTCTTTAAAAAAAATTTTATAAGTAAAAATTTGTTCCCGCCAACGATTTACCTTAAAATAAATGAAATGACGTCAAAGCAGAAGGATTAGTGGAAAATAAGTAATCCAAGTCTACTGCATTATTTTTATGTGCCTCGGCTTGAGTGAGCTTTTGTCTAAAGCAAGAATGTATCTACATTACTTATTTGGCATTCATTATGCTAGAAATGAGACGTACATTTTATTCAAAGACAGGATGCTTGTCATTAAATTTGAGGTTACCAACTGACAATGTTATTTGTATCCTACACTCAGAAAATTTTTCATGCATATACAAGCTTTTGTATAACCAAACGTAGAATCCAAATATGATATAGATTTTTGGATGGCTTGGATTTTGGAAAGTTTAATGAAAAAAAATTGAATATTCGACTTTTTTAACATTTACTGCTCGAAACGTGAAACCTCCAAATTTTGTCATTACTCTGAAGGTATCAAATTTTTTGTGAAATCATTAGAAAATCAAAGTCATAAAAAATGCTCAGGCTTTATAAAATGCTGGTACTAGCTGCCAATTTTAGTGATTTTGTAGTGTTTGGAAATAGTTTTCTGATTGCCTGCTATGCATACCGCAAGAGCTTGTCTCTGCTCCCTCCACTCCATTTTTCCAAGCCTTTTTTCTCAGCTGTGTACTTTTTTTTACTAACTTAATCAAGAGCTACACTATCAGCAAAGTTTTCTTGCAGAGGTCCATGATTTTAATGTATCAAATAGAGGAAGATCCTTTTTACCTCTCATTTATGATCGAACAAAATATTAAAGCTTAAAATAAATATAATTTAAATAAAAAGTCGAATTTTTTGACTTTGTGGAAATTATGACTAAGAATATTATTGATTAAAGATGTTTCCCATCAAAGTATACTATAGGTCCTATTCCAGCTGTAATGAACAATCCAGACAGCTGCCGTGCAAATTTGGTCGCTTTCAGCCAATATGGCCAAGCGAACATGTTCATATCGCCATAGCAAAATTTTTTGGAATATATGCATTGTTTTTGTTTCACAGAATGTGCTATTGGATGAGGGTCAAAAGCATGCCGACATACGCGACACTGTCAAGGAAACATTGGAAAAGATATTGGGCTATGAGGACCTACTCTTGTCGGTTAAATTTCCAAGTAAAATTTCTCCTGCTCGTTGGTTATCTCTTTGAATCGTTGCAGAATTATGTCTTGTGTATGCGATTCCGTTGTGGCTTTCGTCTCATTGTTTCGAGGGCTTTTGTGGGAGTGTCCTTGTCTGACGACGTCGGCTCGTTATGCGCGTCAATGAGCCACATTTGCGGTATTTCCTCCGGCAAAAGCGCACGTGCACTTCTCTCGAGTGGCTTTAATTGTGAATTATGTCGCTATTGTGGCCGCTCGAGGAAGGAGAAGGTCTAGTGCAAGTATTCTCCTTGCGCTGATAAAGCCACGTCGATTCGCTTTCTTCTTCCTTTCTATACATACTTCTGTTCTACATTTAACGTTTGCTTTTTTCGATTCGGCGATGTGGGGTCATATTGAAAATTTACTATTTGTAGTATCATATTAAAATCCGCCGAGCCGCCAAGGCATTTCCCATTGACCGTGAAGCTCCTACATTTTAAGCATATGAGCACGTACTATTTTCCAACAAATTCCCATCCGCTTCAGTATTTTTAATGTCATTGCCAGTGACACTTTTCGAGTGTATTTGATGTGCTTTTTCGCGCTCTTGATGCCAATTTGAAGGATGGCGAAAATAATAACAAATTCATAAAGGAATCAACAATTTTTGATTACTTTTCAAAAATTTAAAAGAATTTTAGTTTTATTTTGAAATTCTGAAATTCGGTTATTTAGCTTGGCTATGAACTGTAACTGAACTAGAACAACAATTGTCGGCCGGATTGGAATAAGGTTCAATTGGGAAAATTTACGAAAGTAGATGCTAATGCTAAGAAAATGTAATGGGGTTTTGTGTGATAAAATAAAAGAAGTCATATTGAGTACACGATTCCTCCTTTTACTAATCTATAAATCTTTAAAAAAAAACAAGTGTTTTATATTGAAAAAGCGTTTTACTGAGCATTGGCTTATCCGAAAAATACTTTTTTTGTAATAAAAATTATAATAACTTTGAAAACTTTTATAAAGCAATATTTTAAGCGCGTTTGTTTTTTTACCGCTTAAACCAACACTAAATGCTAAGTGAAAATACTCTTTCTTATAAACTGTTCTTCATCTTCATCTTCAAATTTATATTTATATTGCAGTGATGGAATCCCAGCTCTTCCTGTTAGTTATATTTTTAATATGTTTGGAGAAATACGCAAACGCAGAATTTCAGTAAGTGCATTTGATAGCGAACCAAATCTCTGCACGCGCCATAAAACTACAACCTTATTTCCAACTTGTTCTTTTTTCTGAAACAGGCAAAGCTTAGCTATTACAGACATTCTACCAGAGGACATAAAGCGCTACGACAAGATGAGACCGCCGAAGAAAGAGGGCCAACCCACCATAGTGTACTTCCATGTGACGGTGATGGGACTAGATTCCATCGATGAGAACTCCATGACATACGTGGCAGATGTGTTCTTCGCACAAACCTGGAAGGATCATCGTCTACGCTTGCCCGAGAACATGACCACGGAGTATCGATTGCTCGAAGTGGACTGGCTGAAGAACATGTGGCGGCCGGATTCGTTTTTCAAAAACGCCAAATCGGTGACCTTTCAAACGATGACCATACCCAATCATTACATGTGGCTGTACAAGGACAAAACAATACTGTACATGGTCAAGTTGACGCTGAAGCTGTCTTGCATCATGAATTTCGCCATCTATCCGCACGACACTCAAGAGTGCAAACTACAAATGGAGAGCTGTAAGTGGGGACTGGTGGGGAAAGCATAGCATAGTTCGGCATCCTTTACTAACGCCTACATCTTCCACTTCTCCCACTTCTGCGCTGCCAGTGTCTCATACCACGGACGATATGATCTTCCAGTGGGATCCCACAACACCACTTGTTGTGGATGAGAACATCGAGCTGCCACAAGTGGCGCTGATACGCAACGAGACGGCGGACTGCACACAGGTCTATTCGACCGGCAACTTCACTTGTCTGGAAGTCGTCTTCACGCTCAAACGGCGTCTAGTCTACTACGTCTTCAACACCTATATACCCACCTGCATGATAGTCATCATGTCCTGGGTTTCCTTCTGGATCAAGCCGGAGGCGGCGCCGGCGCGTGTAACGCTCGGCGTTACCTCACTGCTCACACTCTCCACACAACATGCGAAGTCGCAGTCTTCATTGCCGCCTGTCTCCTATTTAAAGGTATCACTCCCAGCCGCGCAATTCATACCATTCAATTTATATTTATGTCGATCTTCCCCCGCAGGCGGTCGACGCTTTCATGTCGGTGTGCACCGTGTTCGTTTTCATGGCACTCATGGAGTACTGCCTCATCAATATCGTGCTCAGCGACACGCCCATACCGAAGCCAATCGCCTATCCGCCGAAGCCCGTGCCCGAACCGGCGAAGAAGGAACCAGATCCGCCGCCTGCGCCAGCGGCAGCTGCGAAACCCGCGCCAGACGAGAAAATCGAAAAAATCGAGAAAATTTTCGATGAAATGACCAAAAATAAGCGGGTAATTGCAAATGGCAATCCCCAAGCCAGATTTCGCTGATTGTCCGGGTTTAGACAGGGAAACATCTGGAACGGCAACACTGTATTCGGCGGAGAGGGACGGACGGGGAAAGGAGAGGGGTTTTTGTTTCCCGTACTGGCGACACGCCATTCACACTCATTCCATTCACAATTCCAGTGTTGCCGTTCCAGATGTTTCCCTGTCTAAACCCGGACATTGACTAAATGGTTTTCCCCTCTTGTAGATCATCCATAGTACACGCCGTGTTGTGCGTCCCCCGCTCGATGCTGACGGCCCTTGGATACCGCGACATGAATCGCACATCATACTCACGCCCACTATCGCGCCACCACCGCCCCCACCACCGGCGCCGGCACCTGAACCGGAACTCCCCTTGCCCAAGTTGACGCCGCAGCAGGAACGCCTCAAGCGGGCCATCTATATAGATCGCACTTCACGTGTGCTCTTCCCCGCATTGTTCGCCAGCCTTAACGGCATCTATTGGATTGTGTTCTACGAATATCTATAAACGCTGAGGAGCTCTCAATTGACAATGTTCCGAACACTGTTATACTTACTATAGTACTTTAATATTGCTAAGATCAATTCAGTAAAAATTTTAAGAGTTAATTCAATTGTAATATTGTTATGCATAAATTCGCTTAAATTGTATTAGTACTTACTTAAACATGCGTTCGAAAATGTAATGTTGTATTAACATAAGTAATTAAGCTCGACGAATTGCTGTAATCGTTTTAATACCTAATAACTCTATTCATTGCTTAATTAATGATTACAAAATTTCAAATAGAATTGTATTTTATTGTAATTAATTGTATTTCTGAAAATGCAGCACTCACTGTTACAAGTTTACGGTGTTACTGTAGTTCCAGCGTACTTTTGTATATACATTCTTATATACATCTACGTTTAAAGGTAAAAAAACATCGCACAGCTTTTCTTAGTAGTATTCCATTCCACTGATGAAAATGATTTTGAGCTGTAAACTTACATAGAGAATTGTTATATCAAAAATGTCACTGTACAAGGCATCAAATAATTCCTAAATTATTTATAACCTCAAAAATATGCATTGTTTATATGTAGTCGTATACATATACATAAGTAATATGTATGCATGCATATGTGTGTGAGGCATTCCGAAATAAATTGTGGCTTAATAAAATCATAGATATAAAGAGCTAAATATTTGCATTTTATTTGCGTTTACAATTATTAATTAGTCTGATATTCCGCTGTTTCTTGACTTGTTTGTCTGACTCTGCTATTGAATTCGATTGTCAAATTTTTTTATTTCCGATTACTAAGCAAGCATAAAAAGTTTACAAATTATTAACCTTTATTTTAAGAAACTAAAACTTTTAGATATATATTTATTTTTTAAACTTTTTAACAATGCAGCATTGTTTTTCTTAAATATTTATGACAATGTGACCATACCTTTAGAAACCAAAATGGCCGACGATGTGTCATTATTGACAACTGCTCTGCTGTGTACAGCGCCCTCACCAGCGTAAATTTAGCAAAATTCGTGCCTAACCTTCCTTTTCCCTATAATTTCTGTGCGGTGTACACGTGTTTTCCGAGATGGCACCCGTCGAAAAAGCTAAAAAGTCCGTTAAAGCGGTCAAGAAAGTTAACAAGCACCCGCTTAATTCGTACCTCAATGGCGGAATTCTGCGTTACTCCAAGAGCCAGGTAAAAATGAGTAAAATTCAATATGAAAAATGCATTTGAAATATGTGCAGTGTTCGTGTTTGTTCAAAATGGTGCGGGTGCTAAAAAATAACTAAAATCGATTGAAAAGTAGTTCAGAGATATGGAAAAGCCGTGATAATTACATGAATTTCTTGAAGAAAGTGCTTTAAATTGTAATGCCACAACATGTTTGTGTGTTGGTTTACCCCTCAGCAGCCGAAAGTTGTCCACCTTGTACTAACGCTTTATGCAGTAAATTTATTGTCTAGATTAAAACTATTTTTGTTTTAATCACAATTCAATATGCTTCTCCAATGTTTTGCAATAAATTAGAAATGTTTACATATTTGCAGATGTACAAGCGTCGCGCTCAGTACCGCCTAAAGACAACCAAGCGCCCCGTCGTGAAGAAAGAGAAGATCGCCGTTAAGAAGGTGAAGAAGATCGGTGGACCCAAGAATGGTGGCGAGCGTACCGTTTATGTGAAGAAGCCCAAGGCCAACTACCCAACCAAGACGTTCGTGAAGAAGCGCCCCGCCAAGAGCGCCTTTAGCCGTCATAACCGCAACACGCGCTCCGCCATGACACCTGGTCGTGTGCTCATTCTGTTGGCTGGTCGCCATCAGGGCAAGCGTGTTGTGCTGCTGAAGGTATTGAATTCGGGTTTATTGCTTGTCACCGGCCCATTCGCCTTGAACTCGTGCCCGCTGCGTCGTATGTCGCAGCGCTATGTGATCAGCTGCTCGAGCCGTGTGGATTTGGCTGGTTACAAGGTGCCAGAACAGTTAAACGACGCCTATTTCCGTCGCTTGAAGATCAAGAAAGAGAAGAAGTCCGGTGAGGGTGATATTTTCGCTACCAAGAAAGAGCGTTTCGTGCCCAACGAACAGCGGAAGAAGGACCAGAAGGAAGTCGATACCGCCATCCTGAAGGCTATCAAGGCTCATCCCGAGGGTAAATTCTTTAAAAAGTACTTGCAGAACATGTTTGCCCTGCACTCATCGCAGTACCCACATCGCATGAAGTTCTAAATTGAGCATGAGCGTTTGGGTAAATTACTTTTTTAATTTGTATAACGTAAATAAAATCCCTTAAAAGATAATTTGTAAAATATATTTTACAAAACAAAGTTTATTGGAAGTTCTCATTTGCGAAGCTTTAAAAGGTTTTCGTGCACAGCTTTTAACGATTGGCTACGCGCGCACAAAATAGTTTTAAGTTTTCCTTACAGCCTTATTACTGAGAAGAAGCGAAATCTGCGATTGGGAATCGAACAATCTAAAATTCTGAAATATTGTAATATGGAATGTCCGATGAATATGCCAGAGGCACTAATTGTATATTTTGTACAGGTCTTCCTATATTTCGTCCATGTTTACTTCAAACCAAAGGCAATATTGAATTTCCGACGTCCTTGTATGTACCACACAGCTTCATGATATGAACGTGGAACTACCTGAGGCACCGGTTCTTGCGCTTCGAAAGTACAATAGAAGACATTCGATGTCATCTGTTCACCCAAATTAAAATTTAGAGTATCTGCTATTGTCATCATCTGGATATAATTGGAATCTGTGTACACCACATAGGCCGTCATCTTAATGAAAGAATTCACACTCACGGGCTTTTGGAAACTTATATCGCAAATGTGTCTCAATCTGGCACGACTTTTGCTGTAGATAGAAGCCCCTACCCAACTAATTTCGGTGGCTTGACGCATAAGAAACCCCCCGAATACTGTATTTTGTGCATTGCGGTTCTCGGGAAAAGCTGCAACCGTATTAGCGCTGAACGAGTCAGACATCCAGCAACAATTGTCGGGCAAGACGCGTTTATTGAGTTCCATTGTATGGATAGGAGTTGTGCGTTGGAATAGATCGTACATCAGCGACTGCTCGTAATCATTGGGCTCGACTTTGAAAATTGATGATGCTTGAAGTGTTTGCCGTTTCTCCTTGCGTTGTACGCCAGCATCGAATACTTTCTGTTCCTTCTCATTGGCTGGCTTCAAAGGATTCACAGGAGCAGCGCCACTATTGGTAGCATTTCGTGCCACCATAAGGAAATAAGCCTTGGTAATTTTTTTATAGACACCGTTATTTTCCTGCTCCAACCACACCACAATCTCCATCGAGGTGTTCCCCACCCAACTAACATGGCCGGATAGGCGTATGTCCTTTGTTGCTTCAGGTCGTAAATCCGTGAAACGCACTTTATCCACCAACATTGTGACAAACGTATAGGGCAGAGGCACGTCCTTCGGCAAATTGGGCACCTGAACGTGCTGCTGACAGACCCAGACTAAAATAGTGTGAACGCATTCTGTCACGTGGTGCAAAGCCATATGCTATTATGCTACTACCCGCAAAAATGTCCATGTCCTCCAGTAGTCTACCCATGCGCACCTTACCCAAGAGAGAGACGTATTTGTCCTGCAGCTCCTTGTCGCAGCTCAGTGGAATTATTGCTTAAATATGTAAAGAAGTTCTATGATTTTCCGATGCATCATATAGTATGCTTACCGGAAGTGTAAGAGTCTTGCATAGTCCGAGGAGCTAAGTCCTTCAGATTCGGTTGGTACTTGAGTAGATGCTCTCGAGATGGCGGAATGGGATTATAGCCATGCTCCAGCCCCAAGCGCTTCATGATTTCCTCTTTAACTTTTCAAAGGAACAATTTGCAAATTTCCTAGATTAAAAAATCTCTCTTTTAAACGTAAATCCATATCTACCTTCAGCCATAGTGCCGGCATGGCGACTATCTTCCGAACCGTATAAACCAATATTGCGCCGGAGGCTGATGGAGAGGTCAATGCAATTTGTGTTAACGTTCATTTCAATCTTCCGTTACTTACACAACATTTACTCTCGCAGTTCTGGCTGCTCGCAGCACACTTCTGCCGCTCACAAGCAAAGTGCACAACATCTCTAGATCATAGATTGATTTTGTCTTACCTTTTGCACATACATATGTATGTATGTTTGTAGATTTTTTCAAAATGACGTTATGCCGCTCCAATTTCTTTCTATTGCCTTTAGTCATAATTTTTCATTACTTGCTCCAAGGTGCAAAGTTGTATTAATTGGGTAAAGAATATGCCGAAACCGTTGGATCTCGAAATGTGATCCGAATTAAAATGTATTACATACATATGTACATACATATGTAGTACATACATATGTGCACACCTTATTAAGGACCTTCTGGATGCGATTTTTAGACAAGATTCGGTTAAAAATGATTGGCCTATAAAACTAGTATAGCTTTGACAAACAAGCATATGAATCATTTTTACTAATCACGCCATACCCGCAAATGTTGCGTTAAAAACAATTCACATAATATTTTGTTCTCTCAATGGTCTCCAACCAAGGAACACAATGAAAGGCAATTTTTATTAAAAAGAACTAGTAGTATTCACAGAAAACGGCTAAATTTTAAATAATTCCACAGTTAAAAAGTTCTGAAATCGCTAAATACATACTTCAATAACACAAAAATAGGGTTTATGACGTAAAGCATAAAAAATATAACTAATTTGGTTAAACCGAAGGCATTAAAGCATAAAGGGAATGAAATTACATAATACAATTATGCTAATACGTTTTATAAATTCGTTTATACATCCGTAAAGATTTTCGTAAAGGATACACTTAACATAATGAAGTATTTTCAGTTCAAAGCAACACTTTTTATCATATTACATAAAATAATATCAAAATTACATGAACAATTTTTACAAGGCTCTGCAGCAAACTGACAAATCAGTGGTCAAAACATATATCTGCTTGTCTAAAATTGAGTAAACACGTTTTTAAATTTAAACTAATTCTTGGTAAAAACGGTAATGCTTATCCAAACAAAGGTTGTAATTAATAATAGGCTATTATGTGAACAATTGACAAAATAGTTTTAATCAACACCTTATTCTACAGGACATTACCCGACATTACCTCCAAAACCCCTTGGGTTATTGAAAGTTTTGACAAAAATATTTAAAGCAACGACAATTTTCTCGTCAATTTTCATAATGACCCCAAACACCTAACTTGAGTCTGCATCGCATTGCTGCCTTATTCCAGTCCCAAAGCATACTTGAATTTTCGGCGCCCCTGTATATACCACATAGTCTCGTGGTATGAACGTGGAATTACTTCGGGCACCATATCTGGCGCTATGAAAGTACAGTAGAAGATATTCGACGTGACTTGTTTACCCGAAACAGCATCAACAATATCCGCCACGGTCATCATCTGGATATAATTGGCATCTGTGTACACCACATAAGCCTTCATCTTAATGAAAGATGACACGCTTACAGGCTTCTCAAAACTGATATCGCAAATGTGTTTCAATTTGGCACGGCTTTTGCTGTAGATGGAGGCACCTACCCAACTAATTTCGACGGCTTGACGCATCAGGAACCCACCGAATACATTGTTATGTGCGTTGCGGTTCTCGGGAAAAGCTGCAACCGTATTAGCGCTGAACGAATCAGACATCCAGCGACAGTTGTCGGGCAAGACGCGTTTATTTAGCTCCATTGTATGCATAGGAGTTGTGCGTTTGAATAGATCGTACATCAGCGACTGCTCGTAATCATTAGGCTCCGTTTTGAAAATTGATGATGCTTGAAGTATTTGCCGATTCTTCTTGCGTTGTAAACCACCTTCGAATATCTTTATCTCCTCATCATTGGCAGGTGCTATAGGATTTACTGGCGCCGAGCTGGTGTTGGTGGCATTGCGTGCCGCCATAAGAAAAAGGGCCCTTGTTATTTTCTTGTACGTCCCGCCATCATTTTGCTCCAGCCATACCACAATTTCCATCGAACTGTGCCCCACCCAAGAGACGTGGCCAGATAGGCGTATATCCTCACCAGCTGCGGTGTGTACATCCGTGAAGTCGACTTTATCCACTAGAATTGTGACGAAAGTGTAAGGCAGATGCACGCCCTCTGGTACGGTGGGCGCCTTAATGTGTTGATGACAGACCCAGACTAAAATAAATCTATAGAACTATTTGTTATTCCTTGTATGATGTTATATTATAATCACCAGCAAACAAATCCATATCCTCCAACAATCTTCCCATGCGCACCTTACCCAAGAGAGAGACGTATTTGTCCTGCAGCTCCTTGTCGCTGCTCAGTGGAATTATTGCTTAAATAAAGACGTTCTATTAATTGTCTATGTATCACACCTATTTTGTGCTTACCGGAAGTATACGAGTCCTGCATAGACCGAGGAGCTAAGTCCTCCAGCTTCGGTTGGTACTTCAGTAGATGCTCTCGAGATCGCGGAATGGGGTTATAGCCATGCTCCAACCCCAAGCGCTTCATGATTTCCTCCTTAACTGTTCGAAGTAAAAAATACAAATGTATACGGAGCTGCTCATAAAAACGCAATATGTATAATTTATAGCACCTTCAGCCATAGTTCCACCGGCATATGGATCCCCTGATATCTTCAATCCCAGGTTGCGTCGGAAACTAATTGAAGAGAACAATGCAAATGGGTTTGATATTTAACTTGCAATTTTTAGTACTTACACAGCAGTTGCTTCTGGGATGCTCCCAACACGACGCACCACAAATTTGCCGCTGGTCAACAAATTGCGAAACATTTCTAGGTCAAAGATGCTTTGTTACAAGAATTGACAATTCTGTGATTCTATCTTAACACTTTTTAACTTCTTATCTTTCAACGATTTGTAAGCAATTTCTCTAAATTTGTCTCGTTATTATCAAGTTATGTGACGTAATAAATATCAATGAATAAAAAAATTTATTCCAGCATAGCAAATTTGTTGTTTATATGCAAGGCACATTAACAAGGTATGCCTAGGGACACGAAAATAGTATCGATATTACTCACTATCGATATTATTGGTTTCGATATGAGTATTTTTTCAAGTACTTTTGAAGTACTCGATATTTGACGGTATCGATCCCTCTCACCCAATATCGAAACCAAGTTTTTATCTCTAAATTACGCAAAATGGAGCAGAAGAACGCGCGAAATTTATTAAAGCAATATTTGCTAGAAGGTGAATTTTAAATGTTTTAAAACAATTTTTATTTGAAAATCAATAAATTGGGAAAAATTGAAAAACATGTATCCATTTTTGTATAAAATATCGCGGGAATACTTACACATACCCTCAACCTCGGTTACATCCGAAAAACTTTTTCCAAAGCCGGAGCTACTATAAGTAATACATATGTCCGCTTTTACACGATGCGACTCGGCCCCGGAGACACGGAAGAATGTAGGAAAGAGGGGTGAAACGACAGGGGAACGCGCAAAATCGCTCGGGCAGCGATTGTGCTGCGATTTTCTGATTTTCTGACGTTCCTCTTTATTCGTTTTCGCGCTTCGCGCTGTCGACTGTAAATTAAAACTTGAAATGGAGTGAATACATATTGCAAAAAACTGCAAAATTTACAGAATTTTACGCATAAAAGTAAATATAAAGAAGAAAATGAGCAAAGAGTGGAATAAGTGCTTTAAATGTTTACAAATTACACAAATAAAACCAGCTGCAGACTCTAGTGTCAATATGTGGAGTGGAGCGAGTCGCATCGTGTAAAAGCTATGCGCGATTTCAAAGCGGAATGCGAAAAAATCGCCGGGGCCGAGTCGCATCGTGTAAAAGCGGACTATGCGTAATCGACTCGCCGACAAAAAATTAAATAAAATTCTATTCTTAAGCGGTTTAGAGGATGCAGCATGGAATACTTAAAAGTTCCCTTTGCTTTAAATTGATTGATCTCAATAAGTAGATATTTTATTAAAATAGTTTTTTTCTTTTAAGGCTGATTGAAATAATGTAAAGGACCAATATGTTGCTGTGCAACATTTCTTTTTTGTTTGTTATTGTTTTTTGACAAAATTCTGAAATAACTAATTTTATTTACTATGGGTAGTAAATTTCGATATTTTGAATATCGATACTTTTCCCACGATATTTTGAGTACATCGATACTTTTCAGTCGATACCGAAATGAGTAGGAATCGATACTTTATTTTTCGATATTCGTGTCCCTAGGTATGCCAACTAGGGAGAGCCGGCTCTCTACGCTATCCAATTGTTGAACGGTTGCATTTTTCCGTAAAAAATGTGCCGAATATCAATGTTGATATTTTTGGTACGACGACCCTTTTTTTGTACATTTTGGGATAGCATATAAATAAACACATTTGAAGTGTAATATAATTAATAAATACAAAATAAATTTGCATACGTTCTCTGCCTACTTGTCAAAAACTCTTTTTATACAAATTTACATGCAATTTTTATTTTTGAATTGGCAAATAATTTATGAATCACCCTTAAAATTAATAGAATATCATCTTAATTGCTATGAAATTAATAATATATACTGCTAAGCAAGCATTTGCTTCTAATTATAAAACTTTTTATATGCGTATGCAGTTTTGATAAAAGAACATTTTCATACTTTTTTACTTTGGGAACAAACACTAATCATTGCAACCAAACATTTGCTCCTAAATACAAGCAACTGCGATTTTGACATATCTCGCACTCCAAATTTTACGGCTCTCCCTAGTTGGCATACCTTGTTAATGTGCCTTGGTTTATATGTATGTATATTTATTTCTGGTTATATATATATTTTGGGTCTTGAACTTGAACTTGAAGCACATGTAACAACCTAAATATACAACGGGAAATAGTATCTACTAATCAGGGAAATAGTATGTACTAACAATGGAATAGTATGTACTAATAAAGGGATTAGTATGTACTAATAAGGGAAAAAGTATGTTTTCAGCGGTTTCCCAGAAACATACAACACTTTCAGTTGAAGCGCGCGATTTTATTTCAATTTAATACATTTGACAGCAGAATTGAATAAAGAATTTGTAACAAATGTGGAATAACTTTGAAAAATCGCCGGTTGAGGACGAAACTATCTCCAATGCGTTCTCCTCTCGCGGAATTTTCAAAATAAGCGGTGATGATGAGGTAACAGCTAGAAACAGGAACTCTTTCAACAACAAAAAGCGAAAAGAAATTGACGATGCTTTAATATTTACAATTTAACTTTTTACTCATTTCCATATAAATTACAAGGTGACCCGTTATCCTTACGTGCAAGCGTCACTGCAGAACAAGAAAATGGTGATAGCCATTGATAAGAACGTTATGCTATTGGAGGATGAGCTGGTGGCCAACTGCAGTTTTATCAACTTCGATGCTATGATTGATGTTATTGCCATTTCTGATTCAGGCAATTTGGTAGTGGTCGGCCTGCAGGATGGCAAAATTCATGGCATATTCATAAAGGGCATACCACTTTTTGAATTGTGCATCAAAATGGAGGATGTGCAGATGAGCGGTCACACCTTTGTGAGCATACAGGAAATAGGCAATCGTTTTTATTTGAGCTGCGCCAGCGGCAGTGTCTACAGGTGAAACATAATTCTTTTGTTGGAAGCATTTAAAATAAATTGTAAACTGTTTTACAGTCTCAGTGAAATCGACGAAACGCCATTGGAGGCGAATTTGAATATTTCCCTGAGCGATAATGAAACCGTCGCCTTCGGTGAGAGCATATTGGATCCTGTCACTGTGCAACGGTTATCCTTTAGCCGTTCACTGAGCGATGTCTGCACCGCTGTTTTGATACCACAGCAGAACTTCGATGTACAAGCTGCTGTTGGAGAGCCACTACTCATTGCTGGTACTCGGAATGCATTGCATTTCAGCAGTACAACTGAAGGCCGTGGTAACGTAAGCATACCTGATGGATATGATGGTGTGAAGCGCATTTTTAGTTTAGAAAACTATATGTAGGTATCGAAATGTTTATCATATAAAATATAATTAAGATATACGTATGCGCTTTCTTCAGTCTCATCCTCACCAATTCGGGTCATTTGCTTGAGGTGTGTCCCTTTACAAAACAGATATTTCTCTCCCAAGCGAACAAAAATACAGTTGTTCTCATTGATGAAGTAATTATCATGGAATGCAGCGATGACAACATAGAATTATTGGTTCTTACAAAGGCGAATTCACAGAGCGATGATGGACGTATGATGAAAATCATAGAATATCCATGTAAATATTATTACGGTATATCCGATTATTTACATTACAACTTGTCTATTTTTAGCTTTTAAAAGCAGTAGCGAATTTGAGGTGTCACATCATTCGTGGCTTGTGCAACAGCCCAAATGCTCCGTCAATCTTTATTACTTATGTGGAAATAGTGCCGGTATTGAAGAATATCCTACTGAAGTGGAAATGGTACTAGTCTCTGAGACGCATCCCTCTGAACGTTTCAAAAAGCTTATTGCGAAGGGGCATTTGGAAGAAGCTGAGGTAATTATAGTTAACTTCATACACATTTGTCAAATTGTACATTTTATTATTTCAAGGATTTTGGCAAACAATTGGAGTTGAGCCTGCAGCCCATCTATGAAGCTAAAGCTAAACGTATATTGGTCGACTACACGTGCTTAAGTGAAGTAAGTAGAATGCTCTTCCAATAGTACATATATTAAAGTTTTCCCTCAAAATTTCCATCAGAACAATCCCGAGCAGCTGAGCCAACGTTTTCGTGAGCTACTACAAATTTTGGAAAAAATCGAAAGTAAAGATTTTTTTATAAATAATCGCATGATGAATATACCCTCAAGGAGATTATTGGAAAGATATCTTAAAGAGATATTAAGGCATTTAGATGATGAGGTATGTTGGATTATGGCTACTTCCAAACAGATATGTATGTATATATTTTTTAAATGTATGATTACAGCATGACGAAGCACACATAATGGAAATCAATGAACAGCTACATCGCCTCGAAACACTGTCCATCATTGACCCTTACGAATGTAATATGGAATGGCAAAAGTTCGTTTATCACACTAACTTGATTAAACTGGTAATATCGCTCTTTAAAACGGATTTTCAAACGGCATGTTTGCTATGGAAACGTCATTCAAGTAACATGATGACACAGCTCGACGATACGGAAATGTGCAAATTACTAGGTTTAATACCGAACAATACGGATGCTTTCAATCTAGTTCAGTGGCTACGACAATTCGTACCCACCATGAGCAGCTCCCATCCTAGCATGATGCCTATCATCACCGACTGGAGCATACAAAAGGCCAGAGCATTGCAATATGCTGATCATTGGCCTGAAATTGGTTTGGAATTCAGCACAAAAGTTATGGACATTTTCGAAGAAGTTCAATTTATGCATTCGTAGGTGTTTTGTACTCCGTTTGAAAAGTAATTTCTGAAAAACCCTCTTTAAAGCGATGTGCGTCGTCAACATGAGCGAAACATTGGGAAATTGCGGGACTTGGTGAATGCTTTGCAGGAGCTATCCGTGCTCAAGAAAAGCTACAATTTGACTTTCACTTTAGATAACTATCAGCAGGTACGTTTGTGTGTAATATTTTGTCATGCATTTACATCATTTTTTCTTAGGACGCCATCGATAATACTGCGTTGTGTATTTTGCAACGCGTGCACTTGGACAATCTGAAAAGTCTCGTCAACGATTTTTTGTATCCCATTTTTCAAGAAAGAGGCAAATCGCCTGTGACGGCCATACGGCATTACATATCGCTACTGGTGGCAAATCGCAATTCCCTTAGCACTTGGCTGGAGCGTGCAGTGGCCTCCATAGAGCTGCTACACAATGAAGACGATCGTTTAGAATGCGCTCTCTTGGTGCTGCAAGTAAACAAACAAAAAACCTTGTTTGCAGTCAAATGTATTTTAATTTTGATTGTATTATCTATATTCAGAATTCACCCGTTCCTTGGCCAGACACTGTGGCACCACTCATCAAATTGCGCTACTCCACACACCCGCTCGCCTTGAAGATCAGCACCGAATATGAAATACAAGTAATCAAAATCATGAAAGTCAAATACGGCTGGCCTGCTAGCGCATCTGATATCAATCTGAATCTGTTTATGCTGCGTATTGTGAAAATGGATTTGCCTGACATGCTGCAGGATGTGCGGACAGTTACAAAGGCAGCGCCAGAAATTGCAACCAGCGCAAATTTTAATCTCTGCTATGAATTGGTGCGACGCGGCAAGCCGGAAGTGGCCTATGAGTTTTTCAAAACTTTAAGCGCTGATAAGCCCAGCAAATACACAAATGAAGTTATAGAATTATTTGCAGTAAGTACGAACAAAGTTTATATTTTCAAATAATAAAATTTGTCCTTAACCTGCGCAGGATATACTGGACTATTCCGTGCCTTCGCTCAATGATGAGCAAATTGAGCAGGATAAATGTCTCATTGCGTTCTATAAGCTCATAACGCCACATAGCTGTAGTAGCGCACGGAAGCGTGTGCGCGCCATACAACACCGCTTCACATTGCGACACCATTTCCGTTTGACTGTCAGCTCCATTAGCGAACTCGCTGCGCCTGAAAATCGTCTGCAACTACTCAATTTGGGCATTGAAAATATCATTGAACGCAGTCAGGCTACTTTGAATGTCTTTCGATTTATTGCCAGCGAAGTGAGTGAACTGTGTACCGCGCTGGATTTGGACAAAGTGCTTGGCTTGCGACGCATTTGTCAGCGCATGAGCTGCTTGCCGCTCACGTCTGCGCTTTGTTTCGCCATGCTGGAGTCTGTTGATTGCGTGGAGGCAAATAAAAATGAATATATTGACTTGGGTTTGGAATTGTTGGTGCAGCAAATGCAGTTGACGAAGAGTGGACGCAGTAAGTAGGACAAGAAAATCGAAAGAAATCAGAATAAAGCAAAATATTTTTCTTACTAGGCAGCTCCTCTTGCACTTTGCTTAGTGAAAATGATCCTTTAGCCTTTCCTCTGGCCTACGAACTGTTGGTACGCGCTTCCTTGCTGGATAAAAAGCAACCCTGCGACCTCATGGAAATGATCAAGCATTTACGAATAGTACAAGCCGTCTATAGCTTAAATGCCATCGAGGACGCCTACAAGGATAAGGAGCGTGAAATCAATGAAAACATCTGCAAAGCCTTGGGTTCCACTGAAATTGTTATGGTCGATTCGACACTAAACTATTCCTCTGTTCTGAATGGCTCCTTCGAAGCAAAACCGGCTGTCACTAAAAAACGATATTCCGTGTCGGTATTCGATAAAGTCGACGTGCCAATACAGCAGCCCAAGAAAACCGTGAGCATCCCATTCAAATACGCCCCTTCTGCATTTCAAACTATAGTTACACATTTTATAGGTTTGCAGTAATGAACAGCTGCCTGTGATGAAATTCGTGGCGCGCACGTTACTGCTTTTGGTTATCGAAACAGAACCCAGAAACAGATTATTCAAAAAGTTGCGCTATTTACTGCCCGAGCATATACGCAACGATTCAGACAGTGCTCGCGAGGACTTCTTCCTTTCGCTGACGGAATTGATCAAGGCGAAAATGCATGATGTTTGGTACATTATGGCGCAATACCTGCTAGACTATCAGCTACACAACCAATGCAAAATCATTAATTGTGATTTTGTGTCCTTACAGCTGAGTCGTGTATTCAGAAACCTTATGTCCCATAAAGATATCAATTTCATTGGTACACGCTTAGACCACTTTGAACAGAGCATATAATTTAATGTATTCGCAATTGCAGATCTCTTTGTCATGTTAATTGGTGACAACTACGCAACAGCGCTGCTGCAGAAACTGGAAAATGATTTAAAAACCGATCAACAAAAAGTCAATTTACTCACACTAGCTGAAATGTACAGTATGCATATGGAAGAAACCAAACAAGTGGAACTGATACGCGCTAAGTTAGTACTGCTGCTAGTCAAACTTAAGAATTGAAAGTATTCATAGAATTATCTCTTTCCCTAAATAGGCGCATTAAACATTATTACTATATGGAGTTCTGTAAACAAGATCCTACCATTAAGGGCAAATTCAATGCCGACATTGATGATATTGAGCAATTGCTCAAGGAATTTCACAATAAGCAACTCGATGTGCATCTACTGGAGCGCATGAGTCGGGATTTCAATTTAGATTTTCAACAAATGCTGATAACGCAGGTAAATACCGGTTGTGACCATCAAAACATGACCTTCATACATAGAAACTATAAAGAGTTTAGTGATAAAAGAAAATAGGCTCGCTTAGTAGCATTGTTAAATTTTATTGTTATTCGGTTACGACTAGTCGCTATATTTTTATACACACACATATTTTATAAAGCACAGGTCATATTAAACTATTGAATATTAATTCACTTACATTCTCAATAACCTCTCACGCAGGTTATTAGTATTTTAAATGCTCAAGAATTGCAGTATGAGATCAAGACAGATGCTTTTGGAGACGAGGAGTTGGTCATGCTTAGCACAGTGGAGAGTATGCGCCATTTATGCCAACCATACATCGATGAAATTAAAAACACCGAGTTACTCGCTGCCAAACTGAAACAGTTTATAGCAGAGGTAATTAAAGCGCGCATCTTTTAGAAGTTACGTATAGTTTATTTGTATAATTTTGAAATATTTCAGATAAATATCTACTTTTACGAACTTAACCTCTGTGTCATCGAACTGCTGATGTTCATTGATGCAGCGCCCAAAGAAATGCAAATTTGGAGCAGTATTTTACAATTCCTAAAGCACAAAATGATAACACGTCGCCGCAATCGTCCGGGTCAGTTGGAGACCGATATGTGGCAGCCGGAAATTGGTGTTTTGCCGAAAATAGCACGCTACCGTTTGCCCTTTAAACCAATTGTTGAGCTCCCCTTGAAGGATATCTTAGGTGGGTGTCTGCAAGTTTCCGCTGCAAAACATATGTAAACTTAAATTTGCGTTTCCAGATAACGAACTGTGTGTGGACAATTGCGAGAGTTGGTTTCCGCTCATTCAAATGCACACCATGCTCAAAGGTTCAACGGAATTGGCTAAAACTCAGGACTATTTCTGTATGTCCGCGGTGAAGAATTCCATAGCGGAGTACAAGACTAAGACTGAATCAGAGACATGGCATTTGCAGCCCACTAATAATGCCTTCCTAAAATCTGTAATTATAAGTTTTGTCTTTCTGCTTTGTATAGGATTCTTCCATAAAAACACACACATAAACTGTATATTGTGTATTTTCCAGATTCTACGTCTTGTTAAACATGTTCACAGTCCATCCAAGGCCTTCATGATACTTTACTTCGTTTCGAATTACGCGCCTGAAGGTGCAGATCAAGTGGAGGCCGCCTATGAGTGTTATAAATATGCGCTGGAAAACGAGAAACTCATGACGTTTGAGCAGAAGTATCAGGAACATGTGGTCAAGATTATGCATAAATATCCAACTTTGAAAACGCAGCACTTGCTTCACGTCTACGGCTTGGCAGATGAGAAACTCATGCATTTGGTTAAAAATCCCACGGAATTGATTTATAAACTGCACCATCACGAATTGATTTTGAAATCGAGCAAACACGATATCAACACAGTCGTTAAAGAAATTGCCCAATTGCACAATTTAGATGTCGAAGTGATACAATTCCAGCTGCTGCACAAATGGTTATCCTTCACTGTTGATACTAACGATGGAACAGTGCTCGAAGACACCTTCTTCGAAGACCAAAACTTAGCAGAGGCTACAGGCGAAGATGCGGGCAACGCCGCGGAGAATGTTATCAGGTTGATACGAATTTAATAATAATATTCATTTTATGTTCACGGGTAAAGCATTTTGCAGGGCAAACTACATACTCAATAGCTGGCCTCAGAAGAAGGCTATACAATTCTTAGTGGCCCATATTTTCCCCTCAGATGGGTGAGTTTGTCATAAACGTATAGATTTCGTACAATATTTTCTAACTTCTCATTCATTTGCATAGTTCCGTCAATACTTCCAAACAACTGCAGATGTATGAGTGTTTCTCGAAGCTGAACCATGGCAGTTCCTCCTTTGGCCGAATGCTGAATCAGCGCGAGTACATCACCATTAAATGTGTTCATGAGCTAAAGCAGTTAGGATACACTTGTAGCCTCGATAAATTTGCAGACTGCAATAAAATCGATATTTTGAAAACGATTTGGCGGCGCAATGCCCAGAACCCACACACACTCAGCATTTTGGGCAACATTTGCCTGGGTTACGACATTTACAATCCGAAAATTTGGAACGGTATTCTTAAGCGCATGACTATGTTTAATATGGTGCGTGAGTTAAATTCTCTCGTTGATATGCTGTCTTGCCAGCCACTTTTGCTACACACTGACGGACTTACAGTGGCCTGGGAATGTGTGCTGCTGCATCCCTTCAAAAATGCCAATCAGACACGTTCGTTTGAGCAAGAGGAGCTACTACACAAGGCGTTATTCCGCTTGCAGAGTTGTCCTGTGGTGCATAAGCTAAACCTATTGGAATTCGCTCAACTCTGTATGGTGCTGGAACGTCCACATATAGCTGCAGTTTTGCTGGGCTTTTGTAGGAGTGAACCACATAAGGAAACTATCAAAAAGGTATTACTTTTTATTTTCAATATTTCTTATAAAATCAAATTTTTTTACATATTTCAGTTGATAAGTAAACGTATGAATGATAAAACGCGCAAGGAAATTATGGATTTGGAAGACGCTGGCATATTGCCAATTATTTTAAATTGTGCTTTAAAGGAATTGAATTTGTGAAACAATGTAAAGTATGCTGGATTATAAGCAAAAATATATAATAAAGATCGCAGTAATTTGTTTCATTAATTATTAATATACAGGGAGCAAAAGGTAATATTACAGCAAAAAGATTCTTTTAACATGCTAATTTTATAAATCCCCGTGATCGAACGCAACGCGAACACGAAGCCAACGCCGGGATCAAAAAACGGCATTTTATAAATCACTGCGTAATTGCGTTCGTTGTCTTACGGCATCACTTGAGCTGTCACGTTCTTACGAAAAAGAGTTGTATTTTTCTTAATTTATCAGCCAAATACAAAACACACAAAATTTGCTGCCTCCATTGCATACTTCCCATAGCCTAGTGGTTAGAGCGTTCGATTAGCACGCGAGAAATTGCGAGTTCAATCCTCAACCGCGATAAATTTTTATTTTTTTTTGTGATTTCGATCCTCAACCGCAGTGCTAGTATTTTCCTTTTTTTGTACTTTTTTCTTTAGTATTTGTCTTTAAAAAGTATTACAATACTTATTATTTGCTTCTGCAGATTACCACAAATCAATTTTCACTCGAAATTACCAAAAATTTTGCGTTTAAAAAACTGAACGCGAGCTCAAACCCAAGTGAACGATTTGACAGTTCATGTTAGTGAATGCGCAGCGTTGCGTTTTATGCGATACCGATTTTCATATGAAACTACGTAACCCAACGCGAGCGGTCACTGAGTGAGGTGATACGTTTTACACAATACCAAATTAGTGATCGCAGGGTGAAGTGAGGCGTTGGGATTTACAAAATAAGCACCTAAATTACGGCCTTACCGTATAAATCACCGTGATCGAACGCAACGCGAACACGAAGCCAACGCCGGGATCAAAAAACGGCATTTTGTAAATCACGGCGTAATTGCGTTCGTTGTCTTACGGCATCACTTGAGCTGTCAAGTTCTTACGAAAAAGAGTTGTATTTTTCTTAATTTATCAGCCAAATACAAAACACACAAAATTTGCTGCATCCATTGCATACCTCCCATAGCCTAGTGGTTAGAGCGTTCGACTAGCACGCGAGAAGTTGCGAGTTCAACCCTCAACCGCGATGCATTTCTTTTTTTTTTGTGATTTCGATCCTCAACTGCAGTGCTAGTATTTTCTTTTTTTTGTACTTTTTTCTTTAGTATTTGTCTTTAAGAAGTACTGCAATACTTATTATTTGCTTCTGCAGATTACCACAAATCAATTTTCACTCGAAATTACCAAAAATTTTGCGTTTAAAAAACTGAACGCGAGCACAAACCCAAGTGAACGATTTGACAGTTCAAGTGAGTGAATGCGCCGCGTTGCGTTTTACGCGGTACCGATTTTCATCTGAAACTACGTAAGACAACGCGAGCAGTCACCGAGTGAGGTGATGCGTTTTACAAAATACCAAATTAGTGAACGCAGGGTGAAGTGAGGCGTTGGGATTTACAAAATAAGCACCTTAGATTTGGTTCTCTACTTTCGTTATTTGCTGTAGCCCCTGCAGTGCGAAAGTACTCCAAGCCAAGTGTAAGAAGAAGAACGTAAATACGAAGATCGAAAGTAAATATGGCATTTTATTGAATTTGCAATAAGTTCCAGTTCCTATGTTGTTTTGCTGTAGATTTTGTCTTTATTTTAAACAGTTGCATTTTTTGGAAAGTGATTTTGATGTGATGTGTGATGTGAGCGTTAATCCTGCAATATTGAAAACAATCTGATTTTCTGGTAATGTTGAGTTTATAGTTTGTATATTCGTATATTCTCATTCCATTTTATACCTCCTCTCATACCGTCTTAGTGACTCCCTCACCAGTCAATACAAAAACACAATAATACAAGAAGACTGCCAAGCTGCGTGAGAATTCGTTCATCATTTACTCCGCCATGTCGAGTCGTTGCCCGGGAATTTATTGCGGCCGTACGCTGGCCGATAATGGCAGCTGGAGCGAGTGTGGCGCTTGTGCTTTGGGTTCCCGCGTAAATGAGAGTTTTGTTTGCACGATATGCCGGGACAAGCTGAGCACCTATTCCTGGCTCTACTTGGGTTTCATGGTTTTGCTGCCGTTGATGCTACACTCTTTCTTTATCGATCTTGATGTGAAGAATCGAAAGTAGGTGGAACAAGACGTGGCACTTGGTAGTTTGAAGATAGTGATTTTCTCTCTTCTATATAGATTCTCACGCAAACAATTGATTTTAACCAGCTGCGCTGCTTTCGAGGTGATAATTTCAGCGGTTTTGTCGATTCTGCTGATGGAGCCAAAGTGGCATTTTAAGTTACACTCATGTGGTGTGCGCAAATTCACGGACTGGTATACGCTGTTCTACAATCCAAGCCCCAACTACGAGACGCGCCTGCATTGCACGCAAGAAGCTGTGTATCCGTTGTAGGACTGACTATCTCTTGCTACCAGTTTTTTTCAAATGCTTGTCATTTTTGTTTGTTTGTGTTGCAGGCAGACGATCGTGCTCATCTTTTACTTTCTCTGTCTGGTGACCATGTTTCTCATTCGCCCGCTCATAAGTGCGCTGTTTAATGTACGTGGCAGGGCGCCCATTTATTCCGCACTGTATTTCCTGCCACTGTTAACCTTCATACATGCTCTAGGCTGTGGGCTTATTTGTACGGCCTCTTTCGTTTTTATAAGTGTAACAAATAACTAAATATTATGTTGCTTTCAGATTACGCCTTTCCCTACCTGAGCATTGCGATCTCCATGATCACCAATGCCATTCATTATTCTCTCAAAGTGGATCAGTCCTTCAAGGCACTTGTACGTTCCTCAGTAATGGAAATAAAGAATTTTGTAATTATTGGTAAGAGTATTTGGAAATGTTGAAATAGATTATGCGTTTTAAAACTTATTTTATATTTTATATCACAGGTGTGCATTGGCTTTTTCTGGCATATGGTATCGTATCGTTAGATCATCATTACGCGCTGTTGGCTCTTGTACCATTCCCTTCAATATTTTATATTTTGACGGTTCGCTTCACAGATCCAGTGGAATTTCGGGAAGTGGAAGCGCGTTCCAATTAGTACATAGAAAACGTCAATCTTAACATATGCAGTAAATATAATTATAGTCAATCTTTGTCTGTACGAGCTTGGCGTCGAAAAACCATAATCCTCACTAACATTTCACAGTTTTATGTGTATTGCTTTTTACATTTTCCTTTATTTTACATAAAATGAATATTAAATACAGTGTTGATCTTTAACTTCATTACTTCCCCCACAAATATCTCATTTCTCAGCTTATATCAAGTTTTCACACAATATATTGCTACTATATTTTCAATATATATTTTTTTCTGTTTATTATTTTCAATATTATTATTAAATTTAGTTTCAAATCAGCTCGTATGAAAAAGTAAACAAGAAAAATAAAATTAAAAAGAAAAAATAAAATCAACCGAAAGGCTCTGTCCTAATCCGTTGACGTAGTCGATTTTTGACGTTCCTCTAGGAATTTTAAGCGTCTCTTTCGCAGCTCGCTAAGTTCTGCATTTTCAGGCTGATCACTGCCATTGGCTGTGATGAGCGTGGATGTGCAGCCGCTGGCTTCTATGCCAGAATGCGTCACATCGTAGTCGTGCTCTTCGCCGCCCAAATCTTCAATCGTCACTTCATTATGCTTCTCCACTGGCGTTGTTGGTGTCGCTATTGAGAGCGCGGGATCAGTTGGCGTTGATGAAGTGCTGAATTGCTCCGCCACCACTCGAGGATATTTAGATGTTATTTTAGGTACAGTGGGGCTACTAGAGGCACTGACGGGCATTGCAGAAGCCGCTAATGCTGCTGCGGATGTGCTGGGGCCATCGTTGACAGGAGCAGCAGTATTGGTCGCAGTCGGGGCACCTGATTGGGTGTTTGCGTTGTCCGCCGTTTGCCCAGCAGGCACTTGCATGCGTGCCGCCACTAATTGATAGTTATTCATTAGGATTCCGGTGGCATCCAGCATCAATTGAATATTGCGTAGCAACTGCGAAAAATAACATTTGACTGAAGAAACTCCTTTAGAAGAAATATTTATTATATTTATGCATACCTTGATGCGTTCCTCGACGTTTTTACGCTCATTGCCCTCCAACGCCTTCAGTTCCTCATTGCTGAAGCTGGTTAGATCTGGGGGCATTGGTGGTGGGGGTACGGCATAAGGCGCAATAAAAGGAAACGGGGGCGGCATCATGAATGGTGGCGGTGGTGGCACCATGGGTGGTAGACCTTGGAAATTGGGTAACATGTTCGGTAAAGCAGCTGACAGCGGAATGTACAAAATTAAATTGAGACAGTTTGCTATGTAGCTTTAAGAGCATATTTACTTGGGCTGGTAACGTTTCCGAAAGTAGTTTGCTGCGTGCTGCCGGCTGTGTCTGTACGCACTGCTTCGGCACTTGCAGGAATTTGTGGAGCATTGGGAGCGTGCACCCCTGCTGCGTTTGCAGCTGCCGGTGGGGCACCTGCCGCTGCCGCTGCCCCCGCTGCGTGCACTTCAGTCGCCGGTGCGCGTAAAATATTCAAGCGGCATGTGGGACATGTCTGCTGACGCTGAAACCACGAACGCAAGCAAGTCGTATGAAATATGTGGCCGCAGGGCAGTTTTTTCGAATGATTAACCATGTCCTCTCTGCAATAGAGAAGAAGAAACCAAAAATAAAACATTTGTGAATAGTAAAAACAAACCACACACACGCACCTGCAAATGATACAAATGTTATCGGACTGTTGCAGTTCCTCGGGCGTAGCATCCGGATACAGGGTGTTCATGTTGCGTATGGCGCGACGCGACATAATGACATCACTTAGTGCCTTCTTAAAGTTTCTTATCGTGAAGAACATGGGCCGGAACACGAACATGGGGAGCGCATATATTTTCGCCATGATGACCACGAACAAAACGTACAGAATGACTTTGATAAGGCCAATGACCAGCTCGGTATAGAGCAGGAACACCGCCTTGTTCTCCCACGGATTGTCGGCACGCATTTCGGCCGCGTGCAGGACATACTTTATGGCCGTGCTCAGGACTACGGTCAGCAGAATGGCATACTCAAAACCGAAGACTAGCTGCACGGTGGGGCCACGTACCAACGTCGAGTTGTAGGCGTGCATCAGCAACATGTAGTCCAGAGCACCCAGAACTACGAGCAAACTGGCCACGCGAATATGAAAAAGCCAACCCAGAACGGGCGAACGTTCCATCTGTTAAAATAAAATGGTACATATGTATAAAAAAGCTATTACAGAAAATGGGAAATTTTTAAAATAACAGTATTGATATACTTTGAACTCTATGGACAAATAGGTAATAAACTTGTAGCCTCTAGTAAGAAAAAAAATTTAACACATTAATATTTAAGTTCATTTTAGCAATTTTTATAATCATTGGTTAGAAAGAAAACAACTAGTCCAAAACAGCAATAAACAACAACAAAAAACACCAATAAAAGCAGAATAAATAAAATTCTAAAAATAAGGTGACAAAATCAACAAGACGAAGATATGCATATATTTCTGTGTATGTGTGGCTGCACATAACTATCAGCGGGCCGAACAACAAAATGTACCTATTTACCTATAGTATATGTCCAATATTTGACAACATCATTCGAAACCCATGACCCCGGTAATGTCGGATTTAAGCCGAAACATCAGTAAAAATCTATGCCGGCTTTATCAGACACATGTTGCTGCTATTACATATGTACATATATACTTGTGTAGTGCCGATTATGACCTAAATGCATATAATGCCTACTCTCAAATGGGTACTTACGAAATCGACACGTTCTTCGGCGAGCCAATGGAATGACTTGAGAAAAAGCAGCACGGTAAAAAGAGCCACAAAGCGCGGATTAAAATCATCCCGAAATACGGTAAACGCCAGGCAGGTCTCAGTGAGGGCGTACCAAAAACGTTCGAGTAAATGCTCGAATTCAGCAGCACGCAAAGTGCCCAGGAAAATCTACAAAAGCGGGGAGCATAATAATCACAAGAGCAAATCAAAAGCTATCATTTGTTATAACAAACCTTGCGCAGTAATTTTCCAAACATAAAAACAATTACGAAAAATTGTATGTAAATGACCTGTTTGTGAGAAACGCAGAGGAGGAAGATGTAATTAATTTAGGATACTGCAATGTCCGAACTGGTCAAATTTCAATACTCACAGCCATTGAAGCATTCGATTTGGTGATGTAGACAACAGCTGGATAGAATTGCTTTTTCTGGTAGTAGGCGTTGCCGATGACAGCGCTGGTGAGCGCCAGGCACAGAGTGGACAAAAGCAGCTGCATCTTGCCCTGTGGTCGTAGTCGTTGTTGTTGCTACCACAATGGGAGCCAATTCCAACGAAGGAAATCTCACAATTCTCACACGTATGTTTTACGTATAACGAAAAATTTTCCTATGCCACCAACCGAAACCGAAAAAAATGAATGACAAAACTAATACAACAAAGTGGCAGATCCGCAACAATTGCAACAACGCACAATCGGCCAAAACGAAATGCAAAATTCAAAAAAATAAGGCATTTATGTATGTTTAATGTGTCTTTAATTTTAATTAATCCTAAAGGGATATTTCTTGCAATACTTTACTATGAAAAAATTATTTTGTAGCACTTTTTGTGTGGGGTACACGTACTTCCTTCTCCTTCGTCAGCTTGTCACATTCGTTCGGCTTCGCTCGGCTTGTATAGTTGCAAGAAATTGCAAGTAGGCGAGGTTTACTAGTCAAACTTGCAACTTCTCAGCACAAATCAGAAATAAAGGTAGTTTTGTTCGGAGAAAAATATTTATATAAAATAAATAATAGCCCTATACAATAATAATAGCCATATGGAATTCCCTGAATTCCATCAAAATGGAAATATTCTGCAAAAAATTCGGCTTCGGCTTCCGCTTGCGGCGGAAACTAGGTACTAGCTATTCACAATAAACAGAGCTCGAAAACAAAATTGATAAATGACGGAGGAAAGCAATGTAAGCGAAAAGAGAAACACAAAACAAAAAATCAAAATTGTAGAGTTACCATGAAACATTGAAAATATTCGCCAATGTTTTCAAAAAAAAAATATCGCTATATGCTGCGCAATGGCGTTACTGTTTCAAATCGAGTTACAATGGTAAAATATGATTGACTTCTTGGTATATAATTTGATTAACATTTTTAAATTTTTAATTCTTTACTCTTATGGGATGGTGTTTTCTTATTTTTCCACTATAGAGAGTCTAGAATCTAGACTCACACCTGTTTCTTATATGACGCGCACAGAGCAAAAACGCAGTTTATAACTTCACAGCCCATGAGCGCAATGTGGCGAAAATTGACACTCGCTGCGTTTTTGCTCTGTGTGCGTCATATGATCGAATTGCTATATATACCTTTAACCGCACGACGCTACGCACAAGGAATAATATCATGAAAATCTTCAAAGATTTCTCAACAGATTGCATTATGGAAGAAATTTTAATTTAATAATAGCAACACCCAGGGCTTTATGAAACATGCGAATGTTTACTTTCTGTTTTGTTCGCAATTTTTATGTGAATAATACTTACTGCTTCTCAATGGGTTATCTACCAATAAGTTTATGCTGCCTTAACCCTCTGCGAAATGCTCTTGAAAAAATTTATTATAATTAAATATTTAAAAAAAATGTCATTTTTTAAGTCGATCTCAATAATTAATAATATTTACAACTTAATGCGCAATCCTTCCCTCGTCATTCTTTCTTGCTTTGTAGCAGCAACTCATTTCACCTCACTCCTGTCACAATCAAGTGACGTCTTCCTTCACTTTCGATTAATTCGTTTGCTCGATTTTGCAACTACAATTTTACAATTTGAAAACTGCTGATTTTTAATTTGGAAGCTGCTGATTGACAACGGTACCGAGGAAATAAGCTTAAAAGAACTTTGTTGTTTTGGAAGTATAAAGCAGCGAGCGGAAATAAGGAATTTACACAATTGCAGAGATATTTTTGCACAACTACGGAAAGATATTACATGAAGTACATAAAATAAAACTGAAGAAAGAGAAGCAACACAAAGAACGAAGAAAAGTAGAAGACAACGAAGAAAATTCACCACAGAGACAGAAAGCAAATTGTCGCCATTTTGTCTGCTGGCCGGCGATTCTACGGACAGAGCTGATAGCCAGCTACGAAAATATAGTTTTATAATAGTTAGAAGCGGTTTTAAAATTAAAAATTAAATTTCAAGAGCAACGCGAAAGTGGAGTCTAACACGCGCATCTGAGTTAGATCAGTTGAAGCGTAGTGAAAGTAAGAAAACGACATCGGAACAGTATGTTTTAATTGGGCGGATGCAAAAAATGGTGAGTTGAAAATCTCAACGAAAAAATCGAAGGAAAGAAGTCCGATGAAAGGGAAACGAGCAAAGATACGGAAAGAAATTTGCAAAGAATTTCCTGTTTGCTTTTGTGCTTGTGATTCGTTTACTAAAAAATTTAATAGAAGCAATTTCGTGAATTTGTAATTTAATAAATATCCCATAAATCAATATTTATAAATTCAAAATTTGTGCTAATTTAAAACTAAAGCAAATAGAATTTTACTGGTGAAAAGTGCAACAGAACGAAGTGAAAAGAAGAGGTGTAAACTTGAAATCGATAATAATCGATTTGCTCTGTGGAATTTTTGCGCTGTTTTACCTCACATCACATTTCGTGGGTCCTCATCGTCGGTGGAAGTTATCCTCATCCTAATTCTGTGCAGAAAGTCGTCTACGCAAAATAATACTTGATTTCTGTATATGTCAAATATGCGATTTGACGACATACTTTCAAATAATTCAACATAGAAACCGGCTAGCACAGATTCAATCACAAAAAAGATTCCTAAGAAAAATGAGCTATTTGTGAAATATTCGTAATATTGTTTTGTTACCTACAAAGAAGTGAGCATCAACTCCTTCAGTCGTGCCAAAATGCATTTTTGCACACGCCATCCATTTTGGATAGTAGAGAAAATTTAAAAGTGCCTTACTACGCTGCAATCGGGGACGGAAATACAAAAACAAACAAATTTCCACCGACCAACGACGGCTGAATGAACTTGTGTCTCGCGAAAAGAAAAAGCCGAACAGAAAATCCAAATCAACAGTGATGTAATTTTCCTCTTTCCAAAAGACAAAGTTGCTCTATGTTTTAAAAGAACCAGAGCGAAGCCAAATATCGCAAAACTAGTTAAAAACGCAATAGTTGCAAAGATCACTCTCTTAGTCTGACACTCTGCCCTATCGCAGTGTTTCAATTTAAAATTATTGATTTTCCGTTTTGGCATTCGTTTTTCACATTATTCGTATTTTTCTGACTTTTCTCTACTTTATCTTCTCTTCCCTTTGCTTTGCTTCCGTTCGGTGTCACGGTGAGGTGCTCGCAGTTTATGGATTTTTGCATTTGCCTGAGGAATATGTAAACGATCCGATTAGCACCTTTTGAAAAAAGGTTCTCAAAGGGTCTCAAAACACTCTCAAAGTGTCACCGCAGTCTCGCAGTCGCTCCTAGTAGCAAAACAACTTTAACGAAGCAGCCGCCGCCGACTGCAAGTAACAGCACTAGTAGCAGCCACACTGCAGTGCAGGCAAAACATCAGCAACCCGAATTCCAGAGCCACCCCTGCTGCGACAGACATTTTTAAAGCCACCCTCGTCAGCAGCAGTACCAGCGTCTACGTCACCGCGACCAGTGCCTCCCACACGTTAGGATGACGTTTGATACGACGCGTGGACGCCAAGCAGGCGGCAGTGGCAACAGTAACGGCGACAACTCCAATGCCCTGAGCACAAACACCTCTAACACTAACACGAACACCAGCACTGCCACCTCTGCGTCCTCAGTTGGTGGTGGTAGCGGAAGCGGTGGTCTAACAGAGCAGCCGGTAAAATCCGCTACAGAGTCGTCCGCGTCAGGTGGTGAGGTTGGCGCCGCTCCGACGGAAAGCATGTAAGTAGTATGGGGTTGGTGGGCTGGCCGCAGCACCACTTGGAGCGTGCGGCCGCTTGTTGCGGTTAAATTTAATTGTTTAATCATACAGGGCGCTTTCTCCTTGTCTCCTTCGCCTACTGTTCATCATTGTCGAGCAGTCGGCTTCGCAGTTTTCTTAAAATTCTCCTGTCTGCTCTTTCATACATTTCTAAGTTGTATATAAGTACGCGAATGAATGCTTGAGTGCATGCATGTCTGCCAAAAGACCGGCTGGAAGTATACCATGCCATAATGTAAATAAGATCACTCTTTTTTCTTCGCTATTCTACTTTTTCCTGTTATGAGCTTTGCATATATTTTTCATGCACATGTACACACACGCAATTGTACCTATTGGTTCTTTCTGCTCTTTATTAAAAAAAGTATGTATTAATGAAATTATAATCAGCCGACCATTTATTGGCAATCGGTTTAATTCAGTTCAAAGCAGTATTAAAAGATTTGTGTTTTACAAAATAGCGTATATTCGATTTTCGATTCTACGCGTTCTTTGCTAATCGGGGAATTCCCATATTTTCTTTTCTCAGCTTTGAATAGAACTTGATAATACTTTGTATACACCAACACGACAAATCACCACTATTACATATATTTTGTTGCATATCGTAAACTTGACATTCTACATTCAAAATGTCTCCTAGTAATTTTAAATTCGTAATGTTTAAAATATCTGATTTTTTATGATATTGAGATGACACTAACGATCCTATAATATTAATATCTTTCAAATTTTGCAAAATCTGCTGCGACTGTGCCTGTTTTGTAATCATTAACAACCTACACTTTTAAAGTATTTATAAAATATTTATATGTAATTTTTCTTGTGGTGTATTTATGCATTTTACAACTGGCATCAAAAAATTTAATTAAACAACTATGCATTAAAGTTAGTATTCTTCTTAAAATGTTGTCACAGCGTCATAAACCGCTTATCGCCCTCCATTGGTGCGATATCGCGCAATCGATAGGGCAAAATTGCAACTGCAACGCTATACTTTATCAGTGAAAATGGTGTAGAGGAGACGACAAAAAACTTGACGTTGTTGGCGGCCTTTAAAAGTGACTCATTTTTTATTATGTCTTGAATGTAATTTCTTAAGTTTTATTTATTGTTTTCGCTTTATGCTTCTTTGTTGTGTATACACAGAACCCCGGAGAAGCTAATATCATCTTTTCCAACGTTGAAGCTGCGCACACTTACGCAAAAAATTTCGAACCCGCGTTGGGTTGTGCCGGTGCTACCGGAACAGGAGCTGGAAGTGTTACTTAATGAGGCAATTGCTTTGACAACAGCAGGTAATATACTAACCGACTACTAAGGGCCCTATTTGTTAATATAATTCTTTCTCTCTCTCTCTCTCGCTCTCTTCCGCCCTTGCTATGCAACAGGTGTCGATCACGATTGTGAGCCATGCGTCGAATTCTATCGAAACGCGCTTACGACCTCATTTTCGAAAATCCTCACCGACGAAGCCGTCAACTCATGGAAATACAATATACATCATTGCATTCTCATGTCCTGCGGCAAGTTGTTGCATTTAATCGCAATTCACATGCAACGAGATAACCCATTTCTCTTGGATCTACTCGCCATTGTGTTCGATCCGGACAATAAGTTCAATACATTTAATGCGGCACGCCAGCCGGAGTGTTACGCACCACCCGATTGCACTTGGGGTGTGCTCGATGGCAACAAAATGTTTGCCAAGCCACCGCCTGAGCCGAAGAATCCACGCGGTTGGTTGGTCGACCTAATCAATCGTTTCGGTCAGCTTGGTGGTTTCGATAATCTGCTGGAGCGATTTAATTGTGGGTTACAGCTGCTGAAGAAAAACCAAGAGCAGGAATCTTCATCCACATTGTCCTTGAATCCTTCCTCAACTGGCCTAGAACTGACCAGCAAATCGAGTAAATCATCTAATACATCTGATGATAGTCAGGACAATAAGCTTACGCTGGCTTTAATATACAGTCTGCTGCGTCCATTCGGTCAGTGCTATGAACTGCTGACACCAGCTACCATAGCCAAGTACTTCATGCCGATTTGGAGCGTGGTGCTGGATTTGCTGGACAGCTTCTCGGACGATGAATTGAAACGGGAAGCCAAGCCAGAAGGCAGGAACGACTATATTAATGGCATAGTGAAGTCTGCGCGCTATCTGGCCACTCGTCTGTCTGGGCAGGAAGATCTGATACGGGATTTGGAGATGTTTCGCTTAAAAATGATTTTGAGGCTGTTACAAGTGTCTAGCTTCAATGGAAAAATGAATGCGTTAAATGAAATCAACAAGGTCATCACATCGGTTGGTTACTATTCACATCGCACGCAGCAATTGCCGCATTGTATACCCGACGACGAGATGGATTGGCTAACGGCGGAGCGCATGGCGGTAAGTACACCTCCAATATTCGATATGCAATCAACTTTGAAATTTATCTTATTAATATGTTTGCTTACATAGGCTTGGATAAAGGAATCTGACGTTTTAGGGATCGTCCTTAAGGACTCCTTGCATCAGCCGCAATATGTTGAGAAGCTGGAGAAGATCATACGGTTTCTCATCAAAGAGCATGCTCTATCTTTGGAAGACTTGGATGCGGTTTGGCGTGCACAGGCCGGTAAACATGAGGCCATTGTGAAGAATGTGCACGATCTGTTGGCGAAGTTGGCTTGGGACTTCACTCCCGAACAACTGGATCACCTATTCGAGTCGTTTCAAGTGAGTCGTACATACATACGGCATCTTTGTGCGGAAATAATATCTCCTATTCATGCTTATTATTAGGCCAGCATGACGACTGCCAATAAACGACAACGTGAGCGCCTGCTGGAGCTTATACGTCGCTTGGCGGAAGATGATAAAAACGGCGTTATGGCACAGAAAGTACTAAAACTTTTCTGGACACTGGCGCATAGCCAGGAGATACAACCAGAAGTACTGGACCAAGCGCTGGCGGCTCACGTGAAAATTCTGGACTATAGCTGTTCTCAGGAGCGTGATGCACAGAAAGTGGTTTGGCTGGATAAGTGCGTAGTTGAACTGAAAACGGGCGACACATGGGTGCTGCCTGCCTTGCGCTTAATACGTGAGATTTGCTGTCTGTATGACGCATCGCCCAGTCATTTGCCACGTAATCAAACACTCAACCGACAGCAAGTCATCGAGCGCCTGCAAAATGACTACATGCTGGTTATAATTATCACGAATAGCCTCACCACGTATATGGATAAAATCCGTGCAACAATTGCGGAAATGCCAAATGTTGATCCCAGCACTATGTGTATTGATGGGCGATATCCGCATAACATGCAAATACAAGAGCGTTTGGACTTTCTAAAGTTTCTTCTTAAAGACGGACAGCTGTGGCTCTGTGCAGATCAGGTCAGCATGTACAAATGCTTTCATTTTATTATTGTATTGATTTTATACATTTTGATTTAGTGTATGTAACTTGTGTTTATTCAAATATATTTCCTCCTCCGTATATTCATAGGCCAAACAGATTTGGCACTGCCTCACAGTAAATGCTGTCTTCCCCTCAGATCGTGAGGAATGTTTCCGCTGGTTCGGCAAACTGATGGGCGAGGAGCCTGACCTAGATCCCGGCATTAATAAGGACTTCTTTGAGAACAACATTCTGCAGTTAGATCCGCATTTGCTGACGGAGAGCGGGATTAAATGCTTTGAGCGTTTCTTCAAGGCGGTGAATTCCAAAGAGGATAAATTGAAAGCCACACACCGTGGCTACATACTCGACAATGAGGACCTGATAGGCAAGGACTATTTATGGCGCGTCATAACAACGGGCGGCGAGGAAATTGCGAATAAGGCAATTGATCTGCTGATAGAGGTCTCGACTGCGCTTGGGCCGCGGCTGCAGGAAAATATATGTAACTTCCACGAAATGTTCATTGGAGAGTGTTGTGAACGTCTGCGCGCGCATTACAGTAACATTGTCATATTGGGCAAAACGATTGGCGGCGGCGGCGGCAACAACAGCATGAGCATGTCCACTGTAGAGGAACCCAATCAAGCAGACACTACCGACTCGAAAGACATCAAAATGCGTATTATCGAGGCGGAGAAAATGTGCCGCATATTGAAAGTTTTACAAGAGTATATTAAAGAGTGTGACCGCTCCTTCAACGGCGATCGTTTGTTTCTGCCGCTCTGCCGCGTCACACGTGGCAAACACACTAGTCTATACATACGTTTTCAAAATCCTGGGCGCCCCATTGACGACATTGAAATTGCAACGCATAACAACGAAACCGTAGCCTCCTTCAAGCGCAATCTGCTGAAGCGCATAAAGGGCACATCCACAGCCAACATAAAGGTGGATCTGTACAACACCAACGGCGATTTAATTGAGATTAGCGATGAAATCAATCCGCTCTCGCAATATAATCGCGACAGAGTATTGACAGCGAAGTTGACACCCGTTGGGGCTGGTCTGGCCAGCAGCCCCGATTCGTCCAGTGACTCGAGTACTGGGTCACCGCCGCGACCCTGTCCCGATGTGCAGCGCGTCGAGTCGGAGAGCACGCTGCCTGGTGTTATTATCTCTAAGAATTATCAGTACACAGAATTTTTCCTAAAGCTCTATCAGCTGGGCAGTGATCTGGAGCACGGTCGTCTACGGGAAAGCGCCAAATTACTGGTGCATTTATTGCCTTGCGATAGACAGACCGTGAAAATGCTGCAAATTATGTGTAGTGTGCCTGGAAAAACGAGCAGCAGCAGTGTTGGTCTTAAGGATGAAGAGGCGAACACTAGTAGCAGCAGTGGCCAGAGTACTTCTCCAGTTGGTGATAAAGTAAGCCGCCCTCTGATTTAATTGTAACTTGTTATTTAAAAGTTTTGTTGCCTTCTTTTAGATTAACCCACAGGATTGCACGGCGGAAATGCTGTTCCTGCATCCCTCACCCGCGCAGGTACTCTACAACTTGGGTGTGCTAAACGGCTTGCTAATACCAGCCTTAGATCCTTTCGGCGAGTCAGCACTTTTGATACAATCCTCTTGGCTGCATTCGGGCTGCGCTCACTTCATACTCGAACTATTGACCAAAAACAATTTCCTACCTAATGCGGATATGTATACCAAGCGTGCAGCCTTTCAGTGTGTGCTACGCCTTGCCAAGCTTTTCCTCTACATTGTGTGCTGCGTGTTGTCGCGCGTAGGTGACGAACCCATGTTGTGCGACTTTGATGCTGGCGCACGTTCGCAGGTGGAGATACTCAAGCAGATACTTACGCCCATCGCTAATAGTTCGGAGAGTACGCTGCGTGCTATATCGTCCAAACTAGCAGAGAACTTGGCTGCAGAAATGCTCTCGGCTAGCGCTGAAGGCGAACGTTGTCGCATACTCTTCAGCTCGACGTTGCAATGGTCGTGTCCAGACATATCCACGCTTAAGGCCGTGGTACAGCTGGCCTGGGCTTCGTCGTGCGGGAATCTACAGGCCCTGGGCAGTAAAAACGATTTCGGCGATGATGTAACCATGCCCGACGCACAGGACTTCATTGTCTGCAAGGAGGCTTTAGAGGTGCTTACTATTTCGCTGGTGTTAAATCCCGGCGCTAATGAAACTTTAAGTAACGACGCTATTTGGCCAAAACTAATCACATCGCTGATATTGAAAAACCCTTCTCGCCATGTTCGTCAAGTGGCTGCGGAACAGCTTTTCCTCACCACTTATTACGCGAGCGATCGACGTCCCTTTGCGTACATGGTAAATCTACTGGTGAATTCACTGAAGACGCTCGTGCCACAACATGAGGCTACTTGCGCCGACTTTTTCCAGCTACTCTGCCGCACGCTATCCTACGGTTGTGTTTGCAATTGGCCATTGAATATTGGCGAAGGTCTGCTCGCCGAGCAGATTAAATGGCTGCAAAAGATACGCGAGAATGTGACCCTATCCGGCGACATACAAGTGCATAGCGATCTGCTCGAGGGACATTTGTGTCTAACCAAAGAGTTGATGTTCTTCCTTACGCCCGAGACCAAGGCTCAGTTAAACGATTTGATACATGAACTGATTGATGATTTCCTCTTTACGGCCTCCCGTGAATACTTGCATTTACGGAAAAGCGGCAAGCTGCGGTACGACACAGTGCCTCCACCAGTATGTCGCAGTCCTCACACCATTGCTGCAGCATGTGACCTAATCATTGCACTCTGCCAGAACTGCGTTCCTAATATGAAGCTACTGACGAACACGCTGATCGATTTTGTGTGCACAGGTGAGAGGCCCTCGAGTTAATTACAAAGCGCTAATTTTTGGGAAAAAAGTACAACACCGCGTCGCATTTAATTGCATAATACTGGACCTTTGAATACAAATTCATTGTTGATTGGGCACTTAAATTGACCTTTGCGTATCCAATCTCTTTTTCCACAGATACGGAACCTCTACGTGAATGGGACTATCTGATGCCTGTAGGTGCGAGGCCCACAAAAGGTTTCTGCGGTCTGAAGAATGCTGGTGCCACGTGCTATATGAATTCAGTGCTGCAACAACTCTACATGGTGCCATTAATACGCGTGGGCATACTGAAGGCGGAAGGTGCGGCCACGAATGAAAATGAAGACTTTAGCGGTGAACCAGATACGATATCCGGCAATTCGGCTCTTTTTGCGAACATCGACGACAGCAATGACGTGCGCAAGAACTACCACGTCGTCATACTGAAGCATGTACAGGCGATATTTGCGCATCTGGGACACAGCGCTCTACAGTACTATGTGCCACGCGGACTATGGACGCATTTTAAGTAAGTAACTGTCTACTTTGCATTTAAAAATGTATTTATTTAAAATTTCATTTCATAGACTTCAAGGTGAGCCGGTAAATCTGCGCGAACAGCAGGATGCCGTAGAATTTTTTATGTCACTGTTTGAAAGTCTTGACGAAGGTCTCAAAGCCTTGGGACATACTCAGTTAATGAATGCAACCCTGGGCGGCTCGTTCAGCGATCAGAAAATCTGTCAAGAGTGTCCGCATCGCTACTCCAAAGAGGAGCCATTTAGCGTTTTTAGTGTCGATATTAGGAATCATAGTTCATTAACGGAATCTCTGGAGCAGTACGTCAAAGGTGAACTGCTGGAGGGCGCCGATGCATACCATTGTGATAAATGTGATAAAAAAGTAAGATTCGACTTTCGTTTAAAATTTGTGTGCACATTTTACACAAAATTCTCTTGTATATTTACAGGTAGTTACTGTAAAACGGCTATGCGTTAGAAAGCTGCCGCCTGTGTTAGCCATACAATTGAAACGTTTCGAGTACGACTACGAACGGCTTTGTGCGATTAAATTTAATGATTACTTTGAATTTCCACGCGTCTTGGATATGGAACCTTACACAGGTTTGTGTGCGCGATGTATTTCAACAAATGAAATTTTTTATTTTTATCTGAATTTTGCTTAAATTTGCAGTATCTGGCTTAGCTAAGTTGGAGGGAGAAGTCGTCGAGGTGGGTGATAATAGCAAATCGAATGGCGAAACTACAAAATACGAATTAACTGGCATTGTGGTGCACAGCGGACAGGCTTCCGGTGGTCATTACTTTAGCTATATTCTATCAAAGTAAATAAATTACTTGCTGCATGACATAAACGGGAAAAAATAATAAATTTCTTTTGTACGGCAGAAATCCTTCCACTAGCAAAGAACAATGGTATAAATTCGATGATGGCGAAGTGACCGAATGCAAAATGAACGAAGATGATGAAATGAAGGCGCAGTGCTTCGGTGGCGATTACATGGGCGAAATTTATGATAATAATCTGAAACGTATGCAGTATCGTCGTCAGAAGCGTTGGTGGAATGCCTACATGCTTTTCTATACACGCTGTGACCAGAAGCCGATACCTTTTGAGCCGAGCGTGGAACAACTTTCGATTGCTGAGAGTCGTAATTTTGTGTTGCCAATGCCCAAACCCATAGAGAAAAGTGTGCGGTAAGTTAGTGTTAGTGGGCGGGCATGAGCATGTGCAAAAATTACATAAATATAATCAACTTTTTTTGTATGCTTATAGCAACCAAAACATACGCTTTTTACATTCGAAGAGCATATTCTCAGTTGAATTTTTCAATTTCATTAAGAAATTGGTCAGTTGCAGCAACCCTTTGGCACGTGCCGATAAAATGGTAATTTTCGTACTACTTTCAGGACCGATTTCACAGTGCGCATTCAAATTAAATTAAGTGTAAAGTTTTAGCAGGCATTTTAATGTCATCTCATATCGATCGTTAAAATTAGGTTCTTGTTGCAATAGGTCACTGTGAAATTCAGTCTAGCTGTATTCCGAACCTAATTATTTAAACTTATCATACAGACTCCAGCTGCTGAAGAGCTATCCTTGCTGGGCGTGCAATTAGCATCACAATTCCTGTTTCATACCGGGTTCAGAACAAAGAAATCACTAAGAGGACCTGTTATTGAATGGTATACATCAAATTATTTATATGCTCTGCTTTTTTATATATTTTCCATTTTTTTTTTATTAGGTATGACACTTTATCACATCACATACGGTCCTCTTCCGTGGTACGCAGATGGTTCGCCCTCAATGCCCTGCTCACGCCACCCTCTCGTTTGGGGGAATACATTTTGATGGCCCCGTCGCCCGAAGTGCGTGCAGTATTTGTGAAATTGGTTGTGTTCTTCTGTCACTTCGCAATCAACGATGACCCCCTGCCCAACTATGAGGGCAGCAATTTGTGCGAACAGATATTAATAAGTGTGCTTAAGCTGCTCAAATGTGAGGTGGCCGATCATGGCAAGCACCTGCCACACTATTTCAGTTTATTCAGCATGTATGTAGGTCTGGGCATACAGGAGAAGCAACAATTGCTAAAGGTAAATTGGAAGTAGAATGTGAAATGTGTGTGTAACACTTTTGCTATTTGCAGTTAAATGTACCAGTTATATTCATGCAAGTGGCTTTGGACGAGGGGCCAGGTCCCACAATTAAGTACCAGTTCCCTGAGCTGACTAAGCTGCATCAAGTGACTTCGCATTTAATACGCTGCAGTGATGTGTCGGACAAGTGTCAGAGTTCAAATCAGAATGCGCGACCTTTGCCGAATCCCTACAAAGATCCCAATTTAAGCTACGAAGATTTGCTGCCAGTTTCAATGGAATGTTCGGATATACTCTTCAATCGTACTGGGTAAAGAGTTGTTTAAATGCTTCTTTTATTTTTCCTTTATTATAATTTCTCACTTCTCGGCGAGTAGGTATATCAAAAAGATCATCGAGGACACGAATGTGGGCGAGGAAGGTCTCAAATTATTACAGTATTGCAGCTGGGAGAATCCGCTCTTTTCGAGAGCTGTGCTCACGGAACTGCTGTGGCAGTGCGGTTTCGCCTATTGTCATGACATGCGTCACCATACCGAGCTATTGTTGCATATTCTACTGATAGAGGATTCTTGGCAGAATCATCGCATACACAACGCACTCAACGGTGTGGCCGAGGAGCGTGAAGGCCTTCTCGAAACTATTCAGCGGGCTAAGACGCATTATCAGAAACGCGCATACCAAATAATTAAATGCCTCACGCAGCTGTTCCACAAGTCGCCGGTGGCGCTGCAGATGCTGAACTCGAATCCGACCATCGCACGGCATTGGAGCATTGCTGTAGAGTGGCTTCAGGATGAGCTGGAGCGACAGCGTGGTATCGGCTGTCAGTACAATTCGTATTCTTGGTCGCCGCCAGCGCAGAGTAACGACAGCACAACAGGCTATATGCTGGAACGATCGCTGTCAGCGAAGAATACCTGGTCTATGGCGTACGAACTGTGTCCCGAGGAGGTGCGTTTCACACACGCATTTACTGTTTAGCATATCCTAAAATTTTTACTATATTTTTCCATTGTTTGCAGGAACAAGAGGAAGTCAATGAATCTGATATTGAACCTATCGACGAAACACAGAGGCAACAGCAGCAACAACAGCAACAACAACAAGGTGCCGATACCAGTGAGATACCAGCCAGCCCAGCGCACAAACAAGTCATAGTGGGAATAGCGCCAGGCGGCTCAATTGACTGGAAGGGCAATTCATTCGGGCAAATAGAAAACAGCAGCGGCGTCGGCAGCGTCAGCACTGGCAGTGGGAACACCAGCAATTCTTCAGCCACAACGACTGAGCCTCAAACAGAAGCAAACATAAATGGCTTAACGGGCAATCTAAATCAATTGGCGCTCTCTCCGAAAACGGTAATTGCACACAAGTATCAAGCGTAGGCCTATGTAACTGCTAAAGAACAAACGGATAAATGTGATTCTTGTTTTGCGGAAGAATTTTACAGTATACCCACCAAGAAATCCAATTCATCCGCTTGATTTAATTGTTATAAAATTTCTTCTTTGGTAAAGTTTGATTATTTTACAACTTTCTTTCTTTTTCTTGAATGTATTTCCCTTTCGGAAAATTTCGTTACAAATTGAAAAAATACTCTAAACTTGAAAATTACTCAACTGGGCTACTCGTAAACACTTGTATAAATAAATAATATATGTATATATATGTTAGCGTACTACGGGAAACAGTAAACAACAACATCATCATCAACAACATCAACAACAACAACAACAGCAACAACGTGGTAACACTTCAAGCCGTTTAGTATGATTTGCCGCCAAGTTAGTTGAAAAGATTTCTTCCGTTTGTTTTTGTGTATGATTTCTATATCCTACCCTGTTCACCGAGTTTGTCTTGAGTTACATGAATTGAGCTTTGTTGTGGTTTGTGTGCTCTAATTTGCAATTTCAGAAGCAAGCAAGTAAACCTATGCATAAGTAACTTTAGTTGAGCTTCAAGTTTGTATATGCTAATTTTTAGTTATTATCATTTTCGATTAAGCATTGAAGTCTCATCGTTTTGTGAATAGTTTAGTGAAGATGCACAATGATTTGTAAACGTCGATTATTTGTCTAATCGCCGCCTTAGACGCCGTTGTCAATTATATATTTCAGATTATATTCGTGAAAGTCAAATAAATTTGAAATGTCACGAAAGGTGAATATTCGTTTAAAAACAATTTAAATCTAAATTTGGACGATCGTTCGTATTTTAAGATTAATGAATTTGATGCCAATTGCCTATTTTGCTAAAAGTGTTACATATTACTTTTTTTGCCCAATTTTCTTTTGATGTAGTGGGTAATTTCGTGGTCATTTAATATTCACTAAAATTGTAAAATTGTTAGAAAAGAATTTAAAACTTCTATTCGGTATCGTAATGGTAAAGTTAGACTTCGTTGAATCACTACTAAAGGATGAGCGGCTGTTTGGCGAAAAGAAAAAAGTAGCATTCTTTTGGGCGTGACCCACTCGATTTGCCTGAGCGCAAAGGGATAGCAGAAAATGAGGTTTCAACTTCTCCCTTCGTTGTCGTAATCGCTGACAAGCATAAATGGGATGACCTGCTTTAGTGTGATGTAAGGGAGTTCACCAGCATAGCAAGCGCACACTAACACACATATCACTAAATTTCACACAATCGCACTTTAGTGTTGCTATGTATGAAAGTGTGTGGACATAGCGTAGCGTTCAAAGTGATTGGCGTGTTTCATTGAGCATTTCCAAAACGGCTGCTTTTTAACCCACACTGTCATACACATACACACACATACGTTTGTTTATGCTTTTCACTGCGCTGCATTAATTTTAAAGTTTTGCTCTCACAATTGTGTGCTTACTCGCATTGAAATTATAAAATTTTTATGAAAACCGAACAAACAAAACTGTTTTCTCTTTTTTCTTTCTATATCTCTGGCAACATGCTGCAGTCCGCAACCACCGGCGGCATTGGTGAAACAATCAAGGACTCGACCACAAATCTAACGCATGCACCCACGCTCAACACGACGGCATCAATTGGCTGTCCCACATCAAATGTGGGTGCGCTGATGGCACCCACCAGCTTACTGAATGCGTTGTCAACCACACCGGCAGCGACAACAACAACAACGTCAAGCACCTTAATAACATCGCCAACTACGGCGGTGCATCGGAGCAACAACGACAACAGCAGCAGCACTGAACAACAACAACAACCCAAACAATCCCAACAACGACTCTGTTAAACATCCCGTTACCTACCGCTCCCACAGCACCACACTACCCCACCACAACTACTTAATTTTAGCGTTCTTTTGTTCTACCCCAACACAAGTTCCCGCGCCCACGCCCACGCCCACACCCCTCACCCGTTTTCCACTGCAACTTAAAATGAATAAACCACAAAAATGATTATTACTATTATTATAATTAATTTAAAATAAAATATATAACAAAAATAAACTATTAATTAAAGAGAAAAGAGAAATCAATGAAAGCGATATAACAGCGAAAATGTGTAAACAGGAGGGAGCGCAGCGAAACAAGCGAACAGCGTAAAACAAATGTCAGTATGTATTTGACGAGCAACAGGTGGACGAAGTTGCACCTATACTAACTCTCTCCCCTTATGCAACAGCTATAAAAACAAGAAATTATTTCGTACAAGTTCTTTTTGCATTGCGTACAAATAGCTAAAGTAAAAGTATAAATCAGGAGGACGAGAGCAACAACAACATGCATACTTAAGCATACAAAACAAAAACAACAATAGTAGCTGCAGCAAAACAACAACAACACACTCTTTAGTTGTAAGTAACCTATTATATGTGTACGAAATAAGCAAATTTAGCCATTCATACGAAAGAAAAAAATACGAAAAACACAAAATAACTAAAGAAAATAAACAAATGAAAAGAAAAGAAAAATGAATATAAAGAGAATCATAGAAGCACTCTAAATAAATAATGCCTATGAGTATATTAAACAAAATAAAACAAAAACACAAATGAGAAGATATGAAGTATGCAAAGTATAAACGCTATATATAATGAATATATTTATATAGTACATGTATATGTATAATTTAAATATTTTTAATTTAAAACCTAAATGAAATTATATAAAGAAAAATAACAATAAAATTAATAATAAATGGAATGTTTAAACTTGGAAAGTGCTAAAAATTAATAACAAAAAACTAGCAATATCAAACAGAAGAGCAAAGCAGAGAGCAAACAGCAAACACTGCTGCTGTAATAAGCCGAGGCTGCTTCCCCGCAGCAGCAAACTTGCACTTTAACCCCAGCATTGCAGACGCCTCATAATAATTTAAGATTTCAAAGCAATTTCAGACTATTTTTTTAAAATAAATTAAAAAGGGAAACAATTTTGCACATTTATTACTTAAATACTATATATTTTTCTACTTTTAAATTTTGCCTTTTTCTTTGTTGCTAAATTACGAATAGTAAGCGCAATTGTTGGTTGCTAGAGCTTCAGCGCGTTATTCAAGTGCTATACGTTTGAGCCAGTCTAAACTGATTCGTGACGCCACTTTTGCCTTCTCTGAATGGTGTAAAACACGCAGCCATCATGGAAGGGGGGCACGTGTGCTTGAGTTTAGTGGTGAAAGGGTTAAGCATGGTTTACAGATCAGGGAAGGCTTTTAGCTATATCATGAGCGGATTTTTAGCAACTAGTCGAAGGCTGCAGCGAAGTGAAGCATGTTTAAGAAATTGTTGTGTGCTGCCTAAGGGAATACGTAGACGCTTGTGAATTGAGTGCGACTAACTAACAGTTGGTACCGAAAAGATATATAATCGAACAATTGATCACAATTTACACTCATTCATATAGTTTTTTTAAAGCGGTTTTTTGTATGCTCATAGTTTGGCAATTTATTTCGAACAAACTTTTTACGACGCTCAATTTGTAAATGCGGTTTTTTTATATACATATTTACTTTTTTATATGCTTACTAACCCTTTTAAAATAGGTTTTTTATGCAGCGCAAAATTTCGGAATATTTTAACTCAAATTAGAACAGCAAACAGAGTGTGCCTCTGAAAATCCATACATAGATGTATGTGTGTATAGCTTTTGAGACAACCTCATTCTACTATATTTTTTATAATTTTGTTTAGATGGCAACAAAAATTGCGCTTGTTGCGCATCGCTCTTTAAAAGTAACTTAAAAAAATTTGATTATTATAAGAAACTTAAAATAAAAGAAAAATGAGAGAAAAAACCCAAAGAAATCTACTCTAGATCTAAAAAATTCACTTAGATTTTGTAAAATGCTCTTTTTTAAAAACAAATTTTGTAAAATTTTTTAACGATTTCATTTAATAGAGAGAAGCAGATAGGAAAAATCTTGCTTATTGTCGACATTAATATGTTTTTAAACTTTGTTGTTCCCTCTCTTGTCGCTTTCGTTTTGTTTTGTTTATTTTATTTAACATTTATATTAATTAAAATAATATATTTATATAAACTATGCAAATGAAAAACTAAAGGTAAAATGTTTTTGTACTGTGTATGGAATTCAATGATATAAATAAAAGAATCACAGACTTTATTTTCTAATTTTTAATTAATGAGAAACTAAGAACGGAAGCTAAAAATAAAGAACAAAAGCAAAAAACATATAAAACAAATCAAATCTGAAAAGGCTTTATATTAATTAATATTATTAATTAATAAATTAATTATTACTATTATTAAAATAACAAAATGAAATCTATAAATTTAAAAATTCCAATTTACATATATAAAAAGCCTTTCATTTTGAAAAAAAAAGAGTTACATGTGGTTTTATTTGTTATACTGCTGTAGCAAAATAATTAGCTCTTTCTTTAATTAAATTTGCTTTACCTTATGATTGAAGAATTTTGGGAGGACGACTTTGGTATTTGATATAAAAAAAGTAAAATTTTTTCCAAGTCTGGAAATAACCGATAGGACCAACCAAAAAAGTGTTCTGTGAGTAATTTTACCCATTTCATTTTTGCTACAAATTTCCTTAGCGAAATATTATTTTCCCCTCTAGCTTAAAATGTTTCCTTCATAAACTAGGGGTTTATTCTTTTTCTTCCTCGAAATGTGATACCTCTTTTCTTAAACGTATTGTCATCTGGTATTGCTAAGGGCTTATCAAGGTGTATGCGTGGCCTATTGAGACCAGTGTAAACTAACATAACCGTTTGCACTAGCATTTATTCCTTAGAAATGTTTACAAAAAAACACTTATAGTACAAGTCCAAATAACAAGAGATTTAATAAATTGTATAAATGCAACATTACGGTTTAAAACTAACATAAAAATGCAACAAATCAAAATTCACATAAAAAGTCTACAGAAGATTGTAAATAAATGCAGTTTTACGTCTGGTACGTTCATATTTATATTTTATAAATATGATAATCAATCTCCCTTTAGTTCTCTTCATCGTCTTCGAATGTAATGACAGCAGCACCTTTGGCCACATTTTCACCTTCTGCACCACCAATGGATTTGACTGTAGCGTTCTTAGGCGCCTTCAAAATGTGTTCCATTTTCATGGCTTTAACGGCAAAAGATAAACATGAAAATGCGGCAGAATGGAAATAAATGTAATATAATCACCAATGAGCACGGCCAGACTGTCTCCCTTCTTAACCTTATCGCCTGGCTTTACCAGCACCTTTTCGATTACACCCGGCATGGGTGCTACCACTTTGGAGCCACCAGCTCCCAAATGATCAATATCTGCATTGAGGAATTTTGGCTGAACTAGCTCGAAACTAGCTTTACCATGCTACAATTTAGCAAAGTGTTAAGTTTATAAAGTGGAATAGAAAAGCTTAAAACGCGTCTATAATAAATAAGAAAAGGAATGCTTCTATACCTCCAAGAAAATATTCACTTCAGTTTCATCAATGTTAGCATTAAATGTGGATATATTGTTCTCTATATTGGCTCTAATTTTGAAGCGTTCGCCATCGAAAATGCGCTCAGCTTTTACCGTCTTCCAAGCGCCATCATTAATCTTTAACTGCAGAGTATCCTCATCAAACTTGGCAGAAACGTTGTAAACTGTTAGCGAGCGGGTGGAAGAATGTAGAAAATAGGTATTTGTATCAGCATTTGAAACTACTTTAATAAAGTGTACCCTGTTCATTTGCCTTCAGCTGGTATGATCTGAGTAACGCGTAATTCAAGCGCGTATTCAGCGTCGCGACGAAGGGATCATTGGCAATGGCATTGCATTTGGCGGACTGCAGTTCGTTAAAGATGAGCGTTAAGGCTGCCTTGCACAATTGCTCATCAGTGACTTGGATTGGTGGGAATAGCGTGTCGAAATGTTGATCAATGAAAGCGGTGTGCACGTTGCCTTTTTGGAATTCTGCATGTGAAGCCAGATCGACGAGGAAGTTGATATTAGTCTCCAAGCCGGTTATCTTTTCGAAAGAACAAAGAAACGGACTCAAAACAAAGGTTCTAAATATAATGTGACGTATTTATGATTTAAGGGTTTGATTGGACGAAGAATCCCTTACGCCACTCACATACTCACATGGTACTCCTCCAGTCTGGCGACTAGGCTGTTTAGCGCCTGTGTACGATTTTCACCCCATACCACTAGCTTTGCTATCATGGGATCGTAGTGCACAGAAACTTCATCGCCCTCACGCACGCCGGTCTCTACACGTACATTTGCATTTGGCTGTGGAGTTTGTAGGTAACGCAGTGGACCCGCACCGGGTAAGAAGCCTCCTCTGTTTTGGGAAGAAAGTTGGTGTTTTGAAAAGGTTGAACAAAAGTGAACAACTTTACCTAGGATTCTCGGCGTAGATACGCGCCTCAAAGGCATGACCCTTACGTCCAATTTGTTGTTGTGTTAGTGGCAGCGGCTCACCGGCAGCCACGCGTATTTGCCACTCCACAAGATCTGTGCCCGTAATCATTTCAGATATTGGATGCTCCACTTGCAGGCGCGTGTTCATTTCCATGAAGTGGAAAGAGAGATCCTCCTTATCCATAATAAACTCAACGGTGCCAGCTCCAACATAACCCACCGCCTTGGCAGCACGCACTGCAGCCTCACCCAGTTCACGGCGCAGTTCCTCACTCAAGCCGGGCTAAAGTAAATAAACATACATAGAAATGCAAGAGACGTTATTGAAATTGATTGTTTACCGCTGGCGCCTCTTCGATGATTTTCTGGTGCCTGCGTTGCACGGAGCAATCACGCTCCCACAGATACACCGCCTCACCATACTGGTCCGCAAACACCTGTACCTCTACATGGCGTGGTGATCGCACGTATCGCTCCAGCAGCACGGAACTGTCGCCAAAGGATTTCTGCGATTCATTGCGTGCCGAATTTAGTGCAGTCAGAAAATCCTCCTTTCGCTCACAGATGCGCATACCCTTACCGCCACCACCACGCACCGCTTTAATCATTAGCGGAAAACCGATTATGTCTGCCTCAGCTTGTAGCCGTGCATCGGACTGCTCCTCTCCATGATAGCCATTTATTATTGGCACACCTGCTGCGGCCATGATTGCCTTGCTAGTGCTTTTGATGCCCATGTCACGTATGGCAGAGCTGGGTGGGCCGATGAAGATCACACCCTCCCGCTGACAGAGCTCAGCAAACTCCACTGACTCCGAGAGAAAACCGTAGCCGGGGTGAATGGCCTGGCAGCCGGCGCGCTTTGCAATATCAATGATGCGGTCGCTGCGCAAATAAGAGGCAGAGGAAGCCGCTTCACCAACACGAAATGCTTCGTCCGCCAACTGCGCGTGCAGCGATTTCTCATCTGGATCCGAGTAAACGGCCACCGTTCGGACACCCAGCTTCCGCGCAGTGCGTATGACGCGACAAGCGATCTCTCCACGATTCGATATCAGAATTTTGTTGATCGGACGGATCGGACGCTGCGGATTGGCTTTCGTTGCATAGCATCTGCTGTGTTTATGTAACAATGTAATAGATAAATTTCTACATATTTTAAAAATGCAAAAGCAAGAACTATACCTCAAAGTGGAGAAATTCCTTAAGAGTGCCATGTACATTTTGTTGGAGTTTTTGTATAAAAATCGATACCGGAAAAAACAAAAATTGCGGAAAATAAAAGTTGTCCAAAACTCTTATCTTATTTGTAGAGCCCCGACCGAACTCGGTCTCGGTCTCGGTTACAGAACTGTTCGGCCAAAAGGTTCGGGTTCGGTCTCGGCTAAAAAAGGCCGTGTATTTAGCCGAACAGTTGAGGAACAAATTGTATAGTTTTAAACAAAATTTAAATTTTTTAATAATACTTTTTATTGATTTTTCATACATCAGATGCTTAATGTAGGTATTTATACCTTAAAAGAATTGGTTTTTATAATAAAATGTATTTTTTCCTAAAAATGTATAAATTTTTTAAATTAAAATTCTTCTTCTTCTTTTTTTGCATATGTATTCGAAAGGTTCGGTCTCGGCCGAACATTAAAAAAAGCCCGAACGCTCGGTCTCGGGTTCGGTCGGGCGGTCGGGCTCTACTTATTTGTACAGTTTATATCATTTATGTACTAATGCTAATGCAGTTTTATGTTTAATTTGGTCTCATTTCCACGCAGCTTGCTTTTCTTTATTTAATGCATTCTGGCCATAGGAGATTTTATGAACAGCAACTGATAAACAGCTGATAATTCTTCCTTCTCACAATCAAATGTAAGCATTGATCCTAGCGCTTCTTCTTCTAAATCTTCAATAAAGCACGGATACCAAAAATGCTGCACAGTTGGCCTAAACAGCTGTTGGTGGCAGTGTGGCCACTTCCCTGTGGTTTTTAGCACATGGAACTTAACTTTTAGCACATGTAACAACCTAAATGCAAAAATTGGTACTAATAAAGCAAATGGTTTTACAACGGGATGAGGAAAATAGTATATACTAATGCTGGGAACGGTATGTACTAATGCTAGGAACAGTATGTTTTTTTACGAAAAAGTGCAACCGTTCACCGCGAATTTGGCTCATTGTCAATATGGCAACGCTCGGTATGCAACAACCGGAAATGAAAATTTAGGCCAAATTACAATCAGTATTTTTAAAATTTCAATTCAAATACAAATTATGAAAATTACTAGTGTAACTAAACTATTGACTGGAAAAGCACAGCAAACAAGCTAGTATTTATTTGAAAGCTTCCAAAAAGGCGGTGTAAATTGGGTAACATTTTCCATGGAAGAAGCATATTCGAAACTTTGGTTAACAAGCTAGAGCTGTAGAGGACACGTGGAGCTGAAATTACACAAAGAAGTGGTTAATTGTAGTAGATGTCTGTCCAGTTTGCTGTAAAATGGGAATAGACCTTGACCGAGCTTTGGCAGGTCACTGCGTTCCTCTTAAATTAGTATATAATTTGAAAATCTTTCAAAATGATTTTAAAACTGCTGCATTTGTATTTAAAAAAATGAATTAAACGTGTTAATTGATATCAAATTATCGGCAACTTTAATATTATTAAATCAAGCTTCTCAAAGCGCCGAAGCAGCAAGAGACATGCGACTACTAATTTTGGATAGCTTTGAGGCTTTGAGCATCGTCTGCGAAGCTAAAAATTGAAAGTCACACAAATGCAGCCAACAACCAGGCAAATGCGTGTTGGGAGCGCGCAGTCCGCGCAGTGCCTTGAAAAAGGCAAACAGCGAAGCGCAACTTTCGTGTTTGCTGTCGCTGAACCAAGTTGCTTCAGCTGCTGTTCTTCGCTGGTGTGGTTGAATTTTTAATTTGAGCGGCGTCGTCGCTTGTAACTTCAATTCCAATGCGCTAGGCAGTGAGACACTGCAGCCAATGCTGCTGCCAACACCAACGACAAGACGAACAAGAGCTCACACTTGCCGATCGCGCGCTTGGCGGCTTGGGGCTGGTGCGATGGAGCTGTTGACTTCCAGCTGCTTCAAGCCGCCAACAACTTGGCGTTGGCTCACAACGGAAACTAGTCTGTGGGCAAACGTTCAGGCGGCATGTCAAGCAGTGCAACAGCGCGCAATCGCGTTTCCAATTGTCAAGTGAAGTGTTTCGAGTTCCGAGCGTGTTGCCAGCTAAAGAAATCGCAGAACAAGTGAGCGAGCTGCTAGTGAAAAAAGTAAAATCGATTTGCCACAGTCGTTGGAGGACGTGTGCATACAAATAAATTATAATTTACAAAATACAATTTATGTACAATAATTTAAGCAAATTGGAGCGCAATTTAAATGCAACCTTCGCTAGCAAGCTGATTAAAAATATGCAATTTTGTATGAACTCTTTTTTGAGAAATTTTTTAAATACCACACACGCTTAATTAAATATGCAAACCAAATAAAATTAAAGCGTTTATGGCAAAATATTGGAAAATAAATATGTTGTAGTTTGAAATGAAATACCAAATGCAGACAGAGCAAGAAACCAGTTAATGGCACAATTAACAATTTTTCAAAATCTCTCTGCACTCATAATATCGCTTAGAGTTTAGCGACGCCAGGCAGCAGTTGACCAGGCGCATGCGCGTTTGCCGCTTTTGTTTATCTTTAACATATTTCATTGCGTGTTTTTGTTGTTGCATTTTTTCGAGTTACAATTTCGACTGAAATTAAAAAATTTCAACAAAGTTGAGCACGAAGTGAATGAACGTTCGATAAGATACATATGTATGTATGTGTATATCGCTGCTGCCCGGTCGCGGTGCAGTGGGACGAACGTACAGGCGTTGCGGACGGACGAACCTACCTGATTGGAAAGTTCCAGTGAGGCGTTTCGCACACCGCGCCACAATAACGGACGGCTATTCAAAATTTGCCGTTAATTTTTTCGACTCTGTTGTTTTTTTCTTTGTGAAGTTGTGCAGTTTTATTTTGTTTAGTAAAAAAAAACCGAGCAGCTCAAAACTAACAATTAACGCACGCCGCAAGCCGCATCGCCAGCATAAGATACTCGTTAACAGTACTTGGACATAAACAGTTACATTTTGTATCTGAGAGATACATGTTAATTGCAGCTCTGGTCGCATCGCACCTGCGACACATGTACATACATACACATGATCAATATCGACGACGTTGGCAGTTGTTGTTATTGCGACTACTTTTACTTTAAAAGCGGAAAGAGAGAGTGCATTTTTTTAAACATTTTTATACGCAATAATGCATATAGCTTTATAGCAACAACAAGCGGTTTTTTGTGTTTTTTACCGGTTTAAGTTTTTTAATTTTTTGAAATTTTTTTTATTTTGTTTTTGTTGCTGTCAACCGAACAACTCCAACAATTCCAGCAGATTTTTCAACATTACTTGCACTCACACACATACATACATACATGCATATATGTTTGTATCTATAAGTGTAGTAAGTACTGACACACACACCTTGGCAAATTAGCTCGGCTGCGCGCCGCTACCAACTTTAGTCATCGTCGCTCGCGTCGGCCTCATTACGCGCATGCGCAACGTGCGTCATACACTTTGAACTTGACGGCGCAGAGCGGAGATAGCATGTGAGAAATTTCCCTTGTGTCCTTGTTGTTGTTGTTTTTATTGCTGCCGCAATTTAATGCGCACACTCACGCACATGCACGAAAAAATATTTTGAAGATTGCTACAAAAGAAATTTTGCTTGGCAACCGCAAAAAGTGCAAAAAGCAGCAGCAGCCAAAAAGTGTTTATATAATTTTGTTTCGTGTGTGTGTGTGGCAGAAGCGAAACGCAGTGCCACCCGCCACACTTCACCCGTCCGTGTGTATGCGCAGCTGTAAGATACGCAGTGCAAAAATGAATTTCTTCGTTATCGGCGTGCTGATCATGCAGGCGGCAAGTAAGTAGTACTCGTGCATCGAAAATTATTCAAATCGCTTTACTTTCTTGCGTGCGAGTGTCTATACACACACATATGTATGATATGAGTGCGATTGTGTGCGTGATTAAATAATTTTGGTTCACTGGTAAAATTATAGCAAAACTACATTACATTGTATATAACAATTGTGCATTTAATATTCGCAATAAATATACCAAATTTTTATTATAGTACATACATATATTAAATTTGGAAGGTAGTGGTGGAGTGTGAAATATGGCATGTTGTGTGTTCATAAATTTTCCTGAATTTTAAAGAAATAATTTTTTTATATCCGACAAATCATTTCACTATATGACTTTTTAAATATATATTATGTATAACTATTTGTGTCCGCAAGCCATCGTTCATATAAAACATTCCCATAAAATGTCAGTTGCCGATGTCACTAAGATGATTTTGTATTGTAAACCAGGGTCGTGCTTATAGTAGGCATAGAAAGATTCTGGGAGAGGGAACCTGGGTAAAAAATGCCACTAGATAATATAGCAGAGATAAATGGGCCAAAGTGACTAAAGTTAGCATTCTATGCAAGCTTTTATAAATTGTCGTCTATTTTTGTATTGAAAACAATGAGGCTATGCAAGCGTTTGACTAACTCCAATAAGTAATTGAAGTAAGATGATTTTTGTAACATTTTAAAATTGGTCTCATATTACGCAATGCTTTAAGCAGTTTAATTAAGAAAGGAATTTTATGAAGTCTCTGTCATTAAATGCCAGCGCAGCTCTCGAAGAAGGAGAAAAAGAACCTGATGCGCATGCTCAAATGTTTTAATTTGAAATGTCGCTACTGCAATGGTTGATGCACCGCAGCGCATATAGCTTAACGTAATTGGTATAACCCTCTTGCTGCCCCCTTCCCTTGTTTACGAAACTGCATTAAAGTCATTCTAATTGACTTCAATGACACAATCAGATTCTGTTTCAATGCGTCTTAATGGCAGCACTTTGGAGGCAACGAGCGCGCGCGATGTCATAACCGGCAGAACCGGCTCCACTTAAGAACCAATTATCCACTGCACAAACCGCAGACCGCACTGCGCGGCATATCGTTATACTTTCCGAATGGAAATCATCTGCAATTCAGCTCATTTGAGTCATGGTTCAGCAATGAGAATTACACTCAAACGATTTGTGCTACTTATCAGGTGGATTGGCGTGGAGGGAGGCATGCCTCCAAGTGGACACGCAAATCCGTTGCACCCTTGGCATATGCGGCATGTATGCTGTGTTGAGTACCTACCGACACGTATACGACGTATCGATTCGCATTGTCAATTCGCACAACGCCTCGTTTCGCCTTACCACCCGACAACGTTTGCCGGGCAATCTTAGCCAGACGCTTTCGGCCTAGTCATTCTGCGGTGTTGTTCATGGTTATTAGAGCCTTTGCGTCATAAGTAAATTTCGTTGGGTTTCGGCAACAATTCGATAGTCATTTAAGCCGGGCTCACTACTTTTTTTGGCGCTTGCTAGCGCTAACGTTCACAGCGGGTTGATGTGTAATGCTCACTTTTGTAATGTGGCGAATTTTGCTGGCTGTTGTTGTTTCTATTTGTATTTGTATTTGCCAGTACTGGTCTTTTATTACGCTTTAAACTGCAGAAATTGTCTTGCATTCGGTGCTTGCCACAAGTTTAAGCCGCAAGTGTTTACTTGGCGTTCGCGCTTCATGTGCTGAGATAAAGATTGTTGAGTTGCGGCAATATCTGAACCAGTTTTGGGTGTTGTTGCGCTAGTGGCACTGGTTGCCATTTTAGCTCCTCTCTTCAAGCTGAGATGATAGAAACTGACTATACTAGAAATCAAATTCGCTATTTTGCAAATCAACTTGAAGCAATTTTAATTCCATATATTATTATATATCCCATGGCTAACTACCAGGGCTCCGATATTAATGGCATCGAAAACTGATAAGGCGCTGCAGTGGCTCAGTGGATGTGTACTTAGTCTTTGATGCGAGCGGCCGCTGGTTCGATCTTCAGCTGAAACATAATATCCGAGAATAGATAATTCGTTTCCTTTAATTGTTGAAATAACGAAATCCTTAAAACGAACATCGACAAAGAATTCAACGATTCCAAATTATTCTCAATCAAATTCTCGACTAGTAGGTATAAGCTCAAGCTTCTGGAGTTATTAGGCATAAGAGCAATCTATTTCTTCTTTATAAAAATTTGTTTCCAACCATTGTATATGTTATTTTATTCATTTTGGAATCCTTCCCCATTATTACATATTAAGTTACTTGTAAGAGTTTTATGCACTGTCACACATGCACATGCATCTTTAGAGTTAAACTATTAAATTGAATATTACCAACTCAAAGTTTACCGAAGCTTAAAAGGTTGCATTTAAGTCTTTACCACTTAAAGTTCAAAAATCACTTAAAGCAATAAAATCACTTCAAGTCCAAAAATTATCTTTAATTTCATGGCTTTACCAGCAAATGTTGCAATTATCTATCTTTATAGCTTTGAACTAATTTTCTGAAAATACAATTAGCCATTTGAACCATGGTAACTAAAAAAATATGACTTGAAAAAAGAACATAATTAAAACAGTTTACCCAATTTTGCATATCCTTGCTATATATTCACGAAGCCAATTCGTCTATTAACCTCAGGGTCTGAAGTTAATGCACACTGTTAATTGAAGTGATTATTTGTGCTCACCTTTGAATATTTTATGATCAAATAATTTGGAAGAGGGGCTGTGAATACGAATTTCAATTTACCATCATCTGTGCCACATTTTACTCATTATATAACCAATAATAGTTTTTGCTATTAGAATTATTTCTGTGCTAATAGAACGCAAATGCAAGCTTTTTTAAATGTGTTCCTTTTTTGCTTCAGATTTTCATAAAGTTAGGTTAGGTTAAGCTGGCTGCCCAAAAAGGCAACGCATAGGCTCTGTTCGATCTTTAGCGATGTCAATTAGAGTTCTGTTTAGGAATGGTCTGTCAGAATTGGGGTGCGTTTCACAAATTTCCAAAGAGGCTTGATACATAGTTTCGAGATCTGTTCGAGCCCTGAAAAAACAGGCGCTCCCAAACAGATTTTCATAACTACATAAGTCCAAATCGCTTTTCAATTTTATTACTAGTTTACTACGCCCTAACATTTTGCGAAAATTCACTTCAAGGTTATGTATTCGATCTTCAAAACAAAAGTAGTAGGTACCTCGCTTCGAAATACATGCCTGAGTAAAGTGTACCTCAAAAGGTGATAGTACAAAAGTGAAATTTTAAATCTTTTGCGGTGTTCAAAAAAGATTTTATAAAAACCCTAATAAAATTTTTGCGATTGCGCAGCTTCACAATTCACAATGATTTGGCGCGATTTCCTGTTTCAAAAGTGTTTATGGCGTGTGGACATTTTGCAGCTCGCTTATAGCATAATTGCTACTTTCAAAATGATGCTACGAAAATGCAGCAGTGAAATATTTATGCACACTGTTAAAAATTTGATGAAAAGGGAAAGTAATCGCGCAGAGTGACTTGAGCATTCAATATGAAATTTGTCTCTGAAACAAGATTTAATTTGCAAATCACTGGCAATACAAGGCAATGAAGAAGGCATGTGCGTGAGCATGAAAAACTTCCCTTTCTATAACTTGGCGCCAAATTATTTGACAGTGTATATTACATACACACACATGGGTGCATTGGTGCATTGATGCAATAGCATTGTGTAAATGAGGCGGCACAAAGCGCTTATCATCTTTCCACAAACAAGTTTAAATAATTATGTAAAATATACATATGTAAAACCCATAAAATGATTAGGCGTAAGGCGGTTTAGCATTTTTCAAAAGTCACTGACATTTTGTGGAATTATTTGGCAGGCACATATACATATGTACATATAAACGAATGAATGGGGGTGTATCTGTAAATAAAGCGCATTCGTCACAGTTTCTTAGTTCAGACAGTTAATATACAAACATTTTCAACATTTTATCTAAAAATGCATAAAAAAACTATGCAAATTGCCAAAATATTGCTTAGCATTACTCATTTACTTATGTATATGGCCATTACAACTTTTATAAATTCCTAGACTTTGCAACTTTTAATTCAAAAAAATATTTCAATAGTGATTATTTAAAAAAAGTTTATTCGAGTGCTGCAAACTTTAAAGTGTTTGTTTTGTGTTAATTTGCAGTATTCGGAAAAACAGTGCTTTGAACTTTGCACTCGACGTGTAAAACAGAGTGCAGAAAAGAGAGCGCCCAATTGGTCGCACATTATTTTTTGCACTGCCTCTTGCACTTTCTTTGTTGCAAAAGTGTTCGCACCACATTTATTTGCTCCGCACTTGCACTCTCCCATACACTCTTACTACAGCACAGTGTTGAGTGGTCTCATGTGTAAAGTGCTAGTGCGTGCAAGTGCAAAAGAATTGCAAAGTCTTGTATTTGCTGAAGTTCTGTTTATACGTCACGTTTTCACGATGTCACTTCGACGATATTTAAGATCACGTAACTATTAAACTGTAGTATCTTTAAAAGATGGCAAAAATTTTACATTTGAAGGTTGGCACAACTTGCCAAAACATATGTTCAATTGTTAAATTATGGAGGCAGCGCGAACTAAAAATTAAATATCCACTATCGGCCATTTAAATTGTATTTAACTTCCAACTGTGAAACTGAAATTCCCTATTTAAACTGCAATCAGAGTTCAAATATCCACTGTGAAACTGGCCCTGAGTGTTGGTTTAAGCGGAAAAAAAATACTCAGTTCCTTCCAATGTTGAGCAACCTAAAACTGAGTTTGCTTTTCGCATCAATTTTCTAATAATGAAAGTCTTAAATTACCATATATTGAATTGAAAGTTCAAATCGCATGCCCGATTGCCTTCCGTGCAGTTGGACAAGTGAATAAACGGTTATGGTTGGGCTGTCTAAGTGGTGTGACCGAATCGCCAAATCTCAAAATCCAAGCGTATCTGTCAATGAAAGTTTTTGTATTTACAAAACAATATCAACAAAGCTGCATATCGGCACATAACTATTGTACAACAACTGAACAATTAGCAAACATTTGGTTTCACTCATAAAATGCTGGCGCATCAATGGCCTTACAATTGGCTGTGGTCCATGCGCATGCGCTGAGCTATTCATGTCACTGAAGAGGCCGAGCACAATTGGAAACGCATTCGGAAATTGAGTTCAAAATGTATATTCGAACATTCCGCAGAAACAGCGCAATTATGCAGAGTCATGCAGACATTATGTCTGTCTTCATTAGTAATTCCGCGTTTCCTTTTTGGAACCGAGTCATGTGCCAAAAACTGTATTGCAAAGCGCCGACTGACGAACACGCTGACACATTTTAAAGACGAATTTCAGATAACATTCATTATTTTGATTTAAGCCAAAATTGTTAAAATATTCGTACAAACATATAATTTTTGCGGTCTAAGCTGTGCGTTGGCCTCATGATTTGTGTTGCTGCTGTTGAGGTCAACAACTTCGCCCAAAACTACTTTTGCTTCTTGTCGAAGAAGAGGAGGTGGTAAGCAATAACAAAAAAAAAACAGCAAACCAATAATAAAGCAAATAAATCAAATAGCGCTAAAAACGCAGTTAGTTATAAAAAACAAATAAAACGTATTTGTATATATGTTTCGGTATCGGTATCCGTAACCGTATCCGCATCCACGCATCTATCATGGCCGTCATTGCTTTAATGGTTCGCATGTTGCTTGCTGGTAGCTATAATTAAAAGTGTGAACAATCGTTCACTTGCATCGGTACCAGAAAATATCTACAAGCACCCGCACTTGAGTTGGAATTTCTGGCTTGAAAGGCTGATGAACTTGACCGTTTTTGTTTAAAAATTTGGAATGTATGCTACTCCAACTTATTTTGATTGATAACACCAACAACACGCCTTAAATGAAGGTAGTCTAAAATAATTGTGTTCGAGAGCTAAGACTTTTGAATGCAGCCACAGTTAACAGTTTCAAATGCGCTTGTTTTAACAATTATTGCATGTATGGGCGTATTTGTCTTTCCGCTCAAAAGGCTGTAAGTACCTACATACATATATGTATATTCGACTGTTGGTTTGATTGTTCTAAAAAATTTGCTATTTGAAATTCGAATAGGTCGCTATGAGCTTCAAAGAAGCACAAGCTCTTCATGTCCCAATTAACATACGAACATTTTGATGTCTCGAAAGTCGAGCTCGTAGGCGTCAAAACAACAACAAAAGAAGACAAGCACAGACTTTCTCGAACTGCAAAGATTGCTTTTTTTGTTTTAACATTTTTGAAATTTACAAGCATAACATTAATGCTAAAATGACTGAGTTTTTCAAACAAACATTACCGCGTGTAAGCGCGCACGAAAAGAGCAAAAGGCAAGAAACTAAACTTTCCGCGGAAAAATGTCCTTTTTTAAATTGGGACCATAGAAAGTATTTTAGAAAAATCTTTATTTAATATTATATGATATTTGACTGTGATGGTTCAGTGCTAAGGACCACACTTCATTGACTAGATTATGTATATCTACAACTGCAAGAGACGGAATCCAAACTCCAAATACCCGACTCGAAATCTTAGATAATCCCATTCGTTCAAACTTTATTTTCAAAAACTCATAAACCATTTACAGTTCCGTGATGCTTAGTGCACATTTGTAGAGATATTCAAAAGAATAATGGTTCTCTTTATACAACGCTTCAGAAATAATGCGTGTAGTTTTAGTAACATGACAGGCGACCTTCACGGGATTGTGGAAGCCTTTTCGAGGAACTACCACAATTGTTGCCTTTTCTGTAGCATATTTAAGTGATTTATAGCCCTGCGCTTATGAGACTTGCCTTTGTCTGATTTGAACATAAAGAAGCAAATTGGTTCAGACTTTAAATTGAACTAATTTTAGTTTTGTTGCCACAAACCAGAGGCCCACGTGCAGCGACTGCGGCTACATCCAGTCAACTTTACACGTGCACTGGCCGCTGCCGACAAGTGCTGCAAAAGCAGACTGAACCAATTTTCGATTTCAACCTTCCTCAATACGTGCTAACGCACAACAGATATGCATCTACGCCATCGCTATCAGAGCAAATATCGCCGAGAGTTCAGGGTTTATCGCAAGCTACCATACGAATGCACGGAAGGTCGTTGGCACGCTATTAGATGCCGAATCGAAATCATGATTTGAATTGTGGCGGCTGGTCATTGTTGGCTAGCGCTAGCGCACCTTTTATTGCCAATAAAATGCGTTAAAAAATGTGTACAAAATTGAGTTAAATGCAGATGCGTGCCGTGCCGTGAATTGGGAGCCGAGAGTTGGCCGACATGTATGATCTTTTTGGGGCAATTTTTAATAAAGAAGAAGAAAAGGAAAAAATAATTCATGTTTGCCATTTCTCACTTTGCCATTGTACATTGAAATTTTGAAGTTTGATTTAAGGTTAACATAAAAAATCCATTAAAAGCGTGCAATTGTATGATATGAGCAAATCCAATTTGAATAAAAATTTTAATTACGCATACGACGCGTTGCACGCATTTGCCATTCACACTTGGAGTTGTTGCGATACAATGAGCTCGGTTCAATTTGGAAGCAACCAACAAAGCCGAAATCGACAGATCATTACATAATTTCAGAAATTTTGATTTGGCTCAATGATTGCTTTTGTTATATATAAAATACCCGTGTGTGTATGTTTGATTATAGCCAAAGCGCAATTGACTAAGCGCAAAATAATGTGAAATAATTTAAACTTTTATACTCTAATTACTTCCTTATTATTTTGCTTACATTTATTTTGCTTTCAAAAAAAAAATGGCGCTTGATTATTCTAAATTTAATGCTTGCAAATTATGGCATTTTGAACTGCCAAGAATGACCCCACAACCTATGAAAAAATTCGTAAATAACTTAAAATATAGAATATAGCAAGAAATATTTTATGTCTTCATTTGTCATAATAAAAAAAGGCAGTTAAATATTTTCATAAAACATGTGCGTATAGCAATTAAATGGCAATTAGTTGCCTGCTGCTCCGGCTGCAGCAAGTACACTCATTTTATGTGTAGAATGTTGTGGGCTGCCAGTTAGGCTGTTGCGCCTTGACTTCACCTTACGATTGCTGTAATTACCACAAGTTCTCAACTCACCGTACGCTACAATACGTAAGATCATTTTGCATTTTAGCATATGTGTGTAACCGCCTTAAGTTTGCAAGTTAATTGAAATGTTTTATTTTTCACAAATTCGAAAATTCTTTTGACCTTTGGAATGTTTTGCTTGTGGCTTATTCTTATTTAATAATTCTATTTTATTGTAATGTCATTAAAGTGATTGCGTCTTTTCATTACAATATAAAATTATAGAGCACACACTTTGGTCGCCAAGACCGACACTGTCGGCTTTTTTATGCTCATTTTCAAGTTCAACTACTCAGCTCTTGCAAGAGCATATACTTACATACATCATATTTTATTAATTCGGCCAACTATGCTTTAAAAAAGTTGCATTCTAGCTCACATGCGCGTAATAGCAACAAAACAACCAATTACAACCAACAGCGATAAATGTAATAACACTTGAAGTTGAAGTGAAGATCGTTAAGTCTATTTTCTAAAATGTGCGCTCGTAATTATGTGGAATGTAAAGCACTAAAAGTAATGTGCCCACTTCAAGGCGAGTAGTGCACTGGTGGCATGTCAACATGCCAGCTGAACTTCAGAACGAATAAATCTGTTCAAAGTTTATTAGATGCCATTAGATAATTTTATTGGCGCTTATCATGAACATGTTGTAACTGACCGCAGTTGGTCGTTGAACGCAATAAGATGAAGATGAATGTTTCCTGTTGTTTGAGAATTCATTGCAAGAGCTATTGCATGCAAGTTGTGTTTTAAATTGTTAAGGCTGTTAAAGTAAATGTTAGCATGCCAGTTCGACAATTTAGTACAAGCAGCAATTTTTTGAAATTGAAGTAACTGAAATCTATATTGTTATGGAATAATGGCAACACATCAAGAGCAGCATACTCGTATATTAAGCTTTAGTTTTGTAACTTGACTGTTTTGCGCTCTATTTTACATACCTTGAACTTATTTCATATGCAAGTTGAAACCAGTTCTTTTAATTAGTTAAATAGTTTGAGCTAATTTCTTCAAACTGCAGTCATGCACAATTTTCACACGCTTGCAAGGCAGACTAGCGATTTCGTTTATACGCTACATCTATGTCAAAGCGAGCCACCTCAAAAATTTATGTGATATGAGATAAACTTTTTTAAAAGTTCAGTGAAAAAATCTATGAAGTAGAGCGGCAATTAGAATAAGCATAAATTCTTTGAAAATAATGTAATATACTCGCTAACATTGTTCAATTTGTCCATACACAAGAAGGTGTCTTCGAGGTGAGCAACAAATTGTATGGGTGGACACTCTGATCCATATGAGTAGCATTAGTTGAAATCTGTTTTGGTACTATATACTTATAACTTCTGAACAAAGCTACTAATTACAATAATATCGCTTATTAGCGAATTGACAAATCTCCTACATATCTCCTACTATTCTTGAAATTTGTATTAACTGTGAAGATGTGTTTTTTCTCGAAAATGTTAAACTTCAACTACGAGAACTACTTTAAAAACATTTTCTTCAAGTCGTACTATGTTTTTAAATACAATAATATATATAATCTTTCATGTTCTGTATATTATGTTACAACTTCAATAACAATGACTTGTCAATATTCATGAAATAAAATTTTCAAAATTGGCATATAAGGAAGATGCTTTTTATCAATGCTAGGGACGCTAATCGTTAGTAAAGCATATATTTACAATAGAAGATTAGAAAAGAAATTAAGTAAAACGAACTAAATTTTGAACGTAGCCTAATCAAACAATATAATCAAATTGTCTGTACATACGGCTATTGACCACTGATCTATGTTGTCTACTATAGAAATTAGTTGTACCAATTTAACCTTCGGAAATTATTCAACTCTTATGATGGATTTCACCAATTTGAATCTGACACTAATTTTCACAGCACAAAACTAAGTTCTTTTTAAATGCCCAATCAGGCGCAGAGCATTGCACTTAATTCGAATTTAAGTTAAGCTAGCACAATGAAATAGGGCCTTAGTCACTTGTAAATGATATGAAATATTTCATTCCATTCAAACAGTTTCCTCTTCAGCTTGATGTCTGTTATACGCTCTTTTGCATTCATATTTTATTGCAGAAAATTGGCTACAAGACCAAAGCCTACGAAACATGTTGCTGGCCATGACGCTCTCCACTACATAAACATCTTTTTTGAATGAATATTACCTCAGCTCATTAGTAACATCTTTAGCAACTTTCACTACGATTTCAAGTTGTATTCCTTAGTCCCTTCTCAAGCAGTGAAACCGCCGCTTAATTAGAAAAAAAGCTCACCCTTGATATCTGTCAACTGCCTAAACTATTGTTGCACTAGTTTAGTTGGCTGGCAACATTTTACACAAAGCTTTAAACAAAAAATTCCGACTTTTATTAGCTATTTTTTTCCAGCCAAAATGATTAATGACCGGCAGCAGAGGCGGTAGTAATAATTCGCATTTAAATTAAATAAGAAAAGCGTGACGACGTTCGAAGTACGCCCTGCGCTAAGAGTAGAGCAAATAATTGCCGCACAAAAACCTAAGAGAGCTGTTTAGAAAAAAAGAGAGTTAAATGAACGTGCTAAATACAACAAAAAAAGTTAGCTTGTCATAAAAATATTTGCTCGTTTAGTTTGGCTTGGTTTCTTTCAGACTGTTTGTCTATCTATTGTCTATCTATCGTTTATCGTGGGCATTTGTGTATCTTTGAGTGAGTGAGTGCGCGTGTGTGTTTGTATTTATTTGTGACAACAGCTTTCACCATTTGTAAAAAAAGTGTGAGTAAAAATTGTCTATTTGCGTTTTAAAATAGAAACTAAGCGTGCAAATACAAATAAATCGCGAAATGCAGCAATGGAATGGAAACGAGTGTTTACGTTCATCTAAGCGTCCGTCCGTCCGTCCGTCCGTCCGTACAGCCCACCGGCAGTAGTTTATACCTTTTCAGCTGTGCTCACAAAGTGACAGCTACGGAGCAAGTGTGTGCGTACGCCTCATGTCTCCGGCACTTTTCGGCACCGTTTCGTGTGATAAATTAGTCAAGTAATCAAATGTGTAATCGCTTCCCGACTTTCAGCTGCTTCGGTAGTAGACTACCGCTGCTTCTATGACTTAATTAAGATTTTTATCTGCTACTTCAGTTTGTGGCTTACATAGTTTGGTGCCTGCGCGTTTCCTCCTTCTGAAAGTGGGTCATATGGAAGACGTTACTGCCGCGGCAACAACAATAGCAACAAAAAGAAAACGAACATGACAAAATAAACAAAATTCATTGCAAGCTAAGATGTGCCCCATCACCTCTACCCCACCGCAAAACCAAAAATCGTGCGATGGGCTTTTGTAAAAAGACAATATTTTTTGTGCGTGCCTAAACAAGCCGACGCGTCGTAACCTGGCCAATTGTGAGCTTGACGTGGCTCCATATCAGCGCTGCGCATGCGTATTTGCAGTCGACTTTTTGTGGCTGCGGCTTATTAAATGCAAATTTGCTGTACCTTGATTTTGGGGAATTTCGTTTATTTTTGAGCTTTTTTGTTGTTGTTTCTTTCTGGCTTTCTGTTTTGTTTCCATCTAGTGGCTCTCTTCTTCGGCATGTTAACATATCAAAGAAACCTTAACCTTTGCATTGTTTGTTGTTATGCATGTGGGCTTTTTGGCTATTTCTTCTGCCGTGTTTTGTTGCTGTCGTTATTGCTGTCATTTGGCTAAAATATTACAATTAACTGTTCACACTGCTTTAAAATCTATTCGACACTTCAATTTGTAAACATTTGAGTTGATTGCCATACTTATTTCTAGTACCAATTTGTAGCGGGTATGCACGATATGCAGCTACTTGAAAAGTGCTTCAAATAAGTTGTTGAAATTGAAGCAAAGCTTGAAGGGCATCAATATGCTGTGAAAGTTTCGTTGGGGTTTACTAAATTAAAGTAGCTCTCGCGAAGAATTTGCAACTCTTTGAAAGTACATATTCTTTACCATTAAAATAACTAAATTTTCTTTGGATATTTTTGCCCTAAATTAGTCTATGAAAAAACTGAAAAATTTTAATTTTATTTCACCCAAATATTGACGTTATGTAAAAATTCAAAGTACGGCACAAATAAAGTAGGGTTATGAGTGTGCATATGTATGTAAGCATATGAAATTAATGAAAATTTTTCCAAACGCAGGAAAAATTTTCCTTGTACTATTATTAAATAATTTGATTAAATTCTCTACGCTTTCATAATGAAGCGAGGAAGTCATCACAGTCAATTGAATATTACATAACAGTAGTTCGTGCGTCAAAGTGACAGGAAACACCTTTCGAAAATGGTTACTCTTCTACGAAATCACACCACTCTCACGATTACGCACACCAGAGCAGGGCACGCAATATCATCATCGAAATTGTGCCGCGAAAGGCGCGATTGTGGACAAAATGCATGTCATGTCATCAAAAGCCCTTTGGTTATTTCTTTTTATTCGTGAGTGGCAGCTTTAAAAAAATGCAAATGACATAACAATGCCGGGTATTAAATCAAAAAATGTCCGTACACACTCGCTGCGGAATAATAAAATTTATATATTAGCTGCTAATGCCGCTGTCACAAATAACGACGGCCGCGGCATCATTTCAACGTGTTGGCGCGCATTCTTGTCGTCCATATGTGATGCTACTTTTCTGCAACCAGTCGTTGGAGCGCACCATATTTGCTTTAAGACAACACCATAAATGCTTTAGGACAACAACAAATCTGAAATGCCGTTTCTAGCACTTTTTTCTCGTTGGAATTTAAAATAATTTGTAAATATTTTTCTGCTGAAGTTTCTCAAAGTAATGAGTTTTACTTTTAACTGTTTCGAATATCTTCATTTCCAATAGGAGTAAAATAAGAGAAATCGCAGAATTTCAATGTCGAAATTTTTTTTAGTCTCATAGCAAACAAACAAAGAAAAAAGGCAATCAATTAAATTTGCATCTACTAATTTAGTTAAAAATCAATTAAAATCAATACTGAGCTGATGAATTGAATTCAAAGATTGAAATCAATCAATTTCAAGGTAATTAATTGAATTGAAAATTCGTTTAAATCAAAGTGAATTGAAAAGTGGTTTGCAGTGATTTGTACAAATTAAGCACAATTATATTGAATTGATACTAATTTCGAATTATGAAGTCTGCTTTGGGATATTTGGTAATGAAATACTTTTCAGACTTATAATTTAAAATGCGAAATTTCGTTGTTTCAAATTTTGACTTTCGTCGAAAATAACTTGTGTCATCTTATACTAATCAAACACTTAGAAGCGGCTTTCATTGTACGAGTAAGCCATGGACAATCTTGTTTTTTGAAATGGGCATCTTGTAAGTCGGTCTCGATTTGAGTTTGTTATCACAAAACATTGAAAAATAGCTGTGTTTCTAATAGGCACACCGGCACATGGCCAGGCTACGCAAGTGGGACTATAAATTTGCCAAATCGCTGTTGAGAGGCGACAAAGTAAATGTTTCGTAGTCTCCCAGTTTATGGGGGACCTAAAGTATGCTTTGTGCTGACCTTTGAAGGTCTGCTTTAACCACAACTCGAGCTGCACCTTGGGTGATTGTGTATTCTACTATTGCTGATGTTGTCGTCATTGTTGTTGTTGTCTTTGTTGTGGCTGGCTGCAAGCTCACTAATTGTTTTGGGATGGTGTCGTCTGTTCGTTGGTTCGTTGGTTCGTTCGTTCGGCACACCAGGCTGACTCAAGTCTCTCAAGTAGGTAGGTACTTAGCCGTAATAAAAGCACTTGATTAATTTGACAAGTGACTCGTAGATGTGCCTCAATTAAAGTCAATTTAAACTAACAGTTACTGTGCACATTCTTATTTTTTTGTCAAATTAATTAGAATTCGTTCAAATAAATACCTACGAGCTAGCGTTTATCGTTATTTACCAATAAGCATCGAAACAGAATCTTGATCAATTGAAGATGAAAGCAATGAATAGCGTGAATGAGTGCATTGATATTAACATTAAAGGAAACTCTAAATTTAAAATGATTGGATCTTAGTAAAAGAAACTTTAAAAGTCACTTTGGAATCATAATGGATGCTGCTATGCCACAACTGAGTTATATGCTTTTTTTTTAAATGTCGTAATCATAACTAGTGCCTTTTAGTACAACTTATTTAAAATTTCTTTATTATTAAGGGCCATTGAATTTGATTTTTTTTCTTCTTTCATGATCTCGTAGCTCAGAGAGTGAGTGCAGCTGCATTATCCTGCCCTTTACCTGCATAGGCGCATAGTTTTGTTAATGCTTTGATCTTAAGCATTGCGTTCGAATCGATAGCAAATAAATATCATGGCATTTTATTATGCTTGCTTCTAGGCTGAATTATTTGCTTGATATTTAAAGAAAAGCTAAGCTTTATATCAAAAGCACCCTTATTGATTGTTTTTCAAGCGTGTTCTTAGTATCAAAGGTAGGCCTTTAAAAGGTAGCACTTTAAAACAATTCAATAATAATTTCAAAGCAAAGGCAAATGCTAATTGGGTGGCTTGTATTCGAAATTATAGTTCTCAATATAAATTGTAGTGGTTATATGTTATTATGATTCGGTTAAAATTTTGGTGCTGGCATTTAATAATATTAGAAATGTTTTAAATTGTTACAACCAATAGTCATGCATTGAAAACAACACAGAAAAGCACTATTTCACTCTGTTCCCACTGCACATTTCCAAAATTCACTGTACACTAGCGAACCTAACCTAACTTCTCTACTTCTTATACCCTTATTACTTTCATTAAATTTACTGATCTCTCGCTGCCCAACTAACTTCATCTGTCTCCGCGACTACTCATCATTATAGCAATTTATGCCTTTACCTACTAATTTTATCCTTTTTAATTTAACCGTCAAAGACAACAAAAAAGAAATTCTTTTGTACAAAAATTTGTATCCTCTTCTGTGTTTGTTTTTAGGATTGGCTTGCGGGACATGCGTTTTTACATCTGATTTTGGTTTCGCACTCAATTGTAACTTCAAAAAGTCTGGACTATTCCGTGTAAGGAATTTAGGCGGCCTTAAAGCGCATTTCGGTTTAGGTAAATTTAATAAAAATACTGCAATTTTTCTCAAAACTAAAACTTGTACAAATATTATAAGCTGAATAAGTATTGCTATTGATCAAAATTATATACATATATAGGTACTATATCTTATGCATATGAGTTTTCTTAGTTTTTGCAATTTATTGGACTAACATAATTATGCAGTTTTGCACATTTTTTTTTATTTTTAAATATTAAATTTTAAATAAGATGCAAGCGTTAAAACGGCATATTAAAATTTAGCCAAGCCAGCGGCATTATGTATTCATGCCAATGTCAATGACTTTGGAATGGCTCGTCTGTTTGATTCTGTACAGTGGAACACATGTGAGCCATTGTAGCGATTGTCTGTCGAACTGTCGGTACGTCCGTCTGTCGTCCGACGTTTCATTAATAATGATGTCGCTTCAGCTCACCTTTTCAAGCTGGCATCTCTCTAATCTTTAATAAAAAAGGCAACGGAAATACTTAAGTGCGTTGCTTATTTTATGTTTCAGCCGAAAAGCCATCAATCAGTGGCGCTAATTAAGCGCTTTACAAGTATCTAATTTAAGTTTATTATTGCGCATGTTTTTTGCACGATTTTTTTCTTCAAATTAAAGGCTTCAGTGTGGGCGACGAGCTGGGCTTTCCTGAATCGATCGGCAATTTGGAGGGCGACCAACGTCGCTCCGTGAGCTACAAGAATGGAGCGCCCAATCTGGTGGGCGTGCTGCCGGCGAAGCAACAAGTGGTGAGTATATAGACTGGCATCTGGAACATATAATATATGTTTTCAATTGGCACGTAAACGGGTTCAAGTCGGACTTTCACACGATACATATGTATATGTACTTATAGCACAAGGCAACGGAACCTACAAAATTTTTATGGAACCGCATTCGAACGGTATTGCAAAGCTTTATCAAGGCAAAAAATAATCTCGGTCAGTTGCAAATTCGTAGCGCGAAATGGCATCGTGCTATGAAAAAGTTTAAAAAAAGCAACGTTTATTAGATTGTTTTGGATCGCTCAGCGGACTTGGTATAAAACTTGATACAAATTCAAGTCAGCTTAAGCCGCAGCCATCGAAATTTTCTTGCAACATAAAGTATTTTGTGCATCAACTTCATACAGATAAAGCATTACCAACAATTAAAAAACTTAATCCTTTGATAAACAATTGCCGTGGGACTTCAGATTCTTGATCAGCTTGCCTGAACTTATTTTGAAATGGAAAGGTTTAGCTGCGATGAAATTTCTTGCTCCACGGATTTTTTTAACGACAAAAGCACTACTGAAGATTCTATACGTAATCGACATCTAATGTTTAACTTTGAATTTTTTCATAACTGTAAAGTACTTTTTTAATATAACACTTAATTGCAGCCCGCACAACATGACATACCTGACAAGCGCATCACATCTCGCTCCACAGGCAGCGGGCCGCAGCCATATAAGCAGCTGATCACAGCGTCTCGAAAGCTACACGCCCCGCCAGGGCCACTCATGACTGAAGCTCGTCCATTGCCTTTGGGCGTACCCGTTTTTCGACCCATACCCAAGCCGGCCATAGTACAGGTGGCACAGCGAAGAACCAATATTGCCGTGGATACGCCCAATCCGCGCGTCACCGTCAACAACAGGCTGATCGATAGTTATTCGCAGCCCGTGGTAAGTGCGCCATTAAAATGCAAAGCAAACTGCACATGGAATTACAGTTAACCCAATTCACTTTCGCAGCACTCCAATCGCACTTTCCATGTGGCCAATCCTGTGGTCGCAGCACATGCCGCAGTAGTGCCTGCATTCCAAGCCATGCCCGAATCCGTCTCCATGATAACTGCCGCCACTAAAACCACCAGCGCCGAGGCACGCATTGCCAATAAAAATCCCAACTATTTGCAGTTCGAAGAGCCCAAATTCGATTTGAAAGGTGTCAGCGTTGAGGAGTTGGCTGCCGCGGCCAACGTGAGTGTGGGCACCATAAAGCACGCCATTTACGTGCGAGAGCAGCAATTGAAGGCGGAACAGCGTGCCATGTTGGCGGCGAAATTGCGCGAGGAGTTCATACGCACTTCCACAACTACGACGACGACAAGCACCACGACCACAACGAGCACAACGCCGCCTCCCATCATGCACTTCGAGACAGGCCAGATGGGACAGCATAATCAGGTTATAGCGTTTGGCAACAAAGTGGCGAAGGTATGTCGATTGTAATTATGCTATATGCTACAAAAACTAGAAAAATTTCCATATCTGTCACAGGTCATGAACGCACCGAAGGAATACTATCCCGTGGCATATGACAAGAACTTTGATGATAACTTCAAGTCTAAGGTGGATCTGCCACCGACTAGCTTCTCTTGCAATAAACAGAAACATTTCCCGGGTCTATATGCCGATACGGATCTGGGTTGTATGGTAATATAACAAATTTGTATGTGTTATAGTTCAGATTGTATTTGAAGTTGGGATCCTGTCTACCAGTCACTGTGGTCTCAAAGGCCTAATGAGACACTTCTACTTCTCCATGTGCTTCATGGATTCACAGATAGATTTTATTGAAATGTGTGAATGTGATATAATAAGGATTCTTTCCGACTCTTGCGTTTAGACTTAAAATAAAAATCGATAAACTGACGCAATCTCATACATACCAAAATTATGTGCCAAACAAAATCTGCTACTTCCACTATGGTCTATATATCTATATCACATCGCCCTGTGAATCTTATTTGTGCTATAAGGCATACGAGGCACACGGGGCTGTTGGACAAATAAGAACTCACGTGGTTACGTGTTCTTGCCTGTTTTCGATAAGCTTTCACATTTCATCTTTACAGGTTTTCCATGTTTGTGCGCTCACGGACGATGGCCTGGTGCGCAAATCCTTTCTCTGTCCCGAGAACACGCTCTTCGACCAGACCATACTGAAATGCAACTGGTGGTTCTATGTGGACTGCAACACCAGCAAGAGCGTCTATGACTCCAACATACCCATCTCGAAGAGCTACCAGCTCATGAAGTCCCTAACGTACTTCTCCAAATTCAACAAAGCTAGCAGCGGCGGCACCGATGACGATGATGGCGGCTTGGATTTACAAATGCTGAAGGATTCGGTGGAGGGTGCCGCACGCAAATTGGAGTCGAGCGACTCTGCTGCGACTACTGCACCAACGAGCGCAGCCACAGCTGAGCCGGTTTTCGAGCAGCCATCGAACGAGTCATGAGCGTAGCTTTAGTTGGGTTAGTCTTAAGATTATATTTGCTTTGTTAGTTGTATTTGCTTACATTTTACAAATATTCCTATTTTACGTGTAAATTTCTACGTTTGTGTATGTCTTTCATAGTCATTGTATACTGTCATATCGTTCTTTGTGTGGAAGGATCAAAGCTATTTAATTATGTTTTAAAAAAAAGAAATGGCCAAATGTGCTGCAGCAGGTCTGAACTGTTGCGTTCCTAGTGTGGTAAGCTCTGTTTAGTTCAATTCATTCGGTCGGTAGTTGTAAGTAAATAATTTATTTTTAATAAAAAGAATTTGTAATAAAAGACCTTTGACCTTTCTTTACCATTTGCAGTTTGAGTTTAGGGAAAGCGCAGATTAATTTTGGATTAGTTAAATTGGCAACCGAACTGAACAGATGAGTTCCGATTAGCCAAATTGATGAAGGAAATATTGCATCGTTTTGAGTGAAATTCATTTCAGAAAAAGTTAAATTGCTCTGAGAGTAGTGAGATTGAATTCAGGAAAGATCGAATTGTTTTGAGTTGCGTGAAATTGATTTTCGAAATGTTCAAATTAAATAGATTTTTTTTTTAAAACGTTAAAAACCTGTATATAAACTCTCTTCTATTTACATATCGATCTACATTATATATCGAAATTCCAATCCATGGCAATTAAAATTTGAATGGCACTCAAATCGATCGAAAGTAAATGTGAAATAAGGCATACTATGTACAATTCAAACGTCTCTGCTTTTACATCTGGCTTGTCTGCTTTAATGATTTTATTACTGAAATACTGCTGTTTTAGATTTCCAACACCTGCTAAATTCACAGCCACTACCGTAGACCCATTTTGTTGGGAGTAGGAGGTGTGTAATTGAGTGTAATAGTATGTAATTTCTTCAAATTGTATAAAGCCATACTTGCGTAGGGTGGCCATTTCTTAATAAAAGCAATGGAAATTCGTTAAGGAAAAATGGGCTACTCGAGTATGATAAATTCGCAATTTGATAATGCATAATTTCAGCAACTCAACTAGGAGAAACACAATACACAGGCCAAAAGGAGTCTCCGTTTATATACGACTAGTGTATAACATTGTGCATATTTATATGCCGCAGAATTTTCTTGGTTTTTTCATATTAACGTGGTGGTTCTAAACCCTAAAACCCTCACGGACTTAACTCTGCTCATAATCCGTTCGATTTGTAGTGGGTTCAATTTAAATTTTTTATTTAAAGATCAGCCTTAGATTTCTTATATTTTTGCCACATATAAAACAACTGGTTTATGATTATGCTAAAATAAATACTTTTTATTCAAAACTTTAAAATGTACATAACTTTCAAAATAAACTTTCACTGTAAATGCCTTTTAACTCGATACTGTTCGGCTGAAAGGCCCCATCGCTGTTAGACATATAGACCCGTCATCTAATGTTTATTAAGTTCACTTATCTGATGTGAATTATAGACCGATTCATGAAGTTCCACATTCGCATGAACGGCCGCATCATTCGCATTGATCTGCGCCTCTTGCGCCGAGTTGCTCGCCTTGTTCGTAGCCTCCTGGGTCTCCTCGTAGTCCAAGCGTGCGGCATACAGGTGCGCCTCCACCTGTTCCAACTTCGCTTTGGCCTGCGCCACCATGTCGATTTGTGAGGCCAGCTCAGCGGCGGCCTCGGACGCTGACTTCTGTGCCAGCTCCGCGGCGGTTTGGGCATTGTTGAGAGCCGCCGTCAGCACCGAAATGTGATTGATGGCCTGTTGCGCGGAGTACTGCGCTGCCTTGGCAGACCGCTTGGCCTGCTGCAGCTGGACCAGTTCACTTTCCATGGCCTTGTGTGAGTCGGCGCTTTGTTCCTCAAGTCGATGCAGCAGCACCTCTTTGCCTTTGAGTGCGGCCAGCGCGGTGCCAGCGGCTTGTGCTGCCGCTTGCGCCAAAGTGCTCTTCGCCACATACGCTGCCTGCTTGCCGGCAGCATTTTGGCTGGCCACCGCGGAGTTGGCCTGGTCGGCGGAACCCTTGGCAATGCTGCGCAAGCCATTGTCGCTGAGGTAGCTGCCACCGGAAGCGCTACTGTGCAACGGCACATACTCGGTTTCATAGCGCGAGCTCAATTGTGGTGGCGGTGGCTGCGGATGCACTGCTGAAAACTCGTCGTGGTTGACATCTTCGAATTGGTAGGGCGGTGGTTGCATGGCAGGCCCCGTGGGTGGCGGCGGCGGCGCCGGCGCGCTGAAGTGATAGCTCTGCCTGCGCTTGACTTTGCGCGCCAAAGCCAGCGAATCTGTGTCAGCAGCAGAAAGTTAATAAATCGTTTAAAAGTAGAGAAAGAAGTTGTGCGAGAGTTGCATGCCGCTTAAATGCTTACCAAGCAACAGCAAGACGATTATAAATCTCCAGAGTGGCATCTTCTAAACTGACAGTCGCAAGCGGTCCAAGAATAAAATTGCTGCGAATACATAAAAAGAGAGTTACAATTTTTTCAAAAGAGTTCTAAAAATTCCATAACGTTCTAGTTGAAATAGTTCGAGCGCTTTTTTGATTTGATTAATTCTAACCAAACTTAACAGTGTGCAACTTTTCTATTGAAAAAACTATTATAATTTTATATAACCTGTCATTAATTTTGCTGACTGACTGACGACCTGAGGTTTCAGATATATATACATATATGCAGTTTAAGTTCAAATATATAAACATTCGACGCTGTTTCAAAAGAAGCTCCGTTTAAAGCTTTTCGTTTTGTTTCGTTTTTTGAAGCAAAATCTGAGCCTAAAAATCTTTTCGAAATATAATTTTGATTTTTCATATTTTACATACGATTTTTTCCAAAACCGAGAAGCATTTTATGGCCAAAATCACTATCAGCAAAATGCCAGTCCATCAGAATCAACTTGCCTGGTCAAGAATCACAACAATGAACCGTGGCGTCAAAGATGAACTTTATGACGTCAAAATTTTGCTTGCATTACATTAAAATTTAATATTGATCACACTTTCACTCACACTGTTCAAAACTTATTGCTTCAAATTTTTTGAATAGTCCACGTTGGCACAATTGAAACCGCAGATCGCCCCTTTTATCATATAAGGCCAATGTCAATTTATATTCCCCATTGAAAAATCATTTCGTTTGAATATTTTGCAAAAGCAACTTTTGTTGTTGAAATAAATGTACTTGAATACCTACGGACTATCTATAATATATATTTTGTCTTCGGAAACACTGCACTGAACAAGTGTTCAACACGTCCTTACGTCTGCACTGGCAAATCACTTCTAAATTTAATCAAAACAGCACACAGTTTTCCAATCGCAACTTGCAAGCGCAGTCATGCCACAGCAGATCAACTTTTCCACTTTTCCGCCACGATATCGCAAAGCAATCTGCAGAAAATTCAATGTCAATGGACAAGTTCGAAATTGCGCTGGAAATCGAAAACGATTTTGCTTTTGAGGCGAAAACCACTTTCAGTGGCCCACACGATGCTACACAACCGGATGAGGATGTGCTGGCGATGGAGACACGCGCACCGGGACGTACCTGTGCTAGTAGTGGCTGCAATTGAACGCGCAGCCAGCCGCGCCACTATTTATAAATGTGAACTGGACAGCGGCGCGCGAAAAAGTCAAGCGGCCACATGTTGATTGGCGGCTTGGGTTGCCGAGGCGCTGGTCAATTGCATTGACGTCGGCGTCGGCCTGGCGTTTATTAGCTGCACACGCGCATGCACGTCTGTTTCTTGGAGCGGTTGGGGGTTGCTGGAGGTTGTAGCTGCTGGTTAGATGAAAGTGCAAGATTTTTGGTAGTGAAAAAAGAGCAATTGTCTTTCGGCTTTGAAGCTCATAAATTGAGCAAACTGTTGTGCACGTTTACACGATTTTTGTTTTTGCGAAAGTAGCAGCAACAACAACAACTGTCAACTACAGCGAGGTCAATGCATTCCCGCCACTCGCACGTAAATCGCATGCCACTGATTGCAAGTGTGGCAAGTCGCCTCTGCCGAGCGATCGATGAACAAATGAAGAAAAATTACACTCGCCAACAGCAAAAGTGCGACTCACAATAGAGTATATAATTTCTGTTGAATGCACACGAATATTTGTAATAAGCGTTGTGGAATTCGTGTGCGAAGCAAAATATCGGTATACAAATATAATTTACCACCCCATGATGCGAGGACATTTGATGGTCAATTTGGACAAAAATTGTTTGCTATATAAAGATGCGCCACGCAGTATAACGAAATGGTATCAAAATTCGTAAGCTTTTCCTTCATACCAAGCTCCAAAATTCTAAGATCTTTCTTTTAAGCACTTGAACGGATCTCTGCTTTACAACGTAGAACGAGCTTGGAATAATAAAACGAAAAAAATATATACATACTTACTCACTTCTCTGGCCACTTCAACCTATTGCAGCCTTCGGCCTCACACACCAGATCTCCGCATCTTCTCCAGTCTCTGGATCCAAGCTAGATAGGGCTTCTTTCGCTAGATAGGGCTTAGTCCCTGAAGTTATTGAAAGAGCTATTATACTGCATTCGAATAATATATTTTAGTAATTTGCAGACCCAGCCGCACCTTTAAAATCGTTCAACACTCCGTAAAGCTGGCATTAGTATACGAGTATGTTTCTGGAGATAGCCATCGTTCAGTGGACCGCTCCGCCTCATTTGCATTATTTTCAGAAAAGTTTGCTCCAAATTTTCACACTGGAAGCTGCCTCAAAGAAGCTTGATCACTGTATCGGCCGTTCTACTTTAGCCGAATTAATTGAAAATCGAATTGTTTATTTGGGAAACGTTTGTTTGTCAGTCATCCAATTGAATCGAATCTAAAGAATTCCTTCCGATTAGATAAATTTGAAACTAATTTCTCAATTTTATTTTCGCATAAAATAGCAAAATGCGACTGAGTCTATTGATTCAACTCCTGCTCAGTGTATATCTGCTGACCAGCGCCAATGGCTACATGCTTGGCAACGTAAGTAGCGCCATTAGTAGTAGAGGCAACGGACGGGTTGGTCTTCCAGTTGATACACCCATCTCTTTCAAAGGGGCATCAGGGGGGCCATAAAAAGAACTCGAAACGCATGGCCAGCATCTATTCGGACTTTGCGGCGGCGGATGAGCCGGGGGGTCAAAATGAAGAGTGCAAACCTGACCTGGGTAGTGGCAGTCCCAAACAGAAAGCTACGAACATCGCGCAGAAAGCAGCCCAGGAGGCAAAAGCAGCTACGGACGCACAAGCGGCCGCCGGACAGGAAGCTTCCCACCAGGTCAAAGCACAGTTAGCCGATAAAGCGATGGCAGCAGCGAGAGCAGCCGAGGCTGCGATGGCGGGCAAGCAGCAAATCGTCCAGCAGCTGGAGCAGGAGGTGCGTGAGGGTGAGGCCGTGGTGCAAGAGGAGAGTGCGTCGCTGCAGAGTGTGGCGAGCAATGTGAACGCTGCAATGCAGGCCTCCCAGAATGCCCAGGCTCAGTTGAAGACGCTGACGCAGGCAGTGAAGACGGCACAGTCGAACGTGGGCAACGCCGAACAGGCAGCCAGTGGCGCCCAGCAGGATATGGCCGAAAAGACCCAATTGCTGGAGGCAGCCAAGAACAGAGTGGAGCAGCTGCTGAGCCAGCTGAGTGCCGCACGCGCTGACTTTGCCAACACGAAGCAAGCGGCGTATAAAGCAGCAAGCGCAGCCCATGAGGCAAAAGTCAACGCAAGCCGAGAACGGCGAATGCTCACCAAGAAGCACATGGCACGCGCCCGCAAATAGACGGATCATCGATTTTGTGTGGTACATTTTTTACGGCATTGGTTCAATTTATTTCGGATGTCTTTTATATTACGTAATACAGAGCTTCGAGAGCTGACGGCTGAGCTGTTCATTCGTTTCGCCGGTGACTGTGGATGTGGAGGGCTGGGCGAAGTTTAATTTTGGGGAAGTTAGCGAACCACTGCCAACCTTCCCCCCACCCGATCCACTTCCGAACGGAATGAGTAGCACAACAGCACTTGAGATGTGTCTTCTGAGTCGAGAGGCACGGAGGCATTTTCGGTTCTGGGTCACAATTTTATTTGATAGCTGAATAAATACATAATTTATTTTACCGGTTGACTGAAAATTGCATCGTTTCTTTAAGTACTCGTTTGAATTAATACAAAACTAAATGCACTTGAATGATTTGTTACCAATCGACCTGATATGAAACAACCAACAAAGAGAACTTCCTTAGAGCATAATTTATAACTTTTCTATATAACTTGAGAGTACTTACCTTATCAACGGTTTATGCTCTGTGTATTTTCCTTTTTGGGGATATTTCAGTTGTGTAAAAGTCAGAAGTCGAAACTTTGTGTGAAATTCTTCATGCATGGCAGGACTGCAAGGAAAATAGTTATAATAATAATTGATTGGCGCAACAGCCCGTGAGGGCTCAGGCCTAACTTTCTCGCATTAATTTGTATGTGCTTGTTATATTTCGCGCTAATTAACGGGACCTACAAATAACCGTATCTAAACGAATTAAGAAGTTTTTCATGGAGTAATACCCTACACCAAGTAACCGAGGGGGGTGATAATCCACTGAAAGAAATTAAATCGTGGGTGCATTAAATTTACCGCCTATATAGCGGGCGGACCATGCCCATTTTCTTATATGGCATGTAGGACCTATATCTAAACTTGAATTCGTATATATGCATAAGTAATCAATTGAGAGCTATTTTACCTGAACTTTTTTGACGTCTTTATAGTGGGCGGACCACGCCCATTTTTTCGTGGGACATATAAAACCGACCCCTTAACTTGAATACCAAGTATAATTCTTTTCCATGAGTAATTAGACAAATGTTAGCCATTTTGCCGAAAAAAGTCCTTGGTAGTGGGACTTACAGGCCGGTTGTGAGCGGTCCTTCGGCTGATTTTGCTAATCTCAGAACTTGAAGTAGTGGAAGGTTCACTGCGACTGTGTGCTAAATTTGGTCCAAATCGGGCCACTCCTTCTTTCTCTCCTGCGCCAACGGACAGCCAGACAGACGGACAGACGGACAACCGGAAATCAACACAGAAAGTGATTCTAAGGATTTCTATATACTTATGTCTATACCTAGGACGGCTCCTTTAATGCGATACAATTTTCGCACAAAGTTATTATACCCGATTACCATAGAAGTAGGGTATAAAAATATGCTGCAAAAAAATATACGATAAAAAACACTTAACAGAGAATAGCGAGGAGAGAGTAGACGGATTTCTGACAGCCGCTTGGGCACCAGTCACTACTACCACCCATCCAGCAACCCAGCGGACGGTAGTGTTCAATCTTCAGTCAGTCTTTCTGGTAGCTCGGTTGCGTGTGTGTTAATTTAATCGCTAGCGAGAAACAAAAGTTTCTGCTGCTCTAAAATGACTTGATCACTGTGTCGGCCGTTCTACTTTAGCCGAATTAATTGAAAATCGAATTGTTTATTTGGGAAACGTTTGTTTGTCAGTCATCCAATTGAATCGAATGCTTAAAGAATTCCTTCCGATTAGATAAAATTGAAACTAATTTCTCAATTTTATTTTCGTATAAAATAGCAAAATGCGACTGAGTCTTGATTCAACTCCTGCTCAGTGTATATCTGCTGACCAGCGCCAATGGCATGCTTGGCAACGTAGGTAGCGCCATTAGTAGTAGAGGCAACGGACGGGTTGGTCTTCCAGTTGATACAACCATCTCTTTCACAGGGGCATCAGGGGGGCCATAAAAAGAACTCGAAACGCATGGCCAGCATCTATTCGGACTTTGCGGCGGCGGATGAGCCGGGGGGTCAAAATGAAGAGTGCAAACCTGACCTGGGCAGTGGCAGTCCCAAACAGAAAGCTACGAACATCGCGCAGAAAGCAGCCCAGGAGGCAAAAGCAGCTACGGACGCACAAGCGGCCGCCGGACAGGAAGCTTCCCACCAGGTCAAAGCACAGTTAGCCGATAAAGCGATGGCAGCAGCGAGAGCAGCCGAGGCTGCGATGGCGGGCAAGCAGCAAATCGTCCAGCAGCTGGAGCAGGAGGTGCGTGAGGGTGAGGCCGTGGTGCAAGAGGAGAGTGCGTCGCTGCAGAGTGCGGCGAGCAATGTGAACGCTGCAATGCAGGCCTCCCAGAATGCCCAGGCTCAGTTGAAGACGCTGACGCAGGCAGTAAAGACGGCGCAGTCGAACGTGGGCAACGCCGAACAGGCAGCCAACGGCGCCCAGCAGGAGATGGCCGAGAAGACCCAATTGCTGGAGGCAGCCAAGAACAGAGTGGAGCAGCTGCTGAGCCAGCTGAGTGCCGCACGCGCTGACTTTGCCAACACGAAGCAAGCGGCGTATAAAGCAGCAAGCGCAGCCCATGAGGCAAAAGTCAACGCAAGCCGAGAACGGCGAATGCTCACCAAGAAGCACATGGCACGCGCCCGCAAATAGACGGATCATCGATTTTGTGTGGTACATTTTTTACGGCATTGGTTCAATTTATTTCGGATGTCTTTTATATTACGTAATACAGAGCTTCGAGAGCTGACGGCTGAGCTGTTCATTCGTTTCGCCGGTGACTGTGGATGTGGAGGGCTGGGCGAAGTTTAATTTTGGGGAAGTTAGCGAACCACTGCCAACCTTCCCCCCACCCGATCCACTTCCGAACGGAATGAGTAGCACAACAGCACTTGAGATGTGTCTTCTGAGTCGAGAGGCACGGAGGCATTTTCGGTTCTGGGTCACAATTTTATTTGATAGCTGAATAAATACATAATTTATTTTACCGGTTGACTGAAAATTGCATCGTTTCTTTAAGTACTCGTTTGAATTAATACAAAACTAAATGCACTTGAATGATTTGTTACCAATCGACCTGATATGAAACAACCAACAAAGAGAACTTCCTTAGAGCATAATTTATAACTTTTCTATATAACTTGAGAGTACTTACCTTATCAACGGTTTATGCTCTGTGTATTTTCCTTTTTGGGGATATTTCAGTTGTGTAAAAGTCAGAAGTCGAAACTTTGTGTGAAATTCTTCATGCATGGCAGGACTGCAAGGAAAATAGTTATAATAATAATTGATTGGCGCAACAGCCTGTGAGGGCTCAGGCCTAACTTTCTCGCATTAATTTGTATGTGCTTGTTATATTTCGCACTAATTAACGGGACCTACAAATAACCGTATCTAAACGAATTAAGAAGTTTTTCATGGAGTAATACCCTACACCAAGTAACCGAGGGGGGTGATAATCCACTGAAAGAAATTAAATCGTGGGTGCATTAAATTTACCGCCTATATAGCGGGCGGACCATGCCCATTTTCTTATATGGCATGTAGGATCTATATCTAAACTTGAGAACCAAATTTCATTCGTATATATGCATAAGTAGTCAATTGAGAGCTATTTTACCTGAACTTTTTTGACGTCTATATAGTGGGCGGACCACGCCCATTTTTTCGTGGGACATATAAAACCGACCCCTTAACTTGAATACCAAGTATAATTCTTTTCCATGAGTAACTAGCTGTTACCCGCGGGTTTCACCCCGCGCTCTTATAAAAGTACGTAATGTGAAGAGGTGCTTGCATACGGAACTTCAATACTGCGCGACTTTTAGTTCCAAAGCTATTCGATATCAATGATTTGGTTTGTACGGGTGGTTCCACGCCTCTTATCCAATGCCCGTCCCATTTTCCCAGTTCAAGGATACGGATATGGTGTCAGTTCTTGCCGAGTTTCGTTTATGTATGATGTATAGTTCTAAAGTTATACACAAATCTGGAGTTGATAAAAAAGTGCCACGCCCCTTATCCTACGCCCATACAATTTTACCAGTGGGACGACACATACAAGAGGCGACTGCATACGAAATTTCAATGCTGTACGACCTTTAGTTCCAAGGCTAATCGAGATCAAAAATTTTGTTTGTATGGGGGGTGCCACGCCCCCTTATCCAGTGCCCCCTTATTTTTTCATTAGAAGGATATGGATATGTAGTAAGTTCTTACCGAGTTTCGTTTATGTATGATGTATAGTTCTAAAGTAATACCCAAATGTGAAGTTGATTGAAAAGTGCCACGCCCCTGTCCTACGCCCATAAAATTTTACCAGTGGGACGACACATCCAAGAGGCGACTGCATACGGAATTTCAATGCTACACGACTTTTAGTTCCAAAGCTATTCGATGTAAACAATTTGGTTTGTATGGGCGGTGCCACGCCCTCTTGATGTATCAAAATTTTTTATAGCCTATAACCATCCTTGGAACATCTATAGTCTATGTGCCAAATTTGGTTATGATCGATCAAGCGGTTTGGAACGCAACTCCGAACATACATACATACATACATACATTTTTTGATTTTTATATATATAGATTAGACAAATGTTAGCCATTTTGCCGAAAAAAGTCCTTGGTAGTGGGACTTACAGGCCGGTTGTGGGCGGTCCTTCGGCTGATTTTGCTAATCTCAGAACTTGAACACGACTGTGTGCCAAATTTGGTCCAAATCGGGCCACTCCTTCTTTCTCTCCTGCGCCAACGGACAGCCAGACAGACGGACAGACGGACAACCGGAAATCAACACAGAAAGTGATTCTAAGGATTTCTATATACTTATGTCTATACCTAGGACGGCTCCTTTAATGCGATACAATTTTCGCACAAAGTTATTATACCCGATTACCATAGAAGTAGGGTATAAAAATATGCTGCAAAAAAATATACGATAAAAAACACTTAACAGAGAATAGCGAGGAGAGAGTAGACGGATTTCTGACAGCCGCTTGGGCACCAGTCACTACTACCACCCATCCAGCAACCCAGCGGACGGTAGTGTTCAATCTTCAGTCAGTCTTTCTGGTAGCTCGGTTGCGTGTGTGTTAATTTAATCGCTAGCGAGAAACAAAAGTTTCTGCTGCTCTAAAATGACTTGATCACTGTGTCGGCCGTTCTACTTTAGCCGAATTAATTGAAAATCGAATTGTTTATTTGGGAAACGTTTGTTTGTCAGTCATCCAATTGAATCGAATGCCTAAAGAATTCCTTCCGATTAGATAAATTTGAAACTAATTTCTCAATTTTATTTTCGCATAAAATAGCAAAATGCGACTGAGTCTATTGATTCAACTGCTGCTCAGTGTATATCTGCTGACCAGCGCCAATGGCTACATGCTTGGCAACGTAAGTAGCGCCATCAGTAGTAGAGGCAACGGACGGGTTCCAATTGATACAACCATCTCTTTCACAGGGGCAACAGGGCCATAAAAGGAACTCGAAACGTATGGCCAGCATCTATTCTGACTTTGCTGCGGCGGATGAGCCGGGGGGTGAAAATGATAACTGCAAACCTGACCTGGGCAGCGGCAGTCCTAAACAGAAAGCTACGAACATCGCGCAGAAAGCAGCACAGGAGGCAAAAGCAGCAACGGACGCACAAGCGGCCGCCGGACAGGAAGCTTCCCACCAGGTCAAAAAGCAGCTAGCCGAGAAAGCGATGGCAGCAGCGAGAGCAGCCGAGGCTGCGATGGCGGGCAAGCAGCAAATCGTCCAGCAGCTGGAGCAGGAGGTGCGTGAGGGTGAGGCCGTGGTGCAAGAGGAGAGTGCGTCGCTGCAGAGTGCGCAGAGCAATGTGAACGCTGCAATGCAGGCCTCCCAGAATGCCCAGGCTCAGTTGAAGACGCTGACGCAGGCAGTGAAGACGGCGCAGTCGAACGTGGGCAACGCCGAACAGGCAGCCAGTGGCGCCCAGCAGGATATGGCCGAGAAGAACCAATTGATGGAGGCAGCCAAGAACAGAGTGGAGCAGCTGCTACGCCAGCTGAGTGCCGCACGCGCTGACTTCGCCAACACGAAGCAAGCGGCGTATAAAGCAGCAAGCGCAGCCCATGAGGCAAAAGTCAACGCAAGCCGAGAACGGCGAATGCTCACCAAGAAGCACATGGCACGCGCCCGCAAATAGACGGATCATCGATTTTGTGTGGTACATTTTTTACGGCATTGGTTCAATTTATTTCGGATGTCTTTTATATTACGTAATACAGAGCTTCGAGAGCTGACGGTTGAGCTTCTCATTCATTTCGCCGGTGACTGTGGAAGCGGAGGGCGTGGCGAAGTTTAATTTTGGGGAAGTTAGCGAACCAACTGCCAACCCTCCCCCACCCGATCCACTTCCGAAACGAATGAGTAGCACAACAGCACTTGAGATGTGTCTTCTGAGTCGGGAGGCACGGAGGCATTTTCGGTTCTGGGTCACAATTTTATTTGATAGCTGAATAAATACATATGTAACTTATTTAACCGGTTGATTGAAAATTGCGTCGTTTTTTTAAGTACTCGTTTGAATTAATTGGTTGGCGCAACTATCTAGGCTTAGGCCTAGCTTTGTCCTAGCTTTGGGACCTAAATTCACCGAATCCGAACGGGTTGAGAAGCTTTTCATGGCAAAGAATATTCTCGGAGATTTGCCAATTCATCGCAAGAAGTGGCGCCGCGCCAAACACAATTTGAAATACAATTTTTTTAGATGATTTGAAGACTATCCTAAAACATTAGGTACGTTCGTAAATGCAGCACTTCGGTTGCACTGCAACATTAACGAAAGCATCGCGCTCGTTAAAGTAACATGCGCATCACTGCTCTGCGTCAAGCGTTCATAATTGCAAAAGTTTGGCCAAAGAAATTGTATGACGAAAATACTGCATTTACGAACGTAGCTATTCCTTCCGTGCAAAGTCATTCACCGCCAGACCATATGCTTAAAGTTGTTGGCACTTATTATTATAAGCTTTTAGCATTAAAAATAAGAAAATGCAATGTTTTTGTATGTTGAGAAAGAAAATGCTGGGTTCTTCTTTATTCAAGTTTTCTAATTTTGTTGCTTTTTCATACAAATCATAACTTAATGAATTAATTTCGACAAGGAAAGATTCCGTTATACTCAAAAGTTTTTAGTAGCAAATTTCGCATTATTTTTGTTTTGTTGTGTTGTTTTTTCTTTAGGGAATAAAAATTTAAAATTCCTTTTACGAGAGCGCAAACGCGCCTCAAGAATATGGCTGCCAAATATGATGTGCGACGACTCTGAGCGTCAAAGCAAATTTCGTACAATACAATAATTTTTTTAAATTTGTAGCTGTGTGTTGCTAAATATAACTAAGTCTTAAAATAAATTGCCAAAAACAAAATTAAACATTTTAAAATACAATTATAGAAACTTATGCAATATTATATGTTAGCGTGTCAAATAAAGTAAGCGGGCAAATTACACTTAAACCAAGTAGAAAAGTGGTTATAAAATAAAACAATTCGCTTTGTATATTTGTGTGTGTGTGTTGTATTGTTTTTAATACAGCGTAGTACATGTTACAAGCAGGAACGCACAATTTGCTTGAATAAAAAAAATAATACAATACATACATAAATAATAAAATACAAGCACACACTCCGTTAAAAGAAGAGCATGTTAGATTTCATAGAATTACATTGACACAAAAATAAATAAACGTAGTTACGATTGTGATGTTTTCTTTCTAATTACTGAGAATTCTCGAGACTGCACACTTTTGCTTTCTTGCACGTCTGTTGCATGCTAAAATCAAATCATTATCATCATTTACTTTCGGCCATTAAAATATTAAAATGCACGCTAGTAAGGAAAAAATACAATAAATCTTCGCATATATACAACAATACAGACAGCATTCACCTGTAAAGCGAGTACACTCGCGCTGGCTCTAAAGACTATACACAAATGCTTCAACACGATTTCATAATAATAGTTTTAGTAGTTGCACTGTTACATTAATAATCATATTGTTAAATAAAAAAAGTAGTTAGCAAAAGATAAAATGAATAAAAATGAAAGCATACAAAATGTATAGCACAATGCGTTATGTAAAGGATGACGCGTCGGCGTCGATACTCAAATATATATATATTTTTAATTACAATTATTTATGTATATATATGTATGTATAATCTTTATCTTTATATATATATAATGTTTGTAGTTGCTTCTTTTAGTCAATTAATAAGCTTAAATGTTTCTTTTCTTGTTTGTTTATCTATTCTTTTTTTATGTTTCTTTTAGTAATTAGTAATAATAATTAAAAATATTTCAAGATGAATACTGACGTCCTCAATTACAATATGTCCATAATATCAACATGCTCATTCTCTAATTCAATTAATTAATCTTATGCTTTTCATTTCGCTTTCTATACTTCTGCTTTACGTTATCTTTTGCATACTCAATATAATATTATGCAAGAGACAGAAGAATCATAAACGACTAAAACTATATTAGTAAAATATTACAGCAAGTGCGTGTGTGTGTGTGTGTGTCGTAAATAAAACGCACCGCCACACTCACATCATTACATTACATTATAGTTGTTTTGGATTTTGTTTTGCTATGTGTGTATATGTAGTATGTATGAGTATAGTACTTGTTTACTTTTCAATTTAAGTACTTTCGACACTTTTTCGATCCGCAGGAACAAGGTATCTTCTCATCTTCGAATGGAAATTTATAGTCATAGGTCAGCTCCTCGCCCTGCACAATACGGCGCAGAGCAAAGATTATAATGTGTTTATGGCCGAGTATGTCCACAACTTTGGAGTAGCAATTGGGCTGAAATAACATGGAAAAGGACATGTCAAAACAATGGAATATGAACTATGAATAAAGTATTAAAAAATAAATTTTTAAGGCAATCTATTTTAATATTAAGGTGAATCACAGAAAAAAATATTGAGCAGATTCTGAACTCAACTGTTATATCGATTTCTAGGTTTTTATGCTACAAATTTAACTGTAGAAGCACACAGAAGGCAATGCGAGAAAGCGAGGCCTCAGTCTAGGTTACACGGTTTTTTCACTAAGCTTTGTTGTGAGAAGCTTTTTATCAAGTTAAGGTATACTATCGGATAGCTGACAGCTTCGTAGCGAGAGATGACGCCGCGCGCAAAGAAATGAGGCTGTTTTTGGAAGCTGGTATGAGCCGGCTATGATTCAATCCAGCGACTCGACGCATTTATTCACTGAGCCACGATGGTGTTAAAGCAATTATAGCATCAATAACGTGAAATACAATTATCTCTTATTCCACACACTTCTCTCAATTCTCACGAAGCACACTCTCTAGTAATTTGTTCTAGCTCGATTTCTCTATACATTCTCTTAAGTAGACTTCATGCTTTAACACTTCATTACTTTTGTACTTGTTGCTTCTTCTATAAAGTCACCACTTTGCGGCTCCACTCTTTCATCCTGCGCTTCAGCACTTACCTCACAGGAGTGATTTATGAAACGTGCGGCATTGCCACGCATCGTTGCATCCACCACGAGATTATCATCAATTTTGAACATATAACAACCGATGCCACGACTGTTATAGTTGCGTTCACGCTTATCCGTTAATGTGGCGCGTATGAGCTCGCCAGCATATTCGATTACCATTTCGCCTGTAGTTGAAAAAAAAACATTTCGTATTAATGTAAATTAATTGTATGTTTAAATTTTCTGCAAAACGCACCCGCTTCAATGTCCTTGGTGCAGTAGAGACCACGTCCGTGTATGTGCGACCGGAACACACCCACATAATCCTTGTAGGTCTCCTTCAGCGTACGATATTTCATGGCCATGGGCAAGTTGCTGCCAGTGCCGCGCCTTAAAAAAAGAATAACATATTAAATTGCGGATGAACTTACTATTTACGGTATTTTTAATCAGATTAAATAATCGTTTAAACGGGGAAAGGTGGTTAAAATTATTTAACCGATTTTTAAGAGTCTGTGTTGAAAGCCGGTTAAAGTGGCTTTGTCGGTCTCACTCACCTGGGTATCAGCTCCGTGTCGGAGGGCTGCACGAACACCTGTATAGGCTGCTTGCGATGCCGCGAGGCCAACCAGCTGAACATGTCATACTCGGAGCGACCGGAGTAGGGCTCACAGCGCACACACTCGTAGGTATTCTCCTGCAGCTCATCCTGATCGGAACAGTAATCCAGCGAGTTATTGCCATCACTACCAGAGTTGGAAGCCCCCAAAAGAGCTGCAGTAGCGGCAGCAGTGCTCGCTACTGCCGCCGGCGTCGACTCGCTGCGCTGATGATACTTTGGTGTGTATTTCTGGCACTTCTCCACACCGGGAAGCTGCTCGATCAAATACTTTAACGCGTTCGTCTTTAGGCCGATCATTTGCACGCCGCTCATATCGGCCAGTGGCCCGTCCGGCAGTGGCACCAACCCATGCGCACGTCGTGCCACCTGCACCGCCTCGAACACCTTCTCCCAGATCTCAGTGATCGAGGTGGACTTATAGGTGAAGCCATCTTCACTTTGGATTTCGTACAGCAAATGTGGCCCGCTAATCTTTTTCGGATCGCGTGCGGGGTAATGTGGTGGCGTTGCTCTGCGGCTGGTACTCAGCTCGCTTCTAGTGGCTTCCGAGCCAGCCAACATCTCGACACTCATGTCTGTCACAGTCATCGCCACCTCTGGCGGCAACTTGTTCTCCAACTTATTCAGCTCGCTGTAGTTCGCTTCGGCGTTTGGGGGCGTCGCTGACAGCTCAGCGCTCATTTGCTCTGTCATCTGAGATATGTACTCCGAGGCAGCGGCCGCCACAGCTTCTTCCTCCGTCTGCGCGGCGCTCGTCTGATAATCGCTCTCATACTTGGTGGCTTCAGCGCCTTCATCTGTTGGCATCACCTGCTCCATTGCCCAATTGCTGCGTGCTTGCAGCTCGGCGTTAGCCTCCGCCGTCGTTGCAGTGGCCATTGAATCGTTGCAATCTTCGTTGGTCAAATTATCGAGTATTTTGCTGATTTTCTCCTTGACTGCCGGCTCATCGCTATCGGACATATCAGGTTCGCCATCTTCTGTGGGCATCTTCAAGCTGAAGCCATCATCGTCATCGTCGTCATCCTCTTGCTCCTCCAGATCATTGCCAGTGACATCGGAGTAGGCCTGCTCGGGGCTGCCGCCAGCCAGCGTCCGGTTATCCTCCTCAACCAGCAAACAGTTGGTGGCGTAGCTCTGCAAATTGTTGGCGACAATTTGCAGCTGTTGACAATGCGTCAGCGTCGCGCCGTCCGTTTCCATCATTTCGAGGTCGCACTTGAGTGTGTTGCCGTCGGCATACTCTTCGGCGGCTGCGGGCAGCAAAGCGGGTTTGTCGTAGGCAACAGCAGTCACGGAGACAGTCTCCAGATGCTGCTGCAACTGCAGCACATGTTGCTGTTGTTCTTGTTGTTGCTGCTGTAGCAACATTTGTTGATCTTTCTTCAGCTCCGCTTCGTAAAATATTTTCGCTTCGTTGTCGTAACACTTGGCGGGCGGCATGTTGCTTAAAATTTGTGGTTGTTGTTGTTGTTGCTGCTGCTGTAGTGGTTGCTGCTGTGGTTGTTGTTGTTGTGGTTTTGTTGCTGCGCTCTTTGGAGTTCCCGCCAACGTTGAAACGATGTTATCCTGTCGCTGTTGCATCGGCAACACGCGATTTGTGGGCCGCGAGATTAACGTATGATTGCCGTGATGTTGCGTGTTGCTGGCGATGTTGGTTGTTGTCGACGATGTTGTGGTTGTTGTGCTAGTGTATTGCAACGTCTGTTGCAGCGGATTGACAACGTTTGTGGGCACGCTAGTGTTGTATGTGCTGTTTGTGGTGTATTGCAAGCGATTGTTGGCGGCGGTCAGCAACACGTTGTTGGCAACATCTTGCTGCTGCTGCTGATAGGAGGAATCACTCAGCTCCGTGGCTGACAATGCCATGCTATAGCCGCATGCCTGGTATGCCTCTTGTGATTGTTGCTGCTGCTGTTGTTGCTGTTGAAGCTCCTGCTGCTGGTTGTACTCGTATGTTTGAGCAATATGAACATTGGACATTTCTTGTTGCTGCTCTACTGGCGTATGCAAAATGTTAATATTATTGTATTGTTGTTGCGGGTCGACTGCTGTTTGCAATTGTTGCTGTTGCTGCTGCTGCTGCTGCGGCAGCAAGGTGCTGTTTAACTGCATTTGAAATTGTTGTTGTTGTTGCTGCTGTTGTTGTAGTGGCGCCTGTAATTGTTGTGGTTTAAGCAGAGCCGTTTTTGTATTTGCACTTTGTTGTTGTTGTTGCTGCTGCTGTGGAGTGGTCGCTTTTGCAATTGCTGCTGCTGTTGTTGTCTTTAACAGTTTTGGTTTAACTTCTGCTTTATGTATGGGACGTATGAGATTAGTTTTTCTCCCTGTTGCTGTGGTTGTTGTTGTCGTTGTGTTTGCTGCCTGCATAGGTTTAGCAGTAACAATTGTTGCTGTTGTAGTCACTGGTTGCATTGTTGCAAACAAGTGTTGCTGTTGCTGAAAGTCGTTTGCAACACTTGTTTTCAGCAATACATTGTTGTTGTTGCTGTATATATTTGCTGCTTTTTGCTGTGTTGTTGTCATGTTGCCGAGTGCCTCCACAGTGATAATGTTGTTGCAGCTCTTTGTTTGGTACACTTGTTGCTGTTGTTGCTGCTGCTGCAATAAGGGCGCTTGTTGCTGCTGCTGCTTGGCATTGTTGCTCAGTTTCTGTTGCTGTGCTAAGCTTGTTGGCAGCACTTTGTTAACCACCTGCGGTTGGACTTTGGTTACGGCGGCTATAGGCGTTGCCTTGCCACGCTTAACCTGAGCAACAACAGGCGGTATTTTGGCGGTAACAATTTGCACATTGGCCTGTTGTTGTTGCCGCTGCTGTTGGCTCAGAGTGGGTTCTAAGAACTGCTGTTGCTGCTGTGTTGTTGGGAATTGGAAAGTTGTTGTGTTGTTGTGGCCGCTTGCATTGTCCGCGGATGTTTGTATTCTATAGATTGTTGGCTGCTGCTGTTGCTGCTGTTCGATGTTGTTGTTTGCCTGCTGCTGCATTTCAGCTGCTTGTTGCTGTTGATGCTGTAGCACTGCAGCATTCAGAAAGTTTGACTGTTGCGTTGGCTGCTGCTGCTGCTGAACCAGGGAGGAGCTCCCATCGTTGTTCAGAACGACGTAGCCCGTTGGAATGTCCACAATCGGCTCAATTTTACTAGCCTGAAAAAAAGAGTTGTCCGAAATAGTTGTTAGAAAAGAGATTATGTATTTGATGCGGTTATTTTCAGGTTATGTAACTGCCGATATTAGTGGTTTTTGAATGCTTGTTTTATAAAAATTTCTGACCTATGTTGGAGAAAAGAGATCAGAGAACCCATGAAATCGCTTACTAATTGCGAACCGGTTCAAACCGGACGAATCGGTTTAAATCGGTGGAATCTGTTTTAACCGTTTTCCCTGATTTGTCAGAATTCTAATACTACTAGGTGTTTAAATAAAAAATGCTTATTGCAAGGTTAAATACACTACCTGAAACACTTGCGTCGTAGTGGCCGAGAAGCTAGCGTTCTGACTCAACACGCCGGGCATCGCCGTTGAAACGAATTGCTGCGAGGACATAACGGTGTTCTGCACGATCGTCTCCAGCCCGTAGTACATGGGCTGCGTGGCGAGTATGACTTGCGGTGCCATTTCTAGGCCGCCGGCGCCGTTGCCAATGATCACCTGATGCTGCTGCGGATCGCCGGCGGTGGTCGCGATCACATTGCCGCCCAGCTGCAGCGTCTGCGGCTGTATCAGCGTGCCGATAACCTGCGGCTGGGCGTTCAGCATCTGCAGGCCGGCGTTGGGCGCCTGCGCTGTCGTCAGCACCAGATTGCCGCTGGCGTCTGTCTGCAGAAAGGCGGCCGTGGTGCCCTGCAGCAGCGAATTCGTCTGCGCGGACACGTTCGTCGGTATCGAGACGTACTGCAGCTGCGCGGGGTTTTGCGAGCCGTCCGTGGTCACGAAGGAGATGATGTTCTGCGGAGCCGCGCCGTTGCTGGCGGTCCCCAGCTGCTGCATAATGAGCGGTGCTTGTTGTTGGCCGCCCGCGGTGCCGTTGGCGGTCTGAAAGAGCAACTGTGGCTGCTGTGAGCTCGCAGTCAGGCCCGCCGCCTGTATTTGCTGCAGCAGATTTTGATTGAGCAGCTGCGCTGTGGCGGAATTGTTGTTGGCCGTGCCGGCGTTCAACACCGTTATCGGCGTTTGCTGCGTCTGCATGGTCTGCTGCGTGGTCACGGTGGCCGTGGGCGGGGGATGCAGTAGCTTTGATTGTATGGGCTTGACGGCCGCACCGCCCGCCTTCAGCTGCTTGTGCTTCGCGTTGGCAGCCTGCTGCTGCGCCGCCTTCTGAGTCATCGTCTTAAGTGGCTTGCCCGGCAGCATCAACTTCTTGTCGCCGTTGTTGTGGTTGGCTGCCAGCGTCTGGAAGGCGTGTGCGCCGCCGCTATGCAGCAATTGTGCATGCTGCTGATTGCCCGTCGGCAGTTGTATGATTTGCTGCGTGCCGTCGGGATTGGTTGATACCGCTATCAGCTGCGGCTGCTGTGGTGGCTGCATTGTGGCAGCACCAAAGCCGCTCGTCGTCGTGGGCGCCAACGTATACGTGCCACCGTTGAAGTTGGCCGTAAGACCCTGCAGGGAGTTCGAGAAGAATTGCAGCTCGTCGGCGGCGCTCGTTGTGACCGGTTGGGAGATGAAAAAGTTGCCGCCCAGCCCCTGCGGTTGCAGATTCTGCAGCTGCACATGCTGCAGGCCTTGCAGCTGCTGTAGCCCTTGCAGATTCTGCAAGTTCTGCAGTCCCTGTACGCCCTGCATGTTGGCGATGGGTATGCCGTTGATGTTGGCCGCCTGCAGATTCCCAATGGGTATTCCCTGCGGGAAGGCCGCCTGTATGTAGGGTATGCCGCCGGTGGTAGCCGTCGTCGTGGTGAGCGTCGCGGCGCGTGATATCGCCTGCCCCAGCTTGTGCATTTCATTGATGGCGTCGGCGCTGAGGGGAGACGTCGAATTCGAGCGTGGCGCCGCATCCGACTCAGACTCGCTGGTGGAGAACGGCTCGCAACTGGCGAGGTGTCGCTGGTAGGAGTCGAACGTGCGGTAGGTATAGCGGCAACGCTCGCATTTGACCGTGCCGGCCAACTGACCGTCGGCGTTAATTATTCTATACTCCGTGATGGAGTCATCCACGCCGTCCACTTGCATCAACTTTAGCTTCGACTCGTCTTTCTGTTCGACGCTCGGTTCGATGTAGCGCTTCGCGGCGCTCCAAGTGAAGGGCTTTGTGCGCAGCGTGGCCGACACTTCCAGCGGCTCACCGCACTGCGACTGCCTGCGGGAGACCATTGCCACCGCCTCCTTCTTTGCCCGTTGCTGATTCAGGCTGAGCAGCACGCCCTCGCTCACTCGTATGTCCTGCAGGCCCTTGGATAGCTTGCGTCGCTTGATGGCTGCCGCCGTTGCGGCAACACTGCTACCCTCCAGCTTCGCCCAGGTGCGCTGCTGTTGCGGCGTCTTCTTCAGTAGCTCCGCTTTGTTGCGCTGCAGCTCACCGCTGCTTATGGCACGTTTCACTTGCAGATTGCAGCGCGTCGCCGACAATAAGGCGTCCTCTACATGGCCGATAGACAGGTTGAGGCTGGAGGCCGACCACGAGTTGCTCAGCTCCAGCTGCTTGCCCATGCAGGAGTTCACCGTGTCCTCGTCGGAGATTTGCATGTTCGCGTTGTTGGTGTTTGCGTTGGAGGAGGAGCTGCCGCCGCCGCCGCTTATACCATCCTTGGACTGCTCGTTGAGAAACAGCTCCGTGGCTTTGCCGTCGTTCGCGCCGCCGATTTCCTCGTAGATCATAAACTTCGGAAAGATATCCAGCATGGAAATGCCGTCAAGTATCTCATGCGGCAGATCTTCGAAGATGGCGTCTTTGATTTCCGGCGGCAGCAGATCGGCATTCGTCTGCGGCTCTTCCTCGGTGTTCTCGTCCGTGGCCGAGGAAGAGTTCTGGCTGTGCGTCAGGTATTCGGGCGGCAGCAGCTTAGTCAGCGTCGCGCTACGCACATTTCCGGCCAACTCCCCAGCAGCCTCGTAGTCCATAAACTCACCGCGCGCTAAGCTGCCGTGCCAGCGCGCGATCTGCGTCAGCCCCACCTGCACCAGCGCCGCATTCGGGTTGCTGTGGTCAACGGTGAAATTGCGACCGGCATCCAGTGCGGTATAGCTGGCGTAGCTGTTCTGTATGCTAGTACGCACGGTATACTCGACGATCTTCCACGGCTCTTTCAGCGACCAGTAGAGGCGCGAGCAGAGAAAGTTTATAGGCACAAGCGCCTCAAAGGAGTCGGAGAAGCGCGGGAAAATGCTGCCCAGCTGCTTGACCTCCAGAGAGCCAATGTGGAACTGCACCTTCGCTGGCTCGAGCAGCTTCTTGCGCTTGCGATCCAGCTCCACGTAGACGGGCCGCTGCACTTCGAAGTTCGTCTCCAGTGTCACTGTCGACTTGTCCTTGAGCGCGCTGCCTGCATGCGCGGGACAATACACCGTCTTGTCGGTGAGAAAGGCACAATTGTGGCGGCGCGCGCAGGGGTAATGATAGTGTTCGCCGCAGGCTTTGATGTTGCAGCCGACGCTGGCGCCACGGTTGCCGCACACCGTGCACTTGATCATGCGACCGCGCGCCACCGCGCTGTGCACGTTCTGCAGCGAGCCGTCGATCTCTTCGAACACCTCCGCCGACCACATGGCGCAGTTCGTGTGCACCCAGCAGTCGTGGCCGCAGTACAGCAGACGCGACTCCTCGTTCGGCATGCCCTCTCCCGTTTTGCGGCAGAAGAGACAGAGGCGCGTATCCGCGCGCGTCTTCAGCGAGTACAGAACATCGTCAATGTCCGGCGGCAAGTCGATTATGGAACGCTCTCGCTCGTCTTCGGCAAAGTCATCGGCTGCGTCCAACTCATCGCTCAGCGCGTACGCACAAGACTCGAACATGTCTTCCTCCAGCGCGTCCGTGCAGGCCTTCGTGTCGTTCTGAAACCAGGGAAACTGTTCGCTGAGTATCTCCTTATAGGCGATCACCAGCTCGTCACAATTGGCGCACTGTATCACGTTGTTCATGTCGTAGTTGAACTCGGCCAGCGAGACGTAGGCGTTGCTGTTGATCTTCTGTTTGATGTCCACCAGACTGAGAGTGCTCGGCGCTGCACTGCCATAGTAACTGTGCGCTTTCATGCAAGTGCATTGCTCCTTGGAGTTATTAGCACGCTCGTGCGTGCCAACCGAGTCCTCGCCATTTAACTTCTCTTTAAATTCGTAAATGTCCTCGCTGCACTGTGACTCACCGTCGCTGCCCAGCGCATCACGCTCGTTGAATCGCAGTGCCTTCGGCTGCGCCGCTCTACCGGCATTCAGTGACTGCCCGCACGTGCAACGCACTTTCTTGCGCGGACTGAGCTTGAGCAGCGCGCACGCCTGTCGCGACTTGCTCAGCAGCTTGAGCACACTCATCAGGCTCGTCTTGAACTCCTCCATAACGGCCTGGCGCCACTCCTGTGCCTTCTGCTTCGAGAGCTCGTTACGGCGCGCGCACTTCTTGCAGATGAACTCAATCGACTCCGGCAGCGTGCTCAGCAGGTTGTACTGCTCGTCGGAGAGGCCCTCGCATTTGGAGTGCACCCACTGCTTGCAGTCGCCGCACTCCATCATCTTCAGATCGAAGTCGTTGTCATCGTAACACTTCTGGCAGATCGGGCAGTAGTTGCCCTTCTTGCGCAGCTTAAAGCAGGCCGTGCACATGGGCAGATTGCCCACGAACTTGGATACCTTGGTCGTTGCGCAGGATTTGCACTTGAGACAATTAACACAGATGAGCGGCCGATCGGCGCCTAGCAGACGTTTGCTGGTGCCCAGACAGGTCGAGTGGTAGTTCTTCTGGCACTTCTGACACTTCACCTTCGAGCCGGAGGACATGTTGCACATGTAGCAGACGGTGCAACGCGGACATAGCCAATTCAGGCGATTCGTGGCCAACTGATTGCAGTTGTCTGTGATGTTGTTGTTGCTGGTGGTTGTGTCCAGCAGACTGAGCATGGTGTCGTCCATGGAGGAATGCTTCAGATTATACTCGTCCATTACACAATACTGATGATAGGGTTCGCAGCAGCAGGCGCAGAATATCAGTGCGTCCAGCCCGGTGGAGCCACAGAGAAAACAGAGTGCGCGCTGCGCCACCGTCTCCGTGACGATGAGACCAAAACCAGTTTGGCATACTTCCGCCGGATCGTAGTTTTCCCAAAAATCTATGGAGATCAATGTTTTTATAGCCTTTTGTGCGAGCTCTTTGCGTCGTTGCAGCGATAGCGCTGCCGCCGATTGCTGCTGCGTTTGTTGCTGTGCGTTGCTTTCATTGGCATATTGACGCATGTACTTCTTGCCAATGGCGGCCACATAGCTGCCACTCGATATAGCACGTGGTATTTGCACATTTGCGGTATTCGAATTGGTATTGCGCGTGGACACTTTCATGGGCTGCAGTGGTAGAGGTTTCTCAAATCTTTCGACCGCCTTTGCCGTGCTAACCTTCGGTTCAGCGACAGCTTTAGCTGCCTTGGCAGCAGGTGCTGCTGATACATCGCTTCCTTTGCTATTGGAGCTGAAGTTGCTGCTAGTTTTAGTTGTTGTTTTTGCGGCTGCAGTGCAAGTGTGATCTTGCCGTTGTGGCTCCTTGCAGGAGGAACAGTTGTCGTTCTCATCCATTACAATAGCACTTTTCTTCGGGATGATTTCGCTACATTCCGGGCTCAGCATGTCGTCGTGGGTTTCGACGACTTTCACGGCAATAGGTGCATCTTCACACACCACACCATCTTCTTCACCAAACGTGGCCAAGGGTTGTCCGAGCACAATCGATGCGCTGCGGCAGACGTGCTTCACGCGTGGACCCTTCAAATCGATGCGTTGTCTCTTGAGCGTAGCATCCGCTACGGATATTGCAATTGTTGTTGGTGAAGTTGTTGTTGCCACTGTTGTAGTGGTATTTGCGGTAGCAGTTGAAGTACTTGTTGTAGTAATAGTAGGTGATGTTGCTGTCGTTGTGTTTGCATTTGTTGCTGCAGGCAAAGCAGTAATTTCCGTAGTCTCCACAATAGCTTCACTATCAGAGTTTTTGTTGCTGGATATAGCAGCTTTTGCATCTGCAGCAATTGTTGTAGATTGTTTGCTTGAAATTTCCATTTCCTTTTCTTTCTCCTTGTCCCTTTCATGTTTCTCCTTGCGTTTTGATTTGATGACCTTGTGCCCATTTTCAGTTGTTCGCTCTTGTGGCTTCTCCGCTGTTTTATCAGCCTCAGCAACAGGTGAAAGCGCAGCATTTCGCTTCTCCTGCTTTTGCTCGATAATGGTTTTTAGAAATAGCGACTTTTCCAATATGGCCGAGCGCAACAGCGGCGAACTGCCGAATGTGACATTGTTCTCCGCTAAAGGATTGCTTTTCAGGTTGATGTGAGCTGTGACATTTAAGCGCGACTTCGTGAACAGATCTATTGGGGACAGCAATTCAACAGCGTCCTTCTTCAGTGGCGCATCACTTATATTGAGCTGCATGTCTTTCGGTCGTTTGTTGGCGCCTTCAGCTTGCTGCAATGAACCGGCCGGCAGCACGGCACTCAGGCGCAGCTTGTGCGCCGCAGGAAATTGAAATGTTTGTATGCATTTCTTGAGCCAGCAAGCGGAGCAACGTTCTTTGTAGACTTTTTTGAAATTCTTAATATGACCTTTCGCATGCGCGGATATGCAGCAATTGTCTGAAAGCGGTAGAAACAATTTTAAATTAGATTTCTTTGGAAAGGCTGCTAGAGCAATTCTACACTCACTCTCGCCAACTTTGCACTGCAATTGAAGATTCTTCAGCGATGGACTGGCACTAGCCGCTATCGATTTCTTGTTGATTTTCGAGATGAATTTGCGACAAGCCTCGCAAGCCAACACACCATATTTGCGTGCCTGTGGCAGGTTCTTGCTTTGCGTGGGTGTGCCGCAAACCGCGCAAGTAGACAAATTGTCTGGAATATATAAAAATTTATTAAAAAAAAAACTATTACTGTAGGCAGATTTTCCACATGAAAGCTATTTACTTTGACTGGCGCTGGTCAGTGCATTACTGGCAGCGGGTGATACCGGGCTTTTGTTCGAACTGGTGGCGCCCAGCGAGAATGTGGACGCCGCATTACGTAGCACGGCATTTGAGCTGTTGCTAATGTTTTGTGTTGTTGTAGTTGTTAAGGATTTGGGTAGCGTAGGCGTGGGTGTTAAGATGGTGTTGCGTTCCGCACACGAATCAAATTGCAGACGTGGCTGGCGCAAGACGAAACTGTTCGCCCTAACGCCACCGAAACTCGTAAGCATTGTAGTAGATGCCGAAACGTTTGCGGATGACAATGAGAAACTGGGTTTGTTTTCCGTGACCTCTTTAGCTGATTTAATACCTGTTTGAAATGTGTGAAAAGCAAATGCCAATAATAAATAAAAATAGAGGAGAAAAATAAGTCATATAAACAAACCTGAACTGAGCGTCGGCGTGTTGACATCCTGCGAGAAATCACCCAAGCCGAAGTAATTCTGTTGATCCTTTTTGAGCACACCACCACTAACAGCCGTTGTTGTTGTTGTAGTTGCTGCTGCCGCACTGCTGGTTTTCGGTTTGCCACTAATGGCACTCTTCTTACAAATTATTCCATCCTCCAGCAGGCGTTTATTGGGCTTGATGACACGTGACGAGCGCGTGCTTCGTTTGGGCAGCACGAAGTGTTTATCAACAATCATTTGTTGGTCCTCGTCCTCGTCGTCATCATCATCATCAGCGTTATCTTGCTCATCCAGGGTCTCCTCTTCCTCCTCTTCGTGAGCTTCCATTGCGCTACTACCATTCCGACAATCCTTTGCGTCAACTGCCTCTGTATCGTTCTCATCGCCCGCTATATCAGCAGCATCAAGCTGCTCTTTTGTGGCTGGCATTCCACTGAGACGAAATGTCACTGTATCATGTTGTTGCTCCTCATCCTCAGCGGGCGCTCCAAAGGCACGCGACAAGCCCGCACCAAAAATCGATGCTCTTATCGGTGATGTGGACGAGGATGTCTCCGCCGTGGACAGCGATGAGGATGAGCGAAATTTCAGCGAATTCAATTTGTCAATATTTGAATTGTTCTTGAGAATCTCAGTTAGCCTCGATGGTCGCACGATGCATTCGCTGCTGCGCGAGAACAGCAGCGCACGATTTAAGCACTCCTTCTTCATGATGGAGACGAGCGGTATGTGGTTGTCCGGGTTGTAGAATTTCCGTACCGCGCTCTTGTCGTCGCTGGTTTCGAGTATGTTCTTGAAGGTGACGGTCTTCTTTTTTGTCGCCGTCGATGTGCACGAGGATGAGGATGAGGGGGTGGGAGACGCATTGCTGGGAATTGTGGACGCGGGCGAATTTTTATTTTCGGCATTTTCTGTCTCAACTGAGTCATCGGCCATATCACTGGGTTCGTTTGCAACAGCGGGCATATCGGATTTTGTATGCGATTTCTGAAAGCAAGAGAATTTTTAAAGTAATTGGTAAGTTAAGTACAAATAAAACAATAACCAAAACAAAAAAAGATTGGCTTTGTCATCGAACAAAATAATATTGCTATATATAGAATTGTTAGTGTACGCAACGACTCATCCAGAAGGCATGTTAAAAGAGATTAACAAAACAAATTAAATGAAGAAAAAAAACTATGTATGCTGTGAGTTGGACGAAGAGTTCAAAGTACTACAACATGATAGATCAAGCCTAGGTACTTGGGGGTATTGAAAACTTCAACCTATGAGATTGGTTTTTCATTTCAAGATTGCCAATCTGTGTAAATACAAATAATGATCATAGAAGTAAGCAAGTAAGTATTCGAAAAGATGTACAAAAATCTTCCGATGGCCTTTGCATAAAATCCAATATATCGATGATTTTTAATAAAGATTAAATTTCACGAACAAAATAGAATTAATTACATATTTAGAGGTGACAATATTTCAAAAAATAAAAAACAGAATCACGCAATATGCAATTCCTAAAAACTCACAATATTCACGGACTTTTTTCTTTAAGCTTATTATATAAGATCTTAAAAAGAAACTGAAGACGCACATGTCATCTTATAGAGCATAACAGATGCTGAAAGCATACGAAAGCTACGACGATTGGCGAAAGTTAACATTATAAAAAAAGAAACAGTTTCAATATCGACTTTCTTCAATTGCAGCGTCTAAAAAAGTTATGCTTTTGGATCCAATCCAAATTCGATTGCAAAACGATGTGGCATTTGGTTCTTCCAAAAACTAAAGATTTCAGTTTCGATTCTTTCAAATATAATTCCAAGTCTGCTTTCGATTGGGATATCGTTTCCATACATTCATTCCAACGAGATTCAAAGCTTTTTAAACATTTTGTTTATAAGCGTACGATACCAAAATCACATTCATTCGTGCTTCAGACGATTTCTACTTAGATAAAGACGCCGTATATTTGCAGGATTTTTTTTACATAATTTGATTTTTCACTTAATCACTCAAAGTCGGTGAAACAAATAGCTCATATTATTTTAATATTGCAACAAAAGCAAAATCGCTTAATCGCTTTATTTTTAGCCCTAAGTGAGGTCCTTACAACTTTTTTATTAAGATTATAAAAATCCAATTTGTTCAAGAGGGAAATGTTGCCCCATCTAGCTTGTGAAAACTTGCTTGCTACATGCCCGCGTCCTTGCCAAAAACACAAAACGTAGATTTGTAAAGATTATAAACAGCTTTACTTCACAAACTCAAAAAATCTATTGAAAATGCTCGTGGCCATTGTTTAAGGTGAGACGCCGCGGAGTAAAACAAACCGCAGTAGCAGCGCTTCAAATGTTGCCTGCAACTCAATTAGGGTTCTTTTCCTTCAAAAGCGCTAAATTCCCTGCATTTAAGTGCAAACACGTCAGTCAAGAGCGAAGCATGCCACCATGAAAGAGCCAAAACTGCCATAAAGCCCCCACCAGACCAGACCAGAGGAGGCAAGCAAAGTAAAAGGAAAATGTAACAAATCAATTCAGTAAAAAGGTTAAACTGAATTGCTGCGAGTAAAAAGCCAACAACAGTCGGTGAGTGCGTCCAAAAGTACAGGTACATAAAAGGCAAAAACTTCGAAATAAAATCGAGTTACAAAAGAGTACTTGTAAAAGAGACACAGAAAACCAATTCAAAAAAATATATATACATATATAAATAATAAAGAAATACCGGGCAAAATAAAAGGGTTAAAATGGAAAAAAAAACCGGACGGACTTCATGGAGTAATTGAATAATAAAAAGACATGACTACAGTGCAAAACCAAAAAGGGGGAGAAAAGCATGTAGGTAAAGACCAAAGAAAAGGCTAAAATTGTGCAAGAAAAAAGGAGAAGCATTTAAAACTCACCGTTGCATCGTTGCAATTACTACTGTTGCTGCTGTTGGACGCATCCGCGTTGGCCACGGCGTCGCCAGCAGCAACAGTTTTAGCCTCAACTGCAAAAGGGTTACCAACGACGGACGCTGACAAAGTGGCAGAAGTGCAATTAAGCTGTTGCGCTTGTTGCTCTTCTGCTGCTTGTTGTTGTTGTTGTTGCTTCAGCTTCGCCGAGGAGGGCAACATCTTTTCTGCCTTGGCAAGATTTAAGTTTTTGAATTTTCTGTTGCTGTTGCTTTTGCCTCTCGTTGAGCAGTAGGAATTCGACGAGGACGCAGTTGATTGCAGTGATTTTCTGCTGTTGGAGGAGGCATTGTCGTTGTCTTCGTCGTCCTCCTCGTCCTCATCATCGTCATTCTCTTCCTCCTCATTGTTGTCATTGTCAGCATCATGTTGCTGCGCTGCAGCAACTTGTTCTACGTTATGCTGTTCAAACTCAGCCGTTGCATTTTCAGCGGCAACAGCTGCAGTTGCAACTTCCGTGCCTGCTGCTGTCGCATTGCTGCTGCTGTTATCAGTGGCCGCCGTGCTGCTGCTGTCGACAGCGTCCGTATTGCCATTGCGCGTATTGTTGTTGCCTTTGCTACCACTGGAACTGTTGCCATTGACGCCGCGATTGGTTTGGCTTTGCGCGCCGCTTACACTTGCGCCTCCACCACCAGATGCCCCACCACCTCCTGCAGCGCCCGCACTCCCGCCACCATTTTCATCATCATCATCGCAATTGCCCTTTTCGTTGGCTTTTGCCGCTGCCGTTGCGGCGGTTACACAACTGTCCTGCTGCTCCGTTGTGGCCGTCGTTGTCGTCGTCGACACCGTTGCCCTCGTCGCTGAATCATCCTCCAACTGTAGTACGCTAATACGCTTGCGATTAATCGACTTGGACGGTTTCCCGGGGAACTTGGAGCGGCCCATAATCGCTTAGAATTTGCATTTGCAATGGCAATTGCCGCCAATTGCCTTGGCTGCCAGGCTCTCCTGCTCTGTTGTGGCAACTAAGAAGGCAATTGTTATTGCCGCCAACACGACCAATCGACAACAAGCAAGGTGACGGCGCTAATAACAACTATTAGAGCCTCGTTTAACAAGCGCTTGCAGGCAGCGTAACGCACAACGAACGTCAAAATGTCTGGAATGTGTTTGGGAGAGTGTGTCCTGCCTCCTGCTTATGGGATATAGCCGCACAAGCAGCCGTTGTCTCAAAAGGTGTAATTCAAGTGTGGCAGCTGCTTTTCAGTTGCTACTCTTATTGTTGTTGTTGTTGCGTGTTATAGTTTCCTTTTTGAGCACAAGTACGTCTTGCGTGTCCACCACCAACCACCATCGCCAGCACCAGCGGCTACATCAGTGGCACGCTGCTTTGGCTGCACGCCTGCCCTGCTTCCTTGCCGGCACCCTCTTCTGTGCACTGTGGGACAGAGTAGAGATTTACGCGCGCACGCTCTTCTGCTCTCGCTCACTCTCTCACGTGTGGATACGCTACTGAGCAATTGTTTCTTGGCGTCCCCCCTGCACGCTCCGCACCTTTACACTAAGTGGTCTTACTACTTTTAGTTGAAGTATTATTTTTTCCCTTTTAGCTTTTGGCTGCAGGATTCTCTTGCTGTTGTTGTTGCTAATGCTATTGTTGCAATGAGTGTGTCTTCTTTTGCGCTTTTTATTATTTTTGTATTTTTCCTTTTTTCCTTGTTGCTTGCTTTACTTCGAGAAAGTTTGCTGCGGCTGATTTTGTTTTCTTGTTGTTGTTGCTGTTGTGGCTATTGCTGCTGTTGGGATTTGCAGCGTTTTCCTTATGGTTTTATGACGCCACATTGAAAAATGCCCTTTTTTGCGTTTATTTAAAATTTTCCGCATTTCTGCTGTACTTTTTTTGCTTTCCTTTTGGCGTTTTCCTTTGCCGCTTCATACCATACGCTGTATTGTTTTTGTAGGCGTCGTTTGCGCAGTTTTATCCATTTGCCGATTGTTGTAAGCGTTGTTGTAGTTTTAGTATTTGCGTTTCAATTTATTAATCTTTGCCTATGCGCGCCTGCGGATTGGTTCGGATTTTATCTGTAAGGAGAAGAGCAAAAAAATAGCAAAATAGAAATTTATTAGTTTGCTATGATTTGTTATTGTTTTCTGTTGCCTTCTTGCCAATTTCATATTCATTTTTTCGCAGTTTGCTTTTAATTTCGCCACAAAACGAAACTTGCAAAAAAAAATGCGGATTGAAGAGAGCGAGTCTAAAGTATGAGATGGGAATTGGCAGGAGTGGAGTGGGGCTGCAGGAGGCAGCATAAGTGGAGGTTATGAGTTGCTGTTGCTGTGATGATTCAATGTGGCAGGCAGCAGGTAGTAAGATGTTGCCACTAACTACTCTACAACAACAACAACAACGAGTCGACAACTCTTGTTAATCATGTCAAACTGTACGCGATTTTTACTTTATTTCGCTCATGTGTGGCGTCGAAAATTTTCCAATTGGCAGCAGGACGTCGTACGACGGTGTGCTTTTGTGTGTAAGAGGGGTGAAAAAGAGCACAGGACAGCTTAAAAATTTGAATTGTTCAAATTTAACAGTCTTTGTAATTCAATTATTGATTTGAAAATTTAGAAATTTTAGAATTGTTGTAGGTAGAACAAAGGAAGTATGTAAGCGATAACTGCTTAAAATGATTATAGAAATTAAGACCATGTAAACAAGAATTATTTGTTCATTATGTATTTTCGGTCTTTAATTTTGACGTTGAATAAAAACATATTTATTCAATATTAACCATAGTTCGGCTGACGATTTTTATATCTCAATCCGGACGCAACTAGCAGGAGAATACATTCTGCAGTATAAAGGGAATTGAGAACAATTGAAAAGAAAAGTGACATCTGTTGACTTCTTTTCAGTTCATGATGGTGAAAATTAATCGCTCTGTCAAACTTAATAAAATTGAAATAGACTCGTCTGTCGAACTAGAGTTGAAAAAAATTTCAATAGTCATTTTGAAACACCAAACTTTTTATTTTATACCTCAGACTTTTCTTTGAAATATGTATTAAAAACTCAAGTGCCAAGTCGACCAATACCCATACGTTATTGTATAGGGTGTACAGAAGCCCAAAAACAAACAACACTCGAAAATGCCTTAATAAATCCGCATAAATCGCTTTTAACCACAATCACTCCAAAACGACAAATTAACTCTTGAAATTATAATCATATTAAAAGGTGGCTTTCATCGAAGCAACTAATCAATAAAATTTCGCAAATGACAAAATACCTACAGCACCAATCGGCGACGACAACTACCGCTGCGCCGCCTTGCGCTTCTCGGATGCGGTGTACATGAACATGATGGATTTGCGGCGCGGCATGGCATGGGCTAACGGAGCGTAGGGGGTGGGGCGGTAGCGGTGGCTGAGATATGGTAGGTAGAAAACGAGAATAAAACTGTGAATAAGTAGTTTCCAATTTATTATAGGCAATAATGTGGCGGTGGCGATGGTGGCAGCTTTCAAACGAATGAATCTGAATGGGTGAGCGTAAAATTTAAGTAAACCCAGAGTGAGTGGAGTAGAGCGCAATTTTCGTAATTATACACACGAAAGAGTACAGATACACACCTATAGTATTTAAGTAATTGCGATCAATTACACAGGAAAAATATACAACAAAAAAAGGCGACGACAAAAAAGCGATTAAGAAATCAAAACAAGCACAAAACTGCTCTCATTGGTATCGCTTTTGTTGTTGTTGTTCTGCTCTTGGTGTTTGTTGCCTGCTATTCGCTGTCGTCGTCGTCACAAATTGGCCATAATTGAATTGAGAGGAGGGATTTTAGAGCGGTAACCTAGCTAACACACAAACGAAGGAAAACGATTAAAAACCGAAATACACGGATCTACAGTGATGGCCATATGAAGAGAGATACAAAACTTCCCGCCATGCAAAATATGTACTCGTTAAGGTTCGGTTATTAAAAAGTCTCCGGAAAACATGAATTTTTCATGAATGATTTGTGGACAATGTTCAACTGTAGAAATTTTTTTCCTAATTTTGAGTACCAAATTTTTGTAAGCAATGTCTATTCAATTACGATAATTTCCGTGGTCTGCAAATGTAGGATGTGATCCTTTAGCTCATGGCTTCGTAGGCGAAGATATTCACTATAACATGCTGACAAATTCGCAGTAACTTTGCCTACATCAATATCTAAGTAGGGCCGGAGAAGGCGTTTTCAAAATTATAAAGACTGTCAAGGGTCTTTGAGTCAATGATTTTTATCGTATGACTTTAATTACATTAGTTTAAATTCGCCTCGCGAGATGATTGTGTTTAAAGCTTAAAACTCATAAAATTATATACATAATTTAAAGGTTTGTTATTAGTTAAGCCACCACTGTCCACGTACCGAAGACAGCAATAAACTAGCAACTACAACAACAACAACAACAAAGGCAATAACGAGCAATAGCAATAAGATGAACAACACCGCAACGAAATAAAATCGAAGGCACAACGTATGCAAATTTGAATGAAATTATGCAAAAATGTGTCTGACAATATGAAAAAAGTGCGATTTAACTGCGAACAAGGCAAAAGCGAAACAGAAGCGACAGAGTAGAAGGGCGGCACGTAGGAAGGAGGCAAGCAAGACAGAAGGACGTCTGTGGGAATGAAATGAAGGACAGACAGACAAACCGATAGAGTTAAAACAGCAAAAAAAGGGGAAAATAAATGCCAACTACAACGGCAAAATCAAAACAACGAAAGCGGGACACAAGACGAAAGGTGAAATGTGACTATGACATTACAGGAGCTGCCGTAGGGGATGAAGTAGGGCGCAGCGGCTGAAGTAGGTAAGTAACAATAGAGGCGAGCAAGCGAGCCACAGCGGGGTAGCAACTTTTGACAGCAGCTGTCGCATTTAAAAAACATTTTTTACAAGGCGGAAGGTAGACAGCAGGAAGCAATGAATCGAAAATAGTTTTCCAACGCAATTACAAGAGCGAAGTGGGCACACACACGCACGCACACACTTCACTCGGTCAACAACAACAACAATACATAGTAATAAAAGCACAAATAGCATTGACAAACAATCGAAGAATGGTTTTGGTGGTGAGTGAGCCTGCTCAAGCGAAATGTAATGAAAAGGATAGGGGGTTACCAGGGTAAGGGCAGCAAAAGGACTGCATTGTGTGCGAACACTGCATGTGCTTGCAAAAAAAACAAATAAAATGGGAGAATCTAGAAAAGTAAAAATTGCAATTTTGAACCAATAAAATGGCATAGCAAGGAAAATGTAAAATTTCAAATTCGAAACGAATTTAGTGGCGAACAAATATTTTTTTCTTCGCTTCGCGTTCGTGCTCTTGAAAATGGTATTTCACAAATTCGAACACACGCACACAAAAGCGCAGCGTGTAAATGAGATGAAGACGATGACAAAAGCAAAAATTGGCGAAAAATTCAAAAATTAAACTCAAATTATTCATCATACATCGACAACGGACAACGAGACGACGACGATGACAGTAACAACAAAAACTAAGGCAGCGGCATTAGCACGAAATGGCAACGCCGGCGTCGACGTCGGCAACAGCGTACGCGTCGTCGCATTTTGCGTTGATATTCAAACAACAACAATAACAAAAACAACAGCTATGAACTTTTAGTTATACACAAAATTGTATTTTATTATTAAAATAAGTTGAGTGCGGCAGAGTACCGAGCAAAACAAAACCAACAACAACAACGAAAGCAGCGGCAGCAGTGCAAAAAGCAACAACTATTACCTTAATATCCACTTAATAATTGTTGTTGCTTTGTGTATTTATAATTTATTGATGCTGTATTGTTGTTGGTGTGTCTGTATACTTGCGACGTAAATGATTTCTTGTTAGTTTTGATTTTTCGCGTTTCTCATTGTTTAACTAAATTTTTTGCAACTTTTAAATTGCGCTCTACGTTCGATTGTAGTAGTTGTTGTTTTTTCGCTATTCATTTTTGGCAAACAGAAAAAAACGAAAACGAAAACTAAAAATTCGCAAGCAAATGGCAGCCGCTGCTTTTGTTTTCAAGGGGCGAGATACATAAATTAAATACATATGTACATATGTATGTATATCCAACAAACAAATTTGTACATACATACATATTTTGAATATTGTAAACATAGCATCATTGTTTTTTAATTGAACTTAATTTTAATTGAAGATGCCGGTTTAGCGTAATATCGCAACACCCCAGAAACACAATTGGAAGATTTTGCATTTGTTAATAAAATAAGCGCGATATGTATTTCAAAAATAGGTTTTTTAACAAATTACAGGTAAACCTACTTTTAGGACGACGTTTGTAGCAGATTCCAAAATACAACACTGTGCCGCTTTTCTCCCCGCTTAAACACTATACTTTTTTTTGCAAGAAATTCCGTTTTCGCACTACCACTATTTACCATCAGAAGAGCGTGTATTTTGTTTTTGTTGTCGCCGTGTTTACGTCTTCTTTTTTTTGTTGTTGTGCACGCGCGTTCTCACTTCACACTCTATTTCGTACGGTGTGCTCGCTTCTTTTTGTTGTTGCCGTTGTTATTCTCTCTTTTTGAAATATATTTTTGTTTTATTTTCTATTTTTTTAACATTCTTCTTTGCAACATTTTCGCCTTCTACTCGCGCGCGCTCCCAGCGCAAAAGACGTCGACAACTATGCACACGCACACACATCCACTCACGCTGGCGCAACGAACACACTCGAATGCTCGCATATACGTATTTCACGAAAGGCGAAAATTTTCTTCGTTGCTTTTCGCATCATTCAGGTTTTCAGATTTTCAATGCACAATTTCTTACATTTTCCATACAATTTTTATCAAAATTTCACTTTTCTCAAATGCTCTGCCACTTATATTTCATGTTTTCGATTGTTTTATTAATTAAACTTGGCATTTTTGTGCAATTTTTGTGGAAAATTTACGCACGAACTTCAAAGAGTACTCGAAGCTGCGAAATCTGAAAAAAGACTGATGCGTACGGCATTGCCAGCACCTAAATTAAAACTGGTTGTCAAATTTATCCGTCAGAAAGCCGCTGAATTAAAAACAGTGATGCCATAATGCTTGGAAAAAGAAAATGAATATTTTCAATAAAATGAATATGAGCATTATTACTTGGAAATTTAATGAAAATTATATGAATTTATAAAGCTTTTTACCATGTGGGCAACCTAGTTAAAGCGGAAATTGTCAAACAGTGTAACTTGAAACCTGGTGGCATGGTATGCGGTTGAAGCTGTGTTTTTTGAATCAGGAACTGTGTTTAATATTCGTTCGTTGACGCAAAGTTTTTGTAACGGCCTGATTATTTCAAAGAGTGTTTCATTTATCGACCATGGGCACGTGCAGGAGCAAGAGCCCAGTTCCAATGGTGCATGCGTTTCATTGCGGTAACAATTTTTGACAGCTAAGTTGAACTAGTGCAAACATATGAAGAGAGTACCAATGAGAATTGCGTTGAACGCAAAAAGTAGACAAACTTTCAACTTTTGCGTTAGCGCATTCCGCAATCGAACGCAAGCACGCACTATTGGAACTAAATGAAAGAATTTCAACACTTCTAAAAATTGTAATTTCATACTTTGTCTATTTCAAGCCGTCGATATATGCATACAATTATACTCTTCCAAAACTTTTACTATGCTTCTTTATTCGTTTTTAGTTCGACAAAGGTTTTCTTGGGTTCATATACTTACATACATGAGTAAATTGAGTGAGAATTGTGAAATTGGGTAAGTAATTTTTGTTGGTTAAACACTCTTTGCAAGAAAAAAGTGGGTGGTAAGAAAGTCGCTGACATCGATATTCTGTAAAGAGCTGCACGAATACGCCGAAACTTATTCAAATATATATTTTTTTTGTAATTTTGAAGATTTAGAGAAACAATAACGAAGAAATAATTCCCAATTATTTTTGCTTTAATAAACAAACATTCAGTTCAATGGAACTTTAAATGCTTAAGGAAGTGTTTTAATGTTTACTGCGATATTTTATTTAATATTTCCATAATACATATTGTTTTGTGTTTTATCTTTACTATTTTATAGTATCGTATTTTTATTAGTTATAATAATTGTAATAATGATAATAATAATAGTAATTTTAATGTAACATTTTACGGGATTTGGCTGCTGCTGTTCAGTGTCATCTACGAGAATTTCGTCATTTCATGCTTAATAAATGTTTTATGTTTTTTTTAAAGATTTATTACAGGTTTTCAATTATGTATGTAAGTACAATAATTCTGTTTACATTGTCTTCTATTTTGATATTGGCAATTCGTTTTTGACTTTTTTCAAATGCAATGTTCACTGTTCAGTTATTTTTTGATTCTTCCATAAGGATATCGATATGAGTTCTGATACGTTTGCATTTCCAATCGATATTTGCATTTGTTTCGCTTGCGCTTTGATGACATCTTCATGGCGTACCTTCAATTGCGTAGCTAACTTATGTCATAAATTACACAACTATGCTTATCAATTTTAAGGTAGTACAGTAATTAGTAAACCAAATCAAATCATAATTTCTATCTTTTCGATTTTGATACAGTTGCCTCGTCATGTTGCCACGTTTTATTGTATGTTCTTCTTACTTTACGTGCAACTCACTTAGCAGCATGTTGCATCATCTGGTTGAGCGCACATGCGCACGCCACATTTGAATCGTCAGCAACAATGTTGAGATGACAGCATATGTCAGATGGGACCGATGTCGCTCCGAACCGGCGGAGCCGCGTGCGGCTTCCTCAAGACCTGGAAAGAGGGAAACGAGCAATTGCATTAGGTTGCATGTTGCCGCAACATTTGCCACTTACCGCCAATAAAGTTGAGATGGTCATCATTTGGTGCTGAAGCACCAGGATGCAATTTGATTTCTGCGAAAAAATATATAAAAATGGAATATATAAAAGCTGTTACGGTTACTTTTGCGCAAATGCTTACCATAGAGCCTCAGCGTGCCCTCGGCTCTGCCCAGTGAATTCGTGCTCACGCAGTGGTAAGTGCCAACATCGGAGGCGGAGAAGGAGCGCACCACCAGCAACATTATACCACGATAGCCATCTCGCTTCTCTGTGATGCCATATTTCGGACTGCAAGCATACAAAAAGATTTGAGTTAACTGATATGTCACTTTACCTGACTCGTACTCACCCATCCAAAAGCATTTCGGGACCTGGTTGACCCGACTCTAAGCTGGAGGTGGACACGCTTGCGAATCCGCTTGGCGTGCGCACGCCTTTGAGCCAATATGAAACAGGTGAGGGTGATGCCTCTACATGGCATTCCAGTTGCACATCGGAACCGACAGGGGTTCCCAATAATTGGCTTGGCGCACGCACCATGGGCGCAACTGCAAGTAAAACCAAAACAGTCAAGTCACACTCTCTCTCTCTCTCTCTTTCTAGCATTTTGCACGCCAATATCGCTTAGCTCCAAGTCTTAATTTTTCATTGCATGAAATTCATTTCAATGTAATTGCACAGTAAAAATTCTACTTCCGATTACTCAACTACTTACATTGCACGCTCAGGGAAACACGTTTGCTAACTGCCGGCGGGACATCGTTTGATGCAATGCAGAGATAAGCGCCCATTTGACGCCGCTCCAAACGTAACAATCTCAAGGAGGAGCCATTATAGGATTCAACTATGTATAAATAAAACCGAGAGAGAACCATTAGCCCAAAATCATAACCACAAGGGGAAGACTTTAAAATGCCACCTTTCATTAGTTCGCGACTGCCAGATTTGCGTATCAAAATCATTTCGCCATCCTCTCGACGCCAGGTGACACGCGGCATGGGATTGCCAGTGGCCTTGCAGGTGAGTGTGGCATCTTCGCCCTCCTGCACGGCCAGATCAGCGGAGGATTCTTCATTAATAATATCGGGAGGAACTGCAGAGAGGGAAAGGAGGGCGAAAAATACTCTCAAGGTCAACTATTTAGTTCCACAAAGAAACTACGCAAATTGAAAATTTACCTTGTACATCAATACAGCCGACTTGCTTCTTCATTGGACTCGTGTTGATCTGACACATATAACAGCCGCGATCGCTCTCGCGCAATTTGCTGATCTTCAGCTTCCAAGTGTGCATGTCCTCGTGCATGACGCTGATGCGCGCATTGTGTGTCACAACGCGTCCCTGCAACGCCAGCACGGTCTGATCAGAGGCGCGCAGCCAACCCACCTGCGGATTGGTGCCATTTTTGTGAGTCATACAATTTTGGTTGCTTTTGTGATTTATACTAACCTTATTCTTTCCCAAATTTCGCACGGAACATGCCAATATGGCTTCACGTCCTGCTGGATAAGTGACATTATTTATGGTGCCTATGAATTCTGGATCCGGATCAAGTTGTGAATTAGGTTCTAAATGTACAACAAAAAATAGAAACAGCTTGTAGTTGTATATTTCAAGCTTATTATATAATATCTACCGTGTAGATTCTGTGATGATGAGTTCGGACATTTGGTGGCTATGAACAAGAAGATAATAATCAGGGGATTGAGTTTCTCCATTTTATTCCGTTGGTTAGTCGTTTGATCACAGTTCTTTATGCTTTGTATGCTTTTATTGTTTGGTTTTCAATTGTTTGGTATTTATTTGATTCTCAGTTGCTGTTTTTTGTTTGTTGGTTACTCGTTTCTGTGGACTGGGAAACTGCAAGAGAAAAACGGCGGCATGAAATTATGAAGTAGCTTTAACTTTGCTTATAAAAATATGAAATTGTAGATATGTATACATAAGTCACTAGCCGATAGCGAATCAATATGAGCGAAAATATTAAAAAGTCGGCAATTTAAGGGAAATTTTAGAACAAGAAATTGAAAAATGTATTCTATATTTTTGGTTTCGAAATGGTCTGCAAATGAAATGAATGTTCTATAAAACTTCAAACTAATATTTCGATGTTTCTGATCATATTTGCTGATTATCATTGATCATTTAATAAAGTAGTTGTGTTTTTTTTTAGCATATGATTTAGTTTGACATGAAGTTTACTAACAACTAACATAGGTTTTTTTGATTTATGCAATTTTTTTGAACATTTTATTCTGACTACCAAAAAGTAGTTTATATTGATTTTATATCCGACTTAAAGCCTCATTTGGATGTCGTTACAAAAAATCAATTGCTTTTAGTCTTGTGTTTAAAAAGCTGACTATTGTTAGCTAGCGATTTTCGCAAAATCGGGTTACTTTTTATATGCACGCTTGAAGTTTCAAACTGTAGCTGATGCTCAAAGGCTTTTGGCGAGCTTTTAGCTTTGTATGAGCTCAAAAACGCTAAAACTTTTAAAACCCACTCACATAAGTAAATAAGTAGTATGTTGGTCAAATATTTCTGCAACAATTTTTTGTTGTTAAGAAGTTGCTTTTGCACAGCTTTAAGCACTTTAGGCATTTGCTTTTTAATTTTCAACTTATAGCAACTCTTTGAAATATTGGCTGCACGCTGCGGCATATGAGCAACATAAATACAAATTCATTAAAATAGTTTAAGAACTTGCGAGCAGCCGCAACAAGCCGAGAAAAAGCAGTAGAAGAGAAATTTGAGAACAAAATAATTTACCGAGGCTAAAGCGAATAAGTTGCGGCAGATTTACAGCTGCGCACAATTGTGCTGCGCCCGCTTTCACTTCTACTTGGACCAACATTGGGACGGAAAAATGCACAAATATTAAAAAAGTTGCCAGGTGCAATCTAATAAGAAGCTGCTACTTCCTGCTCTTCGCCTCGGCGCTTTGACTTGGGCTGCTGGCAAGTTCGAAGGCGAGCAGCAGCAAAATCTGGCACAAAATCAAGCACAAACAAGCAACAAAATTGCCAAATCTAAAAAAAGCAGAACGAAAAAACAAATTGATAAGTAAACATAAACTGCAGCTGGTAGCTGAGAAGCGGAGTTGGAGGGGGAGCAGAAGCTAAAGGCAAAAGCAAATTGTGCTAAAAGCCGAATTAACGCCCCAATTGCAAAAGGGAAAATACTTTTGAAAATTTAGTCAAAGGCAGCTAACAAATACACACAAACAACCAAATACGCATACACATGCAGCATTGCAGATTGTGTGAGTACACTAAAAAGTTGATGTTAGTAATGGTAGGCTTTAATTGTTGCTGTAAAGTTTAAGGTTAGGTAAGGTTAAGCTGGCTGCCTCAAAAGGCCCCTGTTGGGTGCTTAGCGATGTCAGTTAGAGTTCCGTTTAGGAATGGTCAAAGTAATGATCCATCAGAGTTTGGGTGTGTTACACAAATTTGCAGAGAGTCTTGATACATAGCTCAGAGATCTGTTTGAGCCCTGAAAAGACAGGCGCTCCTAAACAAGTCAGACGAGTTTTAGCGATGGCGGGGCTGATAGCTCTACATTCTATTCTTGGGAGAGTCAGTATAAACCTAGTATACTTTTCGCTATAGAACTTTAACATGATTTTGGAGGTCACACAGGTGCTTAGGTGTAAATACTAAAGTCTTAAACAAAATTGCTGAGATTTATCTTAACTTAACTTGACACAAATGAAGCTTATTTATTTATTTATTTAAACAAATTAACTTATAATAATAAGCTAATTACAAATCTTTAGCTATAGCTACTAGGCCTTATGGTGACTAAGTTTAGGAAAAGGTGTTTTGCAAGGATGTTAAATACTATGTAAGAGATTGGTTAATTTGAGGAATTTAGATATAAGGAGTTTGGATTCAGTGGAAGGAGATGAAAGAAGGAGAAGTGGGTTGGAATTGCCAAATATGGAATTCCTTTGCCAAGCTAGGAGAGGGCGTTCTGAGAGAATATGAGGAATTGTTATGTCTACTTGGCGGTTGCATGGGCATAGCATTGGGCAGTCGTTGTTCATTAAATGTGTGGCCTAGTCTAAGTCATTAAAATTTGATGATGTCCAGCCTGGTTATTTTGTTATTGCTTTGAGTTAAAAAGTCGTAGATGTTTTGTTTGGTTGTGTTTATTTGTCGATACCAGTTATTTGTAATGTTTCATATTTGTTGGTTTTTTTTGTTGAAGTGTTTCTTTATGTATTTTTGTATGTCATTATGATTGAGATTGTCAGTGGTCAGAAGAGGCCACTCGTTGCCTGCAATTTGAACGTGGCTGGGTATCCATATTAAAAGAATCTTTGGGTATTTAGTGGTCAAGGTATTTCTTATGTGGGTGGCATACTGTTTGTTATTATTAGGATTTGAAATGGCTTCCAGAGCGGAGAGGGAGTCGGAGCAAATGGCAAATTTGTCTCTTTTACTTTTGATTAAGTTTATGGCATCAAAGATAGCGATTAATGCGGCTGAGAAACTTGTGCTGTAGTGGGGAAGCTTATTTGGCATATACCTACACTCTTTTCCAATACTAAGCCTTCCTATTCTGCACTTACTTTTCAATTCCGTGCCATCGTATGCCATCGTATGCCATGCTATTTCCATCTTTTCACTAACTTGCTTAATTAATAAATCTGAGCCAAAATTCAAACTGACATAATTAAGATCAAGTGGCTTTTATTTTCCGAACAATTAGCTACGAAAGTTGACTGGCCTCGAATTTTTGGGTGTATGCACATGGCAGACGGACATCAGCATATGCAAGTGTGCCTCCAAAATGCAGTATTGCCGGTTGCCGGCAAGTCAAGTAAAAGGATTTACACTTTTCGGCAGCGTCAATGGCATTAAAAGCCTCTCACACGCTCACACACACACACACACGCCCTGCGACTCTTTAGCCCGCTGCAGCAGCGGATAAGCCATTGACAAAGTAATTTGGCTTAGCAAATTCCGCTTAACACTTACACGCTTCCCCTCTTTCGTTCCAGCACTGCCGGCGCTGCTGGCAATAAAATGGCAACTGCATAAAAGTAGCGGTGAGTAGGAGCAGCAGCAGCAGCAGCAGCAAGGAACAGGAACAGGAAGTAAGAAAGGCAAAACAAAGAGGAGCAGCAGGGAGGGTGCACATATAATAAGGATCAAGTGCTCAGCGAGTGCTTAAGCTCATTTATTTAAATTAAAACAAACACTGCTGGCGGCTGCCAGGCAGGCAGAGACCGGCCGGCCCCCAGGCATAGCAGCGGACGGACAGACAGGCAGGCAGAGGCAGTCTTTCATGCTTTGTGCGCCTTGCATGTGCTTTTCACTGCAGCAACAACAATTGCCAGCAGCAGCAGCTGAAGAAGAAGAGGAACAATTACAAAAGCAGCAACAAGCACAGGCAAAAGCGAATAATTGCTGTTCACTGCTGTTGCAGTCAGCATAAATTGTAAACAAATTGAAGCGAAGAAAAAGTAGAAGAAGAAGCAGAAGCGAGCAGCGAAATGAACAAGCAGAAAGTGTAAAAAATGCAGCCGGCAAATGCAAAAGGGCCAAGCTAAGAAAAAATATAAATAAAATGACAAGTTGCAGCGAATTGTTGTTGTTGTTGTTGTTGTTATGCCTAGGCAAAGCGATGCCTTTGCCAAGCCTCTGCCCAAGCCAGGACCCCAGCACCTCAGCCCTGCCTCAGCTGGCGAGTGAGTGCGTGTATGAGCAAGAGCTTAATTGTTTGTTGCAGTTGTTATTGTTGCTATTGTTATGCGTGCGTGTGTAGTTGCTGTTATTGTTATATTGCGCTCTTTACACACACACACACACACACAAACACACAAACATCAACTCGGCTTGCTTGCCGCAATCAAAGCCTGCAGCGCTGCCATACTGTTAAACTGTCACTCGGCCGCTCAACCTTTCACCGTCTCTTTGTAACTTCATCTCTGTCTTATTCACTCATTCGTTCACAATGCTGCCAGCTTAAGATATGCCAATTTTTTTCTACCTTGGTGAGATTTTTCTTATTTCCCCTAAATTCCTCAAATCGTACTTTTATATAAACTTTTTGGCAATTATTAGCAAGCTTCCAAAAAGAGTGAAGGGACTAGTTTTTAAGTTCTTAGCAGCATACTTTTACAGCTTGATGCGAAATATTTTATTCTTATTAAGGTTCGGATAAACAGTTTTCATAAAACTAGCAAATTTATTGTAAATTGAACTATAAAATTCGTAACGATGAAAATTGGAAATATTTAGTTAATATTCATTTAAAAATACAGCATAGTAGTTTTCGTGATGTATGAGTTGTGAGAAATTGTGAGTAAATTTGTAAAATTTTTTGGAAAAATTAAAAAAATTAAGCAATCTTTAGCAAAGAAGTTTAATATTGTGAGTCGGTAGAGTGTGTGAGTGAATTATCGAACAATTTTTTTTTAAATAAACAAGTGCAAGCTGAAATTATTAACACTTTTTTAATCGAATAAATTTTTGAAGTTGTTAAAGTTTTACTCTTTATCGGCTTCAGCAATAATTTCCGATTTCTCTTCACTGCTCTGGATCAATTTCTCATTTGCCCTTTTTCCTTCAGCAATAATTTCCGATTTCTCTTCACTTCTCTGATTTTTTCCTTGCCTTAATTTTCCCGACTTGCCTCGATAAATTTTTTCCCATGCCTTATTTTCTTCTCACAACAGCTCAACGAAGTTGAAAAGCTGGCAACACTACCGAGCTGTTTTGTTGTGCAGTGTTTGCCTGCGCCGCTTTTGTCATTTCGTAATTGCATACACTTGCATTTTTGCATACAAAAAGGGACTTACGTTATGTAGAGTGTACTTGTATGTGTGAGTGTGTAGTATGCCTGAGTGCATGTGTATGTGTGTGCATTTGCGTGACATTTTTTTGCACTCTTCTACTTCGTTTCCTCTGCCACTTGTTCCTCTTCATTTAATTGTTGCTGCCGCCACTACGGCTCAGGCTCCGCTTGCTGCCTGCTGCCTGCCTGCTGCTACAGCGCCACTTTATGTTGGTGTCGCTGGCGATGGTGTTACGTGCCGTTGAATGAGCTTGAGTTGACGGCAATGCTGCTCGAGCCTTGAGCCTTTAGCTCGGAAGTGTGAAGCTGAAATTGAGCAACTAAAAGTGCCTACTTATGGCTGCTGCTGTTCCTTTTTTGTTGCTGTTGTTGTTGTACTCACTATAGAATTCTTGTTGTTACACTCATGCATACACGTATCTTTTGTATTTGTGTGGCATGTGGCAATAACATGTTGTAATGCATTTGTTTTTATTGTTTTTTTCTGCATAGCAGCGCGTGCGTGTATGCATTGCTTTTGTGCATATACGCATATGTGTGTGTGTGTGCGTGTAAATGGCTCGTATTAATTTTGCAACGTTTTAACATTTCAAATTGAGTGCAATTAATTGCAGCAGCACTGTGCAATTCTCTTTGCTATGCCCTCGCTCTCTGCAGCTGCCGTCCATTACACAAATACACATGCATGTGCATGTGTTTGTGTGTGTGCGTGTTGGCAATTATTTAAAATACGTTTGCAGTATTTTAGGCCACTGCCGCTTGGTGTGTCGTCCGCTCAAGCAATCCACTCACATTTGCTTTTCTGGTTTCAACATGGCGTATGAGCAACACATAAGCCTCGCATTCATTTGCACATCACTCATACGCACTCATGGCTGCCCCAAATGCGCATCCACACAGCGGATGGCATTCAATTGTTTAGTGTGCGTGCATTCACTTGTGAAGTGGACAATTTACTGAATAACAATTTCAGCCCGCTGTGAGAATAGTCTTTTCGGTTGGAGCGCAAGTTTGAATGCTTCGACTTTATATACGAGTATATATGTATATCGCCAGCACTAGCAAATCGGGGTGCATCAATTGCATAGCTCAATCACTTGACTGGCAGCTAGTAAGCATTTGAATAGTTCACAAAGAAACATTTGCTCTTTTGAAGCGCTTGCAGTCAAAGTCATCAAGTTTTAATAGTTTTTGAATCCTTTCGAAAGCGACATTGCAGATGCCTTTTGCTCTAAAAAACTTCAAATATATTGGTTTATTAAAATTTTCGATTTTGCTCTTCTTACTTTCCGAATTCTATGTGAATAAAATTCAGGCAATCAACTGATATGAGGATTAAGTGGCCACAAACCACAACAGTCTAACTCGAGCTAGAACCAAATTGAGTTATTAATGCCATCGTGCTCAGCGTATTCAAATCTATATGCTATCAAATTTTCATATTTGCATCTTTTATAGGACGGAAATTATCTATCAGAAACCTAATAGTTTTTACAAACATATACTGCTGTGAGAATTTGAAACTTTTAACTGCTCTACTGAAAATATAAAAAAAAAAAATTGGGATGTTATGACTTGTGACCACAGAATTTTCTGAAAAAAACATCTAAATTTTGGCATGATAATTTTGATAAAAATAATGCAAGTTTATGTTTTTCGGCATATTAGTTTTAGATATAATAATTTTATTCGGATTCACATGCCAAAAAGAAACGACAGTAGCTGTCTGTTTTTATAGATTTTTCGAAACAACTTGAATGAAATTGTTAGCAACTTTTTTTTCATTTCATTTTTAAAAGTTGAACCGAAGTTTAGCATAAATATATGTATGTATAATTATTCAATTAGTTTGCAAATGAACTGTCCAAAACTAAAATTACTGTTCAATGTCTGCTTTATCTAGTAAGTGATTAAATTTATTTGACATAAAAAGGCCAAATTCGAATAATGTCATTCCGAAAGAACAAAAAAGCATTTGCAGATTACTGCTTCCGGCTGTATTTCAGCTGTCGATTTGAACTAATTAGGCAACTTTTTGTTTTGTGCGGCTGTACGCAATAGATTCCATGCTGATTGCGGCCACAGCAGCATAAATTATTTTACCTGATGACGCAAACTTTTTTCATGTTTAACTTAATTGCGTTGGTGGTATTGATTTCAGCGTTTCGGGAAACTGAACTGCCACTGAAATGTTTACAATGTATCCGACAGATAAAGCGCACGGCAAATGTGAATTGTGGCTGCGACATGCGACTGGCAGAAGAGCAGAGAGATTTGCATAAAATTTAAGGAACTTCTTAACCTTTAAGCTACCCAAAGCAGACACGTGCTGAGATTTCGAGCTGGATAAGTTGCGCCGCAAATTAATTGATCAAGGTGCGGTACGGTGCGTAGAAGCCACTGACACTGTTTACGCAGGCAGTTAGACAGTAATGGGGTACTACAGATGGGCTAGCAAGGTAGTGGGGTGGGGTGTTTGGGTAAATTTTTTAATTGGATTTTACGTGCGAGTGGCTTGCTTGTCTACAAAATACAATTTTACTAATTTAACGAATGGAAGTTAAAAAAAAAGTCAAGTTATTGTGTTGCCTTTTCCCATAAATTTATTAAGGGTATGCACGTGCTGTTGGCTATCTACCAGACTGTTCCGACAATCTAGCATACAATTGCGTAAAAGCTTTGGAAGCTTAGAGCTTTAAATATCTCTACAAGAAGGACTTGAAAAAATTTAAAAAATCATGATATACTATACGAAAACTTAATTTAAAGTTAAGTAAAAGATAATATCACTATGTGCATAATTGGTTTAAGTGTGCCTAAGCAGACGCTTTGACAGAGCATAAAGATTGAGCGCTTATTTGAAGTTATTGCACAGAAAATGGGCATGAAACTGAAACAAAGTTTGCCACTTGCTAAAATTATTTTCAATTTATCGTAGAATGAGCCTATGAGGAATCAGTTTCATATAAAATGCAATTATGAGCTGAGAAAAGTACCAAATGTAATGAAATAATGATATATTTTTGCTCATAATTTATAACCGCCCAAGTCTGTTTTTAAAATTTTCAAGAGAGCACTTGAAAATTTGAAATTTTCACTGCTGTATATGTAAAAACTATTAGGTGTTTTGACAATCGCTGTGCTAAAGAAGACACAAACATGTAAATTTCATAGCATATATGTACATAGATTAATAACTCAATTTCGTCCTAACTCGACTTAGGCGAATATGGTTTGTGACCACATGTACATACATATGTGTAGCAAAAACTAATGAAATATTCTTCATCAATCGAATTTTTCAAGCGGATGAGTGTTATCGAAGTATACATCAAATATAAAAGCAACGCAACTACGGAGGAGGAGACTAGACAATTGTAATGGCATCATAAATATAAATTACTGAAATTGTTGTAAGTAATGTAAAGCACTAGATGCCTTAATGTATTATATACCCCCTTTGGCGTTCGAATTTCCCAAAAAAATTTCCCTGGATGCATCGCTGGAATGTTATTCCATACACCTCTTTGCTTTAGGTCGACAAATTAGAGTTATACAGTTTAGCTAACTTACCAAAATCATTTGTAAATTATTCGATGAGCACTTTCGGTGGCAAATGCAGTAGCTTTCGTATTAAAATTGAACAAATAACCTTTTGCTTGAATGGCTTTTCTAAGAGCACCGCTGCGTATGAGCATGCGAATAACACTCATACTACGTGTTGTTCATGCTGAGAGTAATTATGAGGAAACAATAAATTTTGCTACAATTATGTTTGAAAAATTACAAAGCTTTCTCATGCTCTCGACAATTATACATTTCCGCAATAATTACAACATATTTACGAAATCTGTAATTGCAAAAATGCCGAACATTCCGAAAGCACACACACATACACAGAGGCACGCAGACACACAGAAAGTGCCTAGAAAAATGCCTAAAAAATATGTAGCAATAAAAGCTGTTAAAAACAACAAACACACAAACATACAAAAAAATGTTGCATAAAGAACGTACAAAATTGATTGATTTAACAAAAACAACAACAACGACAAGCACAAAAAGTATAATATTTGTGCCAAATATTTCACTTGGATTTGTGCCATTGGCTTCCTTCTGTCTGTGTGTTAGTGTGTGTGCGTAAAAGTAATTGTGTACGTTTGTGTGGGTGTAGCATATTTTTCCAAGTAATAAATCAATTTTCCACACCAACTGCAGCCAACAACAACAACAACAACAACAACAGCAAGAGAAGCAATGACGACAAACAGCCGCACGGACTCTGAGTGGCGAGGGGGCGGTACAAATGGACGCTGGCACAAAACGAATGGTAACACCTGAAAGCACAAATTAAAGCCATTAAATCAAAAATGCGAAACACAAAAAAAAGCACAAAAGCAACGACACAACAACAAACACAAGTAGCAACCGAATCGGAAAAACAATGCCAAGTTGAAGTGCAGACAGCAGTGAGCCATTTGAGTTGAGAGCAAGAAGAGATGTTGGAGCGGCGAGGAGTGGTAGTTTGTAGGTAGCATGATGTAGCGGTTGGGCAAAGCATATGGACAGAGGGACACGCAGCAGGAGCTGCGGCAAAACTTGACAAATTCAGCAGCAACAGCAGCCGCAACAACAACAATAATAATAATAAATAAGTCAACAGTCAAGAAAACACGCACGCATGCACAGGCACACGCACACTCAAGCACACACATACGCACCTAAACACAAATACAAATACACGCAGCTCACCTAAAGCCAATATTACGGAAGCCAATACCTAAAGGAAATGGCTGGCAGCCGCATGAAGAAGCATTGTCAGAGCGAAATGTTAGGAGCGCGGGAGGGGGGAGCGGGGGCAGAAGTAGCGAAGCATGGTGCGGTGTGATGCGGGTTTGGTCATGGATTTGAGAGCGAATTGGTTCATGTGCAGGCCGCATCCCCAAGCGTCAAATCCCAAAGGCACAAGAGCAAATATAATATGCGGCCAAACTGTGCACAACAACCAAGCAGCCAAACAACAACGGCAACAACAAAACAATAACCAAGCAACAACACGTGAAAGAGCGGCAAACAAAACACTCTTTTTTAATTAAAATCAAAGCAAATTATTTAGTTTAGTTCAGCTCAGCTCAATTTGTTGCGACGTGAGATGAGAAGAGTAGAGTAGAGCAGAGCAGAGCAGAGTGAAGCAGAGCAGAGCATTGAGGGGCGCAGGGGCAGCAGGAAGCTGCGGTGTGATTGGGAGCGCTTCAATTGTGCACACAGTCCATTTGGGAAAAACCGAAAACTTGTGCACTTGACTCGGGGGCACAAAGCATAAAAGCGAGAGACGAGGCGGCTAAGTGCTGTCACGGGAGGCAGGCAGGTGGGGGAATGTATGTATGTTTGTGTTTGTGCTAATGTGTGTGTGTGTGTGTGTGTGTGCTAGGTGCACCGAAAAATAATGACGCACCGAAAGCACACTTCAGAGACACTGCGGCTTGTACGTGGCTCGTGGTACGTGAGTGCTGCCGTGTGTAGGCGAAAGTCTGCACACATGTATAGCATATGTGTGTGTGTGTGCGACGTGTTTGCGTGTGCACATAAAAATAACACAAGCCGCAAATACAACTAAACGCCTGCACACACAAAAACACCAAAGTGCTCAAAGCCAAAAAACACATACGCTTACACACATGAAAACAGTTATGTTAAAAAAGATAGCAGCGCAGTTCGATAAGAGGAAAATCCCTTCTTCGAAAAACTAACAAATGTACAGACTTGCCAATAAAACTTTTTGAAGAAATTTACATTTGATATGAAAAGTTGGAAAGTTATTTCATTAAACAAAAGTTGAATCGGCTAATTTATGAAAAAGATTTCTTTGCTATAAATTTAAACTAAAAAGACGGTAAAGAAAATTGGTGAGCCCTAGTCCGGCGTTGCAGTCACAATTGATTTCCACTTTTTCACATTTCCAATATTTTTCCATTGGGAAACTAAATATTGAGTTTGGACTTTTATGTCAGCCGGAATAGGACTAGACTAGCTTATCTTGAGTTGTGTCAGAGCTTAAATCTGTCAATTCATGGTTCTTTTGACAAACTAAAATTAAATGTACTTAATATAAAATTATGCAACTACATATAAGGCTTTACTTTTACAAAAATGTGCTTCAGCATGCACACTTAAAACACTGCTATTTTTGTTCACATAATTGTGCATTGCCTTTAGTGCAAATGAGAGCACATGAAAGGAGCAAATATATTTGATTTATTACTCATATATATTAAAATAATTTTTGATCAAATATTGTAAGTACATATTTCGAAAGTCAAAATTATCTGTAATGGAATTTGGTTACCAAAGTTCTTAAAAGTTTTTTATGGTATTTAATCTAAACAATTTTTCTTAGCCCATAAAAGTGTACGATATATTAAATATGAGCATGAGGAGTAACGTAATTTTTATTAGTTCGATCTATGAATCATAAAAAAACCGATTTGTAGCCATTTATCTTGATAAGATTGTGATGGAATTTCTGCTAAAGAAAAACAACAGTATGTAAATATTAACAATTTTAATTTAAGCAGCATTTAAAAAACCTTCATATCTGCAATCAGTCACTTTTGCTCCATACTGTATATATTTGCAATAATGCCGTAAGAGACAGAGGCTTACACAAAAGAAAAGCAAAGACAAATATAATTGATATCGTAATCAATTCGTAGTCGGCAGCTAAATCCCGTTCCAAGCATGCCAACTGTGAACCTTCAAATCAGCTGCAACCCTGCAACCCTCCTCCGCTGATCCCAAAAGCACACAAAGGCAATGCTAGCCTCTTACACTTCGCCTGTTTCTTCATTTAACTGCACCTACAGCGATTGCTTGTGCTTATTCTCCTTAAGCAAGCTACAGTCGCACCACTCCATCCGCACCACTCCCGCTCTCGACGACTTCATATTGCATGGCAATTGCTCAAAGAAACTAAAGTGTACAAATATTAGCCTTAATACCATTGAGATTTACAAAAGAAGAAGAAGCAGAAGAGGCAGTCTGGGAGGAAGGGAGAGAGAGGGAGTAAGAGAAATGCGCCAGCAATAGAAGAAGAACAAAATAAAATTGTATTGGAAAAAGACAGCACACACACACACACACACACACATACATGCAAACACACACACATATACAGCGACATAGCATTGTGTTTAGATATGGCAACAACAAGCACAACCAGCGGTCCTACAATCTAACAAACTGCTGATAAATAACAACAACAGCAGCGGCAATTACAACAATAACAACAACAACACGAGCCAAATATCCTGCGCTGAAGTAGAAGCAGAAGCAGCCCGAGAAGCAGCAGCAGCAGAAAAATAACAATTTCCCAAAGAAAATGTGCGCTCATACGAGAAGAAGAAATTGCAAATTCCTTTAGTGTATGCGAGATAAGGCGGCGGGAACGGCGGCAACGACGGCAGCAGCGCCGACTACAGACTCCCATTGTAGCTTTCTTGGCAGCCTGGAGCAGCTCAACAGTGGTGGGGTGCGCTGGGAAAGGCAAAGGTTTACGTGGGGTCTCATTTTAGTTACGTTTTTGGAGTTGGTGATTTGTTGTAGTGGTTGTTGTCGTCGTTTGAAAAGCTTCTATTGCCGAGCTGGAAACTAATGAGCAGCACGAAAGAACTTTGAAGAGAGAGAGAGACAGAGAGAGCGAGTAAGTGAGAGCGAACAAACGCACTTAAAGAAGCACTCAAAAATATGCTACATTTTTATTATGAGCACTCACACTCACACACACATACATAGCACTACAGCTGCAGGCTGCAGGTGCCACTGGGAAGCGCTCTTTTGACCTGTGTGTGCATCTGCTTACTCTCTCTTGGCACCCAAACATGCTCACCTCGGCTGCCACGCTCACTGTCTCATGCTGCTTCGTGTGTTTGCTTGTTGGTGTGTTTGTGTGTGGGTATGCTAAGCAGTAGCCCCGCACGGGCGCAGCAGCAGCACTCAACTTCGGCACTCACATCCGCATCCGCACTTGCTGGCTTGTCGGGATGCCACATTTAGGGATTGAGACATTTTTGCGGGTTTCGTGCATTAGAATGGAATGTAATGGAATTTTTAGGGGGTTACCTCAGATTTTTAATCTAACATTTTTTTCACTTCTCGGCTTATTCGGTTATTAAGGTACGAAGATAAGCGCATCATTGCGGCAGTTCGTTCAAGTTTTAGAACTAGATATGTTGGAGTTTTTGAAGTGCTCAACTTTATGCGTGCGTGTATGTGTGTATGTATATTCGTACGTTTGTAGGAGTAAGTGCAATGGAAGCAGAGTAGTGAAGAGTTCAAGGCCGGAATAAATAACGAATTTACAAGTTGACGGATTGCTAGCTAAATACCGTTACATACACAGATTTTCTGTTGATAACGTACATTATCTGTAAAAAATTTTATTTCAAGCATTAACAGCGTTGCTAACTCAGCGCCTTTTCCCGCTAAGTTTGGTTATTTTTGAGAATAAAACACGATTTATCGCTTAAAGGGTTCTACAGTTCGTTTTTCCAATAAGAAAGGCAATATATGGTTCCCTTTTCTAATACACATACGTATCTGTATGAGATCGAAGATTTTACATACATAGAAATTTCTATATTTCTGGATATGAAAGCTGTTCCAGAGCTAAACATTTTAATTTTTGTTCCAGGCAAAAACCCGACATTCGAAAAGAAGCAATTTTGACGGAGAAGAATTTATATAAACTTAAATCGTATGTTTTTTATAGAATTCCACAACCGTTCAATATTACATTCTAAATTTTGATTCTACCGAAAATTGCATCTATTTAATTGTAAAACTGAATTTTCAGCGCTGGAAAGCACTTTTGATCCCTTTACACAGCCTTCCGCACTTCTGCATTGGTAGCTGTTCATGTCGCCAGGGTTTAAGGTTAAATCCGCCTCGTTTGTCAGTTATTTAATGAGTTCATTGCGAGCTTATAATGCTAGCAATTCCGATGAAAATGATAAAGGTTCCATTGCCATTTTAAGTGGCATTTAAAGCTTAATAAGAATCTGTTCTAAATTTGTTGTAGCCATTGTCACTGTTGTGAATATTTTGGCATTATGCTTATAAGCAATATCTCGAGTTCCGAAATATGTACAGCAGGCTAGGAATATCCTTAAGAGACAATGCAATTATGCTGATTATAGCTACAGAGTCAAGACAAATAAATTCTGCAGTTACTAAATACCTACTACTCTTAATACTATAAGTCTACTTTAATTTAATTGATTACTTGATTTATTGTACATGTCTTCATGTATGTGCGTATTTTCCATCTCATATCATATCATATTTATAAGTGCGTTAATAAGTTCCTTCTCCGCAGCTCACACCACAATTAGCACAAACCTGCAGATGTGGTTGAACAGCTTAGCCTAATGATAGAATGATGATGTGCACTTTCAGCATAATAACAATAACGATGCTGCCACTTTCAATTAATAAAGACAGATGGCATAGAATTTCTGATCACAAATGACTCAAGCAATTAATTGGCCTAATTTAATTATGAGTTGTCTGCTTGGAAAAATTAATTGATTTGATTTCTGTTGAGACATAATTTAATAAGGCAGCTTCCAAATTCGAACTTTGAAATTTAATACCCAAATCGGTAGCACAATGTAAATGATAGACAAGCATAATTATGGCGGCTCTTTGTGCTTGCTGCAATTTATTCTTTTAACATACATTGTCTTTTTTAAAAGAGCACAAACTTGCCTTAAAATGTTTTTAAATAAAATACTAACTTTTTAAAGTACTTTTTATTGGTTTGCATGCAAATGCATTTTGCATTGACTGCTGCTGGAATGCAACTTCTAGTTACAATACATTTTCAAATGTAAATAAAGTTTTCTGACTTTGCAGAAGTAAATATTGTTATCTGAAAGTATGTTTTTGTACAAATAATTCGCTTTTCTTTCTTCAACATTTACATTACGTTTTCGTTTGTATTACGAAATGTTCTTACAATGATATCTGCAATGATAATAAACATTTTCAAATAAATTGTTACTAATTGTTGTCTTGCCTAATATATTGTACATATGTATATCAGCGGCAATTCCCACACCTCGGCATCATAGAAGTTGTTTGTCTAAATGCTACAAACTTTATCACATATTCATGGAGCAGTTTGATTTATTTTGCAATGGACACCATAAGTGGTTAATAAATTTTGCTGCATCTTGTGCTATGCTCTTTATATACATACATGTACACATATACATATATAGCACCAGTTCTTTCAAGTCTCAGGGCATATATCTTCTATTGGGCGTGTCGATGTCATACGTAAATAAAATCTCTGTTTATTGCACGTAGGCGCGAGGAACAAGCAAATACTCTTATTTCTGCAATAATACTCGAGTGTACTATGATAAAGAGGCATCAGGTTATAATCAGAGATTGGGTATTAAGAATTAAGCGCATAAATTTGATAATATAAATTCACATTTAGAGGAATGTTAACCAAAGACTTTCACAAAATCTCCGAGAAAGTCAGGAAAGGTTGTATTTTCTCACCATTTTACTTATGTTGCTAGTATTGGAATTGTTTCAAGTGATTTTTAAGTGAGCCTTATAGGATATTCTGTGAAAAATGGTTTATATTTTAAATTTATTTTGTAAATATTTTTTATATGCTTTATGAATCCACTTTTGCTTTTTTAATAGATCGACCGATATCTGCTTTTATTTAGCAAATCTGCATATTTTGTTTTTGGGAAATGAATTGCCGTAGTTGAACTCCAAGCGGGAGTGCTGCGTTAAGTATTCTGTAAAGAAACTAGGAATAGTCTATGAGGTAATCGAAGCCAAAATTGTTCAATTAGTGGGCTGTCTCACACAAAATTAAATTTTGTTTGAGTCGATCATTGCATATCGCAGTTGGTCGACAGCCGGCAACATAATACATACATTATTAAAGCTTAGTTAAGAAAAGTAACTCCAGTTACTTGTACAGAATTGCTTTAAAAATACTTTCTACAAAATAATGTACAAACATGTGCTCTTCCGACTACTAGAAAAAGTAGATTAGTCGACTATATCTGCAAAATATTAGTACAAAGTCGAGATGTCAATTGTTTACAAATTTAAAAAAATTTAAATAGTCGAACGTCGACTATCCATTACTTGACAGAGCCCAGAAGCTCCGACTCGATAGTATACAAAAAAGATATTTGATGCGAAGGTTGAAGACCGGCGCTGCAGAAGGAGACCGAATATCCGGTGAAGGAACCAAGTGGAAGAAGCCCTAGTTCAGCTTGAAAGCAGGGACCGCAGACGCGATCTGGCGCGTGAGCTCTGTAATTGGCTGTAATGCCCATTTGAAAGATAAGCTTAAGGCACGCACTCGAAACTGAATTCGACGGCTATATACAAAAGTGGACTTAATCCGAAAATTGGTTTCAAAAAGAGCTTAAGGTGTTCCTATTTTGTTTGTTATTATAAACTTCGAATCGAGTGCACAAATCTGCATGGCATATGGGTTAGAAAATGTAGGCATCAACCATACAAAATACAAACTTTCAGAACAAATTGTGTAAAACCACTACACCAAAAGACCAAAAGGGAGTAGTCGACTTGATAGAGGAATTTTTATATGAGCAGCAAAATATTTGGAACATTCCTTCAAGATAATATTGCAATATTCATTGCAATGTCGGAAAATATAAATATCATGGTATGCTTATTCTAGTCTTGCGCTCGTTAAAATGGGCCAATCATATGCATCCTTTCACAGCATGCCAGCATAAGATGCCAGCGCATGTATTGTATATGTATTGTATATGTACGTACATATATCAGGATGATGATTTATTATCGCTCTAAATTTCGAGCACATTTTAAGTTCGTACAATGTCAGTACGGTCGGTGCGGTGTAGGGTATAAATCAGTCTCTTAAGCTCGGCAGATACGTACGTACTTGTTGGCATGAAGTTTCAACACTTTTAACCTTTGGCTATAATACATTTTGAATATTTGTTTATTTTGTATTATTTTCTCTTGTGCGGGAACAGAGAGCAGTTGTGTTGTGTGGGAGTGGGAGAGGCAGAGGCAGAGGGAATGCTATCGCGAAGGAGTATCAAGCCACAGAAATGCTGATATGGTTGAAATGCGCGTCCAAAAAAGGGGGCAGAGCTGCAGACATAAATCTTGTAACCCAAAAAGCAATCGCAGAGCTGCTGCGAACGCAAATGGACAGAAATGAAGAAATGAGAACAAAAGGACGAGGCAGCGGAGCAGCGGAGCAGCAAGAGATGGCACTAAAACAGCAAATAATAAATTGCAACTGAGGAAATGAACTTATAGCACAAACACCTGAGTGGAAGGCGCCTGGCTGTGGGAGTTGGCAGCCGGAAGCCCGGAAGCGGCGGGGCGGGCGGCATAAATTTATGTAAATGTAGCACTTACTATGAGCTGTGTGCTTTTCTTATGCGCGCTACAAGCACAGGCACACAGCCACTCACACACACACGCACACACACAGACACACCTGCACTTGCAATACTTGCACGGAATTTCAATGAGTTCCGCTGGCGCCGTCATTGCAATTATTGTTTCATTTTTTTCACTTTGTGCTGTACTCCTACACCTCACCGTACCCTACCTCCCCTCCCCTTTCCACGCTTGCATAAAATTACCTGCAGCTGCCTGAAGCGCACCGCAGCACCGCGCACAATAGAAACAGAATTTCTTATTCAATGCGCCGCCAACTTTGATATTTCACTTTTATATCTTTCACTAATAAGTTGGCTGCTGCTTTACATGCACATGCGATTTTAAGCTGCTGTTGTTGCTTTTTAGTGTATGCTACTGCTGTAGTTGTACTTGTTTGTGCGCGCACTCGAACAATGATGGCGGCAGGCGCGCCCGATTTATGCTTCACTACTGACACGGCACGCTGCTGCAGTGCCACAAAATCCACTAAGTCTATACACACACACACACACACACACACACACACAGCGAAATGTACACACACACGCGCAAAGAAAAACAATTGCAAAAATTGATTTGATGCAGAAAACGTACGTTCGAAGCGAGAAAAATCGCGCAGAAAACGCGCACGAAACGCGTCGCACGAAAAATCACAAAGGACAATAACAAACACTACGATGCTCGTAAAAGTGACAAGTACCGTACGCTGGGCGACGATGTCTAGCACTGCAAGTGCAAGTGCGAGTGCGACAATGGCGAATGGCGACACGACCAGCGACGCCGCCGACAACGACGAGGATGTTGCATACAATGTCACAGCGTCACGGCCAACGGCGCACCGCGCAGCGCAGCATACGGCGAACGGCAGCCAAAAGCATTTCAGTTCACAGCATTCGGGATACACCGATACGTAAAAAAGGCGCTCAGTGGAGCTGGCAACAACAACAACTGCAAACAGGAGCAAGCGAATGTATAAGAAGCACAATCGAACGAATGTACGAACGGCGGCGGACGGGCGGGTGGGCGGTGGCGCGCGCGTACGACTGAGCGACCAATACTTGTGGCGACCGATTGCAGTGACTCCCTTTCGATGACTGAACATGGCATAGCGGCAGCAAGGAAGCTGCTGCCGATGTCGATGCTGATGAGGCTGATGGTGGCATGGTGGAGAGTGCTTCGTTGCGGCTGGCAAACTGGAGCAGCAGGGGAACGCAGTCCCCAAAGAGCGAGAGAGCGAGCGGATGCTGCGTTCGGCTGCGTGCATGGCACATCGGCACATTTGTTGTTCATGCTCTTGCTGTTGTTGTTGTGTTTATTGTGGCAATCGCAGCAACGTACAACGCATCCTAGGCTGAGGTGGCAGCCGAGCGAGCGCGCGGAGGCAATCGCGTTAGGAATAAAAGGAAACGATAGGAGCGCGCGCGCTCGTGCGGTAGCATCGAAATTATTCGCAACTCGCAAACTACAAAGAATTACACACACTCATACCTATGTACATATATATACTCACATACCGACGAATACAACTGCGTGCAAAATAATAGCAATTATTTATTTATAACTCGAAATGAAACGGTATGGGGCAGAAATGTTAGGCGGTATTCACGAGGTGTTGCAAAAGGCCTGACAAAGTTGCATAGGCCATATATTTTTGCACCAAAAGCTCTCAGAAGACCAAATTAGCTAACTCGAAAAATATCTAAAAGCAAAGCATTCGTTACTTTGTGAGGCTCTGCTTTCTGTCTCGATGGACAAGCTTAAAACTTGCGTTGCACCTTTGAATATCGCTCGCCGCATTTAACCCATACCTTCAGTACAGCAAACAAAACTCCACAAAATTTAAAATAGATTATGCTTTGCAGTTAGACATTTAGTGATGAAAAGCGGAAATAGTTTTGTTAGTCTCTTTCTGTTAAATTGCCATGTATGAAAACATAACCTCAAAAAGTGTATTAAACACATTTGGTGATATAAAGCGGAAATAGTTTTGTTAGTCTCTTTCTGTTAAATTGCCATGTATGAAAACATAACCTCAAAAAGTGTATTAAACACATTTAGTGATATAAAAGGGGAAATAGTTTTCGTTAGTCTCTTTCTGCTAAATTGCCATGTATGAAAACATAACCTCAAATAGTTTATTAAACACATTTAGTGATATAAAAGGGGAAATAGTTTTCGTTAGTCTCTTTCTGTTAAATTGTCATGTATGAAAACATAACCTCAAAAAGTTTATTAAAAGTTGCAGTTGCAACACAAGGAAGCGCTGCTATTATTTTGCATGCAACTGTATATTTACAAATATAACAAAATTCCAGACTCTTCGTTATTGTTGTTGTTGTTCTTGTTATAGTAGCTACCACTGGCGCTGCATTATGCCACAATATCCTGCGCGCGTACATTCATTTGCAGTTCTCGTTGCGGTATCCTTTGAGTCTCTCTAAAGTTCGACTATGTATGAATGTCCTGACTAGGTCTGTAGCTGTAGCTGTAACGGTGGCTGCTACATGCCGCTGCCAATACAACGAATACCGACAAACAAACAAACAAACAAACAAACAAACAAACAATCGAATGGACGGACGTGCTCAGGGGCGGACGGAGGAACAGATAAATAAACTTAGTGACTGACTGACTGCTTGGCTGACTGCTTGACTGGCTGGCTGAAATCAACGCCAATGCTTTCGCGCTCATTTGAGTGCGATGCTCTGCAGTGTTTTAAAACTTTGCCGCTGCTGATGCTACTTTGTCTTCTTCTTGTTCTTATCCTTATCCTTTTCATTGTTGTTGCTTGTGTTGGTTGGTTCGTTTGTACGCGCGACCATTTTCTAGCATTATGACCACGGTAAACTCACAGCCATACACACACACAAACGCAAACACACACGTGCGAACACCAACACAAACAATCACTTTGCTCTCGCCATTGCCATCGCCATCGCCTTCGTCGTCACAGTCACAGTCGCAATCGTAGTCGCCTTTGCAGCTACCGCCGTCGCCATCGCCATTGCCGCCACCCAAAGCAACTCCTCTAATACATTTAAACTTCTTAGCCGCTGAAGTATAACAACGGTGATCAGTGTTGCAAAGTGTTGCGAAGAGATATGCGTCCAAGTAGTTTCGGAATTTAAGAGACACTGCAGTGATTCAACTTGCTGCCGGTGTTGAGAGCAAAGAGCAAACAATTCCAAAAAGGCACAAATTTTAACTTTTTGCTGTTGTTTTTTTTTATTTGTTTGAAAATTAAACCAGAAGCAGAATTATTAGCATGGAAATGGAATAGTTATTGCCACTCGATGCTCGTGAACTCAAGGAAACTTTTGCATTAGTTCACAGTTTTATATTATAATTATCGATTGGGTAGCCAGACACTGCGGCCATTTCCATATGCAAAAATTTGAAACTTAGAGCAGTGATCTTTGCAAAGCGCAAGATCTTGAATAGCTTCACTCGCTTCAGTTCATCGTCTGTGAGAAATCTGAAGAATGTCTGAGCTGGGCATTCTTTTAAAATGTGGCCCGACGTTTCTGCATCCCCCACACATTCAACACTTGTTGCTGAATCCCTCACGCATATAGTGCAAAGGAATCCATAGCAACCAGCGCAACTAGCATATTAAAGTAACTAGTAACCTAGTCCAAGTAAGTACCTTTACTCGCTCTCGATACTTTTCTCTTTTCCCTTCTAATTTTCATTGATGTTGACATCATATTCATAACCTCAAATTTATCTTAATATGCTTTTATATGTAACTTTTTAAGGGAATTTTAATTTGAAGCAAATAATTCTACCCAACTTGCATTCGAAAATATTAACAACGTCACATAAAATTTAACTTTATTAGAAAAGAAAGTTTCCCTTCGCTCAAATACACAAGTTCCGAGTTGCTCTGTTTTGTGGCTCATGGCGAAAGTGCAAAAATTAAATGCCAGCTTTGACCAAAGTTTATATTTAGGGGGCACATTTTTTTCTAGCGCACAAACTTTTGTACGAATTTATGGCATTTTCCAACACTGTCGCAAGGCACGGAAGCGGCGCGACACTTGAGGCGATATGTTGGTGGGCGGCCGACAGTGCTGGTGCCTGTGGTGGCTGTACGCTCGGTTGGGAGGGGTGGTTGGGGAAGGGATAAATAAGGATTGAGGCTGCAGCTGCTACACTTTTCCACTGACGAGAACGACAATTCGTGGCACTTTCTTACTTTTTTTCGCTGTTTCGGTTTCTGCTTTTGCTGCTGCTTCTTCTTCTTCTTCTCGACTTTTTTTCTGCGAAGTTTGAGTTTGAGTTCGTACGACATCATTTTACTTTAAGCACTTAAATATCCTTTTTTTTGCGGTGCTCAGTATGCGCGTTTGTGTGCGTGTGTAGGTGTGTTGTTTTTCAGATTTTTCTTTCTTTTATGACCAACGCAATGGCGTATCGAACAACAAGAACAACAATGCCAGCAGCAGCAACTTCGATGGCAGCAGCAAGCAGCAGAAAAATCACATTTGAATTTGTTACTTGCCGCAGGAAGTAGCGCTAGTGTGTATTCCTTTGTACGTGTTAGCTGGAGTGTGTGTATGTGTGTGTGTGTGTGTGTGTGTGAGTGTTTATGCGTGGGCGTATAACCGTTGGCTGGGTTGCTCGTTTGGTCGTTTAGTCTTTTATGCAGCCAACGCATATAAATTCGGGGCATTATACGAAATTTGGGTTTATTGAATATAAAAATTCTTAATGGCCTTTGACCTAAGATTATGCTCCTTCATGCGTTCCCAACTCGCTGCCTCTCGTTTCCGCAACTCTTGCAAATGTGCACGTTTGAGGGCTGCCGTTTATTTTTTTTCGTGCCGTGCACACCATCAGCAGCACTTATAAGGATGCAAGTCGAAGGACTGCTGGACGGCGCATGGCTGAATGATTCCGTTCAAGTGAGCGTGTTCGTGTGTGTGTGCGTGGGGTGTTGGAGCGTAATCCATTTACCCCGTAATTGTTTAAGTGTTTCGAAAATGCATATAAATCAAATATGCATTTTTTAAGCACCTCTTTAGGGTCCTTTCCTTTATAGTAGGAGCATGTTGGTCCTGCGGAATAGGTGCAGAAGGTATATTGGCACAACAGCTGCTTCTGTAATTGTTTTATTGCGCAAATAAGACAAATTTAAAAATGTCTATTGTACGATTTTAGGTGCATGCCATAAAATAAAACAGCAAACGTTTACAATTTGAATTTTTTTATTTCATGGTTGTAAAAGATTGGCCTACATGCAATAAAAGTGGAATTTGATGAAAAGCTGGTGACTTTCGACGAATAAATTCAGAGCAACTTTCTGTGGATTCGGTTTGAATTCATTTCATTATGGAACTCATCATGAAGTTAAGTATTATGAAGTCGAGCATTTCTGTAGTGAATCCAGAGAGGAACAAGAAAATTACAGTTCAACTTCTTTATAAAGAACGAAGGTTTTTATTGGGAATCGATTTCAAGATCTTAGCTACTTTATGTGTGTTTTTATTCTCTTATAACGAAATTTAATATATATCGAAATAAATCTCTTTAAGGCAGTTCGATTCTATAACTTGGTTTCATTCTTGTTGTTTCTAAATAGAAAGAGGCATGAAATGTTCATTCGAGCGTTACTTTCCTTTTTACTTTTAAATGTTATTTTTACTGATCAACTTATACAGAAACTTGCCAGTCAAGAAGGATGAGGGGTTTTTATTGAGTCAGTGCAACAAGTAGGGGAACACGGAGCGTATCACCTACGGCATGTGAGGCTTATGGCTTAACTCAAATCAAATATTTGATTCCTTCATATGCATTATTGGACATCAGGAGCCCTTTAGCCGATAAAATACCGAGGTATTTATCTTATAAATAGATTATGGGTAGATCCATTAACCGCTTTGATTAATGTCGAAACTTGAAATCTGCTGCGGAAGATTCAATGAACTGAGATTTTACGATGCACTTCCATCCATGATAGCTTATAATTTCGATTATGTTTCCGACTACACTTGGCGTGAAGAGAAAGGATTCTGCCAACTTAACTGGTGCTATTATATAGCTATTCGAAACAGAGATTGAAGTCTATATCAGGAATATCAGTTTGGACTATAACAGTAAAATTATATTACATAAAAAAATATTGATTATATCAAAAAATGAAGTCAGATTTACAAGAAAAATGATAAAATATATTTTGGATATTGCCATAGGTTGGGAATGAAAGGCTTTATGTGTAAGAAATGTCTTTCGATAAGAATTGCCAGGTTGTGAATATGTTGGGAAATTGAGAGAGAATTTGGACTTGGTAATCCTCTGGTATTGATGGTAAGTTGGGTCATAAAATAAATGGCCTGTACGTAATCTTATAGAATATTTGGCAAGCTGATTTGAAAGCGAGCGTTTTGCGGGTACTCGCAAAGGAATTTTATTAGAGTTCATATTTTTTCTATATCACCAATTAATAATTTGTAACCAAACCATAAACATCGACTTAAAGAACAGAAGACTTCAATTAAGTGCGCCCAATTTATATGAGACAACTTGAATCTCCAGACACAAGTTGCATGCATATCATTTCTCACACCGATTATTGCTCTTTATAATTAACGCTTCCTTATTATTATTTAATATACATACATACATATACATGTGGTATGCCAATATTCATGGGTAAATATTTATGCCTGCCATTTTCGTTTAGTCTGCAGTTTATGCCATTGATTAAGTTGCCAATAAATCCAATAAAATCATTAAGATCAATTTTATTAAGTGATGCACGGCATGGCTGTGAGCACTCACCCGCTGTTCGTCCTCATCGATAATGTGTCGCCTGCGATAATTCACGCTGAGTGTGAAAACGAGAGTTGTTTCGAGAGTCCTCTTAGTTTTGTGTGTCCATAAATAACAGAGTCCATTATCACACCGCACGATACTTGCAGCGAGTTCATTTGAAGGGGCACACTGGCATAAACATGTTAACACGCCAGCGAACGAACGAGGGGACGTGCAAGTTGCGAGGGAGTGTATACATTTCATTTAAGCATTTTATTTAATAAATTAATAGCTTAACATATTTTCGTATTAATAAAAACATAAGTATGCATTTTCAGTGTCTATGAATGCGCAGGCAGACAGACACTACAACAACAACAACAACACAGAAATACATGCATGCAGATGCATATATATATGAGTATGTGTGTGTGTGTGTGTGTGTGCTTGGTAGTGAAGCACTCATTAAAAAAATTAAACTAATAAGCGTAGTTGCAGAAGAGCACTTGCGCTCGCGCGCATACACTCACACATGGATACAGGCGCATGCAAACGCAGATGCACTCACACTCACAAAAATACAGCGCCAACACTCACACTGATAGTCAGAGTGACACTAATGCACTTTTGCCTAGCGTTAAATTCAGTCTTTTAATTCGCTTTGCACGCGCGCGTACACACAAACTGCAACATCAACACCACTAACACACATATACACGTTGCATATATACACATATACATGCACAAGCAACGTAGGCACAAACACAAATGCAAGTATGTATGTATTCGCATTCTTTTGCCGCTTGTAATTAATTTAAAATATTTTCACGGCATATTTTAAGGCGCTGCTGCGGGAGCGCGAGCGCAAGCGTATAAAAGGATGCAAGAAGGCAAACAGTAAAGGAAAACAGAAAACTAGATGATAGAAATAACGGTAATAGTGGCGGCAACACGGTGCCAACAAAAACAACAACAACATCAATGGCCGCGCAACGGCAACGGCAACGGCAACAGCAACGACGACGGCAACGTAAATAATTATCTGCTGAAATACAGCAACAATGACACAACCGAGAGCATAAATCTCGGAAAGGCAAAAATTTTAATTGACGATGTACGAAAGACCACTGGACGCAGCGACGGATGAAGCGGCAGGCGAGAATGGTTGTAAGAACTGGCGCACGGACAGAGGAACGGACGGACGGACGATCTAAAAAAACACGAAGCAACGCACATTAGAAGCAGCATGCCTCTTTTATGTATGTTTTTTTTTTTTTTTTTTTTTTTTTTTTTTTTTTAGTAGGTGGAAAGCATCGAAAGCCTCATGGTAGTGCGGGACTTCGATCCGCTAAAACCACCTCATGTCCGGACGGACAGTGTGTGTGTTGGTTGGAGCGTAAGAACAGCAGCGTTTGATACAAAATTCCCGCAGTCCTGTGTATATCCCTTTTTTATGCTAACGTCTAAATAGCGCGGTCAATGTTGCTCTTATTGTTGTTATTGCTATTATTACCTTGGGTTCAACCCAAAAAACGTACACAAAAGCAGTAAGAATAAAATGAAAATAAAAATTTGTAAAAAAAAATAATTTTGATGCAAATAATAAAAATAAAAATAATAATAACCATAAAGCTATTACGAAATCTGATAATGGTCCACCGCTGGCTACGACGTTTCGAGCGAACTGATTGCGAGTGCATTGACGGCAAACTCCAGATACCCCTTAGCGAAACTGTTACGAACGCTTCAGCGACTCAGCCAAGAAGCAAGCGAATGCTACAACGGCAATAACAACAACAACTGCGAGTATGAACGCCCAGTCTACATGCACAGCAAAGTTTATAGCCCAACATGCCTCCCAATATTAATTTCACGAATGAACAACCCTTGAACAACCGTTATTACAATACGTGCCTTTGGCTGGGAGCGAGAAGTAGCAGACAGTATGAAGCATGGAGCGTGGACCATGTAGCATCAACCAAAGCATCCTTTGCACAGCGCTGAGCGAGCGTGAGCGTAGCGCCAGAGAGCGTAGCGTCTCTTTGACACTCGCTCACTCTTTGCGTTTGCTCTGCAATACACACTACTACACATGCACACGCTGCTGCTACTGTTGTAGCACACACACTCGCAAAAGCTTTTACCGTTATGACTCTCATGGCGTTATCATCGTCAGTGTGGCCATTTTGGCTAGCGTTTACAATTGCGGTTGTCCCACTCCCCTCAATTTGTATTTGTGTGTGCTGTCACTATGTTGGCATGTGTGTGTGTGTGTGCGTGAGCACTGTGTGTGTATTTCCCGAGGGTGCATTTTTGTGAAAATCCAATTTCAGAGAGATTTTTCCCATACACTGCGCTCAAATTCGCACTCGAGATTTTGTTCCCCAACATGCATTCTCTCCGCTTTTATGCGGGGAAGTACTTTAATTGAGAGCATTCTGATGTCATAATTTTTAAGTATAGCTTTAGGATGCTTAAATTACTTCAGTCAACAATGTTCAGGTGTGGGCAAATATTTTAAGTTAATTTAATTTATTGTGAATGTGAAACTATAACATAAATGTTGCTAACAATATGAAAAATTAAAAATAAGAGTTGAAAGAAACTAGATTTTCAAAAATCACAAATCCCCAAAAAGCTTGTTTACCCTTTCATATATTGACAATATTATTTCCAATTGTTCAATGTTGTCATTTAAAATACAAACAGTGAAGAGCAGCCGTATATTCGGTTTCGGCTTCCCCAAAAAATTGCATGTTCGGCATTGACATCGGCAAATCGAAATATACTATTCGGCTTTGTCTTAGATCAAAATTTCGGCCGAACATAATTGAAGGCATCCCTGCTTTAGCAGATGCTTATGCAAAAAAAGTAATTGTGCCTGTGAAATTCGGCCTCGACTTCGACCTAAAATAAATTTTATATACAATTTTAATTACAAATGGAATGCATCCAATAAATATTGTGGAGTTCGCATTAATTTTGTCTAAGAACTTAACAATTATCGATTGTTAAAATAATCGACTTTTATGCATACGAGCACATGCCATTAACAGCTCTGCTATAAACTGAATCTTCAATTTAACTTTCAAACAATTCCAGCAATCAGCTTCTGAACTATCATCCCTATTAAGTAGTTAGTAAAATGTCAATTTACACAATATATCATTTACACACAAATCATGTCCCCAAAATGTAGTTTTTATTGAAAATTTCTTAACATGTTCAAATTATAAAGTTTTAAATACATACACACAAATAATATCAAATATTGGCTAATAACTAGATTACAATAACTTTTGGTAAGATATTGATTATTGTACACAGTGAATGAAAACCTAAGCTTTTTAAAAGAATACACTTCTAAATAGATGATATAATGCCACGAAAAACAATGAGTAAACAAAGAAGAGCGTCGTATAGTGTAGAATTTTTAAGCTGTAAATAAAATTGCATATTATAATTAAACATATAAAAATAAAATCGGAAAAAAAAACGAAAACGAACCGTTCATAACGTTTAATCGATTCCGGTATGCTGCTGGGATCGTCCTTCATGACATACACACGTAAGCCCACCAGACTTACGCGGAACAATTCCAGCCAATCCAAATTGCGCATATCGAAACCGAAAAGTTGCTTGTCCGTCGAATCCAGCTTGCTCGCCAAAGTGCGCACATTATCGTTATCGAATTTGAAATCATTAGCGCTAAAGTATTCCATCACAGAGCAGAACTTGTGTATTTTCCGATAGATCTTCAACATGCTAAAAAAAAGCAACAACAACAAAATAGTTTCATTACAAGCTCAAAAGTCATCAATTCCAATCAACTGACCGCGGTTTCTTGCCCACTATGAGCATCAGTAGATCCATAAACATGGCCGGTACCGTATGATAGAGAAACTTCAGTATATGATATTGCCAGACTGAAGGCACCAGCGTGAATCTCGGATACCAAATGGCCTTTCGCAGCGGTATGTCACAACCATACTCCAAGCCGAATTGCATGTAACGCTCCCATGTGACCAAGTTATCAGCATCAGGCACATAGTTGTAAATTGGCGGGGCTTCATAGCTGTGTGCGTATGGGAATAAGCATTATTTGATGATTTGACATAGTCACTGTGGCGCATGGAATAATTTACGTGTTCCTGGCTATATCCCAAGCGCTCGACAATAAAGCATTCACACACAAGTCCACTGGCACTATGTGCGCCTTATTGTCCAGCTTGCCGCTGAACACGCGCAGCACTCCCGAACCAATGCCCACTATAATGCCGCAGGGTCCGTACATGTTATCGATCCAACCGGATATGGGTTCCTTGTAGGTAGTGATGACTATGTAGTGTGAAGTGAAGTAGGAAATATGATTACTACTATAGTATAGCATATCAAGATGTAAGTGCCTCAAAAGAAATCAAAAATATTTAGTAGAGGAGTAAGGAGTTCAAGAGAGAAGTGGGAGATGAAAAGGAAAAGAAGACATTTTTACATGAAGCTGTTGCCTTTGGCATAAGTGCTTACCGATTCCCGGTCGGAAAATGGTCACTGGCAGTCGATCACAATAATTCTGCACAATATTCTCGGCCAACACCTTCGTGAATGTGTACGTGTTCGGGTAGCCCTTGATGAGCGTCGGTGTCAGCGCATTCAGCGTATGCTCATCTAAGCACTCACCCAACTTGCAGGCATTCTCGCCGGTTAGACTGCTGCTGTAGAATTTCTCCTGTATGTATTTGTGATTGCAGTTGGCGAAGGCCGTCGACACATGCACGAAAGCTTTCAAATGCGCAATCTCTTTGGCCAGCTTGAGCATTTCTTTGGTGCCGTTCACATTGATGGCAATGGCCATTTTCAATTTCTCATCGAATCGAACCGTTGCCGCACCATGTATCACAATATTGACATTATCCTTGATTATCTCGCGTTCGCTGTTTGTGATGCCCAGATTGGGTAGTGAACAATCGCCACTGATAATGGTGATCTTCTGACGATATTTGGGATTGCAATTCTTGAGCTTTTCGAAAATCTGCAGAGCGAAAAAAACATTTCACATTAAATTTTTTTTTATTAAAACTTAATTTAATATGAATATGCTGCAGCTGAGACGATGAAAAAAATGCACTTAAAGTTGCTATTGAAATTCAATATATAGTGGGCTCTCAACTGATATACATTAATTATAACTCTTTCGTTAGGAACTGCAGCTATACCAGTGATTGTGCTATACATACTCTTCAAGAGTATTCACCAGAGATTCGCATCTACTTACGGGATCATTGAACAGCTCATCGATGCGTGCGAAGGCATCCTTGCCTTTTTTGTTGCGTATGAGCACATAAATTTGACCCACATCGGTAACACGCAACAGTTTTTCAATGATTACTGCAATAGCAATAACAAAAACACATTAATTAGTATACTAGTAGGTCAAAGTGTATTATGGGGAACACTCTCACTTTTGCCAAAGAAGCCCGTGCCGCCAGTTAGAAAGATGCCCTTATCCTTGTAGAAAGTCTGTATGGGAGATTCTTCTGTAAGAGAGACAAGGAAAAGAAGATTAATAACTGCACTTAAATGTGAGTCGGCAATGATTTTTTTTTGGAGAAAAGAACTGTTGCATAGTTTTAGGCTTATACTTGAGTATACTTGGCAAGCTTATGCTATAAATAGAAATTAATTATATTATCAAAGTTAATAATAACTGAATTCAAGTCTGCAGTAAACCACAAACATGTTGAGAAATTCAGTATTTAAAATGGGCATGTGGCTCGGGAATCTAAAAGCTTTTTAGTTAAAAGCCTTTACAGAACTGTTGCTGTTACTAATTTACGTTGTTTATAAAAGTTTCGACACAGCTGTCATTATTGACGGGCTATAGCTATTGTGGCTTAACTTAGGTAAATCAATTGAAAATTCCACAGAATTATTTTATTTCTAAAAATTGCAACGCAACAACAACTTGTGTGTACTCGCATGACATGGCTGAATGGCTACGGATTAAAATCAACATGTATAGTATAATTTTATTAAGTAGCGCCTTTAATGAAGGCAAGAAAATGAGCACATTCCGAGTGTTCTTACTGGGCAAGGGTGTGAAATCTTGATTGAAACAGCGTAAAGTGTTAAAATATGCAAAAATTTACAATTACATTGAAGTAACAATATAGCAACAAAAACAACAGCAACAACAACATGCAAATGTGAACCCCCCATTTTTCAATACGAAAAGCAACGCCAATGCGCTTTTGACGCAGCGCAGCACTTTTTGTAGGGCAAGCAGTCTAAGAGGTACGCTCTTCAGTGCACTTCATGTCACGCGTCTATAGCTGCTCAGATCCCATCTACTCTGTCCTTTTGCTAATAGCTGTGCAGTGTACACATGTGTCAGCTTATTTGGAGGTGTGAATAAAAAAAAATCGACGACCCCCTTCTGCTAACAACGGCAAGTGGCTTTAGTTGATTCGTCGCTGCGCTGCGCTTTGCTTGTTATATAGTATCTTGTAAATATTTGCAATTTAACAGCTACTCTCATAGCGAGCTTCTTTGCATTGAAAACGTCGTAATTGCCAATCGACGTAAATCATTGTCAATACACACATACACACACATCTACTGATACGCACGCAGTCATGCATGTGCTACTCATTTGCCAAGCCGTGAAGCACATTTGGTAATTGCATATTAATATGCCTCACTTGGGATAAACGCACATACATATGAACTACATACGTGCAAGTGGAGTGCCATAGCCCAGGGCACATGGCTCACAGCCACACACGCACACACACACACATCTCTGCATCCATCTCTCCATCCATATTGTTTGCCTATGCTAATTAGCTTAATGCATTTCGAGCATACTTCGCGCTGGCATACGGACGCACAAGCTGACAGGCAGGCAAGCTCGCGCAGCAACTCGCCGATTCACACTCAAACACACACACACACACACATGGACTGCAGTGAAGCGCCTTCTCAAGATCATTCTTCATTTTTTTGCCGCGTTCAATCTATTTTACATTTTCAAATTCTATATATTCAATGGACTAACATCTAAATGACTGCTTATCTTAGCGGCCCCCCTCCTCCACAGCAGCCTATCAGCGCCTTCCTGCTGCGTCGTTGCCTACTCGTCGCTTCAGCTAAATGCCAACAAAACGTTGAAGCCTCGGCGCAAAAAATAGGCGTCATCAAATTGACGTTAAACTTTGCTATTCTGCAGCGTAATTTGTCATACGGAATTGGCAAGCAATTAGAAGTTTTGAGGTTCGATGATAAGTTTCACAGCTGTAGACACACATTCCTAAATAGTATAAGTAGGTACATATTGGCGGTGAATGTGAAAGGCAAATGACGCAAATGTTTCACCGAAGCGCCGAAGTATCTATCGTCTGTTGATGAGGCAAACTCATTGGCAGGATTATGCTGAAATTTGCTATGACGCCAGCTCGAAAGGCTGTCATTTTAATTAGTATGCCTAAATTGTTATATAATTTAAGTTCTTACGAATTTCGGCCATTATGTGAGGAGAGTGCGAGCTTACGAAAACAATAATGCATATTTAAAATAGCAAGTTATATATAAGGCATACAACTATTATGATATTAAATATATTTTGGTGTGCTCGGCTTTCATAAGTCTTCTTAAGGCGTGAGCGAGTGAAACTACACAAATTCTTCTTCACTTCAACACTTCTTCTTTCCAAAGAAGTCGGAGGTATATTTTTATTCCATCAATATAATGTCAAATCAGCACAGCAAAATATATTGCAAATTGTATAGCAAATCAGCTTAACAAATATTGATATCATGACAAATATTTGAAAATAAAAGATATTGAGCGTTAGCATTTCGAGTAAGATAACATGAAATCACTTATCTTAAATGATTCTAAAAGATATGCAAAAAGTTGCTTATATAATATTGCAACAAAATTGAATTAAATTTTATGAAATATTTTTATTTTGCTATGCTATAATCGAATTGCTTCTGAAGTTTGATCTTATGTAATCGACTGTGGCTATGCTTGTCTCAGTCAGATAATATTTTGTACTCTTTCTCTTAAATGATAAATGAAACGATCGATGAATCTGTGCATGAACGGTTTTGGCTTGAGATCAATCAAAAGCAGCTTGTTATCGTTCGTGATTTGAACGATTCCATACTACAGAAGAAGAAGTTAGTTTCGATAGTCCTCTATCTTCTCTCTCTCAAACTGTATTCAATAAAATGTATGCCATAATAAAGAAAAATTGTGTCTAATTCTAAAACTCTGACTATACCGAGCGTTCCAAAATGTAAAAATTTGCAAAGTACTTTCACTAGCAGTTACACTTTATAGGTAAAAAAAGTGTAAAGCTTTTTTAAAGCTAGTATTTCTTTGCCTAAATCGACCCTCACATCACTTGCTGGAGATTCCTCTTCCACTCTTCGTTATCAGTGAGGCACTGAATGCGAAACGCCATTAATTTATGCCATTACTTTAATTAACAGAATTATTTCTTAACATAACCAGTGCGTATTGATTGAATCGATTCCTTGGATGCTTGAAAAACTTTGTAATGTTGTCACTCCGATTAAGCAGAATACAAATACATTAAGGGGTATTCACAGCTACGTGAGAGAAATAACGCATGGTACTTGTTGCGTGTTATATTTGCAACACATATAGCATTTGCATTTTTTAAGGGAAACCACAACAATTGAAAATACTATTTTGCAATACCAGGTGGTATTATTTTCACAGAAAATAACACGTAGCTGTAAATACTCTTAAACCAATTTGCATACATTTCTTACTTACCCTGCATCGAGTTTATATACTGATATGGATCCGTTGATATATCGGCGAATCCTCTTAAAATGTTCTTCATTTTCATTTTGTGCTATTTCGCTGTGAATGAGAAAAATATTAAAATATTATTAACATGCATTTTTAATGAAAATAATTTGTATTGCTTCAATCAATTGTCGTCAATTTATTTGCGCATAATTTAAATGCCACTGTCTATAAAAATTGTAATATAAATAATTAAAATTTTCACAAGAATTACATTTGCCTAGCGCAATTAAAAGTTACGGTATATTAAGTAGGCCCCTTTGTACCGCTGCACTGTAGGTGGGGTTTACAAACGGTTTACAAACTGTACAAATTTGCAGTTGCGTAAAAGTAATTAACACGCGTTAAGTAATATAAGCAAATATTTAATAGAAAACAAGTCGCATAAAAATGAGCAATAAATGCTCAATTTAAATATTGTCATTATAAAAATATTACAATAAAACGTTTAATAATCACTTTATTAACAGACAACAAAGAGTATGAACGAAAAGGCATTGTGTTAATTCATTCATTTAATTAACATAACTAATTAGTTTAATTATTTTCTACTTGAACAATGAGATGAAGGATTCTATAATGATTAAAAACAATTTGCGTGGCGCATAACAATGCACACATACAGACGAAAATGTTCGCACACATTTTTACACACACAGACAGCCGCAAAATGGCAAGTTCAGCAAGGCAATTTGTTTGCTCTGCAGTTTGTTGCAGAGAAGGTGTGGGGCGTGGGGCACTGCGACTGCGACTGCGACTGCGTGCAGTGGCGGCGACCATCAAGTGCAATAATTACTCGGCAAATTGCTTAATAATTGCAAAAATGTATTTGAATATGCTTTGTTTACGTTTTGCCATGCCGCAGCACACATACACACACTTCCGCGCACACACACACAGGCACACTCACACAGCTGCAAGCATGCATACCATTTGCAAAGAAAATTGTAATAATTTAAATAAATACTCGTAAGCTGTCTGCCATATTTCATGTTTCGTATATCAAAATTAAGACTCTCTTACTGCTGCTACTCAGCGCGTAGTTGCTGCCGCTGCTGCAGCCGCTGCTGCTGCCACTACGTGCACACAAAGTTCCAAATTGCAAGCGCAAGTAAGCACTGAAAACGTGCTGCATTTCTCATTGATTATCTTCGCACATTAATAACCGCAAAAATAAAAGGAAAAGACAAAAACAACAATGACTTGTACAATAACACTTCCCACCGCACCAAAAGTTCGCTGGACGCCAGAGTTGTAATTTGCGAAAATTTTGCGCATCTAAATTATTACTTTTTGCTAGAGTTTTTTTTAATTGTTTACATTAAAGTGCAGTGTTATTAAAAAGCAATAATTTAATTAAATGTATATAATTCCAAATTTACTACAAAATAGCAAACACAAAAACTGTTAACTAAATATAAACCGAACTGATCGATTTCGCTTATTTTTGAACTTTTCTGCACATGCGTGTAGAGAATCTAGAAAATGTTTATAAAATTTTGAAAATCAATTTTATCGTAATTTTGCATATTTTACACTTTCTACATATAGTTTATATATTCCAAATGGCTTCAAGAGATTTTAACGTGCAATTTTCTGCTCTTTCGATAATGGAACCGAACTTTTGGTCGGTTGGGTTGGTATCTTCATATGCTGTGGTAGCTGCGGTGGCTGCCATATCGGACGCACTCACTTGATACGACGAAGCGCCGCGGCTCGCACTTCTCAGATTCACTATACAACAGGCAAGAGCCAACAGTCAACAGCCCAATCAAATCTCTCTGTCTGTCTGTTTGTGTGTATTTTTGTCTGTCAGTCTGTCTAAAATATTTGTGAGTCTGTCCGTCTGTTTGTCTGATATTTTTTATACTCATCCATGCCTCCCTCCCTAGCTCTGTTCGTACGTTTAGGCCCACAGGCTAATTGAATCCCATAAACTCATTAACAATGGCGCGAAAACTGCAAAAACAACAACAATAACAACGGGTGGGTATTAAATTGTTTTGTATAAGGTACTCTTAATAGCATATTTGAAATTTAGGTAATTACATTGCAATAATTTAAAGTAGTTTATTAAAATAACTAAAAAAATTTATGTTATAGTATATGATTTATTTACGCCCCCTTGCTTTATTTTTTCATGCCAATGCGGTAGACAAAAGCGAGACACGCAAACATGCACTACAGACAAGTGAGATACTTGAAGCCAATTAAAGCACTCTTGGTTCAATTTACTACAGCACGAAGCATAACATTGGATTAACAGAAAGTCACTTTACGACTCAACTTATGCGAAAAACAGCAGCAGGCAATTGCATTTTCCGGGCGTTGTATTTGAGCCAACAATATGTACATGGGTACACTTTAAATATATCTACATCAATGTATATGAAGGAGTTCAATTGAATGTTTACACTTCGCCAAACTATACAATATATTAAAATTATCTGTAAGCTACTCTTAACATAGATTGATACATATGTAGATACAATGAGCTGGTTTGAGAATGCCCCCCTTGAATAGCCAAACCTTCAAGCACTGAGTCTATAAAGCTCATTGTACGTGGTTAACCAAGAACTTTTTTTTTAAATGTTAACAGTCTTGGAAATGGGTTGCTGTAAAGCAAATCCCGATAATATTGTGAGCTTAGTGGAGGGAGTAAAACTTACTCCTTATTTAAAAATGGTATCCAATAAGGAAACTGGAGATAGTATAGCTGACTATTAAATAAACCCAAGAATAATGTCAAAATAATTAGTAGGAAGTCTGCATATACATATATTAAAGGTATTCACAAAGTAGGGCAACTGATCTGGTAGAAGAAGAAAAGAACAAAGTTGCGCTGAACAACAACAATATGCATAAAGAGATAGCAAGTAGCCAATGACATTGAAACTTATTCATTCTAAAATATGCTCATTAACCCTTTAAGAGTTTAACATTTAGAAACAAGTGCATTTATGTAGATACAATTTATATGTTAGTTGCTTCATATTGCTGGCTGAAAGTAATACTTCCTTATCCCACACACAATAGTGAAACTATCTAGCTATTAAATATAGCAAACGCCATAACAGGCTTACCACCAGTTTTCACCAAATTATTCAATTCATTGCGTAACTGTGTATAAAAAAATCGTGTACAAAATTGTATGCAAGTAAATACAAGTATTTTTTGAACTCAGTGGTTTCAGTTCCGCACAAATTATTTAGCAATTAAGGCTTAATGTCAGTATAGCGGAACTGACGACTGGTCTGACAGAAGGATAAAAGAGCAGATTTGCTCTGAACAATAAAGAAATGCATAAAGAGCTATTTAGTAGCAAATGTATTTTGTTGTTGTTCAGAGCAAATTTGCTGAAAAATCTGCTCTACTTCGAGCCTATCGCTAGTGTATAACGAAAATTGAACTTCGACTCAAGAAAAAGATACATATATAGATACATGTGAAGTTTTTTATTTGCACTCCTTTAAGTACAATAAAGAAAATTTTCCAATAAAATATATATGTAAATCTATAAATGTAAGAGTATGCCAGAGAATAAGCTGAACAAGCGTATAGGCATATTGCATATCTGGCAAGTTGAACACCTGGCCAGTTGCACAGCGGGGATACAACTTTTCCATGATTTCCCGCATTATTTTCGTATGGATAAATTTAAATGTCGTTTTGTGTTTTTCCGCTTATGCAACAATTAAGATACGTCATGTCATGTCCGATGTAAGTCTCCACTTATGCAAGTGTAGGCAATTTTCTTTTTCGCCACATTGTAATTGAAAACTGATATTTCTGGTTTACAATGCAGGAAATTCGAAGTGAAAATGAAAATGAATATTTTCATTTGCTGGAAAACCGTGACATGGACTTGTGCTCATATGTGTGTGTGAGTGTGTGTGTGTGTGTGTGTGTGCATTGTACAAAACTTGTCTTATTTGTGCATCCAAAAACGTTAATAATTACGTATATACATAAATATTTGAAAGAAATGAGGCGTACGATTTCAAAAGACAGAAAGTTGAGTTTGCGGAAAATTTGCGCCGATATTTGTAGTTAGCTAATAATGTGCTTTACAAGGAAGGCCTGTTGAATTTGTGCTACTTAAAATAAGTGGCTACTAAAGCAATGCACAATTAACGCGTGGTTGTTATGCTTAAGCCTATATATGGAGGACGCACACAGTATAGAGGCGTAGTCAGTTATTTATTTTGAGGGGAACTACGGTACAGCTATTGACTGTTCACATTGTGCAATAAATTCGCATTAGGGATATTGAATTTACGAACAGCTGTAGCAATAGCATTACCTTCTTATATAGCTATATCCACTTCGACGAATTTATTCAATTTGTATTTGATGTGGCGCTTCAACTCTCTTGCTTTTGTGTGTGTAAAGAAAAATGTGCGAAAATTGTAAAATTGTCACATTTTTCGGCAAGTTATTGGTACGCTTAGAAAGAAGCCCTATGTCAGGTCATAACCCAGCAACGGGTTGTTATTAACCAAGCAAGAATTAGATGAGGAAGAGTTTTTGTACCTCTTTTCAAATTTTTTTTTGTGTCGGCAAGAATTAGCTGGAAATGACATAAAGACAAGTTTAAGCTAAGAATTAATGTAGCTAAATTTTCTACAATCATATGAAACATAATTTAATTAAGGCGAAGATTTGTATGAAATGCGCTTTTACGAGTGGATTTAAGCGACTAATTCGATCATTTTCACAATAAATTCCAATTAAGTATATTCATGGCATTGAGTTTTTTAATTTTCACTTCGCTTTAATCAATGTTACTTCACTTTAATCAAGGCTAGGTTAGCTTAAGCTAGCTGCTTAAAAAAGCCACGCATAGGCCCTGTTGGGCCCTTAGCGATGCTAGTCAGAGTTTCGTTTAGGAATGTTTAAAGCAATGATCTGTCAGAATTCAATCAAATTCACATCACATTTTTGCTGAAATTTTGCTACACTTTTAAACAAAACACTACATTTTGTTGCACTTTTATAACAACGAACTTCGTAGCAAAGTTTTAAACGACAGCACGCATTCTGAACCTTTTACAGCTTAACCCTAACTACGTGCTTGTAGGTCATGTAACCGCAACTGAAAAGCATTTAACTACAGCCACAAAAGAATATGCCAACACGTACGCACACACACACACACACACCACCACATGTGGGTACTCATATTCACGTTTGTGTTTGTGCAAATGAAAACGACACCAGCAATTTAATGGAGCTCGTTTTATGAGCACTCGAATTGGCGCTCGCGCTCACGCTGCTGCACTATGTCAAGTTTGTTGTTGTCGCGTTCAATGATTAAATCATATGTTTGCAAAAGTAATGCTTAACTAATTATTTAAGCACGGTTTTCTTCGTGTAGTTATTGTTATTGTTGTTTGTAGGGCTTATTTTATGATCAACTTAGGCATGTCCGTCATGCAAAGAAGGCGTACGCCTTGTAAGAGGTGATTTTTTTAATGGTGCGGAAATTATAATAAATATTCATAAGAACAGTGCATAAGAGTAGCTGCAATAAAAAGTTAATAATTTATTGCCATTCACTGGCGAAATCGATTAATAACAGCAAGTGTTCCTTTTATTGAGTTTGTAACAAATCAAGACTGCTTAATTGCCATTTGAGTTGAGTAGTTAATATAACTGCAGTGATCATTTGAAATTAAGCTTTTGCTTTAAACTATAGCAGTAACTAGCTATAAATATTAATGTAATTCCTTGCTCTGACAAATAACCCCAACTAATCACAAGGTTTGTTTTTTAACGATTTTTACAATGCCTACATACGGTTCACCGATGATTCAAGCAGACTTTGTAATATGCAACTGCTAAAGTTAGTCAAGGCAGAGTATTTAGTTTCGCATTCTTTATTTAGCACTAGCGATTTAAGGTTAACCATCGCCGCATCCAATCCGTTCTGGTTCATCTTGTGCCTGTCCCCTGTGACGCATCACATAAGTATGATGATTCGATATGCTAATTTGTTATACAATATTTTGAAGAACGGAGCATTATATTAAGAGATATGTATATTGAAGTTGAAGTATGATATTTCATTCTAGTAACGCGGCCTTAGAATCCGTTTGTGATACTTCTTTATGTGCTAGTATTTACAGATCCTCTTGTTTAGCCTAGCATTAAAATATATGAAGCGATTTTCTTCAAGCATCTGTGTGCAGCATCTTGTTGTTGTAGATATGTACAGTATTATCTAGGCAATGGAGTCTGCACCTCATTCATAGTGACACAGTCTGTGTTCTGCATGAAGATAATGACGGAAACAACATTTGACCTTGGAATTTTTTTTAGCAAACTGTTTTTAAAGCTAAGAAGTAACAAGTTGAAGGCTTGATATTGCATTTGATATCGAATCAACAACAAAACCAAAACGAACTTTAATAAAAAGGCTTGATATTGGCTTAATATAAAAACGTTTGTAGTTAGTAGCTCACTTTAGTTAATTGTGCTAAAATTCGTTCTTTTTCACATCATATTTGTCATGATCTAAATAAAGAATAAATCGTTTGAATTTAAACCAATTTTGATTGATTTTCCATTTGATATCATATTGAAAGTAGTAATGCTTACAGCGCTCAATTTACTTTCGAAATCAATTGCGCATATCCGCATCTTTATTAATACATATACCCTTTATACATTCTTAGGTGTATATCAATTTCCAAATTTTGGTACTCACTTTTTAGCAAGACCCCACATTTGTTTGACTTATTTATTATAACGTAAATATAAGTACATACTTATTTATTGTATATGTGTATGATTAACATTATTGGCATAATTTCGAACGTTTCACCAAAAAGCCACACCAATTTACGAATCACATAAATCAAGTCAAATGCCCGACTAGGCCTTTTAGGCACGAACTATTTGCAATATAAAGCAAGCCTTAATAGTTATAGTAATGGTAACGGTAATACAATGCCATAACAACAGCAACACGCACGCACACAAGCACATCATAAGTACGATTATAGGAACACAGGCATACAACAACAGCAACAGCAACAATAACAATAACAACAAGCGCACTCAGATTATCTCGGCACACAAACTCAATATTTGTATTGTATTTATAGGCGTGTGTTTGTGTGAGTGGGTGCACTCATTGAACGGTGTTTTTCATGAATTGGGGCCCTCAAGTGTTTTGGTTTTGGTATGCAACTTACGCTATACTCTTAACGGCTTAGACGCCAGGCAAGTACCTATATGTATATTTGCAAAAGTGTATGTGAGTGCCCAAGTGTGTGGTGTGTTGGTTTATATACATATATGTGTGTGTGTGTTCGTTTGTATGGCAAACGCTTTATAGCATGGTTGCATATGGTATTTAGTGTTTTGGCCATTACTCAGATACATATGCACATGTGTGTGTGTGTGTGAGTGAGTGTATGCTTTCATTCAAAACTCAACTTCACTTTCGGACTTACTTTTTCGCATTCTTTGTCATGTCTTGTTTTCAACTTACAAATCGCATTGTTTAACATCTCTACTCATCATTTTTCTCCGCAAACACTTTCAATATTTCAGAGCAAGAATGGAAAATTGTCTTTTGCGGTTAATGCCTGATCTTTAAATCTTTTGTTGTCTTTTGTTATTGTTGTCGTTTTGTTATTGTTTCCTTTTTTGCTGTTTTGTTTTGTTTTACTCGTCTTCACATGGCAGCCAGCGTGCAAGTTTTGGAAACTGTTAAAATGTTGTAAGGTAAGTCACATTTTGTTTAGTAATCGTTTCAAAGTGGCCCATTAAGGCGTTCGTTTTGAAGTTTATACTGTAGTTTGGCATATGCATGTGTATGTAAGTTTGGGTGTGTGTGTGTGCTTTTTCAATAAAATCGTTTTTTTTTTGTATTGGCCAATGTCACATGCTTCAGTTGCCAAGTAACTGACAAGTGATTCGAGGCGTGTGGGTGATTGTGCTATAGCGTTTTATAGTTTGCGAATTTATTGTTGTTACACATATTAAAATGTGTGTTTTTTTATAAAATTTTTTAATTCTTAGCATTATTTCCTTAAGCACGTTATGAGTTAATAAGTGCATGAACTGAGTTATGCGATTCTTGTACGCGCACCATATTCAAAAGATTGCATGCCAGCTGATTACCACTTTCCAGAAACCTCAACAATTCTTTCAAGGAAATTTCTTAAACTCAAAAGTTTTACCGAACAATGCTCAACATAAGTGCAAATAGTATGAAAAGCGTATGACAAAATTTTAGTGCCAGAAAAAGACTAATCCGCCTTTACCACAATCCGCTTTATCTTTTAAAATCATTAAAAATTATGCAGCCGAAAATTGTTCGCTAAAGATTTGTATACAATCATACTATATACAATAAGAGTGTCCAAAATTTTGCAAAATCTTAGAAATTTTAAGTATTTTAGTTGAATATTAAAATATGAACATATTGAAAAAAGCTATACAACAACTACATACATACTTCCATACAATGTAACTTATAAGCCATAAATTTAAAAATTTTAAAACAATATTAAAAGCAATAACAAAATATTAAAATTTTAATGTATGTATTTAATGAAATTCTACAAAAAACTGCTTCCTGTTTGCGAGGGTCAGCTACAATCAATCGGAAGGTCGCAGGGAATTTCAACAGAAAATTACTTTAATTTATAGTTATTGAAGATGCAAGCACAATTTATATTGCTTGAAATTGGCACTCCTCTGGCAACTGCCTTTGTAACTACAACTAAGCGGTCATTTATTTAATGCAAATTAATTAATGCCAATAAGGCTCAAAGTGCATTGAAAAATATAAACAAAAACAAAGGCAAATTAAGCGGTCAAATCAAAAGAGTAAAATTCAATAAAGAATGTACTACCAAAAAAAAATAGGTGAATGCACTCACAGTATTTTGTGATAGTTGTTGTTGCTTAAACTTGTTGGCAATTTTGAGTGCAGAATTCAATTGCGTGAAATTAAGTGCAAAAAATACAGCTGCAATAAAATATTAAGCGTATAAAAGACAGCGAGGAGACAACTACTGAGATGAAAGAAACAAGTTTTAGTCGGGTTCAACCGACAGATGAATATGCAAATAATAGTGTAAAAACTGACATTTTAATTGTACATTTACTAGCTTGAATCGAATGTGAAGTGTGTAATAAAGTACCATATAAAATCGTATGCAGACAGATTATATTTAATATATACCTTAGAAAAAGACTGAAGCCCACCTACTCTGTCACTGGCCCAACTTCTTCAACAATCTGGATGACCTTATGTAGGTCAATATCAAGAACATTTTGAGCTTGGTCTGACTTTATAAATAGATTTTGCTTAGTTTTTCTTGGAATAGCCAAATCCTCTACTGCGGTATCGTAAAAGGTCTACACATGGCCTTAGTGTGTCATTCAGGCAGACCATTTTACCCTAGACAGCCACTACAACATAATCTAGTCTAACCTACCTTAAGCAACCTTCATGAATCAAGTTGCTTTCATAAAGACCACAGAACAGTAATCTTTCAGCTGAGTCAGCATTTATTTCCTCTATTAAAATAAAGGACATAAACTTCTATCTAGCGAATTGTTTCTAGAAACATTAGTACAAATATGTTATGAAACATAGACTAGAATATTTTGTAGCCAATTGCTTTTAAGCCATAAGTCGGCCGGTTAGGACTTTGAATTTAGCTTCAGCTTCTGCTCAGAAAAATATTATGTTTTTAACACGAAATTTAGATTGTTTCTGTATATCGCCTGAAAATCTATAATTCCGTGTTAAAGAGCCTGACGACCGTTTTTCTGCACCAATGACTTCTGCGTGAAGGCGTCGTTTATCCAAACAGAGTCCCGGCAATTGCAATTATTTTTTGGTAAATTTTCACTACCGCCACCGAGAGAATGGCCACTTCAGCTCATAACAACAACCACAACAACGATGACGACTTTCCATTTTTAAACAGGTTTGACATAGCTTTGAGACGTCGCACAGTGGATCGAACGAATCTAGTGTCAGGAAAGTTATAACTTTAATATCTAATTTGCTAGAGCTCATTTTGCATATTTGTTTGATTAATGATGAAAATAGTACAATAATTAAAAAAATATCGGCGTAATTGTGCAACTGAGTATGCCATCTCTCATTGAGAAATTTATGAATACCAAATTTTATTAAATGGGTGTGTATAACAAGAAGATTCATGACAACAAAACCAGCAATATCATAAGCAATTATGCATATCGCACATTACTTTTCTTCATAAATTTCGTAATTTTGAGACAGAGATATTTTGACTTTTCTGCCACTAGATCGTGTATTCGAGCCACAGTGCGTTTGGCTGGCTCCACGTCTTGAACGCAGCTTAGCAATTTCCATTAGCTGCCGATAGTAAAGCATGCTGGCTTTAGCTGCCACCGATGCCACCGATGCCACTGCTGCCGACTGCCACAGCTGACATGTTGCGGCGCGTGTGCCAATGGGTGGCGGGGTGTATGAGCTCAGCTGAGCTGCCCGGCGGCATTTGAGGCGCGACAGTTGCTCGTACGCCGAAACGTCTTGCCGCACGGTTCAATTACACTTTACTCCGGCTTTTTGCCATTTCGCTACATTTTTCCTACGCTGGCTACTTTTTAGTTTTTCTTTTTCGAAATTGTTTTGGTTTTTGTTTGCATAATCCATATACGAAATGGCCCCAGCCGCAGCTTCGACAGCATCTTTGGTTGCCGATTTGTTTGCATTTGCGTCGGTCGAACTGACAGCCGTCTAAAAACGACGATGACGTTCAGCCGCATATACTAGCAAGTAAGTAGATAATATTTCTGCTACTCGAAAATGAATACACACTAAAAAGGTCAACATGTTACCTAGCCACAACCAGCTGCTATATCAACAACAACAACTCCATGAGCAGCTACAATATCTGAGAAAATAACATGTTTCCTTTTGTTGACTTTAAAAATCAACTTCGGCAGAAAAAAGGAATCCTAAATTTGTAGCCGCGTAAATGCTCAGAGTTATCTGGCAATTGATTTCGCTACACCCAAATAAAAATGCAGCATATTCAGTTTTCAAATATTACGTATTTTCTATTGCACACTTCCTGGTCAATTATGATGTATGCCTATTTGACTAAATATTTATCAAGTTCTCTTATCAACTAATTCTTTGTCAAACAATTTTTCTTCGCCCTAAGAATTGTCTGTGTTCAGTCAACTTCGTAGTTTTGGCCAGAAATTTGTGGACTTGAACAAAATTTTTCTCTCGGTGAAATTTCAAAATAAAGATATGTAAATACCGCGCATTTTCTGCATGAACGATTGATTTTATAGAAAAACTACAAATAAAATGGTTTAATTGACGAATCGATAATGCAGTCAAAATTTCTAATAATTTGCATATACATATATAAATCATTTCGGATGTCTGTTCTTCTGTCTCTGTCGGGTGCCGAAGAAAAACCATAATTCAAGGCTTTCCAAGTACATGCTACGCCACCTCACCAGCTTTTTGTTATAATTACCAACTTATTCCCGAGTGTGTAAATTACACTTTTTGGGTTCTTACCAAGGGCTGGTGGCCTGGGCGTGGTCGCTAGACGCTTAAAGTTCGACATTTGATGTTCATTGATATCAAGTATTTGCGTAAGTTTTATAACAATTTGTTGTAATTCCTGGATTTTGTTTTTGTCTTGCACTGTTTCTATGGTTTTGTATCCAAGTTGGGTTATCTTGTTTGTTCTTCTTCTTCAGTTGATTGTTGTTGTGATGCTAATTTATTTGGCTGTGAAAATTCAACTGGCGTATCCAGGCAGGTTTCCATAAAGATGTTCAATGAATGCCCTGCGAGGTAGAACTATTGCGACATTTGATTTTTATGGACGATTCAAAGTCGAAACGACGAGATTCGCTTCGTTAAAAATTTAATTTATTTTCAGAAATAAAACCAGAATTTCACCAGACGTAATTAAAAGCATACAAAAATGTAATCGATGATGCAGCATTCTAAAAAAATACAATATTTTCTAATAATGGCGATGTATCATATAAATTTTTGAACTATGCACATCAAATTTGTGCAATCTTGATATTTGAGATTTTAGACGCATTAGCTGGAACAGGTTTATATGCAATATACGATGTTAAGCTGACGAAATTCATTCAGCCGATTCCTGGATGTACTATGTATATGTATTATCATTACTTTTATTAAAGAAGCACAACATTACACACTACACTAACTTAAAAACTTATGCGACAAACAGCAGACAGGGACAAAAAGAAGAAGAAGACAGTCGGAAAAAATTTTAATAGGCTTAAGCCTTAATTTCTTCCATTGTCCCTAGCACATAATTTTTGTCACATCTTTGCGAGACCTAAAACCTGATTCAAACATCGAATCAGATACGATTTTATCTATCTTTAGATGATGCCGCACAACGAACACTCACAATGTCTATATCGAAGAAAATTCCAACTTTATGTGGTGTAAGAAAGTAAATATATCTTTCAGGCACAGAAGCTTCCTATCCATAGAAGTTTTTAATTCACAACTCAATAGCATTTGCCTAGCATTTCCTACACTCAAGGTGAAACTAATTGCAATTCACCTTTGGGCAATGAAAATTCGGCTCGCTCTTATCTGAACAAAATGCGCATTGCTGCTGAATTTAGACATTGAATGTGCCCGCCAAAAAAGTGGCAACTCTTCAAAAAGTGCACTCGGCGCTGGCCTTGTCTTATGCTCCATGCACTTCTGCAGTGGTTTTCCTTGTATCGAATTTGGTGTGTGTGTGTGTGTGTGTGCGCGTTTTTCGTGAAAATATTGAAGGACAAAAGAATTATAGAAATGCACGTGTGTAGGTACTAGTGGTAGCAGTAGATACTTGTCGTAATTAAATTGCAGCAACGTTGGCAAACAACAACAACAATAATTGCTGAAACATTAGCTACGAGCAACCAGCCAGCGGCATTCGCTGAACTAAGCATGCAACCAAATTCAATTAGAGAACTTGAATTATTGGAGCTTTTGAGTTTACAACTGCCACAAAAGCCGCTACACCGCAAAGCAGCAACGCGGCTCTAAGAAGCTTGCGAATTTCGTGTATCTGCTCAAAAACCTCAAATCAATGCTAAATACGTTTCTGGCACCAAGACGTGTAACCGACCATGGCAGAGATCTCACGGGCGCGCGCTATCATAGCACTGCTACAGCAGATCCCACAGCAGCTGCTCAACCGTTTCACGGCAAAATGGCTTCTCCATAAAATTAAAAAAGTGACAGTGATTTTTAGTTAAGGTTTGTACAAGAATTTCGAATACTTTTTGAAATATGCTTAAAAAGTTCTTTGTGCATATATATCTGATTCAAAGATCGAAGTTCTTCTACTAAAAATTAGTCTAGTTAATATAAAAGAACTAGTATCGATGGTCTCGTTCAGGCGTAGACTAACACTGCTATTTTTTTCACTTCCCGCCTTTTTCAGCTCACGAACTGCTGAAGTCAGACGAGAGCAGACCAACAATGTTCCTTGCTTTCATCCAAAAACCTCCGCTTTACAAATTACAAATACCGGTTCTATTCTGGCGAGAGTTACAAAAATCACATTTCGATATTTTGTTTCAATTGATATTTCGTTTCTATGAATAAAAATTTGATCCTATCATATTTCTTAAATTTTCTGCTAGTTCGAAAAAAGTTGCTTATCTGAATCAGCTTTTTGGCTGTGTTTAAGCTTAAATGAACGCTTCCTCTGAGAGAGCCTGAAGAGTCCATTCGAATACAAATTTTATGGTCTGATCAAAGTGGGTTGCAATGAAGCAAAAATATTAAAGTTTTGCTTGTTACGTTCTTTTAATTGATTTAATACCTGAATCATTTTATACCTGACACTAGCTTTAAATCACTAATCGGTCAAAACTTGATCATTTTTTGTCCAAATTAGTAAGATATTTATTTTCTAGTAAGCAGCTTCTTTGGGTAAACAAAACCTATATTCCTATATAGCTATATTTAGAGGGCATAGAAGTTGTCAAGCGCGTTAGATCATGTTCCGAAATGTTTCTTTCAATGAAAAATTACTCAGCTTTGGAAGCATGGTTTCGATTAAAACTTGTTTGAAGCTTCGTAACGATTAAAGGGGCGCCCCGAAAAAAGTGTTTTACCTTAAATATTTGCTTCAGTTTCTTCAAAAGGCTTGGGATATAGATTCTTGTGATATAGATTGATGAGCTTTAGGAATATATTTACGAACAATTTTGCAAGAGTTTCTTTTCAGTCTAACCACGCAAAGGAAATTATAAACTTACATAGCTAGCACTCAAACGCAAAAAGGTTGGGTAAAACTAAAAAAATTGGCCGCGGTAAGTGTAACCAAAGAGTATTATATGTATGTATTAACCGACTCTTTGGTGTAACTGATGCCAGCCGATGCCAAAAACCGAACTAAATTCGTTGTATTGCAACTGCGCATGCGCGAAAACTATAAATATTAAGCAGCACAGCGGGCGGCAGCAGGTGCACCTAACGAGCTGGCCACCATGGGATTGGCATAGCCATGACAACGGGGACACACACTTCCAATCGGGTCAACTGTAATAATTGCACACACATTTTTGGGCTTTCCAAAAGTTTCTCATAATTTTGGTAAGTTTGTGTAAGTTGCTGCGAGTTCAATAATTTCAAAAGGGAAGTGACGTGCGACTGAGTACCTACCCTTCGCCCCTCCATGGCGTGCAGTCGCCCACGGGTGCGCTGTGACCATGGCGTGTAGCATGCGTTATGAATACAGAATGCTGCTGCACTGCTTCAGCTGATCCAAAACTTTAATCGTTTATCGGTCAAACTTACGCATTTGCAGGTGTACATACGTGTGTGTGGGTGTACTCGTATGCGCATGTGTGTGCACATGCAATTGCTACAATGTGGTTGTGTAAACTCTTGGCCAATTCGCGCGTGTATTTTTGGGGTAGCCCAAAAAACTGTTCGTTTCTAATTGCGCGATTGAAATTCCTTGGCCGTTGCGTCAAGATTCGCAATTTAACTGCATAAGCAGCGGCGAACGCGCACCTGCGGAATACGAATTAGCCGCTCAGCGCGTAGCCACTTTGGCAATATTTCATTTTGTATCTTTCGAATGCGCTGAAGGTATCGCGGCATATTCCCGAGTTGTTGTTGCTCTTACAACTGTCGGCCAGTGCACGATCATTTGAATTCATTTGTATTACTCGCATGCACACACTCACACACACACACACACACACATATATAAGCTTGTGTGTACGTAATATTGCATTTTAAATAATTTTATTGTAACTCTGCTGCAGCACTACAAAAAAATATGCAAACACATTTTAAAATTCATAAATTGTAAGCATTGCAAATGTGGCATGTTAGTGTATTACAGTGTGCTACATAATTAATTGCAGCAGTGTTATTTTAAATTAAATGGAATTATTCTATGATAATTTGCGTGAAATGCTGTCAAGGAAGCTCGCGTCAATTTACACGCTATTGGCAGCAGGCAAAGCAAAGCAAATGCAAAGTGTCGTCAATGGAAGGTTTTACGGCTAGTTGACGATTGTTGTAACTCGTTACGGCTGACAAGGCTTCGCTTTAAAATGTGATAAATTGTGGATTATGAAAAAAATTTTAATTCACCTGAGTACCCGAACTTGTGAACCGAACCAGGGCTAGTTTCGGAATTAGGAAGTGTAGAAGGCGCCTAGATAACAGAGAAGACTGTCAAGAGCTAGTCTGGAAGGCAGAGACCTGTAATGCTTTGTGATAGCCATAAAAAGTACAACAACTCAATGAAAAAGGTACTATCACGGATACCAAAGCTCATCGGCGTCCCCAGGAAATCAATTGTAGGCCGACGCTCTTTGTAGAAATGATATATGCACATGAAAAAACCAAAAAGAATTCCAGGTTGGGAGGGGGGAGGGGGGAAAGCTTCGTGTTAGGCAGGTGAAAAACAATTTGGAAAAATCGTTATAAATACGAAAAAATCGAATTCTTTATACCAACGTAAAAACTAAGGCTAACATAAACTTTCTTTGAAGTTTTCCAAAAAGTATATACATATGTACATACATATGTATATTATATCTAACTGAAGTGATTTTGTTCAAAAAGAGTTTAAAATTTTTATTAACGACTTCCTAATTTTCGTTTACATCTAAATTTAAAGTTTTTAATGCTAATCAATACTTTTAGAAATATTTTTCCTCCTAACTCCGCCCCCTCCCCACCAGCTGTTTTTATTTCCGCATTTATTTATGTCTAGTTTACTTACTAAACAAACATAAGCCTCTTCCGGCAATTTATTTCTGGCCACGCCCATACCAAAACCGCCCAGTTTCATGTCTACTTGTACCGATTAAATTCCACCGAAGTGTGAATTTCTCGTTCTCGTGCTGTCATTTCTCTGCGTGTATTCTGTGCCATAACAAAGCTTCTCAAACCATTCGGATTCGGTAATAGACAATTTTTAGGTGCCGTTAACTGGTGCCGATATAGCAACACGCACACACCAGTCACGTATGAATGATCAGCCTAATAACTTCAAACGAAATTGCTGCTTTATTCTATTAATTTCCTTATATTTTTCACTTATGGAAAATTTTTAAATTCAAGCAAAAATTGCCTGCGGCTAAAAGTACTCAATGATTAGTTAAATCTTCAGTGACTTTTAACTTGTGAAAGCAAGCAATTTTTCTGTTCCCCACGTTGCGTGCGAATTTTCCTAAGAATATGTTGCTTTGAAAAACATTTCCGTATAATCTCCGTGATGCTATGTTTTTGAAAAATATTTCATTGGTATGAGATTTGGTCTCTTGAGCTTCGTTTGAAAGTTAACTTGTCAAAATAGAAATATTAGTTTCTTGATTTAAAACTCACAACATTTTTCAAAATAGCGTTAAGTTAATATACCTAACTTTTAACCAGGCTCTACTAAATATTAATAAGTGTGTTGTAACACGAGTCCACCTTCAAGCCGATAAACCACACTTCTTTTAATAGATCTTAATGAAGTAGTTCTACCGTTAAAATTCTACAAATATTCCAACATTTTTAAAAAAGAGAAGCGTTCGATCAAGCTTTCTTGCATTAAAGTAGGGTATGGCCCTGACAATGAGTACCAAGTGCTTTTTCATCTGATTTTTAATATGAAAAAAATATATTTTAATTCAAGAGATACATAGCTCTTTCTCTGCAATAAAAGTTGCACAACATTTTTTGAAATTAGTTTAATTCAAAACCGATTTGCAATTATGCTTTTATTTTAGAACGAAATGAAGTGAAAAATTAATTTGATTTATTTATACGCAAAAAAAGTCCTCTCAAGCTTTATTGCATGAAACTCCAAAATATTGAAATTGACTTCAAATCGCAAACATTTCAAAATAAAGCGTGACATACCTGCCAATATTAAAGTTGTTGTCCTTTGCAATTTGCTATTGTACAGGCTCAAAGCAGCAGCTCTTGTATTCGTAAAACACTTTAAAAAATGAACTTGTTTACGTTAAAATTCAATTGATATTTTTTGTTGGTGGGCACTTTTTCACAAAATCTGTAATTTTCTGCATGTTCCTATGATTAACACTTTAAAATGTTATTCACAAAATTTGCAATATTTTGAATTTGTTAAAAGTATGTGAAATATTAAAATTTTTCAATCAAACAAGCATTCAATCAAAAGGCGCAAGCACGCTTCTACGCGATTTCAGCAAACTTAAAATTATGCAAATCTTTGAAAAGAAAATTTCAGCTAAAAAAATCTTTGAAACTAACTACGAAATTAAACTGTGCGCGTTTCCGTTTCAGAACCTTGTCGCAGCGCTGCCAAAAACAGACTCAGCTCAAGCCGCACTTGCAAAAACTACAAAACACCTGAACTGGACTGGACTGAGCCGAGCTGAGCTGAGCTGGGCTGCAAGTGGCAACGGAAAGCCAACTCGAGCCGAGGCGCGGGCCTCAAGCCGCGAATTTACGTACGAGCGGGCGTGCGTTTGAGTAAGAGCTAACTATTTGACGCCAACAAGCGCAGCAGTAACAACAACAACAGTTTCAGCAATTACAACAATCCAAGCAACAGCAGCGACAACAGCAACAGCAACATTGCTGGCAACAGGTAAACAAATCACACACACACACAGTCACACAGTCGGAGTATCTGTTGAGCGGCAATTGTATCTGGCAGAGTGTACTTGCATCTGACCACAACTAACTGTGCCTCGCGGGGCAGGCGTCGAGAGGCGGCGTGAGTGTCGCTGAGTGAGTGCAATTGTGCGATTGTTGCTGCTAATTTGCTTTGAGCGCGGAAGGCACGCAGGCAGGCATGCGCAACACGCTCAAGCGCTTGTGCGTTGCGCGCACAACAACAACAACCACAACAACAGCGACAATGACTGTGCTTAAAGCACAGCACAATTGAAAGTAACAACATCGCACAAATTAAAGTTCAAACATGTTCGTTTCAACAATTTTCAGTTTACATTTTCATTTTCATTTGAATTTTTTTCCCGTCAACAGTTTTTGTACTTTTTCGGTTCTCAGCCAGGTTGGTTGCTTTTGTTCTTCTTCTTCTTATTTGTTGGTGTCTAAACATTTTTCGAATTTTAACAACTTTTAGTGTATGTACTATGCAAAATCAATTAACGCGCGATTCTCCAGCGTCAGCGCCTGTTTGCATACGCTCTTCAGTGCTCAAGCTTTTTAAATTGTCAGCACTGAACATTTCAAAAGGTAAACAAACTCAAAATTGAAATGCGTTAAGATGTACAATCAATAAGTGTGTTGTGTGTTGCATCTTTACACGCTACACACGCAGCGTTGCGGCAATTGCATTTGACGCTCAACAGATCGTGCATATGTACATATATACGCATATTCAAATAACAGATCTGAGAAGTTATCTGAAGGTTGTGTGAGTGGCCTGTCGATATACAGTAGCTAACAAAATGATTAACACTTCTACTTTCTGAATGCAATTTTTAGATTAAAATCGAAAAGTCAAATCTCAAACAAAACTGAGTCCGTCAAACAGTCATCAAATTGTCTGAGAAGTTTTTTTTAGCGTAAACCGATTGCACTTACTACATATACAACAGGAAATACGGATTACTAAAGCCATCTATTGGAAAAATAATGGATTTCCTTTTACTATATGGACTTGATACATAGGTATGTATCTTATGGAAGGATTATGTGCGTGTGTGCAATTCTATTTAGTTCATATCACAACTTGAACTTAGCTAAGGAACTGACGTATAACCGGAAACAAAGAGAGAAAATTATTTTGATCATTTTTATATGCATAAAATTTTTAGCAAACATTTAATATACATACATATGATATTTCCTTATAGACCCTGTTTGATGTAGGCTTATGCCTATATAATTTTATAATTACGAAAAATATATTTTTCTCAAATCCAAACTCTAAAGCATTTATTGCCTTAATGTCGCTACTTTTAAATGTCTTGAATTAAAATTGGAAGTTTAAATTTTTAATAATCTTATTCAAAAGATAATGCAATTTCGCTTTTTCATTTTAAATAAACGTATTATTTATGCTTATATTGCACAAAATATTGCTGTGTGAGGCAAACCTTAGGCTGCAGCGATCGGGCGCGCAGCTGATGAAACCAAGTTAAGGTGAATGGATTATTTACATATTTACTTTTACACAGTACGAGGCACGAGTATATCGAAATTGCAGAACTATCACGTCTTCACTCACGCATAGCACGCGCAAATTGCAATAACAATGCCGCTGTAGGGCTTAAAGACGTGCCCACCTGACCTGATCTTAAAGTTCTCTCATTACCAAATGCGACGCATGTGAAGCACTCGAAGGTTGCTGTATTTGGGAATTTCTAAAATTACTTCAAACACTTTTGGTAATGCATCAGCCCATGCCACGCCCCAGTTCACCGCTTGGAAAACTGTTATTCGCTGTTACCGCTTTCGGCGTGATGCTAGCCTATTTAATATGCCGGCTTCGTGCAGTTCGTTTCGACGATACTAACGCGTTTCGAAAAGATTTTTTTTCTTAATTCTTTATTTTTGTGCTTCCTTCCAACTTGTCGCTTCTGTAATTTCATTTGCATTTAATCTCATAAGACCGATCAATCACGTTTTTATTTGTTACCCATTTCACGAAACGCACTGGAATCGTGGAAGAACCCAGAAGTTTTATTGACATTTGTATAAAAACAACAACAACAAGAAGAATAAGAAGAAGAAAAACTATCTTGCATGAATTTGCATTCGGCCGGTGAGTGTGTACTTAGTACCCACACTGTAAACAATTTCGCAATCATTTGAGCGTTGAAGTGATTCTTGAGTTTTATTTGTAATCAATTACACGTTGCTGTTGTAAAGGGAAATGCATGGAATGCGGAAAAGTAGCAACCCTTCAAGTTGCCCTTTGGCAGCTGCACTCACATAAAAGAGCTAGTTTATTTTCAGTTTTTATGAACACAAATTATAAAGGCATTAATATGCTTTTTTTTTACATTTTTACAGCAGCAACAGATATACTTATTTAGAATTAAATTTGATTTTCAGAAAATTTTGCTTTTCAAAATGAACAAAATTATAAAAAGACAAAAAGATATAAATAATTTAAGAAATTTAAATCATCTTGTAAATATTGAAAATGTTCTTATCAATGACGAAACGGCTACTAATAAAGAATAAAGGAAACAAATTTGCTCTTCAAACTTTATGCTTTATTTACACGACTGACATTTTTGTCATTACAATTTGCCATTATTTCTCAGTAGTGTAAATAATCGTTATATTATATCATTACGAAATAACAAAAGCCAACTGTCATCAAATTAAATTGAAGAAGTTGCGCGTGTAGCTGAGGCGCCTGGTGAGAAGCTCTGCGGTGGGCCGTAACGGATTGTCATGGTCAATTAAGTATATAAGTAAGTTTCAATTTGCACACGAACATTTTTCTTTCTATAAAGTTGAGATCGTTGGCAAGAAGGAAAAAAGAAGGGAGTACAGATTTTCTCGTACTTTTTTTAAATCCTTTTGACTCTGGCAGATTTTTGATATTTGCAACAACACCATCCATATAAAGCTACAGAATAAAAGCACAAATGAAAGGAAAGAAAAAATTTCACAGAAATATTTCCGTGTGTAAATGAATGTTGGCATTAATAAGAGCGTGATTATATACTATAAAGCCATGTTTCACATTTTGCTTTCGATCGAAATCAATTCGAGCTAGAGTTAAATTTTAAAATCGATCGATATTAATTTCAATCGAAAGTGAAAGTGAAATGTTAAACATGTTTTATAATGACAAGTATACACAATTTGGTTGGTTTTGTCTAAATACAGCATGAGTATTACCGCTCTTACATACTTTTTTCAATTATAGACAAAATTTTTCCTCAGAGTGTATGCGTTTTGCTGTTAAGCCTGCCACATCAGAAATGCTAACCACAAAAATTACCGCTCGCAATGAACATTATTAACCCTTTGATTTATGTGTTGATTCAAATTGTCAGACAACTTCTTAGCAGGCATCCTGTTTTAATGTGCTGCCGCCTTGAAGTACAGTAGAAATATTTCGCTTGTCTTTCAACAGCAATAAAGAAATAAAGATAACAATTAAAATTCTCATTGAGTGCAATTTGATATAAAATGTAGCTAAAAATTTCCCCAAACACACACACACACACACACACACAACAACAACAATGGAATCATGTAACGTGCATTAAATCGCATTATTACTCACGATCAGTTTAAGCACATGCATACAAACGCACTGCTAGCGAAAGGCGCGAATTCTCTGGGGAGAAAAATATTTGACTACAAAATGGCCGGGCAAACCTTGAACTTCATTGCCTTGTTCGATAATCGCTAAGATCTAGCATGTGTGTTTATATTTGTCATAAATTTTGTTTAATTTCCAATCAAACGATTTGGCCTTCGTTCCTTTGAAGAGTCGCTATAAAAAGGCAACAAATCGAAAAATGACATTTTACTAACTAGTAACAACAGATGAAAAAAATTATTTAATACATGTGATGTCATGATATTAAAGCTTATAAGGAAAACGAATTGTTCAGAGATGAGTTAAGGTATTTTGGCTATTTCTGCTTGCGCACTTAACATACTTCACGGTTTTAATGCGATTAGCTTATGTACTTTTCACACCTCAAACATTTACACCTTAGCATCAAATTGAACAGATCAGTGCAAACAAGCATGTCAATCACATGTATCTATTCTTTCATTTTATTAATCAAATGCGTCTTGAATTAAAGGGACTTTATAATGTATTTATATTTTATTGCCAAAAATACTTCAGAACGAAAAGAAAATTTCCAAAAAATTTTACTTTACATATCCAGGGCTTGCATTCAAAATTCACTACATATTTGCAATTTTCACGAACGTTATATCATATATGATATTAATATTGAAGAAAAGAATGGAATCGTTTCTTTAAATATTTTATTATCACGTTTATTATTTCTCTGTCTTCTATTTTATGGCAAAAGCAACGGAAATGTGTATTTTTCCAGATGGATAGTATTGAAAATAATGCCTTCATACGATTTTCCATTTTCAAATTCAGAAGTCTCGAATTTCAAAATCATTCTTCCATTATTTTAATCAATCCCTACTTAGCATTTTATTGTTTTTGATGGAATTCCTACCATGTAAAGCCACACATTTTATGCTCTTTAATTTCTTGAAATCTTTTGCAAGTTACGTATTCCAAAGTTGGAATTTAAACATATACATACATACTTCGTTAACATTTTTGTAAAATCCCCACTTTGCTTTTCGAAATTTGTTATCCTACAAGCGTCTTATCGTCGTCTTCTATATAAATCACGCCGGCAGATTTTAAATTCAACTCATTCAGCATAAGACGAAAATAATAAATAAATTTACCATAAAGTAATTTACTTTGTTTGAGTCGTAAATAGACCGACTTTAGCCAAACACAATATTAAATCTATCTCAATGGACTACAGCAGTCTCATTTGTATGCTTCGCTCAATGAAAGAATTTACGTGAGAGAATTTTTTGCATTTTATTTATAAGTTATCACGATTCTGTATAATTTAAAAAGAAAACACAACTTTTGTTTACTTGTTAACTAAACATTTTGCTCGTGTTTCACTTCGAAAGTGCCAGAAGTCGACAGAACAGACCAGTGAGACTTTCGTGACAAACATGACTGATTCACAGATTCAAAACTCAAGTTGTTGAAATCAATAAAAGCAGTCAGTATACAGATAAATATTAATCATGACGTAACATACACGCTCTATTGCAAAAAAGGATCGTGACTGTGTTCGAATTTTCGTGACCAAAAGGAACGACCATAATAGCAGAACTGAAAGTTATTTTCATATTGATTTATTGTTTTGAAAACTGAAGCTCTAACTAAAATTGGTAACTTGAAAAGTGTTTCAGTGATTCTTTGTAATGCTTTGTAGAACTCTTTTCCAACTCTTTTACAACTCTTTTACAACTCTATTTTGGCTTAAGGGCACTCAACTTTTTTGTTGAACTACAAGACATAAATCGTTGCGCTTTAGATGCTCAACGGAATGGAATTCGAATTTCTTTCTCTATATTTGAAAGTCTGAAACTAATAAATCGTTCTTTATGCATAGAGTGCCTGAGTACATATTTGGAATTTCAATTTTACAGCAAAGAGTTCATACATTTTCTATAATCCATAAGAAAATCGAAAATATAAATATAGTAGAATCACATTTTCCAGATATGTAGTTTGAATGAAATATTCAAAATAATAATTGCAATACAGATTATTGCAGGTGAAAACGTCTTTATCTCTGAAATTTATCTCATAAAGACTACATGTCACATAATTTATTTTATGATTTGAAGTTCTAAAAACAGAAATATCATGTAGAACCCTGGGGGTAACGTAGATATAGCTCTCTAATAGTCTTTTAGAAAGGTCAAACATATACCTTTAATTATATGCAAGGAGTTTGTGCATTGGAAGCAACAAAAAGATTCCTTTGCCAGCAGCATCCAGTGCCAAAAGGCGGACAAGTGAACATGTGACAACTGCTTGGTCGCTGATGCGGGAGCGCCTTGGTTCAAGACCGGTCTCGTACCATCTGACAAAAGAAAATTTGTTCTTCAATTAGTTTCTTTGCGCGGCGCCACTTCTCGAGATGAATTGGCAATTCTCTGCGGGCATTATTTGCTATGAAGAGCTTCTCAATCCGTTCGAATGCGGTTATTTGTAGGTCCCGTTAATTTGTGCAAAATATAATATATATAACAAGCGCACACACATTAATGAGAAAAAGCCCACACGGGCTGTTGCGACAATTATTTATTTTTTGTTATTCAGTGCCAGCCTTTTAATTTGCACGCTTAAAGTTGTGACAAATCTTAAGATCTCACAAGTGCACACAAAACAATTTGAGTTTGTCGTGCTCTCCATATGCCTAAACACACACACATCAAAATTGAAATGTCCTTGCTGTGTCTTGATCGCTTGATCCGAACATCCGAACCAAGTCAAGTTCAAATGTCTTCACAGGTCTGCGTTTGAAAACAGGTCTTGACATCGTTTAATTTGCCAGTTGCTGTCTTTTTTCTAGTTCTCTAGCATGCGTAAGTATTTAAGAACTGGTTTCTTACCAGCAAAGAGACATGAAATAACGCTCGAAATATTTTGTGCTTATTTCGAGCGGTTCGCTGCAAATCTTCCATGCAAGTAGCCAGTTCAAGTGCAGCGTGCAGCTGTTCTGACTGCGGCCGGTCTTGGACCCGTGTCGCTGAACATTTCACGGGCGGCGACGGCGGCGACTATAATTCATCAGATTTGATGCTAATTTAATTTGTACTGGCACAGCATGCATGGATACTAGATACGCGTTCAAAGTACAACATACTCGTACTAAGTATTTAGCTGTGAAGATACAAACCGCAGACAGGCATTATTGAAAGTAGGTCGAGAAATTGTTTTAAATATTTTGTTTAGTTTTGCTTTTGTTTTTGATGTAATTAGAATTTGTTCTTAGTTGGTTGGCGAATGCGTGATTTTTCCCTGGAGAAGCACATAATAAGCAACAGAGAATAATCGAAATATGTTGTCATTTCTAAAACATTAAAGGATTTGTTGAGCGAATGTTAGTTCTTCCTTTTTTATATATTGCACTAGTCAAAAAATAGCAAGTCGTCAAAAAAGGCATTGTCATATAATTTCTCAATAGATGCTAAATTGGCATAAGAAATAAATTTTAGACTTTAACTTTATTTAAACATTTTGTTAAAAACATACTTCCACATCAGGCATTGGTATTGTAAGCTAAAATTCATATAAATTTATTAAAGCGTATAACATATTTAAATTAGGAATAGTCATACTTCAATTGGGAAAAAAATTAGGAAGAAGTTTTTATCAGAATAACATCTTTAAGAAATGCCATTAGCTAGCTACATCTCAATTCGAGCTGCTGCATTTTTAAGAAGAATTACATTTCCCTTTTGAATGCATGTTACTGAATTTCTAAAGAACCAAGAAATTTAAAAAAATCGCTTATGTTGCCAAGAATTGTTGCAACTGTTGCTGTTTATTATTACATATATGTATACATTGTATAGAAACATTGTTGTTAAAAGCTATGAATGACAGTGTATTGGCAACGCAAATTTTCGTCTATTTGCCTGGCTTAGCTGAACACACCTCACGAAATATTGATTAACAGGAAAAAACAAAAGGAGTGACGAGAGGAAAATTATAAAGTATCATTAAGAAAAAGTGCACAAATAGGACGGAAGGCAAAAAAAAACAATACATACAAAGGAAAACAGTTGCAATGGATGTAATAAACAAATTCTACTCCACGGTACACACAACCGTTTCACAACTATCTGGTGTGTTGCCAGGAAACAACGTGACGCGCGAGTATGAGGTTTTGGAACAGGTGTGCACAGCGGGTGTGGGTAGGTGTCATGGGGCGGTAGCAACAGCTTTCATTTAAGCCGTGACTAAATTTGCTGGTTTGCAGGTCTGCTGTGGAAAGTGTACAATGGCTTCAAGAAGAGCACCAAGCAGGAAGTCTCAGTGTTCGTGTTCGAGAAGAAAATGCTGGATCGCTGGTCGAAGGATGATCGCGAAGCAATACTGGAGACGTTGCGTCGCGGCGTGCAGCAGCTAACAAAGATACGACATCCACATGTGCTGACCGTACAGCATCCGCTGGAGGAGAGTCGAGACAGCTTGGCATTTGCCACCGAGCCAGTATTTGCTTCACTGGCGAATGTTGTGGGCGAGTCGGTGCGTGCCGAAAAGAAGCTGTACGATGTGGAAATACGCCATGGTCTGCTGCAATTGTTCGATGGGCTCATGTTCCTGCACAATGACGCCAAAATTGTGCATCGAAATATCTGCGCTGATACGGTTGTGATTAATAAAAATCGCAGCTGGAAGCTGTTTGGGTTCGATTTTTGTGTGGCCAATCAACCGGCTCCCGATGGCAAACCCTACTGGCCCTGTCGTGAGCACTCCACTTCGATTAATGTGCTCGCGCAACCGAATTTGGAGTATTGTGCGCCCGAAATTGCGCTCAACAATATAAACTCAACCGACAGTGATCTCTTCTCGCTGGGTAAGCGTTGAACTTATGCAAGCATTTCTAAAAATTATTGCTCTTCCGCTTTCACCATTGACAGGTGTGCTCATCTTTGCTATTTATTCTGGCAAACCGTTGAAAGTGTTTGGCAATGATTATAGCGCCTACCGACGCTATGCCGCCGAACTGAACCAGCGCAAATATCCAGCCATGAATGCTGTACCAAGTGAGCTGGTGGAAAGCCTTAGGGCGCTGCTTCATCCCAGCCCCCATTTAAGGCCTAAACTACACGAACTAAAAGAAGTAATTTTAAACTGCCGCATATATAAATTGCGCTCTATACTTTTATCATCATGATCAAACTTACATTTTCAGATCGTATACTTCCAAGATGTCGGTGTTAAGACATTAAGCTATTTGGACTCCCTCTATCAGTGGGATAACTTACAAAAATCGAAGTTCTACAAAGGCCTACCACAAATCATTCCCACTCTACCGCATCGTGTTAACTTGCATTCCATACTACCCTATCTGGTCAAGGAGTTTGTCAACTCGCCAATGATACCCTTCGTTTTGCCCAATGTGCTGCTAATCGCCGAGATGAGCAGCCAAAAGGAGTACTGTGATCATATACTACTACACCTGAAGCCGATATTCAAGCTCACCGATCCCATACAAATTCTGCTTATATTTATGCAGAAAATGGATTTACTCTTGAAGTTGACGCCGGCAGAGGAGGTGAAGCTGCATGTGCTGCCACTTCTCTACCGTTCGCTGGAGTGTGACATGCCGCAGATACAAGAGCTCTGCTTGGCAGTGCTGCCAACATTCTCGAACCTGATCGACTATAATGCCATGAAAAATGCAGTAATACCACGTATCAAGAAGCTCTGCTTGAACAGCTCGAATGTATCCGTGAAGGTGAATTGCCTCATATCAATTGGAAAGCTGTTGGAGAATTTAGATAAGTGGCTGGTGTTGGATGAGATACTGCCGTTCCTGCAGCAGATACAGAGCCGCGAACCAGCTGTCGTTATGGCTATTATAGGTAGAAGATTAATGTTGCTTTTGGTCTGTTCCAATTTTCGTCATAACAGACTTTTTATTACAGGTATTTACAAGATCGCAATGACCAACACGAAACTAGGCATAACCAAGGATGTGATGGCGCACAAATGCATTCCGTTCCTTATGCCGCTCTGCGTGGAAAATGGCCTCACAATTGCGCAATTCAACACGATAGTGGCGCTCATTAAGGAAATGTTTAGTCGCGTGGAGCATGAGCAACGCGAGAAATTGGAACAGCTGTCAACGATACATCGAGAAAATAAGTGAGTGCAAGTATTTTGCGCATAAACCGTGAGAAAAGAAAATTTAAACATGGATTTTTGTAAAGTTTTAACAACGGGGTAACGGCTTTATGTTAGGAACTTTAATAATCTGAAATATGGAATTGTTTAATTTTTACAAATTGTCTTGTTTTACAGACCGAAAGATGCCTCTGAAATCTTAGCTTCCGAACTGGGGAAAAGCTCCAGGGTCAACCACAAAGATGCCGGCAATAACATGGATGATATGTTCTCCGGTTTCTCCATATCAGCGCCACCGACAGCGAAGTTGCAGCAACAGCAATCAGCAACAGGCTTCAGTCAACATTGTAAACCTAAAGAGCAGCTGAAAGTGGCAAATGACGTTTTGAAGCAAGTAAAAGATAAACCAAAACGTTGCACACTATTAATTTGTCTCCTTTTCTTATAGAATTTCGCATAATACTGCACCTAAACCGGACATACTTTCTTCCCTGATGAACTCCAATTTATCCGGTCTGGGTGCCAGCACCAATGCAATATTACCCAAACCCCCATCCAACACTTCCGCCAACAACATGTCCGCAAATGCTTCCGCGAGCAGCGACGCTTGGACCAGCAACTGGCAAAGCGCTAATCCGCTGGTTATGAACAATCAGCTGGCGCTGCCGCCGCCGAGCAGTAATAACAACTTTTCCTCTCTTAACGATTTGGACCCGTTCGGCAGCGGCAACAAGGCTAATAGTGCCAATTCTTACGGCGTGCAGAAACCCGCTGTAAATTACATTTATCCGGCTGGATACAATGCCGTTTCCACAACGAGTCCGCTCATGGGCGGCAATCAGCTCAGTGGCATGGGCCACAACAGCAAAATGACACCACTTTTGCCGCAACAGACAACGCAACAAAGTCAGGATTCTAAAAACCTGAATACACTCTCACAGCAAGAAATTTTAAATTTCTTAAATTGAAATCCAATTTGTCATTGTATGCCAAACTCGTGAATATTGTGTTTGTATCTCATTGAACGGCAACTATTATGTATTTTAATTGTAACTTAATTGTATTTTACGACTTGATTGTGCGTGTGTATGTATTTGTATCTCCTATAATAGACTTATATACTGTATGTTTACCGAATGCAAAAGGACGGACGGTATTTGCTAGAAACAAATTCTAAGAATGTGTTATCATTTTAATGTATTGTAAAATTTATGAAAATTTTAAATATGTATTGGTTACGCAAAAATATTTAAAAGAAATTAGTGTATTGAAACTATTTAAATAAAATTTAGCATAATTTTAATGTGACTAGAATGTGTTTTCGTTTATTTAAACATACACTAAATTATTCTAGCATCATTTTAAGCATTTTAGAGTATATGCTCAGAATGAATATAATGAAAGGATCCAACCCTGAAATAAGTAAATGTGATTGTGAACATTTGTAGATTGTGTGTCTTCCGTGAGTCCCATTACAGACTTAGTTTTAATTTCCATTCTAAAACGATTCTATGCGCAAAACAAAACAGACATTTTCTCAGCATAAAAGACATTTATTTATCCACTGCCAGACATTATGCATTTTAAATTTAAAACAATTCAAAATTACATACTGTTTACATGCGTAGATGTCAGTGTACAATTTGTACAGTCCTTTCTTTATTATTTACAATAAAATTGTAGTCTACCTTTGAAGCGAGATGAATATAATTTTGCTTAAAATATTCTCTCTTTTAGTATTGAGCCCACTCGTAGGTATCTGCTGAGACTCCGGGCGCTTTTGCCCTTCTATGCTAAATGTACTAAATAACAGGACAACAATTGTTGCAAGTAAAATGTACAAACTACAATACTGAGCTCAATATTGGAACGCACTTCTTTTGAGCGTAATCAATCTGGTTGTAGCAAGCTAAAGTTGCTAGAGTAGCGCCCAACTCTATATCTCTACTAGTATGTGGGTGAAAAGGCTGTGTAGACGGCGTTCCTTTTCCTTGTAGACCAAGGAGTTGAGACCATCTGTGTCTATGCGCTTCGAGGAGGCACGCAACAGCGCCAAGCGCTCAACATTCGGCTGCTCATGCTTGTGTCGCAGCATGGTGTACTCGCTAAAACTCGGCCCAAAGCGGCAAATGTTCAAATTGCGTGTCACCAGCCGCCGGTAAAAGTCGTCGTCTTCGGCGCCCCAGCCCTCGTACATGTTAGACATACCGTTGATGGTGCGAAACTGCTCGGTGCGTATCGCCACTACACCACCGAAGAGGCCCGTGTAGGGCAGATTAAAGCGAAACGAGTCCAGCGCGGAGCTCATATGTCGCGGTTGTTGAGTGCAAACGTACAATTGGCCCAGGTTCAACGGCAACAGATCGACATCGTGTAGTATGAGGCAAGGAAAGCCGTGCTGGGCCGCTATCACGGCACCAATATTAAAAAGCTTGGCGCGGTTGAAAGGCTTCTGGTCGTACTGCTCCACCAGAAAGATGCGATAGTGTATGTATTGCTGCCGCAGGAAATTGTGCATGTAGATAAGAAAGGCGTGCAGCTGCTCCTCGCGCTGCCTATATGGAACTATGATCGCTGTGCTGAAGCGTGCCCTACACTCTTCGGGGTAGTACTCGCCACCGAGTAGTATGGGCATTTCCTCGCTGGCGCGCACCTGCTCGCAGAAGTACGCACGATAGGTGAACGCATTGGTGGCTATGACTTCGCTATAGTCGCACGGTGGCAGCTGGTGTAATGAAATATTTAGCGTTACCTGGCTCACCATCGCTTCTTCCATTTCCTTCTGTCTCACGTAATCGTAATGGGAAGCAAATCTCCATGGCGCAGTACAGTAGAGGAACAGCAAAGCGAACGCCGCTCGCACAAACCAATCAAACATTTTTTGATTTACACGAATGTACATTGTAAATATTAATACCGTAAATTATAAATTATCATTTTGTTTTTGTGGCCCACAAATTGTTGGTAGTCAGAAAACAGCTGTTCCGTTTGCCGCAGTGACACAACAACAACAGAAATTTATAAAAGTGACATCTGTACCGTTGTTCGATCTTAAAGGCTCAGTTAGTTTAAACTTAACGTTTTTTCGTAATTTTACGTTAAGGTAAAAAATGGGCCGTTTACCTCAGTATGTAAAACGTATACGTATACGTAAATCCGCTTTTACCCGATGCGAGAAGTCGCAAGCTGTGGTCAAAAATGTTACGAAAAGGGGAGAAACGACAGAGGGATAGGATAAGTTGCTCGGGCAGCAATTTTGACGTTTCGCGTTGCTCGCTGTAATCTATCAGTTTAAATTTAAAAAAAGTAGAAAAATTACAAAACTTTATTATTAAAACTTTTTTGAATTAATGTAAATGAAAGGGAAAAACTAGCAGAGATTGCAATTGAGAGAAAACTATAATTGCACGTTACATGCGACGTGTCGCATCGAGTATATGTTCTGGCGACTGTAAAGCGGAATGTCGAAAAATCCCATGCGACTTTTCGCATCGTATAAAAGTGGACTAAGTGACTGATAATTTAAAATATTTTAATTTTATCGGATTTTACTAATTTTCTTTGAACAAAAATTCAGAAACTAAGCGAATCCGTATGCGGAAGAAAACTGAACGATGTATTACGGCCCGATTCTAATGGTGCGCGCGTGCGTACGATTGCGGAAGTGCGTAAACGCAAAAACTTGAAACGCACTTGAGCTGTTCCAATGCACAGAATGCGTGCGTTCGGAAAAGAGTCACCACATTTCGGTAATTTAGAGCCCGATTCCAATTGTGCGTGCGTGCGTTTCATTGCGCTGAAAATTTTTGACAGGGCTCTTACATCTTCTTTTCAGCACGCTACCAATAAGTACTTTCGAATGCAACTCTGCTGTGAAATGTCAAACGAGTTATAAATTTTGGCTTGACGCTGAGTTTTGCTTGGCGTTGAAATTACAATTTCTGGCTTAAAAACGTTTCAGGATATTGTAAAAATTCTTGAAAAGCTGTAGAAGCACTTAAACATGTCAGTTGATGTGGAGAAAATCTGCCGAACGTGTCTGGGTCTCAGCGGGCCGCTGCTCTCCATTTACGACGACTCTGGATCTAGCTCTGCTTCAGGGTGCGTTGCCAATATGCTTAGCGATTTTACAAAGTCAAAGGTAAGCAATGGATTTACCGACGAATAGACTATTTCATTTTTATAATTTCTTATAGCCGAGGCGTGCTGACAACTTACCCGAAAAGGTGTGCCTGACCTGCATCAGTGAAATCAACCGTTGCTACTCTTTTAAAATGAAATGCGACAATTCCAATCGTACACTACGCCAATTATTGCCGAATGCTGCACCTGAGGAAGTCGTCGAAACAAAGCCACTGACAAAGGTGTCACAGGCGCATAAGGATGTACAAACAGAGCCGTTCCCAAAAGATGAAAAACCTACGGTCACACACCAACTGGTGCAGACAGATGTGCAGACAAGTGAAGTGGCCACATCACCTTTCGTTCTACGCAACGCGGATAGTGCTGACAAACGAAAAAGAGCTAAGCTGGAAAATAAGAAGGCACCGGAACAGCAAGTGCTTATTAAATCAAAACAAAAGGCGCAGTTGGAAGAGGATCGAAATGAGGGAGACATTTTATTGGAACTGCTTGACGAAACCGACTGCAACACACACGACAGGGGCAGTTCAAAGCGAGAATCATTCTCACATGAGGACATCGATGAGCAAACGTCATATTACGAGCTGTCAGACTCACAACTTGCAGAAAACGAAGTTGAAGAAGCTGAATCGCCACAAGATGTAGAGGCGTTTGCATATGACGACGAACAAGAAGTTGCGGCAGTGGAGGTAGAGCAGCAAAGCAAATCCGAAAAAGAGGTCGAGGAATACGGGCAGGTGATTTATACTGCGGCAACCGATGGTGAGGACCAGGTAGTGGACTACAACTTCACCATTTACGATGTTGGCAATGGAGAAACACAAGTCTTACCAAAGTTCCACACCACGCGATCCTCGCTTGCAGAACGACCAAACTCCAGCCAATCCCACGTATCACCGATAGAAAAAAAACCTACTGTGAAATGTCCGGCCTGCGATATCACTTTTGTAAGTAGTAAAACGATGCGGCGGCATTTGATTAAAAAACATAATTGGGACTTGGAAGATATCGAGTTACTGGAGCCACAGAGCCGCTCACAACCTCGGTCGTTGCTCGCTAAAAGGCAGAAGCAGGAGGAATTTACTACTGCTGACTTGTCGATTGAAGACCAGGAGACCTTGCTGCAAGAATTGCAGGATGAAGTGGAACGCGAAAAGGTAGCAACGCGAAGAGATTAAGTAACAATGAGGAGCATTAAAATTTCTTTAAATTTTTACAGAAAGCATCTGATGGTGAGAAGGCGCCGAGTACGTCAAAGGAACAGGTATCTGCTGATGAGGAATACGAAAATATTGATTCCGACTCAGGCGCCCAGGGTGATTCTGATGTTGTAAAGTGGTCATACTTCTGTGATCGCTGCAATGCTGGCTTTGCGCGTATCAAATCGCTAAACTTCCACCAAAAGCTAAACGCCTGCACAGCGCGCACCTACAAGTGCGATGACTGTGAGCGCGTTTTTATCTCGCAGAAATTGCTGCAGGAACACAAAGAAACGCATGCGTATAGCCACGCATGCACCGACTGCAACAAAATGTATGGCAGCGCGGATGAATTGTCGAGCCATATGGTGTTGGACCACAATCGCAATTTACGCAATCAATGCAGTATCTGTAAGAAAGGTTTGTAGTCGCACAAATTGTTTTTTAAGATTCCACGTTAAATGCTGCATAATATTTTCCTAGTTTTTACTATGCTGTCCACTTTAAGAGATCATATGCGCACTCACAGTGGCGAAAAGCCGTTCGTGTGCCCACTTTGCGGCAAAGGATTTAGTCAGAATGCCAATCTGAAGCAGCACGTGATGCGTCATTCCAAGGAGAAGAGACACAAATGCGATCAGTGTGACAGCAGCTTCGTTACCAAGGCAGAGATGCGCTGCCACCAGCGCATACATACCGGGGACACGCCGTACAAGTGCGAATTCTGTGAAGCACTGTTTACTACATCAAGTTCATTGTTGAAGCACAGACGCAAGCATACGGGCGAACGGCCATACGCCTGCGACATTTGTCCTATGCGTTTTTCGTCGTTGAACGTGCTGAAAAATCATCGACGAACACACACGGGTGAGAAACCGTACAAGTGCACGCACTGCGGCAAGGCGTTTACGCAAAAGGGCGATTGTCAAATCCACCAGCGTATACACACGGGCGAGCGTCAATACAGCTGCTATTGTGGTCGGAGATTCACGCATCTGGGCACGCTGCGTACCCATATGAAAGTCCATGAGAAAGAGGACAATCCCGAGGCCAAGAAGTGTAAATTAGGCGAGAAAGAGCAGGGGGTGCACATCACCATACTCAATATGAAAGAAGGGAGTGCTGTGGATGCGGAACAACATGACCTGAACACAGCAGCGGAGCAAGATAACTCAGAAATCGCAGAAGATGAACTTATACAAATGAATATTGAAATGTGCTAAAGACATTTTTGGGGTTTTTCCTTTTAATTTGTGGTTCAGATTTTATGAACTTTGTTTCTTTTCAGTTATTTACCACTTTTAAATTATTTCTCTTTTTTATATTATTCTTACCGGCGCGAGCTTGCGGAGTTATTTTAGCTTAGAATTTAAATGTAGTTCTTTATTTAAGAAACATTTCATATTAACTTAGGATGAATCATTTCGAATTTCATTTTGTCTAGGTATAATTCTTTTCATAGGAGTGCTAAAAATACTACATATATTTCAGTCTATTTTAGGATTTACAAATGGGAAATATTTGAAATTTCTCTACTTTCTATGTTAAACCGCTCAGTTCTTGTGAAACAATAAAAATGTTTGACAAAATCACAATGTTCCCTTATTTTTATTTGCATCCAAGCTCAGAGAAATTATGAAGCCAAATAAAACTAAACAGTGCACATATTTGCAAAGAAACTTAAATAAAGAATTCAACACATTTTTCGAAAAATTGTAAAATCTTAAAATGAGTTTATTGCAATTTCAATTAAATATAAAAGCAAAGAAGTATTAATCAATTATCAATTCAATAAAATTGTCCGTATTGATGTGGTTGCAGCTGTTGTTGTTGCTGCTGCTGCGAAAATTGCGGTTGCTGTAATTGCAGTTGCTGTAGCTGCAGCGGCGCCTGCTGTAAATGTATTTGTTGCACTTGTTGTGTTAGCTGCACTTGCTGCTGTTGTACTTGCTGCCGTTGTTGTTGTGCTTGTTGCTGTTGTGCTTGTTGCTGTTGTTGTACTTGCTGCTGTTGTTGTTTTTGTACTTGCTGCACTTGTTGTGCTAGTTGTGTAGCAATGGCATTAACTGAGGTAGACGCTATAACCGAAAGTGCTGAATTATCAACAACTCCACTGCAACTACTGCTGCTGGTAGGGATGCCATCGCTCATTGGTGGTTCACCGCTGTACCAATTGATCAGCGTGTGGTGTGCACTCTGTACGCATTTACGCTGATCCGCAATCAGATTCTCTGAATACTTCACATGATTTGTGTAGGCTTCCTTTTCGTGCGGTACATCCTTGGACATGCGATGCAAGTCCTTGAGTATGGCCGAGCCCCACAATTGCACATGGATGTCAGGTATTTTCGAGGCGAGTTGCATGGCGGGCGTGACCATGTTCATACTTTCCTTGGAGTTGCCAATACTGAGGAAGACGTGCGAAAGTAGTACTAAGGAACACGAAGTCAGGCGGTTGAGATCCTCAGCGTTTGCCATTTTAAGCGTTTCGCGCAGAAAACGTCTGCAAAACGACAGAGTTGTACTTTTAATAAAAAATCGTATTAGTTACATACTCCAAAGACTTACTTGGCCTCGTGGAAGCTACTCTTATGGAAGGCGTGCAGACCTTGCACGTAGTAGAATCCGCCCATCAGCGCTTGACTGCTGTACGTGTGCGTATTTTCTGTGGACACTGTATCCAGTATCTGCTTTAAATCCTGGTCACGTTTGGTGCGTAAATATATAATGGCCAGATTTAGGTTCGCAAATAGCTTCAAGTCGCGCTCCGAAGTGTCCGCCACGCACGCAACAAACTGCCGTTCTGCGTGGTCAAAGAAACTTGTGGACATGGCATACAGGCCGAGCAGGCAGTGCAGCTGAGCGGAATGTCGTCGCATTAGGCTACGGTTTGGCGCTAACAGGCAGACGTCGCGTGCAGCCGCTATTTCACGTATGGCCAGGTCTCGGTTGCCCATCACCATGCGACACATAACGATGTGCTCTAGCAGTATGACCTTGAAGACGGCCAGTATGGGTTTGTCGTCCAGCGACTTGAGCTTCTCGATCTGCGTCAGCGCTTTCTCGGTATACTTTTGCGCCTTATCCATGTAACCGGCCATCATGGAGTGCGAAACGGTGACCAGATAGACCAGCACATATAATTGCTCTTTGGGAAGCCAGACGAACATATCGAGCGGATTCTGTCCAAAGATTACTGTAAATAAAAAAGAAAAACGATACAGACCGTGTAACGCTACATTTAAAACCATTTGCGTACCTTCGTCCGCGGGCCAGTTCGGTGCCATTATGGTCTGTATGGACATCTGCAGCTGTTTCAGACTGGGCTTAACGGTCTTCACCTGACCTAACGCCAAGTAGTAGCACACCTGCAGCACTAGAAAGAATACCTTGAGATACTCCTTCTGATGCGCATTGGTGATGTGATTGTCAATAATGGCACCGGCTGAATTCAGTAGCGCCAGCACATCGTTTGTCTTGCGTTCGATCATGAGTATCATTGCGCGAGATAGCAGGAACAAAACTTTCAGGTACGTGGCGCCGGCCTCCTCCGCTGACTCGGCGCCGACAGCCAGCAAGTCGGAGGCAAGCGAATACTCCCGATCAGAGGCATGAATTTGCGCCAGCTGCAGCAGTAACTTGCAATGCCAGTAGACATTGTTCTGCGATAGTTCTACGGCACGGCGCAACATCGCTTTCGCCAAGGAGCTCTGTTCGGTCTGCAGGTGCAGTTGCGCCAACAGCGACGCCGTATCGAATTTGACATCGTCGAAGTTCAGCAGTGGCTCCGACAGCTTCCAGGCCTTCTCCAGGTGACTGCGCGCCAAATCTATGTTGTGTGTGTAGCCCATTAGAATTTGACCCATTTGCAGATGCGTGCGCGCCTCAACTTTCGACGGTGGCTGGAAGGTGAACAACGCCTGGAGGCACTGTATGCATTTTTTCACGTTCGGCGGTTGTGCAGTGCGAAAGTACTCCGCCAGACCGAGCAGGGAGATGTAGCAGGCGTCTTGTGAGGCTGTGGTGCTCATTTTGGGTATTCGAATGTGATGTTAGCTATTTCGCGCGAGTTTTATCTAATTTGTTGTATTTTATGTGCCACTGCCACTGCCAGCGGCTGCTGTCATTACCTGTTTATTTTGCAAAAAATGCATTGCGCGTCGTCCTGCAGGGTTGCATTTATAAGGTCTAGAATATTTATGGAAAAGTGACAGCCGTGAACAGCGTTACCAACTCAGCGCTAAATTTAGCATAAAAAATAATAATAAGCACGACAGCCCAAGTTGGCTTAGCTATCTCGCATCAGCTTGTGTGCGCTTGTTTTATTGCGCTCAAATTAACGACCTACAAAATATCGTGTCCGAACGGATTGTAAAGCTTTTCATGGAAAAGTAACAGGCGTGAAAGTTAGCGAAGGAGCAGTTCTGATATCGGAGTGCGGCAACGCGGGGAGATTGTGTACTATTTGCGCTACCTCAAAGCACAGAAGAGATGGCATTCTAGTCTAGAGCCAGATTTATAATTGATCAAAAGGAGTTGCATTTTGAAAATATCCAATCTACACTCTGAAAGCAACATCGTAATCCAATATCTAAAAAAACAGTCTACTTACACAAATGATGAAAGAAATTTTTGGTTTCAATATATGTAGTTTCAAATTCTGAATATTTTTATTAATACTTCTTAGCATTTCTCTTATTACGTATTAAAGTTTTAATATATATCATATATTTATGCGTAACATGTGGTTCTTTTCATTTTAAGTATATTAATTTTTATTTTGAATTGCAAAAACAAAATAAGTTACATGTAAAAACATTAATTTCATTGGTTCAAAATTGCATTTGTATTGAGAAATTATCTCTGCAAGGGCCATAAAGATTCAGCATAGTGATGTACGGTACTTATGTATATAGTTATAGTGTATGTGTGTAATACCAGATATCCGTGAACATGTACGAGTATTTATATTTAAGTATTTTATTTATACGCCATTCTATTTTGATATTCATGTTTGCTATAATGTAAATGACAGCTTAACAAATTCTATACATTTTTATTAGTATGTACCTAAGTCTGTGACAACTTCGGATATTCTAATATTTGACTATCTAAAACGCATTCACAGTCGCAATCCTTAAAATGCTTAAATAAATTGAAAAAAACGAAAGTAAGGTGTTTTGTTTTAACTGATAAATATTTTTGAATATATATAAGTGTTTATGTTAGTTATTTTCTTTTTTATATATATGTATTCGTTAGTACATATTATCTTTAATATTTAGTAACTGGATATTCTGAGAACTGAACAGAAATCGAAGCTGTTATATGTTGGACCCCTGTAGTTGTAGAATAAAATAGCACTGATTAATAAAAGAGAAGAACGTTTGGGAGTTGGAATATTCTGCAATTTGCAACTTTTTTATAGTCCTTCACTTGCACATCGATATCTCTTATATTAGGCCGGCCCTTTGAATTCAAAGTTATCCAGTTTGATTGATTGACTCTAAGTTTTTTTGCCTTTATATACTATCCATGCGTTTAATTCATAAAAAATAAAATTGTTTACTATTGCATATCTATGCTATGAATATTGGTATATACGTATAAGTTCATTTAATAATGCTATTTAATAAAAAACTAAACTAACGCATATCTAAACAAAAAATACCAGAAAAATAGCGTCTATTATTTTATGCTCAAACCGTTGTATTACGCAAAAAAAATTTAGAGCACCTACATATACATATAATATTACGTAAGCAAGGGGCCATGTTGAAAATGAGGAATATTACCTGCTCATCATTTTGTTGCGATAGAAATCTGTTATTAATTCGGATAATTTTAAAACGATTGTAATTCTTTGTAAATCGATTTAATTACTATAGAATTTTTTAAATATATATTTGCAAAATCTATTAAAAAAGTTCTATATTTATAAAGCACGAAAATGTATAATACATACATGAGAATTGAAATGAGTGTGATTTGTACGATGAAGTTACTTGAGAGATGTGCTGTGATGGACGTATGTATGTATGTATGTATATAGGCATGTATGTATGTATGTTCATAATATGTATTCTCTTTATAGGGTTGGTATATATTTCAGTTATTTTATTGCAAGCATTTTACTTATATCAATGTGAACATATAACAATGTTGACTTATTTTGAGTACATTTTGCATAGTAAAATTCTACGTTTACATATATTTTCGTACATGTAAATGTCAATATATTAGCCCAATTCACAATCTTATGAAAATGCTGTCAAAACTACTGTAGTTTTGCTACAAAACTGTCAATTGCAAAAATCCCAGACCATTTGCATAAGATTTTGAATTGGGCTATTATGTTATGTTATTATTTCTCCATTTTTTTTGGCTGGGGCCGGGAAGGGGGGGGGGGGGGGGGATTTGGAATTGGTTTTTGAATTTGAAATGCCTATGTTTGGTAGAAAAACAGTCGTTGTGTACAAGAAAAATCGGTAACTATTCATGTATGCAAGTATAGTTGAATATGCGTTGTTCTTTTAAATTGATTATGCATACTCATAAAAAATGCATGAGATACATATACATATGTAAATACATATCAGTGGACTATATTTGAGTATGTATTTGTTATTAGAGCTGACTACGTAAAGAATTGACCATCCACTTTTAAATTTCACATAAGACTGAGAAAATAATTATAAACAAAATAAGAAGCAATTCTAAATTTTTTACCGAAGCTGCTTAAGTCCATAAACATTTTTTATTGTTATATTTGTATGCACAAATTTGTCTAACTTAATCATAAGGAATTATGCATCATTTCAGATTTTATGAACTTTTGCTTATAGCCGTGCGTCTCAAACTACAAGAAATCGTTTTACGGAAGTAGTAGTTTCTTTATTGCTCGAGGAACTGAACCCAGAACAGCAAAGGAACGTCAAACTTTTCATGTGGAGTGGCAATTCTTTACTTGATACGCTACTTTTACAAATGGTGGCCGCATTCAGGTTGAGGTCGTAGAGTAAGAGAGACGCACTGTCTAAAGCCTCGTTCACATTCGACTTACCTCGCCTTGCTTGACAGTTCGAGATTCAACAACAAAGCATGAAAAGTAGAAGGTTTGCTACAATGAACGCTTTAACTTTGGATTTTACTGATATAATTGCAGTAGTAGTAGTTATGCTACTAATGTTTGAATTTCGCGAGTGTCTTAATTGAAAACGCAAACGCACGAGAAAATGAAATCAACTGCAAGCACACGAGAAAATGAAAAATATCACACAAAATTTCAACAACTGATTGTCAAAGCGCAAAAAAGTTGAGAGTTGCCCAACATTTTGCTTCGCATTGCTTCGCTTCGCTTTCCTCGCGTTCTATTTAGCAAGCCTCATATAAAAGCATGTATTGAACTTATCTGTCAAAGCGAAATTCTGACGCAAAGCGAAGCAAAAGTCGAATGTGAACGAACCTTAACTGTCTCTCCGGCTTCGCTATACATATACGTTTTTATACTAACACACTCACACTAGGCCGAGTTTACACTTGGAAACAAAAAAAGAACAGTAATAATTTCAGAAGCTTTACTAAAATCAACTCTGCCGACTGCCAAGTGTAATCCATCAACTGTGAATGCCTGCCACTTCGAGAACTTAATACTAAATCCTTAGACAATGGCTTCTGCCTTTTAATTAAGTTTAACAATTCCTTTGATTTTATTCTTCGTTATTTGGCTAAGAACCTACATAAGAATATTTTGAGTTATATTAGAGAACAGGGCATTTTCATAAATGAAGCCGGCGAAAATGTCGAGAAGGCTTTTGGGAATTTTCATTGTTTTTGTTTTGTTTTGGTAAAAATATCGTTGAAAAATCGTGGTTAGCATTTAAATTCTTGATTGTTGTCAGTTCGCGAAGTTGGCGAAGAGACGTTATTAGTATTGTTGTTGTTGTTGAGCTGGTTACACCTTGCGTTGACGACGTTGGCCACTTAGATTGTCCAGACTTGCACCTTCTCGGCGACCACACACCAACTGGCGCGCTCGTAGTACGAGGACACGATGTGCAGGCTGGCCACATGATGGTTGATCAGCGCATCCAGCTCGCCTTCGCGGAATACGTGGTAGTAGCGATGATGCGTGGTGGCGCCACCGCCCTGCGACGGACTGTCCAGCGAAGTGGTGGAGCTATTGGAGTGCTCCCACGACTCTGTGGAGTGGCGATTTTGCAGCGCGGTCTGCTGTTTGTGCTCCTGGCTGGTCGTTGTTGTCGCAGCGCTCGTGCCGGACTTCCGCTGAGGAGCCTCATGCATTGACAGTGTGATTTTACGTGCGTTCTCCCTTCTGTCCAACTCCGTTGCCTGCGCTTCGCCACTCTCCTCCACGTCGCGCTCCGCCGCTGCCACTGCCTCTTCATCTTCCTCGAGTATGACGTCGTGCTCAATGTCCTCGAGCTCATCCTCGTCGCGTATAGACGAGTCGCCGTCGTCCTGCAGCAGATATGCCGTCTCCGGATTAAGATTGTAGTGGCGGTTGCGTTTGTAGTTGAACTTGGAGATCTTACAGTTCTCGTAGAGCTGCAGCGTGTAGCTGCGTTCGTTCTCCTCCTCGTCCTCGTCTTCGTCCTCCTCGTGTATGGTGAAGCTGCGCGTCTGCGACGACAGCGAGGAGGTGGACGACGACGTGGGCGACTGCTGCAGACTGGGCTGCGTCGAAAGGTTGGCTAGCATAAGGCGGCGTTCACGCAGCTCCTCGCGCAGCGTGGCCAAGTCGCGCAGCTCGCCGTTGCGCTTCTTGTGTCCGCCCAGCGGGTCGTCCAGATACTCGCCGATATCGCCGATGCCATCCAAGCTGCGGCAGTCCGCGCGGTTGTGCTTGTCCTCGATTTCGCGCAGCAGTTGCTCGCTCAGCTGTTCGGCGAACTCGCTGCATTCCTGCGGCTGCTTGGAGACGCCGCCGTTCGGCTGCGCCGGCAGGAAGTTGCTGCTGTCGTCATTGAGTATGATGTCGTTGGGCGCGGCGGCATTGATGCTGATCTCGCCGTTGTGGTACTGCTGCTGCTTCACCTTGATCAGCTGTTCGAAGTCCTGCTGGTTGGCCACGTCGCTAGACTCCTTCGGCTGTTGCTCGTCCACGGCGCCGCCGGCAGCGGCAATGCTGGCCGATTTGGGCGCGCTGATTACGCTGTCAATGGAGTCCGGCGAGGAGGGCTCACTGGAGTCGCTGTCCAAGTCGTCGGTCGCCGGATTGAAGAGCTCCAGCGACAGCAACTTCGGCATGCTGGGCGCGGCACCTGCCGCTGCTGACGAGCGACGCACAATGGGGAAGCTTTGGCGCTGCAGCTGCAGGGATTGTTGCTTGCGGAATTTCGGTATGGGCGGCAGCTCGTTCACGGTCTGACGTGTGATTTTGCTGGCAACCGCTGGCGGCTTGCTGCTGCCATTGATGAGCGTAGCTGCTTTTGGCTCATTGGGCTTTACCAGCGGCTGCGGTTGTGGCTTCACATGCTGCTGTTTGCCATCCTCGTGTTGCTTAATGTGCGCCTCATCGAAGGTGAAGCGGTTCTTGCTGCCGGCATTTGGCTCAGGCCGCTCTTCAAACGCCGTCACGGCGGATGGCGTGAGTATGGCCATGGCGGCGGTTACGGCAGCTACTGTCTGCGGCGGTGAGGTGACGGCAGCCTGCGCCGCTGCGGGCGAGTGCGCTGGCGTGGGTGGGCACGGCATGATCAGCGGCGACGTTGGCACTGACGGTGCGCGCTGATGCGGGCTGTGGTGATGCTGCTGGCCGCCGCCGTTTATGTGCGCGCAGTTTGCCTTGCCGTGCTGCTGATGTGGCTGCTGCTGACTGCAGCCCTTGGGATGGCAACAGCCGCTGTAAACCTGACAGCCGCCGCTGTTGCTGGAGGACGAGTTGCTCGAGCTGGAGTTGGAGTTCTGGTGCTGCTGCTGGTAGTTGAGCTGCTGCTGGTGCTGCTCCGGCTTGGGAATGAATATAACCGACGCGAAGCTGTCCTCGGACTCGATGCTCGTGTCCGACTGCAGGCTGCTGTCCTTTGAAGAGTCCGAGCCGGACTCGCGCGAGTGTCGCCGCGCCTTAGTTTCCGCGTTCTCACTGGCATCGGCGTTGCTGCCGCCAGTGCCACTGCAGCTATTGCAGCCGTGATGATATGTGCTACAGTAGCAGGCGGAGTTGCCGCTCGCGCACTCGGCGCTGTTGCAGTAGACGACGGGGCCGGCGAATTTGTTGATGGCGCCAGAAGCCGCCGCCACCGCCACTGCCGCTAGCGTGGAGTTCTGCTTGTGGAGCATGTGCGGGAAGTGACTGCGGTAGCTGCCATTGTGGCTGTGCTGCTGCGGCTGTGGCTGTTGCTGCTGCTGCTGCTGCTGGTGACTGTGGTGATGGTGATGATGATGGTGCTGCTGATGGTGGCAGTTTTGCTGCTGTTGCTGCTGTTGTGCTTGTGTGACAGTTGCTGCAGCGGCCGCGGCGCCTGCATGCTTCGCCTCCGGCGACGTTTTGAAATTCTGTATTATTTTGGTGAAGCCGTTCTTGGTGACGCGCTCCAGGCTGCCCGTGGAGCTCTTGATTTTGCTGGTGAAGCCCTCGCGTATCACCTGCAAACGCTTCGAGAACAGCGCCGAGCGGCAGAGGAAGGCCTCGTTCAGCGACATCTGCTTCTGTATGCGCTTGCGTACGCGATCCTTCTCGCGTATGCGATTGCCCGTCATCAGCTCTTCGTTGAGAGAGCTCTGCTTGCGCAGAAAGACGCTCGCCTGGGAAAGCTGGCGCGTCGTCACTGCCGACGGCTGCTGGTGGTGCGGCGTGCCGACGTGATTGGATGCACCGCCGCCAGCTGCAGCGCTGCTGGCGTGATAGCAGCCGCTCTTCATGTAGAGCAGGCTGCTGTTAAAACTATTGCTACTACTATTATAGCTACTTATCATATGAAATGGATTTTCTGGCAGTTGATAGTCTTCATCACATAGCGATTGTTTTTGCTTGATCAGTTTGGGACGACGGCCCAGCGACGAAGTGGCGCTCGCGTTGGCGGCACCACTCAGGTTAGTGGGCGAGTGGCCGTTGGTCGCCGGGACGCCGGCCCCAGGAGCGCCGTCGAATGCGGACAGGAATTGAGCATTCTGTGCGGCCTTGTAGCCGACCTCCGCATGCAACAGTGGGCCGCCGAGGCTGGGCACGCTGGAGCGCGAACGCACTATTTGCCGTGGCGGCGGATTGAGTATGCTGCCCAGGCTGCGCGACTTCAGGCCTGCCGACAGTGGCGGGTCGGGAAAATCCTCAAAGTCTTCGAGGCGGCGCAGTTCGATGGGCAAGTCTTTGGCATCTTCGTAGTCGAGGCTGCTGTCGTTTTTTGTCTCCTTGGAGGTCCAAGAGTCCAGGAACCAGGGGTGCTTGCGGCCACCGGCAAGTTTCTGTAGGAAATAAAAGGTTAGTAAATGCCGGAAATTAGAGAACTGAAAAAGAGCATAGGAATGGGTAGCACGAAATCACGGACTATATCAGTTATCAAAAAAAATTTCTTTTTTAGAGTCTTGGTAAAGATGCCTTAAGACATTTAACACTCAATGGATTCCGTCTTTCTATGGAAAGAAACTATTCATAAGTATTGAATGTGCGCAGAACGGCTAGACGCCGGGCCCGGCTTAGGCGTTCTATAGATTTCGAGGTACGGGTAAATCTATTCTCACGAATTAGCTGAAGAGAGCAGTCCAAGCTGTTAAAGGTCTGTCGCTTTAAAAAGATCATTGCTCGATCGATCGTATCGACAGCCCTAGGCTTATTTGCTGCTATTTTTGCTTATTTTTGTGTAATGAGCCGAAAGTAAAGAGGGTGAAAGTAGGAGGCCCAACTTCAGTATTATAGTTCTTGAAATGCGTGGTGATTTCGAAGCTAAAATTTTTCAGTGCCGATATTCCCATATTCCTAGTAGAGACTCACTTGTATGGCGCGCCGCACGAAGCTGTAGCAGGACTCCCCCGGCGACGACGAAGATAGGCTTGAGCTGTCGCCATCGCCCGCCGAACGACTGGAATTGGTCGAGTCCTCCGTGTAGGCGTGATAGGGCGGCAAGAAATCATCCTCGTCCTCCTCGTCCGAGTAGTTGAAGTTGCGATTCTTTGGCGGCTGCCAAGGTATGAGCACGTCCTGCGATTCGAAGCGTCTGTGCCGCTGCTCCAGCGCCCACACTGTTATTATGACACGCCCACCGATGCGCAGTATGCGTGCCAGCTCACGCAGTGCGCTCACGCGGCGCTCCGTCGTGGCGAAATGATGCACTACGGCCAGCGAGAGTACGGCATCGAAGGATTCGTCGCGAAAGGGCAGTTCCAAGTTGTCGCACAGCGCCACCTACGGAAAGAGAAAGAGAGAGAGAGAGAGAGTGTGAGTGTGAGAGGGCAACATATTATTCGCACAAATGCCAGAAACTTTGCGGGGCTTGCTGTTGACAATTCCAAAACGAATTTCAATTTCAACTTGAGAAGGCAAAAGTCCCATTGGCCTAGTCATGCGCTAAGACCACACGCCCACGCCCACTCCCATGGCCATGCCACAGCAGGCAACAGTGGTGAACTGCTGCCGTATTTATAATCGAATTGCACTGACGCTGCCGCCCACACGCGAATGCGCGCCTCTGCATTCGAATTGCATTCAGCGTTGGTGGCGGCAGCTCCAAAGCGAGCGCATTTTCCTGCTGTCGCTGTCGCTGCTGCTAGCGTAGGCTGCGCAACAGTGATAGCCACATCAAAGGATTGCAATTTAAATATTTGCGCCTCAATCTGCCACATGCGGTTCCGCCTCCGCACTTCAGGCTCCGTGCTTCGTGGTCATGCGTACCACATTTGCTCCTAGTATTTCAATTTTAGTGCATTTTCTTTCGGTTCGTTCGCTTTCGATAGTATCGTAAGAGTCTAAAGTTTCGCAGCGCAATTTAATTTCCTGCGGACGTGATATATTTGCAGCTAAGAGTTTGACAACTATATCAGATTCTGCTTCCGCATGAAATTTAAAAGACTTTGCGCTTTTGTCAGAACTTGAAAGCATTCTTTGAAATTTCCGCCCGTTGAGAATTGCGTAATTCTAGAATCAAGAAGCAGTTGGGTCATTGTGTGGGCGTGACTGTGATAGCTACAATAAATTCCTAACTTACTTTACTCCGAGGAATTCTGGTAATTCTATTATTATTATAAAAACTTTTACTAAAAATGTGCATTCAAATTTTTAAACTATTTCAACTTTTGCGCAAAAATCTTTACTTAAAGTATTACGATTATATCGACATATTCAATCAAGAATAGAATACCAGCGCTATTCTGGCGAGAGTCACAAAGGACATAACTTATTGTGGCTGTTATTATTTTTTTTTCTTAGTGGAGAATATAAGTTTATATAAAATATTGAATTGTGGCTTTTGTTACCCACATTGTTCCAATTCTTCCCTTTTATTCTTCGCGTACGTCTTAACACACAGAAAAAAAATGTTCTTCAATAGTTTCTGACTCTTTATCATTGATATTGTTGTTGCAAATGTCAATAAATTATGAGAGTGAAAAGTACAAAATAAAACTTTTCAGTATAAGAAATTCTGCACTCGCCGCTTTTGTTTTGCCTCTCTTGCCTACGAACTACACTTTAAAAAAAGAAAAGTAGCCACGTTCAAGTTGCGACTAAGTCCAAAAGTTTTGGTTTTTAAAAGAAAATTTTATAATATGAAAAGGAATACAATATTGCTTATTTAGCTACAACAGAATTTATTGCTGGATAGAATATGGGAAAATATCTGAAAATTTGTCTGACTGTTGAAAAATCCAACCTAACTTAAATCAAATTTATCCATCTGTATAAAAAGTATAAAATATAATACGAGTAAATATTATAGAATTCTTTGTTCATATTGTAAGGTGTTTTTTTACAGATCCTAACAAAAACTAACTTTTGCTTCTTTTTATGTCTATCTATGTCTATCTATCTATCCATATCTATCTATAAAGTTTGATTTCTTTGTTTCCAACTCTTTGCTTCCGCATTCAGCGCACATTACTCCAACATCCTCTCCCAACGTCCCATGTATATATTGTGGCAACTCTTTCCCAATTCCATTACAACTTTTCTTTGTGCCAATTTGCTGAGATTCTTTAGAATTCGTATAACTACAAATCTAGAAGAGATCTCCTTCGGCACTGAATGAAGTAACACACAAAGCACAACAGCAACAACAAATATACAGTACAACAACACATGCAATGCGGAAAACAACACATTGGTAACCTATATACAATTTAGCTGCTGCTCTTGTGCGCTTGCAGGCATTCATGGCATGTAATTCTGCAGAAACTGCTGCAAGGATTCAACTAGCTTGCACACACATGGCATGTCAATGAGCGAGGCAAGCAGACAAAGGAGCCTTCATGCATGTAAGTGTCTGTGTGACTCTGCTTGAGCTGCACAATTCATTCCGTTCAATTAGCGCAGTCAAATATGTGTCATACAATTGAGACGCCTTCTGAATGCGCTTGAGAACAGTTGAAGAGGAACAGACGGACAGATGACTGCACGGAGGAGCAGGCATATGCGCTGCTGCCGCGTTTGTTGAACCAGCTTTGAAGTTGTTATATGCCTCTTGTCACTGACGTTTTGCGCACACTCTGCATGGTGTCATTGACGTTGCTGTCAACTGGCCAACTGGTCAACTGGCTGTATGCAGCTTGCCTGCTGGCCAACTCGCCGAGATACTGTCAATTAAATGCTGAACTGCAGCGTTGGCTGAACAGAGAAAAATGACACCTCCATGGGGCTTCCTCGAAATGCTCGCGGCACAAGTGCTATCTGCGCCTGCAGCTCACTGTTAACGGAAGCGGGCAGCTGTTGAAATGCAGCGGAATTGTTTAAAAAAGCCTTGACCTGATTGTCAAGTTTCCGTTGAATTGCAAGCGAAAGTAAGCAGGTAATACATAGTAAACAAAGACTAGTTAAATTGCAATTGTGCACACGTGTGCGTGTGTGTGTGTGTGTGCATGAAAAGGGCGCAGATATGTGCCACTGATTGCGCCATTTCGCACACAGAATGGCAGCTTGACAGTGGCGCTTTTTGTAGAAATTTGAAAAATCCCAGATATCGCGCAGCAACTTGTAAGTCAAATTATCAGCAATATTTTCAAATAAAATATATTGATATACATATACACACAATTCTGTTTTTACATGGTCTTTTTTTATATGGTTTTGATTTAACATGGTCGAAGAAAAAAATTTATTCCGTTTTTATACGATTTCATTCGATTTAGCATGATTAGAAAAAGATATTTTATTGAAATTTTAAAGAAAAATATTTTTATTAATCGTTATCTTTTAGAAATTTTTACAGGATTGAAGGTTATGGAACTAAACCCCCGTTTTTTCTATGACTGCACTTCATGTCTTTTTTGCACGGTTTTTTCTGGAACCTATCTACCGAGTGAAAACAGAATTGGGTATATATGCATAAATCTTCGAGCCGCACCTGCACTACCGTTTAATATCAAAGAAAATTTAAAAGAGCAGTTGGCATACTTTTTAAATGCTTTGTGGCCAGAATGCGTCACGCCTGCCTTTTTCTTGCACGTAATAATAAAAATTGCTTATAGAGCAAGAAAATATGCGCATATTTCGATAATTTGCAGAAATTTTCTTGTCAAAGGCAGCTGCCTGCAATGGAGTCTGCTATTAGGCCAAGAATGCGGCAGCTTACAGCCAGGCTATTTTTGTTGGCATTGCATGCGGCAGCAGGCAATTACGGATAATGCATTAAATGCGCAAAGTCATAAAAGAAAGCCGCGATATCAAAAAGACATGCATAAATAAAGAAAACGAGTTAAGTGGGTCAGCAGAGATAAGCCGGAGTGAAGTTGTGCATGGCGAAGCAGCCATAAATTCAGCCGAAATTGCGCAGAAGCCATTCGAATTATTAAATGCAGCTTGGAATTATGGCCAGCAGCGGTTAGTGCATCAAAATGGAAGCATGCTTTTGGGGCAGATTTTAAGCCAGTTGCCTGTAGCGCACACTACTAAAGGCATGCTTCTCGACCATAACAGGTTAAAACTATTATAATAAATGCATATTTATGAAAATTTGGAAATCGCAAATACTCGTGTTATTGCCAATTTTCAAGGCACACATAAAAAGGGTTAGGGGAAGGGTGCTGAAATTAGGGCAAACTATTTGCATAGCAGCGAAGTTACAGCACGGAATGCATTCAAGGCACGAACGCCGAATTTACAGCAACTGCAGCCAGCAACGAACTTTTTAATTGTAATGAAAGAGAGCAGAAGGCGGCTGATGAAGTTGCTGCCACGGCAAAAGGTGCCCAATTGACTTGGGCCACTTGCCCGCTTGTTAATGGCTGGCATTTCCAGCGCTGCTGATTAAGCAGCACAAAAGGGAGAGGGGAGTGAGGAATGCTGGATTTGAGCACGTGCCACTGTGCTTTAGTAAGTGGGCTGTGTAAGTGGGCCGATAGTTGCATGAAAGTTTTAATTGAAAATGAGCCAATACCAAAACCATTTTGGAGACATGGCAGCATACAGAAATTTATTTAAGGGAATTCCAAAATTTATGGCATTGGAATGTGATTTGTAATTTTATGAACCTCAAAAGAGAAAGTAGTACCGAAGCCGGTTTATTAGAAAATCATGAACAAAGCAGCTAAACACTTTTAAATTTTCGAAAATTTTAGTTGGAAGACAGCATTTCTTTTTCGAAACAACTTTTATAAATAATATGCGGATTTAATATTTTTATAACATTCTGCAGAAAATATATTCATTATGTCTATGTAATTCAAATACATTTTCAAAAGAGGAGAATGACAGAATCTTTGCCAACATAGTGTAAAAGCAAGTAGTTCAGTTGCTTGCTTTAAATTCTAAAATTGTTCAAGTTTCCTTTAAAAATCAATTTTCGAAAAAATTTAATGCAAAAATAGAATTGGCGTAAAGCTTTGCCTGCTCGGAAGAAGTTTTTAATTAAGCTCACGAAGAGACAGCAAACAGACTCGCAATTTTCTACGCTTAAAAATCGTTTTAATAATCCTTTCAGCAACTTTTTTGCTGTTGGTATTTACTTGCTGCGCTGCTCTTGATGCCTTTTATATATTTTGCTGCAACATTAAGCTGCCACTCTTCATAAGTCGCTCGCTTCCTTTGCAGCCCTTGCTCTTATAGCGCGCAAAGGACTCTCTTTACTCGCTTTTACTTTTATTATATTTTGTAGCGGCTTTTTTTTGATTTTCGCTTTTCTGCGCTTGCATTTTTGCCATTCGTACGCCTTTTGCCTTTTTACGAAAGGCTATAAAAATTATATTTTTACGTGCTTCCGCTGCAAAGTGGCCACAGTCAAGCAGGCGAAACGAAGTATCTGCTTTGATGCACAGCTCAAGATATATAGTATATATGTAAGTGTCGTGATCTAAGCATGAAGAAGCACACACACTCATGCACTTACACACAAAAGAGCCATGATCCACTTCTGTCATATCTGTGTGTGTGTGTGTGTGTTTTTATGTTCGCATGTGTGTGCTGCAGAAACAAAGTGTACTTTATGCATAAAACAAAAAAAACAACAACAAAAAGACGGCGAAAAAACAGTAAAAGAGGTTTGTAAGCCACAAAAAGGAGATTTAATGTTTCACTTTGACAGCCGCAACATAAAGGGTTACATGCCACACGAACATGCAGAAAGCATATGTGGCATTATCGGCAGCTGTCATTTGAATTCAAGCTCATTTATAAACTGCCTGCTCCATTTCCGTCTTCAGTGGCTGCAATTAAGCGTGCAGCACGGCGTATGCGTAACATTTAATTGCGTATGCGCTTCTCGTTGCCTTTCCTTTGCCACGCCCTGCATTTGAGCAGCAGCTTAAGCTGCTAGTGGCAGTTGCCCAGCAACAGCTGTTGCCACACTCTCATCTGCCGTCTTAAACCTGCCCGCTGCTCGCTTCTGTTCAGTGCAGTTGTTAGCCGGGCGCATCTAAACTAAAACGGATTTTATATTGCTTTACATTTTGCAAGCGTGCTTCGGGGCAAGAGCGCGCGGAGGGAGGGCACTTGTGTGCAGAGCTGCCGCTGTTGCTGCTGCACCAAGAGAATTTGCCAGCCGAGGTACGCACTTAAAATGAATTTATGGCATTGCTGATATTTGCTTTTGTAATTTATGTGTCATGCATGTGTTTGTAAATACACTTGCATGCATGCATGCGCATACATATATAAGCAAATGCGAATTATGCTTGTGTATTGGTGCAAATAATTGGTATTTGCAGTGCTTTGGAGTACTACTGAAATATAAGTATATTGCATACAATTTGCGCAGCTGCCAAAAGGAGCTGAGATTTGTAATGATATCCTTTTGAAATTGACAACATATTGACTCGCATTTAAAAAAAACTATTCTGTGTTCTTTTTAAAGTAAAATATTCTATGCCCTCAGTTTTGCAATGTCAACACATAGAACAGAAAATTGCTGCCCCATAAAAAGTGTAGACAATGCGCCAATGTGTTTGCTGTATATACAATGTACATATTAGAAGTGTTCAATGTATTAATTGCCACTATAATAATTTATGTGAAAGCTTCAATATACTTAATAGATAAATTATGACTTGCCAACAACGTGGCATGTGCCATATTTTGCGCTTTTATGACTCCCCAATGGCGTTCTGGCTATAATTCGCAGCATCAAAATTTATTTCAATATTATGCCTGGTTCATCATAATATGCACAAGTCCTTTTGAAAGATGACTAAGTCGACTTAGACCAATTTGAATTTTTGCACAGTTTTAATATAGGAAACTCTATTTATTCCCAATATTATCAGAACGCGCGAAGCTATATATCCGCAAGGCAGTAGTACTGAGGGGCTATATCCTTTCAAATTACTTGCCACGCACATACTTTCTCTTACTAGTAACGTCAACATTAAATAATTCGCAAAGACTATGAAAAGTGTAAAAGCACTCAAACAGAAATTGTAAAATGCTGCTGCTCTTCTTCAGCGTCACCACAACTTCTGCAGAAATCGTTAGAGGGAAGGCAAAAATGACGTCAAGTCATGCTCAACAAATGCTCATTTTTATTTTACCAATGCAAAGATTTCTTTCTTTAAGCGGAGTTTGCAAGTTCATAGCAGAATTTTGAGCTATTAAAATTTGGAGCAACTTCATTCATTCATTGCCATTCTAAAAAGATGTCCTTCGTGCACTAACAATATTGTAAAGTATACAAAACTTGAAATTTTTCTTGTAATATTTACCTCTCCGCCCTTCTCGCGCGCAACTTTACTCAGCCGATAACAGCGATCCACACCCACAGTGCATATTGCCGGATTGCACTGCGTCAGGTAGCGTCCGCTGCCGCAGCCCACATCGCACACCACGGAGCCGGCATCCAAATTTCCCAGGAACTGTGCAACGCGCGGGCGTATGGGTCCTGTCGGCTCCTCACAGTTCTCGTAGACGTCGTGCACATAGGCGCGTTCCAGCGCCGCTGAGCGTCCGCTGGCATCGTTGGAGCAGGAGGAAGCGCAGGGTTTTTTCTGCACGGCACCGACAAGCGTTGTTAGAGCGACGTTGTTGTTGTTGTTGGCAGCCGCAAGGCTGCTCTTACGCAGCGCACCTTTGGCAGGTGAGGTGACCGCAGAGGAGCAGGAGTTCGTGGGTGAAATAGCGGTAGGGCCCAAACTGCAATTGGAAATCGTTGTAGCGGAAGTCGTTGTCGTTGTTGTTGCTGTCAGTTGTTTAGTCATCGAAACGGTTGAGTTGTTGAACGAGTTTTCGTAGGAAATAAGGCAAGTTTCATCTGAAATGAGAAAATGAATTGCTTAATGTCGATTAAAGCGATTCAGTGATATGAAAAGGGTAGAAGGTAGACGTTGAGAAAGTAGTGATATAAAAAGGTACACGTTTAGGATGCAGTTCCGCGCTGAGAAGTTAGTGAAATATGCGCTAAGAACGCTCAAATACAAATTTTCAAGTGTTCTATATTTATTATAAATACAGTGTGCTAAAAAACAGTTGCAACAAATGGTATATTTTTGAAACTAATTTTATACAACAAAATTAATAATAGAAACGACTGTTTATAATATACATTGTGCTTCAAAATTCACAAAAATAATAACAGCATTATAAAAAGTTAAAAAAATTTATGGTAGTAATGACTTTATGTCCCTATTGGAAAAATGTGGCATTATTTTGTTCAACACTGTTGCTCTAGCATGAGATTTGCTCATGTCGAATATATTTCTGAAAGGTCATAATAAATGTTGCAATAATTCAGGCTAAGATTTCCAAAAGGAGATGAATTGACAGCAAACAACAAAACTCATATTCCCATCAATAATTCGAACATCTCAAAGGCGCTACTAAAAATGTGCACTAAATCAATGCTTTGGCAGGCAGAAAAGCATAAGTACCGAGCTGTCAAAAAGGCAGCTACGGATACGGGATACGCTGCTTAAACAACACACAAACAAAAGCACTAACAAGAGCAATAGAAAGAGTAACAGCAAAATTGGAAATACAAACAACTGCGTCAATGCTAAATTAAGACAAGCAGCTAACATCAACTGCAGATTAAATCCCCGTCAGCGTTTGGCATTTCACTCGCCGGTTCGAAGAAGCGATAAAGCGGCAGAAGGCATGATAAAGTTTCTCAGCTTGTGGAAAATTCTACCATTTTCTGGCACTTTAAATAGCTACTGCCGCTTAAAATTCCAGACCTCACTCTTTTGCTCTCTCCATCGTCACATATGAACAGTTTTTGTTTTTGTAGCTATTACCTTGTTGCTTTTGTAGGCAAGCACATGAGCTTGGGCACTCATGCCTGAGCAGGTGAACTTTTAATTAAATCTGTTTGTGCACCTACGATACGATATTTGCTTTTAATTGTTATCCACTCAACCGCAACCACGCGTCATCAGGGTGTAACTTACGGTTTTGAAAAGGGGAGTATATAAACGTTTGCAACGCTCGCTGTCACAACGTTAAATGTTTCACATAAAGTTAAAAGTGAAACAGTTGCTTGACAGAAATTTTGGCAGCGAAGTTTTGTTGACTGGTTAAGAAACTGAACTTAAGATAGCAGGTGGAACTATTAACTTCGAGGGATGCTACTCTGAAATGTTTAGTAGGATTTATTTATTATTATTTATTTATTGATTTTAAGGAGTACTTCATGGATGAAACGAAGTCATCGAGCAATGAGTTTGCTCGTTATACTGTCATGCACTAAAAATACTCGAATAATAAAAGAAATGGTTGCGCTAGATCTATTTGAGGGTGTCATTGTTGCTTGCTTGAAATTCCAAGAGCAGCTCCAAAATCTTGATTTAGCTCGGCAAAACTGTTATTCGCTACATGGATCCTAAGAGCAAAATAAGGAAACCGAACGTATAAGAACCAAGTTAAAGAAGTCCTAGCTGAATTTGAAACCAAGCACTTGAAGAGGCTTGCGAAAAGCAGAGGCGCCTGGAGAAACCTCGTACGTGAGGCTGAAACTTGCAAAAGCTTGTAGTGGTCATATAAGTAGTACTTGTAAATATGCAAGTAAGCATGAAGGACAGAACACGAAAATTCCATTGAGAAGCAGAAACTTGAGGATTGTTGCGTGTCTAACCCCTTTTTGTTAGAAATCAGAAACAATTTGCTTCAAAAAGTTACTCATACGCCCTGTGCTATAAAGACTAACTGTACAAATATATGTGACCGTGTCAGTTATAAATACACTATATTTGAACGCTAAAAATGAACTAAAATTATTTGCATAAATAAACAGAAACTATTTGCCTAAAATAACTATTTTTTTCGGAAATCGCTCATACGCCAACGTGCTTGTTTTGTCGTACATTTATTTGCAAGTACATTAACAACTTTCCACACAAATTTATTATCAAGCTGCCATTAGAATTATGTATTATCATAATTCGCTCGTTTTTAGATAGAAGTAGTTATAATAAAATTTCGCATTGTATTTAAATAAAGCGCAATAATTAAGTTTGCTTATTGCGCGACTAAATTGCGATTGTGCACATATACCAAATAAAATACATACATGAGCACATAATTTGTATGCATTTAATATAATAAAAAATTTATATAAATCGCTGGCACATTTTACACGCGCCAGTTTGTCGTATCCTGTGTGCCGCTGTCCTCTGTTGCGCTCAAAAGGCAAGGCAGAGGCCATTATTTTGCTTTAATCTCATTTCGATTATAATTGAATTTTTTGCAATTTATTGCATTGACATGCTAACGCCTGCACCTTCTTTGAGAAGAGCTGGGCACAGCGAGCGCAGCGGCGAGTAGCCAAGCGAAACAAAGTGGTGAGAGAAGAGAAGAGCTGAGGAGAGGCGAACAAAGGCAGCACAGAACTTGGCAAAGAGGATGCAATGGCCGCTTTATGGCTGCAAACTCTATAAAAAAGGACAACACTTGCTGTCAAGAGCGCATAGGAGTGGGAAGGGGCGGGGGCAGTGGCACTGTAGCAGTTCGTTGGCGCATGGTAGCCCGCCGATAAGTGCAAATTGAATAAAGTGTTGAATGCATTTAAATTGCATGAAGGTGACGTTTAATTTATGCACTAACATTCATTATAATGCAAGCAACAACAACAGAGAGTGGCAGTAGTGAGACAAATTAAAAAATATTATGCAATTGCACTTGCAAGTGCTGTTATTATGCGACGCTGCGTTGTATGCAAACCGCCTGTCTGCTGCTGATTTTTGCCGCCGGTTAGTTTCGTGCGCACGTCGCTTTGTCCAACTGCGTCATCAACGTCAACCACGTCATCTAAGTGTTTGTTGTAATTGTTGAAAATATACTTAACGAGCAGCTGGCACGCACAGCCGCGCGCGCTCGATCTAAAAGTATGCTGTCGCTGGTCGCTGCCATTTTAAAATGTCCTACTAGTAGCATGCAATATGCCGGCCAACGATCAAATTGGCCAACGCTTGACACGTCAACGCTTGGCCGCTGACGCCTCCGCCTGACAAAGGCTCTTACAACTGCACGCTCTGCAGGGCAGCAAAACAATGCCCACACGCTAACACGTTGGCGTGCAGTGTTAATTGTTTTATTTTGACATGTTATGACGACAACAATAATTAGCAGGAAGTCTTTAAATGCACACATGCACACTTACACTAACACACATACAAACAAACAAACAAACAAGCAATCAATTGTATGTGAACACTCGCCACAGCGCTCCGTCGCTCCCGCTCATGGCCTGTCATGTCCTTTATTTTTGTTTGCTTAAGGACACAAGCGACTATGCCTGTTGTTGCCTTGTTGTTGTTAGTGCAAACAGCACATTCTCAGAAATTTGCATACGCATGTGTGCGCTGCAACATGTTACAAGCGATTTCATGGCGAAAGTTATTAATTGTGTAAATTTATCAAGTATGTTGTTGCTGGCGAAACGCATAAATTTCAACAGAAACCAATTTATAATTTATTGCAGTAGCTTCGATGCATTATACTACATATATTGCTGCTAAAAAATTGCTATATAAAAAAACATAAACGACTTGATCTAGAAAAACGGCCGGACACTTGTGATGCATTTTCAGCTCGTCTTTCAGTATATTAAAGTAAACACTTCAAATGGATTTATTACATATTGTCAGGATATAACTTTAGTAAAAAAGAAAATTAGGAAAGATTCCGAATGTATCGCACGCGTTGTATTTCATCGCCGGAAACACACTACTCAAGATGTCTACGTCAGTGGTACGCATTCTGGCATCAGGGTTATATTTTAATAGAGTTGTTTACACTATAGCTATATATGTTATGGTTTTCTAATAGGTTTGAGCAAAATTATAAACGATTCTTTGTAGTTGGTAAATCCGTTTTGGAAACCTAATTTAAATTGAATTCAAAAATCTGTTCAGCATTCCTTTCGAAATTCTATTTCAGAGTTGGAAAGTAGTTCTTTCTTAAATTGGCTGATACTAACTGTACTCAAAACTATGTACATCGGTTGCTCCTAACCTTCAAATCCAGAGTTCTTATTTAACAGAGTTTTATATGACAGAGTTTTCTATTCTTTTTTGAACAATTTACTGATAAGAAAATATAAAGCTTTAATAATGCGCACACTCACCTTTAGCGCTAAGATTGGCCAGAAAAGGATTATAAGCTGTTTGCACCGCCGCAGACGGCGTAATTTGTTCCGATAACATTAAAAGTGCGCTTGCCTTCAAGTAAGCACTGCCTCTAAAGGTAGCAAGATGGCGCTGTTCAATTCACTGAACTGCATTAAAGCAGCTTTACTTTATTTTACACACTTTTCTAACTGCACTTTCAGGCACTACGCGCTAAACTGCGGAGCGTGTGAGCGAGCGCCAGATGCATTTGACGTTATTTGCTGGTGCCGCTGTCAAATCAAAGCTCTGCAAGCATCTCAAAAGGGAGCCGATGTCGTCTTTCAGGTGCACTGCAAAATCAATGAACATGCATAATTTAGCCCTGCAAGCGGAGTAGCAGACGCGCGCGCGGCTGTCCGACTTGCAGAAGCTGCTACACTGTAATTACACGTTATCGTCATGAATTTATTATTAGAAATTTATTTCCATTCTTGGGTTTTGCCTTTGTTTAGTGGTTTCTTCGCTGGGGGACTTGCGCTCCTTCCGTCTGCAGTAGCTCAATTATGCTAAGCGCTGGAGCGGAATAGATAGCCTCGCATGCTCTGGCCTCACTTGTAAGCTTGTTTATTTTTTCGCTGATATTACTTTTAGTTTAATGCGTATTTTTATATACTTAATGTATTTTTATAAGTGCGAGTCATGAAAGCCGTAGCGAAGGAGTGCAATACGAGCGTGAGAGCGTACGAGGCCAATGCACGAGCCGAGCACGCCAAGCACGCACGAACCTTGAAGGGAACTCTCGCGAGCGCGAGCGACACAACGGAACAGGATACACACTCCTACTAAAGTGTGTATGTGTGTGTGCGCGTGACTTGTAGGGCGAACGGGCGCAGCGAAGTGGAGCAGAGCTTCTGCTACTTAAAGCAGATTTTTCAACTTGCTGTAATTTTCAAGCTAAAATTACTTATTTTTGGCAATCTTCGGCAAGACGAATTTTAATTTCATATCATGCAACTGCTTATTTGCATTACCATTCAGGGGCAACACTTGCTCTGCGCTTAATTTCTAAACAATTTTACAGTACACAATATTTTTTTCAATTTCCTCTCTAGAACACTTTCACTTTTGATGATTGCAGCAGCCGCTTCTGTTGGATTGCCATGTCTAGTCGTTTTGAGTCGCTCTGGAGAACTGAACGCAGTCAAGGATACTTCGTGTCTTGTTTGAAAGGTTGCATTTGTATAGCAAACTTTTCATCGAAAGCTCACTGAAAGCTGCAACGGTTAGTGACGCCATTTTTGTAACGAATTGAATGCATTGGTTTAAGATATTTAGGCAAACTTGAGAGTAGAACATGGCAAGCAGCTGCTTGTATTTACTTAAAAGCTCTTAAATTTGTAAAAAATTTCGGTTTCAATAAAACTTCAAAAAAGCGTATTTGATGTTGAATCGTATTGCAATACAGCGAATTATTGCTTCGAACTTAAATTGTAAAACAACTAACTTTGCTTTGATGATGTCGAAATACATAAAACTTTAAGTAAACTTTCAGTACAGATTCACTTGCACAAAGTCAAAATTGTGCTTGTTGTGGAACAGAAAGGCGCGCAGGGTGCAACTGAACCTGCATCAGAAAAGTATTAGTCACAATAAAACTAGAAAGCATGTAGAGTGAGAAAAAATTTCATTAAAATACAAAAACTCTTAGCAAGTTTCAATGACTACTTAGTCTTGATTTTCAAGATATTAAGCAAGTAAGTAAGTCTTAAAGAGACATAATCAATTGAAATAATTTATAAAGAGCGCATGGTTTCTAACAAACAAGATACTTCCTTCTCATGTTCTATCAAGAACGACGTTTTAGCGGGTTACGATCTGATATAGGGTTTCTAAAAATATAATAAAAAGTGCCTAACGAACGTATTACTTTATGAAATTTTTTTTTAACTCATATAATTGTGTCTGTGTAATCAGCTTCCTTTCTTTCAACAGCTTCTAACAGCGTTTGAGCTTCCAAGACTTCCCAGCAGCCCTCTCTCTCACTGGGGCACCAAAACAAAACTTCATTGACTTGTGAAATGGTTACTCATCGCAAGCTCAGCAGCACCAGTTGTCACCAAGCAAACGTCCGCAAGCTTTCAAGTGAACTCCATGAATGGATTCACATGCTACACGTTCTAACAACAGGCTGACATATTCCTTCGTTCAGTTGGGCACACAAATACACAAATAGACATAAGAGCGCAGCTGAGCTCCACAGTGCGCCACAAGCGGAGAAGCAGGCGGAAGGAAAGGGCTCAAAGCATATGCACTGGCACTGCTCCGACTCGTGGCAGGCGAACAACAAATTTTGATGAATGAAAAAAGCTTGCTTTACTATTTTACGCTGAGTACAAGTGCACAGCTGGGTGGAACGGGTGTGAGGAGGTTACTTTGTTGTTGCTGTTGGTCGGCAGAAGGTAAATGGCAAATGACAAGCGGCAAGAGCGGCTGTCTTAGTCGTCGGTGCTGGAAGAGAACAAAAGTGTTGTTGTGCTGCAGCGTAATGTGGCTTTTTTGGCAGCATGACTAATAAATGAGCTTCACATGTTCTGCGCGCACTATCTGCGTCTTCCATTTCGTCTGCCTGCGGCTGAGTGGGCTGAGTGGCATGTGGTATGCGACGAGGCAAAGGCGTAATGCGTGTCTTCGTCAGTCGTACAGGGTGCCAACGGGGAGTGCGTGCCTGCGTGTTGTCTGTGTCGTCATAGCAGTAACGGTACTGGGAACATGCTTTTTATGGCTTAATTTATTGACGATGTTTTGTTGTTCGTTCCCTGCACTTCCCTGCATTTTCTATTACAATCATTATGTAAGTTAAGATGGTAGATAAGAATTTATCGATTCGCAGTCAGCGGCGGCGGTAATGTCAGTGGCGGGTAAGGCGACCACCACTAAGCAACCAATTTATTTGGCTACTATTTTGTTGGTGTTGTTTTTGTTGTGCATATATGTAGTTGTTAAAATCAGAACTTCGAAGTGGTTTCGAAATTTATACCGAAGCTAGCGGATTGAACTGAATTATAAGACAAAGAAAATTTGGAGAATTTTTCAACCGATTTGAAAAATGCACTCAAACTTATTTCGAGCATTCGAACCAAAGAAGCAGTCCAAGATCGAACCAAAGCAATTGTCCAATATTTCGATTCAACAGTTTTTGAGCCAAGACAGCGGTAAAAGATTTCGGGTAGCCGGTTTTTGAACAGAATCAACTTTTTAAAGTTTTAATAAAATGATTTTAAACTAAAACAGCGGCCCAAGATTTCGATAAACCGGTTTTCGAACTAAATCAGCGTTCCAAAATTTTGCGAACGTTTTTCCAAACAGATCTAGTGAGTTAATATTGGGACAAAATCGTTCTTGAATCCAATCAGCGGTCTAAGGCTTGTCGATTTGCAAAAGGAACCGTTATTTAGGGAACCCAAACAGTCTTTATTAAGTTCAGTTCAGTTTCAGTTATCTTGCAACCCTGGCAGCCATGCTTATCTCTTGTTGTCTGTACACGCCGGCGGGCGACACTTGCGAATGACGTTCGACGATATTGACACTCCATTTTGCAGCAAAAAAGTTATTTTCATCTCTTCTTGCCCCGCAGAAAGCCCAACGTGCCTCTGTTGTTATATGAGCTGTCAGCTTTGCCGGCTGCCGGCGGCCGCTGAGAGGGGCATTAAGTTAAGAATAGCCCGTTTGGCAGAATATGCGCTCCTTCTGCGTGGTACGCTGGTTTTTCGGGAGTTTGTCTGCGACGCCAGTGTGGCAGCGAATTTGCATAGCGTTCTCGCCATTTGCCAGCGACATTACGTCATTAAGTTCCATTCTGTTGTTGTTGTGCCGGCAATTTACACGCTCCACGCTGCGTTCTCGTACGCCAGTGCGAATCAAGTTTAGTTAGTTGCCAGCAAGTTACCTGCTAGGAGCATGTGTCACAGTGTCAAGTATGCTCCCGTCAGTGCGCCACTTGTGCCGAGTGAGTCTTGCACCCTGTCGCACGCTCGTAACTTTGCTCTAAATCCGAAACCAATCACATGGCATCGCTTCAGATCCGCTCTTCCAGATTACCCCAGCCCTTGTCGAGCTTGACATTGTGCGTGTGTGTGCTGCGTGGTAGATAGATAAGCTGCTGCGGAAAGTGGAGCGGGCAAACGTATGCAAGGTTGCAGTTTTAATAATGTCACGTTTCAAGCTAACATCCTGCCACGCACTTAAATTTAAAATTAAAGTTTTCATATTAAGCAAATTTATGGAACCGTGTGTAAGGGGGACTTACGGAGTATTAGATACTTTGGGGGAGCGCCTGGATTAAGTGTGAATGTGTGTGTGTGTGTGCAGTTTCATGTTAACATAAATGCGTATGTGTATATAGATGTATGTACCGATATATTTTTGCAACACATTTTGTTATTATGCCAAGAAAGAAGAACACAAAAGTTGATTTTAGTTCTTATAATTTTTAGCTTATACAAGTTCATCAAATCCAAAAACATGCCTCTGTCAATCTGATCTCACTTTTGTTATTTGTTTGTTAATTATTACCTGTTGTTATCCTTACAATACATACTGCATTTAAAAGACGCTGTCTTAGATTTATTTGGCTAAAGTATTTGCATCTGTAGTGACAGTCAGGCTGCACTTATGGCATTGCTCAACCCATTCACCGTCCCCAAGAAAGTCAAAGAGTATAAAGTTAAGCTAAACAGCGTAGGCTTTCACAACTTACTCGCCCTTCTTTGGGTACCGGGGCACTTCGGCGTGTCCAGAAATCAAGTGTCCGATGAACTTGCAAGATTAGGTTCTGAAGACCACTTTCTGGGCCAAGGCCTGCCTTTTTCCACGTTCAAAGCGACCATCAACGACTGAAGTATTTTTCAACCAAGTCAAAGATTTATGTATACAATTTTAAAATTAAAATGTTTGTTGAATAAGCTTAAATTTTGAATTTTCCAGAAAGTAAATTCCCACTTGAAATTCAAAAAAATTCAATCACAAGTTATATAATAAGACCTTATTAATTCCTATCTCAATATTTAAGGATGAGAGGCATTTTTTTTAAAGAGCTAACAAACAACTACAAAAATCTTGCCACGTTTCGAAAACTTATGCAAATTGTTGAAGAAATTGCCAAGCATGAAAATATTTTCATATTATTTTTCATATTCACAAAAATTTTCATTAACAAAGAGATGGCAAAAATAAAACTTGTAATGAGCGCAACATATGCTGCCATATAAGTTGCTTCACACACACACACACACACACACACACACACACGCATACACACATGCATATACTATAGCATACCATCAAAGTGGCAAGCTTCACAAAGAAGCATTCGCAACCACAAGTCAAAGTGTAACACAAAATATTAGTTTATGTTTGTATGTGTGTGTATTTGTATGGCCTATGAGTTCAGCGAAGATGTCCTTGTAAGTAAGATGAGCACAAATCCAAAAGCGAGCAGCATGTGGCAGCAGCAAAAACGCACAAAGCCAGTTCACGTGTGGAAGAGGCAGGCGCCACTTTGTATGCCTGCCGCACGCGCCGTTTCCCCTGCGCCTGTTCGCCCCTTCAGGTTTGCCTGTCGAAGCATGCATTTGCAAAAATGTAACGAAATTTCGAAAAGCACAAAGAGCAAGAAGTGTCGAAGGGGAGGACGGGGAGGAAGGGGAAGAGCAGCAGTGTGAAATTTTCTGCTGCAATTCGCGCGCCAAAACTAAAATCGGCAACATTTTAAAATGCCGCCAGTGCTACATTCCATTCCGCTCCGGAGAAATGACGGCCGCAAGATAATAACGTTGCGCCGTTCCCGCCCCCCTCGGCGACTGACGTCAGCTCGTGTGCAATTTCGCACTCGCGTTTTACTCGCCTGAAGCACTACAAAAATTGCGCTGCAAGGACACGGCCGCCGGCTGCCACCTTCTGCCCGCTACCTGTCACTATGCTTGAGTGTGTTAGTGTGTGCTAGTGACGTAAATCCTTGTATGGGGGCGTGCGATGCGAAAAACGGGCGGCACGTCAGTTACACAGACACATGAGCTAATTTAATACAAATGCATGAATGTTCCGGCTGGACTTGCCTCGATTCGCCCGGCTGTAGTGTGCCCAGTTGGGCGGAAGTCACGTGCAAGCATTTTGGCGTTATTTATTTAGCTTGTGTTTGTGTGAATGGCTGTGTGAGTGTTTAATTATGGCGCACAACTTGGCTATTTCCGTTTCTGTAAGCCGCCATATTTAAACTTCCAAAGCTTGGCATAAGCATGAACCTTAACGAAAGCGCCGTAGCAAGCACGCATCTGCCAGCACGGAATGAGCGGCCTTCGCAGCTTTTGGATGAGCTCTGGGCTTGAGCTTTTTCATGGAAAAGCTTAGTTACTCACATGAACTTTGACGAATAAAAATCAAGTAGCAGAACCATGCCAAAGTTTTTGAACTACAAATATACAAATATAATCTTTGGCTGTATCCGAACGGGATTTATTTCCAAAGAAATTCGCCAGGATAATGGTTTAAACGACTAAAGGCTCAGTTAGTGATGACGTATCGTATTTATGCGTATCGTAAATTTCTGAGAGAGACCTATTTCTATGAGAATTTCTACGTTACGATCCGAATAAATACGTCAAGAGCGAACGCATGTATAGAGCTCGGGTAAAACAGGTTTTGTCTGCGATACGAATAAATACGATACGTCATCACTAACTGAGTTTTAAATGCTTCATTTCAACTTTTGTCACTCTAGGCTGCAGCCTACTTAGCCCATATGGTAAATCTGGCCCTTCAAAAAGTACTTTCGCAGAGTTGCCAAGTCTCCGCGATCAGCTATACCATCATCTAACTCTTAAAATATTTCTTATTTCGAAGATAAACTTCGTTAAATGTAATTAACTTTATTAGTCTGTAGATTTTAAATTGCAAACATTTCATTTATGTACGAGTAATTCATAAAATTAGTAAATGTAAATGTTAATATTATTGACTAGAAACAGATTAGATTGATGTGGAAAATGTTTGCCGAAAAAATGCCATGGACTGATTAGCAAGTACTTCATGCCGAGTAGCCGTAGAAGAGGGCAACCAAATGGAACACGAGTTGCTGTGATGGAAAGGCAGCAGTTGCCTTGAGCAGCCACTTGCTGCGTGGCTCGCTCTAGAAGCGCGTAATTTTGCTGTTATCCGGCGAAGGTGGCAACGAAGACTGCGATGAGTGCGGTGGACTGTTACGCTGCGGGCGTGGCGGTGGACGCTGCGGATTGATGCTGGCGTTGGCCTGACGCAGATTGGCGAAGAACTGCTGGCGACGCGGGCCGCCGCCGCGTAATGGAAGCGTAGGAATTTCGCTGGGCGACTGATGCATGTCATCGGCGGAGCATTGGCGCATGGCAGGATTCACGCATTCGTAGACACTCTGTAAAATATATATTTTAAGTTTGACATGGAATAAAATTCCACACAAGAGCATGTGCCTGACCTGTTCCGATGAGTACTGATTGTTTTGCGCAAATGCCAGCGACGTGAGCGATGGCAGCGCTTGCGCAATGTCCGAGCGTTCGATGCCACGTACTATGAGGAACGTGCGCGGTATGAGCACACCCACCAAAATGGCCCAGCCGGTAGCCTGCAGGCCCAGCGGTATGGCGGCATCGCGTAGCTCATCACCGAAGAGCGCTACCACAATCCAGACGACCCAAATGATGAAGATCAGCACGCCTCCAATCACAATGAGAATGCCCTCGCGGTAGTTGCGCTGCGAACGGTAGATGAACGGCACCAACGCCACAACGCATAAGAGCAACACGAAGTCGTAGGCGAGCAGACCCCACAGCCAGCTGCCGTAGTACATGTTCTCGCAGGAGACACTCTGCGAGGCCACCTGCATGACCACCAGCAGCTGCACGGACATGCAGAGCTGTACGAGCACGCTGAATATGCAGATCACCGCCTGAATGTAGCCATTCACGTGCGACAGAAAGCCACCCTCGGAGCCTATGGAGGCCAGCATGACGGCGCGACACAGCAGCAGCGAGAAGGCGAAACAGTAGGCCAGCGTCAAGATGAAGACGCGCACAGCACAGAGCGTGTTCAGCGTGCTGGCGTCCTCGAAGGTCACCTGCGAGTTGCGCTGCTCGCCCACATACTCCATGGAGAAGGGCACGAACGAGCCGAAGAGCAGTATGAGCGAGAGCAGCAGCAGTATCGATGTGACCGGATTGCCCTCGAAGACGTCGCCGAGCGAGATGCGCACCACAATGAACACCAGAATGGCGAGTGTCACGATCACGCCCAGAATGGCGGCAGTCATGCCCGTGGCCACCCAAGCATCGGGTTTGATGCGCCAGAACATCACCGACTCGCCGTCGAAGAGCAGCGGATAGCGGGTGTTGTCGCCGTCGGTGTACTGACAGTTGAAGAACTGCCCGAACTTGGTCTTCAGCTCCAGGCTGGTGTGATTGTCGCGATTGTAGTGATAGAATGTCGTCACATTGGTGACAAAGTTCTGCGAGGCGATCTCATGCAGCTCCATCTGCTCATCGGCCGACACGGAGGCGTCCGCGTGGTACACCTTCTTCTGGTGCATCTGAAAGTTCATGTGCGTGGCGAGACTGCGCATGCGCAGCAGCTCCAGCACATCGGCTATGCTGTGCTGCTGCTTGAACTCGGGTGTGCGCCAGTCCTCGATGAAGCTGAGAAAGTTGAAGCAGTTCTCCAGCACGATGGTGTTCTGCACGCGTTTGCAGTTTCGGAGCAGTGAGCCCTTGAGCCAGTGCATGAGATCGAGCAGCGGCTTGGCGAAGGCTAGCACACGCGATGGCAGCACCGTCTTGCCCACCAGCGCCTCATTCAGCGTGATCGTCGTTGTATTCTGATCCACCAAACGCACCTCCAGCTCGTTCTCCATCAATATGAAAGATTTGTCCGGCAGTTCTGTGAGTAAAAATAGCTTAAAAATTAGTCATTTCAAAATTGCAGTTCCACTTGCCTGCAATGAAATCGCGATCCGTGCGCTCCGTGGGCACAGCAAAAATAGTGCCATTCTCCTTGAAGTGATTGGCCATTTTGTTGCCAAACAAAATGTACACGTTATGTTCGCTCTTGAAATGCATCAGGCACATGTGCTCCTGCCGCACGGCCTCCATGAACTCGTTGTAGATATGCAGACTCTCGGTGAGTATTTCCACCGAGGCAATCTGCTCGCCCCAAGGCATTTGGTATAGTAGATGCGCCACCTTGGGAAAGATGAAGGCGCGCGATGACGGTATGGGCCAAATATTGTATTCCAATTCTTTTATGATATCTTCCAGCAACGTATACAGATCAAAGTCGACGAATATGCCCATGGCACGGGTGATGCACTGTTGCTGATACTCCACCTCCTGTATGAGCAGATTCTCTGCCAGACTCTCATTGTCAAGCAATATGGCGCGCATACCTGCAAAGGAAATTATGGATAGTATATGCAAAGTGATTCCAAGCATCTTTAGCTCTTTCCACTCACCAATTTGGAAGTCAGCCTCAATTAAATTCGCCTGATTAATGCGATTCACCACAAATAACGCCGATGCGGCATCCGTGGTGAGCACACTCAACATGACGTCGCCCTCGATGACCTGCACAAAATCACGCTCATGCCGCACGCTGGGCTGTTCCTCCGCCGAGTCGACAATGACGGCCTTGATGCCGTGTATGCAAATGTCCGGTATGGAGGAAGCGCTACTCGCGGTCGCCGTCGAATCTGTGGACGATTTCAGTGGTGCTAGCTGTGTGCTGGACTGTGTTGTGGTCGTTGCTGCTGTTGTGGACGTAGTTGTTGTTGTACTCGGCGTTGTTGGTACTGTGGGTTTTGTGATGCGCAGCGGTGTGGATTTTTGCGTTGGTCCATTGGCACAATAGGCGCTGCCCAGCAGACAAATTGTCAGCAGCAGCTGTAGAGGCACTGTAATTTAGTAGAGATAAGGCCGTTTTGAAATTGAAGTATTCAAGTGAAATGCACAACTATTAAAGTGACCAGACCTAGATCTAGTAGGACCGAAGTTGCTGATATACGTAAGGGCAAACATATCGGATCAGATTTCGATGTGAAGAAATTCAAGTTATAGTATAGTATCACTATCATATCTGACAAAATAGAGCAATATTGTCTTTGGATGAAGCTATTGATCAGTGGCCTATTTGGTTCCTTCCAGAAATTATTGGCACAAAAATAAACTAATTTCATGAGATATTTAACTCTTAAGAATTGTAAAATGATATAGAATTGGTGTCTTTTGTGGCCTCTTTGGCGTACTGATTTATTTTTGTAAATCATGAAGCTACCAAAGATTTTCGCTATTTATAGCTCAAATACCTATACATTCATATGCAAAAATTCTTTCTTAAAGATAAACGTTGGAAACTCACTTCGCCGACATATATCGTTCGTACACTATATATTATAATTATATACATAGGTATACCATCAATACTCACCACTTCGTCCAGTGAAATGCCGCGCTCGAAATTTCCAACTCATCTCGTTCGATGGTCGTGCTTGTTTTACGCTGAAGTGAGAAGAGATTGTGGCAGGGAATCCGCTTGCTGGCGCCACTCGCCGGCAGATGTGCAACTTACGTCTCAAGGATGTGTCACGCGTCGCACTGGCAGCAGCTGTGCAGTGCGTTTATTGCCTTTCGCGTTAGTTGAAGTTCACATTTGGTGCGACGCTTTAGAGCCAACTAACTGCAACAGACGACCGATCCGACTAACTGAATTAGCCAAATGAAGGAATGGGAGGATTGTCTTGCGCTTTGCTCTGGGCACTGCAATTGGGAACGCGTAATTTTTTTCTACACTATTGTTGTTGTTGGTATGTATTTTTTATTCGTATTTTTGCGCTACTTTTGTTTCGTAATTTTTGTTTTTATTGCACTGTATTTCGTTTTCTTTGCTGTTATTGTTGTTGTTGTTGTTGATTCCTTACTACGGGGCTTAAAGAGTGTGTTGCACTGTAATCGCATTACAATTGTCACAAACGCGCACACACACACGCATGCAATGCACAGAAGCAGACACACACACATACACTCAGCCTTACATACATATGTGTATACATACGTATGTACATATATGCACTCATGGAGTCACACATTGTACACAATCAATGTAATACGCTTTTCCTAGCCATTTTGCTAGTTCGTGCCTCAATGCTCACCCCTCGTCCCTTTCCCACCACCAGCCAATTCTTTTAAGTGTTTAAAGCTTCTGTCTGTCATTTGCAGCCGACATTCATCTCTTCCATGATCACTACTTGGTTGCAGTTGAGAATTTGTCACAGTTTTTGCATATTTGCTGCAATATTATTTTTTGTTCCACTTTTCCTTTCATTTTCTCATTTTTCCGTCAGCTCCCGTTCTTTGCGTTTGTAGCTTTAATCACATTTGCTGTGCAATCAAACAATAACAACAATTTACAAGTCTTTGTGGGACAAGTATCTCGGGTTACATTCTAAAATCGATACTATGCAAAAAATTGCATCGATCTTACTTGAAAAATGTTCAACTCCAACGATTTTAAGTTTGACATAAGGTAGTACAATATGTAACTAAAGTAGATAATGAAATTAGTGAGCAACAATTTTCAAAGAGTTAGATAAATTCACATAGTCCATAAACTCAGAAAATATCAGGCGTAGTCAAAGAAAATCCAATATTTTTCCAAAATATGGCTTTACTACAACTAATATATGCAATTTATACGAGAATTCCCAACAATTATTTCCGCCGCAAATCATTTGAATATTAGTTGGCTATTGAAAAATATGTCATTACTAAGAGACAATTCAGAAGCTGAGATCAATTACAAGTGAATAAAAGAGGACTGAAGAAATATGGTTCAAGCCACCTTTTTGGAGTTTCAGTTTAAGGCCGGTCTTCTAAAAAAAAGCGCAATCTAACCTACTTACCTGACATTTAAATGAAAAATGAATTTAAAATATTACTAAAAAAAACCACTGCTCTCTGTAAATAGTATGTCAATACGAATCTAATATAAAAATTTTTCATAGAAGTTTGCTGTCAAAATCGTATATAAAAATTTCCAATTAAAAAATCATGTATTTTCTATATATTTCTCAATAAAAATGTTCTCTGCAAATTTTCTATGAAAATTTGTATATCATATTGAATTTAAAATCTAAATTTTTCTATAAAAACTAACAGCAAATATTTTCTACATAAATTTAATTTACATATTATCTAGTTAAACTAATCAAAGAGAAAACTTTTATAAAGCAAAATTAATGGTTTTATAAGCTTTTACACTACATAATAACTTTCCCCCTGAACTTGTTTTACATTTAGTTGCCGAAATACATATGTATATTTTTCTTCACTTTCTTTTTTCTGCCAGCTGATTTTAGACTTTCCTTCCTTCCGCAATAAATATGTTTTTTCTCTATACGTTTTGCACAAACTAATTTCAACTATTTTGTGGAATTCGAACCGAACCTTGATTTTTTGGCCAACAGAATGAGGCACCTTCTGGCGTACGCAAATCACGCTTGAGTAATTTTAGGGTCAATTAAACGCTTTCATTGCACACCGCATCGAACGCACATCATTCAAATAATTTCGGATACTGTTGAAAAAATAAACGCAATCACAATTAAAATTTCAAACCATTATTTTTTATGCCGAGCAAAATATATATGTATAAACACTTGAAACAAGACGATCAACTGCCAAAGTCGCGTTACCCAACCGAACTGAATTGGGGGACGGAGAACTGCGAGTGCTCTGGGCTAGAACTACCCTTCAGCATTCCACAGTCACTACTGCCACTTCCAATAAGAGCTTCTTTCACCTGTTCCCCGGCCGCCTGCGTTGCAGTTTGTTGTCTTTCGCCGCAGTTCTAGCAATTTGTGTATGGCCCGAACGCGTTGTTATGGTAATGTTAGCCAAACGGCGGCGGGCAGTGAATTAGGCTCGAGCCCACTCAAGCGTTGCTTTGCTTGTGGCGCTCAAAGTTGAGTGAAATCTTGCTTGGCTGTGCTCAAGTGTTCGAAGGGGTCATTGCATGAGTGAAAGAATGTTAAATTATGATAATTTTAATATTAATTAAAATTTGTATTTTCAACTTTTGGTTGTTCCTTCATGCCTGCCATAACACACATGCCTGAACTCTGCAGACAGGCGTCAGCTAAGCACTTCATGTGCCACTTTTAACCCTTGAGAGCACGGCGAATTATGCACTTGACTTGTTGGCATGAAGTAGGTGTTAAGTTACAATACTGGCAATTGTTATTGTATGGCAAAAGGATTAAGGATATTCATAATTACAGGGGGAAAACGGAGAGGCAAGAGCTAAACCATTTTTAATAATTTACATTATTTTTTGCTTTAAATGAGAACACGTTATTTACACTAATTTTTATTAGCTAATAATTATATGAAATTCTTGTTGTTTCCCATTTGCAATACAAAAATCATGCTTGGTATTGTAAACCGTGAAAAATTATTTCAAGTGGTATGGACAGACAGGTTCGAGAGCAAGCCGAGTCTTTAGAAACTAAGGCTATGCCCTAATTAGGAATAGCGAATCAGCCGCTTTATTTCTCGTTGCCTTTTCAGATTTGAATCCGTCAGCTCTCTGTAAAATTTGATTTTATAATTGGTGATTGGTAAAATCCATACTGAATCAATAAGCTTTAAGCCAGATTTGTTGAAAACCATTCGCTTACATTGTCAACAGTATTAAGATACTCATTTACAAATCTTGATTTTCGATTTACAAATTGCACTTAGAGAAAAGCATTGTCAGTGCCAGGGTAGCAAACAACAACAAAAGTCCTTGATAGGGGCTTTGTCACATTCTGTCCGCAGGCGCACTTCCAGGGTGAAGAGAGTAGCTGCACAATAATGTCGATACAATGCATTTCAAAGCAACACAAGCGAACAACAACAAATCGCGCATAATTAAGTGGCATTGTAGAGCGATTTGCAAAAGCTATTCTTAGCTGCCTTGAGCTGTCGTGGCACTGAAGACAAGAATTGCACGACGCGGAAGTGCAATGTGAGTGAGCATTCTTCGAAATGTGTGCGCCACAGTGCCTGCCACAAAATGTTGTTGGGAATGGGTTGGACTAGATAAGGGATCGGAAAGCATAACCACTTTAATCGCACTGTGTAAAGAGCAATTAAAAAGGCTCCATCGCTACCACACCCGCCCTGACTCTGTGTCCAACTGTGTTTGAAAGCACACCAGCACGCTTCAGAGTGCAATGCTTTAACAGGAATGGCTTCAAAGCAACTGTACAATTCCCCGAACTAATGCCACTCCCCTGCCACAGCAATCAACAATTTCCTGATTGACATTTATACAACGAAATGAGTACATGTCCAACGATATTGCCACTACAGGTGCAACAAATCCAAGCACTTCGACACTCATAGCCACAACATTGATTGTGTGAGCACCATGACCACACATCAGCTAGAACAGCTTTTACTTCCGCTTCCGCCTTTGTAAGAACCTCAGCAGATTTTTGCACAATTCATTTTAGGAATTCATATTAAAGAATGTGATTATGTCCTGGTAGTTTTAGAGTAGTTACACACATACATACATAGTAAATAATTGCACTAATTACTATGTCGCACTTGTGTATGTGTGTGTGTGTGCGCAGCCAAGCATGCATCACATGATTTTCACTGCTATATAATTTTTTAAATGTAACACACTGTTTTTACTTTTATTTTCAATTACAGCTGCCTTTTTCTCGACCGCGTCCGGTTTTTGTTCAACGCCCTCAAGTACTCGCCCTCAACTGGCATTTTGCATGGTTCCTAGCGCTGCAACAAGCTCGGCCATTAATTTGTATTTGGAATATTGGAAGGCGCCCAAAGGGTTGACTTTACAGCGCTAATTATTTCCAATTGCAGTTGCTCATTTCTTTTGTCATTCTTTGTCGTCCCCTTCATTTTATACCTTTTCACTACGCATATTTTTATTTTTATTTAGACAAATAAGGCACATAAGCTTTAGCTGTTAAGATAAATTTCAACACCGATAATGAGTGGAACCCCGACTCAATTCTCCTATCTTCTATCTATACATATTCTAGCCGAGATTGCTTATCCCAGCTGATCTACAAATTGTACCATATTAAGTGATACAATTGATGAGTATCTTCACGTAAAAATAACAGATTGAAGCTTAATTAAACAATTCCCGAAGTATATGGATTCTCAATTTGCATATTTTTTTAAGCAGAATAGAATTACATCATAAAACATGCTGATGATATTCTGCTAATATATTTTTGCTATTTTCTATTCAGAACATTAGCATTAATTGACTTATTCATAAGAAAAATTGATATGAGATCAAACAATCAGAAGAATTCGATATTCACAGCAAAATGGGCTATCTTAAAATGGTAGGTTTTATCTCAGATGAAGTTTTCTTGTTGCCTGTTCTTCGAGAAGATAAATTTTCTTTTGGTTTTTATTCTCAAACAACTTACATCTCAAGTCCAGCTGCTTGGTATTTATGATATGCAATTTTAAGAGATACTTTCCTTAGGGAATACCAATAATTGCAAATCCAGTTGCCACTCAATTTCACCAAATTTTATAAGAACCAAAACAATTGTATTTTAAATACAAAATGGAAATACAAAATATATAGTATGGATGTATATCGACGTAATTACGAACCGAATTTCAAGCAGAGTTACGAGTCTTAATTTGAAAAATTTGACGTTGCAGCAACGTAGCTTCTGGTCTCTCTCCTCTAAAATGGAGCCTCTTTAGGCATTGCTATTATGGCCTATCCCTTCAGCGCTACATCGCACTAAGCATCTCCGCCGCCGTTGCGTGTGCCGCTGCAACTGCGCATGGTGTTGCCACCGTATTTGTGCATGTGATCATCGCTGCGCGGAGTCATGCCGTCCGAGCTCAGCTGGAAGTCATCGTCGTCCTCCTCGAAGACGTGCTTGTTGATCTTGACGGCGTCGTCAAGGCGGAAACTGCCCTTCGTCATGCGATCGTCGCACTTCAGATCGTTGATTTGCATTTGGTTGCAGAAGCGCTGTATGTGTTCTAGCACTTCGCGCATGCCCATCTCGGAAGACTTGTTGCTGACGCTCTGCTCCTCCGCGGCGGAGCACTTCTGCGGCTCCGAGTTCATGGGCGGCTTGCTGCTGCGACACGAGCAGGGGGTCGCCATTTTGTCGCACTCATTGTGCATGTTCGGCTTGGGCGCGGCCGAGCGCTTGTCCGGCGGCGGTGCGGAGGGCGCGGCCATCATGGAGTGATGCTGGTAGAACATTTTGTCGTACTCGGACTTCATGCAGAGATACCGAAAATGACGTGAGTTTTCCTCGCCGTAGTGGACCACTTCTGCTTATGACAAGTAAACAAAAGAGCAGATATTTAAGCAGAAATCTAGCCTACATCTCAATCGATCGCACTTACTATTATTTAAATCGGTTTGCAGCTTATTCAGCAGCACGTTCGTTGCTTTGAGTTCGCCCGAGAAACGATCGACCTTTGCCGACAGCTCGCGAAAGTTGCGATTCAGCAGATCCGAAACTGACTTCTGCAATGGAAACAGCAAATCGCTTAGTCGTAGCACACCTACTTTAGCCCCCTTCCCCTCGAACACTTACACCAATGGCATTCTCCACTGTCTGCCGTATGAGTTCGAAGAACTCCTCCGTGTCGTCGTCCTTGTCGTCATCGTGCGGCTTGTGATGATGATGATGATGCTGGCTCTGATGCACATCCTTCGGATTGTTCTCCGTGAAGTTGACATAGCTCTTGTTGTCGTACATATTCGGACTGTTGTATCGGCACTTCTCGGGGCGTGTCGTTTTCGCCTTTAGACAATGGTCGACCTTGACCTCATCCAAGTTGAGCACCTTCTCATCCTTGTTGAATACTTTATCCATTTTCGTGTTGTTGGGGCGTGTGCTCTTGCGCCGGTTGGTGGCTAGACTGGCGCTGGGCATGCTGCTCGTGTTGGGCGCGTTGCAGCTGGTGGCGTTGTAGGGCGTGTTCGAGGAGATGATGTAGCCGCTGAAGTCGCGGTCGTTTCGCAGGCTCTTCGCTGTGTTGCTGACGTGTTGCACTTGAGATTTGACGGGCGTAGTTTCGAATTTTGGTGCGTACAGTTCTTCAACGGATTTACGTGGCTTTTGGCGTACCATTTTCTAACTGCTCTATTGTGGAGTGGCTATGTGTGGATGTGGTATGCTGTGGCGGCAAACTTATCCGTTGAGAGGCAGAACTATTTTATGATATATTGTTCTTTTTATTTTGAAAGACAATTAATATAATTTTTCTTTTGACTTAAATATCTCATACGATAATTTATTAAGTTAGCGGCTGGCACACTTTGTCAAGTGTATTTCAAGTGATTGCCGAAGGATTTTTATGGAATATTTCATGACCCTGAATGAACGCTGCACAATGCGAAATTTTTCATTTAAATTGTGCAAGTGTGCTTGAAACGCAAGCTCTCCCCCGTTGCTGCTTAGTTATACTGTGCAAATGCTGGATACCCTGCTGTCTCGGCCACTGCACACGCACACCTTCAACTCAATCCCTCAATGATTCAATTGTTATATTCGTGCATAAATTTTGCCGCTCAAATGGCATTAGCAAACGTTCACGCGCTGCACAAGAAGGATTCAACAGCTGCCGGCACTTTATCAGTGCTCCTCTGCCAGTGGCATTGCCACTTGTCCTCTGATGCGTGCTACACTTGTTGTTCTTATTGCTGTTGCTGTTGCGAACAGGACAGGTGATTGAGTTCAACGCGGAAACGCACAACTCACTGCATTCTAATGAGGGTTTTCCGTTTGTCGGCATTGAGGCTTTGCATATTTCTCATTGCATACTTTGGGGCTAATAACCTTTTCGCAGACGCCGAGTTGTGTTGAACCTGCGAACTTCATTAAAAATATTCCCTTCGCTTGATTTGTCCAATTGCACTCCAATTCAGCGCTCATTGAAATAATAAAGGTTTGGTCCCTTTTGAAAGGTCATCCAAAACGCTGAACTCTTTGCTTTAAAACTTTTGTACGAGTTGTAGAATTAAATTTTGTATAAACAGCCGAAAATGTTAAATTTACCTTGAAAATATTGGCAGCATGCTGTTCAGAGCAAAAATTAATTTTCACCCGCATTTAACTTTCTTTTAAATAGAAACTCTTAACATCGTGGGCGAGCAGTGCCACTGAAAATCGTCGAAGCAGAATAATTGAAATTTTAGTCCTTGACTGCTGACGCGTCTCTTCCAACAAAAGTTTCCAACAGTAGATACTTTTTGTTATAAATATATTTGTTCCATCGCTGAGGTTGATCTTTGAAGAGTTCAGTTTAAGTTTATAAGATTTCGTATGGAGGTAAAACTATGCAGACGCATACCATCTTGAAGAGAATGAGAATTTATTTTCAAATTGTTTCTTTGCATGTGGCAAAGAATGCACGGAGAATTGGCAACTCTGCGAGAGTATTCATTGCCGGGTAAATGGAGCTTTACAATACAGTTCGGATACGGTAATAGAATCAATTGGTAGGTCCCATTAACTTGTGCTAAAATAGAACGAGCACACACAAGCTAATGCAAGAAAGCTAGGCCTAAGTTCAGGCTAGGTAAGGATTAGGAATGGTCAAAGTAATGATCTGCCAGAGTTTGGGTGAATTTCCAAAGAGGCTTGATACCTAGTTTGGAGATCTGTTCGAGCCCTGCAAAGACAGGCGCTCCTAAACAAGTCACACGAGTTCCGGGCCGAAGAAATTGTATATCTTATATCAAGGTTTTGGAGTGTACTGCTGAGAATTATGCGCATAATATATTTTCAGATAGATTTTTCCTTTGGAAAGGATTAAGCAATTTCAAGTGCTCACAAATGCCTCGGTACTTTATTTGAAAAATTATATAAAAACTATTTGTATGCAATTTTATTTGCCATGAAGTCCTTGTGCCATTTATAAATGTGATTTCGAATGCACTTCAAACTGTTATCAAATGCCACTTTCATAATTGCAACCGCATATTGAACACCTCGACTATCCTTCAACTTTCAGAGCCTCTGATTTTTGTTTTTCCATGCAGACAGAAGGAGAACACAGCAAGGGATGCTGCCGCAGGACTGCTGTCGCCAACAAAATGTGCACAATAAAAATAGGCACATACATATGCACTCACTAACACATGCATATAATATTAGTTATGACACGCAGCGACCACAAAATTGATGATGCTGAAGGCAAACGAGCCGTGAAGTGGGGTCAACCGGCGGCGACGATGACTGGCGATATGCTGCTGACTGCGTCGATTATCTGGCTGGCATGTCCTTCCCACATATGTATGTATGTCTTTTAATAAATTCGCCACTGCATGTGTGTGTAAGTGCCTGCGAAAGTGTGTCATATGCGTGGTATGCGCGAAAATAATTGCATCAGCGCGTAAACCAGAGGCGCGCAATAAGCGGATATGATTTGATTGTTCGGTAAAGTGTTGACGATAAAATTGAAAATGTTTTGCGCTTAGATCCTTGCCATTTGTGCAAAAAGTTATTGTTGTTGTTGCTACTGTGCGCCATTGCTGAATTGCTCAATTTAAGCGGCATTTGCAAATGGCGACGAAGGCTGACGGCAGCGGCAAGTGCAACAATGTTGACGCCCAACTTTTGCTTGTTAATTTTGAAATTGGAAATTTGAATTCTAAATTGCTGCCATAGTTCTGCAAAATGTTTGTTAGCACTTTCATTTAAAGCCTTAATTTTTAGAAGTTGGAATATGCAAACTAAAGAGCAAAATATTTCTTCTAACAGTTATATAGATTTTTATAATAAAAAATTAAATCTTAATTCAATCACATACGAATTCTTCATGCATTAATATAGAATTCTTTTTGCTTTTGAGAATTGAAGCTTTGCTGAGAAATGATCTAGATATTTTTATGTGATTCCCTTTATAGTTTGAACTTAAGTAAAGTGATTCCAAGCTGTCGACTGCTGCTGGCTGCCGCTTTTACTGCTGAAAAGTGGCATTGGAAAGCTAACAAAATATTTTAAATATGTACATACATATGTAAAAATGTTTTTGATTCTTCAGAAAACTTCGTTTATTAAAATTTTTTAATCAAACTCTGGAATTTAGATTTTGTATTTTCTTTGAAGTTCTGTCATATACGAACAAATCTTTCAAATTTTAACCTACAACTCAGCTATCACTGAAGTTCCATGTAGAAATCTGCTGCATAAGATAGTAATTAAGAACTTTCAAGAATCTGTTGCACAGTGTAATTTTAGCTTTAAAGCTCCAGCTGAATGCAGCAAAATAGTTGCAGAGTTTGCAGGAATCATCTGCATTATGCATGGTTATGCCTAAACATCTAGCATATTTTTGCATTATTCATATACCTTTCTCTTTTCTTTAACAAAATAAACTTTTAAGAAGGAATAACAAACATCAATCCTTTTGGATGCAAGTTATTTTTTTAAGACATTATTCTAATATTGAAAAAAATAGTCTAATATGCTGATACAATGCTAAAATATTTGAGATATATAAGAATATAAAACAAATTCATTTAACCCATTAGTGCACTCTGGGCACTGTCCGAACTGAATTGAAACCAACATATTTTTACTGGTCTTCCTATAAAGCGCTAAAAACAACTTGGTTGTGCCCACCACTAATGGGTTAAGCACACTCTCACGTTCGTTTTATGATCAATGTGCATTTATCAAAGGCCACTCTTTTCCAACACATTTGCTTCAGCACATTTTATTGCTGGGAAGGCGACAGCACACATTATTAACCAAAAACACACACATGGATAAATATGTATGTATATGCATATAGGCTTTTGGTGCCATCTTCAGCTATGGGCCAGCATGGGGCCCTGTTTTAAAACATCGAAACGATGAAAAAATATTTTTCTAAACAATTTACTATACCTGAAAGAGTTGTCTTACTTGATGAAACAAACAATATTTGCGCAGCTCCAAGTGTTTTCATTTGTATATTGATTATTTGAGAAATTAATTTTTTATATTGATTTTTTTTACATTACTATAACCATCGATTTAAATATGCATAGTAGGCTTACTTACTTAATTGGCCATGACAACTCGTAACCGCTTGATGCGAAGCTTCTTATCAGGTCCTTTCTCTATATACGCGCTCAAGTCAGCAAATTATTAAAATGTCAGCAAAACATTTTGCGCCCTGAAGTCGCCTAGCCAACTAAAGACGGCACTGCAGTCACTCTCGCACTTAATTGAAATGAAATGTTTGATTTGTGTTTTTCACATAAATTTGTCGCCTGTCAACATGTGGAAGCATTAAAGTGTCATGTTGGCCAAAGCAGTGCCGCCAGCTTTCCCCCCACACCAGCGCAGCCCACCTACATTTCATGATTTGGCGGTGCCGCCTCATCAGCATGGCATGCCAGCAACAGATCTAAAATGCCAGCACGCCTTTCTTTCGGAAATGCTCAGTAAATTTTTCATATTTTCGTCGTAATTCGCCTTTTGACATTTTAAAAAGATTTCCAACATTTCGCCTGACACAAATGGCGAGCGCTTTATTTATTGTACGTGTGCGCATTTTGATTCTTTCGGGCGTGCGGATTCCGTTTTGTTCATTGGAGACATGTGCGTTTTCTTTGTAATTTTGCGCTTTTTACTTTTTGAAATTTAGTTTATTTTTATGTCTTTTTGTGTTTATTACTACGATAAAAATAAATTGTATACATCATATACTCTGCAATTTCTGCTCAGTTGTTGTAATAATGTGCGTGTTTATTGCTTCTCATTGAATCGTTAATTTGTATTGATCCTTGTTGTTGTTGTTGTTGGAATTTACTCCTCTTTTATTAACTTCTGTTTAATTGTTTCGATGATTGTCTGTCTGTCTGCTCTTTCTCAGCTCTCACGCTCAACTGTTAATTGTAGTTATTTTGGGCTTGTTCAAAGGCATTTGTACTTAAAATTTGTTTTTGTAAGTTTATTATATTTGTTTTTTGGCATGTGCGCCTTTGTTAATGAATTGGGGTCATCATTTCACTTTGATCAATCGAAGTAATACAAATTTGTTTACAACTACAAATGGACATAACTGCCACTGTCTGTCGAATAATAATAAACGAGTGATTAATGTTTTGGGTGGGCGGCTATTAAAGAACTAGCACACCCAATTTGCAGACGGCCAACAGAAATGCCGGCCGGCATTTGTTGTTGATATGAACTTCTGCACAAGCTAAGAGTAATTTCTGGGCAGAGCAGAGCGCAAGTTTTGAATTCTCGTGCTAGCTGCTGAAAAGCTTAAAGCTATGCAACAGCAACGCCAGCAACACGCTGCTAAGCTTTTGTACACAAAAGTCTAGACTCTAGAGAATGTGACTGGCAGCCTTTTCAGCGTCTAGTACGCCAGCAGAAATTGCACAAATTTAAGTTTACAACAATTTATGAACGGTTTATGTTAGGTTAGGTTAGGTTGATCTGGCTGCCTAAGAAAGGCCACACATAGACTCTGTTGGGTGCCTAGCGATACCAGTTTGGGTGCCGTTTTAGAAGTTCTCAAAGTAATGATCTGTCAGAATATGGGTGTGTTTCACAAATTTCCAAAGAGGTTTGATACCTAGTTTAGAGATATTTTCGAGCCCTGAAAAGAACGGCGCTCCTAAAAAAGTCACATGAGTTCTAGCGATGGCGGGGCAGGAGCACAGTATGTGTTCTAAGGTCTCCCTGCTACCGCTTTTGAACGGTTTAGTATTGTTAAAAGTTCAGTTATTTAATGTTTTAAATCTAGCATTAACTTTACAGACTCATTTTGGTACAAATTAAAGTCGTCTGATTTGATGAGCGCAGCTTCTGGTTTTCCTTAAATATAAGGACATATTATGGAATTGAATTACTAGCGAAAATTGTGTCATAGATATTGGAAATTATAAAAAGCTACTTATTTATACAAATGATAAATGAATAATTTTTTGAAATTCTCTTTAAAATTTAGTGAACTGTTTCTTTAGCTTGATGTCGGAAAACCGTAGATAGATAAAGCCCAAACCCTTAGATGTGGGTCACCAACCATCCTGATATTCCAGCTAATCTTGAAATATACTCTCTTGAGGAACACGTTCTAGAGAAAGAAAAAAATTTTCAGAAATCTCTAGAGAATATTTCAAGATTCGCTAGGATTATCAGAATGGTTCAGGAGCAAATAAAAGATTTTTATTGCAAGTTAAGTTTTTCAATAACTTTTAAATACTTTTTGCATTTAGCTTTATTTTTCCGCAATTTTTCTGCAGCTACACTTTTGTCATTTTATGTCATTTTTCAAATGCTTGCAATGAAATTGAAGTTCTTATCACGAGTATGCAATTAAAAAAGGTTCCACACACACACAACACTTGAGCGCATTCAAGTTCAAATGCTGGCAACAATGTTGCTTAGACAACTGGGGTAGCAACATGCGCGCAGCGAGGAGTGTGCGTTATCACTGCAACAACAAATAGCGAGAGCCACACCGCAGCAGCATAAACAAACAACAGCTGTTGCACGAGCAGCACAGCGCAGCGCGTCTGCAGAAGCGCCAAGCAGCCGAAACCAGCATCGAAGCAGCAGCAGCGGCGCGGTGGCAGCAACACTGAAGGCAGCAGCAAAACAGGAAAATGCGAGACGGCAGCGCGCCTTCAAGTCAGTTCAACGCCAAATTGTGAATGAGCAAGACGCGCAAATCGTCGACGACGCATCTCAACACTCCGCCACAGTAGTCGAGCAGCTGCTGCACTGCGTCTGGTAGCCGCCGCGCTGCACTTTTGACGTGCGAATTAATTTTGAGTAGTAAATTAGCGAAAATTAGCTTGGCGCAAAGCTGATTAATTTCAATTGAAATTGCGCAAATGTGAGGTTAAAAATGCTGAAAATACGTTTGCGAAAAATGTTGAAACTTTTAAGTGGCAAAGTGCAGAAATGCAAAATCTGCATTTAAAGTGCAATAGCAAAAAAGATATTAAAATAAACCAAACATAACAATAATTAGTGCGCTTTATTTGCTTTCCTAAGCAAAGAAAGTTGTTAGCTGTTTAGGAAAAAATGTTCAGCGAAAAGCTTTCTCATAAAACTTTGCTTTGAAGTGTTGCATTGAGGAGTGCAAAAAGTGCACGCACAAAGTCTCAAAGTCACGAAAACGATAAGTTAAAATTACAACAACCACAGCTAGTGTACATTTGATTGCAGCGAAAACTCTTTTAATTAAAAAAACATTGAATTTTCAGACTATTTAAATTCCAAAAATTTTCAAAAACTCTCAAAACTTGCAAACATTAACAAAATTTTTGCAAAATTAGCATAGCAAACAAAATTTTTTTAAATTAGCAAACTTTTCAATAATACTAAAATTTGCAAAAATTACCAAAATTTTCAAATTCTATAATAAATTTCAAAATTTACCAAAACTTGTAAAAATTTTTATAAAACTTCTCAAAATAAGAAAACCCACTGAAAGTATCGAGACGCTGATTGTTAAGCGTGTGTAATCCCATTAAAAAAAATGCCTGCGAAATTGCACGGCGAAGGCTTCACGCTGGCTTTCGGCAAGTGACTGCATAACTGCGTGTTGTGCGTGCGTGCCGTGCCGCAAGATATGCAAAAAAACTGCATGGCAATTGTTGTTGCCACACCAAAGAAAATTCCACGCCAGAGTGCCACACACACACACGTGCGCACGAAAACGGCAGACAGCTTCCTCAAAGCCAAAGCAGCAGCAACAACCACAACTTCCCACAAAAGCCAGTCAATTGCAGTGCCGTGCCGACGCTGTTGTTGGTGTTGTTGTGGCAGAGGCCACTGCTGCGGCGCATATTAATGAGCAGTTGCAGGCAGCAGATTGTATGTGCAATCGAACTGTAACAACAAATAAGTGCCAGCAACAACCACGACTACAACAATTGATTTGCTTAAAAAGTGGCAATTGCCCAGCTCAAGAAGAAGAAGCAGCAGTAGCAGCAGCAGCAACAAAAGCGGCTTAAACAAACTCACGGCAGCAATATTTATGGCTGCTGCCACTGAAGCAAATTGCGGCGGCGCAGTTAATTAAAGCAACAACAAATTTACAAGTGCAACAAAAGCAACAAGAGACAATTGCAATAACAATAAAAACAACAACAACAACATAAAACTAGACAACAATTGCAATCGAGGCAACAGATTTCAGCTGCAACTTGTATCTTGTATCTCGCATCTTGCATCTAACAAGTGCAAGCAAGCATCATCGCAGTGCGTGTGTTGCTTCTGTGTGCTTCTGTGTGTGTGTGTGCCGCAAATTAGCAGTTGCACATTAATTGATTGCCAAAACGCTTGACTTCGCAGCGTGTGCTGCCAAAAACTTAACACGCTCAACAGCAAAAAGAGATACACAGTTACGCGGCAGGCGGCTGCGAGCTGCAGGCATTGCACTTACCACTCGCGGCAAGCTCTTGATAAATTTCGGCTGCGCGCATTGCGCCTGTGTGTGTGCGTGCGTACGTGTGTGTTTCGCTTGAGCGCGCCGGCGTCTTTGTAAGCCGACCCCCCCTCCACCCGCTTGGCTTGTTAGCGCTGCGTGCGCGCGTGGCAAGTGTTGCTGGCAATTTGTTGCCGTTTGTTGGCTGTCAAGTGGAATGGAAATTTGATTGTCTGCGGCAAGAATGCGACGCGACAGCCCGACAAGACGACAAGACGCTGATAGCTTAAAAGCAAGAAACGTGAGCGCTGCCAACATTTTCACAAGTAAATTGCTCAACAAACAGAAATAAACACGTCTATATGACATCATAGCAGAGATAATTAGTGAAAAGAGTTTTTCCAAAAAACAACAAAAAATCACGCGCAAAAAATTTTAATTAATTAAATTAAATCATTGTAAAAAGCGTTGAAAACTTGTCAGTTAGCAATTCGTAATCACTGCAGTTCGGCAGCCACTTGAGCGAGCAGCAGACAGCGTTGCCAGATAGCAGCAGATTGCAGCTGCAGCAACAGCACAGGTAAGCAAGCGCAAGCCCATGCACTGGCAGAAATTTGTGCAATAAAATGAACAAGCTAAATGAAAACAAGTAAGGAAGCAATCAGTCGGGTTTCACCGACAGAGTAATACCCTACACCATGTTCCCAAGTGGGGTGATAATTCACTGAAATTGTGGGCGTATTTGATTTACAATCTACATAGTGAGCGGACCACGCCCATTTTTGGCAGACTACAAGATATAACTAATAGGACTATACATGCCAAATATTGATGCTCTGACAGGTGTACACCAGATGTTATCGGCATATTTATTTTACTGCCCCCATGGTGGGCGGACCACGCCCATTTCTGGAGAATTAAAAGATATTCCTACCAGGAACGAAGTAACCAAATCTGGACTCTCTGGTGTATATATTATGGAAGTTAAGAGGATTTTTTGTTTATCGCCTATATAGTGGGCGGACCACGCCCATTTTCTTGTATGGCATCTAAGACCTATATATCAACTTGGGAACCGAATTTCATTCATTTATATTCGTAACTAGTCAATTGGGAGCCATTTTACCGAAAAAATTTTGCCGGCTATATAGTGGGCGGACCACGCCCATTTTTTCCTGAGATATAGAAGACCTACCTCTTAACTTGAATACCAAGTATTATTCTTTTCCATGAGTAATTACACAAATTATAGCAATTTTACCGAAAAAAACCCGAGGTAGAGGGACTTATAGGTCCATTGGGGGCGTATCCTTCGACCGATTTGAATAATTTTAACACTTTACCTAACCCGAGGTTCACTGTGACTGTGTACCAAATTTGGTCCAAATCGAACAACTCCTTCTTTCTTTTTTTTGCGTACACGCAGACAGACAGACAGACGGACGGACAGACGGACAGACGGACAACCGGAAATGAAAAGAGAAAGTGTTTCTGATCATTTCTATATACTTATGTCTATACCTAGGAAGGCTCCTTTAATGCGTTACAATTTTGGCACAAAGTTATTATACCCTATTACCATAGGTGTAGGGTATAAAAAGGCAGCTAAAATGAGTGCATCGATTGACAAAATCTTTTCTTAAACCTTTAGAGCTACCGATTTCGCTAAATAACATAAAAGAAATTGTGCATCTAAATGCTGTTACTTTCAAAGAAAAGCTCTCGACACTTCTGTTCTGGCATTACGCTCGGCCTTCAAGCACAAGAAACTATTGAAAGAAAGACAGCGAAATGTTTAAAAAATACTGGCCATTAACATTTTTATTCCATTTATATTATATTAGCGAACATTTTAACCAAACTAGTTAAAGGTTCAACTGCTTCAAATCCAATTTTGCAGAAAGAATACATATTTACTTCAAACATGCCAAGTATCAGAATTTAAAACTGTATTTTAATTCAATGTGCTGCCAATATATGTAGCTCAAAAATTCTGTTCAGCTACGGCTTAAGAATAAATTTTTAGGTCCCATTAACTTGGGTTCGGCTCAACTTTGGTAAAATAGCAAGAGCACACACATGGCCTTCGTTACACGGGCTGTTAATCGCCAATTTTATATATAGTTCGATGTGTTTTTAATAATCATTATAATCTTTTAATTAGTGTTGAAGAGTACGCGATCTTCTAGCTGACGCTTTTTTGGTACTATTTTTGAGAGCCTTGTTCTATTTTTCCTCATTGAATAACTATTTCATCTTTTCACACAATGTCAATTTTTTTGCGTGTGGCCTTAACAAGGCAACGAGTCAAGACGTGCGCTGCATCGTTCGGCGGGCGGTTGCAGCGAATGATAGACGCTTTAATACCTTATTGAAAATTGATTGCTTTATTAATTAAATTATGTTAGTATTTGGGAGGGGGAGAGTTGAGTTACATGCTTTTGTGTCTGTGCTACTGCTTATTGATTAATATTTGCTGGCAATTAGTTCAAGACTGGGCAATTAAATTGTGGAATTTCGAAAGAAATGCTTGCACGTGAATGCTGCCAAATTAAAATTGAGGTCTTTGACATTTGAATGTTCCATTCCCAAGATATTTGCAAAAATTTAAGAGTTTTTTGACATCAAAATGATATTGGGGTTGCTCGTAAACGTTTTGGAGAAGTTGGTAGAATGCTTTAAATCAAAGGCTAATTTAAGTGAAATTTATGAAAGATTGTAAATATCTTCATGTTTAAATTAATTAAATTAAAGTTAATTGAAATTAAACAATATTAAATTTATCTGGCAACTCTGAGCAACAAAAAACACATGCTCAGTAATTGCAGCTTTAAAAGTTTTTCATGTGACAAGGCCCCTACACTTTGTGACACACTGTCAATCTTACAAGATACTGAAGTCATTTCAGTTGTGCTTTAGCTTCACTTTCTGCAGCCTCTAACAAGCCAACAAGGAGCTAGTCTTTAATAAAAAACTGCAAATGAAATTAAAAGAATAAGAAAGTTTTCAATTGGTCTTCTTTTACATTGCTTCTGAGCGACGAATGAGGATGAAGGAAGCTATGCTTTAGCATTCTTCGAAGTATTGATTAAGCGACTCCTTGCTGGCCATTGTTGGCACTCACCAGCGAGTATTGTTCTCCAGAAATTTGCAATTAAGCTGAAAATTCTCTTTTAAAATTGGGACCTCAGCTTGAACTTTCTTTTAAATATATCTTTTTTTCAACAATGTTAACAATTTCTTTTACAAATATTGTATTATGCAGCTGAGTGTTCGCGCTAAAGTACAGTTTAAAAAGCATATTTATTGCATGCGATTTATTTATGCGGCAGCTACTAAGTGCGCTTTTGTAGCGCAAAATATGCGCAACTTGGAAAAGTCAAGAGCGAAATGCCATAAATCAAATTTGCCACAAGAGTAAGCAAAAAATTGAGAAAACCAACACAAACCGTGAGTAAATTGAACTGCAGCTGCAAGCACTCACACCCACGCACAGCCAAGCACACACTCGCGCACACGCACACATACAACAGCAGCTCCCAAGTGTGAGTGTGAGTGACATCGAACGGAAAATCAAGTCAACAAAACACTTGCAAATCAAATCTGAAAACCAGCCACAATTTATGTGTGTTAGTGTGTGTGTGTGTGACATGCATACACTGGCAGCACTTGTGGTTGGCGCTGCCCAGGGACCCCCTATCAATTTACCGCAATTAATGGTGGCGCACTCAAGCGCACCCACTTCGTCACTCACTCATTCAGCTACCCTGCCAGGCAACTCACCTACCCACTCAGCGAAGCAGCTGTCGAGAGTGCTTCCCCTTGTGTCAGCGGCAGTGGCAACGTCAATTGCAATAAAACAAAACAGCATTAAATTCGTATCAATCATCTGGGAATGCTGCCTGTTGAAGGCTCACACCATGGGAAATTGAATTGGCAATATTTGGATTAAGTTAGTGGAGAGGGGGCAGATATGAGAGCAGGTTCCCCTGTTATTGATCACTTCAGTTGTTTTCATGTTGCTTTTGCAAGCGCCACACTGAGCGGCAGTCTCGAAACTTTTTCAATTTTGTCAACGAGTTCCTCCATGCTTTTCATACCCCCCTCTGAACACAGAGCCCAATATAACACTGGCAAACAAAGAATTTGTTCTAAGAACCATTTCTTCATTGTGCCTAAATAATAGAATCTTAAGTAGTTTATAATATTATGACCTCAATTCCCCAAAAGAATTAATCTGCGAATGAAGTGGGTTACTTCCTTTATATCTGAGTTAAAATCATCGATCTGAAATTTCAAATAGCCAGAAAATATTTTGCAGCAACCCATATAACCGAGGCATAGGCCTAGATTTCTTGCATAAGCTTGTGTGTGCTGGTTCTTCTGCAGAGTAAATGGACCTATAAATTTATTCTGCATTCGCATTTTCGTGGGAACGAGTACTCTACGAGAGTTTCCAATTCTTGTTTTTGTATATTTATTAATATCAAATTTGTTTTTGTATATTCAAATCAAAGAGCATATTTTTAAGAGCACATTAAAAGAAGACAACTTCTCATAAAACTCAATTTTTAATAAAAACTCTATGTCATTCGAAGCCTATAAATCCCAGGTTTTTCTTGCTGTATTTGCATTTATTTTAAATATTCCACCAAAACTACAATCAGCTTCGGATTCAACGCATGCATTTTGCCCTAAACACACTGCAATACCTTCTGCATCATAAACATAAAGAAAATGTTCCAAAATTTCAGAAATATATACTACAAGTAATATTAATAGTATACATGAATATATCAATTATATCTTTTTAATATTTCAAGTTTTTCACACAGCTGATGCCGTTTTCATTTGGAAAGGTCTACTAGTGGTAGTAGGTTGGCTAGTGTAATTTTTGGTTTCAGACGCATGCAGAACTCACAGTGAGTCTAAAGCGCAACTTAGTCGGAAGTCGTAGCATAAATCATTGCTGCGGCATGTGGCAAAAATAAAGTTCGCTTCAGCCGCCGCCGCTCAATGATTCAATTAAACGCACCGAAATAGCACTGCTGCGGAGGCGGATGGGCGGTGGGTGGCAGGCCCATACCACTGATTGTGAGCGTGAAATCACGCGGGCTCGATTCGATTTGCCGCTGACCTAGTGGCACCCTGCCGCAGTGCGTCGCGACGTCTTGTGGTATGTGGCATTTGTGGCATCTAGCTGCGATTGTGTGAGGGTGCTTGTGAAAAAGCATGTATGCGTGTGTGCCTGAACTTGTGTGAGCTTGTGTAAATGTGCAAATTCATTGTTGCATTAAAATGGACATTTTGACAGCAGGTTGTAGCATGATTTGGAAAAAATTATTACTAAATGGAATTCGCCTATTTTAAATGCAAATAATCAAAGCGGTTAACACATCCATAATGCATTTTTGATTAAGCGTTTTCTTTATGATTTTCTCAATCAATTCCCTACTAATTTTGATTTGAGCTAGTATTAGTTGAGCGCCAAAAAAGCCGTTTGCCTGTACGATAGAATAGCTTAGCTTTGCAAAAAATGCGAGAACTCATCCATGAGATCTGGAGTGTTATGGTGAGCGGAGTAGCAGCTATACCTTGTAGTTATTTCACCTGGGAGGAGGGATTAAACACAATGGTTACGTGTTATTTCTATTTATAGACATTTTCAATATTAACGTCATCCTTTTTTATTTAACTACATGCAACCACTTCGGGGTTTACAATGCAATTGGCGTAATTAATGCATTCACCGAAACAAGGCCCGGGTTTCCAGCTGCATTTAAATTCAGTTCAGCCGGGCAGTGGCTGGAGGGGGTTTTGGCTTATTCATCTTGTTATGGAATATTTTTCCGCCAGCCATCGTCCTATCCATATATCTGTCCATAGTTATCGAGTATTTTATCTAGAGTCCAAATACATCAGCAGATGTTTTGCATTAGTCAGAGACCAATCGGTATATCATCAGATTGTATGTTGATCTACATTGTATGTTTTGCTAAGACCCTCCCATTTTACACCGCAGCTTTTTACAGCTCTTCGTAAAGTTTAACTTTAAGTACTTGATATTCCATTCTTGAGCCGGTTGGCTGTAGCCTATTCGCTGCACATTTTTCAGTTTGTAAGAAAATCTATTATTCTCGCCATAAATGCTTGATAGCTTGCTTTGCTCTTATTTTAGCTCTATTTCAAGCTAAAAGCACTTAACTAAAAATAGCGTGCATAAATAAAATCCAGCAAATACCAACCAAAAAATGTTCCAACTAATTCCCAAAGAAGCTTTCAGCTGTCGCTGCAACAACTTTTTGGAATTTTCACATTCCAGCACTTTACGAATGCATGTAATAAACTTAATTTTGTTAAATGGAAATTGCATTTCTTTAGTGTATTTATGCCTTGTATTAGCAGCTTAGGCGCTAACAAAATGTTCCAAAATTGTAGACGCGCGTGTCATGTGTGCCGTTCCAGCTCGTGCCGCTGTTAATTTAACTTAATATGTGCGATTCTAGTCATTTGCAACTTAATTAACACAAATCAGTCAAAAGTGATGATGCTGTGTGTGTGTCCTGAGTGGGATGGGCACACCGGCAACATTTTGATGCCTGACGATAAGCGCCACTTTGTAGGTGCCTTATCAGGAGTCTTGCAGAGCACACACGTGCTTTGATGGCGCCGCCGCTTTCACACGTATGAGCAACACACACGTACATAAATGGCAAGCGTGCAGTTAAGGCAATGGGAGAGTGTGAAAGGGGGAGTCGGAAAAGTAGCAGCGGCAGCAGAAATGGCAACAGCTGCGGGACACTTGAGCAATGGCAACAAGCCGCAAGCCAAATCGCAACGCGACAGTGAATATGAATAGGTGCATGTGAGTTTGATGGTGTAACAATTTTGTTGTTGTGGTGTAATTGCCTGTTTGCATGCTTGTACGACTATTTGTGCGTAACTGTGTGTGCGTGATGTGCCAATTCCTTTTCACCCTAGCCACACTGCGCATTGCCAGATACTTTTCCCAGATACAAATTTGCACAGACAATAAAAACCACAACAACAACATGAGTAAGTAGCTGCAGCAACATCACCAACAACAACAAACACATCGTAGCTACATTAACTTTTTGTTGCTGCTGTTGTTATTTTTGTACAAGCGCGAAATGCAAAGTGAAAAGAGTGAAAACGCAAGTTACCTCTCGGCAACCTGTCAAAATGATAGCGTCTCGTTCATGGCAATTTCAACAATGGCAACCGCAGTTCCAACCACAAAAGCAACAACAACAACAACAAAAAACCAACACCACCACAAAAAACAACAACAACAAGTGGTTTGCAACAAGCCAACATGCAATTGTAACAAGCATTGTCGAAGCGATCCTTTTTCACGGTTACACGCAAAGAAATGATTTGGTTAAAAATTGTTGTTGGTCTTACCTTTTGGCTTGAGTTTTTATTGCGCTATTAAGCAAGAACATTTCAAATTTCAATTAAATCGTAAAAACTTCGTTTTCGGACTTTCTCTTAGCTCATATACACAAGAGATTTACGAAATATGTACCTTAAAAATTACATAAGAAATAAATTGCCCATATTTAAATTAGGCAATTAACACAAGATTATCAAGTTTGCTTTTTATGAAGGGTGAGCCTTGCAGATTATTTCCTTTGGGGCATCATATTAGTTCCGCAATCAAAAGCACGTAATTGTGCGTAGCCAATTTTACGTTTAATTTCGTTGTATTTGATTTAAAACTTTTATTCAGAGAAAATTTCACTTCATTTCACTTGCATTTTTGTTTGTATTATCAGACAAATGAGAGTAGGGAGCAGCTCCGAAGATCATGTAATTTTGTTCAGCATAAAGTGAAAATACATTTTTGATAACTTTTCCATTTGAAAACCTTTTTTATGTTTCATCTTCATTGATTTTCCATGCTTTACATTATTTCATTCTTGCTGTTGGCTTGTTTCATTAATATGCATGAGCAACATGTTTATGCGTTTAAATCACTTTAAATGCGACGTCCTTCAAATGATTGTCAAACAATCTAAAAAATCTTTCAGCATTAAATATGCAAGCAAAATATATAGGGGTATGTGCAAGGATATTTTGCAAATGTTTCCTAAATTTATTCAGCCATACCTAAGCCTCATCTCCTTTTTTTTGTGCTAAATTCGTGGAATTTTTTGTTTTTTTGTATTTTCACTACTTACTGCTTTGGTTTATCCAGCACAACAATTAATGCATGACATTGATTGCATAACAGCGTTATTTCCTGCAGAAAATCGAGGTATGAGCACTGGCGGCTTGATCTTATGCCCATCTCATATCACTCAACTAAATGTAATTGGAAATATTTTCTAAACATTTTATAATAAGATCGACTATATTCATTTCAAAAGCCATAAACCATTTTCAATCTGAACAAAAAGACAATTTAAATATGGAATTTTAACGAATCTCTTTCTTTTCTTACATAGCTATTTGGAAGACCGAAAAGAAATAAAAGAAGAACAAATTTTGATTTCGATTCAGAATACTTATGAATAAAGAGAATGGTATTTTGGTGAAGAAAAGATATAACAATTTCGAATTTCGTTTAGAGAAAAGAAAATTTGCAATTAATTCGGTGCAAATTACGAAAGAATTTATAATTTTGTAACAATATTAAAAGGTTTGAGATTTTGGCATTACAATTCAGAAATGGAAACACGAATCATTTCTTTTTTTCAGACAGACAGACAGACAGACAGACAGACAGACAGACAGACAGACAGACAGACAGACAGACAGACAGACAGACAGACAGACAGACAGACAGACAGACAAACAGACAGACTCATTAATCAATTGTAAATTGCTTTTCGCTGAGGTCTGCTTTTACGATACGGCATGAGCTTCTGATTCCGTAAACTCCGGAATAGCCATGCTAATTTCCTGGTAATTTCGCATAGCGATACTTTTACGATACGGCATGAGCTTCTGATTCCGTAAACTCCGGAATAGCCATGCTAATTTCCTGGTAATTTCGCATAGCGAATTGTGCTGCCACAAACAGCTGCTCTGTCTGAAATGCAAATAAACATTGATTCGAATCAATAGCAGGCTGTGGCATTATATCATAATTTCTCCGCTTTCACATATCCTTGTCATTGAACGATAAACATGTAAATGGCAAGTCCATTAACATTGCCGATAATCGACCACAAAATGTGTGAATCAATAAACTTCAATGATTTCCAACATATGCAAACACTTCATCAAGTAATTCCCTTGTGTAAATGACATGAAAACAATAGCAACAACAAAGAGGGGGAGGAACATTGAAATTATTAACACTTATGCGTAATATACGTTAGCAGAGGCAGGCCACAATTGAAGAGCTGCCCAACAATCGTTGGATTGTGGTCAGTAGCATGGCTGAACTGCTTCACTGCGACTAACTGAAATCATCGGCTTATTGGCTCATTCAGGCAATACGGCCTGGCCAGCCTTCATTCACATACATTCAGACATTCTGACATTCTGACATGCCTCCATGCTGATGAATGGCGTTAATAGGCCTTTTGACAGAGCAAATTATCTGCGGCGCACAGTGGAAAATTAATTGCTTGCAAAGGTGGTTAGTTACGTAAATAAATGCGGTTAATTAAATTGAGCTGCTGTGCGGCGAGCTGGGCGGGTGGGGGATTGACAGACGAGATTCTGGAAGCGACCAAAATTGAACGAAATTTGGCTTGAAGCGACGAAAAGCAATTTTCGAGCGTCAAAAGTCAAATACCAACAAAGAGGCGTGTAATTGAGGCGATTGGAAGAGCCTCGCTTCGAGTGAAGAAATTAAGCGCTACAAAATTGCAACGTCTCAGCACGCCCAACACCCGCTCCCATTTATTAGGCGCCGCCAAATAGCGCGGCAAAAATTAAGCAAATTCCGCGGCATTGCGACGCTCATTAATAAAGGAGGCCCTTAGGCATTTGCCTACTCCCGAATTAAGTAAATTCCTAGCTGCTGGCTGCCCTAGCCCCACCCCCGCGCACCTGCTTGGCGAAACTTCGTCGATATGTGCAGCGTTAAATGTCGTAAATGGCAGGCAATAAATCAGCTCAAGCGTCGCGCTGCTGGCCGACGTAGCTCATACTGCCAATACCATGCGGCACTCTGCGGCTGCTGCTCCGGCCTATTGGATCCGCGACGCGCACTGGCTGCAAATTAAGCATACAACATTCTGCAATTAGTGCCGCGAATGATTTATAATTCTTCAAAGTCTTCAAAGTGTGTGCTGCAAAGCGTTGTAAAGTGTGGAAATTAAATTGCTGGCATTCCTCAAGATCACAAGCAGCATCAGCGCTTGTCTGATCCATTGGAATTTTTTTATTTATTAAAGTTAACATGCGGAATTAATTGATTTTGTTAAGCAAAGAGAGAGAGAGAGAGACAGGGAACATACACTATTTTTTAAATGCTAAAAGCATTATTGAATTTGAAGTACAAAGGTTAATGGTTATGCAATCAGGTTTTAAACTTACTTGCTTACTTCCTTCATTGGTCAGAACAATCCGTTGCCGGGTTACGGCTTCTCTCCCTCGCCTCTGCTACGTGCGCGCCTCCTCCAGTTGGAAATTCCATCGTAGGCATGGCCTCCCAGTCCGTCTCCATCCTGTAACTGGCAACTTCTATCAGGTTATAAACTTGTAAAATAATTCGAAAAAATTATGCTTAAGTCGCGTTTAAACGAGCTGTTGTGCCAATCAAAATTATATATAAAAATTATATATATTAAAGCCATGCATCACAATACCTTTTTTTGCTTTGACCAACTTTGAAGTTATTTGATGCCAAAATACAAAACCAAAAAAAAATCTACAAAATAATTCCACAACTATTTAATTCAATATGGCTTGCTAGTATGACAGCTAAAACTTACTCAATTAAAAGCTTTAAACTTTAGTTAGTCACAACATTTTATGAGTTGCCAGACAATTTGAAGATTTTCTGAGTTATTAAAGTGAACTTAAGTTACACTTTCTGCACTTGTCTGCCACTCCTTGTTAGCCTTGTACCACTGTCTAGAATACATAACCGTTAATAAAAAGGGGCACCCCTAATAAGTACGCTACAAATAAATGCACTTACCGCCGTTGAAATGGTACAGCTGAAAGCACTCTGCAGGCATTCAGTGCCGCTTTTAGCAAGTCTGCCCGAAAACGCCAACGTGTTCACATTGACCCAATTTTTGTGGCAGCGGTCCTTAAATTATTTCACTGAGGTCAAAGCTGATAATAATTTAGGCCACAATTACGCCAGCTAACCAGCAAAGTTCATACGGCTGTTGGCATGTTAGGTTACATGGTCAGAAGGACATGACAAGGGGCATCATCAAAGGCGCGTCACTTCGGCAGCTGTACAAATTGTAGCCGAGAATGTACTACCCCTGGCCTAAAACGCTCAACTACTTCTGTGCTATAAGCAAGCAAGCTATTTACACGAAATCTCAGCATCCTGCATTTTGTAGCGCACCTTTTTGGCTTACACATTTACCCGCTGCCATGCTGAAGGAATTTAAGTGCACGCATTTACTTTAGTCAATTTCATGCAAGTTACAGATTCTTCTCTTCACTCATGTTGTATTTTTTGTTGTGCTTGTTGTTTTTGTGCGCTTGTGGACTCGGCAAACTATCTCTCACTTAAAGTTTCCTTAAGAAACTTTTCAAATTTGTCACTTGCATGAAAAGTTTCACTGTTATCACATTGTAGTGAAAATGTTGCAAATATGTTTTATGGGCATGTCCATTTGGACATGGACATAGACAAGATTATGCTCTAATAAATATGTATGATCAGTCAATGTAGACATGTAGAAAAATGCCGTAACAGAATAAGAGTATGATTTAAAAGCTACTTAATAATATGGAAACATATACTTATGTATATATATGTATGTATGTATGAACAACACTTACGGCCAAAATTTTCAAAATAGAATATAAACATTTCTTTAGAGTAAGATGCTTTGAAACATGCTCAGAATAACATAAAGTTGAGCCAAAAAAATCTTCTACATAAAATAAATGAAGTCAATTGTTTCGATTCCTGTATCTCCCTGTCACTATATCAGGTAGAGAATGACAAGTCTATTCGGATCAGCCACTTTCGGTGCTTTCAATGATCTGTCTAACTTCCACCGATCATGTTAATAAATTTTTGCTCGACTTTGCTAGAAGGCTAACTATTAAGTGTGTGCTTTTGTAAACTTAAGTTCCCGACAGGCCGCTAAAGTTTCAACAAATTTTGCTTCCGAAGAATATATCCTTCAGTTAATGTGCTCATTTTCGCTTTTTAATGAAAAACCAAATCATTTAATTTCCATTATTATTTTCCTTAAGACAGTGATACAGTATTTATTGCTACAATGCCCCCCTCGCGCCCCACTCCAAAAGATGACTAACCACATTGCTCTCTTAACCGTCCCCACTTGCTCGAAAAATGTCACCAAGAACTTTTGTCTTTGTAGTTGACAAGTTCGAAATCGAATTCGTTCAGCTAAATGATGGCATTCTTGGAAACCAAAGCAAAGTCTTTTGCTAGTTTTATTTTTGACTTTTTTCGCAATTCCTTTGTAACTTGATGCCTTTTATAAACTGTGAGTGCTTACCTTTTGTTGCGAAAAACAAACGAAAGCAACTACCAAAGTGATAGGTATAAAGAAAAGGAATATCACAATGTCAAAGTGTTAAACTTTTATGTAAGCTTATAAGAAATATAAACTTTGCGTAAAATTGCTATTAAATCTGCACAATCGCACATCCTTTGGTGACGTCAACTTTCTGCACTCGCGTCTCACTCGCATCTCACTTGAAACTTGATGTCAATACATGCCAAATATAAACTATTGTGCTGCAGGCAATTTTGATTGGCATGACGTCAACAAGCTGAAATGCGAAATTGTTGCCATCTTTCATACGCGAAATTGATATGTGCGCGTCTATGTAGCGCGTAGTGGCGGAATTTTGCCGGCGTTAATTACGAGCCGCTATTTTGGTCCCCAAAACCATTAAAAGGTCTTTCAACGCAGTTTGGCCCGGCTAATTGGCAGAGGCGCCTCTGAGATATACCTTCATTAAGAGGCACGCAGGAATATTTGGTATGCGGGTTTCATGTTGCGGTAATAACCACACTCAGCGCCGGGAGGAATGCGCCTGTAGGTACGGCGCACGCACGCCTGCCGGCCGGCCGGGGGAGCCGTTGTAGTTACCTTGTGAACCTGCCTAATGAAATTAGGCGCACGCCAATAATTAAACGAAACCTTTGGCGCATTTAATGCTGTCGCCGACTGGAGGACCTTCTGCCTGGTCGCGCACTGGTAGGCAGGCAGGCATACACTCGAGCAAGTAATCCCACAATTATGCGTACACTACGAGAATTTTTTAATAATTGACATAAAAGTAATGTCTAGACGGCAGCAGCTTGGCATATTTTATCAATCTGAACACACAGATTATTTTCGATGTCAAAGCAGCAGCAAGCATCGAGCAGCTCACATGGCAGCACACGGCATGCCACATGGGCGAACGCTGGCTGACAGCGCGACCAGCAGAGCGGTAGGGCAGGGCAGCGTAGCAGCAGTCAAAGTAAATCTTAATGAAGCGCAACAAGTCAATGTGCCTGTCAAATTGTCAATTTTTCAGTTGATGTATTTACGAAATGCCACAAAAGCAGCGACCACAAAGGCTGGGCCGGGCCGGGTCGCATTAGGGGCGCATTAGGGCGAAAAATGACAGCTACTAAACGTATTGAATTTCGGACAATATTTTCCAATGCTTTGGCCGTTTGGTTGTTGCATATGTAAACATGTTGCTATTTTCAGATATTTGGAGATATTTACCAATATGTCAAGGTGGGAGTGTGCATGTTAATTGTGTTTAGTTGCGAGAGATTTAAATTTAGAGAGCGTCTTTAGTGTCGTACGATTTCTTCACTCAATATATTGAAATTAGTACAGCGAAATATTCACTTGGCCCAGTGCTATTCTGATTTTTATTCATAGACAAAATTAGCAATTGTTTCAATATGTTGAACAATAACTTTTGAAGTTCGACAGAGTAGTACCTTAAGGCCTCATAAGGTGAACTATGCACGGCTTCTATGTAACTTATTCGATTTACTTGTAATCTGTATAATAGCTTTAGAATTATATTGTCTAACCTGCGTAAGATTTTTTCTTGTTAGTTAAAAGCAATTTATGCCTAATTTTTTAATACAAAATTTAACTTTTGTTTCTTAAACCTTATCAATTTTTATATTATTCTACTTGTCATTCGATCTGTCAATATTTTTATTTAAAATTCCAACGTAACATTTACGTTTTTTTTTCAGAGGCCAAACCTATGAAGTTTTTGTTATTCATGAGGCATTTTACAGCTTGAATGAATGCCCTTATTAACTTTTTGACTAAAGCCATATAGTTTAGTATGTATCTACATTTTCCAAATTTTAAGTTTTTGCAAAGAGAACATCGAGTGCTTATATGCAATACCTTCTATTTTGACAAAAATTAATTTTTGATGGCAAACTCTTTACAGCTGTAACTTCATCTATTACATTATTTTCTAAAAACTCTCTTCCTTTGTTTGCTTTTAATTAATATCATAGTTAAACGATTGATAAATATTTTTCCGAATTTCTACTTAATTTTTGCCCAGCTGAACATATTTTTATTTCTACAGATAGATAACTCAATATATAAGCTCTCGATATTCGTTTCTTATTAAAAGATTAAAATTCTACGAAAATTCACATAAATTTTACAGCTGTTCTTGACAGCTGCTGCTTCGTGTCAGCTTATTTAAAATTTTAACTATGACATGCAAATTTGGACCTTTTCTTCTCTAATTTCGAGAATTTGTCGTTTGCGATTTTGTGCAAATTTGTGACAACAGAGCTTTACCATGTATTTAGCATCTTCAATTTCAAGTGAAATGATAGCTTGCTTTCGAACAGACACATGCACACATTGAGGAGCAGCCATTGTCGACACCAACACTAACGCAAATAAAGCCCAGAAATCACGTTTCAATTAAAAGCAAAAGAAATTATTGATTTCGCATCGAATGCCCAACAACAAGTTATGAATAATAATGCACGAGGGCGGCTATAGCCGCCACTGACCAGCCTAGCCACCAAACAACTCCCCCTATCAATGCCAGCTGCTTCATCCCACCAGTGCCAAGAGTATTGCCAATTTCGTTTGATTCGCTTATTGAATGGCTGCGATAAAAACTTTCTTTGTAGTTTTGACAGAAGCTTTTTTTTGTATTATTATCACAGCATCTTGTTTTGTCGGCATTGCTATCTTATTGCATCATTGGAATACGTAGCTAAAATACTTGATGGCCATCTTAATAAGAAATCTTTAAAAACTGAATTCAAAGCATTTTCCAAAGCCAGACGACAGAAAACTTTTAGCCGCCTGGCAAATGTTAAACCTTTAAAAGACTTAAAATCTTTTGTAGAATGCAACGAAAAGAAAGAAGCAAATGCGAAAGTAATAAAAAATTTAACCTTTTCTGGAAAAGCCCAGAAAAAGAGCAAATTTTTAGGGCAGAAACGTTATTCGAACGTTGCACACAAAACTCAAAGCCTTTATTAAGAGTACAAAGGTACAAAAGTGTCCTGTTTCTGAAGCATGTTTAAGAAGGTGCGAGTTTCATCAGAACACACACACACATACACAGCAACGTTTGAACAGATGCACGCATCAAAGGAACTCTCATCAAAGTGTGCCAAGGAGCAGCGAAAAAAGAAAGTGCAAAGAAACGCGAAACATAAGCGACGTCAATTGGCGCCAGCTCGTTTGACAGGCGAGGACGAGAACGAGGACACGAGTGCATTTTTAAGATTGCTCGCACAAAATTAGCGCAACTGCTGCACAAATATGTGCTCGTGTGTGTGTGTGTATGTGTTGCATGTTTGCATTTACATGGTAATGCATGTGTGTGGTTTTTCAAAACTTTTTAAATACAAATCAGTGTATTAAGATTTAATTAATGCGATTTTGTTGTTGTTCAGAGCAAATCAACTCTTTTACAATTTAATAGCATTATTGCAGCTTTTGTCATTGCATTTTTTCGGATTTTTTAGCAAGTATTGCTCTACTCAGATATTGAAATATTTATATAAAAAGAAATTCGAAATTTTGCGCAAGTTAACAGTTAAAGCGACTATAATATAACTTCGATTTTTGAACCACTTAAAATAAATCCTCTTTTGTACGTATGAACTGAAATCGTAGAAGACAACATAGAAGAGATGTCATATACATGAAAAGCAACAACAAATTAGTACCCGATGTAGAATTCCTCAGCTTGTATTTTCAAAGCGTTTTGGACTTGGCATTAAAATTCAACATTGCCGCGCAATTAAAGCGCCATTTAAAAAGCTGCTGGCATAAATGCTAAGTAGTTGCAACCTATAGAATCCTGTCGTCTTACTTTGCATAATTAAGCGACCTGAACAAACACACACACACACAGGCGTCTTCTTGTGGGCTTTCATGTTCCTTTTTTGTTGGTTTTTGTAGCGCTGACGGCGTAAAGTGTGAACTGACATTAATTGAAGCAGAAAAACGAGATAAATTATGCTGCGCTTGGGTTCAAATCGTGTCTACGACCCGTGCGCGGTCTGCCGGTTTCCCCCTTCCCCATGCTCCCACTATACTGAGCCGACCTCAGATACTGAACTCAGCTATTTTCACACGCAATTTCGCGCGAAATTAAAAGCGATTGCCATTTTCATAATTATTTGCAGCGAAAGTTACAAATGCTGCCTCACTTGCTGTCTCGCTCGCTCGCTCACGCACTTGCCACCATTTTTGCGGCCCATTGAACTGGGCGGACTCTAATTTCTGCTGCAATTTATTTCGTTCGACTTGTTGCATGTTGTTGCTAAGGCAAGCTGTGCCACTCCAGCATGACCGTCGCGACCATTTCCTTTTGTCGAAATCTCATTTCATTTATTTGACTTTTAAAACTTTTTGCGCCTTTTTGCATTCAATTGGAAAATATATTTACTTGTAATGCGATGCTGTGAATTTGAGCTCGGGCAGCAGTTGTTGTAACTTGGCACATTGTGCGTCAAATGTTTTGACATGGAAGAAAATTCCAAAAAAGCAGCTTTGATGTGCTCTTTTGCCATTTTACAAGCTTTTTTGTATGTGGGTGTGCGTTTTATGGTACTTTATTTAGAATTGCAGAAAATACTAAACCGTTTTTTGACAAACGGGGCACTTCAACACAGCAGCAAACAAACGAAAGGTATTAACTTAGCCATTCATTTGAAGAAAACATCATGTATTTAAAGTGCAGTTTAAAGAAAGCAAGTATTGTTTATTCATCAAAAGTGAAATTGAAACCGTTACTTATACCTTCAATTAAGTAAAAAATTTTTTGAAAAATTTTGTGCAAGAGAGTCTAAGAAATGGCATATTCGTAGATGTTTTGTTTTGCATTTTATTTCAAGGGCATTCCCTCCTCCACTTTCCCCCGAGCGTATGCTTTGAACACCGCTAACAATACTTGACAGGGATCAAATGCAATTCAATTATGCAAAGTTTTGACTGCAATCAAAAAGCAAGTTGAACGCACTCACGCCACAAACACACGAAGCACAGACACAGCCCTAGACATTCACAGACACGCCATTCCCTTGTGTAGCCCAACAGAGAGCTCGAATTTTGTCTAGCTTGGTTTTGTTCTTCAAGTCACGCATTGTTTTATATTCTGAAAATATAAGTCGCGACTTTGACTACAGACACTTTAGACAGTTTAAACCAAAAATCAAATTTATTTCAGCATTAAAAATAATGTTCATAACCATAACCTCAAAGCTAAATAGCAGCGGCATTTCATATACTTATTAAAAATATTCTATATGAAAGGGTGCATATGTTAAGTAAAGTTTCTTTTCAACCCTAAAACTAATAAAAATAACTGGTACAACAACCCTTCAAAAGTGCCAGACATCGCATATTTGTTTTCACTTTTGTGTGTGTATGTGTGTGTTTTCTGCTAGATTTATTTTCGGTTTGCTATTTTTAACATAGCTGCCATAAAGCTCTAAAATTGTTTCATTGTATGAAAAGGACCATAAATTATTTATTTACTTCTAAAGAAGGGACCTTGAATAGTGGCAACAAAATCAACTTTTTTTTAAACGTCTGAACTCCACATTAAAGTTATTTCACAAAACGTTTCCTTAAAAGCTGAATCTACTAAATCAAATATAATCTATTGCATATCTTTTCTTCAATACTTTCGTAGGAATTTGTTAGTGAATTTGCAAAATTATGAACTTTTAAAGAGTTCTTGAAAACCATGCTGAAATACTTTTTGGAAATAATAAACTCTGCAGTCTGCTGCCTTGCACTTTACACTGTGCCTCTTTTCAAACAAGTCTTCTAGATCAACCAAGTATAATGTTCCTTATAGCTTGAGGGTTTGTCTGCTCAAAAGGGACCCCTATTTGTAGCTTACAAGTGCCTACTACTTTTGGAAGTAGTAGAAAATTGTTCGCTCGAATTTCTTTTATTACATTTCGAAATTTTTTTAGAGAATTTTCGTAGATCTCCATTGCCCGTACACTTCTTCATTTAATGCCAATATTTGGAATTTATGCCAGTATTTAATGCATGTCAATTTATTCTGTATTCGCAATTTTTACGTTTATTCCTGCCACAAACAGCCAAAACAGTTATTTATCTACAAATGCACATTTGTGTATGGCAAACAAATTTAAATATTCAATAAGCATACACTCAAACACACGCATATGCATGTATGTGCTTGAATAAATGCGCACACATGCGCCAACCATAAATCCGGCAACCACATAAATTGCGTCTAGACGCGGCAGCAAACGCGCAAAGCCGCATCAAACCAATGCGCTGGGTAAATCCCATTTGGCCCACAGCCAAATGAAATCAAAAGTGCAATTGAACAAATAAATTTCTTAATGGCCACAATGTAAGGAGCGCATAGGCACACACGCACACACACACACGAACACGACACTTGCCAGCAAAGCATAAAACTCACATCAAATGTCAATAATTAAAAACCAAACAGCCAACAATTTATGAGAGTGTGTCAGCGTGTGTAAAAAAGCGTACGTGTTGTTGTTGCATAACAATTACTTGCAGCAGCAGCACAACAACAACTACAGCAAGCCATAAATTCAACTACAAAGGCGATTCGAGTGATTTTATGGCCGTCGCAAACGCACATTTCAAGCACTTTCATTTGGCATTTAGTGCACGTTTTGCATTTAGCTTGTGGCATGCAACATTACACACATCGCACACACACACATGCTGCCATAAATATGCCCACGGCATGCTCATATATTGTATGCAGCACTTTACGACTTTTTTGCTTTGTGGGTGGTCAAGCAAAGATTGCACAAATAAAGTTGAACAAGCGCAAAAAAATTGAAACGTCAAAGAAGAGCAGCAACATTAATTGAAGCAGCGGCCACAGTCAAGACGACGCGACGCCGGAAGCTCAGCTGGAGACGCACGAATGCACATCCCTTGTACATGATGGCATCATTTTTCATCTGATAAGCTCGTCCCTATAGCGCAGTTGTGTGCGCTAGCAGAGGACGCAGGCAGCACGTACGTGTAGCATATTCACAGGTCAACGACATCCTTTTGCAGCGTTTGTGGTGAATTTGTCGAAATTTGATAATTTATTATAACGCTTTTCTGTGTTTTATATCCGGCCAAAAATGGTTGAAAATTGCTGAAAATGAGTGAAATGTCATAGGAGGCCTCTCAAGCTGCGCAGACTAAAAGGCTGTATACCTACGCCAAACAAAATCTAATGGGCGAAAATAATTAGAAAACTTTTGATTTTGTAAAATTGAAACTAATTTATGATGCCTGGCAAAAACAAAGGATCACAAACTTTTATAAATTGTGATGGAAAGTTGAGGAGAACTTTCTTCGGTAATATGTACAAGAGTTCGATAACTGTAAAATGTTGCGATGGAGGTGAATTTCTTTGCAAATATTTCAAACCTTAACTGACTTAAATAAAATGTTGTTTATTATTTTCGTTTTTAGTCCATGTTTTCGATTAAAATTTTGCTTCGAACGAATAAGGATATGCGTAGATATCTGACGCTCTTCACGACTATGGCTCAAATTCAGCCAAATTGTTGTTTAGAATAGGTGTTCACCATCACTACTACACTTTATCATATCTCTCTCTACTTCTTTTAAGAACCAACAAGTGCTTTGCATGTAAAGGAATGTCCGCTGACCGTTGGCTTCTCTAAGCAAAAATAATTTTTTTCCTTCTTCTGAGATTTTGTCATTCCCACTACTTTTCTATCAAAACCCAAATATTGACTTGAATATTGTCCTGCATTTGACATGCTCAATAGTGAACAAAAGGATTCAGTCACTTTCTTTCGAAAACGCTTTAAAACTTCATTTAAAAACTCAACATTAAGAAAATGCCAGTTAGCCTTGACTTGCGCTAAAAACGAAAGTTCCATATAAAAGCTAACAGGATATAGCTAAAACTAAACGCATTCAGAATCGATCGATCAAATTATTATACGTTATTCTTATTTCTATTAAGCCAAACCACTTTTGGCTTTTTCCCTTTGGAATGCTAAAAATATGTTTTCAAAGAAGAGCCAAAAAAAAGGAACATACTAAATACGACAACAAAAGAAATACAAATCTCCTTCAAACGTTTTGCCATATTTTTCCATAGAAAAGTAAACTTTATACCTTTGAAAATATGAAAAAAGGCAGAGGCATTGAAATGGCTTTACAGCGTCGCATTTACATTTTAATTGTGAGACACACATGCATCACGCCTCCCACTGCAACTGCTGCTGCCACACTTTGTGGCGGGCGAGCCGCGCAATAAAAGGGCAACACCTGCGTTCTAAATGTAAAACAAAGCGCCAGAAGGCAGACAAAAAACAGCCAGCCCAGGCCGAAAAAAGGCAAAAGCTCAAAGGAGATGAGCGCTGAAAATTGCGTCTGCAGTTTCATAAATGGTTGCCGCTTGGGAAAGGGCACATGCTGCCGTAGGGGTGAGGAGAGAAAGCCTTCGAGTAGCCGCATTTCCACTTGTAGCGGTTATTTGCGAAAATGAAGACGGCACATAGAAGCAACCGAAGGAATTAATTTCGCGTCAAAAGTAATTAAAAAAGTTGAGGTGCCAAATTGAAGTGCTAACGCTACAGCAAGGGTGAAGGAGGAAGGGTGAATATGTTTACCTGAAGTATGTACATACATATGTATGTGTTGGGAAATTCAAAACTAAAACGTAGCGTTTGCAATAATGTCCAGAGAAGAAGCCAGCTGCGCTGAAATATCATTTCATGCGCCGCCATCAGCTGAAAAAATACAGTTATATCTCGATCACTATAATATCACACAAAATAATGTAACCAAGCAAAGATACATGTATTTATTCGATATAGAAAATCTAGCAAAGAACTAGAGAATGAGAAAAAATATGAGGTATGAAAATACATACATATATCGTAGATAAAGGAACTAACAGAAATTCATACATACCAAGAAATAGCTCAATTACAAAAAAAGAACACAATTGCGAAAATTGACTTAAGTCAAGCTATCAATGCAAAATTTGTTAAAATCATACAAAGCGAAAAAATATAAAATTATGCAAATCGAGAAAAAAGTGCAATATCTGCTGCTACTTTAAACTAGCCAACATAAATCAAGGGCTTAAGCCCACGCCACAGCAGCGCAGTCAAATGTTAACACGGCTTGTCTGCAAAAACGCGCGCTGTCAGTGGCGTCTATTGAATATAGCACCTGTTGTTGCTGGCGGCCGTTTGGGAGGGCAAGCTGACTGCTGGCACACATCAAAGGTATCAGTATCGCGTTTAGCCTTTGGTGTGGATTTAAAAGCGTCTATCAACATTACAAATCACTGATGCAACTTTCGACCTGCCACCATTTAACCTTGTCCATGTATCTGTATGCAGCTGTTGTTGTTGTTGTACTACATGTGCGGCGTCTATCGTTGGGGGCATCTTTATACAGGCGATAAAAAGTGGAAAAGGTATGCAAAAGATTTGGGATTGCAGACGTGCCGAAAATGCATGCACATTGAATGTTAAAATGTTAACGGACTATGTGAGTAGGTAAACCTTTTTTGAATTTCGCACAGATTCGAAATCGTATCGTAATTTATATGAAGCCAATTTTTGTACGCAACATGTACAGTGAACCTTTAAACCTCAAGAATGTCTTCAATTTGTTTGCCATAACAGGACTTTCAGGTCTTGACAGCTGGAAGACTAGATTCCTGCTCCAAATACAAGCTACCTCCATGCTAAAAAGTGTACCCACGAAAGATTTTTACAACATTCGTATTTCTTTTTCATTTCCGAATAGTTTAGTATTAGCGACGTAATACTGAGTAACCTGCTCGCGCTAACAACAACACTATTGAATGAAGCTTCGATTCTAAGTTCATAATCAGTGCAATCTAATCCCCAAATACAATACAACAGATTTTACAGCATTTAGTAAATTCTATTTAATTCAATTTACTTGAGCACTGCCACATTTTGAAGTTATTGTTGCTCACGTCAAGGTTATTTTCCCCACCAAGATCATTGCATAATCCACTCGAACATAAGGCAATTTTCGAAATTCCCAACCATCACACAGCGACAAATGGAACAACAACTGGCTGTACGCGCCATGAAGCAATTAAATGCACATCACTCATACGTCGTGTGGTGCCATGGCAACTTTTCAGCAATTCGCTGCCGAATAATAAGCGCCAACGTTTGCTTTGCTAAATTATTGTTACAAATAACTACACGCGCAAAATAAGCGCAAAATATAAACACAATGATACAATAAAACAATTCAACAAAAAGCTACAGAAGCGCCCACAAAAACGCTGAGAAATTTCATGCCAAATTTATTCATGTCGAAACGCTTTAATTCTCATAATTTCAATTTGCAGCTGCACGCTTTCATTCTACTTTCATTCGCTACGTGCGGATGAAGTCCAACAAGTTTAAATGTAATTTATTTGTTCAAGTGTAAAATTTTGGTATTACGAGAAAAGCGTTTGTTTGCACATTTCATTATTAATTTTGTCGCTTTTGTGTTTCTTTTTTTCTGTGCGGGTATTTTTGTTTTTGTTATTGTAATATAAGCTTATCATTTCAAGAAAACCGAAAATGATTAAAATAAATTTCTGCAATAAACAATAGAGTGCTTGACTTGAAGGGCGAGCGCAGAAAATATGCGGTACTTAGTTCATAGTCTGCAAAAGCAAATATTTGCGAATTTAATCATTTGATTTAATCTAAAATTGATATGCCTCATTGGCAGTGACACTGACAGAAGTGCAACAGACAATAAATAATTACTGTGATTTCGCGAAATGCTTTGAAGATACAAACACACAAATAAGCCACTTGAAGTGTGTGGCTACAAACCAACACACACACACACCGAAGTAGAATGCACTCAATATTACGTCTTAATAGGCAGCTAAGCCTAAAATATAATAAATACGTGCTTATGTGTGTATATGTATACGCAAGTGTGAATGTGAGTGTGTTGATTAACAGCACTAATCCCTCTAAAATGCTAATTACCAACCACAAAGAAAAGTTCCTTGCACTCGGAGCCGACGAACAATGGCGAAAGAGTGAAAAACAGTCAGCCGTGAAATAGCAGTGAAGAAAAGACTTCATGTGCAAAAAGCTGCTGTATGTGTGTAAGAAGTGCGTGTGTGTGCGTGTAAGATAAATTAAATTAAGTGCCAAAATTGTATTCTTATCTGTTGCCGCAAACTTTTTAATGTGTTGTGGCAGTAAAAGCGCCTCTCGACGCTCTTTCGCCAGACCGAAGCAAGCATGATTAATTTCTTTTGGGTAGCGACGGCAGCGACGCATGTGGACAATGGCAAAAGTGGCAGTAACAACAGCAGCAGCAACAGCAGCAATGTTGCTGATAATTTAATTTGCCTTTGTTACCACTTTGGTGGGTTGTGTGAAGGCTGGCAGGCATGTATACGCGTGTGTGTGCATCTGTGTGAATGTGTAAATGCATGCATGTATCTAAGTATGCGTGTGTAGGCTCAAAGTGCCACTGCAAGCTGCTTAAGTACTTTCGCTGCTGGAGCGGAAATTAAATTTTAAGCTGCGCGCTCACAACTCGCTTAAAAGGATGCAGGCTCGCCTCAAAGCGCATCCATTAACTTTTTTGCCATATTTCGTCAAATGTTAATTATTTCGGCGGCTGCAGACTGGCAGATTTTATAATTACAACTTCAAAGAGTTGTCAGATTAATTCAAGGGAATTCGCAGAATATGGAATTATCGAAAACCCATTTACCGATCTCATATACTAATAGCAATGAAACGATATATGAGTAGCACAACAAAAACAAATACAAATACAACGGAAACATGCATAACTCTAACTATATTCGAAAACATATAATATTTGAAAAACTTTGCATATGACTGCGTTTTCTTACAAGCAAGTGATGATCGCTGCATTCTTGTACTATTTCCGACTGCAACGAAGAGCAAGGCAGTTTGGCAGCTTTAGCTGCAATGACTAGAACTTATGTTAAACAACGGATGAAGAAACGCCAAGATTGAAGCAACCAAACGACCGAACAGCCAGATAAATAAAGGGAAGAAAAAATGGAAGGATGAGCCAGAGAAAAGAGTGAACGCACAAAAGAAAACACAAATAAACTGTGGGCGGAACAAACGAAGAGTAGAAAAAAGAGATGATAAATCGCCAGCCGCTCGCATTACCAGCAAAACTGTCAAGAGCATACATGGCGAGATGACTTAATGCCGGAGGGAGTGGCGTCTGCTGCGCTGAAAATGACAATGCGGCTGATGGCATTTAAATCCTTTTTCTTTATAACTTAACTGGCCAAAAGAGAAAGGAGTAAAATGCGTGGGAAGTAAATATAAAATGGCAGAGTGATTATGGCATGTCTGCAGCGCGACTCTCTTGGCAATTGACCAAAGGGAATTGGGCATTTTCAAGGCCGTCAACAACAACAACAACAAGCACGGTAACAATAAAGGATGTGAAATTCATGAAATTGAAAATTTGCAATTTTGACATTGTTCGATGGTTTGCTTGAGTTATCTTGTGTATATTTTATATAAATATATATGTGTGTGTATATATGTGTGTGTATGCGTGTGTGTGTATGCAACATTTTGCCACACCTGAGGCGCTATTTCGATTTGGTTTCTGCTTGTCTGTTGCTGCCACTTCGAAAAAGTCATCAATGCTAATACACACAAACAGACCGACGCGCCGACACACACACGCAGACACATGACATCGATTTAATACGTTGTTATTGCTGGCCGCTTGTGGAATGTGCGCTTGTTTTTGTGCACTGTCAATTTTCATTTCGCAAAAGACCGCACACGTGCGGCTACTCACCTGCCTCATGCAGCCGCTCGCTGGCCCCGGGCATGTTGGGATTTCATGTGGCGCATTTTGCGTAAGTAGCCTGCTTTCTTGAAATTCTTGGAATTCATAGAAAGAATATTCATTTAACATTAGTAACTTATACGTATTAAATTTCATACAAATTACCTGACATAATTATTAAATTTAGTGCCTTTGGCTGAGAGCAAAATGTCTGTGTCTGAAGGTAATAGGCACTGATTCGTTTACTGGCTGAATTAATTTGCGTTTTCAACTTCGGCGCTGAGCTGGATCCTTAACGAAGCCATTCTTTATCATGAAAATTTTTGAGATCATCTAGATTTTGCATTTAAGATCGGCGAGAATATAGCATTGATCCTTTAAAGCTTTTAGTGTTTTTATAATATATTTTCCAAATGGGTGTGGCTTTATTGAAGAAAAACTGTTATGCAAGATAAAATCAATAATAAAACTTATACGCGAATTTAAAGATATCACGAGGTCTACTAATATTATGAAAAAATTGTATTTGTCTATTGACTTGCACAGTTTGTTTCTTTGATGAACTATCAATTTTTTATGAAATGATAGCAGAAACTCATTATAAAAACATTTTGCAACTAGCATGCTAATGCCATTATTTCAGCAACTATAAGACTAGATCTAATAAGGTTAAGATCTGGCAATATTACAAGTCATATGCTAGCAGCTTTAGGTACATCTGAGTATAAGGCAAGCATGCTTGCATGTTGTAAACAAAGTATAGCAGCTACTCCATTTGCAGAGGTATATGCATACAAATATTAAATATTCTGAACTCCATAGACAATTTTTGAAATGTCTTGAAAGTCAGAAAATCTCATGCAATGTTCATGTATTCTCTTTTTAAAATAAAAAATGTAAATTTACTTCATAATAATGCAACTATTTTGCCAGTAAAGGACGATGAAACCTTTTAGGTTATGTTTAAATGGTTCAAAATTGGTAGTCCATTTATTTAAAAGTATTGTCAAAATTTTAAACTTTTGAAGAAGAGCTCATAATAAAAGTTTTGCTGGCTCAAAATTATGCGCAGTGCTTATCTACATCAATCTTTCTGCAAATATTACTCTTAAATGCTTTAAACGCTACTCAACTCTCGTTCGTTATATATTTATGCGATTACAACAGACGAAGAAACAAATTTGTTGCACTTCAACTACAAGCAACAATTATGTAAATTGACATTTTTCTGTTTGCTAAATTATTTAACTTGTTTGCGCTATTTAATTTAATGTGTTTATTTGGCAAAAATCCCAGTTGACTTCTCGACACTAGCGCAGCAAACAAGCCGGCAGACACGACACGAGTGCTAGTTAGATTTAAATTTGGCAAATGTGAAGATACACAGCCGGCAGGCGGCTCTGCGAAGCCGTCCCAACTTGCACACAGGCATTTGCATAAAATCGTGCGACGGCACACTCAACTCAACTCGACTCGACTAAAAGGCGCTCCTGTCAACCAACAATTTTGGCAATTTGCTTGAGAAAACATGTCAATCAAATGCCCTCAACATGCTACTAAATGCTTGCCACATACAGTCACACAAGACGCACACACACACACACACAGAGCCATGCATAAGCAGCAGCTATATAGACAGCATACAATTTTATTGTCAAAGTGGCCACATTGAAAGCCATGCGAAGAGGCGCAAATTCCCAAGAATTTAAAATTCAAATTAAATGCGAGACTGCAGCTTCAAATGAAAATAAAAAAACAGCACTGGAAAAGTTCCTAACTTGCTCATACTCCAGACCGCAGGCAGACAAAGCTATCTCTCTCTCTCGCTCTCTCTGCAGCAAGCGGCAAAAGAGTGAGAGCTAAGGTTAAGAATAAATACATTTACAAAAAATCAACACCAAAGTTATTTTCATATTTTAAGATTTGCAAATAACAACAGTTGTTGTTGTGGTTGTTGTTGCTGTTCACATGCTGCTTGTTTTTTTTTTTTTTGTTTATTAGACAAATCCTCAAATCCCTTCTGATCCCTACTTACGCAGCGTTGCCAGTGGGAAAAAGCAAAAGGCAAAAAGCAAACGACGAAAGGCAAAATCCAAAGCCACCTACGTGTACCTTTTCTTTCGTCGTCCGTCCGCCAGTCAGTTAGTCAGTCAGTCAGTCGAGACGGCAGGCAGTTAGGCTCGTTAAGCGCTGCGTGCATGGCAAACATAAACGGTGGCTGCTGAATTTTCAGCGCTTAGGTGTAGGTGTAGGGTTGCCAATTTGAATTTTCCGCAGTTGCACAGTTTAAAAGTCTTGATGGCATATGGTGCGTATGAGCAATGTGAATTTGTTTGTTTGTTTGTTTATTTGAACAGTGCTCATGGGTTTTATTAGACTGAAGCCTTTTATGGCTCTGTCAATGAACTCATAACTGTAATGGCAGCAAAGCCTCTCAGCTGGCAAGTCCTTAAAGCGAAAACTTATAGAAAATTGGCGACTTTTGAGACAGACAATTTTTAAGTTTGCTTGACGCACTTCGACGGCTTCGTTCTAATGTTGGCTGAATTGACTTGAGCAAATTTGTGATGCTTTACATAGTCGATATGATATGATTGATTCAATGGGCTATTAAGAGTGAATGCAGCCCCATTCAAGCATTACTAAATTAATGCAACATCCGAGCTTAATCTGTTCTGTAAGATATCAGTACAGATTTTTTCGACTATCAGCCAAGCCTTTGGTTTCAAAATCAAGTTTTTGCTGTTATGTAAAAATATTTTTATGCTTATAATAGCCAAAAAAGCGAATTTAAATTGTCATAATTTCCCACAAAAACAATCTATAAAAATGCGACATTATTTTACACTACAGTGAGGTTGAATAAGGAGCGTGTTAAGCTCAGCGCTGTAAACCAATAGCAGAAGTGGGCGTGTTTCTGTTAAGTGTTTTACGGGTTGTTGAACTGTTTTGGTTCAAAAAACTTGCATAAAAACTTGTTTCGCTCTTGGTTCACTTCGGCAGAAAAAGCAACAATGGTTGGGTTCATAATTCGATTCAAAACCAATTTACAGCGTTTATCATAAAAACAATGTAGCTTGTACTACGAGTCCTTTTCTCAACTATTTCCAACTGCTCAGCAGCTTAAAAGAATGGCAATTATTTGCTTTTCTTTTAATACTTTGGCTTTTTTATTATTGGCGTCAAAGCAAACATTTTGATGCAAGAATCCTAAAGTGGATTTCTTGCGATATTGGAAATATTTGCTAAAGCTCAAAGTTTCTTTCAAACCATAAAAGCAGCTAAGAAGTTCATTGAACTTCAAATAAAAAAGGACTATTTTTCTCAAAGTTTGTAATGCAAGTGGCAACCCACACACTAACTCAACAAAATATGTGCCTTTTTGTTTACATTATTCACAGCTTTTTTAGTATTATCCTTTTTTTTCCTTGCACAAACGCTAGGACAGGTTGGTATGTTAAAATGAAAGCATTTTACAAGAAAATTCAAAAGTTACCTCTAAGTGGCAGACAATCAGTAAATCAATAAATCGAAAATATAACTTTAGAAGAAATTAGAATTAAATGATTTGGAACAAACTTTTCAATAACCAGTTCAGAGAAGAATTTAATTCTAACATCAATGTGAAATGATTTAAAAACAGTTGATAAACAGCTATTTGAAGCATATCTGACTTTAAAAATATGATTATATGATTACATTGCACGAAAATCTTTCTTAATTGGAATCCTCTGGCACTGAAAAATACTTAAGATTATGAGAGAACATACAAAAATTAAGGCGATTTTCTGCATAGTTTTAAAATATTCACAAGTAGAATTTAAATGATTGAAGAAAAGCAAAATTTTTATGTTGCTCGTTTTTCAAATTTCAGCTAATTTAAAATACGGAACTCGCCGACGGCGCAGCGCAAGCAACTCCAGCAACTGCAAGCCCATTCGCCTGGCTACAAATTGCGAGTAGATATGGCATCATGTATGATTCATTCCGAATTTGGCACGCTCAAGCCAAACAGAGTAAATGCAGTGAGAGCAACAGCAACAGCAACAACTACAGCAGCAGCGCGATCGACAGCAGCCGCCTTCAGTCATATGCAAAGTTGGGCGCATTAATTTTAAAATATGGCACATGTCAAAACTGTGTCAGCCTAAGAAAACGCTATAACTCCTCAACACTTGACAAAAACAGTCACAACAACAACAACAGCAGCACCAAAAAGCAGACTCACCTCACAACGGCGACGCAGTCAGCGCCGAAGATGAATTTCCATTCGCATGAAAGAAGCTCAGCAGCGCAGACATCCTTTGCCATGCCTACCTCAGACGCAAATCGGCTACTCGACTATGCCCACATGACAAATGGCGGCGACTGGTACGAGGCGCTGAACACAACGAGCCGCCTGGAGGCTAATGGCGACAATGTCACCCTTTCCGCCGTCATAGCCGCGTCTGCATCCTCAGCCTCAGCAGCGCCGGCATACGATTTCAACAATGCACCCTTCGCCGGTAATCTGACGTACTTTGCGCCTGCGATATCGCACGTTATGCTGGCGCCGACCACGGCGAATGCGGTGACGGCGCTGGAGCAAGATTTACTGCCAGCCGTTGTGGCCAACAATGGCACCGCGGCGGGCGCCGGAGCGGATAGCAGCGACAATTTGAACTCATTCTACTTTTATGAGGTAAGTGAGCGGGCGGCGTGGCCGTGAAATATATTCGCCAATTGATTCACGAATAGCCAATTGTTCATTTTAATGTATATTTATGCTTACGTATGTGCTTATAATGAATGTATGTGTGTATTTCAAAGAAAGGTAACTGCATAGCTTATATGCTGGCATAATCTAATAAATCAATTACTTCACTTTCAGAGGCTAGGGCTAAGTAAGCACAATATATGCCTATTATCACGAAATAAATAACAATTCAGCTACTTGACTAACAGAGGCTTCAATAGGTTTTATAGACTTTGAAAATTCCAGTTACGGTTTTCACAGTTCCATTCTAAAGAAGTTTAGCCCTTTTAACCAAAATGTTTTCTATTACGCAGATTTTTTTGCCATAATTTCGAAATCTAAAGCTTGCCTTCAACAATGAACAATTTGTATGAATAAATAACGATTTCCCATTATTATAGTGCTACCATTCAGCAGTATTCAAGAATTGCCAAGATGGTATACTTATTTATAAATGTATGTATTGTGTCTGAATGAAACGTGACATGCGACTGATGCGCTGTTGTACATCCAATCGCCGCAGGTGGATTTTACTAACGCCGCCACAAGCACGCCCACAACAATAATCACGTTGGCTTAGTATCCATGCCACAGGTAGACGCCGGCGTAATTATGTTACGGCATAATGTCGTATGCTTAGCTGGATTTGCGCCATTGAGCATAGCCAGCAGATACAAAAGGACATAATTTGTTGACGCTTTTGACGGCAAATTCGATAAGTCGAGCTGCGCAGTGAGCTGCTTTCACATTTTCCTCGAACGTGTCAGCGCTGCTGGCATTAAATAATGTTCTCCATAGCATTATTGTGTGCCAATGGGAGTGTGGGTTTGTCTGCATAATTGTGTAGCTCTTCTTTGACCACAGCGCAAATGCGTAGATTGGCAAGCAAGCTAAATACCATTTATGTAATTTTTTGTGCGCTTGCTGTATTCATTCAATTCATTATTTATCACATTTAATATTCTTGGCTGCTTGCATAAAGAAATTTACAAACGTTGGCAGTGCCTTCGCCATGATAAAAGTGGGTCTAAATTACGCAAATATAACTAATTAATTACTTTTGTAAAATTTACGAGAGGTTGAGCAAATTGCATAAAATCATTTCGAAAAGCTTGAAATGTTTTAATACTGAAACAGTTACTTAACACTAGAACTACCGACCGCTCAAAATGACCGCTTGCATGCATCAATTAATATACTTCCAATATTAAATGAAATGTAATTTAATTTCTTTAAATCTAATTTATCTTATAAATTTATAATTTAATTTTTTAAATTTGATTATTTTGACAACTGAACATCCAACCGATCATTTTGACCGGGTTAGCATAAACAGGTATATGGCAGCTGTTGGTAAATCTAGTGTTGTAGTATAAGTGTATATAAAGTTTTGATCTTCTAAAGGAGATAAAGAGTTTTTCATTCAGAGCCTTTGCCAGAGAAGTCAGGAACTTTCCATTACATAGGGGATTGCTGTGGTGATGCAGTGTGCAGTGTACAATAACAACAACAACAATATATTTATTCATAGGTTTCGCATATGCCATCGCTGTCAAATAACTACACACGCAAATAGCCCATACAAACACACTCAAATCTCGATGCACAGCTGTTAGCTTCATCAGCTCATTTTGCAGCGAAACAATTTGGCAGCGTTATATCCATTGCAGATACAGTTATTACTTTACAGCCAAAAGAACGCACCAAACGAATTCACAGCTGATTGCAAGCCAACGCTTCTGATTTAATAATTTGCTAGAAAGCTGAGAGCGCAGTCAGCTGTCATTTCTATTGAAAATGCAAATACAGCTGAAAATGCAGATATACATAGATATTAGATATAGATAGAGATATGAAAGCCCTAGCTACTCGCATTTGTGCGCATTTCGATTGGCATCACTTTTCCCTGAGCGCAGCACACTCACGTGTGAACGACTCGCAAGTGTAGAGATTACATGCAGAGAAGCGCATTGCAAGCACCAAGGATGCCGCAGCTGTATTGGTACGCAAATTTTTATTGGCGCGTTTTAAATGTGTTTTTCTGCGTTACGCATTTTGTGGCAAACCGAAGAAGACGCGCAAATCGTACGGGATTTGATTTCACTTGCTTAGCATACAGAGGGGGCAGAGAAATCACAAAGTTGAGCATGTGAAAACAGATTTTTCGGCTTTGATTTCATTTGAGTGCGACAGCTGGTGGCGCTGCCATTGCCAACATTGATAAAATGTGGTCGTTGGTTTTGCTTATAGCAGCAGATCGTTGGAAATTATTTAAATTTGAAGTTCTTGTGCGTTTATTCGAATATTTGAATGAACGACAATGCCCCAGCAAAGAAGCTATTCGATGCGAAGGTTGATGACCTGCGCAAAGGAGGGAGATCGAACCTTTGCTTGAGGAACCAAGTTGAAGAACTCTTAAGCTTAGAGCCAGGAAGTAAAAAAAGGCGCGCGCAAAGCAGGAGCGCTGGCAGAGATCTGATACGTGAGTAAGTAAGATTTGATACTTCCGAAAACAAATTTTTAATTTTTCTTGTATTGGTACAGTCTGAAATGGCTACTTTCAAGCATTTTAAAATATTTATCTCAAACAAAGTGCAGTTTTTTCGTTAGTCTCATAATACCTGAAAAATTAAATTTGTATAAGCCATCCCATGAGAGCGCTGCTCTTACTAATATAACAGCAACCCTTTTGAGAGCACTCTTTCGACCGTATGTTTCAATAATTTTCAAATTTTACAATAATTGCCTATGCAAATTTTTAAATTTTTGTTCTTTTTAACGTAACGTAATTGCATGAGCAAGATATCGATGTAAATAAAAGGCTATATTAGTCATATCTTTACAAGGGAAAATTGTTTCCACATCAATATGAATAATTTTAAATTAATTAACCTGAGCTGAGTTCCAATTGAGTCATCGGTTTTTTTCACTTCAAAAACCCTTTATCACTTTGTCAATTCCGACTGTTTTTTTATTCGAAACTAATATGTTTGGCGCAATGTGCGAGTCCTTCGCGAATTTTTCTAAATTCCGCTTGTGAATAAAATTCACCCTTCTGCGAAAATTTCATTTACATAAAATTCCATTAAATTGTAATAAAACAACAAATTTCGCTTCCGCAAAGCATCCGAAATGTTTCCCCACAGCACGCGCCATGCATCCTTTTTATCTTGTATTGACAATCAATCAAATGGGGATTTGCCAAATACACTCACACATGCACACACCCAGGATATGTGTGTCAAGCGTTTGTTTAACAGCTTAACACGCACAAAGCGTTAAATTTTCGAAAATGCCCCTAAACAGAAAGGGTCCAAATTTCGTTTCCGCTTCCGGCGGCAGCAACACATACTTAAAGATTCATTCAATGCTGCTAACACGATCATTCAATGTATTGATGACGGCGCATTTGTGTGCGTGCCAAAGCATGCATGTGCGCATGTGACTGTGTGAATAACTTTAAAGAATTCACATAAATTTTGTTTAGTTTCAAACAACGAATTGCTTTGCATAAACTGAGCACAACAAAAATAAATAAATAAATAATCAAAATATGCCAGCAGGATGCCTGCTGCTAGCACATATACACACTCATATGCATATAGAAATGTTGGCGTACGTATGAGTGCGTGTTGTGTGTATGTGTGTGTGTGTGTGTGTGTGTTTCTCAATGCCATAAATTATGAAGGCATTTTAGCATGTTTCCCCCACAGCAATGCCATTTATCAGAAGGCAGTAGCGAAGGAGCAACGCTTGCTACAACAAGCCATGCCATAGATTGGAAGTAGCGTGAGTATCTCAGCGTTAAACCAATTAAGTCGCTATGATGTATTTGTGGCACTAATGCCATTTAAATACGCTCGATTTGATGTGTCTGTGCGTCTCTGCTTCAGCACACATATGTATGCGTAAGTAAATGTGCCCTTGTTGTTGTCTTTGCATGCCTGCCTGTAAAGCGGAAATAGATTCATTTAATGTGATAGATTCGTCCTTTGTAATGCAAAGCTCTATCACGATTAAATTGCAAAAGAAGGCAGCTAATCAAGTTTACTGCTCTAGACGGTCTGTGAAAATACCTAATAAAAAAATTGACAAATTTTTGAATACTCTAATCTTAAAAAAGATCAAGAAAGACCTAAATTAAATTTTGCCAAGGATCAAGCGTCTTTCCTTGCAATCTTACTAAAAGAAAACCAAATTTCTTTTGATCAATCATGCCCAAATAATTCTACGAAATTAAATCATGACGACGCTTCTCGAAAGACTTCGAAAACGCGGAGTTAAATTTTGTAAAAAGTTTCTGCACATATTAATGTACGCCAAAGAAAACTTGTCACAGGAAAGCCTTTTGAGCACTTTTCTGCCGTTTTTTATTTTCCATTTTTATGTTACCACTTTATTTGAGAACTCGACCTTTGAAATTAGGCAATATTATCACAATATCCTTGCCTTGCCTAGCCTTACCAAAGCTAGCCTAAGCTTATTTAGCTTTCTAGCTTTACCTAACCTTGAATGTTCGTACTTAATTTTGCCCAACCTTACCTACCCATAACTAACCTCACCTTCCCTAACCTAACCTCACCTATATTTATCCACACCTAACCTCAATGTAACAGAACAACTGTTAATTTTAAGTGCCATTGAAGAACTAAATAATTTTACATACTTCTAAGTAATTCTATTTCAAAATTTTAAGGCGCATAAAAAATATAATTATAATTCCACCAATAAGTTCCTCGAGTTACATTACCATGCTCATGCTCCTCTTTGGTGATTTCATATGAATGCAATAAATGCGAAATTGAGCAATGCGAGATTGCGGATTCAAGTTCATTAGGCATAACCGATTCGAGTGCCACACTCGAAGACATCTTGATGCACGAATCGCTGCATAGTCATTGTCGAGGAACATCAATTGCCAATGGTTCCATGACTTTGAAAGGCCAGTGCCTTACTTTTGCGCAAAGATCATTCCAAAAGATACTCAAAACGGGAAACAGCAGATTCATATACAAATTGAGTGTGCATCATGAGTGCGTCAAAACTTTTATGAAAAACGGCATATTCAATTTGCAATTACTTGGCATTTTCCAAGCACTGCTCGAGCACGTTTTACGGCGAAATCAGTTGGCATTGTGTTGTTGTCGCCACATTCCGCTTATGCAAATAGGCGGCATTTCTCAAGCGAAAGCTGTCATCAGCATGAAAGCAATTGAAGGCTGCGACGCAGAAGCAGAAGTGGCAATAGATATGGCCCAATTATCTGCACAAAAGTGTTCTCACATGTTTAGGAACATGTGTTAGCCATTATCTGAAGACTTAAGACAAAGCGTCTAAGCAGACATACAAGCACACATACACACACACACAGATATACATAAGCGCGCGTCAATAGATTGTCTAGGAAAATGGCCATGCCCAACGCCCGCCATCTTCGCACGCCTACCCTCATGTGCGCATTTGAGCAAAGAAGTGCAGATAATATACCCAAAACAACTGAGCACATTTTTGTAGCGTTTTACCGACATTCTGATGCACTACACTTAAACAGCAAGTAGGCGTACAAATATATAATTGATTTGATTGATTTAATTATACGACCTCGACAACCTAATACAGAGCTCATAATCATGTTGCAGTTCCCTTCAGGCGCTCCTGCTTTGCTCGCGAATTCGACAGTCACTGTTTCTAAGAGTATTATGTTGTGCAAATAAAGCCCTCGAAATTTATTTTAGTTGTTTTACTTTAACTTATTAATTTTAGTAATTTACATTTAAAGCAATGCACTTATTCTGCTTTTGCAGTAGGAGCAGACGGACTACCGCATCGGTAATGTAATAAAAAAGTTCGTGTAGAAAATGTAGAAAATGGAAAGAACCTTTAGATTATATAGAAATCAGTATTGTGCCAAATTTTTTGAATAAGTATAATACATTACATACATGACTAGACGTAGAAAAATGATTAAAACACAGTTTGGCAAACATTTTTGACAGTCCGTATCAAATATCAGATTCTAGTTTAATAATTTTTCTGCATGGCTATTTGCATATTAAAAACCTTATTCGTAGTGCAATCTACAATAGGCCTTATTTGCTTGAGAGTTTTCGCTGAACATCAGCGATATGCTCGACCCACACTAATTTTATTCGAAGACCATCAAAAAAAGATTTGCTAGAGTTAGAATCGTAAGCTATACGCGATATAAGCAAATCTCGCTAAATTGAAAAATCGAAATTTTTGTTATATTAAAAAGCGCTCTAAGCAAGACAGCGTAGAATTTACGTAAAAAAATTATTGTATGCAAATTTTTGCATCAAACTCTTATTTTTTTAAATTTTTTTTATGCCCAGCTCTTCTTTTGTAAGACTTTACAATATTGCTACAAAGTATGCCTTATTCAAAGTGTAGGGCATGAAAAGAAGTGCCATGAAAAGCTCAGTGTCGAGATAAACGCCGCCAAATCGCGCTGTGAATTGATTCATGCGCTTGCATAATATAGCATAAAAATGCTGAGCCACCCAGCAGAAGCTTCTGCAAGAAGTGAGCACATAAAAAGGAAGAGCCGAGCGATTTGGACACTGAGAGGAGAGATGGTGAGAGCAAAGAGACAGCGCGCTGAATGATATAAAATTGCAATCGCATTGGCTGTAAATTCTGGCGCTGCTCGTAAAGATTCCTTGCAGGCTCTGGCGGGCATGGCCACCAGACGGACGCAGACGCTGACGCTGGCTGCTCATGGCAGTGGAATTTATGCGTCTGTCGCTATCGCGCTGCAGCAGGCTATAAAAGCCGTCAAAGGCGTGGTATCAGTGTGGACTTACATATTGGCCACTGCCATATCGACATGTGTGTGTGTGTGTGTGCTACTTGTTTGTGCGCGTGTTTGGCAAAATCGAAAATTCAAAGCAGCGACGTGACTCTTGCTGCTGCCACACTTCATTGCCTCACGCAATTTTGCTGCAGTGGCATGTGCCACAAAATGCTTGACGCTCTCTATATTTCACATATTGTTGTTGTTGCTACGTGTGTGTGCTGCAAATTTGCTGCGTCATTTGTTGTGTGTTATTTTCCGCTGTAATTGCGCACATGTGCCACTCGCACTCGCATGCGCAGCTGCCACAACGCCCCAAAGCGCTGCAACATGCGTCAAGTGTCAGTACAACAACAACAACAGCATGAGCTTCGTCATTGTCATCTACATGAGCAACATCATAATCATCGCCCATCAACAGCAGCACTTTTGACTCTTTTTTTGTGTTGTTGTAGCTGCTGCTGCTGCTCTTATTGCTGTGGCACTAAATGTTGCTGGCGCAGATTGTGCTTGTAATTAAGCAATTTACATGGCACTCCATTCAAGTGTGGCATGCAACATGCTTGCCTCTACCCACTTCCCCCTCCCAATGCCATACGCCGCCAACTTGTATGGATTTCTTTTGCACAACTACATATAGTATGTGTGTGTGTGTGTGTCATCGTAATGAAAATTGGCTAATTAGAATCGCACATACAAAGTGTGCTTAATTGCAGGACTGTATACTTTATCACTCTTTGCACATAAAACTGAAGCACTCTCAATTATTTTTAATGCACTTTTCAGCAATTCGATGCTGGTGGTGTTCAGGTTGCAATGAGCAGCTTCATTCAATTTATACATTTGCTTTTTTCAAATTTAGTCAATCTGTGGAATGGAAATGAAAAAAATCAAATCAAAATAGTGGCAGACAATATTAAATTTAATAAAAAATAATATTAGATATAAACTTTAAAATTTAATTTTGAATATCAAAATAAATTAAATTTTTGCTCGTTAAAATTCGAAGGATTGTTTAGAACCTAAGAATTGCTACATACAGACTTTAAACTACAACAAATAAAGCCAAATCAATTGAGTTCGAGTCCTCTATTAATTTATTATTCCATACAAACACGCCGCAAATTAAGCAGCTAAGCCGCTTCCATCAAACAGCAGTTAAATATCCTATGACCTGTGCAAAATTGCGTATCATATCGTTAAGGAACAATCTCAGAAAAAACTGTTGCATACTTTTGGGCAAACATTTAGAGTATGTATTGTTCTTTCAATTATTTCTTCTAAGAGATTTACTATATACGACTTTTTAGTTTAATAAATTATTATATAGAATGGACGATGATGAAAAATTTAGGTATATGATAAAAAGAAAAGGTATATGATAAAAATAAGTAGAATTTTAAAGTTAAGAATAAAAGACAGAAAAGATCAATCCAATCGAATAATTTGTTGCCTGTATCCGCCACTGCTCCCTAATTTAAACATATAATCTCTACTATAAAACAGACATCAAATTTAAGTCATCAAATCGTTTTTAAAGAAATAAGCCATTATCGAGAATGTCACATTCCTAGCAAATCCTTAAAATCCTTCAATCGAAAGGAAACCCTGCTCAGCATGGCATAACATGACCCAATCGAAGGCATCATTCGTCACACAACAGAGTTGCATAAAAATGCAGCAAAAGTGCAAATCCAGGTCAAATGTTTAAGAGCTCGTCCCAGCAGTGGCTCACATAAAAAGTATTACTAAAGTGTGCACATAAATCTGCGCACTGCCCGTGTAGTCGGAGTCGGCTTACGGCGGCGGCAAACTGGAACTGCTTCGATCGCCTTTCGCTGCTCTGGCTGCTCATTTTGCAGAGGAGAATGCAAGAAGCGTGCTCTTTAATTCCCTTTCCAATAATTCACTATTACTTTCTTTCTTCCTCATTTCTTTTTTTTTGCCTTTTCTTGCCTTTTCCATAATAGCAATAATGCGCTCTGACCCTGCTAGCCATAAACGGATTATTGCAATAGAGCAGCGAAAGAAGAGAAATCAATTGTGCTGTGCCGTTATTCGCTTTGTCTCCGGCAATCTATTATGCAGATACATTCAATGGGGCCAAGCTGAAAGCGTTCAAAGTGCAGTCAAGCGCATACGTTTCAGCTAACTAAGCAATTTGTGTTTGTGTGTGTGTGTATGTGTGTTTATGCGAGATTTGAGTTGAGCATCGCAGTGCAGCAAAAAGTATCTATTCTATCTTAAGCTGTTTGAAAAGTCTATCTAAAGCTGTTTAAAATGTGAACTTTAGTTAAGCTGTTTTCGTATCTTAATCTGCCTTGCTTTGAGTTTCAGCAGTATTTTGGATAGATACACGTCTTTTTTTTACAGCTACTTAGTGCATAAATATAATCACTTAAATATTTTAAAGTATTTTTAGGCATATCAAGAAGATTGCTTTTTTGGCTTTCAATATTGCACTTTCGCTCATAAAGCGAATTCATCACGCTTTTTCGCTTTAACTTTTATGTGGCAGTTATGAGATATTTTAGCAAAAGTTATTTATGGCTCAAATATTTCGTCAGCTGACTAATTGCTTAGTTTAAGCTTAGTTTAATTCATCAGCTGACTATAAGAAAGTGACTACCGCTATTAGAGCAGCAGACAAGATAGTGAAAAAAATTTCAGCGAATCAACAAATACGATGCTTTCTTGTGGTAACCAGTTAGTTTTTTAACAATTAACTAAATGTTGAAGGCATAGTGCTGCCATGTCTTCATATCTGGTTGCCATACATAGTACATAAAGTTCAACTAAATTTCAAAGCAACTTTTCAGTTGAGTCGAGTTCAGTTTTAAGCAAAACTTACAGAAATTGCTAAATTATATAGTATAAAATGTGTGCTTGTTATCAAAAAATACGTTATAAACTGATTTTGTAAAATCTTCAAAAATTTGCTACACTCTTATTCTCAATTATTGCAAGCATGCAAGCAAATGCATGACATGGACATTTGACATAAGCCTTTAACATATTGACTTGCCGATGGTTTCGACAGATGCATACAATTTCATACAATTCATACGTATCGCCGATTGCTATATCAATTCAACTTTGACAGCACAGAAAATGTAATGTGCAATATTTTTGACATTTGACAATTGTCAATGACAAATGGCATTGTATTTTGTATTTCTTGCATTACGAAAATGCCGCGCAATCTAAAAATAAAGAAAGTAAACAATAAAAAGGGCGCTCAATAGATTGAAGTTACATAACTGTTCGGACAGAAGAGAAGCGCACACTCGTTTGAAATTATTGCCTTGCATTGGGGGAATTTCCCGAGAGGCGCTTCCACTCATGAGCTGCACGCACTTCAGTGCTACTGTGTGCATGTGTGTGTGTGTGTGTGTGTATGTGCGCCAGGTCACTTTGCTCTCTCTTTGCTATGCTTCAGCTTTTTTCGCTGTTAGCGTTTCTTTTCTGTTTTCAATTCAGACAAAAATATTGAAATGCGCCGACACGCGCTGGCTGCTTCACAAGCGCACGCACTGAAGCCAACAATTTCCATTTCGCTTTCGATTTTCAGCGCTTGCCACCCCCACTCCCCCTCGCAAGATGCAAGCCAAATCAATGCCACCACCAACAGCGGCTTGTGCCTTCAGTTGCAGCCACTTTGCAGCTTCCCATACCGCTGCCTCTCTTCATGCATGCCTGCCTTTCGCCGCTGCTGGCTTTCCATAGCCGTTTGCTAACTTTTTACTCTATTTTTTTCCACATGCTTACTCCATTTCTTGTTACTTGATTTCTTTGCTGCGCCCGGACTCAAGTCAAGTTCTCTCAGGCGTGCCTTGACACATTCCGCGCCAAGCTTCGTTGCAGCACAGTTAATGTTGCTCATACGCGCCGCAGTGCAGCCCTAAATTGCAATTTCCGCGCACAACATTGCCCATTAGCCATGCATGACTGTGCGTCCTTACAGCTCCTTCTATTCGTCCGTCCTCCCGTCCATCTGTCCGTCTGTCTATTACGTGTGGCACGTTGCAGCTTTTCAAGTTGATTCTTTATTTATGTTAATTTCATTTATGCTCGCCTTAACAGCAGCGCTTCTCAGCCTGAAGAATGCGCTTAATTTTGCAGCCCCCCGCTGTCAAGCTTAACTGGCACTTTCACGGCAAATTAAAGACGCCTTCAGTTTTCAGTCCATTTCTTGCAACTTTGTGTGGCAGAACTTTCAAGTTGGCACACTTAAAAACTAAGTAGCTAAATAATGCATTTGTGTGTGTTTGTGTGGCAGCACAAGCAAATAGATATCAAATGAAAGAGGTATCATGCGAATTTTTGACATTAATATGAAGCGAGCAAAGCTTCACAGCATCATAAGAAATTTTGATCAACTTCAAAAGTTGGCATAGGCTTAAATAATTGATGGCTCTACGTTATTGAAACCATTCGACTCGGAATGTTTTCCGCTAGTTCAACAATTTCTTTTAATATTTGAATCAGGAAATTCTTACCAAAGAAATGTTTGCGTGAATTTCAATATGTCCATGTTGGACTCTCCGTGTGTGCGCTTCTAAGCTCGTGTAAGTCATATCGGCATACAAAAATGTGAACCTAAATTTTTGTTTTATGCAAAGGTTTAATATTTCGCACAAGAGCCCTTACCAACATTTTTTACGAAACACGTTATTTTACAGTTTCTGGCAGCCTATAGTAAAATACACCTCCTCACAAATTTCCAGATTCTTAAAGCCAAAAATTACGATTTTATTTATAGCTAATATAAGAAGGATCTTTCTATTTACATGCAATGGAATTTTATAAAATTTTTGCTTCTCCTGCAAAATGTCAAAAATTTTGATTATCAACCTTATATCTATTATATTGTATAATGGAAATATTGCCTCTCAAAGTATGTGAAATGAACTACACTCTGCTCTAAACTCTCTCGGGGCTTGCTCTTTGCCATTATTAAAAATTAACGAAATTGATTTTTGCTTAAAATTGCTCACATTGTGTTTATTTTGAGGGCACTCCAAATAAGTGCTTATTTTCCTTTAAGGCATTCCAAAAATAAGCGTATTTTCTTCTTCTGGAACAGGCATTCTATAATAAGATATGCTGCTACCATTTGATAACTTTATTTACTAATGTGAAAAATGTGAAAATGAAGCCAAACTTTGTTTGTTTGTTTGTTTGTTAGACGCGTCTGCAATTTTTCCTGCCAAAAACAAAACCAAACAGAAAATCGAAAATGTTCTTCAGCAAATTAAATTGCAATAAATCACTGGCCATTAGTGATTATGAAAGCTGACCTGCTCTTTGAGTAGGAAATCTCAAGTCACTACAACGTCAACTTGAACGTCGCAGCCAAGTGAAAAAGCAGCGGATTACCCCAACTATATGCTTACTGTTTTGTGTGTGTGTGTGTGTGTGTGTGTGTGTGTGTGTGTGTGTGTGTGTGTGTGTGTGCCGGAAATTGTTTGAACTCGCGTGAGTGTATCATAAACGCACACAATTGCAAACAAGTTAGTTGTTGCTAATGGAATCCGCATAAATTTTGGCAACTTAATTGATTTGTATTTGTCTTGGTTTTTCCTTGCTCGTTCTTGTTTTTGTTCTTGGCGGTTTTCTGTTATTGTTTGCAGTCTGGTATTTGCCATTTGGTATTGATATTCAAGCGAACACACTAACACAAACACAAACTCAATAGCACTAATGCAAATACAAACTGTAAATATTGCGAACGCTTTGGCATTGCAAGGGATTACGCTTGTATGCGAGCGCATAAGAAGGTATCTTCTTTGTCAGAGTTTAAGGACCTATTGCTGCAGCAAAGGGCACAAAGGGGCAGAAAGAGTGCGCATATCGTCGAATTGGTTCGCTGCGAGCGTCAATCTCATGTTGACACAAAATGAAACAGGAAGCAGAGCAGAAGTGGCAGTAAATTGAATTATTGTTCTTAACTGATTTGACATTTCCGTGTTGAAGGCCATGCAAGATTCACAGAGGGAATCACTAAAATAACTAAAATGACCTGCGGGAATTGTGGTAGGATTTCTCAAAGAGGGTAACATTTTTGCAAAATATTGTAGTTAGATATAATCCAACCAAGTTTTCAATGCCTTGGGTTATTGTTATTTCTGCTCGAAATGAATTTTTGCACATATAAAAAAGTTCTTTTAATAATTTCATTTTATTGGCTACTTGTTTTTCTTTATTTGAATTCGGTTTTTGTAAACACACTTAAATTTTTTGCTCTTCACCTACAAGCATTTCGACAACTTTATGTATTTGTTGACAAAAAATACTTCGTTTGATGTCAGAGCTATTCATATCGAAGCTATTCTAATTCTATGATATACTAATTCTTTAGTCTCATATAAACAATAACTAAGTGTTGTTAAAGTCGTGCTCTTGGTTTGATTTACAAAATATTTTGAAACACTAAAATGATTGTAAGTACGTACGTGTGAATATGAAACCCTAGAATTATTCAAGTTGAAGCAACTAATCGCATAACCTCATTTAATTCGCAAGTGCTTCCCAATGAGAAACAAGAATAAAATGAAAATATATTAAACAAACTACTAACTATATAAAGTTTGTAAAATGTTAAAGTAGATTTTAGCTAAATTGCTGCCTTTAAGAATTTTTTAAAATATTTATTCGAAAACTGATTTCAGCTTATATGCAATTTTCGAATGCATGAAATGCTTGAAATAATTTAGTGAAGTGCTGGAAATTCAATTTACAGCATATCTGTATTGACTCAGGGTGACCACATACAATCAATTGCTATTATGCAAGCATAACTTATGTGGCAAGTCGTACTCAGAGGATTTTGAAACTTTCACTTGTGTACAAATATTTATATTACACTCACACACTCGCCTTTCATTTGGAAATCGCACTGATTCACAAAACCTTATTTAAATTGTTAAAAAGCATTTGCATGCAATTACGCGCTCACCCAAAAACATTTCTAAGCACACACATACATATACACTTACATACGTAGATTTAATAAAAATCTGCTTCCGCTTCAACTGCTCATTTCTCAAAGAGTTTGAAAAGTCACTTGGAATTGTGTGCAATTTTGGTCAACGCATTGTGCATGTGTGCGTGTGTGTGTGACGTATACACTTCACATGTGTGTGCGTATGTGTTTGTGGTAGAGCGTTTCAAGTTGCTGTGGCCAACAAATGTGAACGAATTTCATTTGATGATTTTCCCTTCATTCTACTAAAAAAAGCACACACTCATTCTCAATTGCTGCTTTTCATCTGTGTATGGAAGTCAAATTGCAGGCCACATATAAGTGTGAGTGCATTTGTATGTGTGTAACTGTCTATACGATGGCAGCAACCTCACCCAGCACTTGAATCTAACTTCACTTTTTGCCAGGCAAATAGAATTTTGACTTACAATCAGCGTTGCGCAATTTCACGTATTCTTAAGCCTTTGCGACATATGCCTGTAGAGAATATAGAAAACAAGTAGAACATTTTTTGAATATGTATAGCAACATATAGGCAATGTAGAATACATAGACAACTATGTAGAACATATGTATATAAAACTCCATTTTAATATGTAATGACTGCCTGAAAAAATTGTCAAGCGGTTGTAAATTTGAAGAATAACCTTCAAATTTGCAAATGTGCATTGAAAAGGACACAGCTTTTTTATCATACACTATAAAAACAAAACAAAGCAATATCGTTAAATCAAATCGCCTATTTTTATGTAATTTGTAATAAATTTTTTAATGGTTGGGATATTTTAGAGTGTCTAAATAGTCTGCTTATTCTGCAAAAGCTTGGTTTCAAGAGTTTTCTGAGTGCAATTTTCTACGCGCACAAACTCAGCACATCACTGCTCACACTCATGCAAAAACACACACACACACGTATGCGCATAGCAGCATTTACAGTCCTTTACACATGCTGGTTCTCTTAAAGCATTTTCTTTTGAGCGCATTGCTCTGGCATTATGCCCATTTATTGCTCCTCTACGCCTTTTCGGCATTTTTATTGCACTTGTGCATTTCAGTTAAAGCGTTTTTGCTGCATTTCAATTAAAAATTCATAAATAAATTGAATTTATTTTGTGCTTCAATTTTGTACCTTTAACCATTTACTCTCACATTGCCACCGCAATCGAAAAACAAAGGTTCTTTCTTCACACTTGAAAATATCTCACCAGGCTTATGGCTGTATGTGAAGTTGAGTGCTTATGTTGAAGTGCAATAAGCTGGAATTTGCCGAAATAATTCAATAATAATCGCCCACTCAAGTTAGGCGTTATATTTGCATGAATTAAGAAATTAAAGACTTTGTTGATATTATCCAAATTGATTTTTAGTAAGTCGGAAAGTGTGTAGTTTTGAAAAATAATATTCCTAATGAAAACCAGTTCGTTACATTCGTTTAGAATGTGATCAATGGACTGATGTCGCGAGTGTCCCAAGCGAAAACGAACAAAAGTTTAGATTTGTTGGCGCGTAGCGGATGCTGATTACTAAAAATATTCCAGCATTTAATTATATAAAATATTTGTTAGATTCAATATTATGTTTTTCGATGGGTTTCCGATGGTGCAACTGAAATTACGTCATCAAAAGCCAGCATGCTGCAACATATACACCTATTTTGTTTAACTTTTAGCTTAAAAACATATACTTTATCTCTTTCAAAATGATCATTCAATTGCCTGTTCTATATTTATTAGCTAATTTCAACTATAAAAGTTTACAACAAAATTTTGAAAATTTATTTAACCTTCTGACAAATTGTCACAAATTAAAAGCTAACAAGAATAATAATATTTTCCACTTCATGTTCAAATAAAAATAACACTCAGCTTACATAAAAGCAATGTTCAGCTAATCTATACAAAAGAAAAACAATCAAAACACGAGGCGCCAAAAAGCAAATAATAGTCAAAGGTAATAAAACCGGCGTAAACAAGTCAAAAAACCATCGACAAGGCCAAAGGTCAAACATGCGCGCACGCCTTCGCTCACACACACAAGCACACCGGTACACAAGAATCCAATTAGACAGCGTTAATGTGTATAAATCGTGTAAATTAGGCAGCACGAGATCGGTACCGGCCTGGCCGACTGTAAGTAATGCGACCCGCGAAAATTTCAAGCAAAACGCTTTGAGCAAATTAGCGCAGCATACCCCTTACCCTGCTGCTGCTGCTGCTGTTGTCCTTTGACTAAATTAAAAATGCATTTGCGCATTTTTGGGTGTCCTTTTTCATATTCTGTTGTTTTGCTCTTGTTCTATATAACTTTTTGATGTGCGTCATAGAAATTTAGTCGAAATGCCAAAATGTAATATAACACGATTACTGTTAATTATATGGAAAGTGCTGCCTGCCATGGCAATGTGCGTGTGTCCTTTCGCGTGAACGCGCATCCTTTCCGGCTGCTTAAAGGCGTTGTTTTGCTTTCTCTTTGATTTTAACCACTCCTTCTTCTTTCCGTTGTTTCGCAGTTTGAGTTTGGTGCTGTCTCTAATTAGTTGTTTTACTGACCATTGTTTTTGTTGTCCTTACGCATTTTCGACGCCATCTTCTTTTGCGTCTTTCCTTCAAAAAAGGCAAGCGCAGAAGTGAACCGAACAACTGCGTAAATGCACAAAATAGCTTTTTATCAGTGACAACGACAACATGTTGTTGAATTTCCTGACATTTGTAGCGCTTTATTTGTTAAGCCTACTTGAGCCTTTGCTCCTTCGTGTGTCTATTTTCAGCATTTTCGGGGAATTTATACAATTATGTTCATTCATATTAACAGCTCTGCTCTGTAGCTGCCGAAACACCATATTCTTCTACCAGCTAGAGCTGAACACTCAAAGAGATGCTACTTTAGAAGAAGCGGATATGATGATCACTATTGAAAGAAAGCTACGTGCCAAAGAGATCAGCTGTTTGGAATGTCTGGGAGCGATTAAACGTGTCTCCAAATGCCCATCTTCGTTCATCTAATGCAAACATCTTCCATTTAAATAAGGTTGCAAGTTCTAAGTGGGATTCCCAACCTTTTTTATTTCTGAAACCAACTCTTTTATTGTACCAATTCTGGCCAGTTGTTCCGCCTTAGAGTTGCCTACAATATACCCATATGACTTGGAAAGTAGCAGAGGTGTACGTTGAGTCGTCTTGAAATCCCATTAAAAGCTGAGTGACAGCTACTAACTGTTTTTGAAAAGGTGCTGCCAGAGTTCTTAACGCTGCTTGACTGTTAAAGAAGATGGTCACATTCTACTTGAACGTGATCCTTTCGTGTACTAAAGCACTCTTCTCTTAATTGCTCACTGCAGAAATGTTCTAAAAAATATTCTTAGTCAAGTTTTGCTCTTTCTGTTAAACCCCCTACCCCTTCTTGTCATTGAAAAAAACCCCAGCATCTTAAATTTGATTACATTGTTGCCTTTTGCTGTAGAATAACCAAAATGCTAGTTCGGGCTTTTCTACGAAATGTAAATATAAAATGCCATTAAATGCTTTGATCTTAAAGTCAATATTTTCGCAAGTAAATTAAATTGCAAACCTTGTGCCTTAAAACTATGCAAGCTCATCTGCCTTTTGCACTGCTTGAGCTTTTATACTAACTTGACATTATTATCCTGCAACATTTACGGCTTAAGACGAACAAACGAGAAAATTTGTTTGCGTACGCTTTTTGCTCTGCTTTTCCGCCTGCAAATGTTTAAAATCTTCAACAACTTTTCGAAGCAGCAGCAAAAACTTCTAAGTTTGTTTGCACAAGCGCGCGCGCACACACATACTTACGCATACATATGTATGTGCAAAACACTAACACACACGCATTCACACAAAAGGAGCAAGTTTTTGCAAAATAAATTCAATTTATGCGTAACAGATATTGCAGCAACACCAGCAATGACAACAGCTGCAACAGCTGTCAAACCACAACAACAATACAAAACACAAATACAAACAACAGCAACAACAACAAATCAAACAAAAACAAAGCGTGTCATTCAGGGAAAATAAATAATTTATTTGCTAACGACTCGACTTGCACGGGAGTGTGCGTGGCATTGAATCGCTACCGGTAGCAACAACAAAAGCAACAACAAGCACAACAATGGCAGCAGCTACAACGCGCCAAACAAATTTCAAATGTAAACAACAGCAACACTTGCTTTTTGATGCTGTATTTTGCAAAAGTTTTGTCAAAGTAACACTCGCAAATACGGATACGAACACAGTTGCAGATACAATTACACAATTACAGATAGCCCAGTTAGTTAGCCATCACCCAAACGTATCACGCGCAGCACACATAAACACCAACAACTACTACAACAACAGCAACAGTAATAGGATATTTCCAAAGCAATTCTGCCGGAAATTACGCGCATAAAATGACGCGCAAATAATTCAATAAACTTTTCTATTTCCGCATCTTTAAGATACTGCCAACAGATATACATATGTATGAAGCCACAAAAATGACAATTTCTGTATGGCTTGAAAAGTAGCTAATTGCTTTATGCCTTTGGAAATGTTCTTCAGACATTTTATTGATTTGATATCTTTCTTTTACATTTTTCAAACTGGTTTCATAAATTTCGAAATTTGAGAAGTGAACAATTATGCCTGGATGCGTAGCTTCAAAAGATAGGAAGCAATTTCCTCACATGAAATAAATACTAAAATTCTTCAAGTCTCAAAGCACTAAAGCAAGTTTTGCCTACTATATACTGAATGTGGAGCGGGGGGTCTTTAAAGCCTACACTGTTTTACAAGTACGGCGCACTTGTCGAACGAAGCAATCTCGAATTCAATAATGGCGTTTCGGTGTTTTGTTTGGACAAGCTTTGCACAAAGTAAGCAAATGAATTTTGATATTGGCCAAGTTTGCGCAACCATTCGGAAAAGTTCTCTTACGGAAGCAGTCAAGTGAATGGGTGGCAAATAATTTCGGAGAACTTATTATAAAGTACATAAACTTGTTTAAAGCCTGTTGTTTCAAGAGAGAAGTAGTGACATTTTATGCACTATTTTGCATTCGGAAAATGTAAATTACCTTTCAAGTTGAATTTCAATTTAGTAAATAAATTATATAAAAATTATCAATTCAAGACAGTGGAACTGAATTCTAATTTTCCTAAGGACATTTAGCGAAATTCATTGCAAACTAGTTTAGGAACATTTGTTTATTAATATCGAAGAAGGCATATTGAGACTTTATTTAAAATAAAGTTTACTTGTAAACAACTTGAAATTAGTGGAAAATGCATGAACATTTTTTTTTTATTAATAATTAAATAACTTGAATTTAAATTTTAATATACAGAGTTCAATTTTCAAGCAAGTCATAGTTAAGTGAAAATGCATAAACAATGAAAGTGCGAGCTGTTGTTGTTCCTTAACCCAAACAACACACACAACACACACACACACACACATAGTGTGTGAGCATTGTGCCCGCTCATGCATCACAGCACAGCAGCTTACCCTAATTTCAAGCTTTATGCACTCAACGCTCTGGGATTTTAGTCAACAGAAGGGCAAGGCGTGCCCAAATTTGTTTAACTTTACTTGCAATAAATTTGCTTTTAAAGCAATAGCAAAAAACGGTTTAAGTGACAACAAAGGCAGCACAGGCAGTGCCAATCTCAGCGTCAGCGTCCACGTCACTCTGTGCCAGCAAGGATATGCTGCCATGTGCCAAGTCAGCCACTCACTTGCCCTTCGGTTGCTGACACATTGACATCGTCGGCACCGATACACACTGGAGCTTCCGCCACTCCTGCGCTTCCCCCTCTCTTGCTTTTTGTGACTGCAACAATTTATGGTGTGTGCTAAAATTGCAAGCAGCCCAATTGTAAGTAAAGCATATGGCAATGGCTTGCCAATTTGAAGCTTCCTGTTTTTGCTTCCAAATGATTATGCAGTGATTTCAAACGCTAGTTTTTTGCTCACCGACAGAATTTCGTTGCACCGTCGCACAGACGACTTCATTGACGCAGGCTTCCAGTTGTCATACATGCGCCAAATTGTTGAAATCACTTAGATTGATATGATCAAATTGCCAGCTGCTCTACTGTCATGTGAAAAAAGTGCGCCATCACAATCTGCTATCTATGTATCTGCCATTAAACGCTCCTTCGCACTCACTTTATGTATTGTATTTATATGCAAAACAATTTTCCCTTCAGCCCAAATGTGCCAAGAAAAACAACAACAACATAGTCTGCGTAAGAAAATCGAAACGCTGAAAAAACCTCAACAATTGCCAAAATAATTCACATTCATGCCGCGCACAAATCCCAGACAGCTTCACAAGCATAAATTGCTGCGCTGTGCTTTCGCTGCTCACAAATGACGGCACGACACACTCCCACGCCCCCACTTAATCACCCATTCCATTTGCATTCAATTGGCAATGGCATGGAGTTGATTGATTTGATGAATCCTGCATACAAACACAGACGCAAAAGCGACAGCACCCAAGCTGGTGACAGCAACTTGAAGAACATTATACATAATTCCCGTTTAGGCTGGATATTACGGACAACAGCTGCTCCTGCACTTTATGCACTTGGCAGGAAGTTGCTTTAGCATTTCAATTTTCTGATTTGTTGGCTTACAAGCCGCGTTGACGAACAGACTTAATCCCTACTACAAGTACAATCCTTACCTTAATGCCTACCTCGGCATATTCCCAGATTCCGTCTGAATCCTTACCTTTATGCTTACAGTAACATATTCCCAGATTCCATCTGATTCCTTGTCTTTATGCTTACAGCAATATATTCCCAGGCGCCGAGGTGGATCAGTGAACAAGTGCTAAGTCGCTGATGCGGGAGGCCTGGGTTCACATCTCAGACGGGCCTCATAAAATCTAATAAAAAGAGAATTCGTTTTTCAAATTGTTTTTTGCTCGCAATGAATTGGCGATTCTCCGAGAGTATTTTTTGCCATGAAAAGCTTCCCAATCCGTTCGGATATGACTATTTTTAGGCCCTGTTAATTTATGCAATATATGTATAACAAGATATGCCTAAGCCCACACGGTGTCTAGCGCCAATCAATTACTAGCATTAACATGTTTCCAGATTCCATCTGTTCACTTTTATTGTTTAATTATCTAGCCAGAAAAGCAACGTAGATTCTATTCTCAACACGGCAGTTGTTTTTCGGACATAGTTAGATAGTTTCGATGAAGCTAGTATCCTATGCTTAAGGCAATGCCTAGTCAGTAAAAGAGCCAAACCCTATTATGAATACCAGAAACCGTCCATGTTGCTGCTGGAAAAATCTTTAGAACTACCAATCTCTTTAAAATATTACATTACCACAAATCGGCTGACTGTCTCACTTGAATGGAAATTCCATTTCAATATGGCAACAGCTGTCTGAACAACGATCTAAGCTAACCATAAGAACCATTTGTATCTTTTCAAGAAAAAAAGTGCCCTCATGGAAGAATACCTACACATTTTTTGCCTACACTTGCGCTTTTTTGTAACAGTTGTTTGCACCACCAAATCCATTTTTCACAATTGATTGCAAAACATCACTCAATATTTATGACAACGCTCTAATGCGCTTATGACAAACCTTCATCAATATTGTCGCAAAGCAATTGACAAAATCTGCATATTTTTAGATAGCTCAAATTTGAGCTTTACACTTTTTCAGTGATTCAAAGTGTATGAAGAAATCCTTTCCGTCTGCGCTCGGTAATCAATTGGCATTTGCGTGAATTTTTCATTTTCCCAGTATCTAATTTTATGCGCAGTAAATGCAAGATTAAAAGTAATGTGAGACTGCAGATTGATCCTATTATGCTGTTTATCATACTTGGCGAGAAATTCAATTCGATTCAATTTGTTTGAGCGAAGACACGCACAATAACCGATGTGTTGCCAGTCAGTCAGTCGGTTATATTAGGTATGTATACATGTATGTAAAATATGTATGTAAAAATATGCAAATTGTATGACTGTATTTGCATGTTGATAATAATAAGTACTTTATAAAAAGTAGCAAGAAGAAATACATGATCTTCAAATACATTTCAAAAAGGCACATCGATTGGCTAAATCATAATTACATGGGGGTGGGCTCTAGTTTAGCAAGTAGGTATATAGATTTTTTCTTATTTAAAAATTTACCGTCGCAAAGTGACTCTTATAAATTTCTAGAACTGTATTCGATTTGTTGTAATTTCATAAGGTTATTTGCATAGTTTAAAGAATATCAGTGTGAAGGCAAATAAAAAATGTGAAATTGTTGATGTTTGTTCCGTGAAAATTCCTACGACAATTAAGCATTAAATTCGAATTATAAGTCTTTCTATTCATATATAAATTGGCAGAATAGCTCAAATAGCTCTCAGACCGCGGTTTCTTTCCAGCGAATTACTTAGCTATTAAATCCGAGCTGTCCAACAAATACATGTCAAGTAAACCCAAAGGATTTCAGTTTCCCAATGGATCTCAATTCCCCAAAGTAACTCAGTAGCCTGATGTGAACACAATTTCCGAACAAAACTCACTGATCCGATGAGTTTCAGTTCCAACAACAAATTTCTCTTTCGTTGTAAAATCGTCTCATTTAACTCGATTGACAGAAATATATGCTTTTCTCTTGCTCTCAAGCCTCAAGTATTCAGGCTCTAAAATAAAATATATAAAACTGTTGCCAATCAATCTATCATAGACGCAGTTTTTCGATATTTCTTCAAATGTCATCTAGCTAAAATTTTCTGCAGGAGCATGCAAATCCTTGCAGCTCCCTATACAAATGCTCACCTTTTCGTCAGAATCCTGTGACATAATGTGGCCACCATCCTGTACTGAAGGTGTCCTTTGTAGTTGTTCTAAACTGTTTGATAGCCTCACGTACGATTGTGCGTGTCAGTGGCTCTGTGTTTATGCTAGGCGTATGCGTATTTAGCATCACAAAATAAGCGCACACACACGCAAACACATAAGGAAATGCCCACATATGTGTGTGATTAAGTTGTTAAGTGTGTCTGGGAACTGAACACATTGTATTCTGTGTCCTTAAACTTCAACTTTGGAAACTTACGCTCACGCATACAAATGCAACAGAATACTGAAATAGCAGAAGGACTCTAATTGCTGAGAGCCACATACACATACACACACACTCACGCTGCAATTCAATACAAAGCGGTAAGCAGCCACAGTAAGCATTCAGTCTTTGTAGCAGGAACTGCACTACCTACACACGCACACACACACACTCATATCAACAAATGCGTTTTATATGCGACAGCGTATATGTAACAAAAACAGCAAAAACTAGTACTAGGAAAGAGGACACTTGTTCAAGGGCATTTGATACCGCCAGCAAAAGGAATAGCCGTAAATGCCACTTAAAGCATAAACTCGCAAAGCGTTGGCAACATGCCGTATGAGTGCGGCTACATGCTGCTGAATCATGCCGTTGGCTGCTGTAGTGTGAGTAAAACAGCACATAATTGTCAGCCACTACAACAACTACACTCAAAGAAATTAATTAATAAAGTTTAAAAAGTAAGGGCACTGCTGAAAATGCGCTGCTGAAATCAGTAGCTACTAAAGTTATAAATAGAAATAACTTTTATAGCAACATACTGAGATAAAATTTTTCTTTAAATAATGAACTATTTTCAATGCAACTGTAAAGCTTTGACTCAAATCAATTAAGAATTGGCTGAGATAAAAGTGTTTAAAGCTACTCAAGTTTAAGAGTGCTAGCCTCGAATCTTTATTCAGTTAATCATTTATAGCGTCATTAGTAGCAACATTCCTTCGATAGTACGATTTCATTTGCAAATTAGTAGTATTTTCCTGTTGAAATTATGCTCTTAACTAACTTATTAATCAAAACTTATTGCAGTTGTTGTACAATATATGATAATTTACAAATTCCAATACTGCGAAATTTTTTTGAGCGTGCTCCAACAACTCTATCGGCAAATCTTCATGCTGCCACAGATAACAACAATGAGAGTGTTGCTGATGATAATAATGCTGATGATAATTATTGTAGTGATAATGTTCTGAACGACTATGTTGTTGTTGTTGGGGTTGGCACATATCAAACGAACCCGCAGAATAACATTCTGCCAGATTGTAGCAACATCATTATATCGGCCGGAAATAGGCCAAAACAACAACGGAACAACAAAAACAACAACAACCAGCATATTACAGCAGACCAAAAGTTAGTCAAAATAAGCCTATGGTCGCTTACAGCGCAGTGGCCTAAAAAATACCAAAGCAAAAAAATTGGAAAAATGGCGCAACATTAATTCTGCTCAGCCGATGCCGGAGTTGTTGTCTGTCGTTGTTGCTGCTGCTGTCAGTGTTATGCGATACACGCTCGCGGCATGGCAGAGTCCTGCACAGCTTGCTCTGCGAGACGAATAGCAACAACAAGCAACAAATACAAAAGGAAATTGCTGCGAAGTGGCATGGTGTGGCACCAAAGCAGCAGACGCAATGCGCCGATAACGCTCGGAAACGGAAATGATTATATTTATCTCTTATTGTTTATTCATACTCCTTCCTGGATTTGCCCTCCCCACGACAGCTGCTGCTGCTTCCGCAAGTGTGGGCATGCATACTTTCATTACGATTTCCATTTGCTTTATGGCATTGCCACTGGGCGTTTGTACCGTTTGCCGGCTTCACCTCTCACGGCGAAATGTTGCCAAATTTTTATAAATCACTGTGAATTTATCTGTTTGCCCTACTTTCTTATAAATTGTTTTATTTTTTTATTTATGCCTTCTAGCGTTCCAGCAACAGAATACAAGCAGAGCAACTTGTAATCGAAATAGCCCTGCTTAAATTTTCATAAGTAAAAGTAAATGGAGTTATCTTGCATCGGCAATGTGACATTGCATGCGAAGATAGAAATTGAGTAAGAACACTCCAAAATCAAAAAAGGAAGAATAACATTTAATTTTATAATTTATGGCATAGTTATAAATAGAAGATGTATAAAAATAGAGACGTATAAAAAAGTGTCAAATGACAGGCAAATATGAAGAATTTAAAGAGCGATTTTAGCTGCTTTCGAATTGATTGATTGATCCTCTTGCTAGACACAGCAGCACATTCAACTACATATAGACTTTGAAAAAAGTGTGACTAAATATTTTCGAAAATAACAAACAAACAAAAAAACTATGCTCTTCATTACGAAGCTATGCACCCACTCTTTATGTCTTTTTTCAAGCGCTATAATTTCGCTCTGACCTGTTCTACCGAATGCTCTCTATTGAAAGAGGTAGCCATTTCAATTCTTGGCGAAAGTCTTGCTTTCTTACTCAATAACTTAATGGCTTACCTACTTAATTTAATGCCTTTACCAACCCGTTACCGGGTTACGGCCTGCCGCAGAGCTACACTACAGTCGCTTCAGAGAATTTGTTTGAAATTGTTTCTTTGTGCACTGCTATATATTGAAACCAACTGGCAACTCTTCGAGGCTATTCTTTGTATTTATAAAGCTTCTCATTTCGCTTCAGACTAAGCTATACAACCGATTTATAGCTACTACAAAGTAATACTAGAAAGCTGTCGCAGCAATTATTACTCTATGCTTGGTTTTCAAAATTTAGCAACAAATCTCTAACGATATAATAAAAAAAAATAAATAACTGGCACAACCGCCCGCGAACGAGGCTTAGGCCTAGCTTTCTCACATTAACTTGTGTGTGCTTGTTATATTTTTGCACAAGTTAACGGGACCTACTTTACCGAATCCGAACGGGTTTGAGAAGCTTTACATGGCAAAGATTATTTTAGGAGAATTGCCAATTCACCGCGAGAAGTGGCGCCGCGCAAAGAAACAATTTGAAAACAAATTCTCTTTGTGTTAGATGTTATGAGGCCCCGGCTGAGATTCGAACCGAGACGATTTTCGCATCAGCGACCAAGCACTTAGCCCACTGAGCCACCGCGGCGATATAATATTGTATTTTAATTGACTAACGCAAAAAGAACATTTAATATTTGAATTCATAAGCATATAAATTACTAATATTTTTGTAATTTATTATTAAGTTGCCCGCTGGCAGGCAGCGCTGCTATTTTTGGCTACATTCAAACAACAATCGCCAATGTCTGAGCTTCCCTGCCCTGCTCTGCCCTGCGCTTCCCTGTCCTGCCCAGCTCTGTTCTTCACAAAAACAAGAATTCCCAGAGAAATCTCTCAAATCCGCTGCGCTTCATTACACGCATAAAATAACTTGGCCGCCCGCGGACAAGTTTGGCAAAATCTTTTAGCCAACTGTTCTATACTCTAAGCCTAAGGTATGTATTCTGTAGGCGTGTGTAGGGGGTTAAAAGTTTTTAGCCAGAATTTTCAAATATGCGGCGCTCTTGTGTGAGTGCTGCCATCACAGCAGCAGCAATATAAGTGTTCTTCATGGACCTTGGTCTGCTACATGGTCTTCGAGCAATGTCTGCAACAAATTGTTGTAAATCAAGCAACAACTTCGCGTCGGGTGAAATGTAGACATCTTCTGCCACTTGCTGGACGCAATTTCATAAGCATTAATTTCACACAACAACAATAACAACAATACAGACAACTCAGAGCAGTTGATATTAATATTTTCTCATTAGGACAATATATTTTGTTGCAACCCATCACCGCCAGCAACAACAATGCTGATGGCAGTGAAACAGCCAACACATGAAATCTGCGTGAAATGGCCACAAACGAAATTATTGCGTCAATTATTTCTTCATGCATTAAATGAAGGCAATCATTTTAACTAAAATGCCACACAATGTTCGACTTTGTTGCTCTGTTGGGGTTACGTTCTGCGATATGAGAGTATGCTTTGGTCAGATGATTAAGTGTCCTGTAGAAGACACATTGTGCTGTGTCCGCACCAAAGGATTACTCTAAAATATTATTTGTGTGCCACTAAACAGCAGTCAACATAATTTCGAAAGCATCTCACTGGTATCTGCTTTGTTGGCATATAAAAAAGAATATGTTTGTACATATGTATGTATATGTAAGAAGTAGAGGAGGTGTAAATTTTGATGAGCCATATCAATTGCGAGTTTTACGATTAATAAACTCAGCGCTGTTGTACCGTGCAGTGATCTTTGTATTAAGAAATTAGAAAAAAAGCACACAAAAACAAGACTTTAAGAAAGTTCCGAATCCATACAAAGAAATTCTATTGAAATTTGTACTAGTAAATTCAGTTTCAAAATTTTAATTGGAAATTCTCTTATTTTAAAATTTTAAAGACCGCTCTAGTGTCTGATCGAAGATAACTCTTTCGGGTTAGGGTAGGTTAGTTTAAGCTGGCTGCCTAAAAAGGCCACGCATGGAACCTTTAGATGGCTCTTTAAAGATGCCAGTTAGATTTCCGTTAATGAGTGGTCAAAGTCTTGGTCTGTCAGAATTTTGTTGTGATACCTAGTTTCAAGATCTGTGCGAGCCCTGAAATATGGGTTAATGTTAAGCTAAAAATCCTTTTTAAATATTAAAATTTTCCTTTAAACAAGAACCTGCTATTTTAAAATATTTCCCCATGTGACCTATGGCATCCTCACGATGCTTTATATAGTTATAAAAGTAACTAAAAGTTAAGTGTGCAAATGGTGATTTTTTTTAATTAAAAAAGTTATGCTTGAAAATGCTGCTGTTTCTTTTACCATGTTCGACCTAACCATATCTCACTGAGGCTCATATTAATTTTCTGCACCCTTGAACTCAAAATCAGCAGTCAAAATGCCAAGCCAGTCGAAATTTGAGGACAAAAGCGCTATTAAGAGCGCCATCTTACGGCCCATTTGCGCAGCAAGCAACACGACGAAAATAACAACAGCATTTTCAACATTAACAACAGCAGCAATGACAGCAATAGTAGCAATAAGAAGAACAACAACAACAAAGCACATTTGTCGCCAGCCAATTTCTACGATTTTAGAAACAATTACGAACGCGTGCCATGCGACAAACGCCCACGCAAGCGCCGCCTGCGACGCCATCGCCAACGTGGCAAGCAGCAAGCGAGGCTTGTGTTGTCGTTGTCTGCCATAATGAGCCACATCAGACCGCCAAATTGACAGGAAAATTAACAACATGCAATGCGGCATTGCTGCTTGAAAGCAATCGCAGAAAAGATGGTGGCGCGCCGCCATTGCAATTGAAAGGATAAATAAGGCGGGCTTCTGTGGAACAGCTCGTGCGTGAAGGATTACTGCGGCAATGGCAAACAACGCAGACGTTGTGCGAGCAGCAGCATTTAGCGTGGGCGTGGCAGCACTTTGAGCCTATTTTTAGATTCAGTAAACTTGCTGCTAGCAGCCGCTTAAAAATATGAACTGCTGCTCTTACTGCTGGCGCTCAGACGGTTGAGCCTCGCCTACTGCAATAAAATGCCAACAGCTGCCAAGTTGCAGTGAAGCATGGCCATAATTGCAAACCCACTTGTTGCCTGTGTGCGTGCGCTGACTGCTGACAGCGTAGAGCCCACACTGTTGCTGCTCCTGCTGTTTGCAGCCCCCTGCATTCACACTTATGCGCTTTGCAAAATCGCTGCAGTTTCTAGAGCTATGCCCTCCTAAGCTTTGAAATAATAAACCCAAGCATATAACCATCGATTTTGCCGCTTCCTTCAACCTATTGCAATGGCAAGCAGTGCCACAGTGCCAGGCAAGCAGGAAAAGCGCATATTTCTATTGCCAAGTTTGCGCGCGCGCTTCAGCGCATATCCTTGAGGAAGTGTAAGGATGCTTGTGATTTTCAAATCAAATTTGCGTTTCTGTTGTTTTTGTGATGTACGACAAGAAAAGCTGATGTCGATAGCGCGAATCGGATTGTGTTGCGTGGATGCATTACGAATGATATACTCAAGGATTTGTTAGACGTAAAATTTCAGTAAGTTAAAGAAACTACCCAAACAATGAAAATAATGCAATCAGTTCTGATTTCAATGTCAGACAAATATACACCAAAATAACTCTTATGATATCAATTTCGAAATATGTAAAACTCTTGGCCCGTTCATATAAACAGCTACGACAACAAAAAATACCTTATAAGAGTTCCCGTTTTTTTCCTCTTTAGGGCGAATGGAACCCTAAAAATTGGCCATATTTTCGATATTGTAAATGCCAGAAGAGCAGAAAGAGTTTTAAGTGCACTGAGTGTGTGGCCAGTTCAGCGGTAGTGTTCCTAAGGGCCAAGGACCAGCAAAGTTCTACGTAAACTAGAAAAACTATCACTTTCAATGAGTATTCTCATACTCTGGAAACTACACCAAAAAGTGCAACAAATTTGTTATACTCAAGCGAAAAAAAGAGAGAGCGAGAGCGCGAAAGAAACGGCCGCATAAAAGCGGCATGAAGTTTCGAAAGAAATTAATTTTGAATTTAAATAAAGTGCTATAAATTTTATTGCCAGCACTTAAGCTTAACCCAGTTCTCATTCGAATGCCGGCCATAAAATGCAGCAAATAAAATGTATTGCATTCAGTCTGCGCAATTTAAGCGCATTTTTGCATTTTCAACTTGCACAATTTTTCGCTCACAGCAACAACAAAAAGGACAAGTAAATCTTTTGAGTTGGACAGAGCAATGCCAGAGGCACGTTTCAGGATGCTGCCGCCAACACTAGACACACATTGTTGACCAAGTTATTTTGCTGTTGTTGCTGTTGTCGTGCTCATTGTAGTAGTGGTGTGTGTGTGTAGTTGTAGTTGAAAGCTGGCATTGTTGGTCATTAATTCTGATTATAGTACTTAAGTGCTTTTGGCCGAGCGAGATTTGCTGTGTATAAAATGATGTGGAGTGAATGAAATGGCATTAAGCGAAAAAGTGTCACAAAGAATGTGGCAGTGAGCAGGCGAAACTACATACAGCAGCGCACAAGAATGCAGGGGGGGCGGCAGTGTTGCGCTTTCCATGACGTCGAAGCATGCCAGGAATGATGCCTTTCATTCGCGATTTAATGAGAGTTGGCTTGAAAACTTGCTCCACTTTTCAGTCAATGCCAGCAGCAATTCGAAAGAAAGCTCCGTCAACCAGCGTCCATCAATATTGCACCATTTATTTTAATACGCCCGCCGGATAATGCATACGTGAAGAGGCTTCCACGCCGCTGCCCAATGAATTTCACATTCAATTAGGCAGTCAAAGTTCGCCCCGTTGCGCCGCCATCTTGATTGATGTCGGGCCATGTGATCAATGGATAAATGACGCTTGACGCTGTCTGCGTCTGAGCAAATATCGCTTACCGCTGTCTGGTCTGCTGCCGGACTAACGTGATTGCCTGAACCGATTGCTTTTACCGCAATTCAAGCTGTTTCATTATTGACACAAGCATTAAAACAAATCTTTACGTGTGCTGTGGGTGTTTTCACCTCAACACGCTGAGCAGGTGGAAATAATGAGTAATAGCATAGAATTCCTAAGATATACTATGCACATCTGAGCTTCAAAATTGAAGAGTTTGCTGTTGCTGGGAAGAGAAAAATAAGAGTGAACACAAAAATAGTAGTTGCTTCTGATAGCGCTGAGGAAAATATATGTATGTATGTATGTATATCAATATTTACAAATGTATATAAAACTGTAGGTTCACTTCTGCTAAAATATAACGAGCAAACTCTAAGGTAAAGCATTTTCTAATCTTTGAGAGAGCTGCTTCTTCTTTCTCGTGGCTTCTAATAAATCAAGAAAATAGTGACAAGTCTAAAATTGGGTCGTTATATTACAAACCTACATAGAATGATTATATTTGTATGAACTGCGTATATTCTTTGTTTATAGCTTCTGCTTTCAGCAATAATTCGCTGAGTTTTCATTTAGTCTGCGCTGCAATCCACTCATATGATGTAGCGCCAGGAAGCGCTGCCGCCAAGCAAGTGCGTCAGGCCTACGCATAAAAGCAAAATTGCCTGCCTTTATTTGGTAGCCACGATTCATGATTATTTCACTTTCGCATTTGAGGCCAGAAATAAAATATAATACAGTTAGACGCGAAATGTGAAGTGAATAATGAGAACTGGGGCTAAAAGATTTTCTTTTCATTTGTAGGTGTTGTTTGGCTGATTTATGCGCGCAATTTAAACGGCAATAAAGCAGGGAGCACACAGCACAGCAGCAGAAGATAGCAGCCGGCAGTGGAGACAGCAGCTCAGCTGCTGCTGTGGCCGTCTGCTGCGCTCATTGTTAGCACTTACACACACACGCGCACACTAACACTGACACACTACCGAGCCAGACAAGACAGACAAGACAGTCGGGAAATGTGCGCGTTATCCTGTGCGCTCTCACGCATTTGTTTATATTAGTGGGAGCGCGGCGTTTCCCGTTTCAATTGTGAAGCAGCCGCTGCTTTGCTCAGCGGGGAGCCATTCCTCATTGCAGCCTCAAAATCGTGCTGGAACTTTGCTTTTATTATCACAAATTTATTTTCCGGCTTTTTTCAATAGACGACTTACTTAAATGTAGCCGCTCGCTGTTTTCACTTGCAATTGGCTCTGTGATTGTGTGCGTATCTATGTCGGTATACGAGTATATATTAGTGTGCACTTACAGCTGTATCCAACAGAGACAAATTTTCAAATAAATATATTAGTAACCTTTTTTCCCGACAAATATTTTACTTTGAAAAAGCTTAAAACGAAATCGTGAATATTTAATTACTAATTGCGAAAATGTTGATAAAAAGTTAACTGGATATCAACCATAAAAGGCAAAATTGTTGAATGTCCCCACTCAGATTTCAATGATTTTTGGCACATGATTAGAGATGATAGCAGCATTCAAGAGTATGTTAAAAGTTGGCACAGCCTTCAGTTTTTCAGTGTAAGAATCATTAAATTTAAAGAAATTAATGAAAAAATTTTTTAGAATATATTTTTCAGTATTAATAATAGATATATGTACATATCAAATGAATATTTATTATATATGACTTTTTGTAAAGCTTGAGCATGTATATAAGCTTGCTTTACTTATAAATGATTCTTCGAGCCGAAAGCTCTGGCAGCTATTTCAATGCTTTTTCAAATGTTTTTTTCAAACAAATAAAAGTTAGATTGATCAAATTGGTGTAGATCGATGATCTGCCTAAAGCTGCAAACCACGTCGTACTTGATAGACCCAGAAGAAACCTTTCAAAAGGAAGACAGTGTTCTCAAGTGGGTTGTTTCTTTTTTAAGAAAGATAAAAGTGTTGTCAACAAATACATATGAATGATACCAAAGATATGAAATATGTATGTATATAAACAACGAATTTAGTTTTATGCTGGCTTATTTCTGTGAGTGTGTGTGTATACATGAATATATGTATGTATTTATTAAAAATGCAGCAAAATTAAAATTCGCTACAAAATATTGTACACAATATGAAGATGAACTATTCTCTAAAAATTAAATTCATTCTCTCCGTACACTTGCAGACCGAACAATTTGCCGTGCTCTGGATACTTTTCACCGTCATTGTGCTGGGGAACTCGGCAGTGCTCTTCGTAATGTTCTTGAATAAGAACCGCAAATCTCGAATGAATTATTTTATAAAACAATTGGCGCTGGCAGGTGAGTTCGAAGGACACAAAGCAAAACACAAAACAAATCTCAGACATAACAAATTTGAAGCATATGTTGCGGCGCTCAGCACATGTTCCGCTGGGAGCCATTACGTCACATAAATAATTGCCTGCAAAGTGGCAAAGAATAATACCGAATTTTTGTGGTTATGTGTGTTTGGTTTCTTTTCACACTGGCTTCACATTATCATTTAGATCTGTGCGTGGGTCTGCTCAATGTGCTGACAGACATCATTTGGCGCATCACCATCTCCTGGCGCGCTGGCAACGTGGCCTGCAAGGTCATACGATTCTCGCAGGTATGCGTAACGTACTCATCCACGTACGTGCTGGTGGCCATGAGCATCGACAGATACGATGCCATAACGCATCCAATGAACTTCTCCAAGTCATGTGAGTAAAATGAGCGTGTGTAAAATTTAATTTGCCAGCATTTTTGCCTTTTGTGTCATTTTGCAGGGAAGCGTGCGCGGCAGCTGGTGGCCAGTGCTTGGATTATATCCGCAGTGTTTTCACTACCCATACTTTTGCTCTACGAGGAGAAAATGATACAGGGCCAAAAGCAGTGCTGGATCGACTTGGGTTCACCGTGGGCGTGGCAGCTGTACATGAGTTTGGTCTCCGCCACACTCTTCGCCTTGCCGGCGCTCATCATCTCCGCCTGCTATGCTATTATTGTGAAGACGATTTGGGCCAAGGGCTCCATTTTCGTGCCCGCTGGTGCGTGCGCTACTTACATAGAATAGACTAGAGGTCCAACTCGTTCAAGGTGTCCCGCTCTAGCTCTCACTGACACCAACACAAAGCCTCTCTTTTTCGGCTCTCGTACGCGCCAATAACTGCAAAATTCAACCAATTCAAATTTTCTGAGCGCAAAATTCCCCGGTTTGAGTTGAATTTCAGAAAATACAGCTTCACTGGGTTAAACTTTTCTTGCAGAAAAGATGTTCTTGAAAGCTGCTAACTTGTTTCATTTTTCTTCAATTTTTGTATGAAAAGCAATTGTTAAAGATGAGCATAAGAAATGCACAAATGAGTTGGACCTCTCGCCTACTTCAGGCTGCTTCTTCGCAGACTGTCAAGCAATTTACGAAATTCCCATTTCCTCTAACTTTAGAACGCGCCGGCTACAACAATCCCAGCACGCGTCGCGCCAGCTCACGCGGCATCATACCGCGCGCCAAAGTCAAGACCGTCAAAATGACCTTCGTCATTGTGATCGTCTTCATTGTCTGCTGGTCACCCTACATCGTATTCGATCTGCTGCAAGTGTTCGGCCACATACCGAAGACGCAGACCAACATCGCCATCGCCACATTCATACAAAGTTTGGCGCCGCTCAATTCGGCCGCCAATCCGCTGATCTACTGCCTCTTCTCGTCGCAGGTCTTTCGCACGCTAAGGTGAGTACGCTCAATTCAGCTCTGCTGCTAAGGAGTCACTTCACGTCGTCTCTTCGTTTCTACCCCACACAGTCGCTTTCCACCCTTCAAGTGGTTCACCTGCTGCTGCAAGTCCTATCGCAACAACTCCACGCAGAATCGCTGCAACACCGTCGGCCGTCGCCTGCACAACAGCTGCGACTCCATGCGCACACTCACCACCTCGCTCACCGTCTCCCGGCGCTCCAATAAGGCGGCAGCGGCACGCGTTGTCATCTGCGAGCGTTCCAAAACCACCTTGGCCATATCGGAGGTATGATAGCAAAAGCAAAAGCGCTGCCAGCCTGCCCAACTGGTAGTCTACAGTAAGCACCCTTTCGCCACGGAGGCAGTGGACTACCTCTAGCCAGTGTAGGTTTTCTGCCGTGGATTTTAGCTAGACTCAGCGCCGACAATAATCACGCACGCTTGCACTGAGCGCCGGCAGCGCCTGCTTCCGTTAGACGCCAAATCGTGAAATGCACTTTCCGGTTTCCAACTGGCATTACTAATTTATGAACTCTTCGAAGTTGTTTTCCTCTTTCCGCCTTCTTCTACTCTGCTCTATGCATATTATTTTCGTCAGACTGATATTTTTTAATGTAAATAGTATTAGTGTTCTATATATATTCTTGAATTAAACAGTTTTATACGCTAAGTAAGACTATACATATATATTTTATTGATATCGTTATGCCGGTATCACACTGCTTCCGATTTTTGTCGACGACTCATTGCTTCCGACTGTCGTTGACAAACGTCGGCGACTACAGTCGGTAGCACTATCACACTGCCGACGACAGTTAGCAAGAGTCGGAAGCGTGTCGCCGACAAGAATCGGAAGCAGTGTGATACCGGCATTAAAATTCCACAACTTCGAAGTTGGAACTAGTCATTTTTTTAGTCATTTCCCATTTCACTTTTGAAAAAAAAACCAACTGAAAACTCTTTCTCTTAAGCGAATTTTCCTGTAAATAGAGGCATGTTTTAAAATTAGATATTAAGCTTGAATTGTGCACAGGTTTCCACCATCGATGCAGCATAACAATAATTGTAGAAACTTTACAACATAAACTGTAATTATAGCTAATTAAATTTTAATGTTCTACGCAGAATGCTTGAAACTTTACGATACAGCCAAGCTGTCTTATTTAGCCAAAGAAATTTCGCTACAACCTAATTCAAATATACCAAATATTACTGTCTTCTTTCTTTAATTGTTTTTTGAGTGGCGATACAGTCTCCTAGTCAGCTTTGGGCACTCTTAATTTCCACTTTAAAACGACAGTTCGTTTTATGTGTTCAAGAAATAATTTGTATCTCAGTCGAAACCGAAAAGGAGTCGGAATTAAAAGCGGAACGAAGCGGGTAATGGGTTTTGAAATAAGTTGATAGTACATGAGATTTAGAGTAAAGCGAAGAAGATGGTGGGTAGGTACCAAATGAGCCATTCGAGAAACGAATAGTAAAATCAGAATAATTGATTCAAGAATCTGTGAGTCATACATTTTCTCATGATTGAGTTCTGCTTCATGCCAATTCACTCTTACACACACTTTTGTATTTTTTTGTATATAAACATTTCCAACGAATTTCAAGAAAGTTGCCCTAAACTGAAGAAATCTTTTTCAAGTACTCAGCTCTGAAGATCGCTTGTCCAAATTTTCAAGCGTTTAAGAGCTGAGAATACCACGGCGTCTATGTGTGGACTATTTGGCTTAAAGATCTGAGCTCACAGCCATTTACTGTAAAACGGCACGAACGAAACGCGCAATCGTTCGTGTTTTTTATGAAAATTCGTCTCATAGAAAGTGGCCGTAGCTAGAATTAAGCGTATCTTTTGTGTATAAAAATATTATTATATTGACTGTACTGTTTAAATCAAAGAAACTAAGAACCTATAAGCAAATGTTGTGAGCATGTGTGCAAAATGTAGCAAAGAGCCGAATTGCCGCATTAAATTAATGTAAGGCAATTTTAGTCTAAAATCAATGAGAGCATTTAATAATAAAAAAATCGCCAAAAAAATTAAAGCTGCTTTTATTTCTTGCGCATATTGATGTTGCACTAAAGACTATGTTGACTGACTTAATAGCGCAGACACGCCGATGCAAAAGTAATTTCCTGCCCGCCGCACTTCCAGTGTTGCTGTGAAACCGCCAAAATTAAAACGCCAACGCAATGAGGGAAATTTTTTAATAGGGAATGTGTTCAAATTTATTTTGGCTAATTTTATGCAGTTTCATGGCAACAGAAGTGAGCAAAACCGGCCGACGACGAAAAAGAACGAGGAGCACTTTGAAAGCGCTTTCGAAGCTTACCCATAATGGAAGACCAGGCGCGCATGAAAATGTGAAGCAGCCAAAGTAGAAAGTAAACAGATTGACGTCAACTCGTGACACTGTAAGGACACTCAGCATTCGAAATGGCAGCAGGCTGCATGTGTGTGTGTGTGTGCGCGTATGTGTGTGTTAGTAGGTTGAAAGCATAGCGTGCATGATGAATATGCTTAAAGCCGAAATAAATGAATTGAGTGACCTCAAAAAGCAAACAGCAGCATCGCAACTACGCCTTTGTTATTGTTGTAGTAGCTGTTGCCGCCTGTGCACAAGTGACTGCGGCCAGACTGCCAACAAGGACTGAAGGCTGCAAGGCGGCAGACTGCCAGCGAAGGCATAAACAGCACAAGGCGACGCGACGCGACGCCTCTTATTACCCTAAATAAGCTACACAACAATGCAAGATGAGCGCTGGTTTTTGTTGTGTGGCAAGCGGCAATGTCTCACCTCTTTTGTGGCACGGCAGCCAACAGTGAGCAGAATAGTTGGCCTTAAGCCTACTTTCAACTATCAGCAGATCTTATTATGGGAGACGGAAAAAACCGGCAGACTTGCAAGATAAAAACTACCGCCGCGCTACTTAACCCGCTGGGGACTGTAACTTTATGGACGGATATAATCGCTGAAATTCCTTTAAATTTGGCAGTGTTTGAACGTTGCTATGCAATATTGAAAGTGCGAAAGTGCTGAAGGCATTCTCTCTCAAAATTAATATAATATTTTGTAAAAACGATCAAAAAGTTTAAACTTTTTTTGATGTACATATATAGATGTATCTATCTATCTATCTGGGTTGCTTATAATTTGCTTTAAATATAGCAGATTTCTGGGTAAATATGAATAGATTCTGTGGTAATAAGGAGCATAGTTGAAAATTCGAAAAGGTCCTGGGCCACCACCTACTAAATGTTTTGCGTCAACATGTAAGTATTATTTGATTTATACGTTTTTACTACTATGTATCTGTACGTTTTTAACGAAAATACATATGTTCAGAAATCGAAGTTAGTTCTAACTTATAAACGCTAACATTTGACCGTAGCATAACATTGAGGCATTTTTCAGGGAATTTGGAGCAAATAAATCAAAACAAAATCACACCATTTACACCGCAACATCTCCTAACGGGTTAATCACAACAATAAGCCAACGAAAGTCGGCTACTTACCTACGACACGCCAATGCCGAAAATTCGAATGAATGGCGGCGTTGGCGGCTGGAAAGTGTTTTTCTTCTCGTCGCTGTTGCCGGTGCTGCTGCTTTGCTGCGCCTTCAGATGTCGCCGTTGATAAGGCCATTAATCTCCGCGAAAGCTGCTGAAGCTGTTTGGGAAGCAAAAGAAAAGGCAACGCGAAATGAAATTGTAAGTCTAGATATAAACTCCGTATTTAGCCTTCATGAAGTTTATTACCCACTTCAGTCAAAGTGTTTGGAATTTTAATGAACGATCTCAGTGTGCAGCAGCGCAGCGTCATAGCAATGCGGCGGCGTGTGTCACGTCACTGTCACACAGCCGCTGACAGTGTAACAGTGTGACAGTGATAGTGGCGGGAGCAGTCTTCGTCTTCGTTTAAGTTGCAGCAGCAGCGGAAAATGCTGGCGACTGTTATTGCGGCGCTTTATTGATGATGAAGTCGCTGATGAATTGTGTTCCTCTCACCAGATTTACCACAACTTGGTGCAATTCCACGCATTTAGTTGGCTGGCGAAAGTGGGTCGGCAGTTATTATCGTCTTCCATTTGCATTTCAAATTTTTACGTGCGCGCTCACTTCCTCATTGATGCAGGAGCAGCAGCGTCCGCCCGGAAGTGATACCATTTAAACCGACGTAAAAGTTAAATGTTGTCGTAAAATGTTGCACACATAAACGAAAGTGCTAGCAGTGGCGTGTCAGTGGCCGGAAGAAAGAGATTCGTTTTTATTTTGATATGGCGCACATTTTGAGAAGTGAAAGTTTTACGGCTTAGAAAGCTTGTATAAAATATATAAAACAAAAATTAAAACGACATTTCTAATTATTATTGCTGTTGCAGTATTTTTATGCAGGAATATATTGTTATATATCTTTTCTATTGCAGTGTAACTCCAAAGAAATTCTTCTTTTAAAATTTTAACAGTCTTAATGGACATAAAGTTTTCGAAAAAAAACTCAGAACTCAAAACAGCGAGCAAACAAAACAAACAATAGCCCGAGTATGAAACTTCTTCATATAGTAGCATGCTGATATTTTTACCACTACGTATCGATTTGTCGAATAGTCATATGCTTATGTACTGAATATGTATAGTATCTAGAACTTATGAACCTTAGGAATATATTTTGAGACTCCGCTGTATCTCTGCTCTACCATATCTAGTACTTGGATGCGCCATGGTTTATTGTGCTGGAGTAGGCCCCAAAGCAAGGAATCAACTCTCTACTGTAGTTCACCAGAAACTCTCATATTCTGACAGATCACTTCTTTCCTAGCTCATTTATGAATCTTCATCTGGTATCGCTGGAAACACAACGGGATCTATGCGTGGCCTTTTCGACCTATCATTATAACCGAATCTATCCTAAACTAGTCTGATTATTGAATAATCCATAAATGTATGTGAAGTAAATGTCAATAACAATATACATTAGGTTAGAGCATTTCAGAGTATTAGGCAATATATGAACAGTTATTTTTAAAGATATCTGTCTCATCGGCTTTTCGAAAGTACCTATAGACAAGAAAAAATGTGATATAATATTGCTGTGAGATATATGTATGTATGCTATTGTGTCACATCTTAAAATGCTATTAAAAGAAATTAATAAAATCGGGATTTCAATATTTAACATTTCCTTCGTTGCAAAGTTGACCTAACCCCACTCCAAATACCACCTGTACCTGCAACATCGATCGATAAGCCACTTCTTTGCCACTACAACAGCCCCTAAATTCCCATTCCCTTCTACACATGCAAAAAAGTTTCATAAAGAGCAGCAGCTGTACTCAATTACAAGCAGACTTTGTTCTTATGAAATACGGACTACACCTTACGGCACACGGTCCCATATTGGAATTGACGTCCGGAGCTTAACTAAAATTCCCTCAGCAATAATAGCAAAAGGTACCGCCGCCAACGCATTCTTAGTGTATAGCATACCGGAAGCAGCGGAAATTCACCAAAACCAGTTTGAGCTCTAGTTTCTAATTGCATACATTTGGAAACAAGCATGAATACTTGATAGATCGTCAAAATAAAATAATATCGTCAATATAAAGTAATATAAAAATATAAACAGCACGTTTTTTTCCGAATACGGAATTCGGAATGTATTGATATATTGAAAATATAGAACACTTGCAATACTTTTCTCTAATTTTACATTTCGGTCCCAGAACAGTTTCGGCAAAAAAAAAAATGTATCTAAAATGTGTGAAAAGTTGTTGATAATTCATATGTATGAAATAAGGTACTCTGTGACGCAATTCACGGGCTCTAACTGCTTCAAAATATAAGCAATACTCAACAAAATCAAAACAAATCAATGCAAAAATATTGCTTGCAATTTTTCGTCGGCACTTCTCTAAAGCAATTGAAAACAATTTAAATTTTCCGCTTCCACTGCAGTCGCAGCTGAAACGGAACATGAAAATGATTTTTAATTGCGACCGTTACGCACATTAAGTTCTTCCACACTTTGACCCGTTTTGGTGGATTTGAAGCGTTTTGTAGCCGGTGTATTTGACATATCTGAAGATCGCCTTGCTACTCGTGTGTATTCATTGCGGCGTATGTCCCGTTGTCCAAAGTTCATGCTAGTAAAACTTTCGTGAATGGCATCGGACTCTTTCTTCACAGGACTGTAGGTGCGGAAAGGCTTTGCGGTATTGGGGGTGCTTATGGTGGATTTAACCCTGTCCTCGTTGCCGTTCATATATGCACGATTGTACAGCGGCTCTGCGCTGTTCATGTCGCTATTTCTCCTGGTGACTTTGCGTTGCGTCGTCGGCGCCGCTCTGGAAGGATTCATGTAAAACATCGCCTCCTCGTTATAGTCGGCATAGTTTTTATTGGCTTGCGTTTGCTGCATATCGATTAAAAGCTGGCAAACGCATTTGAACTGGCATAGATTATTTTCGTTCTGTTCTGTAAGTTCTGCAAAAAAGTAAGAAGGAGTAGATATAAATTGCCGTATGTCTGCTCTTACTTACTGTCCATAACATCCAAATACATTTTACTCAATAAACATTCATTTCGCATTATTTGAGAACACAAGCCATCGATCTTCGACATGGTATGTACAAAATAGTCCCGCAATATGGCCTCGACGGATTTCTAAAAGAAGACGGGAACAAAATTCATTATTTCGACGATTCTTGAATATAGCATTTCCAGATTTCCAATTTAAAATGTTCAGCAACTGAAAAAGTCCACATAAACGAAGTAATCGATTAATGCTCCTTTATCAGTTTGCAGTCTGCAATGTCTGCTCTGTCGGGATCAAGGCTTTGGGTCTGATTATAAAAAACTACATGCTGTCAAGCAGCTCGATTCTACTAACCAACTTTGTTCTTCCGCACTTTTCTTTATTAGACCATAATAAACACTGTTCCTTTCTGTAGTAGAAAGTAGTCATCAACGTCTATCTATCTATCTATACTCTCATCAGTGCTACAAGATTTTTTTTTTCAACATCCTCAGATCTTCCGTCCATAAAAAGTATAGCTTCCAATTACTGGCTCTAAAAACCCCCCACAGCCAAGCCGGGCCTAGGGTATCAACAACAGGTCCCCAAAGAAGGTGCTTTATAGCTTTTGAAGCTATGCATCAATGAGGATCTGATAAATAAATGCATATATAACTGTCACAAACGGCATTTCAGGCCGCGGTGACTGGAACACTGGATCCCTATACCGAAAAAAGTCTAACATCTCAATATGCCTACAAAATACAGTTGACTGACCTGCACCGTATCCACAACATTATCATGGACAATGCTCAGAAAGTCCGCGCACGATTCCTGTATCTTCTTGCTGTGTTGACTATCCGGGCGAATACTATCAGTGGGATAGTTCGGATCTTCCAGCTCCTCGTTGATCACCTCCATATGCTTCTTGCCCAGCATATCCTGGTACTGATAATTCTGTGAGTTTTTCATTTGCTTCGTATCTGTGCTCGAGTTAGAAATCTTCTTTGAAGGATCACTCAGGCCACCGCTACTGCTACTGCCAATTGATTTTAATTTACTGGAAGCCTTCCCCCGCGTTCCCTTTGATTTTGGAATCGTTGGCTTTGAGGAACGGCTTGAAGGACTATTTGAATCGTTCATATCCCGCGCAGGGACCGGGGCCAAACTTTTGCACACTAACCGATTGCGACGCAATACGTTGCAGCAGTCGTCCATCTCATTCAGAAAACATTTGTTACGTTCCGGAAAATTTTTTGGATACATTTTCAATTTAGACAATAAATATTTGACGGAAAGCAATTTGGATTGAGGAAGGTATTATCTGTTATGAGTCTATGAAAGCAATAAGATTTTTTTTTATTATTTTTGAAATAAAAGCGCATGTTAATTATTCGAAACGTCAATTGAATTTCTTAACGAAAGTTTTTTCGAAGTAAGCGTTAAGCAGCATTTATACAAACAAGATTAAAAATATGTTCTACAACTTTTCAGTTATACTGCATAAAAATTCAATTGTACTTCAGAAAGTTATAAATTTCCCTGAAATTTTCAAATTGTAATTTAGAAAATTCATGTCAGATTTTCTAATTCCAAATGTTCTTTAGGTTCTCCGAATGCTCTTAGGAAAATTACAAATTTATTTCTGAATTTTTTAAACTGCCTTTCAGAAATTTTAAATGCACCTTAAGAGTATTACCAATAACTACTTGAATATATGAATATGCTCTCAATGTATTCAGACATTTATATATATTGTGTCTTTATTTTATGTAAGTATGTAATATCTACAAGTAAAGAGTATTCAAATTCTCATAAAATAAAGTTGCCTAAAAACATGTAAATGAAATTTTCCCTGTTTCCTTTAAGTAGAATGATAAAACGTAATTTATATGTAAAATATGAAGCGTCTTGGACATTTAAAAATTTCTTATGACTCAGCTGAGTTGAATTTAAGTTCGACTTTTTCACTTTTGCTGACGCTCTGGTATTTGCGTTGCTGCAAGTATCTCTTCACGAACGGAGCCAAAAGTTGTTCATCCACATCGGCAATGTTATTATAACCGAACACGAGTGCAGCCGCATGCGAGCAAATAAGTGTGAGGAACGCACCCACACAGGTATAAAGCACAAAGGATATGTGATGTATGGCAAACTCCTGCGTAGGCTGGCTGAAATATAACGAAAAGTAAGCAGGTATAAAAATTGCTAATGTTATATTCTAACTAACGACTTGGCTGTGGAATTCGCATAACGGCTCATATCGAAGTCGTAGTCACAGCCCTCTACGGAAACGGGCAGCTTGGGCTGGTAGATTGCGCCGCTCATATGAGCCATCTGCGCCTTGATGCATATGCAAGCCATGCTCAAAAACGAAATCACACTGCCAGTGAAAACACTCTAAAATTAAAGGAAAATACGTTTACAAATGAACGGAATCTGCGAGATAACTCATGAGTACGCACCTTTTCGTTTAACCAAGGCATCAACATGCCTGCGCTGAAAATACCCAACATTGGCCCATATATACTCGATTGTAAAGTCAGCGACAGTTGTAGTACCATGCCCAGCTGCTCTACCACGTACACCAAGCCGATGGAACTAATGCCGAAAACCACAACCACCGAACGCATTACAATGGCAGTGGCTCGTTCGGTCAGGGGCTCGCGTACATATGGCTTCACAAAATCCTCCAAGATAATAGCGGCCAAGGAGTTTAGAACCGTGGAAAGCGAACTCAAAGCAGCGCTGAAAACGCCAGAAACAAAGAGACCCGGAAAGCCCGGCAATACTCCCAAGACATGCATGACCAGCAGCGGCACCAACTGATCCTTCGCTTTCGCCAACTGTAAAGAACTGTAGTTAATCGGCTATTTCATCAGAGATCTGCAATGCATCACGCTTACCCCCGTCGACATGGGATCACAATCGTAAAAAGTCGCAAATGCCAATAGGCCCACATAAATGCACAGCATATATAGAACCGCCAGTCCAATGTGGGAAATGATCAGGCCCTGCTTAATCTTGGCCAGCGAGGGTAATGTCATGAAACGTTGCACTGTCGATTGATTGATGGCGGTGCTTTGTATTTTAAGCATAAGGCCACCCAAATAAACCGATAGCACGCTAAGACGTACGGTGGGATCCATGGTAAGTCTATAGGACAATATATTACATATTAAGTATATTTATCAAGTTAAAATAGTTTTTTCTTTTGCTTACTCGGGCGCATTTAAGCGTCCACCTTCCAAATTTCTCTGCCAAATCACATTGAAGCCTCCAATGTCATATGTGCCCTTAACAATGAGCGCAATTATGGAAGCAAACATGACGAAGCTCTGAATCACATCGGTCCACACAACGCCCTTTATGCCTCCCTACAAGGGTTATAAAATTATTCTATATTTATTCCTTAATGTGGGAACATAAATTTAATTAAATTAAAGCATTATCAGCATAGTGATAGGAACAAATTTTTGTCATTTTTAAAAGCTGAAGGCCCAAAGTTGGCCTCGCTAGCTTGAGAGATCAAATAAAATTTTTGAAAGTATATAAAAGAAAGCCCATTATCAGCTTGATGCAAAGCAAATGGAGCTCACCAAGTTCAGAAAAATGCTTTTCTTTTTCTCACATACTTTGACAGATTTGAAATATAGCGATTTTCTATTCTCACGAGCCTTATTAATTGCATTCAGAGTTCTATGCTGACTGGTTAGAGCCATCGGTGATAAGTTGATCGACATTTAAAGGCGGCTGCTGTAGATCTTATCAAGAAATATGCCTCTTTAAAATAAAATGTATAACAAAATCATCACAAGATATTAAATTACAACAATTAATTTTGTAATATTGATTAAATTTAAATTTTAGCTATATTCTATATATGTGTTTTACCAACGAAAATTAGAGTAGACAAAAATTTTTGAAAATAAGAGAATTCTGCCTAGAAGAGACAACCATTTGAAGGCGGTTTTTGTTGTAGCTTACATAGAGCCAATGGGCCATACAAGTTGATAAAGCAAAGCTGACGAAGTTCGAAGAGTCGAAGCCAACCAAGCTTGTGTTGGATCTTCCGCTTAAGACAGACAATCATCAAAACTTACCACAGTGGTGTAAAAGGTGCATATGATGATCACAATGGGTGTTATGGTGTGCACATCAATGCCGCTGACTAAAAAGAAAATTTCAAATTGTTTTATTTCATTTACAAACTTTAGTCAAATGTATGTGCACTTACCTTGATTGAGCGTTAAAGCGGGCACATATACGGCAATCGGCAACCAAATAATCTACGAGGTGCAAAATGGCGTAGTTATTAAAAAGATGCATACATTTTCACTCAAATCATGATACTTACTGCCTTGATCGTGAAGAGGCTGGCACCAAATAAACGCATGCGACGACTAAAGCGTCTTTCGAAGTACTACAAATATTAAATGCAGATTTGAAAATGTATAGGAAAAGTGCATATTTGAAGATGGCAAAATATAAGTTTAAAATTTTAAAAAAGTTGAAAAATTGTGAGTACATGCAATGATGATATTTACATGAAAGTAGATGTAATCACGTCAGACATGCGCACATATTTACATATATCAAATTAAGGCAACATTTAATTCAATTCATTCTTTATTCAATCAAAGGCAACAATATTTCGTAATACCGCAGCACATACACACACACGTGCACAATTACTTATTACGGTTCACTTTGTTTGCAATCTGTATAAACGAATTCATTCTCAAAATGCTGCTTGCTTTCGGGCTGACCATTGGGCACACCAACATATTTCCTGGGTTTCATGAAACGCCGCAGGAAAGGCACCAGCAACTCCGGATCCACATCGTCGACATTCTGTCGGCCGAAGTAGAGCGTCGCCAGTAGGGACACAATAATTGTGACCAAAGCACCGACCGTGGTATACCAAAGGAACGATATATGATGTAAGCTCTTCTCGACCAGCACTTCGGGTGCGCTGCAAATTCAAGGGACGATGTAAGAGAGAGCTTTGCATTCATCGCATTTCATATATATATACTCTATAACGGTGGAGTTCGCCAGATCTGACGGCAAATACTTATAAAAACAGCCCGCTACGGAAACGGGTTTGGCGGGGAAGTGCAGTTCACCCACTGCCATGGCAATTTGTGCGCGCACGGCTATGTAACCCATTACGGCGGCGCCAGCCGAACAACCCGTCAGCACACTCTGAAAATTGTGCAATAGTTTTGTTAATATTTTACTTCGTAAGTTACAGTTTACACACGGAAATATTTCTGTGAACATAGTATGTATATTTCTTTCTTCTCTTTTATTCTTTCTGAATGCGTTTACAAGCAAAAAGATTTCCTTGACAAATTCTATGTTTTATCATGGATTTTTTTCTAGAATGTTAAACGATGAAGAGTACAAACGAGAACCTTCCAGTACGAGAAAGTCAGTCTGTACTCGTCTGCTTTCGATTTTCCTCTTTTGCCCACGAACAGGACTTTCAAGAAAGAAAAATTTGCGTGTGTGAATTGTAACTAACGAATAGCTGCGAAACTCACGTTAGTGTTGACAAATGGCATGAGCATGCCAACCGTAAACACGCCCAGCAGTGGTCCCGCCGTCATTGAGCCCACCGTCGCGGACAATTGCATCACCAAGCCCAACTTCTCAACGAGGCGCACCATGACAATCGAGCTGATGCCGAAGACAAGAACCACCGAGCGCAATACTATGGCAGTTTGTCGCTCGCTCAAAGGCGTCTTGCGGTAGGGCTCCACAAAATCCTTAAGCACGACACCAGAAAGTGAGTTCAACACGGTGGACAGAGAACTGAGCGCAGCACTGAACACGCCCGACACAAAGAGGCCGGTAATGCCCGGATACTTGCCGGCTATTTGCATGACATACAACGGCACCACCTGATCCTTGGCGCGTGCTAGCTGTAAGATGCAAGCTGTTTATGAACTCTGAACTATGTGCATGCAATTTTGAAAGAATAACCTGTGTTGAAATAGGATCGCAATCGTGGTAGGCCGCATACGCCAGCAGACCCAGATAGCTGCACAGGCCCAACAAAAATATCAGACCCAACATGGAGAAGATCAGGCACTTCTTCACGGCTCTCATGTTGGGCAGAGTCAGAAAGCGCTGCACAGTCACCTGATTGATGCATGTGATCTGAAGCTTGAAGAGAGCGCCACCAACGAACACCGCAAAGAAGCTCATGCGCACCGTGGGATCCAAGGTCCACCTGCACAGGGGTGTAACGTATTGTAGCAGCTCAAAGCGACACAAAATTTGAAGCTTACTCTGGCGCCTCTAAACGGCCGGAATCCAGATTACGCTGATACAGCACGCCCACGCCGCCCAGCTCGAATGTGCCTTTGACAACGACCACCAGCAAGGAGCCAACCATAACTACACTCTGCAGCACGTCCGTCCAGACGACGCCTTTAATGCCGCCCTAAAGTGAACATTTTTTAAAGTAGCTTCCAAGAGTTGACACATTTTGCCGCTAGTGGTACAAGTGGTTTCAAGCAGTAGCTCAATGGACTTACGATAGTGGTGTAAATGGTGCAAACTAGGCAAACAATTGGCGTAATGATGTGCACATTAATGCCAGTTACTGCAATTGGGAAAAGAAAAAATATACAATTTAATTGGCCATATCAAAATGAAAGCCTACTTAAAGGCGCATAACCTTGATTGAAAGTTAAAGCTGGCACATAAACCGAAATGGGCATCCAGAGCAGCTGCACGCGCGGAATTTTAGATACAGCACAAAAACAAGAGAATAATAAGGAGAAAGAGAAGTAGGTAGAAAAGAAAGATGAACAGAAAAGTGACAGCAGCAAAAGAATTGACGGGAGAAAAGTTGGACACTTTAGGCGGGTTACTTACCGAAAGTAGCACAAAAAGGGAGGAGCCAAAGAGGCGCACCCTGTGATCAAAACGTTTTTCCAAATACTAAAAACAAATCAATTTCATAATTTACTAATGTAAAAATTTTGAAAGCAATACGAATAAATCACAGTTTGAAGGCGATGACGAAAGCAAGCGAAAGAAAAGCTGGCATAAGCAAAAGCGTACGATTAGACATGGAGCGTAATAAAAAGCAACAAAAAAGCAGCAAAAGAATTATAAATTATATAACTGAAAAGAAAATACTCAAAAAACACTTCTGTATTATCAGTAAATAATATTTATTTAATTATTTCCTGTGTTTCTTGTTCCTCGAATTGTGGCTTTTTGTTGAAAATCTCCTCTAAATTGATATTGATGTACTGCTTCTGTGGCAAAAATCGCCGCATAAATGGCGCTACCAAATTCGGATCCATTTGCGTAAGGTCATTAGTGCCAAATACTAATGCTGCCAAGCCGGACACAACTAGCGAAATTAGGGCGCCGAAAGTGGTTAGCCAGAGAAAGGACAAATGATAGATATTTCTCTCCACGGAAGGGCTGTAAGCACATTTACACAAAATAGAATGTCTTTTAAAGCTGCTAATCAACAAAATTTTACTCACGCGTAGTCTCTAGTCTCTCGCCACATGGTGGCGTTATCATATTCGTAAGTACAACCCTCCACCGAAACCGGCAGCTTGGGATGGCGCACCTCGCCGTTCATTTGTCCAATTTGCGAATAGCCACAGATCCAGCTGAGCGTAAGAAAGGAAACTATGCTACCTGTTAGCACGCTCTAAAAAAAATATGGAATTTAGTGCGCACTTCTTCTGCCACCTTCCTCGTCATTCCGTTACTAACTAACCTTTTGGTTCAGCCAAGGCAAACAGACACCAATGCCATAAACACCCAACAACGGACCCATGGAAACAGCGCTAGTCATCGTAGACAACTCCAGCACCATGCCCAGCTTCTCCACAATGAACACCAGAAAGATGCAGCCCACACCAAAGAACACAACTATCAGGCGCAAGAGCATGGCCACTTGTCGCTCAGTTAGTGGCTGCTTCAGCACTGGCTTCACCAAGTCCTGTGATATCACACAGGCCAGAGAATTCAGACCGGTTGAGAGTGAACTGAGCGCGGCGCTAAATACACCAGCCACAAAGAGACCCGGCAAGCCGGGTATTCCACCCAACGTGCGCATCATAAGCAACACTGGCATTTGATCGCTGGCGCGTGCAAGCTTCAAAATGAAATATAGCTATGAATTATGCTTAATATATAGCTCAACGCTTTACCTTAGTGCTCAAAGGATCACAGTCATAGTAGCTGGCATATGTCAGCAGGCCCATGTAACAGCAGCAACTGAGCAGAAAGGTCAGCAAAATGGTGAACAGCACCATGGCCTGTTTGGCCTTCTTAAAGCTGGGCAGCGATAAAAATCGCTGTATAGACACTTGATTCACATCGGAGGATTGTATTTTGTGCAAAGTGCCGCCCACAATCACCGATAGCATGGACAGACGCACTGTCGGATCCCAGGTCCAACTGAAAATGCATGGAGTGCCAAAAATCAAAGCGCAGCACTGTGCTCTTCCGAACCCTTGCACAAACTTACTCTGGCGCATTGAAACGTCCACCATCCGCATTTCGCTGTACCAGCACGCCCAAGCCACCCACATCAAGCGTGCCTTTGATGCAAACAGTCAAAATGGAGCCATACATGACGAAGCTCTGTATGACATCGGTCCAGATGACAGCTTTCAGACCACCCTTCAAGTAAAGAAATCTTAACTTATATGCCACATATCGACGGCTCCGTTCAAAAGTAGGCTAAATACAAAATTTCAATCTTTGAATAGAAACGTAGCAAGTTTTCTGCTTCCATTGAATTTGGCATGCTTGTGGATTGAACTCAAGAATGTTTAAAAACAAAGATCCGCTTAGGTCGGATTAACCTTCTAAAGAATGGAGTCATCAATATTGAGATTTCCTTGCTTAGCACTAACCACACAGGTATAAAAAGTGCAGACCAGACAAACAACCGGAGTAATCGTATGAACGTCAATGCCAGAGACTATATAGGTAGAATAAAAATAATTATGATAAGTGTATATAGAATTTAACTGTAGCTCAGCAAACCTTGATTGAAAGTTAGCGCCGGCACGTAAATTGCCACCGGCAAATAGAGCACCTGCTCAGAAAGGAAGTTAATACATTTTTATTATATCCTTCAACTTTGTTATTGCATATTTTGGAACTCACCATGCCAACGATGAAAAGCACCGAGCCAAAGTAGCGCACGCCACGCCCAAAACGCAGTTCGAAATACTGCACAGTCAAATTATGTAATATGAATAATATATGAAAATTGCTGATCGTGTATTTTATGAATCGGTGTTAAATTTTGTTAAACGTGAAACCATGCTGGAAATGCATTTAGTTAAACAATGTGCAAAATTTTGAAATGCTTTACATTTAAATTAGTTACGAAATCTGCAAGCACATGCCGGCTTTCAGCTACATATAAACTATATATAAACAACACTGTTGCAACAAAATTTTTAAAAATTTTATTCAAAATTCGTCAAGCAACAAACATATCATATAAATTGTATAAATGGCGATAAAAACTAACATTTTCGCTAATCTCTCAAATGTTTTGTTGAAATTTAGCTATAAATATTTTTTACTACGGTCCTTTCTAAGGTTTAATGGGGTCCTTTGCTTCGAAGCCAATTATCACAGTTTGTTCCTCCGCATGCACACTCACGTACTCGCGCGGTCTGATGAATCGGCGTATGAAGGGCGCGAACAGCCGAATGTCCATTTTGCTGGGATCATTGCAGCCATACACAAATGAGGAGCACGCGGAAAAGAAAACAGTCAACAGCGCACCCACAGTCACATAGAACATGAATGACATGTGTATGATATATTGGCCGAGGGTCTTCGAACTGAAAATAATAAGAAATAATATTCAAATCTGAGTGTTTTAAATTCAAAATAACTAAGGTTCTTGCCTCTCTACCACAACGGTTTTATTTACCGACGTTACCAACTCTTCGAAACTGTAGCTGCAACCTTGTGTGGTGGTGAATTTCTCTGGATACACCAGTTCACCACTAGCTAAGGCATATTGCGCCCGCAAACATATCCAAGTCATTATGCAAAACGATGCAACACTGCCAAACATAGCGCTCTGCAAATCGAAATATAATAATACAGAGTGCCACCAGTAGAAATTTACACTGGCATCAAATACTTTGCCATTAATCCAGGGCAACAAGAGTGCTATCAGAAAGAGTCCCATGAGTGGACCGCTTGTTATGGAGCCCAGTGCCATCGATAGTTGCAGCACAGCGCCCATGCGTTCCACCACGAACACAAGCGCAACGCAAAGCACACCCATCGCCACCACCGTAGCACGCATAATGATGGCAGTCTGCCGCTCACTTAAGGGCGTCTTCCGAAACGGTTTAATGTAGTCCTCCAGAAAAACGGCCGAGAGCGAGTTCAAGCCCGTCGACAGCGAACTGAGTGCGGCGCTGAACACGCCAGCCACAAAGAGTCCAGGCATGCCTGGGAATGTGCGCAAAATATCCATGACCAGCAGTGGCACCAACTGATCCTTCGCTTTCGCCAACTTTTGTCATAGAGAATATAAGCAGAGATAAGCCATGTGCTCTTTTTGATCAAGCGCCTAATCTCACCTTTGTGCTCAGCGGATCGCAATCGTGGTAGGTGGCGAAGATCAGTAGACCATTGTAGAAGCAGGCCGCTGACAAGCCTACAATACCAATTATGAAATATATCAAAGCGCGCTTTGCCTCCTTCAGGCCCGGCACTGAGAGGTAACGTTGCATGATAACCTGATTGCCAGCCGTGCATTGCACATAAAATAAAGTGGTGCCCACTAATATGGAAAACATGGACACACGCTCCGTGGGATCCCAGGTGAAACTGCGTCCAATATGCAGAATATCAGTTTTCAATTAGTCTGCTAAAGTGTAACTCACGTTGGCGCCTCTATGCGTCCACTCTCGAGATTACGCTGCCACACTACACCAAGGCCACCGACATCCCTTGTGCCCTTGATAATTACCAGCAAAACGGCGCCCAACATAATCACTGTCTGTATAACATCGGTCCAAATAACAGCCTTTAAGCCACCCTGTATATGTACATGTAGAAAGTAAAAGCTTTTATTTTGGGAAAAAATATTTAACGAGCAACAAAAGCAGCTCAATTACGAAGTAAATAATAGCAGCGATCGAAAGTCGCACATCATTATATATTTTCTACAACTAAGAGAAATTCAAAATTTTGTTTTCCATTTCGTTCGATTTGCAACTTTAAAGCTGAAGCTATGAACTATGCCTAATGTCAAGTCGTTTTCTGAAAGAGATTTATATAGGAATATGGGCATTCTGCATATCAAATGAAAAATTGAAATTTTTCCATCCTGAAACGTCATTCATTTGTTTACATTTGAACCACGAATAAAGCCTCCTTGTGTTTAAAAAGTGCATATTTATGAAAATATTAAATTTAATACAAGAACTTAAGTAAACAAATAAAAATAAGATTAAAAAGTGTGTATTTAGAGTATAAAAATCCAATTCGAAGAGTTTACGTGTGTTTTAATATTATATTTGGATATTTTGGCTTTTTATAAGTCTTTGGGACGTTGGGTAAAGAAGCATACCTAACAGATTGCTACCAGTCGGCAAGATTTACGAGTATGAAAAAATTTAATAGTCACTTCATTCTAAGTGCACCTTGTAGTAGAGCAACACCGCTCGTTTTCGACCTGAAATCCTGTTGGAAGATTGTATACGTAAGTCTATACATATGTACATACATACATATGTATATGCAATTTTGTGAACCTTTGTCGACGATATTGGAAGATATTGACGGTTCAAAATGTGTTTTACATAGACGATGGAGGAGTTCCTTGTACGATTCAATTCAAATTCAAGCAAAATGCTTTTAAGCTAACAATGTTTACTGTATTTGAACATGCTTACTACGAATGTTACACATTTAGCTATAATTCAAAATTCTTAAATTTTATAAAAAAATTTTAGTTTCCATAAACTTACCACACAAGTGTAGAAAATGCAAACAACGCACACAACAGGTGTCACAATGTGTATATTAACGCCAGTCACTAAAATGACAGAAGTTAACAAAAATTATAAATTTCTTTTGGAAATAAATTAAATCATTTGAAAGGAAATGATGAAAAACACACACAAAAACAGAGTGCAGCATGGAAAACTCACCTTGATTAAATGCCAGCGCCGGCACGAATATCACAATGGGCAGCCAAAATATCTGCAATGGCGGCAGCCACAGCGCAGCAATTACGAGCGCGCAAACACCATTTTAAGTCGGTACATTAAAAGTGTAACGGTGATGGACAGCATTGCCAGCAGCGAAAGCATTGCAGCAGCCGACACGAAAGCGAGTAAGCGTAGCAAAAACCCAAAAACAAAATAATTCAATTAGAAAACTTGAAACGCTGAAACCTTCGAACAAAATTGAAATGCACCGTTATTGCTTAGATAGTGCTTTGTTGTTGCTGTACTTACCACGCCAATGGAGAAGAGTACGGATCCGAAGAGACGAATGGTTTTGTCGAAACGCATTTCGAAATACTGCAAATATGATTTCAATTTAAACAAAAAGCACTACACTACAAAAGCGTCGAATCCAAATCGAAATCGAAATCGTCTTCATAATCGATATTGATTGTCAACAATCAAGCACGATAGAAACGGCATCATATTGTATATGTATTGAATATCCAAATGTACATATAACGTTTTCTTTTTTTTTCTTAGACAGACACACTTCAGCAGCAAAGCTGAAACCACATAGCAACAATTTCAAAAATTTGCAATTTATTCTCACTGTTCTTTGTTTTTTGCGTTTTAGTAACTTTGCAATTTTAATGAATTCTTTTCAGAACTACTGTCGAAGTGTGCCAGCGGACATCCCGAAAGTGCAAAGTTGCTACCATGAGAGAAGAAACGAGCCCACCAAGCAGAAAGTTTGCCACATGCAATGCAGAAGTCGAAATATAGAAGAAGGTAGAGGCAGAGGAAGAAGAAAAATCGTATTGTACAATAGCTGGAAAAGTTAAGAAGTAGTAGATGGTAGCACAAGGAGTGCTCATGCACAATACGGTCTTCAAATTATTTTCAACTCGAACCGGAAGTGAAAGGTGCTGTAGGTGTTGCGTCTGTCTGGCGTCGAAGTCGTATGTGGTGTAAATTGTGTTATGAATGCGACAGGATGTGAAAATGGCGCATATAATACAGCAGATCATGACACATGATGGGGAAAAAGTTGTAACGAGAGAAGGTGAAATAATTTGAAAAGCTTAAATTTTCAAAGAGAAAAATTTGAAATTGAATTTACTGAATAAGAAAAAGAGATTTACATTTTAATTTTTCCAATTTGCTTAATTCGTTTAAACATTACAAATGTACAAATGTTAATTCAGTGGTCACGTACCATAACGTCTTAACTCGAGTTTGGACAAAATTTAGTTTCTAGTGTCATCCTGTTCAGCGTATCTAAATCTAATTGTTATCGATTTTTCATGTTTGTATCTATTTTAGGATGGCAATTAAGCCTGCTTGCAGTGAGGATTTGCAACTTTAAACTGCTCTCGTGAAAAAATTTAAAAACACACTATGACTTGTGACTACAGTTTTTCCTCAGTATTAGCTGATAATGATTATTGCTCACCAAAAATTATTTTTGTTGCATATGACCAAAGAAAATATTTCTTGTTGATAGCTGTTATTGTTGACTGACAACCTTTTTGATTTTTATGAAATCATAATCATTCTCAAAAGAGCCACTTTTTCCAAAGGCAACATTGTCCTCTTTTGTGGGTTAATTGAAAATTTGTATAAAACTGTTTTCTACGCTCCGTTTCTATCGATTATAATACCTTGCTACTACTTAATTTATATTTCTTTAAACATGCTCTCTTCTAGTGGCATATATTAACCCATATTCCTGCATATTTCCTCACATTTGGAAATTTCCGTCTGACATACATTTTCAACCGAATTTTTAATTGCAAATCAAATACTACACACAATGATAAGAGATGCTTCTGGAAGACAGAATGCGCTCATGTTAATCCAAAATGTCAGCGAACCGAATTGATACTGTCCAGCATCGTCCGTTATCGCGAAAATATTCTTCAAGCAAATTACACTAGCTTACAAATTTTGAAATTTTTCTACTCCTCAGATACTCCCATACTTTCTTGTTCAGTTAAAAACGGTAGCTGAGCATTTTCGAACACGTCACTTTTAGTAACTATGTATGTGACTTACTGGATTATCGTTTACTTGGATTTAAAGTTAAAATAATGTAATGAACATTTTTTTTTCCAGTACTTACAAACGAAGGCCTTCGAGTGTCTGATGGCGATTTTGAAGAAATTTTGATAAGTGCTAGAAACAAAAGTCTAAGAAAATCGTATACTCTTTTAATTGCTGATATTGAGTTTCAATGGGTCAAAATAGATCCTAGAAAGTGGGTTAAGCATTTGGTTTTTAGAAGTTGCATATTTCACAACGGATTATAAACAACGAACCGTGTAAACTAGTGTTATTTACATACATGCAGATAGTATGCATATAAGTTTAACGACAAATACGCACACATATATACAAACATACACACACATATATGTTATTACATGCGAATATTAACAGTATTAATATTACAATACAATTCAATAGAAATACAAAAGAAAGTAAATAATTATTAAATAGCTAAGCGCAATAAAGAAAGCGACATGCATTATGTAAAATCCAATTTATATTTTTATGAAAATGGTTTGGCATATGAATCATATACTTTTAAAAACGTGCAGCAAATTGTGTGGTTGCGGTGTGGCACTTACCTCGTAAGTGGAGGTCAGCTGCAGATTGCAGAACACCGGCAGGAAAACGTACCACGATATGACGCCCGAAATGGCCAGCGTAATCAGTATGAAGGCGTACTGTGTGCCATACACGTAAATCTCCGTGGAGGTGCCCAGCAGCGAAATGCCCGACACGAAGCTGCAAAGGCGCAATTCAGAAAAGTTAATAAATAACAAATTATATCAAGTATCCGTATTCTGAGCAAAAAAATAAATGTGTTGCAAATACTCTGGCCGTTTTGTAAAAAAAAATATTCTCTACTGACCCATACGCTTTTCTTTGTACTGCTCTACAGCTGCTGTGCATGCTTGACTTTGGCTATTGTGCCGTTTCGTTTTTTTTTCTATTATTTGCTTAAATTAAAAAAAACCTCTCAATTTAGATTTCAATTTCCGCATCTATGTTTACGCTAGGCTTACACTGTGCGCCAACAATAAACAAACACTTGCACTTTTGAATTAGTAAAATTTACTTTTGCCAAGTTGAAGGCCAGGCTGGCAATGCTCGCATGGCTATCGCAGTCGTAGGCCTTTATTTAGTTGGTCCTCACTTCAATTCAAAATCCATTTGATATTTATTGAGTTCGCTTTCAACTTTTTGTCAGCTCAAACTTAACCGTTTGTTGTTTTTTGTACAGCGCTGTTTTTGTATAAGATGTTGTACTATATTCCGAAGCTTGACTGCAGTCCATCTCTTGGATGTCGAAGCAAAAAGTTCAAAGACGTAAGCATCCCTAATTTAGTTCTATCAACTGTTACGCCAGCAAATTGAGCAAAACTTCAAGCAGACAAAACAAATATTTAACTTTGTAAAGGGAAAATTAATAGCCTATGTCTACAGTTATAATATGTACTCATATTCAAGGATGTAACCCGAAATTTGAGTGCATAATTCGGGGAGGATGCAGTGAGTCATTTCTTGGGGAAGATCTTTTCAAAACTAGCACTAATATGGAAAAAAAATTAGAGCTGCTGACACTAAAAAAGTCACTTCTGTTGAAAAAAGACGCAAAAAATCATGCTTTTTTACATTAGTATTTAAGTTTTGCTCAAAAAATTAATAATTGATCGTCCTTTTTCAACAAAACTGACTTTTTTGGTGGTACTTAATTCAATTCCCAAATATTTTTTGCTATATGCTAGTTTGGCAGATAGTTTTGGAGAAAGAGACTCTCTGCATTCTCCGCAATTTTAGTTTCGGCCTACTATCCTAATCGTTTTGTAGGAGTTAATTTAAAGAGTATGTAAATATAATAGAGTGCGCATCTCATAAAAAATTTTGGCTGCGAAAATTTTGCACCTGGGCCATTGTACTACGGCCCATATTTCCACTCAGTTTCGCTCAGTCACTCGTCCTCTCAGAGAACCGATCTGCTACAAGAAATTCCAAACTAAAAGTAAATATAACGAGGGCTGCTAACTGTGAGAAAATTCGTATCGTAAATGTCTGAGATAGACCTATTTCTATGAGAATTTCTGCGTTACGATCCGAATAAATACGTCATGAGCGAACGCATGTACATATAGAGGTCGGGTAAAACAGGTTTTCTCTGCGATACGATTAAATACAATGCGCGGTGACTGATTGGCGCTTTACAGTCCTGTGATGGACGCGCTCTCGAACTGTAATAGAGTTCTGGAGTTTATTTGATTGCTTTGAGTGTGAGTGAAGTGGGCGTATTTTTCGAAACCAGTGCAAAACCATTAACCAAAGAGTATGTTAATATAACATATTGTAATTAATTAATCTTATATATAAAACGCAGAGTGACTAAAAAGTGTCTGCCTGATGTCCACTTTCTTTCTTCTACGACTTTAGAGGAAAGCAATCAGTGCCCTGTGTAGCCCGGTGGGTAGAGCCGCGCGCTTGCACTCGGCAGGTCATGGGATCGAATCCCACAAATTTAAACAACTTTTTTTTTTTATTTTTTACTTTGCTTTGCCTTTTATTGTTGCTAATTGTTTTACTAGCTGTCGTGTATACAGGCACACACGACAGGTGGCCCCACTTGTATAACATATTGTAATTAACATACTCTTTGGTTTCACACATTAAACCACTCAACACTGTGCTAGAGTGAGTGAGATTAAGAGATCATGTGAAACTGCATTTTTAGCTCCCTTGCCTAACTTACTTAATACCACTTCAAAAGTGGTTAATAACTAGAACTTTTTACAAATTAAGTACAAATCAAAATATTTTCCTTAATGGCAATGTACATATGCTTTGATAATTATGCTTCATAGATCTAATATAAAGCAAAAAATAAAAATAAATTGCAATTTTACAAATTACAAGTTACAAATCAAAACGACAAATCCCCACTGAGCGCTGTCTCTCTTCACAAGCCACATTCACGCAGTTACTCCCGCCACATTTTAGAGCCCATTTCAATTTGACTTTTAACTTTTGCACATTTTCAAATTGCCATGCAATACAGTTTGCAGAACAAATTTGTATTTCTTGTTATTGTGTACCGAAACTTTTCGGACGTGCCCCCAATGAACGCTTTGCAAATTACTTCTTGCACGCTCTTTGACTTTTAATGTCTACGAATTGTGTGCACTTAGGACAGATATACATAATTTCACTGTTACAATTTCACGGTCAGGGTCAACTGCGGGTAATATATTTTATTGCTGTCAGCACTTGACAAAATTTTGAATTTGCTTCATTTCAAGCTATCCGTTCGATAGGCAGGGCAGTGCTCTTCATTACTTCCACTTCTTGTGCTTATCTCACAGCAGCGTTTCGCTTAGTTACAGCTAAGAAAAAGCTTTTCTGCAAAAAATTTCGCACGCTTCATAGCCGTCGAAATTTTATTTGTATTTTTCAAGCCAATTTCCAACAATTGGCAACGTGCAGTGGAGCTGCAATTATTTTCGAGCAACTTCTTGGGTGTGGTACGGCGCCCAAGGCTCATTGGTGCCATTATTGCATTCCGCGCTGTTGCCTAATTTTAAATCGTTTTCGGAAACACGAAATTCGCACAATTCGTGATGTGCATAGTAATACCACAAATGCTTAGAAGTTCTCCCATTTCCACAGTCCTTTTTGACGCACTTTAATTTTTGCGTAGTCTCATTTTGATGTTTCCTTTGCATGCTCATTAATTATATTGTGTCAAAAGTCGTTATTTGGCAAAATTTTAATAGTTATTTGAAAAGCATTACAAACAGGAACTGTGAGACCATGTTAAACTCCTATGACGAGAAGTTTACTAGGTTTATACTGACTCTCCCAAGAATGGAATGGAACTCTAACTGTTATCGCTAAGGACCCAACAGGGTCTATGCGTGATCTTTTCAGGCAGCTAGCTTAACCTAACCTAACCTAACCTAACCAAACCTCTTACAAACAGCAAAATATAAATAAATATAATAAATATTAGTGATAAATTACTTAATTTGCTGAAAATGCTCACCTGGCCACCAAGGACAATGACACCGGAAACACCTTCATTTTACGGCCGCCCACTAGATAATCCAGCGCTTCCGAGCCGCGACGTTCCACTTCGTTGCGCTTCTTCTTCTTCTTCTCAATGAAGCCAAAGTAGAAACCGATGGCGGCGCAAATGATCAGCATCACGACAAAGACGAGGTAATCGGCGAAACCGAAACGTTGCAGCGAGGAGCTCAAATCGGCCACGCTCAGTCTGGCGCCTTCGGTGGCAGCGTCGATGGGGGCTGCGTTGGCAGCGGAAGTCGTATATTCATACGCAGCGGAGGAAGTCGCGGCTGCTGCCGCACTTTTAATGCTGTCTGTCGTTGCTGACGTTGCTGCTGCTGTTGTTGCTGTTGTGGCGGCTGCGGTGCTGCTGCTAATAAAGGTCTTCACGCTCTCCACAATGGCGGCCAGTGTCGACGTGCTTTCCTCGACAGCAGCGGCTGTGCTGCTGCCTGCGGCGGCCATTGGTGCTGCCGTACTTGTTGACATTTCTCGGAGCGCTTAATGCACTTTTGTATGTTGTTTTTATAGGTATTTTGTTGCGGTTTGTCTGCGTTTCGGCAATTCGATTTGCTTTCACAATTGATTACTTTACTTTGGCTTTCTTCCTCTTCGTCTTCGGCTTGTCGCTTCACGTTTCACGTTGCACGCTGGAGTAGCAACTGAGCCGCATTTATTTTCATTAGCTATGCTCCTTTTGGCTCTTAGCCGTAATTAATTTGATTTAGCTGCTGTTGTTGCTGTCGTATAGTGTTTTTGCATTTACTCGAATTTGTTCTTCTGGCTCGTTTCTGAGGAAAGTTAAGCGGCTTGTAGATGATGAAATTCGCTTGATTATTAATTAGCTTGGCCTTTTTGGAACAAACTACTTTCACTTTCAACAAACTCACAACTCAAACTTTTAAAATTATTTCAAAAATTCGCACAGCCACAGAAAATTACATTTAAATAAGTTTTTGCTTCAAGAGGAAAGCAATCAGCGTAACCGAATAGGAAATTTTTCTTTCTTTTTATTAAATTCTTTTGCAAATCATTCATCATCAATGTTCGATAGTATTGTAATTTCAAAAACTATCTATTTTAGACCGAACTATCAAAAAACAATCAGCTTCGCGTATGTTTGAATTCAGCGTTGAATGTTTTAGTTAACAATCTAGCAAACAAATTTTTTTTACTGTAAATTTAACTTAATTTTACGATTTGAATTTTCATATACATATATATGTAAAAAATTGAAGCTGTTATTATGTCACAATAAGCATTTAATACCACGGTAACAAGGACACCGGATCTCTACTTCAAATACAATATAAATCTTATTTGCATTAAAGCATTGAAGTTTCCTAAAATTTGTTTATTTAAAAAAATTGCAAAATATTTTTATATTTAGTAAAATTATTAACATGAAAATAATTCACAAAAGCGCCACAGAAACACACTTCAAGTAAAGTCCTTCAAACACTTTACACATTTGTTCGAAAATCCTTCCATTACTTCAATTACTTTGCAGATAAAATTTAGCACTTTGCTCCAAAAAGGCAGCGTTAATTCGAAAAATGTCCTTCAAGGACTCGGCCCACCAACTCACAAGGATCACTTCTTCACTTCATATCATCCTTGATCGCACAAATATTATCACAGTCAATCGCTAAGCACAATCCGCTGGATACTAGCAAACCGTCGCGCCAAAGCACCGAACTCGAACTGATCTCAAAACCGCGGCGGGTGGGAAGCGAACAAGATCAGTGGCTCGCTGAGCGAACTCCGCCATTTAAACAGCTTGTAAAACCAAACGCTCCCCCACCAGCCACTGACAATGACAATTCAGCTGACAGCCCCACACGCCGAGATGCAGCAGCAGCATGAGCGGAGGGTAGACGGTTAAGCTTCTGGATTAAAATGCTTTATCGCCCCGCACTCTCGCAGATGAAACAGCCCAGCTTTGCATCTTACATTTCATGAACTGTTTATGTATGTGTGTTTGGATGTGTGCGTGTGTTTGTGTGCGTCTGTCTTTCTTTAAGGCGCATTTGTAAGTGCCAACGTCACACCACGTATTAAATCTATGAGTATCTTTATTATTCTTTTCAGTTTGATTGTGTACAAGTGAAACTATTTTTGGTTGTTGTTGCTATTGTTGTTTTTTTTACATTTTAGCACAGCTAATGTCTTTATTGCCAGCAATAAATTCACAGATGCTCTCTTATCAAATACAGACACATTAGCGCAAAACTTTCCTCAACTTTCATCGCTAGCAAATAGTACAATACAAACTAAGTCGTGCCATTTTTCACAAGTTTCAAACTATAATTTAGCAAACATTTCCCAATAGTCAGACAAACTTAGGTCTATTTGCCTTATAATTTTTACCATTTCTATAAGAATCGACACAAACGTTTTTGCATCTATCAGAAACTTAATTAATTAGATTTCAAAAAGATGCATAAATTTGTTGCTACATATTTCATAAATACCTACTATATACTAGTTATGTTCGAATACGAATATTGCTATTCTTTTAAAAGAAGCAAGTCTTAACAAAGCTTGATACCAGGTGCTGAAGACGCGGGTGCAACAATTTTCCAATTTTCGAATTTGTATTCGTATTCGGTAAAACCATTTTATTCGTATTCGAATATCACTAGCATATATTAGACGTGGGAATTCTCTTCGATGCACATACAAACATACATACATATGTCTTCTTTAAAATTTTCCCAGACCAATTCTAAGTCAAGTGCTCCTCCATATTAACAACTCAATGAATTTAAAATAGCTTTAATGCAGTATCAAGAAAATGGAACGGCATCCAATTTTGTTGTGTTTTTGATTTACAAGCACCAAATATAAAAAGACAATTTGTTACACCTAATAAAAATCATTTAACACTCACAAATGAACATTAGGTTCGTTCCCGTACTGGACAGATTTAATCAGATTTACAGAATTTAGGTAGAATTTACAGAAAACTGTTATCGCGCTTGAAAAACCTGTCAAGCGGAGTGCAGATAAGTGCAGAGAGTAATGGAGCTCCTCTATTTGCCAGAAGTTAGAAGATTTGCTATCTGCTCGCAAATCATGAAAAGTGTCAAATTATCAGCTGTTCTCCATGTGCTAACATAAATTTAAAGTGGAAAAGCAAATAAAATGGCTGCTTAGGGTTTAAATCATAGAATAAAAATAATCGAACGTGCAAAAATTTTCGAAAAGTATTTGTTTTTTTTATATGAATATTTATTCTATTATTTAAATATATATTTATTATTATATTGGCAACACCAATCAAATAAAAAGGCTAACGCCTTTTTCGCGACAACAAAAATGGTCTTATGCGCTCACATGCTTCTGAAAGGTTTTCCAACTCTCTGAAAGCCTGCTTCTAGTCTGTCTGACAATTGTACAGGTTTTAGTCTGAAAAGTACGGGAACGAACCTATTGTTGCAATATGTTGCAAGCAGCGACATTGCCACATGCAACCGAATTATTCGAAAATTATAAGTAATTTGTATGTCAAATGTCACCATCAACGTGACCAATTGTCACACAGTCAAATGTAGGTACTTGACACTTTTTCGGTACAGACACCTCCACGACAGAGCGCCGCCCTCTTGCTCCTTTGCGACGCATCCCGCAGTGGCCACCAAAGCATTTGGCGCTAATTTCTATTTTGAAGCTGTCTGAACAAGCACGTTGATATCTGAGAATGCACTTTACACTCGCACAATTCAGATCACACATGGCATTTATAAGTGTTTGCGCATCAGGGATGCCAGCTGATTTCTCTCCATTCCCCACGTCGCGACGCCTTGAAAAATTCTCCGATTTTATTTAGATTGGTCGCATAGAGAAAATTTTAGTTTTACTAGTCACAATAGAAGTTTTAAAAGAATATAACTGTTTGTACAAGTGAATGACTTTGTAATACAGGCTGTAACGGAAATATAAGTAAATAACCCGCAATTATAAATTTTATCAAAATAAACACTTGGTCAGTCTTAACGAAAACATCTTTTTAGTTCAAAAGAATTTAATAAAATTGTAAATAAATGTTTGTGCAAGTGTAAAAGTGCAAAAGTATAAATCGAAGACGATAATATATGTACCTATTGCAAATATTTTGTATTTATAACAAAAATTTGTGAAAAATATGACAAGCACACACAAGTTAATGCGAGAAAGCTAGGCCTAAGCCCACACGGGCTGTTGCGCCAATCAATTAATTATTATTAATTAATTTAATAATTACATCACTAACACTTTCAACTTTGACTTTCTTGAAACTCCTTTTAAGAAATATTTTGCAGTTGCACCCAACTTTTTGCATTTTTCTATTATGTATATCAGCAAACCGCATCATGGAAAGCGTGAAGTGAAGGACACGAAGTAGAAGTAGGCCATGTGTTTGTAATAATTCGACAATAAATACATTCAATAAGAATTGTATTGCTACTTTGCCTTTTGCTAAAAGCTCTTCATTAAAAATTTGAATTATCCGTTTCCCAACACCGAATTAAATTTTCCGGAGTACAGGAAAGTGTCTCACAACTTGGCAGCTCTTGATGATGTACATATGTAAGTATTACTTTTGCTATCAAATTTAGTGTATCACAATCAAATATGTATACAATACCTGTCGTCCTCCCAAAGCAGAAAGAATTATCTGAAAAATACAAAAGATATAGCAAGAGGATAAAGAAAATATAACGAACTATCATTGCTGATGATCTCAAAACCGCTTTTTATTGTCATTTTCGAATATTTGGGGAAAAATTATGCTCGTATAAATGGACTAAAAGTTTCAGAAATTTCAATTTTTTTAATTAACGTATAATTTGGTTCTTTAATTTAATCAATTTTAAATGATTGTTCTCTGCATCAGAGTATGTCAAGCGTAGTAAAAATTAAAGCGAATAATAGCTCCAGGCATAGAATATCAAGTTGAAGTAATGATTGAACCCATGTAAATTTTATTATTGTAAGTTACATGTAAGTTTTTTTCAACAAAAGTAGCTTCAATTATAAGTAAGACATTTGAGAGTCGCCCGAATCGTTCACAATTAATTGCTAAATTTTATTTGCACATGTTGAATTGTATAAAACATGAAATGTTTAAATTATTTAGCTATGAGAGTTCAGATTATGTTGAAATTGGAACTGTGGAACTTTTGTTAACAAATTTTGCTATGTTTAATTGTTTAAATTGCGTCCCCCCCCACCCACTAACCTATGATCCTTTCTAAACCAACAAGTGCTCTGCATATATAGGGGGCATCCCCTGAGTGTCGGTTTATTTAAAAAAAATAAAAAATATTGGGTGTGGTAAACAGAAATACGTTATTCTTGCATGAATTTCAAGGCTTTATACATAATTAGAATGATCTGATTAAGGTTCTACTGGACAATCAAAACAGTGCTTATACATACATGATGGTTGGACTCCACGGTTTTCATGGCTTATAGAACTTTTCGTGTTGCATCTTTTACAATATCAGAACCATAAGAACTATTCTATCTATACAACTCGAGATACAGATTTCTAAAGGAATCTATTGGAAAAGTAAGGAATATCTTTTGACTACACCTAATATATATTACGCAAAATTTTAAATTCGCAGCAGCTCTGTGCTAATTAATGCTGCCTACTCCGCAAGCACATTGCGCGTCAAATATTTTTATGAACTTCAAGGCGTTTATCTCTACTTAGCGCTTTAATCTTGAAGCTTTAGCGTGACGTTAGCTAAATATAACGCCGGCATAAATTTTCAAAGAGCTTCGTAAGCGTGATAAATTTCACGGTATCAACGTATTAACCATACACACCCGTGCACTAGCGCAAAATGTGAGGTCTGTGTCTGCTGTGTGAGTGTGAGTGCGTGTGTTAAGTAGTTTAGGTAGCAACTCTATTTTAAGCGCTGAATGCGTAAAATTATCGGAAAAGTGCAAGAGTGCTAATTGCTAATTGGTCTTTAGTTGTGGGAGTGTAGGTAATTCGAATTTGGGCTGCTCTTAACGTGAGCGGCATTGTAAATCTAATGGTATATTTGGTGTGCTATGGCAACACCATAGCATTTGCTAAAATAAATAGTAAAGGCTTTTATGGGAATTCATGATTATGCCGGCCCTTCTGCCTTGCAAATTTGCTCAACTGGGAGCAGCACCAACGTGCTCAACTGCTGAAAAAGCACCTAAAACCAGTTCGGTATGGAAAATTTCACTATTCGTATTTGAATTTTCATCAGACAGCACACAAAGTGTTCGTAAATCTTCAAGAGTGCTGTCTTCTTGCTGTCGCACTTTCAGATACACGATTTCGTCATAAACTGGGACGTACGATGCCAATTGGTGGCAGATAAGACGCCCAAGGGAAGAGCAGCTTCCTTTACTTTTTAAACTAGGTGTAAACGTGGCAGTCTTCTTGTCATTTAATTCAACATCGGCATTAGCAACAAGTTTAAATGAGCTTAACCACGTTTAAACAAAGAATAATTCAGCGCAGATACGCACACATGCAGCTACATACATATACAGACATAATTTAGACGCAGACTCGGCGAGAGTGGAAAGTCACAATCACTGCCATATTAGACGCTGCTGTTGAATGAAATTTTCGAGTCCGCGTCGTTAAAAAGCATAAAATTAAATTTTAACTAAATAATTAGTGTTTTTTCGCTAAATCTAGAAGCTTATGGTGATCATTACATGCACTCTAGACGCTAGGCAACAGCATGTAGTCTCGCGAACTAGCTCAACAACTATATTTGTAGCTTTTCAAAAATCTCTGGCTAAATGGAAGCACAACATATTTTGATTTATGCTCATATTACTTTATTGTTTTTAAAATACATACTTCAAAAACCTAAAATTGCTGACTTGACAAAAATTTATGAAGTAGTTTTAAAAAAAATTTTAAGAACTTTTTACCAGCTGATTACATCAAATTTTAATGCTGCTATACAACAAAAAATTAGTTAAAGCCAATACATGAAAATTTAGGGAAGTGACGCTATTGCTTTGACCGTTAATGCAAGGGCGTAAAATCTGAAAAACACTTTAAAAAATTGCACTTAAATGCAAACTCTTTAGCAATTCTTTAAAATTAAATTGAATTTTAATCACCAAGTAAAAGAGACGCTTAAAGCTCATCAAGCGAAAAATGCACAACTTTTCTTAAACTTTTTTAATTGTTTTGCAACTTTTGTCGCTTATTGTTTTCATACTTCTTACCTCGTTTAAATGCGCCATCTTGTTGTTAATGTACGCGCCATCTTGGAAAGCAATCATTTCCGCCTCATGTCGAGCAGCCTTCGCCTGCCAGAGGCACCCCCCTCCCACTTAACACTCCTGCTGCTCGGAGTTTAATGAATTTGTCGTTATTTTTATGCGCATTTCTTTCTCTTTATGCTTTCTTCATCGTTCTGCCGCTGCTCCTACGCCATTTAGTCAATGACCTTAACCACTCTATGCAACGTTGCCAGGGGTCAGTCGTCATGTCGCCAAAGCAACAGCAATTTTTTCACTGTGTCACAGTTAATAATTTCTTCGTACTTTCGCACTTGTGAGATACAAGTTCGCTCTTATCTCACATTTTCGTGAACTTCTGGAAAGTTTTACGCGATTTCAGTACTGCTTCAAATTAGTTCATACAATGCAAGTGCAGTAGTTTTATGAGCTGCTGCTGTTGTGCTGCAACAGTTGCATTTCATAATTTTGAAGTTATCAAGTTTCAATAAGGCTATAAAATTTCAGCAAGTAGATGTAGGAAATTAATTAAAAAGCTTGCAATTTGAGCGCAAGTTCGAGATTGACATTTAAGTAGTAGTTTCGAAATGTCGCATAAATCAGAAAATATATGTGATGAAATTTAAGATATTCAAGCTGTAAAGCTTTGATTTAGTGTAATTAAATCATTTTATATAAATTAGCAAGCCATAGAAGATTTTTTTTCATATATGTAGTATGTATTTTGCATTTGCGTGAAATCGACTTCAGCGACTATGGCTTGTGAGCACTGAGATGTGTATGCTAAAATTTTAGTAAATTTATGATTTATGATGCTCAGAACAAGATAAATTGCATTGATAAAAACTAAACACTTTTAAACAAATTAAATGGCAAATATTTTCGTTTGCAGAATGCTGCTAGCAACATTGCAAAGAAAAGCATAGCAGCATGTTGCTTAAAGTGTTGCTCTCCAGCAAGCTCTCAACTTAAAAGCTTGCTTGTCAATGCATATTATTTAAGAGCAGAAAGCGTTTGCTTTACTCTTTACTGAATAACTGTACAATTTTGTGGCAGATTTGGCGCCAAATTCAAAGTTCTCAAACCATTCAAAAAAGCAATCAAAAAAAGAAAAAATTACTGCAAACAGTAACGAAACCAAGAATGTGTTGAAATGGGAAACGGAACTGAATTCGAAATTTGAATTTTACTCACTTGCGTATTTAAATCCACATTAATATCGTTAGCTTCAATAGTAGACGTCAAGCTTGTCAATCCGTCTCTTAATATCAGCAATATCTTAAAAAATTCAGCAAAAGCTTAGCCAAATAGCAATTGCTGTGGAAAATAGCAGAAGCTTGTAGATAAAGCAATTGCTGGTGTTTTTATTCATACAAATTTAAGCAATTGCCTGGAAATTTTAAGATATAGCAATTGCTTACTTTTTATTCATCAGGCCCATTATTATAATTATACAAAATAACCTAATGTACAGTCGAATTTGAGAAGTTCTCTTTGTTAAGATGTGGTTTCCCAATTTTTGACACTTCTTTTTTTAATTGCGAAGCACATGTAGAGGAGGATATGTAGTCTGGCTCTTGCTTTTCCGCTACTGCAGAAGTCGTTGAAGGGAGAACGCAATCTTATCGCATGAATACCTATGAGCACTGCCTAACAGCCGCTCTCCTCGCGTAATTCTTAAGTTTGAGAAATTGATTTCAGCCCATATTATTGTATGTATGTATCTCTGAAATGTATCTCATAAAATATTACATCGCACATATTTTATGAAATGAGTTTTTCTCAAAATTAAATTGCCCATAGAACTCGGCTCGGCTGTTATTAACAAAGCTATACTTATGCTGTTTTGATACTTTTAAAGTTCGTTACAACAACTCTTTTGAGTAAATCGGCTTATAAAAATTTCCGAAGCCTTTGCTCATTTTTCATTTTTTCAAAAAATATTGCCAACTAAAAGATTGTTCATTTCTAATAATAAACACAAACATAAATTCATCAGAATTTCAGACTTATTCTTTGCCGCAACACACGTTATCCTTGAACTTGAAATTGAAATTGTTATTGAATACACGCCCGACTTCATGTGGCCGTATTTCATGGGCCAAAGTGTTGCGCCGCATTCTTGTTATAATAAGTTTACGCTATTGGGCGCATAATGAAAAAGCCTGCAGGCACTCACTTTATTATCCTTTGTAAGGAGTGCGCCTACTTGCCGACAAAATGTGTGGCAAACAAAGTTGCTCAATCGAAAAACTTTTTGGGCATTGTGTTGTGCGCCTAAATATATGTGTGTGTGTGTGTGTTTGTGTGTGTGTATAAAGGTGTCAAAGATTACGTGCGGTTTGCACTTACACATGTACATATGTACATAGTATATCTGCACATTTATTACGCACACGAAATGTTAATGTATCTGTCGCTGTCTGACCCAAGAAACAAAATTTTCCGCAAAAATATCTTTAATCAATTTCTCATTTTTTTTTTTTTTTCAATTAAGAAAATTATGTAATATGCACAAGGTAATTATTATTTCCAAAATATTCAGTAGGGCCAAGTTCTCTTGCACTTTGAGGCAGCTGTCAGATAAACGTGCGCTGGAGTTAGGGCCGTGTGCCCTGCGGCGTTACTCTGGCGCATGTCGTTTGCATTGTGCTGCCTCAAGCTGCGGGGCACTCAAAGCGCCGCTGTGGCACGCATAATTTTCACAGAGTGCATTGTTTGCCGGTAGCAAGCGCCCACCAACCCAAGCCAACGCACAAAACGCCTTCAATTGTTTTGCAGCCTGAGCCAGTGTCAACGTCAGCGTCAGCGCAGTGCTCTCCAGGTCATGCTGCACTCTCGAGATACGATTCGAATCGATTTCATGTCACTGCCATAATCGCATTTTGCAATTGACTTTAATGCGACTGGAATACGACGTCGTCGTCGTCGTCATCTTCATCATCGTCGTTTTCAGCGTCATGACGGCAAAACAATGCCGAGACGTTAACGTCTTCCGTGGCAGCGATTGCAAATTACAGCACTTCTATGCAGTTCCCCGGATTAAGGTGAACTACGAGCGCAATCTTTTTGAAATATTATATAAAGTTGGCATTTGAGAGTAGCCACAACTGGAATAATGCTTCCTTAAAGGTTAATCCATATCTACTGTGGTCGCTCAACTTATGCCGCCACACTTTCAAAAATGTAGAGACGATAGAAACATGTAGACTTTCCACTTATAAGAAACACACACTCCCAAACATGATTCTATTTGAGTGAATCCATAGATATTGTATCAGATTCAACAAATAAATTATTGCCAATGGTTTCTTTGTACTGTGAAGGATATTTGGCCGAAGCGTTGAAGTACTAGCATTTCCATTTCTATCCAACAAAAAGATAAATTATGCTTCTTTCTAGCACATTAAAACATTTAAAAAAATTTTGTAATTTTTTCTTTTATTAAAATTATTCCACTGTGAGCTGCTCTAACTGGAGTTCTCTGCCTCATGTGCCTGCATTAGCTGTATAACCGGTTCGTTTATGACCTGCCGCACCTCCATTGCCATCGTAAAGTCACCATGACTCCACAGCGGATCGTCTACGTGATGCATTATTTTATTGGGCAACTGCTCGGCCAGTTTCTCCACATCCTCCACCGCGGCCGCTTGATCATTGTCGCTGTACCAGAGATGCATCTCGGCGCTGATCTGTTGCACGGCATAATCGGGCGGCAAGATGTCACCATAGTTCTGCCTATTCTTCTGTACGCCATGATCGAAACGTCGAAAGTAGCCCGATTGCTGCTCCTGCATGTAGTGAAGTAGTTGATCGGTCGAGGCACCGGCGGGATGCGTTTCCGCAAGCAGTGGCAAAGCAGTCTAATTACACAAGAGATTGATATACGAATATAATAGCCAAATACTTCAATTACTTTTCCCACTTACCCTATTCGTTTTGGATTCCTCGCCCTCGAACAGATACGCTAGCTCGGAGCAGAAGTTCAAAAATGGTGACTCCGCTCCGCAGGCGTTGTAGGCCAACAGCATGAAGAGGTCATTGTGCGGCACAAACTCCTGCGAGCTGAAGAGCATCGAATATGCATTGTGGTGCCCCAGATGCGGTGCCAGCGTGCGCACCAATTTATCGTTCATGTTGCCCATGAAGGCCACGGGCGCCAGCATGTGCGCTGTCTTGATCTTGGCATTATACTCCGGACGCTCAGAGAGCAGCACGAGAAAGGTGGTGGTGCCCTGCGAATGGCCCACATAGTGCATGGCCGTTTGCGCCTGACCGTTGGCGTACAAGGCGTAATCGATCATGGTCGCCAAGTCGTAGTAGCCGATCTCGTGCCAACTGAAGCGCCAGAAGTACGGATGATTCACCGAGCGAGTGATGTGCTTGCGGGAATAGGTGTTGCCGCGCGCATTGCCCAGCCACACATCGAAGCCCGCGTCCGCCAACATGAAGGACAAGGCATCGTCCGGTCCGTTCAGTATCCAGCCGTCCGAGCAGCTGAAGAGGCCATGCTGCAGCAGCACGACGGGACGATGCTCGTTCTGGTTCTGCAGCTTGTGGGAGTAGGGTATGCGGAACAGTGTGAGTATGTAGCCGTCCTCCGTTACGGTGGCGTGCGTCTGCACCGGGTAGCCATGCTCAGTGACGCGCTGCGCCTGTGTGAGTATGTAAAGTTGGTAGCAATCGTTCGGCAGCAGCTTCCGTGTACTACTTACCGTGGTTTTGCGCGGCTTCAGTTGAATGCGCGGTTCAGCGCTGTGAAAGAGATTCAGCACATCCAAATCATCCGGATATGCAGTTACCAATGCCAGCAGCAATGTGAACAGCTGCACCACAAAAAACGTCCGCATAGTGTTCAGCTCTAAGTACAACTATTTTTGTACCCTTTTGCCGCTGGACTTCAGCGCTGAAGTCTAATCAAACTCTGTAGCGGCTTATCATTGCCCAATTATACACACACGTTTTAACAACACTTTCAAATTTTGGAGCCCCAAGTGGCCACAATCTTCAGTGCCTCGATAATCTGCACTGATAAATAATCCAAGCCAAGTACCCCCTGCAATTGTTCCAAGCTCGTTTATTGATTGTTTATTAAATATCTCGCATTGCGATTTTCCTTCAATAGCTCCATAATTTATTGTGGATACACGTTTTTAAATACATACATACATACATACATAGTTCTTTAGCTCATTTTCATATATTCATATTATATACTTCCAATGACATGCGAATATTATGAGGGCGCTTGAACTTGAGCGTTCTTTTCACTTCCGAACTAGATAAGCTATATTGGCAATAAATAAAATTTTAAGTATGTAAGTAATAAAGAAGTAGCTACTAAACTAATGAGAAACCCTCGCGTTTGGCATAGTCTAACGAGTTCCATTGTAGTGATAACAGCTAAATTATTACGCTTCGGCAATCGCCTACTTGGGAAAAACAACGATTAGCCAATATCTGAGAAAGAATGACACGATATTACCTTTTACTTCTCAAATATAATTAATAATAATTGATTGGCGCAACAGCCCGTGCGGGCTTAGGCCTAGCTTTCTCGTATCAACTTGTGTGTGCTTGTTATATTTTGCAGAAATTAACTGGGCCTACAAATAACCGAAACCAAACGAGTTGAGAAGCTTTTCATGGCAAAAACACTCTCGGAAATTTGCCAATTCATCGCGAGACCGGCACCGCGGCACCGCGCAAAGAAATAATTCGAATAACAAGTTTTCTTTTTTTAAGATGGTCTTGAACCCAGGCCTCCTCGCATCAGCGACCAAGCACTTGTCCTCCACTGAGCCACTGCGGGGCCGCTCGCTCTGAGTGTGCAAATCGTTAATAGAGACAAAAATTTAAGTCTTCACCCGGATGACTCGTTAACGTAACAAAGTGTAAGAAATTATTATACACAATAAAATATTTGTAAAAAAATATTCATATTTTAATTCAATAAATAGATTTAAAAAAACTAAGCAAATAAATTCACTAAAAAGCTACAGAAAAAATTCACGTGCGACTTTTGTTAAATAAATAAAGCAGCATGCAATAGGTTAACAGCGAACTTTCGTTGGTACTTTCCGCATTTGGTAGTTTTCGCCGACTTTCAGTATGGCTGTCATGCCCAGCAGTGCGTGCTCCTCGACGTGGCAGTGGTACATCCAAAAGCCCGGATTGTCGCTGATAAAGCGCACGATGATGTAGCCCAGTCCCGGGATTTGAACGGTGTCCTTCTGCACTGCAGGGAAGTCGGCGGGAAGCCTCTGCAGCTGACCGCGACGATCCAAATCCTGAATCTGAAAAGAAAAGATAAACAAAGATAAGACAAGATCACGCGGTCCGCTGGTAGAGGCAGCAGCAGCGCATACCCTTCTCAAGTCGGCCACACTGCCAATCACAGCTTGCCCCACCAGCCGATAAGTGTAGCCATGCGTGTGGAAGGGATGCGTGGTTTCCGAGTAGTTTACCACGACCAGTTCGATGGGCTTGTAGGCCGGCAGGCGTATCACGTTCGTGCACTGGCAATTGCTGCGAGCGCAGTTGCGTCCGATCGTCGCCAGAGCGGAGCGATTGCAGAACAGAGTGTCCTCGTCGTACAAGTCGCGTGCCTGCAGCAGCGACACGCCGGGCAGGTCGAACGTGATGTCGTCAATTTGGAAGACCACGTCGCCATTCGCCAGAGTGCGTGCGCCGAAGCTGGAGTAGTACGTGAGGAACTGGGTGTAACGTGGCCACGGTATGGGATCCAGCGCACGCAGGCCCGACGTGGCGATGTCCTGTTTATGCGTCGCTGGCGCCAAGTCCGCCTTGGTCGCAGCAGCGGTTTGTTCCAGCAAAACGTTGACCGCTGTGTGCGCTTGGCCGTCACCGCGTCCGTAGCTCGCCTCCGTCATATGCAGCTGCGGCTGCGTATTGCGTGTGGCGCCACGGTAATGAAGCACCGCGCCCTGGTACAAGTTCTCCGTGCTGCAGTTGCCGTAGCCGCGCACACGCACCCAGTAGTTGCTGGCATACTGATTGGCCTCCAGCACGAAGTCGAAGCGCTCCGCCGCGGCCATGAAGAAGCTGTCGGCGTAGATGGGCTCAATGTCGTTGCCATCGGCACTGATTATCAGCATTCGATGGTTCTCGATAGACAACTCGATGGGGCAACTGAAGATGCCGTTGCTGATGACGCGCATGCGGTAGCGGTAGCCGGGCGAGACGCGCAGCCGTTCATAACGATTGCGTGGATCGTTGTCCGGCAGCGTTGTGAGATGATTGCGCCCCTTGCCATTGATCAATATGTTGCGGACACGCGTCAAGTCGTAGTTGTAGACAATGTCCTGTACAACGAGTGTGTGCTCGATGAGGTCGTAGTCGTACAGGTTGGCCTGGCGGTTCGCCTCGCGCGTCTGCCGTACAACCAAGGCGCCGGCCACACCTAGCGCGCGTTGCCAGCCCATGTGGCTGTGGTACCACAGCGTGCCACTGCGATCGGCCGAAAAGGCATAGCGATAGACCTCGCCCGGCTGCAGCGGGTATTGCGTGGTGAAGGGCGCACCGTCCATTTCGGGCGTCTGGGACATGCGGAAGCCGTGCCAGTGTACGGTGGTTGCCTCCGACAAGTAGTTAAGCACATCCAGCACCAGCGTGTCATTTTCGCATACCTCTATGGACGGACCCGGCACCATGCGATTGAAGGCCATTACCGGCGTGGGCACGCCATCGCCGTAGATGCAATGCTCGCCCTCACAGGCATTCACGTCGGACTGGCAACGATTGCACTCTGGACCCAGGCGCTGGTAGTTGTGCACCACGAGTCTGTAATAGCAGGAGAGGCTTTGTCCTCGCTGACACACGCGTCGGCAGGGATGACGATCGAAGGATCCAAAGCTACCTACGTCATCCTGCATGAACTGTTGCTTTTTAACTGGCTTGCTATCCTTTTTATTTTGAAATAGATTCGGCCAGAAGGGTCGTTTTGGACTAGGCTTCTGGCCGTTGCCATTGGGATACCTGCGCTCTGCCATGTCACTGACACTAGCCTTCAATTCCACATCGAAATCAGTTGCGTTTTCCTGCGAAATTTCACTTTCGGCCGTAACCAAGCAAAATAGCGAACCCAACAACAACACAAATGCTCCCGCATACAAGCGCCTCCAAAACGCCGTGTCTGCGCTGAGTTTAGTCCGTGGTGCGTACCGCATAGCTGTAGAACCGTTCGTCGACTGACTGGCGCACTGGCCAGGCACAAACGAAAGTTTTGCCCAAATATTTCTTTTCGTCGCTGGCAAAATTATGCTAATGTGGCATATATAGCACATCGGCGTATATACATACATATATCTACAATATGCAAGCGTTGAAGTCGCATGCTCACTTGGCTGCAATTGGTATGCGACCGGCGCCTCCGTGCGTAGCTGACAGGCATTCAATGAGCTCTTCAGCGGCTGCTGAGCCGCAACCCGGAGTGGTGGGTGCACGGTTTTATATTGGTTTAATTGATTTTCGCTGAAGCTCAGTCAAGTTTGCCACGCACCTTTTTGGCATCTGTGACATGCAAGGAATGTTTCAGCAGGGAATATGTGTATTCGGAATGTGGTAGGTAAGGATTTCCTAATGTCGTGTGTTTCGTATCAGTCTGCAGGCAGGAAAAGAGATTAAAATGTTATGGAAAACAAAGTGTAATTTTAAAATTAAATTTTAGGTCAAATCCCAAATATTGATTCAGAGTTTAAAGCCCTATTCTGCCGAAAGTCACAACAGTCCGAATTCAATATTTTGTAAATTGATACGTTTTTACGTGAAAGAATAACAATTAAAATTTATATGCATTTAAATTTTTTGTATATGTATGTAAGGTAGACCGAGGTAGCTACGTCTCTTTTTTTTTAAGGCAACGAAAGAGAAGGAAAATATATTAACAAATCCTGTCTATTCTCTGTATACTGTGGCTGCTAACATTTCGCACACAACTGAAAGCCCTGCCATTAGCTTATTAGCTTGGTTGTGAAGCCATGACGTATGCTGTAGTGCACTTTATGCAGAGATATTCACACAAGATAGCTGACGATGTTGATGATGTTGATGTATACCCTTTACAGTGCTGAGCACACACGCAACTGATAGCATTTAGCCAGCTTCAAGAGCATCAGTTCACGTGCGGTTGCGAGGGGATAGCATCGTTAATTGTATGCATTCGTGTATATAATGTCGATTCCATACAAATCCGTTTGAGGTAATTGCAATTTATCAAAGTGTGCCCATCACACAGCACAATCACGCTACGAAATGCACTCCACCCGCAACGGCACCCACCGCGTCTCATACGGCTACCTCTGTAGCGCCGGTTTGCTCCAAGCATCAATTAACTGAATCAATCAGCATGAAAACTATGTCGAAGGCATCAAACTCCAACGTCGGCGCATCGTTGTAGCGCACCTATGCCAGTGCCATTTTATGGCCATTAGTCAACGCCGGTCTTCGTAGTACAACGGTCGCTTCATATCGCCTCGTCCCACAGTCTCAACCACCATTTGAAGCGCTTATAATTCTACCGAACCTGCTCGAGTCATTCCCTTACGCTTACACGAGATCATGACCGCTTTAACGGTAACGTGCTACGGCGGCCGCATTTTACCGATCACCGCTATTTTGTGCCATTTTCTGGTATTTTCGTCGACTCAAAGCATTTTCGATCGCTTTCGGCCGGCCAATGAGACGCAGCAAGTGGAGGAAGTGGTTAAAATCGTATCGGGTACAACAGAGAAGAGATTTCAGCGCATGACTGTGCCGCTAGGTGGAAGCCTGCTGCAGCATCCCGCCTATCCTGGATTCGGTTATGTAAGTGGGAGGAAGAGAGCGACGAACTCAATGTGCGTGTCGAGGGCTTGATCAGTCTGCTAGGGTTATGTACGAAGGATTCTATTAATTTGATACTAAGTTAGACACATCAAATACATATCTTGTAATACATATGTATGTAGTTTACAAAGATACTATACCATTTCATATTCCAATAAATATCATTCTTCCTCCTGCCTCAGTTCACGCCGCTTTGGCAAGCTTCCGCAAAAATCGTTGGCGAGGGAGACACTGCCGTCGATGGCTTCATAACATTCCAACAATTGCCCTACAACAACGACATCAAGGTCACCATTAACATCACCGGCTTGCCGCCGGGCAAGCATGCTCTGCACATACATACCTTCGGTGACTTGAGCGAGGGTTGCAAATCCACAGGCGGCCAATTTCCAAATAATTTTGTAAGCGATTTTACTGGAGCTTTTATGTTCTACATTATAACCTAAATATACTCTAGATTGGCAATGTGGACACCAAGGAAGATGGCAGCATCTCGACGGCCTTTCTCAGCGTTTACTTGAATCTGTTCGGTTTTAACGGCATAATTGGACGCTCAATTGTCGTACATGAGAAACCCATCGACCTTAATACGGCACTGAATGCCGAAGTGTTCTCATCGTCACTGCAAATCGTACCCGATGCTCTCGCATATCAGAACGAAGAGAATTCTGTGGGGTCTTCCATTGCTTGCGGTGTTATTAGCATCATGAGTACCACTACCAGCACCATTCACAAATAGTATAAGCAAATGGGCTATGTTCTGTAACAGATCTGTACTAAATGCACAAGTTATCTTCGGATATTAAATATATATATATATGTGAATTAAAGCTTATGCTTTTGCTAAACAAAACAGAAGTAATGTTCGAATAAATAAAATATTTTGGTAAATTTTTTAGCGACGATTTTAAGCTTCCTTAAAACAATTTATTTAGAGATGCATGTATAAATAATTTCGAGTTTTAAATAGTTATGAATACACTATTTAATAGTCTAACATTAGAAATTGTTGAATTCTGCATAATTTCAACATTTTCCATTTGCTATACTAGCGTCGATAGTTGTTGGCTCCTCCTCCACCGCCACCCCCGCCACGATTGTAGTTTGAGCGCCCTCTATAATTGCCGCCACGTCCACCACCACCGCCACCGCCGCCGCCGTCATTACGATCAAAGTCATTGTTGCTCTTCTGTGACCAGCCGGTACCTTGTACACGCCCGCTGCCGCTAATCCAGTTTTGATCGCGTCCCTGCTCAAACTGTGGACGTTGATTGAATGGTTGCGATGTTGTAGAGTACTGCTGCCAGTTAGCGCTCTGACCACCACCGCCACCACGACCACGAGGACCTCCACCACCACGGCCGCCACCACCCATAGGTCCGCTTGCTCGATTCTGCTGCCATGAAGGCATCTCAGGCGGTGGTGGTGCATGTTCATATGCACGCCCACCACGATCCGGCACACTGCCAATCACATGCTTCTGTATCTTCGAGCCAGTATTTTTGCGTACATTCGCCGAGCTCGTCTTCTCAATGATGGCCAAGTCAGCGCGCGCTGCCAACAACGCTACAATATTCGTATCATCGCCGCCATGCTTCAGCGCATCCAGCTCATTTAGCTGCTTCTGAAAGCGGCTTATAATATCATTCTCGCGTGTCTTCATTTTGTCGGACCACTGAAAGCTCTGTATAGTCACTTCGAGGCGCGTGATCAACATCTGCCGCCGCAGATTGTATTCAGCATCGAGATCAGTGTGAATGGCATCCAGCTGCTTCCACTGCGCGTCCGTCAATGGTTTTGTCGTGTGCAGCAGTGGTTCACTTACGACTGCTGGCTTCACTTTCCGCAGCAATTCCTCCACTTTGAAGTTCATCTTATTGAAGAGAGCTTTCGCTGAAATATTATCAGGCGGCTGGCCCAAAACTAAATCTTGTGTCAGCTTTTCCAATGCCTTTGCCGTGTCCGTTTCGAACTTCGGTATGATATAGGAATGCTCCGCCGGACGTTGTCGTAGACTCATTTTGGTTGCAATCAGTTCGCTCATGAGGTATTCCAGCAGCAACATACATGCTTCACGCGTTTCGAAGCGATGCGACAGTGGACCCGCGACAAATTGCTGATACTGACAGCCCAGCTCCTTCAACATTGCCGACAGCTCCATGGCGAACTCGCTGGGATCCGCTTCAGCCGAGACGTGTTCATCCGTTTTCCGTAGCACATGCAACTCATTCGTCATCCAACCCACTAGCTCGCGAAATTCATCGTCGTGTGGTCCACCTTTGAGAGCCTTGGTCAAGACGTCGCTCTGCAGGCACTTTCCCTCATAGGCGAGTGCGTTAAGCGATTCAATAACGTCCAACTCCGTTTCCATCTTCACGCGAACTTGAACAGATGTTACTTTCTGCAAAACTACCGGCTACAAACAAAATTTGCTGTCGCTCTTCTTCTTCAGCACTCGCCAAACGAATAACAACACCGGTAGGGCTATAATATGATTGAGAAGACAATTGGTATCACTCTTAGGTGCTTATTTTGTAAATCCCAACGCCTCACTTCACCCTGCGTTCACTAATTTGGTATTTTGTAAAACGCATCACCTCACTCGGTGATTGCTCGCGTTGTCTTACGTAGTTTCATATGAAAATCGGTACCGCGTAAAACGCAACGCGGCGCATTCACTCACTTGAACTGTCAAATCGTTCACTTGGGTTTGTGCTCGCGTTCAGTTTTTTAAACGCAAAATTTTTGGTAATTTCGAGTGAAAATTGATTTGTGGTAATCTGCAGAAGCAAATAATAAGTATTGCAGTACTTCTTAAAGACAAATACTAAAGAAAAAAGTACAAAAAAAAGAAAATACTAGCACTGCAGTTGAGGATCGAAATCACAAAAAAAAAAGAAATGCATCGCGGTTGAGGGTTGAACTCGCAACTTCTCGCGTGCTAGTCGAACGCTCTAACCACTAGGCTATGGGAGGTATGCAATGGATGCAGCAAATTTTGTGTGTTTTGTATTTGGCTGATAAATTAAGAAAAATACAACTCTTTTTCGTAAGAACTTGACAGCTCAAGTGATGCCGTAAGACAACGAACGCAATTACGCCGTGATTTACAAAATGCCGTTTTTTGATCCCGGCGTTGGCTTCGTGTTCGCGTTGCGTTCGATCACGGTGATTTATACGGTAAGGCCGTTAATTCTCAATTAGAAGCACAAGAGAAATCCTGCCGAAATATAAAAATCAAACAAAAACGAAGCGCGTAACTTCGACATTATTAAATTATTTCTTAATTCTTATTTATTTTCACATTCAGTAGTATTTATTATTTTCTTATTTTGTATATATTTTACTTTCCCTTGCAGCACAAATCAGAACCAATCTTTTCTGCTATTTTTAATTTCTCAGCATGAAATTCTAATTTATTACACTTTGTTAGAACATTTCGTATGCTTGAGCTTTATTTACGCTTTCGTAAAGGATGCCAAACTATGTATTTTATAATTGATTTAACTAAAATTTGTAGTAAAAATATTTGAATTTAGCCATAAAATCAGCCATTTTTTTAACCTTACAAGCGCATGCATAACATTACAAAAATAAAGCTGTTCTCGTTTCTTACCCTAAATGAAATTTCTTTGAACAAATTAAAAATAGTAGTCATTCTCAGCTCTGAACAAAGTATGCTAAATCGCACCGACAAAATGCACCAACACAATTTTTTACAAAAATTAACACAGCTTACCAATATTAAATTTTTAATACTTTTTTATACAATTCGACTGCACAATTTAAGCAATTTGACTTAGCACACTTTGCTTTAGCATCATGCACACATGTACTATTAATGTGTGTACTGTATTCATAATAGTTTTTATTTGCGGTATGTGGCTTGAATATTTAAGCATCATAAATTCACTAGCCAACAAATTTTCAATTTCGTTTCGTTTTGTAATTGGCATAATTGATATATTTTCTACAACACTGCGCTGGCCAGCCATAATAGACAAAATCGAGTATTAATTTTTTTTTAATTTATGAAAACAAAAATTTTAATAACTTTTTACAATAATTTTACGCAGTTAACAAAACAAAATATATAATTAGCGCAACAGCCCGCGAACGAAGCTTATTCCTATCTTTCTCGCATTAATCTGTCTGTGCACTTTCCATTTTAGCACATATTAACGGAACCCCAACTTTTATACTATAGCCATGTCCGAACGAGAAGCTAATAAATCATGGGAAAGTATGTATATATTCTCGGAGAGTTGCCAACTACCTTGCGAGAGACAACGCCGCGTGCAAAGAAGCAAAATTTCTTTTTTATTATATGGTATGGGTCGGCTGGGATTTGAACCAGCAACTCCATGCATCAGAAACCTAGCACTTATGCACTGAGCTGCTCCTTCAAATGTATAGAGAAAATTTATAAATTATGCCAGTACATTTTTTCTGTTTGGTAGTGTTATTTTACTTGTTAAGGTTTCTGCGATATTTCAGTATATATCTTGTGTAGCAGAATGTTATAGGATTCGAACATTATAGCAAGATTTGTTTTATTACTGTTGCGCCTTGCACTCAGCGCTGTAGTTATCTAATTTAACATGAAAATGTATTCATATTTACATGTATGTATGTCTGTACCTATTATATATGTATATGTTACATATAAGCTATGTATGTATATGTGTACGCAACTGTGTATGCAAGTAGTAGTGCATGTTACATTTGATATTTAAGCGGTTCTTATATCTGAACTTTCACATTTGTTTTTTTATGTTAAATTTTTTTCCATTTTCATGGCTCTTAGAGATTTTCAAACATTCAACAAACATATATGTAAGCATGTATACATATGTGCATGAATGTATTTTTGTATGTTTGTGTTTACAAGCTACTTGAAGTTTTACATTAATTAGATTAATTCATTCATTAATTCATTATTTAGTATGCATCAGCATCAATTCCAAAAGAATATAAATATTTTTCTGGCACTGCTTTTTTGACTTTCTTTTGTTCAAGCATTTTAAAAGTTTTCTTTGTTAAGCTGTGATTTTTTTCGTTATGAAAACAGTTTTATTTTTATTTGACTCTAATTTAGTTTAAAAATTAAACTGCAAATTGCATTGTAATTCTCTGCTGTTTTGTTTCTTTAAGATTTGCATATTGAAACTGCTTTTGTATGTATTGTGTTGGCTTAGTTGGCCACAGCTGAATTGTATTCATGTTCGAGATATTTCTCTGAAATAATTTTCAGAGAGAAAAGCGGGCTCCACCTGCAATAATCAAATAATTTCTTGCATAGAAATATTGCCCGTGAATACGTGGGGATATATTCACACAGAAATATGTATTATGTTATAAAAATAATAAGGCAACCTGCTAAATATATAGATATTGCATATATTTTCGAAATTTGGAACAAGTGGGCGGGGCCTAAAATGTTTTCTACAACAAAATTCCAACGAGTTATCACGGTATAAAACACACTCGAAAAATGCGTTAGTAGTAGCGCTGTTGAAAAAAATTGTTTTTAGCGAATCGACCTGGTCAGAGGCATCAGCATGGTCATATAAATGAAAGCTGGTGTTTCCAGTTCTCTGGTAACGAAGCTGGCGCGGCATTTTCTTTAATCTGCTGTCCTCCGCCAAGTTTCACGTACGTAGCTATCATAAAATAAAAGTTATGGCACTTTGATTGTTTCAATGGCGCGTAGTTCTGGTGGAACTCTTTGAAACCTCAATAGGATCAGGTGCTCTACGTTGTATCTCAATGAGTGTAGATGAGTGGCTGTGTCGAATTTGATTAGATTTCTTGCCTATTAACCGTGATACTCCAACATATTTTCAGTAGAACGTACAGACAGAAAGAATAGCGATGTTCTAGTACCCATATTTATGTGCAGACATCGCTCGTTTGCCACAACAATGTCCAAACTTACAATCGTGTCTAGATGCAAACAGTATACAACTTATTTGAGCGCCATAACGACACTTCGGTCAGAAACATAAAAAATACCATTTAATGTAATGAACTTGAAAAAAATGGTACAAACCAAAAGAGTAATTAAATTTTACAATAAATTGCAAAATGTAAAACAAGTAAGGAAGCATCAGTCGGCTTAGCTCGACAGAATAGTACCCTACACCTAAGTAAGGCGTGGGACGGTGGGTCCACTGAAAGAAATTAAATTGTGGGTGTATTAAATTTGCCGTCTATATAGTGGGTACACCCATTTTAGAGAAACTACAAGATACAATTTTCGCATAAAGTTCTTATACCCTATTATCATAGGGCCATAGGAGAAGAAAACAAAAGAATTTAAGTACTTATAACCTTCGCTAAAAGCGGATCTTCTTAACAGAATGTGACTGATCCTAAATATGAATTTGTTCAAACACTACTAACGACATTGTTGCAGCAAACCATAGAGAATTCTTTGAAAAAGGTTTTGTCAGGTTTTTAGCGTACAAAATACAAATTAAATTGTAAAATACAAATCTTTTGAAATCAAAAAGAAACCTTAACTATTTGCAATCGAAAAATGGCACATCAAAAATTATTTACTTTGACGTAAAAAAACCCCCCAAATTTGCTGAAGACGTAATGAAAAATCCCCACAAATATTTGTGAAATATAACGATTTTAGACAAAACTGTACTGATTATCGATGGCTCGTCCATCGTGAGTGGCAACATTTCCTACACTCGCATCCGCCGGCGCTGCGGCATGCCCGTAGTGCGAGTGAAGTGACATATGATGAGCGACTTGAGACTGCAATGAAATCGTTGACGCTTGCAACTGCTGCTGCTGTTGTAGATGAGCCGCTGCAGCTGTGGGCGAGGTCGTTGCCGCCTGTTGCAATGTCAGTGTGGATTGATTGAGATGGGAATGTGTATTCAATTGAAATCGCTGCCTTTGCTGGTGCTGCTGTGCTGCTGTAAATGGCAGTTCAATTTCACATGTCTTTAGACGAACACTCAGATTCATTGTAATGACTTCTTGCGACTGTTGGGGAATATATAATAATAGACAACATTAAGCGCGATTTGAAACCCGTTCAAAGTTGAATAAATAAATCAAATAAAGTGCATGCAACATTCCGAAAAGTCTGCTTACGAATGAATTAGAAACAGAGTGCAGAGGAACAAATTTTAAAAACTAAATTTTAAGCTCTACGAAGTCACTCAATACCTCACTGTTTTATTATCTGGTTCTATTTAAAAACATTATTGCGAAAAAAACTAAAGTTAATAACGTGGGTTAACAAATTGCCTATGGCCAAAATGCATTTAGTTCTCAAAAGACCATCAACAGGCCATTATTAAACTATACATTTAATAAAAGACCCACGACTTATATTGAAGATAATCAACCTTCATCAACTAGACATGATCATTGATTGCTAAAATGGGGAAGCAAATTCACATTTTCGTAAACCTCCGCAATTAGATGCACACTCTGCATGTTATTAATTCTCAACGATACTTTCAAAGCACTAATATTTTCTTGCTTTTGTCAATTCGAATTTAGGTAGGGAATGCAAATAAAAGAATAATAAAATAAAGATTAAAGTTCAAATAAAAATCATCACTGACACTGAATTGACTCCAAACTTTAGGCTATCTCACATGTCTCGGCGACGGATGCTGTTGCGCTTGTTGTTGCCCACCGTTAATATCCACACCATTGCCTCCGCCGCCGCCTCCTCCACCACCGTCTACGTCATTAGCATAAGGAACTTCTTGATTGTGCACCCACTCGGTGAGTGTAACATCTGAGGTGCCGCCCGATTCCAGTGGAATCGGATTGTGCCGGAAGTGTTCGAGCATTTCTTGAATTGAGGGGAACCACAAGTGTTGCACTCGACACTGCCCCTTCTCCGACAGCGTCATTCGCAAGTGTTTGGCGCGCCCTTGGAAGTTGAAAGTCAGCACGAATTCGCCCTTTCGCGTCTCACTCTGACGCACCAAGAAAAAGCCATGCCCAGCCGCCTCGGAGTGCAGCACCATGCGCGCGGCATCAGCGCGTGGCAACGTACCATGGAACCACGGGTACTGGCGCATTTCCGCAGTCAGGTCGGCCACATTTATATCCGGCTCAATGTCGCAATCCGCGTCAAAATTGCTAGAGGCAGATAGACGCTGTTCACCGCGCTCGCCGGGCCCAGCACGACGCGGCGGTATATCGGGCACAGTAGAACCAGCAGTGCCGGAGTCGGCTGGCGATGCCTCCGTTGCGCCAGGTACGGCACCAGCTGCTGCCGCCGCGAGTGCACTATCAGAGAGCGAGCTACTGGGTACCATATTGCCGTTTGAGCCGAAAGCCGCTTGCTGTGGATATTGCGGGTTCTGGACGCCAGCAGCAGTACCGCCAACTGTACTTCCCGATAACGGCGATATTGTCGCAGCAATGGCCTCTGTGTCCATAGAGAGCTGCTGCGTAGGCGGCGTGCGCATGCAATATCGTATGGTAGCCAGCCAACTGCGCATTTCCGAAATGCTTTGAGCCTCAATCACGTACTCCATGTTGTTGTCCGCCTTCAGCACGAACGTGTTCTCGTGGTCGGGCATTTCCAACGTTGTAGTTTCGCGCGCCTCCGAGATAAGAAAACAGAACACCCCACTACGGGGCTGAAAAGAAATAATTAAAAAATACTCTTGTATGGCAATCGAATGAAATTTACCTTTGTAGACTTTGGAGGTGTGTAAAATTCCAGCATGTAACCGCCCACCGCCTTCACCAATGCCAGGCGGCATTTCTCCCACTTCTGCGTACCCGTGGGTGTATCCAGACTTTCCGGTGTCAAATTATTGACAATTCCCTCCTTGCGACACTCAACTACGATTTTGGCCATCTTAGTTTTGCTCTGCTTGCTGCTGCCCATGCCGTCCAGGTCATTCGAATTCTTGTGGAATAGCGCCTGCAGGAAGAGGAAGTTCTAATATGAAGACGCTTTTTATTTACTGTTCTTCTGCTGGGATATAGATAGAACGCACCTTTCCCTTGCGAAGCCCCTTGAAGGAGAGCCGTCGGAAGAACGCCTTGTGGAAGATTTTCGGTGAATCGTGCTCCTCGGAGCAGTCGAAGTCGACCTCTTCGATGGTACCATTACCAGTCTGCCAAAAGCAGAAAAATAATTTCATGAACGCTTGATACTTCAATGAACGTCACACACTCACCTTAAGATTGCTGCGTCTACGGAAGAACTCGGTCTCATAGTGCTCCGCAAAGGCATCCACAAACTTCAGCGCGAAACTGCGATGCGAAATGTTGCGTGCCTCCTCGGGCGGCAGGTTTCCATTGATGTAGCTGATACACGCCTTGGCGAAATCGGCGGCAGCCACGCGCGCGTGCCGATCACAGAATTCCTCCCAACCGGTGCCATAGCTGTAGCCAGTGCTGCCCGTAGACACACCACCCACAATGCCACTGCCACCGCCACTGCCTGATGTGGCCAGCGATGAGGCGGGCAGCAGCAGGCGAAGCATCTGATCGCTGCTGCCACCATTGCCGGCAGTAGCACCAACGCTACCAGCACCGCCTCCACCGCCCGCAACAGCTGTGGAACCTGTGCCTTCTAAATAACCATCTGACTTCATCATGCGCTGTTCGCCGGCCATCATTTACATTGGAGGATGTGCGTCAATTTCAAATGGAACTGCGTATGTGTGTTTGAGTTTCACTCAGTGATTCAATTTTGTTGTGCACAGAACATGGCAATCCACAGGCAGCCGAAAACTCACACTTCTCTTCACTCCGCTGCTGCACTTGTTTTACACTCTTGCTCTTGGCTTCAAGAAAAGAAAAGAATAAAATAATGGTCATTCGCTTGTTCCTCTACTTCTTCAGCACTCTAGCCCTCCCTTTAACAAACTACCAGCGAAAATTACTCAGTTTCTTTGTTGGACCGAGGAAATTGGGTTCATACAAATTGAGAAAAAGGGATGTCGAAGACTTTTGGGCACGTGCAAGATACTGCTTCAACGAAAACAATAAAGCAGGTCAAAGACAAAGTAGGCATAGAATTTGATTAAAAATTAATCTGCTACAATAACCCTAAGCGGCGCCCATACTCAATCAACGACAACACGAAATATCGATGGCACTTATTTACATTTTTACACCAAAGGAAAAACAGCCTTAGGTCTAGCTTTTTCGCATTAACTTGTGTGTGCTCGTTCTACTTTTTACGTAGCATGAGCACTCATATTATGTAGATTCAATTTACAGCCGAATCGCCCCTGCACAAGTATTTCCCTCCGAAATTTGGTCATGTACTCAGAAACTGTAAAACAATAGAATGCATTTTCTCTTCAAAATATACCACCGTAATCGGTTTAAACAGAATCATACCTAGGGTCCTTGGGTACTCAATAGTCCTCCCCCAATCTATGTACATATGTATAAGGCGAATATTGCAGGGGCAGCAGATAGCTCCATGTTGTTAGTTGCTCTTGTTTGTTTTCCGTGTGTATATTTAGGTGTGTATGTACTTTGTTTTTATTTTGCTGTTGCTATTTTTGTTTTACTTCCCTCGTCTACGACGCATCAGAACTAACACCAAAACAACAAATAGGTGAAAACGATAAGCGCGTGGCGTGAAGCCCTAATCTCGGTTACAGCTCTGATACCTGGTCCGAGACCTGTCGCCAGTTGCCGCCCGCTGGGCAGCGGCTGACCATTGCCTGTCGACGATCGGGAGCCGCAGTCACGCCGAGTAGAAACGAAAGCACAATTTTTGCAATGAACTCGCCAATTATTTGGTTTGCAAGGCGAAAGAGCAAGGGCACTCGAACGAGTGAGAGAGGGAGGAAAACAGCGATATTGGAACAAAACTTTGTTTATTTCGATAGTTAATTGCTGCTATCCTAGGCTGTCGGTCTCTGAAATTATTGTGCACCATATAGCCATTAAATTACCGCACGCAACGCAAACACCATAAATCAAACAGTTTTAATACCATAATTTGCAGACCCTTTTTCTTATATGTATCACCTTTGCTGTAGCATTTGCTTCAATATCTTTTGCTACGCAGTTCGTGTTTTTATGTTGGCGTTCTTTCAACGCACACCTTTTTCTTTTTTCTTGCCTTTTGCACTTTTCATTTGCTCCTGATTTTAATGAGTCGCCGCCGCGTGGGCTTGCACTTTTCCAGCTAGTTTTCATTCACTATTTTCACACATCTATTTAATTCGATTCCAATATTTTGTTAAATTCAACACTTTTTTCATTTGCAATCGCACTCGTGCACTCTTTATTTATAAATAAACGTGAAAAGCCTGGCCTTCGTCCCTCAAAAAACACTTTTTCACCGCAGCGTTGCTGCGCGTACACAATGCTGCCAAAATCACCTTTGGACATAAAATTGGCAGCACTGATTATGGGTTTGGGAAAACAGCACGATTCTGTCCGATACACACACCGCGCTCTAGCGGGATTTTGCATTTTCCTCTTGCACTCTTTCTCTTCCTTTATCAATTTTGTTTTCGAGTTCTGTTATTGTGAATGCTAGAACCTAGTTTCCGCCGTAAGCGGAAGCAGAAGCCGAATTTTTTGCCGAATTTTTCCATTTTGGTGGAATTCAAAGTATGTATAGGCTATTATTTTTGTATAGGGTTATTATTATTTAAAAAATAAATAATTTTCTCAAAACTAATTTTATTTCTAATTTGTGCCGAGAAATTGCAAGGTTGACTATTAAACGGGATCGATGTAGGCAAATCGGCTCTTCGTGAAAACATTAATTTTCAGTCTTTGAACTACTCGCGCAAACATTCCTCATCGTGGTTATCCTGCAATCTACTGACGCAAAGCTTCTTTATTGAAAGCGTTAGATTGTCAATGTTTATACGCTATGAGAGTAAAAAGCAAATTAATTCGTGCTGTATTTCTTTTCTACATAAACAGAAAATGCAAATCATAGTTTGTTTCGGAATTGTTCTGTTTTATTGTTAAACAATTTCACATACACTTAAAAATTAATATTCATATAGATTAACATAAAAAAATTTGTTTTACATTTGCATTACTGTTTTGTAAATATAATAATTGTTTTACTTTTATGTGTTTATAATTTGTAATTAAAAACTAATTACATTAAAACTAAGTAATTTTAATATTAACGAATTTATTTTCATGTTTCCTTCTGTTCATTTTCTAAATTAACGTTTCTGCAATTTAACTTTCACTTACACAACTAACGTATGCACTTCTGTTGCAATACATTCATAATTTAATTTAATTTTTTATTTTCATTGTAAAGTTTTAATATCATATTAGCATGAAGTTTGTTACAGTAGTTTTACATTCCATTCATGCTCATGCAAATTTCAATACGAATAAAATATATGTATGTAATTTACATAAATGCTGTCGTTGCTTTGTAGCAAAGTTCGGAAATTCATAGTCGTAAAATTATTGGCTTGTCGCTTTCAATATTCTTCTACCTCACGTTTCTCACATATTGGAGATACATATTTAATTTTCTAAGCGCGTACGTACGTAGGTCATTTTAGAGGCAATCACCGAACCCTGCTTAGTAGTGGTAACGTGGGAAATTGCATGCTGTTGGTAAAAAAAAAGGAAGCATTTACAATTAGACGGTTTTTGGAGTATTCGCTTGAAAAAAAGAGCCACAACAGCATTTAGCAAAGTTTAATCAATTCAATTAACAAGCGCACTTTAAACAAATCTCGTAGAAGGAATGTTATATTGTTTCATAAAATACATGCAATAAAAAAATTTTAAAATGAAATTAAATTCTAACCAACTAAAGGTCCGTATTTTAAAGTATAGTCGTCAATAGAAAATACTTTTCTTTCGCCATTGCCATACTACAAACTCCATAGAAGAAATGATAAAAAGGAGTGCACTAATAAAATTTGTGACTTGAGTTAGAAATCAATGTTTACTTTTTTTAAAAATATTAGTATTTATTAAAACGAACACATTCGGCAATCAAAGATTTCGTGTGCTTTAGTACAATACAATGCAGCACGCACTACGAAAGAAATAAAATTGTTCATAAGTCAGGTTATGTATTGAGTAAAAAATGTTGAAATTGTACATGAAAAAGAACGTTTAACTTTTCGAAATGAGCGATTGAGTAAAGGCGAAATGTGGCTGTGTATGGTGGAGCGAAAAGGTTAAATTCTTGATAAACATGCTACATTTTGTTTTTACTTAGCTTACTAGAATCTTGCAGTATTTTAGTTGTTATTACTTGTTGTCTGTTTTACGCTCCTTTTTGCTAAGCGTCTTTAATCATTGCTATCAGTAGTATTATTGTTAATATTTACAAAAATGAGTTGAAAAACATGAAATGAAACATTTTGTTGCATTGCAATAAATTGTTTCTCTTAGCATAGAGTAGAATAGATTAAAACTAAGAAAAAGAAACAGCTGCAATTTGGAAACGAGATAACAAAGCATGTTTTACACGTCTGTTTTTCTAATACTTGCCAAAAATCTAAGATACCAAAATGCCTTTGCAAATATATTCGAGCAAAACAAAATGGGATGATTCACTAAATTCGTGCCATTTTGTTTTAATTGACATTTTGTGCCGAGAACAATAGAGAGAAATAATTACGATTTATATATGATATAATAGCTGCTTTGAAAAAATAAGCGGAACTCATTTTGGAAGAATGCTTCTCCTCTGAGCCCTCTTAAAATTAACCATTACGAGCCAAAGTTCGACAGAGTGCTCCGTTGCAGTTCAAATTAAGGAATTGAATATGCGTGTGTATGTTTATGTTTCCCGTTTGCAGATAGCACAAGTGAAACATATGCAATTATACTTGCTAGCTCACTCGCTCGCTTGCCAAATACTAACTTGAAAATTAAGACCTATAACTAAATGTATTTTAAGAGAGAGAAACACTCAGACTTCCAGTTGTTTTGAAGGTTGATGTGTAATGAACGGTTCGCTCCACATACGACGCAAATCACCCTGTAAATAGATGGAACTTAATGAATGTAATGACGGAATAAATATAATGCTTAGAGCACTAATTCAACTCAATGCTTCTAAGCCCTGCTCCACTGGTAAAAGGAAGCTCAACACATCTCTTTACAGCGGAGAAAATACCATATAGGCAAAAAAGAAAGCAAATGTGTAATGAAGCTTCCAAATACTGTTCACTTCAACAAACTCACCTTCAGATAGGCCATTGTCAACAGTGGCAATAACGTGAACGGTACAAGGTACAAAAGTGCCGGTTGTGCTGCCTTAAATATTTCCGAACTCACAGTTGCTGTGAGCAGACCGAGGAAATAACTGAAAAACGCACAAAAATAGGTTTTAATAGATTTGCGTGAGGCGCTGGTGTCAACATGTCGCACTTACCCCAATAAGGAACAATGGAAATACGTCAACCTAGAGCCGACGCCTCTGGGCGCCGATAGCGTTGCGTCTGATGTCACGCCTTGGGACTTTTTATACGCATCGTAGCGCAGCACGAAACACAACAGCAAACCCGGCATCACAATGTCACCCAAGCCCAACATGGAAAAGTGTCCGCTGTTATGTATGCTCGGGAAAACCAGTTTCCCAGGTAAATTCAATTTCGGTGCATCCTTAGCCATATTGCCCAAGTTAAATTTGCGCGCCACGATACCCACTGGATTGTCGGCGGGCCGCGTGGCCACCTTCACCATGACATTGGTGCTGAAAATATAGGAGGAGAAGAATACCCAAAAGACATCGTAGATGAGTAGCCCGGTAAGCAACAGTGTCGACACTTTTAAGCTGGGTAAACGAACGAATGCAATGAATGCAACACAGAGGCCCATGCCCATAGCTGTGACAAGAAAAAAAGAGTAGAAAAATGCGTGATGTACTCTTCGGCAAGGGAATGTAGACGCAACAGTTACTTACCATCCATTAGCAACCAATGGCCTGTCAGCACCCAAACACACACAATCGACACAGACAGTGTGAAGCTAAATAGCTCGGCGGCGGTGAAACGTCCACACACGCCAAAGGAAATCCGATTTCCATCTGTGCAGGGACGTATGATGTATTGACACATGGGCAAGAGGAGAAAGGCAAGTGCAACTGTTGCGATTACTGCAAAATGGAGTAAATAAGCATTGCAAACTTGTTGACTTCTTAAAAACTATACTCACTTGCAGTGCAGACGGCAAACAGTAGCTGCATAGAGTCGAAGAAGAAGAACATCACTAGTAAGGAAATGGAAGCGCCCAGAGGCAAGCAAAGCGCATGCATCGTATCCAATGTGGCGAATTTACCTGTGCAGGAAAACAGCAGTTATGCATTTGCAAATTCTCAATTCTAAAACAAATGAACTCACTTGGCTCCGGCTCAACGGGCTCACCGGTGAGAAGATTCGTCATAGATTCATTGCGTTTCTTTTGTTCGCGCTCGCGCGCCTCTTGCTCTATGTTCAGACTGCGAAAGCTGCCGTACACAATCAACAGCATCGATATAAGGCAGGTGGACACGCGCGACGAGTCCATGACACTCGAGCTCCAATGCAACTCGCGATACTCTCCACCGGCGGCTTGTGAATTAAGGCTGCTGCTGCTGCTATCGACTCCTGCTGCGCCGTTCACTGCACTGTGCGACATTGCTCGCGTCAGCTACGCTCAATGCAGCAGCGCTCCAACTTCGCCGAGTGATCCGTGCGTACGTCGGTCTGCCTGCAACTTAGCCAATCCGATGCTTCTTTCGCTTTGCCTGCGCCTCTTCGTCAACGCGTACGGTGCTGGCTTCAGCTGACGCGCACTATACGCGGGTATAAGCAGCGGCTTATGACTGTGCTGCTGTGCTTATCAGATGATAGAGCAAGCAAGCAGCTGCGCTGTATTGGCCAATGTATGTCCGTACGTCCCTCTGTGTTGACTTGACACTGTCACTCGGGTCGATCGCGCTCTACAAGCAAAACATTTGATGATTAGAATGGGCATATTTGTACAAGAACGATTTACACAGCGATAAATAGTTTCATTTAACTAAACACTAAAACGCCAGGAGGGACTGCTTATCGCGACATTTATTTACAATTAACCAACGCTTCTCCGCTCGCTTCCCTCCACCCTATTCTACCCAACTTCGCCGCTTTGAACAGACAAACTAAATAGTTCTTTCGCAAGGGAGCAAATTACTCAATCAAGGTGAATACTACAGTGGGAAAGACTGTGCGTTTAAGTGAAGCAATAGAAGGTGTAGTAGTGCGAGTGCAAGTTATAAACCGTTACTTTAAAAATTTACTAAAATTAAAAATATGCTTTTAACAAGTTTGTTTTAATTGCAGTTAGTTCTGAGAACATAAACAATAAGTGATAGTAATCAAAGCAGAATAAAACAATTTCTATAAGTTGTCTTCTTTTTTTGTATTGGCAATATAATAGCAGTGGCTCAGTGGATAAGTAGGCGGTCTCTGATGTAAGAAGGTTCGTGATTCGAAACCTAGAAGACTGATACCATCTGAAAATAAAGAATTTGCTTTTCGATTTTTTCTTTGCGCGGCGCCATCAATTTGCAATTCTTCGTCGTGAAAATAAAGTTTTTAAATCCCGTTCGGGTACGGCTATTGAATAAATTTTTAGGTCCCGTCAAGTTGTGCTCAAAAATACAACAAGCACACTCAAGTTAATGCGAGAAAGCTAGGTCTAAAGTAGTTACTCGAGCTATTGCGCCAACTATTTATTTATTAATATTGTAGCATCAATTATAATCCTTAATGCAATAATGAACACTTTAATACAACACTACAAATTTAATTAGTTATCTTATATGGCGTAAATCTGATATGAGTATAGTTTTTGGCATACTTCGAAGGCGTCCATGAAATCTTGGCTCAACTCAGAAATCAGTTATTTGCTAAATATCTGTATTTGAAGAAGCTTAACACCATAAGTATTCTCATTTTAGTATTATATGCTGTGTTGGAAATACTTTTTCATTTAAGCTATAAACATTTTAATCAATGTAAATAATCTAAAAATAGATCTTAGCATAATCTCTAAAACATCGGTGTAATATGGCCCAGCTGCCGTACACCTTTCCATACTTAATAAATTTATTTGTAAAGTATGTAGCAATAAATAAATAAATAAGTAAATATTATTTCAATTTTTCAATTTCAATTTACATATTAATAACATATTTAGTATTATAAGAACATGTTCTTTTCATATACAAAGATTTATGATCACAGAATTCAGAAAATTTTTTATTTATTTAAATGCATAGTTTTTCTTTTTTTAACTAAGAGCACTGTACATTTTGAAATGTTTGTAAAACCTACGCCTTACTTTCCACACTACACATCATAGCCCAATTTATATGTCTCTTAATTAATTAGTCTCTTAGTTAATTTCATAACTGCCTCCAAATGAGGCACACAGCACGTTCGCTCTAAGGCTAAAATCCGTTACAAATAGATGAACCGAGTACCACCCAACAAGCCTGACGACTCCCAAGCTACCCACACTCATCACAGACACACACAATAATGGGCAAGAAAAACTGTGATAAGGCTGAGCAAAGTTAATAAAGGCGACGCACACAGCCGACAGCAGAAGCAGAGTAACTCGATAAACAGTTAAACAATTGAGTTAACATGCAAAAAGCAGCAGAAGAAGTTGAGGAAGAGGAAACTGTGCATGCATACGAGCTGGGGCTGGGCATATTGCGGAGAGTAGGGCGTGTAAGAAATGCAATTGTTCTCCGCATGTAGTCGCTGGGAAAATGGAAACTATTTACCCAGTTTCGAAGCTCTCATCCCAGTGATGAGTGTTGCCCAGCTCGACATCGAGGCGTTTGCTCTTGCTAGCTTCAGCACGTTGACATTTCCATGAAAAGTGCTGGCTCGGTTTTTGACTTGACTGATGGGGCGGGCAGGCAATGAGATTTGTGCTACAGCACATTGGCGGCTCGACGACGACAATAGCAAAAACGACGACGATCATGGCAGTAAATAGTGTGGATGTGGAGCAAAAACTGTTCATTGTTGTGCAAGGGCTAGCGAATAGTAGTAAAATACGTGAAAATTGCTAGCAACAAGTCAAGCTTCCAATAAGCATTACACATGGCAAAAAAGGATTACTTTCTAAGCATTCGAATTGAAAGCTCAATTATCTTATGCAAAGATGTGCAAGGGAGGAGTTTACATATCTGGGCACCTCCATTACAACCACAAACGATGTCAGCTTGTAGATGAAAAGGAAATTAATTCTTGCCCTAAACGTGCTATTACGGACTCGTTAACCAATTGAATAGTAGAGTCCACTCTCGCATAACCAAACTAACGCTCTGCAAGACGCTCGTCCTCCATGTATTGCTTTATGGCGTTGAAGAATGTGCGATTTCGCAAACTGCTCCAGCTTCTCTTAGTGTGTTCGGGAGAAAACGCTCGATCCGCGTTGGCGACGGACGACTACCACATCCGGATGAGCTACGAACTGTACGAGCTCTACGCGGACATTGACAACCAGCGAATTCGCTGGCTAGAACATGTCGTGCGTATGGACTAAAGAGATAATTGAGGCGGCAGTTGAGGAACGGAGACGACGCGGGAGGCCCTACATACATAGGTCAGGCTGTAACCCGATAAAGGGTTGTTGTTAGCCAATTGAGTAAGTAAGTAAATTGGCTATGCAAGAGAATATGCTTGCATGGTTCTGTGCATCTTTAACAGCTACTTCCTGATTTGTTCTCAAGCTGGATCGTTTTCGTAAAATTACACTAGTAACATAAATATGTACATTTTTCTACAGTGAGAGCTTTGACGCCTGACTTGCACAAAAGTGGTCTCACAAAATAATTCCGGGTATTAATTTTACGGAAAATTTAATATATTCACTTGATTCTTAATTCAAAGCTCTTGTACGTTATAGAAATTGTATTAAATCCATTCTGTAGTTACAATTCCGAATATGTACTTTCGTAAGACACTGTGTACCTATATAATTTTTATCAAGGAGGTAGGCAGGAAAACAATTCTCAGATGGGGTGAATTTTAGTTCAGTCAATAAAGGAGGCATAAAAAAACAGTAAAAATCAAAATTGAAAACTTATTCAGTTAATTTTTAACTATGTATTGTGTTTTTCAAATAGTCAGTGTTTAACATAACTTTTGTAATTTATTCTCCAATTTTTTAGTGTTTTGAAATCGTGCATCACAATTGTCCAGAAATTACAATTGAAGTAAATTTCATTTAATCAAATAAAAGGGCTTTTGGACTGGACTGGCATACATCGAAACTCACAGCGCGCTGCCGTGGCGTAATTTAACTATTTCACATCCGACTCATGCGAATTTGAAATGCCAGCAAAAAGTTAAAATTGCGTACGTTGCTCCCTTGCACTTGGTTTTTCTTTCTATTTCAAATTTTCACTATGCCACAATCAAACGCCAGCAATGTTGCAGTACCCTCTTTACTTGCTGTTTTTGCCTTTCTCTTCTCTCTCTGCCGGCCAATACTCCGTTGAAATATATTTAAGTGCTAAGTGCGGATCTGAATGAATCGAAAGTGGAAATGGAAATTTGAAATGAGCACAGACGTCGACGACCACCAATCGATTTAAAAACCAATTAAGCACACAATAATAGCGCCAAGGGGGCAGCGGACAGAGATCGGAGTTCGGGGACATTGTGAATACTCGTAGCAATTGCGGGTGTGATGACATGCTTGTAATATATGTACATATGTATGTATAATCAGCGAAGCCTAAAAAAACATAATTTAATTCATTGGAATATGAATTTAACGAGACAGAATGCTTGTCGGTTAAAAGAAATTAAAGCTGCTACCTAAGTTTATCAAGAAAGATATCAGCATACTAAACGTCTTAACCATGTTTTAAAAAAACACAAGTTGCGCCAAATTTGAAAATTATGTATTTCATTGTCGATAAGAGCCAGGGTAATTTCTTGACTCCATTTTCGATATTTCCCATAGCTTGCATTCTTATGGCCCTATCAACTAACGAACCTGAGAAAACGGTGAAATCGTTATCAAAAGAGTCCGGAAAGTGCTTCAGCTGATATAAACACCTACCAAAACACACGTCCCGATGTTTCCGAACATAGTTATTTACCCCCCTGTCTTCCAACAGGTTGCCGAATCAAACGCCAGCAAAGGGAAACAATTAAACAATGCAATCCCAATTTGCAGGTGGGCAGCCAACAAAGAAAGAAAACCACTTTCTTTTTCAATTTCAATTATTCATTTGCGATTCAGTAAATATAGACCGCGCGAAATGTATAGCTTTTACTGCATACAACAACGAAAAAATATAAAAGCAATAAACCAAAAAGTTTGGCAAAAATATAAGGGGCACAGCAATTGCGAAAATAATACTAGTTTCGAAATACTCGAATTTAAATTCAAAGCATGGAAATGGTAATTAAAAGCAGAGCAGACGAATTCTTGCGTTAGTGAATGGTTAATAGTTTTTGGATAACAATAATGTTTGCTTATCTTGCCAAATATTAAAGAAATGTAAAGAAATTTGTTTTACATAAAAAACGAAAGCCGCTCCTCCACCCTTTGCTCCATTCTCTGCCTCTTAGCCAAAAACTTGCATGGTTATTACAGTTCAAAAGCGCCCCTTTACACAGCCCTTCAGACTTCAGACACAAACATATAAATTCCTCTAGTCAATTTTTCTCATTGTATGTACTTCAGCTGGATTTTTTACAATTTTACAAGATATTCGGCAGACAACTTGTGATTTAAATATTTGTAGATTCCCCAAATATTTCCGTCCTTACTTAATTTTCCTTTCTATTCGATTTTCCTTTTGGCTTTTTCTTTACCATTACCTTTTTTTTGTTGTCGTTTTTGTCTTCTCTCTCTATTCCTGCTGCTGCATTTTTTCAATGAATTTTCGTTTCATTTCTTACGTAAATTACATTTATATATTCTCATTTTTTATATATACCACTCAACACAACTTCCATGTGCTTAACAATATTTTGCACAATTATTTTCTGAGTATTAAAATGATTTCCACCGAATAATTTCTCTTTTCACACACGACGAAGCGAATGAAGAAATGAAACGATTACCAATGCAGGGCTGGGCTGGGCCAAAATAAAAACGGACACCATTTTTTAAAAAACGTACTTCTTCCATAAATTTCGTACCATGAAAAAAAAATTTGTTGGGATAGGGATGAGTTAGTCTTCGAGTTCGGTTGGATGAGCAAAAAAAAGGTCCATACAAACCTCTTAGAGGGATGAGTGCTTCCCTCCTTCGATGAGCAAAAAAAAAAAATTGGTCCCTTACTCGTTATAGGCTACACGCAACAAGAACAAAATAACACCAAAAGACCATTGCCACTGAATAATATTTTCTGCCCATTATTCATTATTAAGTTACTAGCACAGGTGTTTCCCCCTCAATACAACCCTGCACTTTCATTCATCCACTTTTCCACATTCTTCTTTGCTGGCAGTACCTTGAATTGCAGCCCTTCCAGAAGCTGGATTTGATCAAAAATGTAAATGGGTTCCATGTTCACGTGAGAGAAAAAGAGATAAGATATTTGGAGGCATGACTATTCATATGCTAAACAGAAACAACTAGTGTAACTTTGTAAACAAAAACATATGATCTGATTGCAGCAATTATCATATTAAACGCATTTTAGTGGGCGTAGGGAAAAAAAGGGAAAAGTAGGGATTTTTGTTTGGGCGCTTTAGGGATTTTTCAAAAAATTTGTTAACAATCATGTATTCGAAGAACAAAATCTCGTGCCGCGCGTTTTCATATAAAAATGATATGAATGTAAACAGTAAAAGTATTTTCGCCTTTTCCGCACTGTAGACTTCTTCTGTAGAATTTTTTTTTTTTTTTTTATTAGTAACTTTATTCACAATCAAGTATTAAATTCAATACATTTGGTTTGAGATCTAGATTTGATAGATGGATCAATATAAGTTTGATAAGTTACAAGAATCCTCAGACGGAATATTCCGTATGTAGGAGGATAATAAAAAGTACATAGTTAAAAAATATAAAACTAGTAAATTAAGATTAGGTGTCACATTCATAAGATTGGATTACATAATTAATTTATCTTAAATTCATTATATGATCTTTAAGTTTATGTTTGAAAATATTGATATTTATTGCATTTTAAATTCAGGAAGCTTTTTTATTGTTTTATTGCGCTATGTTTCAGGCTATTGCTTCAAATGTCGGTGTTGGAGGCGGGCAATTTGAGCAATTTAAGCTCTCGATAAACATGATTCCTGTACCCTGGGGCGGCCACGTAATTGGAACTTTGTGACCGAAGCCGAAGCCAGTGGAAATATGAATGCCTCAGGTCATAATGCCACCGCCACAAGTAGAAACACTGCTCCTATAGCAGACATAACTTTGCCATAAGGTAGCAGCTGCATAATTTTGTGTTGAAGTTGATATAAATAATTTGGACCTTATTACAGATTTTAGATGATCGGTTATAATCAAGCAAATGTTAAGAAATCCAGATATTCCATTCAAGTTTTCGGCACCTCCCGCGAAGCTAGCAACTTGTAATTCCTCAAAGATTTTCGGAAGCTAACACGAACACGTTTCCCACTTTCCACAGCTCAATTACTTCGGGCTGCTTATTCTACATACACTGCCTCATTTGAACACCTCATTTATTACTTTCGTAAATGTGTATATGGAGTTGAAAATTAAATTATATTTTTGACTTCATACTTTACTTAAAATTATAATAATACAAAAACTCATTTAAACAAATTTGAAAAATAAAACACGATGATAGATAAAAATCCGATAAATGCATTTAGCGTAGCTAGATTGAGTTCATTTCGCAAGCAATGAGTTAGGCAGAGATTTCCTTCAACACCGATCCAGCAATAACTAGACGCTGTACCTCTGATGTGCCCTCGTAAATTTCCGTGATACGTGAATCCCGATAGTGACGCTCAGCAGACATATCAGAAACGTAACCCATGCCGCCGAGTATCTGAATACACTGATGAGCGCAGAAAGTGGCTGTCTCGGAGGCAGACAATTTGGCCATGGCCGCTTCCTTGGTATAGTGCTTCTTGTTGTCCTTTAACCACGCGGCGCGCCACGTAAGTAAACGTGACGATTCCAAACGCGTAGCCATATCGGCTATTTTCTGTTGTATGGCCTGCAATTTTGAAATGGGCTTGCCGAACGCCGTACGCTTATGAGCATAATCTACTGCCACTTCTAGTGAAGCCTGTGCGATTCCCAAAGCTTGGCCGGCAATGCCAATGCGTCCAGCGTCTAATGTTTGCATAGCAATCTTAAAACCGTTACCAGGCTTACCCAACATATTTTCTTTGGGAATCACACAATCCTCGAATATCAACTGACAGGTGGATGAACCGCGAATACCCATTTTGTCTTCTTTCTTTCCTAGAGAAAATCCTTTGATGCCCTTTGGTACAATAAAGGCGGAGATGCCCTTGTGTTTCAGTGACTTATCTGTTGTAGCAAACACAATTCCTGCCTTTGCTTCAAATCCGTTAGTAATCCATGCCTTGGTACCATTTAATATGAAGTGGTCGCCCTTCTGAACAGCCACAGTAGAAGCAGCACCCGCATCCGAGCCATTGCCCGGTTCCGACAAGGCAAAGAAACCAACCTTCTCGCCGTCGCAGAAGGGAGGAATGAAGTCTAGCTTTTGATTTTCATTACCATAAGCCAGCACGGGTCCCAAATACAAAGAGTTGTTTACCGACATTATAACGCCGGCTGAGGCGCAACCACGTGAAATCTCCTCCATTGCAATTGCGTATGCTAGATAATCAAGTCCAGTGCCACCTAATCAGCCAAAAGTTAAAAAAAGTTGTGTATTAGGAATATTGTCTTGAGTAAAAATAACTGGACTACCATATTTTTCCGGAATGGCCACTGCCATGACGCCTAGCTCGCCCATCTTTCTGATTTGCTCATCAGGATACAAATGCTCCCGATCAATTTTCGCAGCTATTGGAATCAAAACTGCATTGGCGAAATCCCTGCACGTTTTCTGTAGCATTTGATGAGTCTCAGGCAACGCAGCTAGGCAAGCAATCTGCCTGCGGCCCGCCTGCGCGAGGAGACCTATGCAAATGCAGATATGTGTTTATAAGGAAAGAAATAAATTTCAAAATTATTTCACTCCAAAGTCCACAATGTTATATCACGAAAACTTCTGCCTCACTCACCCATCTGCATCGTTCTTTTCAATACCGACTGCATTGCACTTTAAACTTAATACTACTTAAATAAATATAAAATCGCTATACAAAATATAAACACAAAGCACAAAGAAGTGGGGGCTAATAAAAAAATTATTCAAAATTTTTGGCTATTTTCCACCAGTGGCCAGTGGTGTATCTTTAATGAAAGTCAGCTAGCTATTGCTTATATTTGTAGAATCAGATATCGGCGGAAATATTTTCCATTTTCTGGCAGTTTTAATCAGTTATAGATTTTAAAACATATTATTTTTGTAAATTAAACCCGTAAATCAATAGCCAAACTATTACTAACGGCTTTTAATTTCCTAAAGCACAAATGATGCTGTTAATGATTCAAATCGAAATCAAATTTGAACTATTGCACATTAGTGCGTGCGTGTGTATGTATAATAGAGCAACAAATTTGAACGAATTTGTTAATTTGCGAACTTACAAATACAAACTTTGTTTTATACAATTTTCCACGCACTACAATGCAAAAAAAAAACAAAAATAAAATTATAGCGAAGTGCTGCAGCGACAGCTGATTTGACCGTTTTCAATCTTTCAATTTTGGTCCTGTTATAAATTAACTTTTAGCACATGTAACAACCTAAATGCAAAAATTGGTACTAATAACGCAAATGGTTTTACAACGGAATGAGGGAAATAGTATGGACTAATATGGGGAACAGTATGTACTAATATGGGGAACAGTAGTAGGGGAACTACGAAAAAGTGCAACCGTTCACCGCGAATTTGACTATAGCGGGTTTTCAGCGGTTCCTCAAAACATTGTCCGTCTACGTGGGCAAGAGAGAGGGAGAGAGATTGATAAATTTATTTGTATAAATAAATAATAAATTTGGCAAGCCAATTTATTATAACATTATATAATCAAATATTTTTGGAACAAGGGATTTAAGAAACTTTTTGGTTATATATATTTTAACTTTTAGCACATGTAACAACCTAAATGTAAAAATTGGTACTAATAACGCAAATGGTACAACGGATGAGGGAAATAGTATGTACTAATATGCTTTATAATGCAACTCTTTGTTATTGTTTTGTAGATGACAATCTATTACAATACCACAAAATCCCATTCCCATCATTTCGGATTTTTCTTGTTTCGCTCTTGCTAAAAATTAACTAAACTAAAAAATTGTAGTCACAAAGAATATTAAAAATGTTAAAGAAATAAAATTCGAACAATAAAAGCCATTAGAAGCTAAATCGAGCCGAATAAAGTACACAGTGCAAAGAAAAAAATAAAAATATCGTTTTGGGAACTGCAAACGAAACGTCAATTGGAAAGTTATGCACAACAAAAATTAACACCCACTGAGAATTTGAAGAAGAACGTAGTAAATTCTAATTGGAAAAAACAAACTTTTAATGGCTTATTTGTGATATATGTATGCAAAACCAAAATTTACTATTTACCGAAATCAACAAAAACACGGAAAACGACGCAACGAAACAGTATCAGAAAATAGCGGAACAGTAGCAAGTAGACATAAAATTCCACAGCGAAGGTAAGTTTGAGTGGGCTTTGGTAAAGGTTGTTGGGCGGTTGTGTGTGTAACGCAGACGAAGATAGTGCGGGGCTGGCCAGCAAGCAAGCAAAAGCGTTTAGTGGAGCACCTTAGTTTGCTCGCTAGCAGTTAAGTACCGTCGATCGATTGCAGAAGGTGTTTCCAACGCCGGTGAAGGGGATTTTTGTCCAGCCACAAATATGTATTACTCATTTATATTCTGCACACAAGCCGGTGCAGAGAAGAGCAAGCGCCATTCGCACAAACACTTGCTTAGTTCGTGCTTTTGTTAATTCTACAAAAACGTCGATTGGGGAAAATGTTAAGTGTTCAATGTAAATTTGCAATGTTGTTCCAGACCAAAGCATTTCAATTGTATAACTTTAAAAAACACAATTTTTTGTGCTAGAGTAGAAAATGAAAAGCTGACTACCGGATAACCGGAGGCGCTTTACTGACAAATCCTTATTCCATCATTTGTTTGATTTTAAGGATTTGCCGGATTGAAAATGGTAAAATGATCAGTTGAGCCCAAAAATAACCCAAGTCTCAGCTATTCTACTTCTAGTGAGTGTATTAGATCTATTTCAAGTACCGTTTTTCCAGTTTGTCTCTATGTTATCTATCTCTATGTTCAAACAATGCAAATGTTCTCTATGCAAAACAGCAATAAAAAAACAAATGCAAATTAGATAAATGTACCACAGTCTTACAATTGTTTATTAGCCTGGGGTTGGACTCTGGAGCAAATTGTACACTTTATAATTGCATTAGGACAAATAAGTTGATAACTAAAACATTAAAACGGCCAGTCGCACTTTCTTTTCATACTCGAATGGGATCATTCCGATTTCTCTTCGAATATGGAAACGTATTTTAATTTTGGTAGCATTCGCGTTTCTTATTTATAGCCAAAATATCGAAGTAAATAACTACAGCTCATTTTAATAAGCTTAATAAGCGATACAAACATATATTTTTTAAATTCATTTGCTAATTTTTTGTAAATCAAATCATTAATATTTAGCGGCAACTCCTTTTTTGTAAACATTCACATTGCAAATGTTTTTTTTTGCTACGGTATACTAGTCAGGCCGGTAGTAAAAATTTGTTTGGTTGCGCGCAATTACATGTTGTTGTTTATTACGAATAATAGGAATTATTATTTTTTTCTGCATGATACTCTTTTCGGTAGGGATTGGGGTTTGGTGCCGAACGTTTAACCCTGGATATGTCGCTCTTCAGAGTCTGCAGTGCAGCGTGGTGTGTCGAAAAGCCCGCTCGTTCGTAGAAAGAATACAAATACAAACACATGAACATTTGATAAGATAATCAATGACACTTGCTTATGCGATAAGCATTAAATGAGCTGTTATTTTTGAAAGTGGAATAAGTCCATTTTCTGTTATTGCGAGATATTGAAGGGTTTGCATTTAAATTAATTCAAAAATATTGGAAAACGTTAATCAATTCGAGTGATGCTTTTAACAGTAGACACCTTTTAAATTTTAAAATGAAATAATAATAATTGAAAATATTTAAAGAAATAACCGATTTTTTAGCTCCAAATGGACTTATTCCACTTTCAAAAATAACATATTATAATAAATAAAATCAAGATGAAATTTAAGTCCATATTTGTATAGACGTTTGTTTTATTGAAGTGGATTTATTAATGTAAAAAATTATAATTAAAATGAAGACTTTTAAACATATGAATACCGTTTATTAAAAATTAATTTCAGCCATATTAAAAAGACGATGTAAATAAAATGTAAATTCCCATGTATAATAATAACTAAAAATAAAAAAAAATTATATTTTAAACTTATTTCTCCTTCACAGTTAGCATAGTGATGTATTCATGGTGAATAGGTAGTATGTAAGGCAGCAAACTCATCATATCCCTTGTTATAGGTTTCGAAGTTTTACATATGCAGTGGCAACAGAGTAATTTTTCTGAGGTTTTTAGGTCTTCCTTTTTGTCAAAAAAAAATTGCTTTGAATGGAGCATTTTCTTCCAAAGAAGTTTTGTAAAAAAATTTTGTGCGGTTCATCCCTTTTAAACCTCATTCAGCTTACATTTAGCCACTGTACAATGTCTCTTCTAAAGATTTGGTCGAAACAAAATCTTCTTTTCCATTTCATACAAAATGAAGCTATTTTTTTCCGGCAAGTTTTTATTGCATAATAATAGTCTTGAGCAGTATATAATTGATTGTTTTTCTTTAATGCTGTTTCCATAACTCCACTTATAGTAAGTAGAAATGGACTTATTCCACTTTCAAAAAAAATATTTTTGAAATTACTTTTTAAAAAATCGTACACTAATTGAAAGTGTGATTATAAATATGGATAGAAGGTGTCTATATCTTACTAAAACTAGCATTAACTCATTTTTTTTAGAAAGTGGACTTATTCCACTTTCAAAAATAAAAGCTCAAATATTATTATCAAAAAAGTGTATGGCCGATACCAAGGGGGAACGAAAGGAAAAGGAAAAAACTACTTACTAAACAGACTACGGAGAGGTTATTAAATTTTTCATTTAATTAATGCTCCAGTATTCAAATTGTCAACACTCAGGCAGGGTCTATGGTCTTTTAAAGAATCTTAAATTTTTTCACTAATGCATTAGTGTTCTATTATACAGACTCAGTTTAACTTGATTTTATCATTTTTTGTCAAGTTTCTTCCTTCTCCTGTAAAAAAAATGGTAATGTTTTGGTCTTTCTACATAAAGATAACGATATATTACACCTGTAGGAAAATTGTCACATACGCGACTGATATCGACTGCCGTGAGTGATCAACTTTGCCAATACTAGTCCTCTGTTTTATAAAAGCGTTGAATACATATGTACCTACATATTTCATATATTCCAGCCGTAGGCCTCTGGTGATTGTTGCTAGCACTATAACTTATTCAGCTCTAAATCAAATAAAATTTTACTTTAATTACGCTTATAACCCTTACCCGTCTCCACTTCATAATTATCCCGCTTTGACGGTGAGTGACCTCCCTAACCGGCTGGAACGACGACCCCACCACAAGCATTAGAATTTCACTATCAAGGTCTCAGAAAAGCCCAGAAAGTTGAAATAGTTCCAAGTTCTGTTGTCGTTTGCTTTGCTTTTCAGATTTGCCGTTTATTCGGGTTACGCCATCGCAATCAGTTATTAATTTTCATTAGCGCTGATAACCGCCTATAGGAAGCAAGCGTGTTAATAGTTTGAAATTTGCTGGTTGCTGTTTGAAAGACAAGCAGCTTGCGTGCAGACTGACCGCGCTGTTCTCACACCATCCCATCGTCCCCTCTCTGACTGCATTGGACGTTTTAAAATATGTACGATACACCGTTCAATGCCTTGTATTTGAAATTATTTTTAAAGAATAGTGCTGGTGCCTAAAAATACACAGCCCCAAATGATACAATTACGGCGTCCGTGCTGTGCGGTGCTGCACAGCACCGCAATCTATCCATCACATTCGCCTGGAAATGGGCACGGATTAGCGACCTGACTGTGAAATCAATATTTCGTACAGAATACATTTGTCGTAATTATAGCTCCGGAGTTCATGTGTAAGTGCTGTAAATTATGTACTGCCAAACTTTTATTTCTCTTCCGAAGTTTTATGTATGTTTAGTGGCGAGAATAGAAGAACATTGAGCAGCTTTCGAAGAACGGTTCCGTTTGTTTTTATCATATTCGGCCCCGCGACTACCCTATACGCTGAGTACGTTTCTTTCCTCTGTAATTTATTTTTATTTCTAATGGCAAGCGAAAAAACAGAGAAGGAATGTTTGGCGTTTTATAGACGAAAAAACGTAAAATTTGCTTAAAAAAAAAAAAGGATTCGAAATTGTCTTTAGCATAGCGCTCCGAATCTTCCAGTCGCGCCGCCGAGTACACACACACACGGTACCAATTAGGTACGGTAGAGCCAATTGGCTTTCAAATTGGCTACACTAATTTTAGGAACTTATGCATCATTAATCCTAAACTTTATCCCGATGACACAGACTCCTTCTCAGAGTTGCATATGATTTTGTTCTCCTTTCTACCGCTACCTTCTTAAATGTTCGAAATTCTACCTATCCGTTGGAGCTCATGGTTCATTTCTTATATTCTGAAAAATTATCTAGACATCGGCAGCCGTACAAAAAAAATTTCTTATATGTTTATAATACGCTAAGCGTGTTTTTCTTATCTCATTTGAAGTTGGTCATGGCGACATCACCGCGTTCCGTGGACACTATATCCCTATGCTCCACTGTGTCGAGCTGTCCGGATCGCAATGGTTTCTACGGCGGTTTTCAGCGCACAGACAAGCCCAAAGAGCCGCTCTCAAAGGCACAAATCATAGCGAGAGAAAAGAAGTGGTTGTACATGATAGACAATTGGTCAATTTACATGTCGCGAAATTATAAAAAGGTAAACGTCAATGTAATCCTATGCATCAACTATACCTGCAGGTTCTCTTGCAGATTCGCGATCGCTGTCGCAAGGGCATACCGAAATCAGTGCGTCCACGAGCTTGGTTCTATCTCTCCGGTGCCTACTTGCTGAAAAAGAAAAACCCGACCGTATACACAGAGCTACTGGAAAAGCCCGGCAATCCGCAAGTAATCGAGGAAATCAAGAAAGACAAACACCGACAATTTCCGTTTCACGAAATGTTCTTGGACGAGGATAAAGTGGGCCAAATCGAACTGTTTAACGTACTGAAAGCTTACTCCATATACAACCCAAAGGTGGGCTTCTGTCAGGCACAGGCACCAATCGCCGCCTTTCTGTTAATGCATTTGCCAGCGGAGGATGCCTTTTGGGTATTTGTGAGCGTCTGTGATGTGTAAGTAGGGCACTGATGCTCGTATTAGTAGAACTTATTTGTGATATTTCTGCGCTTTTTAGTTACTTGGAGGACTATTTCATTTCTGGGCTGGAAGTACTCCAAAACGATGCTGGCATCCTGGAGGGTTTACTGAAAAAGACCTGTCCACCCGTATATCGTCACCTGCAAAAACACAGAGTGGAGCCCCTGCTCTACATGACCGATTGGTTTCTGTGTGCCATGACACGCACGCTGCCCTGGGAGACACTGCTGCGTGTGTGGGACTGCTTTCTCGCCGAGGGCATACGGGTTATCTTCAAAGTGGCTCTGGTCATACTCGGTGCAACACTCAATCGGCACAAGGTGCGCAAACAATGCAACGGATTGTGCGAGACACTCGAGGTGCTGCGTTCGCCCCCGGAGCATGTGCTCGAGGAGGAGTTCATTATCAACAATATACAGCGCCTGAATTTGCGAGTAGAAGACTTTCAGATAGAACATACGCGACAGAAGTCTCGCCGTGCCAAACAGAAAGCCCTACAGGAAGCGGCCGCCGCCAATGGGGGTGGCAGTAATGGTCACAGGCCAAATTATTAGTTTACAGGTCGCTGTTGTACAGTTTAAGAGAACGATAAGGCGAATACCCTGTTCGTATATTCTTAGTTTTTGTATAAACAATTTTATATAATATTTGGAATTGTTATTAACACACGCTCGTCACACTTTTACAAACAGCACACACGAAGGCTGCGTATGCACATTCAAGCATCGAATATTCCAAAATTTCTTCACATTTTCAAAAATGTACAAAAACATTTTGTAATGTGTAAGCGTCTGTTTAGCGTCAATTAAAGCAAAGAAAAAATACTACAAATTCTCTAATAGCAAATATAGTGAAAACATCTTTTTGTCAGCGAGCAACTACACCCCACCCACCCACCTTTCTTCCAGACACACTTTAGCCCTGTTCTTCTTTTATCAAAATTTCTTGTAATGCCATTCCAAATTGTAAACTAACTTAAATCTAAATTAATAATTTATCTTTAAAGTCGCACACTTACATATATACGCGCCCACACTTAATATTATTAACAGCTCAACTGCTACTTTTTTATGTAAATTGTGAAATCTTTGATTTGCAATTATTACTTGTGCAATCTTGTTTGTAGTAGCTCTTTTTAAAAGATTTGTTATTTATTATACAACAAACATACATATGTATTATTAGTAATGTATTTTTTAAATTGCCTAGGCTAAACACATCCAACTGTCTACTCCACTAACATATCGTCGCTTCATTTCAATTGCATACGAAAGCAGAACACCTTCAATACTTATTATTGATTACGCATGCTTGTTTTACAACTCCTGTTTTGTGTGTTTATTTTTTAAATGAGTACTTGTACAGCAAAGAAATGTTGTGTATTGCATGGAGAAGTAGAAGTAAAAACAAAAGGAAGTATGTATAAGTCCGATTTGAATATTATGGAGGTTAATTACGATTTCTGCATTTTACATACATAATTATGTGTAGATATATATGTATACAAACGCAACTGAAATATTGTAGTACCATTTTTGAAATTGAAAAAGGTTAAGAAATAAAATTTTTTTTAAATACAAATTCCCGTATGCATATTTCAGTTTGCTGCCATGCGCAAATCAAACCTATCCAATTACGAGAAAATACTTTGTATTCGATATCTCGACTGACTTCATGACTCCCTGCGCAACTGCACAATGAATTAACTACTTTCACTCCCTTCATAGACAATCTAGCCGTTGTAATTAGAATATTATTTTCAATTGTATTTTTTTAGGAGTCTGATTAAACGAACATTTTCTAGCATAAGAGAAGTGTTAACTTGCTCCATAAGCTCGCATTAAGAGCAAGAACAATAATTAATATCTTCTATATCTGTACTGTACAACTATGCAATATTACGAATACACAAAATATTCTATAACTTGTAGTGCCGGAACTATTTTAAAAATATACACATTAATGCAAGCAAATAAAAGCAACATTTTAGCAACAATTGAAGAATTTTAAACAATGATTGTTTCACTACATCGCTGAAGATAGTCCCCCTCAATCCAACTCGTCTGTTCAAACATTGATTTCTATTTTATTTTTGTGTCTAAATTTACAGTCCTTATTATTATAAATTAAATCTTATGCACATGCAAATTACATAAATTTAGAAAATCACCCGCCGTGGCAGACTTAAAAGCTGCTTGCATATTTTAAATTTATTTCTAAATATATATTTCTGCACTGAACATTATAGGTTCTTCTGCTGGCTTTCACTCATCACTCGCGAGATCCGCAAAGAAGTCTGTAGCATTTGAAAATTTCGAAGAAGGCAAGTTGTGGTGCTTCTCCTTGTGCGTATTGTGCTTCTCATTGTACTTGATGTCGCCGAACTCTTCAAAGTATTTTACGTTCCAGAAGCGCACGTCGTTGTTGTGCGAGGAAGAGGCGATCAACTCGCCTGTGTTGCTGATGTCCAAGCATTCGACGGGCATGGAGTGTTGTCCCACCACACCCAGGCAGCGGAAGGGCGCTATGTGGCAGGCGTGTATAACGCCCTCTTCACCAGCCACGCAGCTAATGCGGTCTGTTATAGGTATCATTTCACTAATGGGAGTTTTTATACCCGGAAACATATCGCAATGATAGCCAAACTGGCCCCAGTTGTATGTATAGAGTCGACCCTTAGATGTGCCCACCACCAGCTTAGAGTCACCACGATAGGTGCCCATGCACGTGAGCTCCTCCTCGTATGGCTCGGATTGCACGTAAAGCTTTCGCGCACCAATGTTCAGTGTCGTTAGATAGCCATCGCCACTGGTCACCAGCAGCAGCTTCTTTGCGTCATTTGTCAATATTTGCGTAATATAGTCTTCAACTTCCTTCAGCGCGAATATCGCATCTTTGGTGCGTAAATCCCACAACTTCACGGTGCCGCCATCGTCGCCCGTCGCGAAAAGATTTTCGTCCAGCACATACAATTTGTTAATGGCATCGTCGTGAGCACTCTCATAGAACTTTTTTAACTTTTCTGTTTCCATATCAGTGACCATAATTGACTTGTCCTTCGAGCAACTGAGTATATCGCGACCATCGTCTGTAAATTCGACGTCACGGCACGCTTTTGCGTGCACCTCAATAGTACGCAGTAGTATGTTTCCCTCATTTGCGTACTGATAAAGACAGATATCACCGGTTATCGTGGCCAGAGCGATTATGTCTCTCTCCGGATGGAAACATATGTCTGTTATAAAGTCTTCCAATTTGATTTCCGGCGGTGAACTTCGCGGCTTCTTTATTGCCGCTATAATCGCGCGTACTGTCTCATCATCCTCATCTTGTTCGTTAAGCTCGTGTACTGAGCCCGTTAATTCCCCACCCCCGTTGCCAACGGCAGAACCACTGGGTCCAGCCTCCTCTGTCCCTCCATCTTTTCTACATTTGTTTATCTTTGCCTTGCTAACCGCTTTAGCAGATTCTTCGTCATCTGTGTCGTCCATCGAATCATCAGAGTCCGTGGCATTTGGATCGAAAGAATCATCGCTGCTCACTTCTTCGTCTCCGGGTAGGATTACGTCACCATCTGCTTCCAAATCGCTTATAGACACATCAGAATCATTTTCAGCCGCTACGACCACGGGTATTCCAAGCTCGTCTATATCGTCCACCAATTCGACAAGCTCATCAGAATCAGAGTCTGCTTCTTCGGGATTCTTGAACTCTTGACACCTGCATTTGTAGCAAAATGTAAACATTCATATTTTTCTACATAAACCATTATTCAACTAACATTTCCAAGTGCACTAGTTTCCAAAATTAAAAATACTCCGCACTTTTTCCACAGCACGCTGCTTCAAAACGTTCTTTCACAATCGAATCAAAACAACGATTTTGTCACCCTGTTTTATTTTATTCTCTTTGCTTTCTCATTACGTGAGATCTTGGGTTTACGCCTCTGTTGTACAAAAACAACTTTTAGAATTCGTTGAAATATTTAAATACAGTTGCTGATAAAACTATTTCGTATCAAATTACTTCCATTTTCATATTTGTTATAACCGAAAAGATTTGAGTTTACAAACCAAACAAAAAACAACCTCTCTCCAATTATATGGATCAGTAAAACCTCGAATGTTTGTTTACATAAAACGATTTGATGTTGACAGTGCTTCATTAGAACTTAATTCTTCTAATAAATACGAAACTTCATGTTTCAATATCAACCAAGGGTGATAGAAAAAATTGAACATAAACCTCAGCAGTATTATCCGACTGCATCATAAAGTGCATTTCAAGCAAACCAGTCGCGTCCGTTTTTATTGCCACTTTACTAGCCCCAGACAATGCTTTTTGAGTCATGCGCATTTGCGAATTCCTGTAACGGGCGAATGTATTATCTCGGCAGTTGAAGAGCAGAAACATATCGCTGGTTTTCGCCACCTCCACAGTAGCCTCTGACTGCATGACACCCAATGTGGAGATCTTAAAGTGAGGATGGTGTGGTGACAATGTGATCCCTAATTCTTCAGCCGACTTATCGAGTTCAAAAAATATGTTAGCCAGGTCGGGACCACGTATAAAAACAACATTTAAACTTTCGCTATTTTCATCTAAGTTAAAGTCCATGAGTTCCTCGTCATGTGTCGTTTTGATGGAACACTCCGTAGTGATGTTTTCTCCGTCATGTGGTTCCAGAACGATTATCAGCGGCGCATCCTGTCCCTTATAAAACATCTTCATGCTGCAATCAATGCCAGCAAAAATGCCCAAGCATTCCGATATGACGTTCATGCAGAGACTGAAGTTCACAATGCCGTCGACATGATATTCCGAAAAACATGAGGTAGTTATGAAGAGGCTGGCCTGAATGGATTTACCATTTTCGACAGTAACTCGGAAACCATCTTCGTTTATTTGAAAGGAACCATTCTGTTGAAATGATATCTTAGAATTTAAAATAAAGGGTTAATCTTTGCAACTTACCTCGCCAAACGTAAGCGCTTTAATACCGCCATAAAATGTTTTTATATGCTCCAAACGCCCCACAAATTTAAAATTCGAATACTGTGACTGTGTCAACATCTTCAGGTTCTTCAAAATGCCTTTGTCGTAGAGACTTTTGGAATGTTGCATCCGAATGTTGCCTTGTCTTTATAGAAATAATCAGAAAACAAAGGAGCGTCAGGTGGACAGCATCTGATTGAGCATAAAGTTAAATCTGCTCTTTGGCAATATTTCCGCGCGCAGGCAAGGCGACTGCAGGAACTTTGCTAGTCGCAAACCCAGTACGTGTTTACAGGTACGCATGCAGTTTGGTTATGTTTGGAGCGCTTAACAGGACATGGCGGGAAAAGAAGTCCCAATTGCAAAAATTTACACCGTTTCACATGAGCTGAGTCTGCGCTGACCTCTGCAATCTCCCGAAGTTGTGTTGCCGTATAGTATGCATGTCTAGTAGGCGAATGGCACTTTTCAACAGTTCTAATTCCACAAAAATTGAGTGCAGCTGTGATGATAAATTGGCATTCAATAAAGGAAACCATTTTATGCTTACCCGCTTGCGACGTATTGCACGTTATCTTTTTTCGTGCTTCAAAATCTGGTGCGTATTTTTCAAACATCTGCTCAAGATGGGTAAAAAAGATCTTGCTCGAATTGGCATTTCGCAGAATTATTGAAAAATTTACAAATAGCGCGCTACGTCAGCTGAGCGCCATAGATAGGTATTTATTCGCTTCAACGGAAAGCACACCCTGCACTTGTCTCTAATTTAATAGCAACCTTACTATTTATATTTATTCGCAAGAATTGAACTGGCGCTCAAATTATTTGGATCTTTTCTTTGATAAATATTTGTTTCGACATTGCGAAAATAACATATCACGCTTAAAGAATATGTCCAAAAAGTCTGAAATGAATGGAAATAAAAGTAGGCAGCTGTCGTTAAGTTCTTTTTTGGGATGCAGCCAGCAGAGTCAGCCAAAACGAACAGTTAAAGGTAAATTATAAATTAGCCTAAAGCAACCATTTACCTTCATTAATTTGATGTATTCAAATTATATAGAAAGCAAACCAAGTTTACAAAGCAGTTCCAGCACCGCCGTAACCATAAAAAAAAAGATGTTCAATCCTATTTACTTGGATTCCTCGACAGAGGATGAAGAGGCGGCCGAGTGTGTCAAACGGAGTGAGAGAACAAACAAAATTAATAATAGAGCAATTGGAGCTGTGATCAAAAAGTACAGCTACAGCAGCTACAGTCAGTCGCCACTGGCCCCATTGAATCGAAATGACACTGAAACCATTGCCAAAAGCATAGTCACCTCTGATGATGATGATGCAGACTTCGAACGGCCCACCAAATGTAGCAGTATCGACTCCATTAGAACTGCTAGTGCTCCTATTGCTCAAACATCATCTATCAAAATGGATTTCAGTAGCATAGACGAATTGATCAAGAAAGACTCGAAATATCAAACGGCACTGACACGGCTGAATTGCAATATAAAGAAATTGAGTAGTGGACCGAATTTATCGCTTTCGCCAAATTGTTCTCCACACAAAACGCCGCAGAAGCCACAAAAAGCATCAGACGATGAATACGATTTGTTGGTAAATGGAAAAATGAAAAGCAATCCGCCAGGGCTGAAGGTAGAGGAGAAGAAAGAAATTGGAAAGTATAGCGTATTAACTAAACTACAAGCAGCTTTCGAGAAGGAAAGTACGAAAGCTCAATTACATTCAGAATCAACTAGTTATGAATCAAAAGATGAATCGAAGAACCGTCGGATTTGCGATAATAAATGTTCCTCTAATGATATTTTAACATCAATATCTGGGAAAAGCGATGAGTTAGTTGCAGATGCTGCGAAGCCAAAAATAAATTTTATATTCGAACATGGACTGCATGAATACCTCAGCAATTTAGAGCAGAGCGACGATTTCAAATCAAACGCTAACCAGGTAGTCAAAGAATATCTCTTTAAATACATTTCGTTCAATATTTATCAAAATTCCAGGATAATGTGCATCTTCTGAAGTCTACCCTAGCTTTCTTCAAATCAACTTACGTGGATCTCATGGAAAAATATTGTACTATAATTGACCAAATACCTACTGATTATCTCAACACATTTGGAGGCTTTGACACTAACACATTTTTAAAACTGAAAATCATGCGTCAAAAGTTTAAAGCAAGAACTAAACTGCTGCAGGGTAAAGTGGAAAAATTGGAACGTAGAAGCCAGGCTCAAGATCTACTGACTATAAACGATTTCGATGCGCTCGAGGAAGAAGAGCGACAAATGCGTGCGGAACAGGTGCAGCAAGAGCAGGCTACGCCCACTTACGAAACAGGTGCACCAGATGATGAGGCAGATTTGATTCCTACCAAAGATATTAGCTATACGCAGAGTAAGTCTGACACGATTATGAAGCGCTCAACAACGGAATGGCAATTTCAAGAGGATGTACGGCTACGCGAAGAGCTCGTACACGATTTGTGTGAGGAGCCAGATGATGCGGAATTAGCGCAGACCACATACTTGGCGGAAACTATCAATCTGGACGATTCTGACAATGAAGATGTGCACGTTCGTGCGGCTGGGCGTAGTGATGCCATGAAGCCTTTGAGCAACGATGAAGATTGCGAGTTAGATGACCTGCTCAAAGACATCGAAGATCAGGATGCTCTGCTAAAAGGCCGGAAATCAGACTACATGCATTTTTCATATAAGGACTTCGAAGATAGGCAATTGCCAAAAAATAAAGAAGGCAGCATATCGCAGAAAGCAAAGATGTTAGACGAACACGTTGACGAAGAGGGCTGGCAGGTATGGCCATATATTTTGATTTTTCCATACAGCCATATGAACATGTTCATTTTGCCATATGTTTGAAAAGTTTAGCATGGCAATGTTAACATATGTACATGTTCATTTGGCCATATGTTTAGCGTGCCACATCCGCCCGCCTTCAGCTCGACGATGATGGTGTCCGTGCTCTCGCGCGCTCCACTTGCGAGAAGTCGCAGCAGGGGCAGATCTGTGCGGAAATAGATCAACCGACAGCTAGTGTGTGGGGTCAGACTAATTAACCTCGAGGGACCCGAGTGGGGGATTTCCATGTGAAATCTGAGATAACTTACATTTGTGCGAGTTCGTCACCGGCGACATGTCCGTCACGTTGTGCACGCAATGCAGCACGTCGCCGCAGGTCTCCTGCAGTCGGTGGCGGTGGTTGCGTTTGTGGGAGCTGTGCGGTTCGAAAATGTCGCGACAGAACTGACAAAAGAAGAGTGGGGAATGAGTGAAAGTTGAAGTTAAATTAGTTGGTTTGAAAGAGGGAATTCTGCCCAGAAAGGTATCGTTTTTATGAACATTGAAATGATTCTTCATTTTACGGCCCATATACTTTTTTATAGTATTAGTGCTAAGTCCTTAAAATACATACGATTGTTAATTTGCCTTTTTCTCTCTTAGGTCTATGATCCCGAGCAGTTTGAGTTAGCCGCCTCACAAGTACAAGTGGCACACAAGTTACAACGAGACGGTATTGATTTGTCTACTGATGATACGCCGACCACTAGTAATCGGGCGTTATCTAGAACTGCAATTGCAAGCATAGACAATTCTGTATGTACGTCAGCCGGTACCCTACCCCACTCCAACTCCGCCATACCCGCTCTTACAAAATCCACACAAAAAGTTGCCGGAAACTTCTACTCGAATATACACAACGATGGTGTTACAGGCGAATTTGATGGACAAAAACATGTGCACTCTGAGCGTGTCATGGATACACTGCGGTATAGTTTTGGTTTAAAGAGCTTTAGGCCCAATCAGCTACAAGTCATAAATGCTGCGCTACTGAAAAATGACTGCTTCGTGCTGATGCCGACCGGTGGTGGCAAGTCGCTGTGCTATCAGCTGCCTGCGCTTCTAACGGAGGGTGTCACTATAGTTGTAAGTCCGCTAAAGTCTCTGATTCTGGACCAAGTAAATAAAATGGCATCGTTAGATGTAAGTTCTCTTTATTTCAATTGAATTTAATGTTCGGACAATTTGTTGATGGGAAATTATCGCTTAGATATATGCTAAAAATCTGTCGGGTGAGCAGACGTTGCAGGAGGTGCGTGGAATTTTTTGTGATTTGGAAACGAAACCACCACGCATAAAAATTCTGTATGTTACTCCCGAAAAAATATGCCTTTCGCCCAAATTTCAGGTAAAATTTATTTCTTTATTGTTTCACTTTCGTTCATATTTTAAAAACTTTTGACATGCAGGACATACTTGACCATTTGTACGCGGGCAACTACATCAGTCGCTTTGTCATCGATGAGGCCCACTGCGTCTCCCAGTGGGGTCACGATTTTCGACCCGACTACAAGAAGCTCGGCATATTGCGCAAACGTTTTCCTGAAGTGCCCACGATGGCACTTACAGCGACGGCTACGCCTCGTGTTCGATTGGATATTTTAAGCCAATTAAATCTAAACCACTGTAAATGGTTCCTATCCAGCTTCAATCGTAGCAATCTAAAGTTTACAGTGCTGCCAAAGAAAGGCATAAGCACGATCGATGAAATCGTCAATTTCATACGTACCCGCCCACCGTCAGCCAGCGGCATTATTTACTGTCTTTCGCGCAAGGAATGCGAGGCTGTGGCGAGCAAAATGTGCGCCGCCGGTATTCGGTCTGTTGCTTACCATGCGGGTCTCACGGACAACGTACGAGAGACTCGCCAAAAAGACTGGCTGACTAATAAAATACGCGTAATATGCGCCACCGTGGCCTTTGGTATGGGTATTGACAAGCCGGACGTGCGCTTCGTACTCCACTACTCTATGCCCAAGTCAATTGAGGGCTATTATCAAGAGGCGGGACGTGCCGGCCGTGATGGGGAACTTGCTCACTGTGTACTTTACTACAACTACTCGGACATGATGCGCTACAAGAAGATGATGGATCGTGAGTGCCCTCACTTGTCAAACTTTTTTGCTTTTTAGTAACACAATACAACAAATACAATTATAGTGGATAAAGTGGCGGCTGAGGTGAAGAAAATTCATATTGATAATCTGTATCGTATTGTGGGGTACTGCGAAAACATCACGGATTGCCGGCGTGCGCAGCAGTTGGATTATTTCGGCGAACACTTTACCAGTGCGCAATGCTTACAAGATCGACAGACTGCATGCGACAATTGTTTGAAGCAGAGGAACTACAAGGTAGCGGTATGATTTTTTTCTTGAAATGTTTGATTTGATTATCTCATATTATTTGTATGTACAGCAAATAGACGTATTGGAGCATTGTCGTAAGGTGGCACGCGCTGTTAAAGATATCTGCAGTGGCCGTTCTCGTTTCACACTGCTGCACATTGGTAATTAGAGAAGCTGGATTAACTGAAATTTTGTATTTTAATTTCCATTATATTTCAGCTGATGTATTGAAGGGTTCCATGATCAAGAAAATTGTCGATTATGGGCACAATAAGACCCCATATCACGGTAACCTTAAAGAATGGGACAAAAATGATGTGCAGCGACTGCTGCGAAAAATGATCATCGACGAATACTTGCGAGAGGAGCTAATTCTCGCTAAGGACATGCCGCAGGCTTACATATATTTAGGTCCCAAAGTCTCTGTTCTAATGAACGAGAACAGACCCATACTTTTTTCGCTTATGCGCAAAGATACTGGAAAATCTGCAGTAGCAAATATAGTTAACAGCGACAAAAATGCTGCAAAGACTGCCACTGTTACGCCTGAAATACGGCAAATCTACGAGCGATGCTACTCCGATTTGCTAGACTTGTGCCGCACAATAGCAGCAGCGCGTAATGTCACTATGGCTAGTATTATGAACATACAAGCCATCAAAGCAATGGCCGAGGCGTTGCCCGAGACAGAGGCGGACATGCGCTTAATACCGCACGTGACTAAGGCAAATTTCGACAAATACGGCGAGAAGTTATTAGAGATAACGCGCAACTATGCCGCAGAGAAATTGTGTCTGCTAATGGACATGGAGGAGCTGAATGTGCCACAAGTAGAACCGGCCAAAACTTCGAGCAGGCAGGCCTCCAGAGAAGTTACTGCCACAGCATCGGATGACGACTTTTCCTGGGAAACGGCAGCCGCTTCGCAGGGCGCAAGTAACCCTAAAAAACGCAGACGAAACTGGCGCGGTGGGTTCGCCAAAAAGTTTAAAAGGTCCAGTGGCGCCAGCACAAGTTGGGGGGCCGCTGCAGCTGCCAGCGGTAGTCCTGCAACCCGTATCAGTACGAAATCAAAATTCTCTGCTTCACCACGCAAAAAAGTCACCCGCGCCGTCAGAGGTGGCACACGTAGTGACAGCAACCGTTCAGGCGGCTCTTGGATAAGCAAAAAAACAGGTAAAATGCACTCTCAAGCATAAAACGGAAGCCGTGACGTAAAATTTACTTCCTTCTTTTGCAGGCAGCAGCAGTTCGTTCCAACTAATGCCAGTGCCAGGCTCAAACTAGTTTTAATTACGTAATATTTTATGTTCACAATGTATTTTTCCATTTCTTAATTTAATAATACTTCTGAAATTTGTATGTCTTTCCCAATTTTGTATAAGATCCCACATTTATTAGTACTTATTGATATGCAAAATAAGAAACAACAAAAAAACGAACTATGTTCTACTTCTAAAGAGTTAAAACCACGCTACTCTATTTCTTTAACATCTTAAGGTAAGTGCAGCAGTTCCAGATAACATTTGTGCAAAAAATATGAGAAAACTTTTCATATCTGTTTTTATTTAGTTCACGCTATTTCAGTTAAACCCCTAAATATATTCACTCTTCTACACTGAGTTTGTACTGTTAATACGTAAGAGTGATTGGTCGTCTTCAAAAGAAAACAAGCCCATTGACCAAACCAGAGGGTGCGTCGTTTCGATTTGTACATATTCGGATGCATATGTGTTTGAGGTGCTTATGAGGCTGCCAAACTCCATGGTTGCTTTTGCTGTGAATATGCAAAACGAGATTAGAGATTAAAAGCTGCGAGTCCATCTATCATAGCACGCGCACGTACTTAAGTCCCACTTTAGACCGGAAGTCGTCACTCTGTGTGCGGGCTGTCCCATTGGCACCAAAGCACACCACCGCTGTGCGTTCACCAAATCCCTGGGTATGCTTATGGAATGTTTGCCTGGTCGCAGCAACCAAGTCATGCAACTGCCACTGAGCAAATAAATATTCAAGCCAGTATTTTGCATTATATGAAGCGTATTGATGTTAGCGTTAATATGGTCGAAGCGTCCAAAAGTGTCATGGAAAACGAGAATGTCCTTTAGCTACACGTAGAGAAGGTAGCACAGAAATTAATAAAGTTTTGAACATTGAGACTGAAGTCCATAAATCAATATCCCTACATGTTTCTCCTGCATTTGAGGCAACACCACGCCTATCGCTTTTGTGAAATCTGTGGAATTTTGATCAGGTGTATACACGCGCTTTGTGCTTGGATGGTGAAAGTACTGCGATGTTTCGTCAGTAATGGAGTCAAAATCTCCAGTAATGTAATCAGGCGGTTTAATGTTCCGGCCCTGACAGTGTTCCTCTAGGAAATGGCGCCAGCGATTTGAGCCCCCATCCACTGTGCAGCGTATATTAGCTGAAGCAATAAATATATGTAGTAGCAATTTATTTCAATTTACTTTACACATGCTTACCGTTTTCCCACAGCCGTTCTGCGATTCTAGCAGGAATCCGAATCTCGCAATTCAAAATCATACAAGCATGCTCTAAGTCGCCGCTTATCACGTCGCCCGGACTCCACTCGCAGCTCACCAATTCACTTGCCATCGCTGCTAATAATTTTTTCCATTTGCTACCTAATTGTTTTTAAAAATTTTTTAAAATTTTGAAATCTTCGTTTAGTTTACCTAAAATGACAAATAAGTAATAGGAACAAAGTAGTAAACAAATTTTCAAAAGCTGCAGCCAAAAAAAAATTGAGCAAATTGCCATATGCGCTTTTTCAAACAGCTGATATCTTGACGATGATTAAATTTCTTTGAATGAGTACAATCCCGCTAGATGTCACTGTAAACATGGCAAAACAATTTTTAAATCTATTAAAAGAATGAGCACACCCACTCGCCACTCGCGTAAATATGATTCCAATATTCTGTTCTTCTGTTCTATTTGACCTCCAGCTAGTGACAAGAGCAAATTTTAATAGTATTTTATAATCGAATACCTTTATTACTTCATATTAACACTTGAATAAATGCACTTTTTACGAAATATACATACATACACAAGCAATTAGATATGGTCAATGCCGTGTTTGCATTATTTTGAGTTCTTAAAATTGTTTTGAGAAGTCCAAAATAATTTTTTTTCAATATTGAATGTACTAGTGAAATATGTATAACTAGTAAAACATTCTACATCATTTGTCTGAGCGACGCTGCGCAACTACTTGTTTTCTGTGTTTTCATAGATATCCTTGAAAACTGTAGATATCTCCTTGAGCATATCGCTAGCAAGCATGCTACGTCCGTACTTCTGAAATCCTGCTGCATTGCAAGCCTTCACCAAGTAACTCGATGCGAATGCAGCGAGGAAACCAGGGTTACTTTGATTCGATTCCAGGGACCAGGTGAAAAAGGTGGCCAGTGCACCGCAGAGTAAGTCACCCTGACCACCGCAGCGGCGACCAGAGCCTCCTGGAGGCAACGTATACACTTCGGACGTATTGGGTATATGTATCTTGTCATGGGCGCCCTTCTCCAAGATTATTACACCCTCTCCGAGTTTACACATCTGTTCCTGCATTACCGCGGCATCCTCGCTGAAGAGCCGACGAAATTCTATAGCATTCGGTGTCAAAATTACATTCTTATAACCGGCAACCAAACCGATATTCTTATTTAGCAGCGCCAGTCCATCCGCATCAATAACGAGTGGCTTCCCGAGTTTGCCGCACAGCTCGATGAGACGAGATACAGTGTTTTGTATAGAAGGCTCTTGACCTAAGCCGGGCCCAATCACCTGCAATTGCAAATACACGTTCGCGAAAAATGGTGCATCCTTATGTAATACCGTTTACAGATACGCACCAGCACATGCAAACGCTCCAGCCACGGTTCAATTTGTTCTAAAGCATCGGAGGCGTCCAAAAGTGGGTGCACAATTAGATCAGGGCTGTAAGATTTAATCACAACCGCAGCGTCCTTTCGACAAAAAACATGCGCCAAGTCTGCACCAACTTTCAGCGCACTCAATGCAGCGAAGTACGGCGCCCCAGTGTATTCCAAGGAACCACCTATAACGCCGACTCTACCATATTGTCCCTTATGCTTGCTGTCCGTAAGTTGCGGAACCACCAGCGACTTGGTTAACTGCAGCAGTTTCTGAGTTTTTACCGGAATCTCAATTAGCTTCGACATAGCGTCCGTCCAACAACCAACTGTTTATGTTTATCTAGGGTTGGGCAGGGCAAAAATAAAAGTGCACCTTTCAGTACAGTGTTGCATATCGTCCTCCAAATATTTTTGTCGTGGGAATTGTAGAGAATTTATTCGCTTTCGATTTCTCGACTTGGGGAATATGACGAATAGCTTCGGATGGCCGGATAGCCCGAAGATGCAGCGTCGCTTTTTTAAACACAGCGAAAATGGTACGAGGTACGAGGGCGATTTTCGAATATTTTGCGAATTTTATCGACAAGTCTTTCACTTTCAAGTTGCAACTCGTAAACAAATAAGCCCTTAAACTTAATTAATTAAGGCAAATAAATTAAGAAAGCCTTGGATTCTCGGCAATTTAAAAAACTGTGAAATGTGTTTTCTTAAAATTGTAGCCAAGAAAAAAGCGCTGTGGGCTGAACTATAAGAGAAAAAAAGTGAAAGAGTGGAAGCAACAAAGCAAGAGACGTGGGTAAATTGGGATCAAGGCAAGGCCAAGTAAGCAAACTGCATTGAGACGCGAGCTGAACCCCATAATGGACGGCTTAGAGCCATGGAACATGTTCACAAATGACTTTGTGGCCGAGGAAACGGATGAGATACTAACGGATGCCATTTTGGAGGAACATCGCCGCGCATCATCGGTGAAACAAGAACCCAATGAGATAGAAGAAGAGAGTGCTGGTGGAGAACTGCTAGAATCATGCACTAACTCGAACCCATTTGCGGCAGACATGGAGGGTGAAGACGACAATGCAATATTTAACTTCGGTCTCGAGCCGCATGTAAATATTGCAGTCGCCAGCTCCGTGCCTATGCTACGCTCCACATATGGCAACAAAAGGGAAAGCAGCTCGCAGGGCACCATTGACGACACGCCTATTAATTATGAGGCTGCCGTGGTGTACATATGTCCCGCCTGCGGCTTGGAGTTCAATACACAGGATACTTGGAAGCGACACATGAATGGCGTGCATAATTACAATACGCGGCGTGGTGTCAATTTCGTGCAGGTGGATAAGTTGTACCACAAGTGTCTGGAGTGTCACAAACGCATTGCCATGCACGCGATGGAGAACTTGCTGAAGCACAAGTTCACACATTTGCCATACCGCTGCACCAAGTGCAAAATCTGTCTGCGGCAGTACAAGTATCGTCAGGATCTGATGGTGCACTTGCGCATGACGCACCGGGACGACCTGCTCGCTATGGCTAAAACGACACGTTCCCATGAGGATGCACATGTGCGCACACCCAATAACGGGCACACACTGGCTGCCATTAACTCTGATCGTTCAACGCCTTTGGCGATAAAGGAAATCAAAGAAAATGCCGTCGATATATTCGAGAACACCTTTGATGCAGTGGAGATCAAAAACGAACTAATTGAGCCAGATGAGAGCGACATTGATGTCCTGGCCGAACGGGCGAGCAATTCCTTCGTGTTGCCGTCGTTTCTTGAGGACGCACTCAGTCGCAGCTCATCGCACGCTTCCGAGTTTCATAGCAATCGTGGTGGTACGTTACATGGTCGTGATTCTGATGAGGAGATGTGCGAAAAATATATTCAATACATCTGTCCGCAATGTGGCGAAGAGTATGAGACAGAGGCGCCGTGGCGCCAACACATTGAGAACGTCCACGACTACGGCACATGCAAGGGTCTCAATTTTCAGGAGATTAACAATAATCAGCACGCGATGTGCTTGGTATGCAATAAAGTAAGTCTCCGTTGCTTCATCAGCGCCCTCGCCTTACCACTCACTGTTCCATTCTTCCTTTGCAGGTTATATATGTAAACTCATTGCGTAGCTTGCAGTTGCACAAATTCAGCCATCTACCGTACAAATCCTTTCTGCGCTGTAAACTCTGTTTGCGTGCCTGCGTCGGTCACAAGGAGATGGTGAAGCATTTGATGAAGCAGCATCGCTTGGGTGGCGAGTACATCGCGGATGAGAGTCTCGATGGACGCACTAGCATTACGGCTGGGGGAGACGAGGATGTCAACGACTCGGCCGACGATTCACTGCTGACGGAACAGTCGTCGAAAGGGGAGGAGCGCGACGCCTACGAGTCGCATATCGATTATGTGTGTCCGCAGTGCGGAAGGGAGTTCCTGGACAAGAAACTCTGGCGTAAACACATCGTCAAGGCGCACCAACTCACCGATCTGCAAGTGCTGAATTTCAAAGTAATCAACGAGCGGCAGGTTATGTGCCTGGAGTGCGACAAGATCATCACGAACGCATACGGCATTCAGAACGCGCAGCAGCACCGCATCACACATATGCCCTTTAAGGCATTCATACGATGCCGCCTTTGCGCCAAAGCCTACACGGACCGCAAGGGATTGGTGAAGCACTTGCGCTCGGTGCACAGCATTGGTGACGATGACGCCAACTTTCTTTCCATGTCGCATACGCCGACGCCGCAGTATATGCGTCCTTTGCCGCCGCTACTGGTGCAACCACTCAAGCGTCCAGTGAAGGAGATTGTTAAGCATGCCGACGTAACTTACGAGATACAATATTTTGACGACGACGACGCAGACACTATACAGGATAATGCACCCGTGCCGGAACTGTTCTTTGGAAACAGCTTCGACCAGCTCACACAGTTAAAGTGCGTTGATTGCGGCAGCATTTTTGCCACGCCAAAGGCGCTACAGACACATGTACAAGAGGAGCATGAATTTCTCGATTTCAATAATTTGAAGCCGCTGTCTGAATCACCCAGAAAAGCGCCACAGGGCAGATGCAGCCAAACAGCTGCGTCCACCTATCAATCAAGCAACTCTCCATTCGGGGAACAGTCCAACGACTCAGACGATGATGATCTGCTTGTACCCGCCGCAGAGGAAGAGGAGATGAGCAACTCGTCTACATCCGCCTCTGCTTACACAGGCAGCAGTTCGAGCATTGAACGCAACTTCTGCTACTTGTGTCCGGCCTGTGGCCTCGAGTTTCGCGCACAGATTGACTGGCGTCGGCACATCAACGAAGCGCACAACTTTGACAAAAGACATTACCTCAGTTTTCGACCCATTGACAAGTTTCGCTATCAGTGCATTGAGTGCAAGGACATAGTGTCGAACTCTAAGCTGAAGGGACTGCAGGACCACAAGTTTCGGCATTTGCCGTACAAACTGTACATCAAGTGTCTTCTCTGCAGTACGTGCTACAACCATAAACCGAACATGATGAGCCACCTGCGAATGCGGCACAACATCGTGGATACGCGGCTTCAGACAGTTGGAGCCAGCGAACGCGACTATGAGTACATGCAGCATTCGCGTGCCAATCAACGAACAACGACCATTTCGGCCAACTCGATTCAGCTCAGTAGCAACAAACCGCCCGGTCTCAAGACCGTAGAAGACTGCATATCCTTCCATAATGCTGTCGAACACGATTCCATCACGTACTTCTGCCCGCAATGCAACGAAAACTTCGACTCGCACGCCTTCTGGCGCAAACACATCGTGGACGAACACAATTTCAACAGCCGAGAGGGCTTGAACTTCCGCCAGATCGACGAGCACCATTACCTCTGTTTGCAGTGCTACAAGCGCGTCACCGTAGGTCACACAAAGGGCGCCATCGGCCAGCTGCAGTCGCATAAGTTTCGCCATCTGCCGTACAAGTCTTTCAAGTGTCTCAACTGTAAGAATGAGTTCGTGCGCAAGCAAATGTTCTTCAAGCATCTCAACAGGCAGACGAATAGCTGCGACAGCAACTCCAGGGAAGACGCCAATCTGTTGGAGGAGGACGCAGACGCGGAAGCAACGCAATCGCTGGAGGAGACTGCCAGCGGCACCAGCGATGCGCAGGCCACCTTCTCGTTGGTGTGCCCGCAGTGTGGGGAGCATTTCGACTCTTGGCGTCCATGGCGCGAACACATCAATATGGCGCATGAGCTGGGCAAACGTGAGAAGTTGCACTTTCGACGCCTGCAGCCTATGCTGCACCGATGCCTCGACTGCCTCGAGCATGTGAGCGGCAATAAGCTGCGCGATCTGCAGATACACCGCTTCAAGCATCTGCCATATGGTGCATACTTGCAGTGTAATTTCTGCCCTTCGGCCTATCAGCACATACGGAACATGAAAAATCACCTGCTGCAGAAGCATCCGAATGTAGTGCAAAAGCACGACGAATGCACAAAGATGGAGGAGTTGCAACAGTTTGAAGAGCAGGAGGACGAAGAAGGCTCCCCGCTGGCGCATGCCGATGGCAATAATACAAACGCGGAAGCAGGAAGGCAGAAGGAGCTGGATGTGGCAATGACAGAGCCAGATGAACAACTTCTTTTAGTTTAATCCCGAGAAACGAGATTTAAATTTATATTTTAAATTATCTAAACATTATTGCTAGTATCTTGATAGCCAGACATGGAGATTAGTGTTAAATAGTTAAATTTAGGTTTCCTCAATTTAACACCTTTTCATACATTCGATGATAATATTATACAATTATGCAACTCATTTGATTTTAAATTATATATACCTATCTTTTTACATTTACAAAGAACAATCTATAACCCTTTAAAACACTAGTCAGCAATTTGGTATTTCTTTGCGACTAGCATAATTTCCATTTTTTCTAAAACCTAAAAGATAGCAAAATTTTAACAAAATGTCAGTGAAAAATTAAAAACAAAGTTTATTGCAGACGCATTCACATTAAAAGTGATTATATCGGTATTAGGAACGTCTAGTGTAAAAAAAAATATTCGTTAGAAGCACTCGTCTAGAATATCTTGAAAGTATTTTTCAATCAGCCTTTTTCTGGGTTTCACGTGAACAGCATTTCGCCACAATTCTTTTTGGTCGCCCGAAAAATAAATTGCCATTCCGAGTTTTGCCCGAATGAGATTTCAAAATAAATTACATACTTACATGTCGTTGCTTTATTTTTTACCTTCAAAAACCTAGTGGAAATTTAACCGTTAAATGACGAAGCATTTCACGCGGAATAAGAAGGTACGTTCGTAAATGCAACCCAGCGGTTGCACTGCAAAGCAACGCGTTCGTAAAAGCAAAATGGCGAAATACTACTGCATGCAACGCGTTCGTTAATGCAACGGCTTGGCAACGCAGTGACAAATTTCTGCAGTTTTCGCAGTCATTATCCTACTGTTGCCGTTTTCAAAATACGAAATGGAAACGTAGAAAATTTATTATAAATGGATCAAAATTTGTTTGTCATCTTGTACAAAGATGGAATACATCATCTGGATAGGTTTTTATTGTTTTAAAGTAATTATTTACTTTCGGGATCGATCTTTTTTTCTTTTTCTGAGGTTTTTAGCACGACACATCTCTCTTTCACTCGTTTTACCCTTTCTTTATTGAAATTCATTAAAAGACTCTCACTTCGAGTTTCGCAATTATCAATTAATGCCTTAACCAAAATTTCCATCCTGAATCGCGTTCGTTAATGCAACAAAAGGTTCTGCAACCAACCTGCAAACGAAATCAGCTGATCGGGCAGTGACAACTGAAGTTGGCTGCACTGCTACTGTCACTGCACGAATTTACTACATTTACGAACGTACCTAGAGTTTCCGATAAGCGAATCATTTTCGAACATGATTAAAAATTTCTGGCGAAACTCATGATAAGGAGAAAGTGAAAAGCGAAATATTACACCCAAAATCTTGTTCATGTGTATCTCAAAAACTACCGAATTGATTTCACTAAAATTTGTGTGCCGCTTTCAGTACTAAAGTACAGGGGTTAGGCCTTAGCTTCCTCGCATTATCCTGTGTGTGCTCGTTCTATTTTTTTATTTATTTAGTATTCAGTCTACAGAAATATTTGGCACAAGATAACGGGACCTACTCATTTATTGTGCAGCCGTATCCGAGTGGGAATTGAGAAGCGTTTTATTTACACGGCGAAGTATAAGGTACGTTCGTAAATGCATCACTGCGATTGCACTGCAACATTAACGAAAGCATCGCGTTTGTTAAAGCAACATGGCGCGACACTGCTTTGCATCAAGCGTTAATTCATGCAACAGTTTGGCACTACTGCAGCAAATTCCTGTAACCAGCGCCTCAGTTATTCTACTGAGAGCAACAGAACACAAAATGGAGACGTAAGAAAATTTATTATAAATGGATCAAAATTTTTTTGTTATCTTGTATAGTGATGGAATGCATCATCTGGATAGGTTTTTATTGTTTCAAAGTAATTACTTACTTTCGGGATCGATCTCTTTTTCAAAAAGTTTTTTTACCACGACATATGTACATACATATCTTTTTTCACTCGTTTTATTATTTCTTTATTAAAATTCCCTCGCACTTCGAGTTTCGCAGCCATCAATAATTGCTTTTACCTAAATTTTCATCTTTAATCGCGATCGTTAATGCAAAATAAGTTTGCGCATTAAACTTGCAGAAGCAGAGCAGTTGCTTCAGCTGATCAGCGGCTTCTAAGCTTGGCACCTCTGCTGATGCACAAATTTACTGCATTTACGAACGTACCTATGAAATTATGAAAAATATGTGATATGCTAAATATATGAAAATATGCAACACACTTTTTTGTAATACTTTCACATAAAAAATCTCGGTCCGAAGCCATTCAGACTTCAAAAAAAACATGCATTTGCATAAATATCCGATGTCTACATATATGTATGTATGCCCGATCTATTCTATTCAATTAATCAATATATCTGAAAGTATTCCCAAATAATTTCACATTAAATGATTCAGAATTAATAAAAAAAACCCACAGACGAAATCGAAAATCGTAAAAGCACACTTATTCTACTAAAAAAATTATCCGAAACGTTTGCCAAAATAAAAGAACTATTAGAATACGAAAGATCATGAAAAAGCTAACTACGAATAAAATTAAGCGGATCGCACTTATTCACTCATAAGATCACTCTTTCACTACAATAAAAAGAAATAGATGAGGGACATTGGAAAAAGTTTATCCTGAAATCGTAATGTAATGTGTGGTTTTTATTGGACTTTATAATTACAATAGCAGCAATTAACCTTGCTTTTTTTTCATATATCGTTAACAGATTTTCAGAACAATAAATTGTTAAAATTGTGGTTTAGCTCAATCTCATACATATGTATATGAATTTATATTTATATAGTAATATGCAGTTATTATATAATTACTATATATTACTTTCATCAATTAATAATAGTAATAATATAATTTATATATGAATGCAGATGTCTCCATCGCACTGGGTCGAAGGAGTGCACTAATTATGTTTGAGATTGCGCGTCAAAGACTCGAAACCTCCAACCATCATCTCAACGACTTGCTGCTTATTCAGTGGTCTGTGTAGGCTCAGCTGCCAATTCCCGATAGGCTTCCTGCAACGCGTGCTGTAGTTCTGGTGTTAAGATGCTGGCACAAGCTTGGAAGACATCGGGATTCGATTCCACCTGCTTCACAATGCCTAGCATACGATTTCCCTCCGCACTGAGCGGTAACATTACTTTCGTGGCAAAGGCTTGTGCAATTATCAATACGATGCGCGGCAGATTACAGTTGTTAGTGCCCAGTACGACAGGGTGATTAGCTTGAATAAGGTCGCACATGTACCCATAAATATGGGGGGCTTCATCGGCATCTTCAACGACGGGCAGCCAAGAGAACCTATGGTGTAAACGGTCGACTCAGTTAAAAACTTCACACCAACGACGAATTCAAATAAAGACGCTTACCAAACATTAATCACCTCATCGACATTCTGTAGTGCGGATTTGTTGTATTTCAGTATTTTTGTAACTGCAGAAATGGCGTTCTCTGTGGGATTTACATTCTCGGGCTCGCGACTTTTTGGATCGGAAATTACTTGCACTAACAAGGGAATCGTTTGAGCACAGGTCAAAGCAAAATGTTCACCACCGAACTGTGGAAGTGTGGAAGGTTCAACATTAAAAGAACTAATATAGAGTGACGCGAGATCTTACCTGTCCCAAAACGCCGCAACCATAGGCGGCAGCTTGGCGTACCTCTGGGGATTTGTCCACCACATATTGTAGCAAGGGTGGAGTGAAGATCTGTTGATACGGCGCACAAGCGGGACCACAAAATTCTACGGTAGCAAAAAAAAGAAGTAAATATTAGCAAAGATTATTTCCCTTCAAATGAGGCGCACTTACCAATGACGTCATCAAATACACACAAGCCCCACTGCCTATCAGACCATGAACGACTTGGATCAAGCAGCTTTACAAAGTGTGGCGCCACCTGCTCGAAATAGGGCAAAAATTGTGCCTTATTGGTCAAGAAAAGTGCGTGCAATATATCGACGATCTTGGAAAGTATGTATGTATCGGTGTCGTCTTGTTCAGCGAGTGCCTCCTCCACTCCATCGTCGTAGTCTTCCTCATTGCGTGCTTGCAGACGCTTATCGGAACGTTCGAAATGCTCATCCATATACTTTGAAATAATCTCCAGCACTTGTTTCATCGAATCCTCATTGAGACAGTTGGGACCCAAAGTTTCAATGCACTTCGCCATCGCATTAAGCAGTTCTGACTGCACATCAGCTTCGGGCTCAGTGCCGATTACTTTCAACAATTCTGGGCAAATGTAGAGCCACATGCCTTGCAAATATTGGGGCCCCTTTATTTTAGCACAGTCCAACAAATACGGCAATGACTCGGCTGCAGCCGAACGCACGCTATCATGGAAATAGAACTTCAGCATAGGCACCATTAGGCGCACCACCTCCTCGGCGTAATCAGCGAACCCATCCTTAAGTTCGCGTGCATAGCACACTAACATCTCACACGCGGAGGCCTTATCCTCCATGCCAGCGGTGCGTATGGCGAAATTTTGCTGCTCGCCCAAATTTATGAATGACCAGTCCACATCACCTATAGAAGAAATAAGCGTGATATACCAGTATCAGAAGCCCCTCATTCCTTTGCTCACCTTCAATGTCTTCGACCTCGTCGTTGTCCAGCAGTGCCACCTCAGGCTTCATGGCAGCTGTGCGCATGACTGGACCCATTACGAGTGGCAAGTACTGCTCGAACTGTTTACCTAGGATTTTGCACATACGCGCCCATGCAGTTATTAGATAAGAAGTCTGCGGGTCGTCATCCGGCAAATCACCCTCGGTGTGGGTCTTCAGCAACATGTCCATAACTTCGCCAGCATCTGTAATGAATTTGTCACGTCCCACTGCCAAACCAATCAAACTGACGCATTCAATGGTTTTGCCGCGCAGCATGCGCAGTTCCTCCAATTTCGCGTTTTGTATGATGAATTTAAGACATGGCATAAGACGGTCATAGTAGGTCACGAACTCCTTCTCACAGGTGTCAGCCACAGAAGCAATTGTGGTGACCACTTGCTCCAACACCAGTTTGTTGCCCTTCTCCACCAGCTCCTTAAATTTCGAATTGAGAATGGTTTCTAGTTTCGACATTATCCCGTCCAGGTAGCGGGTCAATATATGCTTGGGACAATCTTCAGAGAAGTTAACAAGCGCAGCACCAGCATGTGCTTGCACACGGGGATTTTGCAAATCGTCCAACAAAGAAAGCAGACCAGGCACCACCTATAACGAAGGATAGCACCAATATGAGTAAATGAGACAAGAAACATGAAATTTTTTCCTTTTACCTGTTCGTGGAATTTCTTCTCGAAAATCGGCGCAAAATCAGTTGACATCTGGCCAATTGCGTTACAAGCTGCGTAACGCACACGGGGATGTGGATCACGCAAGAAATTTAGCACGCCTGACATGATCTGCTCCAACATGGTCTCCATCTGTTTATGGCAACCCTCGCCAATAGCCGAAATGGCCATCAGTGCAGCATACCGTTGCTTCCAATCGCTGTGGCCTAACATGGCGGGCAGCGCGTTCATTACATGTGGCAGCACTGCTTTGCCGCCGAGACCGCACGCGAGTCGATCCAACGACGACTCAGCAATGACGTTGTTGTCGCTGTTGTCATCATCAGTGACCACGTCCGACGTGGCCCAGTCATCATCGTCGTCCATGTCGGTCATCATTTGCAGCACCAGCGGAATAAGCGCGATGACATACTTTTCGGCGCGTTTCCGCACCATGGCCGGCGCATTCTCCGAGAGGGACACCATCACTTCCAGCACCAAGTGCCGCCAACTGTCTTCGATGTCCTGAGAGCCGAACACCTTCATGCACATCTCAAAGATGACCTCCAACTGGGGACGCAAGAACTTGGGGCATGACTCGGTCATATCTATGAGCAGCTTCAGTAGGCTTTGATCGTCCTGCGCCTCAATGCTCTCCGCTGTAATCATAATCATGCGAGGCAACAAATCGGCGAAGTGCTTGAAGACCACCGCCTCCTTCTCTTTGTCATGGTGCAGTATGAAAGCGCCAACGGCACGCACAGCCTGCAACCGCACCTCAATATCAGCGCTGGGGTCCAAGCTCTTAGCCAGCATCTGCTTGATCAAGTCAAGATACTGGGTCTCCTGGTTGCCAAAAATGGCCGGCACACTCGCGAAGATCCGCAATGCCGATTCCTGCAGCTGTGCCGAGGGCGAGTTCGCCCACTGGAAGAGATACTGCAGAAAGTCCGGCCACTGATTGTTGCCATCGTCGTCGATTAGATTGCGTGCTGCCTCAGCGACAACTTCGCAGATTTTGCGCCGCAAATTTGGCGTGACTTCCTGTTGCACGGCCATCAGTATTTGCTGCAGCAATTGACCCTGCGATTCTTGGGGTAGCTGCAAAACAGGGAATAGAGGCGAATCAGGTGGCCGTTGGTAACACATTTCGTTTGCCTGAGATATCTTTTAATAAAAACTGTACCAAAAGCTGAGTATTTTTTTAATCTTTTTTACCAAGTTTCATATGTTAGTACAAAGAGTCAGTCAGATGGGATTATATTAATGTACATAGAACGAAGGAGCGACACAAAAGCGCATTTTGAGCAATTTCTATTTTTAAAGTTTTTTTGTGATAGCAAAATACAGTAGACCAAAGTCTTAGACATTTGATAACAAATAAATATGTACATGGTATGTAAATACACATTTAAATTAATTCCAAAAATATTGTGCAGCTAGTAACAAGCCGAATATCCATGGATTTTGCAGTGCAATTTTAAAAAAATACGCGATCATAAAAAAACCAACTATTTTCCCGTTGGCACAGTTAAATTTGCAATTTCCATGTACCATTTTTTAACATTACTTAATGGAACTTCAAAACGAGGGCTGCCAAACTTCCATAGCCTAGTAGCACTATTATGTAGGCAGGTAAATACACACAATATTTATTTTAAATAAATAAATACACACAATAAATTTATCTTAAAATTTATGACTATGAATATGCCGATCCATTGTAATGATGGCGATAAGAATTCAAATGTTGTCGTGTTTGTTTTAGCAAAAATGCCATTTTTTGTTAAGTGTGGCCCAATTAAATGTTTTTGGGACTTACCTCCTTGTAAAACTCCAAAAACTCCGAAGTAAACAGACGGCGTAGCAAAACTGCAGCCATTTGGCGCGCTTCCTCCGACTGTTGACCATTGTGGATAGTGGCCAGCAAGTGCGTTACCTTTACTTCGCGTGATAAATTGTTGTAAGCGTCCTAGAAATCAGCAAAACAACGCCAATGAAGACAGAAAGAGACAAAATGACAAAGGAAAAAAAAAGAAAATGTGAATAAAAACAATTAAGGAAGCATCAGTCGGGTTTCACCAACAATGTAATACCCTACATCAAGTAACCGAGTGGGGCGATAATCCACCGAAAGAAATATAATTGTGGGTGCATACATATATGCCAAATATTGATGCTCTGGTGGATTTACGATAGAAATTATCGTTATAATTAATTTACCGCCTTTCATGGAGAGCGTAACATGCCCATTTTTTGAAAATTTAAAGGTACATATTCTTACCAACAATGCGGTTACCAAATATGGACGCTCTGGTGTATATATGGAAGTTATGAGGATTTTACGTTTAACGCAATTTTACCAGAATAAATTCTGATAATTTCTATATACATACATACTTATGTCTATACTTAGACGGCTCCTATACAATTTTCGCACAGGAGGGTGGTCAACCTGCGTCCCGCATGTGACTCTCCTTAAAAAGTTTCCCGGCCATTTCCGAACATTTTCAATATATGTGGCCTGCGAGATCATTTGGGTTGGCTACACCTGGTGTAGGGTATAAAACTCTGTTCGTAGGCTACGTGTACGTACAACAATAAAAAGAACAACCGTACATATTTTCGGGGGATCAAGGTTAGAAGATTGCAAGATTGGTTTGGTGCTCGATTACACCATTGCTGGGTGAGGAGGTACCGGTTGACTAAAAAACATAGTGGCGTGTAGTTATTATTGTTATGAGCACCTCAGCGTAGTTAGTGGTAGTGTATGTAAATACATTTGTACGTACATGGATTCAAATCAATAGTTAACAACGTAAAATTAGGCAAACACACAAAATAACACCAACTGTATTTTGTAAGGAACTCATTTGCTACTACATATTCGCTAGTGCATTTTTTTATGGCATTCGTTTGCTTCCGTTTTTCATTCAAGCAAGCCTGGAGGGTGCAGGCAGGCACTGACAATTTGCGAAACGCGGTGCGCAAAATCTCAAAAAAAAATAAAAAAAAAACGATTTTTCTATATAATTCCATCGCTTTTATTTCAGCATCGAACCTTGTCGTTGTCCAACGTCCAACTTAGAGCAACGAACCAAAAACACGTTGGCGATGAGACATCAATAAAAAAAAGTTCTAGCACGAACCCAAAATTTTTTTTGCCAAAGGCAAGAGCTCGCAATAGATAAAAGTGATGCATTTAAATTTTGCGCAGTACCTGTGGCCCGTGGTTTCTTTATATGTACTTAAGAATTCACATTGAAATCCTACATTAGCTCATCGTGGAGTACTTACCTCCGCCTGCTGGCGCACATCATTGTCGGTAGACAGCAGCGAGCTCAAAAGCTGTTGAAATTGAACTTGATCGGCAGCCATTGTTGGTTGTCCTTTTACTTCAGTTTCTTCAGCAAACTATTTTCGACAATTTACTTGCACTTTTTCCAACAAAACTGCTGTGGAATTGCTCAACTTTTCCCAATTAAAAAAGTATTTTGCAATGCGCACTCGACGGAGGCAACCACACACGAGACAAATTGCGAACAAAAGAACGGCCGAGCACCAATGTTGCAAATGTTAGTACTCTGCAATGCCCTTTTTTAATAGGGCATGTTCTCTTAATAAGAATTCTGGAATTATGCGGTCTTGTTGAGTAAAATGACCAACTATTTTTACTTCCGACTTAATTCAAAAATTATTTGATGCTTGTGACAAGCGTTTTAAACACAAAACATCATAGTAGTACACTTTTTTTCATACTTGAAACCCTTAACACTCGTTGCTTTTCCTTGTTTTTAAAACGAGCGCGAAAATTGGATTGTGTTCTTCGTTACTTTGTGGCCACGCTGTATAATGGGAAAGTGAAACAGAACAGTTATGTCAAAATGAGCTACAAGTTCTAACACAGGGCTATTAAAATGATCCGGAAATAAAAGCTTAAGTGCAATGCAGACCCCCAACAACGTAAGTCCGCCGCTAACATTTTTTTTTAAGAGCTTAAGAGCTGAAGAGCTTAATAAAGCAATAAAAGGACAACAACTACAACAACCGAAGCAACAGATAACAATAATCATTAGTACTTATAATGTTTTTGCACGTTTTGCGCATTATGTTTGCAGTTGGTGTTGTTGTCTCACAATCATGGAAGGAAATAGGAAATACTGTTCGTTATTTACTGTTGTTCGTACTGAAAATGTTTGGGAAATTTTTTGAGTGGTCGTCAAAGGATTTACTTGCAAAAGAGAAATACTGAGAAGCAAAACAAATTTGAATAAAATTATATAAAAAAAAACTTTTTAAAAATAAGCTTTAATTTATTTAATGTACTAAAAAGTAGAAAATAAATTGTTTCCAAGTCACCTGTATCTTACTATTAATAAAAGCTTGGGGCGCTCATGTGTTCAATATTTGTCAACCAGTTACCACAATATTTTATTTAAATAATTTTTTTGCAAATAGATTCTAGTAATGAAAGATATTTTGAATATGGATATTGAGCGTACAAGCTTTTATTAATAGTAAGATACAGGTGACTTGGAAACAATTTACTACTTTTTAGTACATTAAATAAATTCAAGCTTATTTTTAAAAAGGTTTTTTTTATATAATTTTATTTTCTACTTTTTAGTCTTCCATAAATTCAATTTTAGAGCTCTGAAATTTTTCACAAAAACAATTTAAAACTTGCAGAGCAGTACACAATATTTAGGGTATTCACAGTGTTTGCTATCGTCATATGTCATATCCTCAATTTAACAAAAAATACGGCTGTGATCGACCATAATATTATAATATTCGTGGCATATTTGTGGCGCGATGAGTTGTTGTTTTGCCTGCAAGGCGCGGCGAGTAAGTTCCTATCGTTTTTCATTGATGTGTGGTGTACCTATAATTATAAACTGAAGCCCAAGTGTGTAGTTGCTTGAAAAGTGCCACGCCTCCTATCCTACGCCCATAAAATTTTACCAGTGGGACGAAGCATTCAAGAGGGGCCTGTATACGGAATTTCAATGCTGCACGGCCTTTAGTTCCAAAGCTATTCTATATAAACGATTTTGTTTGTATGGGCGGTGCCACGCCCCCTTATCCAGTGTCCGCCTTATTTTCTCAGTAGAAGGATATGGATATGTAGTAAGTTCCTACCGAGTTTCATTGATGTGTGATGTGTAGTTCTAAAGATATACACAAATCTGGAGTTGATAAAAAAGTGCCACGCCCCTTATCCTACGCCCATAAAATTTTTGATTCATGTATTGGGCTCGTGTTTAGGGATGTATGCAAAGTTTCAGATCTCTAAGTAGTTGGGAAGTGGGAGAAAAATTGATCACTAGATTTGACGACCCACATACATACCGGATGTGAACCTAATATAAAGCTTATAAAAAAGTAAATCGAAAACTGTATTTCTCACTTAAGCCTCTGGTCCACATTTATAATAAAGTGAAATTCGTAACTCCCGGCAACATATCATTAAGATGAAAATTAATGTATAATTTAAAAAGATTTATGCTTGACATTGAACTTTCATAAAAGTTACATACTTAAAAAAAATGAGTACCACAGTGAAATGAAGCAAGTGACAAAATGATTTGTTTTATTTGTGAACAGAAGCCTACAGTGGGGAAATGGCAAAAATACTGTTACTGTTTACTTTTCAGAATGAGTCAAATACCATTTTTACATGAAAATTTACGATTTTTGTGCAATTTCAATAGTAAATCCTTTAGATGAATAAAATTGCATAAAATATTGCAGTTGTCAACTTCTGCCCTTACAATTCCATCCAATTAAAACCAAAATCAATTTTAAAGTAAAATTTGTATAGATAAAAATATTGAATACACATATCTTTAATTATGCATTTGCAGTGACCACATTTGACATTATAAATAAGCAAATAACTTTGCATGACATTATTTTAATAACAAATTATATGTTTTTAAGCACATAAGTGCACAACTTTGTATTAACATGTACTGCATATTGCATAATTTTCGCGTAAAAAAATGAAAGGCACACATAAAATATAGATAAATATCTCTCCACTACCCTGAATTTGATGGCATGACACCAAAGAAATTGAATAGCGGGGTTTAGACGATCCTACATGTCGTCCAACATGGCTTGACGGCAGGAATAGCGCGGTTTGGACGGTCCCACATGTCGTACAACATCACTTTCTTCAAGTTGGCAAGCGAGACGCACGCATACAGCCAAAGCCTTTTTACCGACGGCAAACGAGACTTTTGAAAAAGAATGGGCGTTCTCAGCTCTCATCGATAGCATTCGACTCAATTAGTTTTTTTTAAAGCGCTACGTACACTTTATTTTGTACGTTTCTATTTTTAAGAACTCCGCCATTAATTTTCCAAGTTTCAGGAAAATTATTTAATTTATCTCTTTTATGCATATGTATTTTGTGCATAGCATTCATTTTCATAGTGATGCAAAATGAAATGCTATAGCATTAAAATTTTAAAGCCATTTTTGTTCATTTAATTTAATGCAACCTTAAGTTTTTGTAATTAATGTAATTTTCAAAGTAAGAACCAATTGCAGGCTGCAGCTCATTGAAATTCTTACGGTCCGTAATCATTTTAACCGCACGTACAATTTTTTAAAGTGCCAAAATACACTAGGCTTTACCAACATGTGTTTACACAGGTTGGATGGTTTGACAAGCCAGCAGAAAAATCAAAAAATTTTGAAAACCATCCCACATGTGTGACAAGCGGTTGTTTCTTGCGTATACACGATCCAACATCGCGGCTTGTCCTACATGTTGGACGACATGTTGGACGACATGTAGGACCGTCTAAGCCCCGCTAATAACAATAGAATTATGCAATTTCTTTGATGACACTTTCCGAGCCGAGTGTTTAATTATGTATTCGAAAACGTACCCGATAGAAAAATTTTAGCTATGCCCGGCACAGACTATATCCAGACGTCCAACTGTCCGTCCAGGGAACAAAAATTTCCATTTTTTTTGAAACCTCCCTCTCACTGATAGCGTACGTGTGATTCGCAATGTATTTTGTTTTTGTAATTCCTTACAGAGTTGCATTCACAAAAATTCCTTTGTTTACATTTCGGACCAACAACTGTCAAACCTCAAAAATTTGTTCGCAGTGGGTTGGGAATTCGACACAGCGGATAGCGCTTACTTTACAGCTGACTGCACCTACTTTACAGCTGATCGGCATTTTATGGGGATACAAATAAATTGCACGACACGGCCATCGACTACTGACGCTTTCGAGTACTCGGTTCCCACGCGACAAAAACAACAAAATAAAATATTTGATGAACACACAAAATATCAGCACATATATTCAAACTGAAATAAGAATCAAATTGTTACAATTATATAAGTTGGGACGAATACTGATGGAATACTTATAACAAAAAAACCGAATACCTGGCTACACGTAACCAAATATGGATAAACTCTATCTTATTTTTGTGAATGTAGTGGTGATTTTTTAGCGCTAGTGTGAGAGTTGGATATCTGGTTCATCTGTGATGCCCGGCACGAGAACTTCGAATACAAGATCTGTATGAAACACTAGTTGTTTCTGTTTAGCAAATATCTTATTTCTTTTTCTCTCGCTCTTCTCCCGCTTGCCTGTTGGCAAGGGTTGTATTGTGCGGGTGAAAAATGTAGTATTTGGTTATTATTATTCTGTAATAATGCTTGTTGTAATCTTGTACCTTTTGTTGGTAAGGACCAACTTGTTTTGGGTATTCCCTAAAAAAAGCCGAGGAGACTTTTTTTGTTCGTCAAACCAGAAACTCATGCGTTTTCTTTCAACTTTCAATAGCCAAGGTACGAAATATACGCGGAAGGTACTTTTTTTCAAAATTCGGGGTACGTTTTTATTTTTACCCTGCCCAACCCTGATTTCGTTCTTGTTGCGACACAGTGAATATTTGTTTATGTGCAACAAAGGCGCGTTCTTGCAAAATATCAAATAATGAGCGTTAAAATCTGCGATTACAAGGACTGCGAGAGCTGCACCGTCGGTGGCGTTCCTTGTGGAAATTATACTCTATTTCAATTTCCAAAAGACCCGGAGCGGCGGAAGAAGTGGTTTGAGTTGGGTCAAGTTGGTAAAGCGGAATCTTCACCGTCACAGAGTTTGTCGATGTGTTCTAAACATTTTGACAAGAAATTTTTCTCGATAAACCAGCGTAGAACAATCTTAGTTGGAGCCGCAGTCCCATTTCCATGCGAGCAAATTGCAGCCAAAGAAGCGGAAGTGAATTCAAAAATTGACGAAAACGAAGAATTGCTTTCACCCGATGAAGCGGATAGTGCTGAAGTTATGTTTGATTTAGATTTGTACTCCGATTCTTTAAAATCAAAACATGATTATGAAATAGATGACAAAGATGAAGAGAGTAACGTTGCACCATTAAAAGGTATTTTCTAGTTGCCTCCAATATACATATTTCGAAAATCAAATGTGAAATGTTTCAGAAAATGAAGATGAAAATGAAAATGGGGAAGAAGTTTTGGTTTTCGTGTCAAACTCAAACGAGGATACAGACAATGGGCATCATAAAGCTGAGGATTCCAAAGAAAGGAAACGAAAATACGAAACATTGGCTATTGCAGATGGAAAGCGTAGGAAGCCGCAAGGCAAACAAAACGAAGTACTGACAGTGTCACTACAGGCAAATGGCCATGATAAAACTTCAGCCATTGTAGACTCAAAGCATGTTACCACATTCATCTTCAAGGGAGAGGAGTATTTACAAATGCCCAAGCAGTATTACATAGGGGAGAAATTCGCACTACTTCGACAAATCAAAAAGTACGAGGCCGTCATAAGCAACGTTAAAAGATGTTTGGAAAGCAAACATTTCTGAAATCACGACTTTCAAACAAAAAGAAGTTGATAAGCTTCTGCATTAAAACAGAGTTGAAATTCGTTGCTGCGATTTGCTGTATACAACAAAACACACATTAATTTTTATTTAAGATTCTACGCGATTGGGCACAATATTTTTTGTGTAAACAAATACATATATTTAATAAACAAATTAATTGCTCAATCATTCATCTTATTGTACGTTTGGCATATTTTTTCTTTGGTTCTAAAGACAATTTATATTTATTTATTTACAATACTTTATAAATGAATTTATAAAATATTCACAAGAGGTGCTGGGCTGAGCCATTTGCACCGTCATAAAAAATTATGTTTATAATGCTTTTGTGGATTGAATTATATTTTATACTTGTTGGTCAACTCCGTGTTTCTCCAGTGTTATGTTAAGCAGTGCTAAGTTTCCTTCTTTGCTGCAGTCTAGGGCCGCGCTGATCGAATTGTTAGTTTTAGTCATTGGGCACTGGCATAGCATGTGTTTTATGGTCAGCGGAATCCTGCAGTGACTACAGTCCAATGGGTTTTCGTGGGTGTATGTTTTGAGCTAAACAGCGTTGAGCCTACACGTACTCTAGCAAACTTAATGCAACCGCTTCTGGAAAGGTTGCTGTGATATTTAGGTCTGGTGATTAAATGATTGTGAAAGCGGAGGAAGGTGCTAGATTCGTTCCAGAGGGACCAATTTTCAAAAGTGCCTTGAAACAAAAATTTGTTACAAGTCAAAAAATGTTGCGTTTTTTTTGGATTTTATATTGGCCTCCACATGGAGGAACTTACTTTATTTTCAAATTCGGGAATATGCCTCTACATCTGCAATCCATGCACTTTCGAATTCTTCAATTTAGAGTTGGCTCCAAATCGAGGAACATGCGTAGGCAGCCAATTCTCAAAAGTGCCTTGAAATAAAAATTTGTTACAAGTCAAAAAATGTTGCGTTTTTTTGGATTTTATATTGGCCTCCACTTGGAGGAACTTACTTTATTTTCAAATTCGGGAATATGCCTCTACATCTGCAATCCATGCACTTCCGAATTCTTCAATTTAGAGTTGGCTCCAAATCGAGGAACATGCGTAGGCAGCCAATTTTTAAAAGTGCCTTGAAATAAAAATTTGTTACAAGTCAAAAAATGTTGCGTTTTTTTTGGATTTTATATTGGCCTCCACTTGGAGGAACTTACTTTATTTTCAAATTCGGGAATATGCCTCTACATCTGCAATCCATGCACTTCCGAATTCTTCAATTTAGAGTTGGCTCCAAATCGAGGAACATGCGTAGGCAGCCAATTTTCAAAAGTGCCTTGAAATAAAAATTTGTTACAAGTCAAAAAATGTTGCGTTTTTTTTGGATTTTATATTGGCCTCCACTTAGAGGAACTTACTTTATTTTCAAATTCGGGAATATGCCTCTACATCTGCAATCCATGCACTTCCGAATTCTTCAATTTAGAGTTGGCTCCAAATCGAGGAACATGCGTAGGCAGCCAATTTTCAAAAGTGCCTTGAAATAAAAATTTGTTACCACTTTAAACATAAAATTAAACATCACCTTAAACCGAGCGCTAAGAAGAAGAGAGAAATGATTCCATGAAATGATTAAGTATACTAAAGCAGCATGCGCAGACTCAGAGAAATTCATAAAAATATCAGGAACTTTTTGAAAAACTATACAAAATCGTTTATAATATTTTCCTTTTGTTTTGTACATACCATGTCTCCTTTTCATAGTTCGTTATGATGGATTGTAAGCGCGGAATTTTTGCTACCAGGGGTGAGTTTGTGGCTGTTTTTGCGCAAAGGTCTGCTTCTCCGATGTGTCCTGGTATCCAAAGGATTTTTATGTCTTTGCTTACGTTCTCCAGGTGTTCAAAAAAGTATCGTGATGAGTCATCTTTTTTCTTTTGCAAGGCTTTTAGGACAGATGCTTTTTTGTTATTTTCCGCTGCGTATTGTGTGGCACGTTTGACTCCTACAAGCTCTGCGTTAAATATGAGTGAAATGTAAACATTTGAATATCTCGCAATAACAGAAAGTGGACTTACCACCGGACTTACCGGACTTACCGCACTTACAAAATAAACGACTTATATGTATTTGTTTTCATATTTTCCGTTTACGTGCGTGATTCCTAATTCTAACTGCGTAGTAAATAGCTGCCGTGGAAGTGTGTGGTGGATGTATGTACTTTTTTTGGTGGTAGCGTTTATCCTTATTTCATCTTAAGTAAAGAAATAAAACTCAAAAGGAACACATGAAACAAACACAAAACTTACACACCAGGTCTTATTAAACGTGATCATAATATGTATTATTTCTTTTGTTTAGGGTATTTATAGAAAAATCGTTATTGTAATTAGGCTTAATCAATTTTAATTTAAACATTGTTATGCGAATTTATATAGGTACCTTATAATATTTTACATTAAATAAATTATGTACACTGAAACTAAATTAAGTGCTAATTGTAAATGCCATCCTGTTGCTGGGCTGCTTGCTGCTGGTGCTGTGATATTTGAACGTTGTTTCCGATGCCATTTTGCATGGCCACTTGGCCCACGTTCGAACCTTGTTGTTGATCAGTTTGGTCCCCAGCATTCATTTGACCACTCATGCTATTGACAGCGTTAAACATTTTGATGCGCTTCCGCGTATAATGTTGCCATTGCAGTATGGCTTGGTCGTCGATGAACTTGCAACACTGCGAGTTAACAATCTCGCGACGAAAGTGCTCGTATTGCAGCAGATCGAGAAAGTACAGGCACATTGGGTACATCAGGTTCTTTGCATATTCGGGTTCCTTCCAATACTGAAGATACTTCAGGTAATTGATAAAGGCTTGATCTTTGAAATATCCACGCTGCGCGAGAACTATAAATATTGGTGTATAAATACTAAAAAATAGCCATAGGAACAAAAAAAACTTAAAACACTTTACTTACAATTCAAATAATTTGGATTTGCCAGACATTGCACAAATTCCAGTTCAACTTGCCAACGCAATTTCTGCTGATCCTCCGACTCGATCGCAGCTGCATAAAACAAGGAAACTGATTAATGTCTCTTAAAGGGTTGTAGCAAATAATTTGCGAAAACTATATGCAAAATATGCATTCAAGCAAAAGCTTAATTCAACTACTCGACTGAAAAAAGTATTGAACGTTAATGCATTTGGACAATTTAATAGGTATAAAAAGATAAGCTCGAGATTATACTTACTCTTGCCCTTTCCATACATTTTGGCCATGGCGGCGCATGGAAGGGTCTGTTTTCGGTTTTTCAGTTTGTTTGTCGTTTGGCAAAGGCGATTGAATTGGCAAATGGTAAGACGAGCCGAGTCGCCAGACGCGTGTTGGGTAGCAGTGGATGCGCTCTTGGTGGTTGGATTGTTTTATTCGTGGTAGTGATTGTGTTTTTATTGTAGAAGTGATAGTGATGAATGGTTGTTTGAGGTGTGGTGATTCGGATTTAGCGTGTTGATGTTTGTTGGCGTTACGTGTTTTGTTTTCGTTTCTTGTACACTTTTACTTCGTATGGCCTATTTGCTATTTGCCTTTTTCTTCAGGTTATAATTTGATAGCAAGCAAATTACAAATTCAACGAAAATGCAAAGAAAGAAGGTGTAAAGTAAATAAGAAATTGGTAATAAAACGATGAGCTCGGCGTGTACAATTCTAAGAAAACAATTCAAACGAAACTATAATTCTCTCAACAGATTTACAAACCGTAAGTGTTCATCGTCCAGTTGCGCTATAGGCAATCAAATAACAATTTTCTTTTCTAATACATACATTAAATTAGAAAAACCAGATCACGGTATTCACAAAAAATTTATTGAATTTTTCAGTTTGCTGAAATAGCCGCCGTGCACAGAATTTCTGACAATTATCTTTGACAGCAGAGCTTGCTTTTGACATTTCATGAAGATTTAGAAGAAGAAGCGCTAGGTAAAATATTAATATTTGCCAAAACGAGATATACAAAAATTACTTTCACACAGGGTGGTACGAAGATATTACCCCTTTTGTTGCTAAAAGCTAAGCGCAAAATCTCCAAATCAACAACACTTTGATTGGTTGCTAAAAACCAGGAGATCGCTAATGTGACTTGCCAACCTAGTTGTTTGTGTGTAGAAACCCCAGTTGGCAACGTTTGACATATGCTGCAATTTAGTTTTCTCCGTAAACAATTTTTACTTTTTAATAAAATAATTCTACAATATAAACTTTATTCATCTATATATAACGCTAGAACTGCGCACGTGGAGAGATGTCTACGATGGAAGTATTAAAATCCATCTTACCGGCCTTACCGGCCGAAGTGTTGTTTGCGGGTAAGAGCCTTATAAAATTACGCGAAGATGTTAAATTAAATGCCATTGAAAATTGAAATGCTTCAGGATCCACGGCTTCAGCAACAGCAACGCCGGCTGGATCAGCAACCACAACAATATCATCAATAAAAGGGAAAACGCCACCAAAACCGCCAGAGGAGTTCTACAAAGATTTGCAGCAATTTCATGAGCGAAGAGGGTGAGTGTTTGTGTGGCATCGCATTTGCCGAGTTTAATTTATACTTCCATTGGCGCAGAACACCAATCATGCATATGCCAAAGATCAGTGGATGTGTTGTGGATCTGCATCGCTTATATAGCGAAGTAACAGAGCATGGTGGATTTCTGAAAGTGAATTTGCGCGATGAATGGGAAGAGATACTAGTGGGGATAGGGATGCGTCAGAAATGCGTGAATGCTACTGCGGCGATGAAGCACATCTATCGACGTTGCCTAGAGAAGTATGAGCGACTTAACTTCTTCGGGGAAGATCCCGATAAAGTGGAAGCGCTGGAAGCAGGCGACTTCCTCGAGTTAAGCGGACGTTCACGCGCACGCTATCCACCAATGCTGCATAACAGCTCGGGTGCGGTGAACTCTGTGCCTATGTCTTACAACTACCGACAGCATGTCGTGAACATGGAGCGGCGGCGCATGTATAGGATGTCTACGGATTTACACAAGGCTTCACCCTATGAGAAGCTGATGCTCTCACTTATGTCGCCATTACCCAATGAACAAGATTTTGCGATTAACGTTTGCACCCTGATGGCCAACGAGAGTAAGCACACGCTCAAATTGAACGATTATCCAAAGTTGCTGGATGTACTGCTGGCCCATACAGGCGTCTTTCCGGACTACACAATTCGCAAGCTGTTCCAACACGTCTACACCGACTGTAGACGTCACTCGCTGTACTCCTTTTGGAGGGATTTACTGCATGATAAGCCGCAAATACTTGAACTGTACACAGACGAACAGGCACTGCGTGATTCCGCACTAATTGACGAGTTGGATGATGTAGAGATTTCCAAAAACACAGTGCAACTAAAGGAATGTTTTGCCAGCTTGGATTTTTTGAATTTAGGACGTTCCGAGGGTACGCAGGAGTACATTGGGCAGCGCGTGCAGCAGGTGGTGTCCATTTTGCGTAATTTGAGTTTCTTTGAAGAAAACCTGTCAGTGTTCGCAAAAAATCGCACTTTTCTGCGGTTTCTGGTTATGAGCGCCAATATTCGCTGGGGTGAGAACTAAACAAATGGCAGTAAAGTGTGTATTTTTTTTAATATATATGTAAATTTCCAGGTAATATCCACAATCAAGCGCTGGACATTGCAGGCAATGTTGCTACAGAGCTGGAGCTGCTCGACCCCACAACGGACGACTTGTCTCGAAGTCTTATGGCCACGCTCTGTGACGGTATCGAGGGCATTGATCGAGCCGTGATAATTAATAGCCTGGAGATCTTGTACAAACTTTGCCAGAACGATAGCAACGAGGACCACATACACAAATGCCTCAATTTGAAGTTCTATGAAACTGTTTGTTTGTTCCTTTCGCTTAACGACATAATGCTGCTGATTTTCACGCTGGAAGCTATATATGCGCTTACCTCAATGGGAGCACGTTCCTGTCACCTAATAATGCAAGTGCGGGGTGTTGTCGATCAGCTAGTTTCGCTTATTACTGTGGAGGCGCAATCGTACGGGCCAGATGGATGCATTCTGATGCGTGTGGTGGAGACTGTACCGGGCAACATGCTGCCAATGGTTGCGCAGAATATTGCCAACTTACAGAATGTTGCTGTACTGCAAAAACAACAGAATAGAACAGAGCAACAGAAGCAACATGCCACTGCATCGCTGCCAACACAACAATCACAGCAACAGCTATTACACCACCCTAATAATCAGCTCGAGCAGCAACAAGCCCCCAATGTTGCCGATAATCTTCAAAATCAGCAGCAGCAACAACAGCAATTACAGCAAAATCAGCAACCTCAACAGCCGACACAACAACAGCAGCCAGCTCAGCCACAAGCGACACCATTACCATTACAAATACCTCAGAGCTGCACACACGATGATGAACAGTATGCGTTGGCCTGGTTGAGTGCGACTTTCGAACAGGCCGGCAGCGCAGAAAGTCGGGTAGAGCAGCAGGAGCTGTACCGCATGTATCTCGTGCATTGCCAAAAGTCGGGCAAGCACTCAGTAGTGAATAACTTGCAGTTCCCACGCCTCGTACGCCTAATTTTTAACAACAGCGTGGGGCCGGTGATTGTGCGCTGCACTGATGGCACCGAACTGCCCGGATTTCACTACGTTGCCATACGTGTGCGTGCCCAACCTTTGCCGATACAAGGCAAATCTGCGCAATTGCCACAAAAGACTGGCGACTTTGCTGTAGCGCGCAAGGCAAAAAAGAAGACCAAACCGCTGCAGGAGCAACAGCAATATTTTGCGGAGGCTAAAGATGGCGCCCCTTCCAGCAATGTTTCGCTACAAGCACAGGACCAACAGATGGAGGAGGGCAATGCCGAGACAGTCGGCCACGAATGCGCTAAAAGTGAATTGATACAGACGCCAGCACTTAAAGCGAAAGCAGCAGTACAAGACCCAGGTCTAATGGAAGATCATAGCGCCATCGAAATTTTGGCAGATGTGAAAATTTCCAATGCCAAAGAAATATGCAAGGGTAAGTGTAACTTGTAATTTATCAGTTAAATTTTTTCAGGATTAAATACCGATAAGTTCTTCGATTTATCTCTACTCAATTATTAATGGTATGTTGTGCTAGTACACTAAAAGAAAACATGTTTCCTTAAGAATGTCTAAAATGCAGTGAATTTCAATTGCATTTTTTGGAATAAATTTCGATAGAAATTTGGCTTCAAAATTCATCAAATAACTATGGCAGTCGTGAAAAAGTTGAATTTTGTTCATTAGTGTGTAGTCATAGAACATAATATGTTTTTTTTTCGGCTTCTGCCAGTTGAACTTAATTCTACACTCTCACCTTAGCTACCACTCATTCTGCTGTCGGCGTCGTCACTCAACAGCAACAGCCAGTGGCCGTCTCTGAGACAGCACCGCAACAGTTGGCACTCCAGCAACAACCTTCCTCGTCGGTCATAAAAAGTTTGCTGGCGAACAAAGTAACACAACGCCAACAGAAGCAGAAGGACCTCACAGCAGCCACGACCAATATACAGGGTAGCCCACACTCAAGCGCATTAATCACATCGAACGTCAGCATGCTGCCAACACAAATGCAACAACAAACACAGCCACAGCTACCACCGCAAACTCAACCCATAAAAGTGGCCAGCACCGCGATTAGTGCGCTGGTCAATAATCCGCTGATGCAGAATACACCAGTCAAAGTGGGCCAGACCACAATAAAACCGTTGAATCCGCAACTCAATTTCGAGAAGAAGGCCATTGCCGATTCGGCGCCACCACCGCTCGCACCACTGAGTGGCGGCAATGTCGCCAAAGATGCCAGCGGACGCCCAGTCATCATAGCCAATCAAATGTTAGTAGAAATGCTTGACAAAAAGACCGTGGATCCGCCCATACCTGCTACTATTGTTAAACGCAAAATAGAGGACAACTCGAGCGATCCTTCCAAGCGCTTAGCATTGGACGCACGGAAAGAAGAGGGTCAGGTAACGCCGTCGAAAAATGCAGCCAATCTGTACGCCGAATTCGCGGCTTCCTTGTTGGAAGATGAAGAGCTCGATGAAATGCCGTCATTACCGACGCAGCCATCTATGCTGTCGGATCAAAAACAGCCACATGCGCAACAGTCAATACTGCTACCTACAAAACTGCAACAATCCGCTATGCCGGCACCGAGTAGTACAATGCAGCGCCAGCTGCTGTTCCAAACGAATCAGCCCACAGCCATGGCTACTATCAAGACCGACCAGGGTCTTCAAACGGTGCCGGTCATACTGCAGCAGAAGTCGCTCGACTCCACGCAGCCGCAGCTAATACAACAGGTGTTGCAGCAGGGAGGGGCCGCGTTAGCGCAAGTGCCGCAGCAAACACAGTATGTGCTCGCGACAAATCCACAAGGCCAGACTTACTTAGTGGCACAGCAGACGCAGCCACCGCCACCACCGCCGTCGTCTACACAGACCGTGCTCGTCACACAGACGCCGCAGCAGCAATCGGCCGGCACTAAGACCATCATTATACTGCAGCAGCAACAACAGCAAATCCTCGGCTCCGGGCCCGGCGGCCAACAGAAAATGATCATGACGACGCCGCAAGGCCAGCAGGTGCTCGTGACGCAGCGCACGCAGACCGCAATGCCCGGGCAAACGCACCAACAGCAGTTTTTCATAAATCAGCAAACTGGCGCGACCACTCAAATACAGCATGTGCCCGTGAGTAGCGCGCAACCCGTCGCTACTGCTGCCAACCTATTGCAGCGCCAACTACTGCCAACCACGCAGCATCCGCAGACACAGACAACGGCACAGCAGCAACCGCAAACTGGCCAAATCTCGCCTTCGCTGCTCTCCCAACTGAACCACATACCGGCCACTATTAAGCTACATCAGCCGGGTCAGCAGTTAACGTCCGCTGTAACGCAGCCGGCACAGCCTCACCAACAAGCCACAATCTCGCGTCTGGGTAAGTCCGTGTCTATTGTACAAACGGTGCCAGCGCTGCCGCAGATACCGCAGCTACAGCAGCATCAATCGATTATACAACAACACATCATATCGGGCCCGTCTGAAAAGCGGCAAGTGGTGCTGAGCGGGCGCACCATCGAGATCAAGGAAACCGTCATCACGCAGGCGCATCCGCCGCCGCAGCAGAGCCAATTGAATTCGCAGACTATCATCACGAAACAGCCACCGCAACAGTTAGCACCCGCGATGGGGGTGCAGCAGCAGACGCAGCAACAACAGCAGCAGCCAGCGAATTCATCGATTATTCAGAAAAATATAACGGTGCCGCAACCCGGGCCGGCACCACAGCAGCAGCCCACGTTTGGACAGAAGGTGAACGTGCTTTTCTTTTTCTGCTGCTAAAATGTCGAGCAAATTAAAACCGAGCTCAATCCTCAATGTTTTCTTCTTTCAGATCGTCGTGGAACAAACAAATTTGGCGCAGTCCAAGGCAATGCCGCAGGCCCAAGCTGTGGTGCAGACGATTCTACCGCATGTAGTGGCGACACAGGCCAGCATTATAACAACAACAACAACCACACCATCATCCACAAATAAAAAGCCAACAGTTCAGGCGAAACAACAGCAGTTGGCAACAACTGTACAAGCGGTCGTGAATTCCATTACAAGCGCGATTGGCCCACCACCATTGACAGCAAGTACCGCCGCCGTAACAACAACCGCCACGGCACAGCAACAGCAGTTGCAACAACATCAGGAAAATAGAACTGAAAGTAAGCCTAGCGGTCCAACGCTACATAGCACTGCATTCACAGCACCAGTATCAACAACGACGGCGGCAGCAACCATAGTAGCACCACCGCAACAACTCCCAGCAGTCGACGCGAATTGGTTGTACATTTGCGATTGGCGCAACTGCCCAAGGCGTAAATTCAAGTCGATCAGTGATCTGCAGCATCATGCCTGCTCGGCTCATTCCCCCGACCACTTGGATCCGGCCGCTGAGATTTTCTGCCAGTGGGGACCCGGGCCAGGCCTATGCGATGGCATACCCCGCAAACGCTACTCACTAATGACGCACATCATCGATCGCCACATCACTGTGGATAGCTTGCGCAGCGCCGTGCAGCGCCGTATTGCGACAGGCACCACAAATGTACAACCCACACAGCCACCGGTGACTATTGTGCGCAACGTGGATCAATCGCAGCGCGGCAACACCGCTTCGCCGGCACTCTCTACGTCCTCGTCCAGCTCGCTACCATCCACAGGCAGCTCCGCCATACATGCGATCAAGCGGCACACTGCCGATTTTGTCAATCCGAAGGAACTGATGGATGAGAACGAGGGCCCAGTCACTAAAAGCATACGCTTAACGGCGGCGTTAATACTGCGCAATCTTGTGACGTATACTACCACGGCTAAGCGCAGCTTGCGTCGATATGAGCCACATTTGGCAAACGTGGCGCTGAGCAATGTGGAGTCCAGCGGCGCTATCTCGCACATACTCTATGAATTGAACAACTGAGTCTTTTATTTCGATTTTAAGTCCAAAATGAAATTAAACAATCGAAGGCAACATTTTGAAGTACACACTGTATTACATTTAAATAGTTGTCCCGGAATCTACTTTTGCAAATAAATTTAATGTATGAAGTAAAGAAAATGCGAGATGAACGTATTTTTAAGCACTATGTACTACAGTCATCTTTAATTGCGACGAATATGTACAATTTAAAAAGATAGAAATGCAGGAGAATACGCGGAATAGAATATATCAATTGCGGTTGCTCTCCGGAGCCAGGTCTTCGGCTAGTATTTTACATATGCGTTTTCGCGCCTTTTTCAAATGAATCAGCAACTTCCGGTTCTCGTTAATATTGTAGAGGCTCGTGGCAGTGCTGCGTGGCCTACAACCAACATGATGTTTCTGCCAGCTCAGCTGCGTCTGGAAAGTCTTGCCGCACTGGCATTTAAAATCTGGCATCGCCTGCTGCTGCTTGCGTGTCAGCAGTTGGTCGTGGCTTTCACGCAGGTGTTGCAGCATCTTCGGTTTGCTCGATTTCGTTTTGTTGCAGGCGGTGCATTTGAGGTATGATTGGAATGGCATGTGCATAAAGTGGTGCCGCTGCAGGTCTGCATGTTTGGTAGAGTTTAACACGTCCATGCACTCCAAACAGAGGTATGAGCTGCTGTCTAGCGGCTTGAAATTCGCTCGGATTGCGTCGGCCAGATTGTGTGCGTTGAAGACGTGTTGTCGCCAACTGGCTTGCTGGTCAAACTCTTTCCCGCACTGTGGACAGAGGTATTTTATGTGTGCCTCCATCATTGCTATAACTTCTTCATCGGTGGTTTTGCTTTTGCGCTGCACAATGTTTGAGTTATCGAATTTGAGCCGCTTCAGTCTGGGTGCCTGGAAAGTCGCGTCTTCATGTTCGTCGACTGCGTCTATTTCAATGCTTATAACTTGTTCCTCCAGCTCAGCCTTTGAAAGAGTGTGCTTCTTTGCCTGATTCACTGCCGTGATAGCGTCGTTGGTGCTTGCTTCGGGCTCTATTTCCTCGAATATATCCTTATATAGCTGTTCCAGTTCGCAATCGTCTAGACCTTCGGCTGCCGATTGTGATTGGAGCAACGTATTTGGCTGTTTTTGCAAATCGTCGCGCAGTATCGCCTCCAAATCATCGAGGCTCTGGTCTAGCGCGGTCTCCCTTGCAGATTTGCTATTAGGCTTCGTGTTGGGCTTTGTTTCCGATTCCAAATCTATGAGGCTATCAAGCAGTGCTTTTTGTATGAGATCTGTCTGTTCCTGCTTGTTTGTACTGCCATTGTTATCATTCTTATCCCCACAAAGCAATACATCTAATTCATTAATGATTTGTTCGCTGGCTCTGCCACCCCATTCCTTCGGTTTCTTTAGGTACCCCTTTGCGGCAGCACTTTCCAGTGGGTGCATATAAAGGAAGTGACGCATCACTTCCTCTTTATATGTTTTCCCCACATTACAGAAGGCGCACTTGAAATACGCCTTATACGGCATATGTCCGAAGCAGTGGCGCTGCAGGCTCTCCTTGTCGCTGCCGACGATGGCCTTCTTGCAATGCAGGCAATAGTGCTTCTGTGTGCCCGTAATTCGATGGACGTGCATTTCTGTGGAAGTGATGCTGTGCGCCGTATTCAGGTGCTGTCTCCACTGCTCGAACCGATCCAGTTGCGCGCCACACTGTGGGCACACAAATCGCAAATAGAATTCAGGGTTCTCCTTAGGATCTGTCAGTGAAGTCACCTCGAAAACGCTTTCAGACCTGCGCTGCTCTAACCGCTCAATTTGACGAGAGTGAAAACGACGCAAGTGGTCACAAAGAGCTCGTTTCCGAGTAAAGGCACCCGTACAATGGCGGCAACGATAGGTCCGACTGTAGGGCAGATGTAGAAAACGGTGGTACTGCAGAAGCGCAATGGCGTTTCGCGCATTCGCCACCCACTTCTGGCATATCAAGCATTCGTGATAGCGCTCGTTGATCTCTTTAAAGTCGAAATCCGTGTGAGTTTTGGCACTGTACTCATGATCGTCATTCAAGTGTGTGCGCCATTCCTAGTCATACATGCAATAGCAAGAGATAAGAGGACATATGAATATAAACTTTGTATGTTTTATTGGCTTGGTACCTGTTGGGTGCAAAATTGATCGCCGCACTCGGGACAAATGAATCGCATATGCTTCTCCATTGGAATTCCGAATTCATCAACACCTGTGATGTTTAACCTTTGCAAATGTGCCAGCAGAACGAAACGAATACAATTTATGTTTATGTATTTAATTTTATTTCACTGGCAAACCAAGAATGGAAAATATCTATCACAGCTGAGCTTACGAGATGATTAAATGCGAATACGCGAATGAAATGAAAGCAAAAGTCCAAATTTTGCAACTGCGATTCAACGCAGAGTTGCCAGCTAGGGAAAAATTTCCTCTTGAGTATTTTCCCAATTGGTAAATTCGCTTATATCCGCGTTTACACGATACCAATTGTCGCATGCGACAGTCAACATTTTTTAGAAGAGTGGAGAAACGACGGGATAGGAAGAGTTGCTCGGGCAGCAATTTTTCATGCTACATTTTGACGTTTCGCTTTGCTCGCTGTGGTCTATCAGAAAATTCAAAATCAGTTGCAAATTACAAAATTTTATATTTATTGAATTAAAGTAAATATAATGAAAAAAAATAACCTTGATTGCAATAGAGAGAAAACTGTAATGGCAAGTTCCATGCGATGTGTCGCATTGTGTAAAAGCTATGCGGAACTTCAAAGCGAAACGTCAAAAATTCCATGCGATGTATCGCATCGTGTAAAAGTGGACTATCGGATTCGCGTCATCGACCTTCCACCTCCACAAAGTTGTGCGAGGGTGCCCTTAGACCGTGCCCCCGTTGGAAATGCTAAGTGGGGGATGGGGCTACACAGTTTTTTTTTATTTTCAAAACAAACAAATAGAAATGCAACTAGATGAAATATTTTTGTTTTTCTTAGTAGTTTATTGGAAATGAAAGGTGGCAGCGTTGAGCTCACCGCAGCTCAAGCTAATAATTTGCAACTGTGTCCAGTGATCCAATTCCGCTATTCCTATGGAAAAGAGAAAGTATAAGATTTCAATAGAAAAGCGGGCTTAATTATTTTACGCGTAATAATTTATTAAGTAAATACTTGTTTGCGTTTGTATATGGCTTCCACAGCTAAAGCAGCCGTAAGTAGCACTGTACACATGAAATTAACAAGAAGGCAATTAAATATAAAATGCGTTTAGCCTTCGTCAAATCTGTTGGGGTCTTCCGCGGCAGCTACGACACCAGCACCACCCGCACCCGCGAATGTACAAGAATTCAATATACGTGTCCCCAAGAACCTACGGAAGAAGCACCATGTAATGCGATTCAATGCCACGCTGAATGTGGACTTTGCGCAATGGCGTGGCGTGAAGATGGAGAGAGAAAATAATATGAAAGAGTTTCGTGGCATGGATGAGTCCTTTCCAAAGTATGTTTTCTCATAATGATGAAGTGGACTTTCAATGAACGGCATAACGGCATATATTACAGGTTTGGTGCTGGCTCTGAATACAATCGGGACTTACGTGAGGAGGTGCGTCGCAAAAAGTTCGGGATTATTGCCAAAAGGTACCGGCCGGAGGCGCAGCCGTGGATTCTCAAAGTTGGCGGAAAAAGTGGCAAGAAATTCAAGGGCATACGAGAGGGCGGTGTAAGCGAAAATGCTGCTTTCTATGTTTTCACGCATGCACCGGACGGAGCAATTGAAGCGTATCCCCTGAACGAGTGGTACAACTTCCAGCCCATACAGCGATACAAGTCCCTCTCTGCGGAGGAGGCCGAACAGGAGTTCGGCCGTCGTAAGAAGGTTATTAACTATTTCTCACTGATGTTGCGCAAACGACTTAAGGGTGACGAGGAGGAGGAGCACGATCCCGAAGAGGTTAAAATTAAGGGAGCTACTAAGAAATCAAAAGAGCTGAAGATCAGCGAAATGGACGAATGGATTGATTCAGATGAAGAATCTGAGTCAGAAGAAGATGAGGAGAAGAAGAAGAAAGAGGAAGACAGCGACGACGGTGGCAAGGGCAAGAAAGGTAAAAAAGGTCCGGAAAAGAAAAAGAAGAAGCGGGACGTGGACGACGAAGCATTCGAAGAGTCGGACGATGGCGATGAGGAAGGTCGGGAAATGGATTATGACACGGAATCAAGTGAAGAGTGCGTTGGTTGCTTCTTCGCATTAAAGAATATAAGCTATTAAATTTTTTATTAAAAACAAATTGTTATATCTTTTATAGCGAACCAGATCCCGAGGCGAAATTGGACAAAGATATGAAATCCGTTGCAGAGGAGGATGCACTGCGCAAGCTATTGACATCAGACGAGGAAGAGGACGAAGAAAAAAAATCAGATGAATCTGATAAAGATGAAGATGAGAAAAAGAAGAAGGAAAAGAATAAAGAAGAAACTAGCAAGGAAAAGAAGAAGAATAAAAAACAGCCCAAAGATGAAAAGAAAGGTATTTTTTGTTGAAAGGAAAAGCAATTCATTTCTTTAGAAACAATTAATTCATTTTAAATGGTTCTTCTTTAGATTCTTCAAGTGATTTTAGCTCCGACAGCTCAGACTCTGAGGATGAGAGTGCGAAGAAAAAGCAAAGCACCAAGGAAGGTACCAAAATTATCACTAATACCTCACGCTCTGGCACGCCCACCACTTTTGCGAATGAAGCGAACAAACGCAAAATGAATAGTATGCCAAGCGATCTCACTGGCTCTGAGAATAGTAACAGTCCTGTGGGTACACCCGCCAAACGTTCAAAAATGGAAGCCGCACCCGCTCTTCCATCTACGTTTGCTGGTGTTGTTAATGTCAACAACAAGGAGTAAGTTCAATATCCGTAAAATCGAGGCTAACTTTATCATCTCTCTTATATTTTCTTTTAGTGACTATGGCATTACTGAGGAAGCAGTCCGTCGATATCTGATGCGGAAGCCAATGACTGCAACGGAGCTGCTGACGAAATTCAAAAATAAGAAGACTGGTGTCTCAAGTGAACGTTTGGTCGAAACAATGACGCAAATTCTCAAAAAAATTAATCCAGTTAAGCAGACCATTCAGGGAAAAATGTACTTGAGCATAAAAGTCAATAAGTAAATATGATGGGATTTACAACAATATATATTTGTATACTTTTGAGCTAATAAATGGAATCTAAATACATGTGTACATATAAATATTTCTTTAATGTGGGTTTAGGCCTAGCTTTCTCGCATTAACTTGTATGTGCTTGTTATATTTTGCAAAAATTAACGGGACCTACATATAACCGAATGTCGAAGAATGTTCTCGGAATTGTTTGAAATAGATGTTATGTGCCCGGGCTGAGATTCGAACCCAATCAATTATTTTTATTACTTTGGAGTACGAGTTGAGTGAGTATGTATGTAGAAAATTATGTATTTTTATTTTTAAATAGTGTAAATTTCATGGAACCGCCTGTAAATATGTTTGTTGGTCATCTTATCACACACTTTCAACCCTTCAACATTGATGTGGGAATAATTTTTATTCACAAAAAAAATTTATGTTGATTGGCAGCACTATTGCTTACTGCATTTTTAGTGGAAAGTGGAATATGTATTTATAGTAGTTAAGTACAACCCTGTTCCATAGAAAACGAACAAACGAACTGAAAAGATTAATTTGGGTATTCTCGAAAAACTCGTAAAAGTTTTTGCAAAATCAGAAAAAACGATTAACGATAATGATAATACGAAAAGAAAGCTTTTAGAGCGTGTGCTAGTGCTGCTGCAAAGACGCAAAAAATAATTTCTTAGTGGAATAGATCACGAGAAGGAGAGGTGGAAAAGGAGAATTAAGAAAAATAAAAACAAGCAGCACAAAGGCTGAAGAACAGAACAGTAGAAAACAATACAAAGTACGCAAAAAGAAAAACGCGAGGGGCACTGCAGGAGGAGTGAAAATTCGATTAATTTTGCGAATAAAAATTTAAAATCTTGGTTTTCCTTAAAAGTGAGTGAACAAATAATGTTTAATTTCAAAGCAATAACAAAAGCAGCTGGAAGACGGGAGGCAATGTTATGACGTAGTGCGTGTTTGTGTGTTGGATTTTGGATTAATCAGCAGCAGCCACCGCTTTGTTACCCAGCTACAACCCGTGTTGGCTCAACCCCATCTCCCATCTCCCATCTCACAAAGTTCCAACACCATCCAGTGGAAATAGCAAATCCTAATGAAGAATGTGGCTGCTGCCCAGAGCGCAGTGGCGCTCGTTCTATTGCCAGGGCGTAGGATATTCAGTTTCTCAACCTTGTTGCACTGCCCTTATGCCCTTACCTTGACGAAATTGTTTGCGTAAAGTTCAAGGGCTAAATCAATTCGCGTATGCCTTTTTTGCTCCAATTACGTACTTCAATTAAGAAATTGTTTGTGGCATAACAAAGCTATGTTCATGTTGTATTCGCGCTTCAAAAGAGGTTAATTTGGCTTGAGCTTAATTCATTTATCCATGCCATAAATGTATTTGCAATTTTGTTTGCTTTCCATTAAGCACGATCCAAAATATTTATTCTATCTTGTCTATATGTATAGAAAAGGTGACCATTTAAAACTAATCTTCTGATTTGATCGGTTTGCTATTCCATAGTCTATTGATTTGATCTTGATTATCGCCAAATTTGAAATGGAATAATCGGTGGCCCCTGCTAGAACAGTAGCATCATATGCTGGATAAATTCAAAATTTTAAAGTGTAAAATATTTGTTGTAAATCCCTGAAAAGCAAAATATCCATCTGTATTTATTACTTACAGCGTGTCGATAATATACCCTCATACCGAAGCTACCTACAAAGCATATTTTGACACAATTAACGGCTGCGATTAACTTTCTTGCTTTTCTGATAACGTAAAAATATGCTGCCCTATTGAATCACACAAAAACACGCGTAAATTTCCAACGAGCCCGCCTTCGAATATTCGAGCACAAATAGCAAGTGAAATCTTATTGTTTTCTAATCTGTACAAATTATTAAAGAGGCGGCGTTCACATCGAGTCGTAGACTCACTCATGCGAGGTTTAAATTCAATTGCACAATATATTTTTGTATTATATAGTTATGTTCTATAAAAAGAGCATATCCTATAGTTGGATGTTTGCATCTTTCCCTCTTCTCACCTCATACTGACTTATCGAGTAAACACACAATTCTATGTATGTGTGATGTCATAAAATTGTAATATCGGCTTAATCACAAGATTACGGCTGATTAGCAGTGGTCGTGTCTTTTTTTTAGTTTCAGAGGATTAGCAGTGTTCCTGTCTCTTTTTACTTTTAGAAGCTTTTCTCTTAGTATTAATTTGAAGTATGGAAAATCTAGTTATATTCGATTTCCAACTTTAATAAGTTAGAATAAAATGCTATTGAGATTACTCAAATATTCTTGTTTCACTCCTAAAGAACCATTAACATATAGAATAGTAGTTTTTCAATAAATGTGTGTGGTTTTATGGAGAACAGCCTGTTCAATTGAGTTAATGAGGGTTTATAACAGTTATGCACAATAAGTTTATAATAATTTTGTTTAATAACCTATTTGATCATGACGATTCTTTAATTGTATGCTTTTGTTCATATAAAAGAGTTATTTTTTTATTATTCTCAGCTCAGCTATGGGCTCTATTAGACTGTGAAATCGAAGTTGAATGAATTTGTACGCTGGAGCAGTTTCTTAAGTCGTTGTCGGAAAATTATTGCCTACAGCTTCGCGAATTTAGCTGGATCATAAAAATCGCTAGTATACAAATTTACAAGGGAAATTAGTTTGATACGTTTCTACTAACGTTGGTCTATGCTCTGAAGATTTCCTTGCCTGCGTGTCATGATGTCTGATGAGGCGGCATTGTTTACTATATGCCTAGCATGAACACACCAAATTCTGAATTTCATTATTCATAGTAGTAATTTCCTTAACACATCGACTGTTCCAGAAAAAAGAAATTTTATCTTTTAGTGGAAGAACTTAATATTTTTTGTATATGATATATTATCAGTAGGCGAAAACAATTTTCTTTGTATCGCAACTTTGTTTGCACAGATCTGCATAAAACTTAAATATGAAAAAAATGCAAATAAACCAAAAATTGAAAAATTCGACTAATGTTTTTAAAATATTCATCACATATTCAACAATCTGCATCTGGCAAGTGACCAAGAAATGAGCGCCAGCTGCTGCTACTCCGGTGCGTACAATAATTCTGAAGTTTATTACACTTTTCCACCGTCGATGTGTTTGTTTGCACGCTCAATTTGTACACTTTAAGCCGCTTTGGTCACTTAATTTAAGCAAATCACGCCTTCGAATTTCACAAAAATTCAATATTGGTGAGATTAGCCGCAAACAAACCCATATACATACATATGTACCTGCAATATTTGAGTTCGTACATACATATATACATATGTAGAAAAAACTGTTTGTTGAAAAAATTGTGCGAATTTGATTTTCGTGCCCTTTGACGAAATAATATGATACATCAATGCCGGCAAAATTTGAAGTTTTCCTTCAGTGGTTTTCACTGCCATTCGCTAATAGTTTGTATGCTTCTATTTAAAACAAACTACAAAATTAAAGGCAATGCCTCTTTCGATAATACGAGCAGAGTTAAATTAACTTGTATGCACACATACATACACACATATGCACTACGTACCATCATGTAATGAATGCCAATTTACGAACGCTGCAGCATTGTTAAGTGCTCCAAATCGGCTCCATCTGTTTTTTATATCAACAATATTTATATTGCAAGATTGCGGGGAGACAAGATTTTTGTATTTCGAACTTTAATTTAGCTAGCAACAAACAAATAATAGTTGTAAAAATTTGCATTTCTTGTTTTCAGCACACTTTTACATTTGAAACGTTCCAATGAGCCAGACAACAATAATCACATATCCGTTTAACACCGCACTTCAAGTAGAAGAACACCCACAAAAGCAACAACAAGTGCAGACATTTCTGACACACAATTTTGATCCACTCTAAATTGCCGTGTCCAACGGCGACACACGCCTTTTCTTCCCACCAGGAGGCAAACAGTCTACAACAACCAACAGCAATTTCAAAAATTTTGCCAGCACTTCCGATCCAGACGCAAACAGCCACAGAGAATAACAATGGAGCTGCTGTTCTCAATATTACGAACTCAAGTCTTATCCTGTAAAAACAAATTTACACTACTGGAGATTATCTTCCTGACGCTGTATTTGCTCGGTCAAACGATCAACGAGGCGGACGCGCATATTTTGGTGTATAGAAGACTGACGAGCCAGGTATGTAGGCACTTACCAACTGTAAAAATTATTTATATTTTTATACATATATATATATATATATTTTCCATTAATCTGACTTTCTTTCGCTTTCACCACAGTTAATAGAGGAATATAATGATTTGCCAGCACAATTCGGTCCCAGTTTACCGCCGAACGGTCTGCGCGTGTTTGCCATACCCGCCTTCCCGGAGTACGGTTGTGATTCCATTGCTCCACCTCCATTCAGAAAGGACTATCCGGATACAGCTAAATTTGTAGCGCTCATACAGAGGTGAGTCATGTCATTTTCCTTGCATTTTCATATCATAAAGCAGTGTTTCAGCGCTTCTATTTCAACTCTTCGCAGGGGCGGCAAAGATTGTACTTTCGAACTGAAAGTACGTAATGCGCAGGCAGCGAATTTCAGTGCTGTAATTGTATATAATAACAATGGCGACGATTTGGGTAAGTCCCTGCATTTTTCTTTGTCTCAATCGAATAATCACTCTCTGTTACTCTGACTCTCTTTTGGCTTGCAGAACAAATGTCTGCGCAGAATTCCACAGGCATCAATATACCCTCCGTTTTTGTGGGACACACAACTGGCATGAATCTCTGTTCATTCCAGACGCCCGAAGTTGTGTTTGTAATCAACGATGAACTGCCATTCAACATAAACACACAATTGATTTTACCTTTTTCGATTTTAATTGGAATTTGTTTTCTTATTATGGCAAGTGGTTCTTTCCTACAATTCCTCAGCGATTCATGCTAACATTATATTCTTATTTGTTTTTATTATTATTTTTGTAGATATTTTATATGATTTACAAGTGCATACGCGAAGAGCGCCGCTTGCGTCGCCACCGTCTGCCCAAAAGCATGCTAAAGAAGCTGCCCATACTGAAGTACACTAAGAACAGTGATCTCTCCTACGACACATGCGTCATCTGTCTGGATGAGTTTGTGGAGGGCGATAAGCTGCGCGTGCTGCCGTGTAGGCATCGTAAGTCACGCGCTAAAGCATATGCATACATAAGTACACATTGGCGCACCAAAAGGGGAATACTTTGCACGTTTAAACACTCAAAATATTGAAATGCGAGAAATATGTAAATATTGTAAAGCTATAAGTGTATTTCAACTAATGATTTAAATTCAGAATTTCAACAGAGAATCCCTACATAACAACACCAAAAAAATATAAATTTCTGGGTGCGCCACTGCCTGCTCCTATTGAGAGCGAGCGAGCCCCTAGTTCGCTCTCTATATATTTATACCTTTTTTTTTAAATTTGTTTCGCTCTTACCAGCTTACCACAGTCATTGCATTGACCCCTGGCTGACGGAGAATCGCCGCGTTTGTCCCGTTTGCAAGCGCAAGGTTTTTACGAAAGGCGAAGCGAGATCAAATCGGAATCGACAGTCTTCATTGGATAGTGTGACGGACACGGATGATGACACCACACCGCTGTTGCAGCAGGCCGCAGGAAATACGGCTGCGCACGCCGGCGCTGCTGCGGCACCCACAACTCGCCATGGCACTTTTAGACGTGCCGGCAATGTCACTCCTTCCTCTGCTGTCGCCGCTGATGACGCTTCGGATGATGAGAATGGTAAGGGCTGCATATTAGTCACCTCCGTGCTGAAATTCAAATTAATGCTCTGTGCTACTTTTGCAGTGCTTTTGGCTCATCAGTCGCCCGCACGAAATGCAGGGCGTGTGAATCCCTTCGATCGTGCACCGAATCTACCTCCGCACTTAGCAGAGCAACTGAGCGAAAACAGGCGCTCCATTTGGTCATATCCATTCTTTAGGTATGCAAATTCTGCGTGCCTGTAATTATTGTCATTGTCGTTTCCCTTTCCTTTGCACAGGTTTATTCGTCGTCCGCAATCCATAAGCGTGGCAGCGCCTCCTTATCTAGAAGAGGTGGTGCATGATGGTGAGGACGTACGCGCAGCTTCCATGTCAGCCTCCTTGCCGTTGGCCGTGGCAACGGCAGCAGTTGCTGTGGCGTCTTCAAATAATATACTGAATCCGAATTTAAGCGGATCCTTCAAGGACGACGAGGACGATGAGCCACATGGCTCCATTTATGAGCCCATCGATGTGGCGACACGGACAATAACCGGCAGCACTGCAAACAACAACCACGATACCGATTCCCAGTTTATACAGACACCATCACAGGGAAGCATTGGTGTGGTGGCGCTGCCCAACACCAACGTACGTAGTGGCCGGGGTGGCGGCTCGCGTGCAAATCGCCAATTTCTCATTTGAATGACTAGTAGTAGAATAGTGTAGCATTAAGCAGCAGCAGGAAGACAGCACAGCTGTCGGAACCATTTATTTGAGTTATGTTTTAAAAGTCATCAGCAACTATTGCAAATTGCTTGTGGGGCAGGCAGACTTGGAAAAGGCAATAGGCATCCAGCATCCGACCCCGGCCCCATTGCATTCCTCTCTCCCCAAATACAGAGCATACAAGAAAGAAAATCACTGAGAAATTGTTGCGTACTGTTTTAAATAAAATAAATATGAATATACCACGTATATATTCGTACATTTTACCAATACGAATACACACATATTTACATATACATACATATATAAAATGTGATTTATTTAATATTGGCTTAAATAATATCGTATTAATTAAAAACTACGTTACTGCTCTCGCTACCATTACCCAATTAGGCCGTTTTGAGATGAGAACGATCGAGACCCACTCTAAAAAATCATTTGCCTTTTGTAAAAAACTGCTTTGCGATCGACCTAAGTCAGATTGGCATTCTATGCAAAAGCTTGGCCGAAACCGATTATTGCACACATGTTTTAGTCTACAAGCCAAATTTTTCGGTCCAATGCTACTTAATCTTCGCTGCTTGGCAATGCCACTACTCTGCAGGTTAGCTTCTGTCGTGATTATTGTTTACTTACGTCTTAAGTTTTTTGTTGTATTTTACCAAAAATTTTATTTGTTTTTTTTTTCTTTTTAAATGTGTGCATGTGAACAAAATCAAAACAAACAAATCAAAGTTTACGGCGTGTAGTCAGCAATTTGTTTTGTGTAGTTAAAAAAAAGAAAAAGCAATCGCTTAAAATTTTAATCATTACAATTACGATTTACAAATCTATGTAATTTGTTAATATCAAAACCCCAGACATTTTTAAATTTTTTACTTTTATCCACCCTACCCATTTCGTGTGTTAATTTTTAAGGTTTTGCTGCAAAATTGTTAAGTACGTACGAACGAGTGCATACGAATAAAATTACAGCATAATTGATAATAATGGAAATGAAATGTGCATTCGCCACAAAAAAAAAATGTATCTGTCATTAGAAGAATAAAAAAACCAAACATGTTTATTAATTTTCGTTTTCTTGATTGGTCAGTAACAACCCGTTACAACCTTACGTAGAGCTTCTCTGCAGGCACCCTTGCTAAGCGCGCGTTCTCCAGTTGGAAATTGCCATAGCATCATCTACTTGGTCTTTCCATCGGAGTCATAGCCAGCCTACCTTCTTCCCTGGAGCTCCTAAGTCCATGCGCACGACATGACAGCCACCCAGCTTATTAATTTTACCATTGGCTCTCCACATATACGTGTACGACTGGGTTGTTTAATTTACATCGCATGTCAGCACAAAGCAGGCAAGCGAACAACAAGAGAAATTATTTCAAAGACCAGGTAAGTATACAATTTGTGCAGCATATTTTAGGCTGTTAGTGAAAACGAGAGTGAGAAAATTAGAATAGCCGAGTGAGAGATTGTATGTAAGCCAGTTCTTTTTGTTTGACGAGAGGGAGAGAGAGGAGAAATAAAGACAAAGCATGGTTTCTATCAGCCGCATTAAAACGCAAACACAATTTTGAATTATGTATTTATTCACTTAAATTTTTTTCGTTTATTGTTTTAAATTTGTCAATATTATTTTAATAATTATTTAATCACTTATGTATAACTATAATTTTGTAATGGAACAATTTTCTTTTCGCTTCTTTTATGTATTCTCCAATATTTATTATAAATAAAATTATTTATTTGTAAGCATTATCGCATGATAATAAATAAAACTATGCGAGTGGATAGTTTATTTAAAAAAGCTTATTTTTATTTTGAAAAAAATTGTCATAAAAAGTCAACTGCCTTAACACAAGCAAACGTTGTCAGAGACGCAGGAAGGATAATTTCGAAAGGAGCTATTACATCTTTACATTATCACCGCTTCAAATGCTTTAAAAATCAAAGCATACTTTTGTGGGCTAGATACAAGCTAACAATACACCAGAAGATACGATAACTGCTTCCGATTTCGCTGCTGGCGCGGCTGCTGTGCAGATATAAAAGCAATTGCATGTACTAGCTATAGTAAATGGTGTTCTTTTGTCTAGGGAACGCCGACGCGGCTGCACACCTATTGGTTGGAGTATTTTTAATTGAAAAATCTATACGGACTAAAGCCATGCTAAGCTATTTTCAAAATAAAAGCAAAAGCACTATGATAAACTTTCAATATCCCTATGCACATGCGAATGCGTGAAATTATGGCGCCTTTTAGAGCTGCACAAACATAGTGCACCTTTCTCCTAACTATGAAATGGGTCATGCTTTATTCAAGAATTTCGAGCAGCAAATTAAACGCACGCAAAATTATACAAGCTACTGACAATCAAGAAAGTACGAAGCTTTTCTGCAACTGGCATACTGGCATAGTTCAAATACACATTAGCCCAATTCACAATCTTGTGCAAATGGTCTGGCACAATCTTGTGCAAATGGTCTGGGATTTTTGCACAAGATTGTGAATTGGGCTATTTAAAAAAATAGTACTGTTTGATTTTTAAATTGGAAGAGCGATAACAGATTTGTGTGAAAACAGAAATTAATTACATCAATATATGGTGATTTGCTTAAAAAAAATTGAATCTGTGGCATTGATAGTGCCCTCAAATTATAAAGAAGATATATAAAATATGCCAGCTGCATAATACATTTGTTATTTTGTTGATTATAATAAGCAATAGTCCCTCCGCTGATTACACCTAATACATAGGATATACGTTTCTAGGAATTAAACCTATGATTACTTAGGCCACAAAGATAATTGCTTCATATTTTGATTTTTGCTAAAAAAAAAAATCATAAAATAGATTACACGGATGGGTTCGAGTGCTTTTCGATCTCGAGCTACAAAACTGCTTGCAAATTATACAAAGTTAGTTACAAATGTGTAGTTTGCATATTTATCATTGCAGAAGAGCGTGGGGTCGTGTAAAGGTTACACTACTGCTGGAACATCACAAACTGCAGTATATATGTAATTAATATACATTATGCTCATACAATACATACAGGGATTTTTGTATGTACTATTAATATGTATAATATATAGTTTAATCGTCTTTTTGTTGTTGTTTCTTATTTATTAAGCTATATATACGAATGTATGTATTGACCCTATAAAAAGAATAAACCAACGTGTTTTTGTGTGTATGCAGAGACATGGAGATAGAGAATAGGGCAGCATATTTGAACTTACAACGTTCATTGCTGCGATATACAAAACATGAGCATATACGAACATACGAATATTACAGCAATGGCGTGGTGATGCTTGATTTAGTGTGCAAACGTTAATAATTCGTAGAAACATCACACATCTTAAGATATTTACAAGGAAACACTAGAGCACTACTTAAAAAACTACATATCGCATACATTGAACGTAGGCCAAATGCGACATCAAACGCGTACGATCTGGTTGTTGATATTGGAGCGAATTTACAACAATGGCAACTACTACTTAACAACCAAGGACTCTTTCAAGTGGCGCACCAGCCCGGCGCCAATGTCCTGCACATCTGGCCATTGCCGTATCACACAGATTATAATGAATATGGAAAGAAAAGTGGTCAGCACACGCACGCTGCAAGTAAAAAGAACACATTAGAGTGACAGCGGGCCACACACGACGCAAGCACTACTGACCGTGTTTTCAGGAAGGGCATTATTATGCCAGCAGCGGTGGCGACCAACAGTAAAACCACCTGCAGCACTGTCAGCACTACATTTATTAGCTTAACGACAAGCGCACGTGCATTGGAATTATCGATCCCCTCCACGGTTACGTATTGTTGTTGCGATAAATGTTCCATTTTGGAAATCTACAGAGAAGTATTGAAGTATTAATTCGAATCATTCGTGTACGTGGAGGGCCGCATGCTTTAGCATGTACAGGAAAGTTAAATAAACAGTACATACTTAACAATACATGGAGGTGTATATCGTTACTTTAATGTAGAAAGGCCCAACTAACATTTTTGTTATTTTACAGGAAAAGGAAAAGAAAAACGTAAAATATGAAAAAACACTAGGTTTATAAAATTTTGTGCAATTGCTTTCAAATCCATTACTTTCGAGCATAGCACATATAATGTTCTAAAGGGGCTGTGTAGTAGGTGATCTAGCAGAATCCTCAAAAATCTTGACTTCCAAGAAATTATTATTAAGCTGCTTTCTACATTAAAGCAACACTCTCACCGACTTACTCTCGTCTGACAATTCTCTAATACTTCATGAACATCTCTTAGTCTTTCGTCACTTTGGTATTGTACTTTTTCCTCCATGTCGGCTATATTTTGCTTTATATTTTCGATTTCATTCTGCGATGGGAAAAACAAAATAGGAGCCATTTGATTAAAGATGACTAAAAAGTGCTTTTTACAATTTAATGCTGACCTGATGCAGCTCAGTCAAGTCGTTTATTTGTTCTTCCAGGCCTTCGGCGCGATATCTTTCGCTCTCCAGCGTAGATGTCAGTGTATTGAAGTCTTTTTGCGCAGTCTACAAAGAGAACAAATATCATTAAAAAATACATGAACATTACACTCTTTGTGTAATTTGAGCACATGCTAGGAAATGCTTGCCTCTAAGCGTTCGACACGTTCTTTAAGTTTTTCTATTTCATCTTTTCGCTCGCTCAGTTCGGTTAGCAGAGATTTCAAGACGATGTGATATTGGCTAGCTCCGGATTGACTTTTGCCTGAGCTGTAGTAAAAGTTAAAATAAAATTGTTAATTACTAAATCCAAGGAGTGTCGGAGTGTGTGTGCGCACCCTGCTGGTATACTCTCGCTCGTTACGCTGCTGCACTCGCTGCCATCACTGTTGAATTTGCCGCTGCCAGCGCCCACTGTATTGCCAGAGCCCGTCGACGCCGCCGGTATTGTATTGTTCGGCGTAGAGCTGCCAATCATGTCGGGATTCACTGGCATATTCATCGAATTGATTTCCGAGTCTGTAAAGTAAAGGTGTAAAGCATTAGGGTTGAGCGAGGCATTGTAGTGATGCAGGCCGACTCTCACCTGTCATCTGATTGATATTATCCGCGCTGCCGAATTTATTCTTAATTAAGTGCGCAAATTCGCGGGGCTTGGACATCACAGAACCGGAGAAACCCGTAATGCCGTCGCGTATATTGCCACCAACATTTCTAAACAGCCACAATAAAAGAAAAGAGAAGAAAGCACCAAAACACGATTAAGCTGGCGAATGTAAAGAGCTGACATTGAATGTGCCTACCGCAAACCTTGACCCACATCGCGGAGCACTTCACGCGGCTGCCGGTGTTGGCTCTTACTGTTGAATTGTTGATTTTGCAAATCTTTCGCACGTTTCGTATAGTTGTCCAATTTCTTTTGCAGTTGAGAAATTGTGTGTGCGCTCTTTTGGTTCTTCTTCTCGAAGACAGCCTGCGAATATATATGGTCATATGTTAATCGATTTTAGAAGTTTATACAATATTATAACGTTCACGTCAAAAATTGTATTTTCCGCTAAATTTGTTGCGGATATATACATATGTATATTCAAATATGCCGCCATTGCTAAGATAAGCCCATCATATAATTATGCCGCAGGTTGGTGTATATCTCCACCGTTGACCGCTGTCTTACTTTGATAATCTAGAAATATTCATCTGGAGTGCTTTTAAATTAGTTGACTTATTTTTGCCATATTCCTATTTTAAGTCAACGGAACCACACATTTTTATAAAGCCGTGTCCGAACGGGATTCATTTCCATGTCAAAGAACACTCTCGGAATATTACTAATTGTTAGCGAGTAAATTTGTATAGCCCCAGACATTTCAGCCCTAAGCGTTGGTGTGGCTTCACCAAAGATAACGATTTATAATTACTTGCTAGCTGCTTACCTTAATTCGTTGCAATTGCTGCTTATCAGCACTAGCGGCCAATTTCAGATATTCATTGACATTGTCTGCAAGTGGACGAATTACAAGTTACAATGTCTGCGGGAGCAGCAGCAGCAGTAAAACACACTCACCATCCCTGGCAGTTTGTTCCTTTCGTATGCATTCTTTAGTGCATTGGATTTTCGTGTTCAGTCGATCGAGTGCCTGCAGACTGGACGTGCGCTCATGGCGGCGATGATGCTTTTTGCTGCCGTCCGCTGTGGTCGCATCGAGCTCGTCGGAGGCGAACGACTGGTGGCAGAGGTCCTCGTTGCCTGTTGACGAAACAAAGCGATTAGTGTACATACATATATTAAAAAGCAAAAGAGCTTGGCAAAGTAGAGAACGGCGAGTCGTGTTGCTCATACCTGATAGTCGTGAGTCTTCCATGGCGCCGCCACCACCACCAATACCACCGTCGAGCGCACCCACGTCGCCCATCAGACCACCAATACCACCACCAATGCCGGCGCCACCGTATGCCAGCAAGCCGCCCTGGTCGGAGCCATGTGTGCGATTGAATTCGCGCCGATTGCGCTCGCGGCTCCGCCGGCTCGACGGACTCTGGCTGCGAAAGCCGCGAAAGGTGGCAACGGACGCGCCGCCACCACCGCCGAGTACACTTCCGGTCACCGTGTTGTTGCTGTTCGCGTTGACAACGCTAAACACCGAAGCTGCCGTTGCCGTTGCAGCTGCGGCGCCGGTTCCTGTACCTGAGGGCGCGCCGACTATTGTTGCTGCGCTTGTGGTCGTTGCCTCGACACTGTCGCCGCGATTATCCCTCTCACGTGACACTATCGAAATTTTCATTTACAGGTGCAGCAATGTGTATCGAGGAGAGTTTGGAGGTAAGAAAGTTGTTTGTTCTTATTCAATTTTTTGCTGACTTCGTTGAGTTTGGTATTGTGTTATTTTTGTTACTTTGTTATTGACATGAACAACAACAATAACGAAAACTACTACAACAACAACAACAACAATCAGTTTACACAATGAATGAATCCTTGCAGAGGTGAGCGTATGTATCTGTGTGTGCGTGCGCGTGCGTATTTTAAAAGCGAACATACACAAATGTAGGAAGAGAAGAAGAAGAACAAGAAGAAAAGAAGCAAACAACAACAAATAAATCACACAATTTGCAATTAGGAAAAATCAAAGTAGCAGCAAGATTTGAGCGAAGCAAACACAAAGTTGGCCCCGGAGAAGTGCGCTTGGCACTCAGCCGACCCGTGCTGTGAGTGAAGTCATTTGAACTTCACTCGTCGTTATTTTTGCGTGAATTTTTATTTTTGAAGTACATACATCAAATTTTCTTTCTCATGATAGGTGCACTAATTTAATACAGACTAGAAAGAATTATAAATACATACACATAATGTGTGAAATAATAAGCAAAGAAGAAATAAAATTATATAAAAAAAAACTTTTTAAAAATAAGCTTTAATTTATTTAATGTACTAAAAAGTAGAAAATAAATGGTTTTTAAGTCACCTGTATCTTACTATCCATAAAAGCTTGGGGCGCTCATGTGTTCAATATTTGTCAAACAGTTACCACAATATTTTATTTAAATAATTTTTTGCAAATAGATTCTAGTAATGAAAGATATTTTGAATATGGATATTGAGCGCACAAGCTTTTATTGATAGTAAGATACAGGTGACTTAAAAACCATTTATTTTCTACTTTTTAGTACATTAAATAAATTAAAGCTTATTTTTAAAAAGTTTTTTTTTATATAATTTTATTTTCTACTTTTTAGTCTTCCATAAATTCAATTTTAGAGCTCTGAAATTTTTCACAAAAAGAATTTAAAACTTGCAGAGCAGTACACAATATTTAGGGTATTCACAGTGTCTCCTATCGTCATATCCTCAATTTAACAAATAATACGGCTGTGATCGACCCTAATATTCGTGGCATATTTGTGACGCGGTGAATTGTTGCTATTTTGCCAGCAGGGCGCGGCAAGTAAGTTCCTATCGTTTTTCATTGATGTGTGGTGTACCTATAATTATAAACTGAAGCCCAAGTGTGTAGTTGCTTGAAAAGTGCCACGCCCCTTGTCCTACGCCCATAAATTTTTCCAGTGGGACGACACACCCAAGAGGCGACTGCATACGAAATTTCAATGCTGCACGACCTTTAGTTCCAAAGCTAATCGAGATCAAAAATTTTGTTTGTATGGGGGGTGCCACGCCCCCTTATCCTACGCCCATAAAATTTTACCAGTGGGACAACACATCCAAGAGGCGACTGCATACGAAATTTCAATACTGCACGACCTTTAGTTCCAAAGCTAATCGAGATCAAAAATTTTGTTTGTATGGGGGGTGCCACGCCCCCTTATCCAGTGCCCCCTTATTTTCTCAGTAGAAGGATATGGATATGTAGTAAGTTCCTACCGAGTTTCATTGATGTGTGATTTTTAGTTCTAAAGTTATACACAAATCTGGAGTTGATAAAAAAGTGCCACGCCCCTTATCCTACGCCCATAAAATTTTACCAGTGGGACAACACATCCAAGAGGCGACTGCATACGAAATTTCAATGCTGCACGACCTTTAGTTCCAAAGCTAATCGAGATCAAAAATTTTGTTTGTATGGGGGGTGCCACGCCCTTTCATCCTACGCCCATAAAATTTTACCAGTGGGACAACACATCCAAGAGGCGACTGCATACGAAATTTCAATGCTGCACGACATTTAGTTCCAAAGCTAATCGAGATCAAAAATTTTGTTTGTATGGGGGGTGCCACGCCCCCTTATCCAGTGCTCCCCTTATTTTCTCAGTAGAAGGATAGGGATATGTAGTAAGTTCCTACCGAGTTTCATTGATGTGTGATGTGTAGTTCTAAAGTTATACACAAATCTGGAGTTTATAAAAAAGTGCCACGCCCCTTATCCTACGCCCATAAAATTTATTGATTCATGTATTGGGCTCTAGATTAGGCATGTATGCAAAGTTTCAGATCTCTAAGTAGTCGGGAAGTGGGTGAAAAATTGATTACTAGATTTGACGACATACATACAAACATACCGGATGTGAACCTAATATAAAGCTTATAAAAGGATGAAAGAAAGCGAAAGCATAGAAAATAAGTAGAAAGCAAAAGACAAATATGAATAAAAAAAGGCACAAATATGAGCTAGAGCATAGATAATCCATGTAAAAACGAAATTATATTCGATACACATATTTTGTTCCAAAATTTATAATAAATAAACTTGGAAATGAGCCTTGAATTTATCTATTAGTATTTATTGCTTGTTTTGGTGAAGAATTTTACTATATAAAGAGCAACCGTTAAACGAGTTTAGAGCGAACCCGCAGAGGAAGAGCTTTTGTATGGCCTGTTTTGATCTCTTAGTTTTTTTAATGCATTCAAATTAAATGTATTTGCATGTAGTACAACTTTTTTAAAAGCCCATTTCATAAAAGTGGATTAAGAATTGTCAAATGTGTTTTTAATGCAAAATTTCAAAGATTCCTCACTTTTATAATTGTTTTGAATTTGGCTGCTAAGATCTAATTGCATGGTAGTAGTGAAATTGCCACTTGACGTAAAAAGAAAGGATCGCTAATGTTACTTGAAGTCTGTGATTTTTTTAATTACTCTACACTTTACAAATTAATTTTGAATTGGAAAAAAAAGTATGTATAATAAAATCATAATAAATTGCGTATGATCATTTTTAAGAGGTGTTAATACGAACAAACGTATGTGCTTCGGTTTGCGAGAAAATGGGAAAGGTGTGCTGCCTGTTGTTATAAACTAAGCGAGAAATAATTAATTACTTTGTTCGGAGCTGTGTGTGGACGAAGGCGATCTGCTAGTGCGGAGACTCGTGCTACCCTTCAATTGCTGTTGATGATCTTTAGACGACGACAATTGAGCACTCACATGCAGCGTATCCATGTTCAGTACATAATACGAGACAGATCAATTAGTCCGACATGAGAGTATGCAGAAATTAGCACAATTGTCTATGTATTATACCAAATACAAACATGTTCAAGACGCACAGTAAATATTTGATCTGCAAAAGAAGAAAGAGAGGGAATGAGCGCGCGGCATAATAAACAGATAATACAAAATGTAAACATTGGCCAGGGAAGTGTGATTAAGTGCTTGATGTGAAAATGTAAGAAATTGAGCGGAAAGTTCAAAAAGTAGAACAAATTAAAATAAATATAGAGATGATTACAAAGTCCAGAGGTGAACCAACTCACGTTCAAGCGCAACTGATAACACTCAAAATGCAAGGAAAAATACATACGATATGTAGGCCGCATTCACTTCGTACACGAGTACGGATTCTGTGTCAATGGCGATGCTGTTGAAGTTGTCAACAAATTCGATCCACACAAATTTTAAGCGCCCCTCCAACTCTCTATCATCTAAGCCACCATACAGCATTCTTGTGGCGCTTTGAAATATAACTAATATTTGCGTATTTCTGTGGAATATATTGTGCCCACTGTGTGCGGCTTGAGCGGAAGAGTGCTTTAGCTTGAATTATTATTCACACTCAGCACAGTTTTTTATTCGCTAATATAAATAATTGAATAAATAAATAAATACAATATATGCATTTGTCGCAAAAAACACAATTTTGTGTACCTACTACTTCCTCTCGAATCGACTCGCGACCGGCCCGTGTACGCCGGCTGTATCTCTATTATCGCTAACCGTATCTGCATTTGCATATGCTGTATGGAGTGGAAACTACGAAGTTCCGGCCTGCGGACCAGAGTTTACACGCTTTATTTATGCAAGCATGTCGACACAGCGAGCATCACAATAAAATATGCACTTGTCATTCGGAGGAGAACTTAATTTAATATTGAAATATCTGTCTTTGACAGCACTTGTCAGGCCGACGCACACATCAATTAAGGTCTGACTGGTACGAAAGATGAGCATAGAATTGTAAGTATGTAACGCACAAAAAACACATACAGAGCTTTCTCATCTCTTGTTTATGTTTTGCCTATAAAACCAGAAATTTTTAAATGGTAAATCAGCGCGTATTTATTATTTTTTACTGACAAATACTCTGGCTAGTAGTCAAAGTTATATCAAATTATCTCTTATACTAAATAATCACAAAATTCGTAAATTGATCGCGCGCATTCATGCGAAAAATATTTAATTGTACGTACGAGCCACTTGAATTGCGCATTTATCACTGGAATTAAGTTCAATTAGTTAATTTTATTAAGCATTTATAAATTGATTGTGCCTATACATAAGATACTTATACATATGTAGAATGATGTGAATATCGTTGGGTTCTTTGATCGCGCACAGTGAAATGATTTGTGATTAAGAGAGAGTCAAATTTTATGGTTGAGACACCCGAAGGGAATGAAACGAATTAGTACACTGATCGACGGAACATTTGTTATTTCATTTGCTATAGATACAAATTCGTGCCGGTTTTTACATTACATCTGAAGCTGGAAGTTTTCCTTTACGTGAGGCATTTTGAATTATGAACAGCAATTTGTTCAGGCTTGAATGTCGAGTGTTTCAATTAGCAGCTGCACCTATATAGTAATGTTAAAATTATAATAATTTTATTTCTTACAACTTGAAACTTACACAAGATAGTATGTAAAATCGCTAAAAGGAGTGCTTAACTAACTATGAATTCCTTAAATTTGTGTGTCAGATTGGCAGATCTTATTGATGATGATCACACGATGCTATAGATCATGTCTAGTGACTAGACTAGCAAATACTATAAGACGAAGAATTATTGTGGTCTCTTGTAACCATAAAATGTATTTATAAAACGCTAAACATTGGAATATTGTTATCTTCAAAGCTAAGAAACCATAACAATGATTAATTAGTTATTGTGTTTAGTTGCAGTTCTCTTGAACATGACATTGATTTAGCTTCGAAATTCACAGTTCGTATTAAAGCACGTAACAATGTTGAAATATTATTTTTTAATATTGATTACTTCTAACCATTGCCATTTCAATTGGCGCCTGTTAACCGATAATCTGTGTTTAACTTGGTTCATGCTAAATTCCACACTTTTCTTATAAGTGGGATTGAGAATTGCTGTGGTTTTAGCTCTGGCAAATGTAAGATGAGCAACCACCGTAGACCGGAACAAAAACGTAGCAACTACGTTGCTTTGATTTCTACATAAACGATGTCGTTAATGTAAACCTTCATATGACAGCTTCGCAGTAACGTTTAAGGTTTTGCGCTTATTCCAGTAATTTGAAGCAAAACAAAAACCGTAAATATGTACAAACACTTTATTGCATTCGACAATTTATCGCTTTCAGATTGTAGTATTAATGCTGCAATGTGTTACCAACAACAATGAAAGATACAACAACAGCAAGCCGTCATTTATGACAGCTACTATCAGTTATCTGAAAATATTTTTGTATCTATCCATGCATACATACATATTTTTATAATGTACATATGTATATACAATGCGATACGTATGCGTAGTTGTGGAAGAGCGCGCCAATGCTTTAGTCATCGCTGGCTACCCGATACCATCAGCCCATTCACGATTTCAGTAGCGAGACTGAAAGTGTGCGGTTCTTAAAGTACATACACCTGCTGATATTCTAAAACAAAAATAACAACATTAACAGGCGCGCAATGTTCCAATATAGCAAATCCCAGTCGGTTAGCCGTGATTTCATTCTGGCACGCAATTTTATCAATTTAACATTAGGTTTTTGAGAAAACCGTCAGTCAGTCAGCGTGTTGGTTACAGTGAAACGACCTTCGTCTGAACGGGAGTTCTATGAGAACAATTCGTATGAGAATTGTGTTGAAATTGCTCAACTATTTACAACTTATTAGATAATCTGTCATATAGCGAGATATGAATGAACTTTGTATCTATCGGCAGATAAGCGTGTTTATATCATGCGCAATACTCTAACATGATTATGCATTTAATACGCTACTTTTATGACAATGGCATGTATCCGGTTTATGGAAACTTATGATGCTTACAAGGACGAATAACATATTGGAATAGCATTTAGCGGTGCCATGATGAAGTTGCTTGGCTCGGTCGTTTTGGATTCTTTACCAGGCCGATTAAATCTAACAACCAAAAGTAAAGAGGTGTAGTTTAAGTTGCTTATAAGGAGTGGGCATGATCAAATTGTATTGTAACATAGCAAAATCAAAAAATTAAGTTAGCCGTGAATTCAAAATATGCTATTTTTTAAAAATTATACTCTACTTTATACAATTTCCTTAATCAAAATTTGAAGTTTTCCAGGAATTCCCCCCATTCTCCCCATTAATGGTTTTGGAATGTGTTATTGTATGTTCTTTGATACATCTTTTGTCTCCTTCAGTTTCCGCTTCCGTTAGAGCCCAATAGCGTTCCACTGCTCTCAGCTTTATGTTGCATTACAAATGGGTTTGACCTCTTTCGTAAGCATTCAGGAATATAAATATCTGTGCTGCTTGACCCAGAAGCTCCATACGGCTGGCTTCTATTACCACAGCTGGCACAGTTTCGTAGGGAACTTGGATTTTTTCTGGGATCTGTACATTTCTGGCATATTTCCCCGCTGATCATCGTTGCCTAGAAACTGCGAAATGTCCGCCATACCATTTTTTTACTGAATTTAAGATGTTATTTCACATTCATTTCTAGAAGTTAATATGAGAGAGCTGGGCCTAAGCCTTTCTTTTCTGCTGCTATTTTTATGCAAACTATTTTTAGAGGCTTAGTTAAATATTCAAGAAGCACACTTCAATGCTTAAGAATAAGCGCACAATATGAGCTGCCTGCATAAATGCTTTATCTCATATTTTACATGCTACAAATAAATGAGAGTAGGTTACATTACGTTTTACTTGGCACAAATATCCAAGTGCAACAACCCTGAAAATTGTGAATCAGTTTCATTGTGTTGCAAGATATTCAGGCAGCAGCAACGGAGGCACATCGTCATAATTGTGGCCAGAACAATACTCAGCTCAAGCAGGAACAAGCCGAAAGCAGCAGTCTGTGCATTTGAGCGTTATATCTATTGGCAAGTCTACTATATGTATGTGTGTATGTACATACAGTGGTGTCGGGATATAGTGAACTAATTATTGCAAGGCCTGTTCACAGTATCAAGGCTGTTCACTATATCAAGGTTGACATTTTTTGTTCAAAAACTCATTTTATTTGTTCAAAATTGACATTTGTGTATATAAGTGCAAGAGATCATTAGAATATGCACTCGACAAAAAACAAAACAAGCAATAACGTCAAGAAACAGCTGATTTTGCAGCAATCAACAGCAAAAGTACAATTTAGGGGATACCCGCTTTCGTTTCTGATTCCTTTTTGTATTTTTTCGTTCGTTTCTGCTTGAAAATGCTTTCAAAAATTGGTTCACTATTTAGAGGTTTTCGATTTTTCACTATTTAGAGTACTCCATGTAAAAATTTAGGTGTTCACTATATCGAAGTGTTCACTATACCGGGGGTTCACTATATCCCGACTCTACTGTATATACACATGCATATACAGAAATGAAAGAGCGGGCGGGGATCGGTGGTTCAAAAGCGAAATGTCATTATACGAGTACTTTATTTATAAACAATTCAGCACAATTGAGGCCATTTATACGTTGAAATAACATCCTACTCAGTCTGAACAAGAAAATCCCACCATGGCGTTAATAAGAAATCCATATTTATTTAAATAGGCAGACAAAAAAACAGGTAGCTGGTGGATCTTTTAAGCAAAATTACATATAATAAATGTACGCATTATTATTATGGTCAACTGCAAAAACATTTTTATGAATTCATTCGGAATGACAAATCGTGGGTTTTTGCGAAAATTTCTTTGACGAGTTTTGGAAAAAGATTACATTATTTATTATTATGCGATACCAAAATTGTTGTATATTTTTATGCATAGTCGTCTTTACGACGGATTCAGCGATCGAAGTGACTGTCATTCTATATGAAAATTAACATAAATTTATTCGGACTTAAAAGCTGAATTTCAGGAAGTCTGTCAAGTGCTTTTCAACGAGATATTTCTTTTTATATCGACATCTTTCCGAAAAAAAAACTTCAAAAAACAGCTTAACTGGGACAATAGACACTAGAATATCAAACTAATACTCGTAGTGTAATAAAAATAAAAAATAGCTGCCTGAAAATTTTGGTAACGACATTTCGCCCGAAAGATATCGATATGTGGTCTGAGAGATAGCGAATAAAATTTGTTGTAGTAGTTTTTGGATTGCCATTTTTCGTGATATTCTGAATACAACATAAATTGATGTGGCTTCCAAATGTGTCACTGGAAATATTGCCATTTATGTTTGTCAACAGTATGACTGATTTCTGATATAAATTTTTTTCACAGCAGTTGTATGAAATTCGAAATTGCGTCGCTAGAATTAAGACTACAATAACAGTGAAGTGTTGAAAGTGCTTAGGTTTATAGCTAATGCCTGCCCGAACTGAATCACACATGCATGCTTATAGGAGAATATTGAAAATCTCATATTGAATTGCTTTCAAGTGAATCATGGCTTTCTCATCGTCATCAATAAAAAAGCGTGTGTAAAGAAATGCCTTTGTCTCGACGGGTATTACAAGTTATTGACCCATAATAAAAGTCAATTAAGGCGACATTACCAACAACAACAACAACAATAACAGCAATACAAACTCACTAAAGAAAGCAACATACCAACAAACTTACATACATACATATACGATATTATTATAAAGCGCTCGAATGCGAGCGTGTGTGTGAGAAGAGGGCAGGCAGACGGAAAGACAGACAGATAACAGATACAACTTAATGTATGTGCGAATAAAAACTTGAAAAGTTACATTATATGTATTGTTAACAAAGCCACAAGTGCATGTGTATTATATAATTTTTCTTTTGTGCGTTTGGCATGCCGGCGTGTTACAAGCAGCAATTCAAAACAAATTTAAATGTACAGCAAAATTGCTTTCCATTGCCATGCCATGCCATGCCCTGCCCAACCCTACCCTATTCTACTCTATCAAGTGTAGCTGTTGCAGCCATTGTAATTCCCCCATTTTTAGCCATGATAATTTTGAAGTGTTTTATGTTTCACAATCAGCGCGCAAATTATTGTAGTTAGAGTGCTTACATTTTATCACATTTGTATGCGCAATGCTTTGTTTCTTTCGTTTTGTTTTTCTCGTAGTGCTTGTAAGATGTATGTAAGCGCTCAATGCTATCAATTAACTTGGTCTTAATTGCTGAGCCACGGCTTTTGAAAGTGTACCAAGTTACTTGAGAATATGCCGCAAATATTGTGCGAAATGCTGGAGCCTTAATTTACTTAACACTGGAAGGGTAATCTTCGTCGATTCGTCGAACAATATTTGCGTTTCTTGAGTTATAATGTTAATACATAGTTGTAATCTAGAAGTTAAATAAAAGCTTATAAAAAATGACGTACAACTCAAAAGCATAAATTTAAAAAAACTGTTGCATAGTTTCAGGCGTATACCCAGAGGCCTGTTCTGCTGATTTTATCACAATGAATTGATACTTTAATTGTAAGTTTTTTACTGAGAAAATTTCAATTGATACACAATATTGAATTGTAGGTTATCTACGTGACTTTCGTCAGAATAGGGCTGTTATAATCAAAGTATTTATAAACCTGAAACTGGGCAACAAACAGTTTGATTTACGATTTACGCAAAAAGCTCTCGCATTACTGACTCACATCTCATATATTATTAAATGAAGTTACTTTGGCAACTTTATTGCTTCCTTCTTAAAAAATAGATGGAAACGCTAAAAATTCCACAATGCTATTAAAGAAATCCAAATTTGTCTAGCCATACCTGACGAGCGATATATAGAGCCAAATTTTATCTGAATCAGTTAACCGAAACTATTGAACTTATTATAACTGTACAAAACTCTAAGAATGATGTCTGTGAGAACATAAAGGACAATAGTTGGCATGTGCTGGTAACTTTTTGTGCGGCTTACGATTCTCCACTTTTGTTCGCTATAATGATCACAAAATGAAAAGCGAATTTTAAGATACTTTTTTAGGTTTTATTTTTCAGTATTAGTGCTTTGGAACGCCGAGCAGGATTGTGACTTGGATTACACAAACGCAACTGACTCCTGAGCGTTGATGTTGGCATTGTCAAATGACCGAAAGTTTACGTTAACCCGCAGCTATTGCCTATATATGTATGTATATAAATAAATAAATTTGGCAGAGCATCCACTCAAATGGCATTTCAATAAAAACTGTTTATGAAGCATCCAATCAGCGACTCACGTGTCATATTGCAGATGTTGGATAATCAATGGCCGTAGAGATTAAAAAAGAACTCAGACAACTGCAAACAAAATTGCAACAGCTAAAGGCAGACTAGCTTTTTTGTATTCATAGATCAAAGAGCGTAGTTAAGCAGAGGTATTGGTATTACCTTCGTCGAGTGATTGGAAGCGAAGGCGAGGCAGACATAAATTAAAATATTCTTGACCGTATGATGTCAGACAGACAGACGGACGGACGGACAGACCTAAGGACAGGCAGGCAAGAGGAAGCAAATTATAGTTAGCATGGCTAAGCATTTTAAATACCAATTCATATAAGCAGGCAATCGAGATGAATGTGATATTTGAGCGTTCATGTTAAAGCGTCGCAAGCAACAACAACAACTTCCTGCGTACTTCTAGACTAGCAAAATTGGCGCCAGTCGGCGAAGATCATGAAAAAGAATTGAGAAATGTGCATTTTCGCGCGATAATTAATGATTGTAGCAAAAGTACGCGGAATTTTAAATGAGTCAAAACCGGTAGACTAAGCCGCACACATTTCAGCCAATGTCAATGTTAAGCGAAAAGCGAAAACAAACGTCAACAAGCAACAGTAAAATTGCATAAATCTCATGAAAGTGTATAAAAATGAGCAACAAAGCAATGTTGCAAATTAAAAGCAAAAGTTAAGAAGAAAAAAAAAGAAACAACAACAATAAGACACATATGATGCGATAAAAGGTTGCCAGCCAGCCAAAAAGGTATACAAATCACAAACCGGAAATATAATACTTAATTAGGTTTGTTTTGGCCCGATCATGTTGCCCCCCTTGTGTCGTTACGGCTGCTGCATACGAACGCCGCCGCAAAATATGTATGCAAGCAGCTGTATGCTGTCTGCTAGTCATCAAATTTGTATGAGCCTTAGCGCGGCTTGATGATTTACAAAAAACCGGTCTTGAAATGTTTTTGTTATGCTCCGGCCATTTGTGCACATACACACACAAAAGTTGTTCGTCATTATGATTTACGAGTCAGGTTTAATGCAAAATAAAAATTTAGTTCCTCCTCTTTCCGCGGGAGAAAGTGCGAATCGTTCAGGTGCGCATGGGCTGGCAAAATACAATTAAAAGGTGCGCTGGTTCCACATTGAGTGTGCTCTAATATAAATTGCAATATCAAATCTGTGAACAATGAGCTCATTGCATGGAAAATAAAAAGCAAATGGCTCGTGCCTAAAGTTTAATAGGTTCGTGAAAGTTATATAGCATCATGCAAATGATTTATATTGCTGCAGATCTGTGAGAAAGGAAACCGGCAGAATGAAGATCAATAAGCTTCGACGATATAGCACATATGATTATTTGTCAATGCAGATGAAATGTTTAAGGGCTACACAGAATAGGCAAAATTAAGTACGTTCAGAGAGAGCGACAACCTAACAAGAAAGCTTTTTCGCATAGTTCTTTTAGCAAATTTGTTCTTAAATACATATATCGAGTACTTGTACTCAATAGCATTGCCTAAAATTTTCAAGCAAATTAGTTTAGCAAATTCTTCACCATGGGTTCGTTTTGCGGGCTGTTGTGCCAATTATACATATATGTGTATATACAGTGTTTTTGTAGGTAGATATTAGCGTATTAAAGCTGTCGATATGATATTACTAAGGAAATTAAAAATGTTTTGAAAATTAAATTCAAATTGTTTGCTTGAGGATTCATGAAGCCAACTACTACATATTATGAAAAGTGTTCTCTTATGCTTCAGAATAAAATGTATCCCTAATAAATAATGAAGAAAAGTTATTCAATTCACGCATGATGTACGAAGAGAACAGCACGTTCTATTTGTGTTAAATAATTCGAATAGTTCCGCAATTATGGCACACATTTCCAAATGAAATATCAACAAATGGTTGCACTCAATGCTGGAATCTAATCTAATTTTTTTAAATCTACACGTTCACGTAGCCATACATACATGCATGTGTATTTATATGTTTATGTATATAAAACATGTGCATATATATGCCTGCATATGTGCGGAACATAGAAGGGGTTACGGCGGGTTCATAAAAGCAAACTCTTGACAACAAGCTAAGAAGCGGCAGAACAAAAATTCAAATAACAATAAAAACGAGATAATGCAATATCTACAGATAATGACCGACCGACAGGCTATGGCTGAAAGAAGTCTAAGTTCTGTAGAATAATCAATTGCAAATATGGAGCAAAAGATCAAGTACTTTAATCTAGTTATGTTCTTCTTCACTGCTTACACAAATTTTGCCTGCTGATTAGCGCCAAGCGGAAGTGATATTTAATAAACTTCGCTGCCAGTTAAATGCTTTGAAGGAAAATAATATTACAAACTTTTGCTTCGTAAATTATATAACTACGCGTAAATCAAGCATTCATATGGAATTAGCATTTCGTTAAGAGGAATTCAAAGTACGTTTGCGTGCTTCGAATGTATTTGCTCTCAGTACAGGCAGAATAATTAGCTAGAGAGATAAAGAATATAGGCGGCAAAAATGTAGAATGCCAATAGCGCATGAGGCGCGCGGTAAGAGGCAAGAAACTTTGCAATAAAACGAAAAATAACACTATCAATTATGAGATCGGATAAGGTGCTGACAACGGAAGTAAAGGGGCTTCGTTCAGTGTGGAGTTATTTTACAATTCGTCAAACTGACAATTTGAAAGAAACACAATATAACAATAGCAATAACAAAAACTTAACAAAGCTGATACATTCCAATTAAAATGGGCGAACTAAAAGTTTATTTCCATGTTTTTTTAGTTAGTAATTGAAATTAAATAAAACAAACAATGACAACTACGCTTGATGTGAAGAAACTATATAATTTTCTGTAACAATGTTCTCGGAGCAAGTTTACCGAAATCCAATCGTAAAATCGTCAAAATAAAATCAAGGAGAAGAATTTGTGTAGAAACGTCGTATTTAATAGATTTTTACTTTCGAGTGTGGAAATAATACATATGTATGTATGGATAAAGAGATTCTCTATGTTACAAGTAACAAAACAAACATTCGACTTCTATTTTATATCATTCATCACACCCTTTAACAGAGGCTTAGGCCTAGCTTTCTCGCATACACTTGTGTGTGCTAGCTCTATTTTAGCACAAGTCAACAGGATCTACAAATTTCTATAGCCGTATTCGAACGGTGTTGGAAAGCTTTATTTTCATGACTCTCGTAGAGTTGCCAATTTCAATAAAGAAGCAATAGTTTTTCAGGAGCATAAAAAGCTGCTGATTTGCTCAGTTGCTGCAATTACTTTAGAGGTTGTTTCCTGTACCCAAATATATAAATTTGTCTAAAAGTGAATTCTTGACATTTAGTCCAAGGGAAATGTGGGCGTGACGCTTGCCTAAACAGAGCTCACAAAATTTAACAAGAAATTGCATGCAAAATTCAAGTCAAAAAAGAACAAATCTGCACACATTGACCCCATCAAGTGTAAATAAGTGTTGGCTAAAGAGTGCTGCCGCCAAAATGGACAACTATCAGTGTCAGTGCCAACAGAAAAACATTCCGCTCGCAACTCATCAACACCTTTCGAGCACTTCCGACCGCTCTGCTCTGCCATTGGCTCTAGGGGCCGTACACACACACACGGTCAAGCTAGATGATGAAAAGAGACGATGAAGGGGTGGATTGGGGAGCGCAATAAAGACGGTGTGCACAGCCGTTGTGGATCCATTTGCTATGAACCAAGTAGTAGTGAAATCTATCAGTACCGCATGACGGGCTATTTTTACACATATGTATGTACCTAAATACATGTACATATATGCGAACACAGAGGTGCATACATAGTATGCATTGAATCGCTCCCACTGGCATCGCAGGCTGTGAGAACTAATACCGAAATCCCGGACTCATCTCCTATGCCAGGATCAAACGCAAACTACCGAGACTGTTCGGAAACGCACTTTTCGTACGATTTACCATAAATAATATTTCTGTTAATTCATAAAATACAATTTACTAGAACGTATAGAGCAAGGCTGCAATTAGGAGCTCTCCTCTTTCTTGCAGTGTTGAACGCCCCCCATTTGGTTAGAAGTCCGAAATTCTTGTATATTTTACAAACAAATTCAAAAAGTTAATTACCTTGCGCGAATTATGAACATGTATAGTGTAGATAAATGTCGAAATTCCGAAAACCCTTTTGGGGATTTTACGGCCGAGTGTCCACTGTGCGATGTGAGCCGCATGAGATGTCATAAGTTTTTTGTGATTGTTGCTGTGCATTGTTGTTGTTTCTATATAAAAAATGAACGTCGTGCTTGATTTAGGAGTATATAATGCGACATCCGAGCGTTGTGCAGCGCTGAACAGAGAATCACTTATGTATGGCTGCCGCACGCCACTACTGGCCAGTGGCCTCTCACTGGCGGCTGGCGTCGTATTCATAAATCAAATCAGACGCTTGGCTTGCTGCTCTGATATGATATGATATGATATGGACGCAGCGGCAGTAGCGACGGCAGTGCTGCCAACTTTTAATTTGCTTTTTTTTATAGTTGTAATGAATTTAATTCAATTGCTCATGCGTCGCTTGAAAAGAATGAAATAGCAGGCACTGCCAATTGCGCGTAGAAGCAACGGAACAAGAGGCGTCATACAAGCATGAGCGGGGGAGTTGCAGCAGCTGTGCCGTGTGTAGTTGCGCGGGTGTGTGTGAAGTGTAAGCCAAGAAACTGCCCACTGCACGTCCAAAGTGGATTTCCGACTTTTCTGCTCCAGCCAAATTAGCTAATTTACTGGAGCAGCATTTAAATTGCAACAAATTACATTTCATAGTATGCATGTATGTACATCGAGCTTGTTTGTAGACGGCATCTTTTCTACATGTAAGTAAATACAGTAGCTACAAATTGCATGTGATTATATGTGCGTAATGAATGAAGTCACTCGTAATGGACGGAGCTGCATGGAAAGGAGATAACGAAAAGCAGTAGCAAGCAATTGGACACGTCCGACCTCTTTTGAAATATTTTAATTAGCCCTCATATTACGCTAAAACACGAATAGCACATACCTTTCGAATTAATTTGTTAAAAACTGAGTTGACCTATTTGACTTTTTTTTATTAAAATAAAATAAAAAGGAGATTTTTGTAAGAGTATCGTGCTTTACCATTAGCCTTGCCATATTACTTACTGTTAATTTTACAGTAGTTCCCAACGTAAGCCAGAAAATTAAAAAAAAAATTGGTAATTTACTAAGGTCAAAATAAGCTGACGCTCATCTCTGAGACACTCTTTTTTTCTAGAAACAAGTGGCAGTTTGCTGTATTTTTAAACAAAAAATAAACAATTGGCGCAACCGTCCGTGTGGGCTAGGCCTAGCTTTCTCGCAATATCCTGTGTGTGCTCATACTATTGGACCTACTAATATTTCTGCAGCCGTGTCCGGACGGGAATCGGGAAGCTTTCATGTTTTTACATGGCAGAGTATACTCTCGGATAGTTGCCAACTAACTCGCGAGAGACGGCGCCTCGTGCTAAGCAACGAAGTTACTTTTTTTTATCAAATTTTAAACTAAGCCACGACGGCGCCTTGGTATCTTTTATATGTTCTTCATTATACATTATACCACATTAAAATAGAATTTACAGGTTCCTCTTTTTATGCCGCTATTAACATTGCGCTCATCTTATGTTACAATCGAAGTATTACTGTAATTGAAACAAGAGTGATAAATAGTATGTTTTATAGTTATGTACATATGTATATAGTTATCTGTACGGCGGCGTATCCATAACCGCATGCAAGGTACTAAGACCGCATCATACTTGAGATCAAATGAATATGGTTGTTAGTATTTCCCATTGTCATTCTCAATGTGCATACCGATTTTTTAATGAAAAAAACACTTCGTTAATCAAAATGATAATTTTCGAAACTGTCCGACTTCCAATGATCTGCCCTACCAAATTGGCAGTGACCATGAGCATAAAATATTAGGCGCCCTCTGCGATATGTCAGATCTTTTTTGTTTTGCCACTGAGATTACATGTACATATCTTTAAATAAGTACATACATACATATGTACGTGTTAGGGCTATCAATTCCAAAATGCTTCTGTAATTTTGGGATTTTCGGATACCAGATTTTGAATCCCACGATTTTTGAAATGAACATACATATCAATTATGCTAAGAAAATTTATTCCGAAATTCCGGGATTTTATCTGCAATAATTCTGGGGTTTTCGTGACTGAAAATGGGAGCCTGGGATTTCAAGATTCGGGATTGACAGATGCAGAAGGTATTACATGTTTTTAATTATTTTAAAAAAAATCGCTGATTATCATTGTCATACTTTCCAAATTATCTGGTCTATGTGTGGGAAGTTCTCGCAAGTCGTGACACTCGTTCTTGCTTTATTCACGGCGCCTTTTGTTGTCATGTTTCTGTTGGTTTTCTAGCGTGATTCAGATCGAAAAGTTCTAAGAATTGTAAGTGAGTTATTCACTGATTTTGCAAAGCGTTTCGAACTAATATTTTGTTTTGCTGCCGTGTCGAGTTTGTATGGCTTTTAAGAAACCACCCAGATCAGAGGTTAGAATAGCTTAATTACAATGTAATTAAGAAAATAAATACATATAAATAAATAAAAATATTTTTTTTTCATCATAACAAGTCACCAAAAACAAAGTGCGAAGATTACAAACCGCCTCCTAAATTGTTGAATACCAAAGTGCTCTCTGCCACAGCGTTAGCATGAGAGAGCTGTATTCAAGCATCCAATTTGTCATATGCAAATCACATCAGCAGAACCGAAAATTCATTTTCAAATGCATAGTTCATTTATTAAATTACTGTAATTAATTTTAGTACCTGGTTTTTTCTCTTCGGTTCTTTCAAGCTTTCTCAACTTTGGCACAGTGATTTTCTCTTTGTTAATTTTGCACAATTATTGTTCGGACTTTTTACATTTTCCTTGCACTTTTTCGCATTTACACAAAATATAAAATAAAATCGGCAACTTTTTTCAAACAGTTTGAAGCAAAAATTATTTTCTTTCTACATACTTTTTACGCTCACTGCTTATTTCATTTTTCTTTCTATTCTGCTGCTGCTCTCGATTTTTTTTGCTTTTATTGTAGGTAGGAAGGGGAAGTTCGGAAAATCACATAGGCTTTTGATTTTACAGAAATCAACTTCAACAATAACTTTATAGTATAAGCAAATAATTGCGTAATTTTATTTATTTATGTTAGGAAAAATAATTGCCAAATGCACCAGCAGCAGCCTCAAAACGTATATCGGGCGTCTACACTTTTTTCAACAATTTAATTTTCACCGCGGTTGCTGCTGCTTTGACGTTCCCCTGTTTCTTCTCTACTGGACATATTAACAAGCAGGGTTACCGTTGTGCGACTTTGGCGCAACTGTCAACCTGTCAACTTTTGTACATTTATTTTCCACTTGCTGACTTGATGCAATCATTGTTTCTACATCTGTGTTTGGTGCATTCACATTTCCATTTCTATAATAAAACTTTTTAAAAACAATATGGACCAAACAGCGAGCTTGCCTTTGCCACACAAACTTGCGCTAGTGTTGCCACTTAAATGTAAAAATTGGTACTAATAAAGCAAATGGTTTTACCACGGGATGAGGGAAATAGTATGTACTAATGCTAGGAACAGTTGTTCTATTGCTAGGAATAGTATGAAAGTATGACACACCGAATGCAACACTGCGCGAACGGTAATGCGGCAATCCTACCTTGTTCGACTTTTTCAAACTAGTATAATTTTGCAACTTTTTCGATCTTTGCGCGACTTTTTCCCCGTTTGTTGTTAAGTGAAATCCTTCTTCCTCTTTTTATAGTCATACACTGAAAAATTACACATATTTTAAAATCCCAGATGTTCTTTCAAAGACGCTATGTTCCCCGGTATTATTCTAAAGCAGTTATGGGCAGGCCCTATACTCTCGGTGCTCATTTGTTTTTGTAAAAACTCTTGGGTATAGGTACGTTCGTAAATGCAACCCAGCGGCTGGACTGCAAAGCAACGCGTTCGTAAAAGCAAAATGGCGCAACACTACTGCGTGCAACGCGTTCGTTAATGCAACGGCTTGGCACCGCAGTGACAGAGATCCGCAGTTTCCGCAGTCATTATCCTACTGTTGCGGGGTGCAGAACACGAAATGGAAACGTAGAAAAGGTTTTATAAATGGATAAAAATGTGTTTGTTATCTTGTATAAAGATAGAATACATCATATGGATAGGTTTTTATTGTTTTAAAGTAATTATTTACTTTCGGGATAGATCTTATTTTCTTTTTCAACAAGGTTTGTACCACGACATATCTTTTTTTCATTCGTTTTACTCTGTCTTTATTGAAATTCATTAAAAGACTCTCACTTTGAGTTTCACAACTATCAATTAATGCGTTAACCAAAATTTCCATCCTAAATCGCGTTCGTTAATGCAACCAAAGTTTCTGCAACTAACCTGCAAACGAAATCAGCTGATCGGCAGTGACAGCTGCGCTGCTACTGTCACTGCACGAATTTACTGCATTTACGAACGTACCTTATAGGCCAAGATTTCTTCACACAGACACAGCTCTTCGCACTAAAAACACAAACAACTTTGTTTTTTTTCGTTTCGTCTGCCACTGCCCGAGCGCAAAGCAACAACACTTTCTTCAGCTTTGTTGGTACACTTTTGCAACAGTTATCTTCAACGCAGACTTTATTGTTGTCTTGCGCATGATTTCGAGCAAAAAAGTGTGCAGCTGTGGAATGAGAAGCACTTAAAAAAAATTTTTGCTCATACTAAGTTTGAAATTTAAATTATGCCAGCTTAGCAAAATAAAGAACATATCTTCAGAAGAAATGTGGGAAATTGATTTTTTTGAAGTTGACATAAATTAGAATCATTATTTAGAAGAATTATGGGAGATTTAAATGAATTTTAAGTTATAAAGTTTGTTTAATTTCATTACACATAACTAGGCAGAATATGCAATTAAATTTATTTACAGTGTACATATTGAACAAAGTTTTTTTTCCCTTTTTTATCATAACAAAGTTTGTATGTATTGGTGTTTACTCTTCCATAAGTAACTTTTGCCCATCACTGTTCTAAAGAGTGAGAGTTGCAGTATAAAAGGCTTAAGCCAGATGAGGGAACAAAGCATTTTTGCATTGCTTATAAACAACTCCTGGTTAATCAAAAAAATCATCTTCTCCGACATGCAGAAAGAAAAAGCAGATTAGTAAGTCCGCTTTTACACGATGCGACTCGGCCCCGGAGACACGGAAGAATGTAGGAAAGAGGGGTGAAACGACAGGGGAACGCGCAAAATCGCTCGGGCAGCGATTGTGCTGCGATTTTCTGATTTTCTGACGTTCCTCTTTATTCGTTTTCGCGCTTCGCGCTGTCGACTGTAAATTAAAACTTGAAATCGAGTGAATACGTATTGCAAATAAACTGAAAAATTTACAGAACTTTACGCATAAAAGTAAATATAAAGAAAAAAATGAGCAAAGAGTGGAATAAGTGCTTTAAATGTTTACAAATTACAGAAATAAAACCAGCTGCAGACTCTAGTGTCAATATGTGGAGTGGAGCGAGTCGCATCGTGTAAAAGCTATGCGCGATTTCAAAGCGGAATGCGAAAAAATCGCCGGGGCCGAGTCGCATCGTGTAAAAGCGGACTAACTTAAAGAAAGCTTCGGAAATTAGTAAAACACAGCTGATTGAATTTTTGCCCAACCGAAATACAAACTTTTAAAGAAATGCGACTTATTTTTCAAAACGACCTTTTGAGCGACTTTTTCAAAATTCTCAATCCGTAACCCTCTCCTCAAACAAAAAAAACAGAACAGAACACTCTTCTATTCTCATTTACTCTCTCTCTCTCTTTCACTAACACTGCCTAAAACTATGCTGCACAAAATGTTAAGCCAAAGGAAAGCAACTATAATTTCGGCGTATCTCAAATGCACTTGGTTGATAACATTGCTAAACATTCAATGTCGGCAATGTGGTGTCCAAAAAAACTACCAACTCCAACAACCAAATGCCAAAAATAAAACAAGGTGCACTTGGTTCATAACACTTATTATTGAAATAAATTTATTTGTATAAATAAATAATAAATTTGACAAGCAAATTATATTATATAATCATATGAATTCGTGGAGCAAGGGATTAAAAAAACTTTTTGGTTATATATATATTTTGGCCTGTTGCCTGTTGCGCTTGGCTTGGCGCTTGTTGATTGGCTAATTGGCTAACCAATCAAATTTGGAGATTTTGCGCTTGGTTTTTAAGCACATGTAACAACCAGTGTTGCCAGAGACCTAGCTCCAAAAATCCCATTCACTTATGCAAAACGCCCTCTTTATCCCATTTAAAAAATAAAAAAAAGGAAAAAAATCCCATTCACAAATATTAATTAAAAAACGTGTTTTTCAATAACAATTCATAAATACATATACATATATCTTTTTAAACAAATATAAAGAACAAAAAAATTGCTGCTTAAAGCACAACGCTGAAGATTACACTTAAATTCGGTGCTAATAATAAAATATTTACAGTTACAGTAGTAACTCGATTTTTGCAGATACTCGGTACTTCCCCACCTCGATACTTGTGGCACAAAATTTTTTTTTCATTACGTACTCAGTACTTGCGAAGTTAAAAAATGTTGACCTCAATATGTACATTGCTACATTTTTTGTTTTGTCTTTGAATAAAATTCGGGGAACTACCGCAAATGTATCAGTTTCGAGCTCAAAATATTTGGGGAAGTACCCACGAATTCATATGCTGACGAAATCTCCGTTCTTATTTAACTTTTGCATGGAAGCAGAGCAGTACTGAACAAGCAAGTGTGCATAAAATAAAACAAAACCCTAAATTTCTTTAGTTTCACTTAAAATTTATCATTATACAAGTGTATTGAATTAAAATATAAAAGGTAACAAACTTAGATTCTTTACAGTGAAAGTAACCTCTTATAATTTACAAATATGGGACAAAAATGACTTGGTACTTGTGCGACAATCTCGAAACTTGCACCGAGTCTGGTTTTCATTACGTGCAAGAATCGAGTTCCTACTGTATTAATAAATAAACAAAAGAAGTATAAAAGATAGGTATCCGCTCAAAAATCCCATTTTTAGACTCAAAATCCCGCGCGCCCTTTAAAGGTACAAAAATCCCGAAATATGGGCGAAATCCCTGGTTCTGGCAACACTGGTAACAACCTAAATGTAAAAATTGGAACCAATAACGCAAATGGTTTTACAACGGAATGGTACTAATGAGGGAAATAGTATGTACTAATATGGGGAACAGTATGTACTAATATGGGAAAAAGTTTGTACTAATATGGGAAAGAGTGTGTACTAATAAGGAAATAGTATATACTAGTAAAGAAATAGTATGGTTTTCAGCGGTTATCACAGGGAATTAAAGACACTGTTTTTTTCTTTTTTTTTGGCTCAGTTATGCGGGCAACTCAATTAACTGGGGTGCGGTGCAAACAAGCGGGAAACACCCCGTGTCAATAAATTACAGTTACGAGGCACTCCTCTTTTACATAAATTGTGTTGTTTTTTAAATTGTTCCTTGTTAATTTGCTAATGGAGAGTTGCCACTCTCATTGAAAATACAAAATTCATTTACAGCGGCTTTTCTATAAAAATCTTGTCAATCTTTCAAAATGGCCGACACCCAATTCAGCACTTTTCTGTAGTGTGCGCAAGTGAGATGCATGGTCGTCAACTGCCTCCCTTTAGCAGAGAAATTCTACTAACACACTCACAAATTAACAATTCAACTTGCCCAAACCCCGGTCTACACGATCAAGATTTTGGTAATGGCGGAGCAAATTGCCTATTCATATACGCTTTTTTTTACTAACTCACTCACGCTTTGCCACCTGAAAGCCACAAAATCGGCAAGTCGCCTTGTACAATTTTTACTTGAGCAAGTAAAATCTTTCAGTGACTTTGGCCAGTGATTTTTAGTTGCCAGACGTCTTCTTCTTCTTATTATCGCTCAACGAATTCAGCGCATTGCGGAACAGTACAAGAAGTGGAACAAAATCGTCGGCCATCATTCAGCCAAAGATAGTTCAGTTATAAAGATGTTCTGAAGGGGGGAAGATGGCGTAGACGCGTGGATAATTAGCAGAAAAATAAATTTGGAAAATTACTCAACAAAAACTTAAATTTAATAGGAGAAATTGGCACATATTCAGTGTGAGCCAATATCAAATTCAGTGAATATGAAAAGTACAGAGCGAAAGGTGAATAAGCAAAATATCAAATGAATAATTCCAATTAAAGAAAATTATTCGAAGTTGCAGTGGTAAAAAACGCCAATAGAAATACAGAATATGTAGAGATGAACAAAGCGTGAATTCTACGAAAATATTTGCTTTTATATTATACAACGCTCTTTGGTTAATTGGAATAGCTAAACGAAAAGTGAAATAAATTGAAAGAAGTAAATTTTTGGAGAAAATCAAACAAATTTCGCTTCTGTCTGGAGCAATAGTGAAAAAAAATTGGAAGCAGCAGAAACTGATTGAAGAAAGGAAGGAGCAGAAGAAGCAGAAAAATCTAATGTGCAAGTGTGTGCGCGGGTTTGAGTGTGTAAGTGGAGTGAAGAAGTAAAGCTAAAAAAATTAAAGATGAGCAGCGGCCAAGTTTATTTTTTTAAAGTCTGAGGAAAACGGAAAGCAAAAATCAAATTGTGAAGTAAAACGAGAAAGAGTGGAAACGTGTTGAAAATTTGTAACCAAGTGAAAGAAAAAATAGAAAAAACGCGCAAAACGTAAAGATAAGAGCAGTGGTGGAAAAGTGAGAAATAAATTGTAATTGCGGTTTCAACGACGACGACGAATGTCTTCCCAACAATAACAAACCACACCACAGCAACGCAGCAACAAAAAAACGACGTCGACGACGACACAAATAACAGCATTTTTTTTACTGTTTCTTGGTCGTTCAACAAAGGCAGTGGCAGTCGCCCCAACAACAACAACAATTGCTTGCTGCTGTATAAAATTGGAAAATGTGCGTATTTAATCAAACAGTTTATATTTTAAAACCTCAGTTGTTTTATAGTGATTGCGTTGGAATTTTATTTGTTTTTCACATTTGTTGCATTCTGATAAGAATATTTCATTTCTTTTCATTACTCCCTTGAATTGTGTTTCGTTTTTGACTGTTTCATAGTGTTGCCGCTCGTTGGCATCGAAAATGTTTACGCCGGATAAAATTGTAGATTACACAGTGTGCAAGGGGCCTGATAATGGAAAAATTTAATTAAATTTGGAAGTTATAAGAAAGAAAGATGTAACAAGTACAGAAAGCTAATCATTACCCAAAAAATGTAGACGCAGTTTAGACACCAGATTTAGTAACCCGAGGTAAAATTTGTTCTTGCGTCGATTTTGTGAATAGCTTCAGCTATTGGTCTCGTGATTTTCTGAAATTAATATTGCTATACCTAGAAACTACCCGGAAAACACGACTTTTACTATATTTACAGTTTAAAAATTGTACATGCTTTCGTGCACGATTTAGTTTTACTTTTTACAACTCTTGAAATCGCTGGCTACGAAATTGGTATCAATCTGCCATAATTTAATGTCTAGTCACATTCTCTTTACATAATTCACTTTTTAGTACTCCACGTAAATATTGTATATTTTATCTTATCTCAAAATGAAACTAGAAATGAGGGAAACACGTTGTCAGTGGCTGTTTTTGTTAATTTCCTTCGGTTTATTCTACCAATTCTTATTACATCACAGTTTTCCCAACAAAAAATCATTACTTGCCACATCACATGTAAAGATAAAAAATATAAATTAAAAATTTTTTTTATATGTTATTGAAATATGGCTCCATTAGTTGGTTCGCAGCTCTGTCGTTTTCCGCCACCATGGCTTGCATTGCCTACGTGCGTTTGTCTTCCGCTCCTCACCACACACCCCTTCTTGCAGCTGTGCCGCTGTTCATCTAATATGGACGTACATATGCATGTGCATGTTTTCTTCGTGGAGCTTAATGCTTGCGCTTGCCTGCCCGCCAGTCGGCTTTTGGCTGCTCGCCGTCCCGTCCGTTCACTGTGCGTTTCGTCGTTGTCTGTCAATTAAGTTTCTTTAGTTGTTTTTTCGTTAACTTGTGTGTTTTTTCTGTGCTTTGCTTTGTCGTTTTAGTATTTTTGTCGAAACCAGTTTAGCGTCTATTCAGTCTATCCCACGCGATGCACACTTTGTTGCAGTTTCTCTTTTCTTTGCCTGCCGCTTGTGTGCTGCATTTCGATATCCGAAGAAGAAATTCAAATAAGTGAAATAGAAGCACACAAACGTGAGTAGCGAACGCAAAGGAAAATCTAAACAAAAATAAAAGAGCAGATGTGTACTTCCATTGGTGCAGACGCAGCCGCATAGATACACAGATTCTGATACATTGAAACGTATAATCGGAGCAATCTTGAGTAATTTTCGGCTTCTCATGAAAACTGAATATGTGTATGGTTTTAGGGAACTTGATTCCAAAAAGATACCGGAATTTCTGCATTAAAAATGAAGCTGCAAGATTTTCGGATTCCTTGGGCATTCAAAAAATGATGTTAAAAAGTAGTAGACGAAAAATTCTAGTCACTTCAATTCTAATGCTAAAAAAGTTACAAAATGTTGGGATACATCGTGTACAAGTTGAATGTAAACTTAAAAACCTGGAAAACTTTTCTTAATTTATTATAACTAAAATAAATTTTTGCTGGAATTTTTACTCAATGTACTCAAGATGTAGTACGCACATATATATGTACATACACAAACCTAGGTAAATCCAAGTTACACAATAAATTATAGTTCATATAATGAGTTTTAACTGTTTTTTGAGCTATCCTTTTTCTTTGCATCTTAAGCTTTAAACACAATCAACTCGCGAGGCGAATTTTACGCGGCGAACGCGCGCTGTCAAAATTAAAACACACGGCAGTGCATGTGATTGCCCACAATGACGACTTCTTCGTCTCGCGATAGAACAATTTCTAATTTGGTCGCTGCCGCCCTGCGAAAAAGTCAACTGTTCAACTGTCAGTGGTGAAAAATAAATAAATTGAAGTAAGGAAATTGGAAATTTTTGTGCGGAAACTATTTTTATAGTTTAACAACTCGGAAAATTCGTGAATTCGTGGTTTCCGTGGATTTTTTTAAATTCTGTGCTTGTTGTGGGGATGATTTTTTCCGAATCAACTGATGCGTATTCTCGCTCTGATTCTGTTTCACTGGGCGATTCCACGACGACTGCCGTCAAGACGCCATTATTCGCCGCGTAAAATTCGTCTCGCGAGTTGATTGTGTTTAAAGCTTAAGTTGCGTAAAAAGGAGTTAATGATCGATGACTATTTCAGGTACATATTTATAATTTTTCAAACCCAAATGACATCTGTCTATGATATAATTTTTTCAATGCAGCCATTCTCACGTGAAGTACCAACCCTTTTCAATTACCCTTCTTGGGTTTTATTTGAAGAAGGTTTTAGGGAAATTAGTATAAAATTTTTTTAATTCTTATTGCAAACAACAGCCTGCAAATAATGCAACTATGTATGTATGTACATATGTTCTACATACATATGTATATTGGAGATTTTCTATTGGTGATTAGGGTCAATTGATGACACGCGCTTGAATTCCATTTATCAAGCTCTTGGCATGGTTTTTTAACGACATACGTACTTAAAAATAATTACTTATTTCTTAAAACAGATAAAAGTTGTTGTACATGCACTGCTTCAAGTCGTCTTGAACAGTTTCTTGATGTCTTCTCATAAATTGCTTAGTTTTGAAAAGTCAAAGAGCGACCAAGTTCAATGTTCAATGTTCAAGACTTTCAGTTGCAGTCTTAAGAATATACAGATACATTTGCTCATGACATTCAATGTGAACGCGACGCGCTGTTTCATTCGTGAGTAATACGCCGAGGATAAATTACGTGTATATATACATATGTATGTATGTATATGTATGTACCTGCTAAAGTATATACATACATATGTATGTATATCTGTATGTAAGCAGATTGTTTGTCAGGCTTGTATGTACATATGTATGTATGCAAAAATCGACAAAACACGATGAAAATGCATTTGACACGGCGTCTCCACAGGCATTAAACTATAGCTTGCCATCCATGAAAAATATATTGCCAGTGCCCATGTTACATGGTAAACAATAGGGCAGCGCGGTGTAAAGATCTTCACAAATTTACAGAAATTACCTGTAAGGCATTTTATTCTTGACTATGCGCAGAAAACGTGCTGGAAATCGCCTTTCGTGATGCTTTATTTGTGGAAATTAACATTTTGGGCTAGTTTGAAAATGTTGCCTCAAATTTAGAATAGATTTCAAAATTTTGAAAATCCACGCAGCCAACTAATTGCCCTACACAGATAAACACGTTCGATGCATAGACGAGGCAAGCAGAGAAATGATCATGAGCCAGCCGATATTAAAAATATTTCAGTTTTTTTATAATTCTTTTTTGACTTTCGAGATATTTTTGTGCGAGTATTTTGTATATTTCTCTGTTGTCTTTGCGGTTGTGTATTTTCGTCAGTTGAATGAACTCACTCCCAGAAAACAACAACACTGTTGCGAACAACATGCGGTGAGGATGACGTGCTGCAACAACAAAAACAAGCCCACAGAAATAAGATTACGAATAAGAACGACAAGCGAAAGGTTGAAATTAATCACAAAATAAAGTAAAACGCAAAATGCGAAAGTAAACGTAACGTGTGGGATAACAGGCCGAGCACAGACACGATCCAACCATAGACAATGAAGAAGCTGCGATTGAGCAAAGAAATTTGTACAGAGGCAGTCCATAACAAGTACGGAAGTATCAGTCGGGTTTCACCGACAGAGTAATACCCTACACCATGTTCCCAATTCAATGTGATAATTCAATGAAATTGTGGGTGCATTTGAATTACAACTTACATAGTGGGCGGACCACGCCCATTTTTGGCAGACTACAAGATATACCTAATAGGACTATGTACGCCAAATGTTGATGCTCTGACAGGTGTACAACAGATGTGATCGGTATATTTATTTTATTTTATGGTGGGCGGACCACGCCCATTTCTGGAGAATTGAAAGGTATTCATACCAGGAACGAAGTAACCAAATCTGGACGGTCTGGTATATATATTGTGGAAGTTAAGAGGATTTTTTGTTTATCGCCTATATAGTGGGCGGACCACGCCCATTTTTTCGTATGACATAGATGATCGATCCCTTAACTTGAATACCAAGTTTTATTCCTTTCAATGAGTAATTAGACAAATTACAGCAATTTTAACGCAAAAGAACCGAGGTAGTGGGACTTACAGGCCTATAATGGGCGTGTACTTCGACCGATTTGGCTAATCTCAGAACTTAAACTAAGTTAAGGTTCACTCTAACTTTGTACCAAATTTGGTCAAAATCGGACAACTCCTTCTTTCTCTCCTGTGTAAACGGACAGCCAGACAGACAGACAGACGGACAACCGGAAATGAAAAGAGAAAGTGTTTCTGATCATTTCTATATACTTATGTCTATACCTAGGAAGGCTCCTTTAATGCGTTACAATTTTCGCACAAAGTTATTATACCCTATTACCATAGGTGTAGGGTATAAAAAATGGGCAAAAAATGGCAGAGGAAAAGTGAAGAGAAGCAAAATTCTGAAATCACCGAAGAAACAAAAGTTACAAAAGTAACCAAACCAAAGCGGACAGGGAACGCTATGCTGCCTACCTTTTATACCTATGTATGCTTGCCTCTAGCTCTACCTACCTCTATCTCTGCCTACCTATCGATGATATAGTTTTTGGCATAACTTTTTGCTTGACTTAAGCTTTGGCGTGGTTTGTGTGTTGGCTGCTGGCTTGGTCTTTGGCTCTCGAGCTGCTGGCTTGGTTGCCATATTGCCGCTTGCTCGGTCTGCTGCCTTGGCAGTAGATAGTCTGTCCGGTTTGTCTACTAACTGCATTCGTGAGATACAGACTGAGAATTGAAACAAAAACAAAGATACACAAAACTAGCAACAGATATGTATGTATGTATGTACATATGAGCGGTGGGACATGAAATAAATCACTCGGCATGTGACGACAGCTCTATGCGGTACAACTATTTATGTTGCCATTTTTGTTGGAAAGTGGCGAGTGTTTTTAAGAAACTCACGCCAGAAAACGATTTCGGAACTAAAATTTGGAAATGCGTCCAGAATGTGTCGGCATAAAAAAGTTTGTATAGGGTGTAGAGTAGGACAATAAAGGTATTCACAGCTTCGTGGTAATAACTGTGCCATAATACCACGTGGTGCAATTTTTAAAAGTTGGCAAGTTTAAGACGGTATGATACATATACATACATATGTATTTTAATTTAAATGGAGTGGTTGTTTGCTGCGTTTCTTTAGCCAGCTTGGAAATTCCAATGAATTCATTGAATGGAGCATCCGCTTTGTTGTAGGGCGTAGGGCACAGACCGTATAGACCAGTTGTCAAACTCTTAACCGTTGTGTCGATCGTAGAGCCCACGGGTACATTTGCAACTTTAATTTTCCTGTATCTTCCAAACGGTTAGTCCGATTGACCTGAAATTTCATGATATCCTCAACCATACACTTTTGCATCATGTGGAAAAGTTTCATCAAGATTGGAGCAGCAGTTCAGTCGATACAGCCCAAATTCAAGTTAGTGGAATGGCGTCGACTGCTGATGTACCCGGGTACTTGTATGAAAATTCATACAAATATATATGACAAATATATATGGCAAAGTTCACTTTATATTGCTATATCTTCCAAGCGGCTGGTCCAATCTTGATGAAACTTCGTATCATAGCTTGGAAATATGTAATTGATATTGGTGTGAAATTTCAGGTCAATTGGACCAACCGTTTGGAAAATATAACCCAGTTACTAGAAAATGTACAAGCTGATGTACAAACTGGTTGTGCAAGGGTAGGTAGGCAAGATATTCCCAAATACCCTTTTGTTCCTGTTAGTAGACGTGTTTTCCTACACATTCCAAAAAAAAAATGTTTACATTGAACAAATATTTTATGAGTTATAATTATTCGCACCAGGTACTAAAAATAGCACTATGAGCAAGAGGGGTTGATTTTCAGTTCAAATATAACGGAATTTTGCGAATGAAAATTCAATGTTAATTATTTTTCTTGGTAAAAAGGGATCAAATTACAAGGATTAAAAAAGAATTTGGAAATTGTTAAATTTTTATGGATTTTGGCAATTCCCATTTTTGGTAAAAATGGATTATTTAGGTACCAAATTTTTTTTTTCCCAAATTATGATAAAAGTTTTGTTAACTAGACAATATTTCCAAGAAATAAAAAAAAAAAAACCAGAAAATTACAAGAATCCAGGTAGTAGTTAATATTTGTATATCAAAAGCAACTATCTGCCATACAAAACGTATGAAGTACCCGGGTACATCTACTGTCGATGTGGATAAAACCCAACAGCTGTTGACACAACGGTTAAACGCTAAACGGCAAATACACAGCGCACAGTGAGTGAGGCCAGTTTGCCGTCTGCTGCGAGTGCTGCTGTTGTTGCCACTTCTTTCCGTTTTACTTTTCTTCTTAACAACATTCTTCTTTGTTTCGTTTTATATTGGCGTGCGCGTCTGTGGTACTTCAACCTCTGCTTCCTGTATTCTTGTGGGCCATCTTGCCTAGATACTCGGCTGCCTATGCGTCTGCAGCTGTTGTCTCTTCTCGCTTCTGCCGTTGAATAGTTGGAGCAAGTGAAGTAGGCCCAACCCAAACCGAAATACTGGCAACGGCAAGAAACTTTGACTTCAAGCAGACAAGCCGGAGCAGGTGTTGTAGTGTGTGTGTATGTGTGTGGTAGGGGGGTGTGGTATATGTATGTACATGCAGGATGTAAGAGGAAAGCTGGCTATGCAGTATAGCGACAGGCAGTCGTGGGTAGACCTGCCTCGAAAAAGTGAAAAAGTTTCTGCTGCTTCTCTTTATTGTTGCCGTTGGTGGAACTGTTTGTCTGGCGGGCCCCATCTCGCTTAGACTTGCGCACTCGAGCGCTTCTGTTGATTCATATAATATTCTGTATTTTGTTTTTCCTCACAGACATACTTTCGCATCTTTCGTCGTGCCTTTGTGTAGGAATGCAATTATTGCAGTTTCCTATATTCTTCGCTTGCTGTGCATTTTCATTTGCACTTTAAACAGATTTTCCTGTTTCTTGCTGATGCAATGCATCGCATCTACATATGTACATACATATGTATATTTAAATTCCCCGAATTATCCTCTCTTTTTTAACACCGGTTAAATGGACTTTGTTGATTTTTCGTATTTTTATTTGTTTGTTTAAATCAGAACGTTACATTTTTTCTATTTTATTTAATTTTTACTTTCGCTTCATCATGTGATGTATTTTGTTAAGGTTTTCCCCAAAATTCTAAGAGTTTACCTTGAAATTTTCGTTATGTTTTCCCGTGATGGGTATAAACTAGTTCTATGAATGCTGCGTGGTTTAGAAATTACACGTTGATGCCATAATCATCTATTAAATTAAGCCTAAAAAACTGAATTAAATCATAAAAAGTTGAGTCTCTGAAGCAAGTCGAATTTTACCCGACAGAAACTTTCCTGTGTTTGAACTTTTCGAATCAGAATTTTGATTGCGGGGTGATTTGCCCAAATATCTCCAGTTGTTCTATCAGAACTCGATGTCTGACTTATTCTAGTTGTTTTATGTCCATAATAATACTTTTTTATAAATGGTATCATCATTCCGCCGCTATGGCTCAGTTGATAAGTGCTCGGTCCCTGATGCGTAGTCACTGGATCGATTAAATTTCTATAAAAATTAAATTTTCTTCTAGTATTTTATACATTACCTGCCCTTTGATTTGTATATTTCGAAACAGGGTCATCTTCGAGATTTAAATATTTTCAGGAGACACATAAATTGGAGTTTCCGTGTACCGTTTGACTTATTTATATGAGGAAGTCATGTGTTGCTTACCTCTACATATGCAAACCAGATATAAGCTTTTCTCGTTCACAAAATATCGGTCTATATGTGCATATAAAAAACGAGCCAAAAATTAATTTTGAAAGTTTGCATTTCAAGCATTTTTGTGCTTTCTGCAATAAACCAGAATATGGTAAAAAAATTATTATTTGCAATTATTTTCCCACAACATAAAATTGAGACCGCATCTCTTTGCTGTGTGCAGCCTCATTCCAAGTAAAATAGGAAAAAAAACAAAGGCGAAAAAAATGTTGTCCTCATTTCAATACATCATGGTAAATGTACAAGTGAATGAGAAGTAGCAGAAAGTATACGTAAATAAGTAAAATGTTGCCACATTCCATGCGACGCTGTGAAGGTACCTTAGTGGAACTTAGTTTTCCACAGTAAACAGAAAAGAGGCTGCAAGCAGTAGCTGTAACGGCAGCGCTAGTGGCCGCGCAGCTTCGGAATCTGCTGAGCTATGTGAAAACCGAGTTTGCCTGGTGCTCTTTCCCCTTCAATACATTTGAGCCTCTGTCTGCCTGCCTGTTTCTTTCCAAATGAAAATCCGCACAAAGAGGGAAAAGTATAATATGAAGCCCCACAAACTATGCTGAAGTAAATGTCGCACATTCGGCTCACCCTACCCCGGCTCCATCCATCCATCCATTCGCCCAGTGCCCCTTCATCACACTCGATTTTCATGCTGCTGCAAGCATACACTGCCATGGCATACTGGCGGCAATAACATCTGCGATTTTCGCTACAAACTAAAATAAAGCGTTTTTTTGGCGGCACGGCCGGAAAGCTTTCAACCTTTCAACGTTTGCCATGCTGCGTGTAAGTAACTACATACCAATGACAGTGTAGAATGCACAAAGAAATCAATGTACAGGGTGAAAACTCACTACACAAATATGTAGTGAAAAATCTCTAACCATCATTGTTAACTTTTATAATAAGTTGAATAATTCAACTAAATGAAATTCGCTGAATGCGCTCTTAGGTTTTTTTTTATATTTTGGTTGTCTTCAAAAGCTATACTCGACCTACCCGTCGATTAAGATTTGTATAATCATTGCAATGTTTCTCTGGCAATATTGAAATATCATATTTGATGTTTGTAACTTTGACCAGAAATGACCTTTCACTGCAGGTTTTGTGGCTTCAGTAGAGAATTATTTTTAGTTTTCTTGGGAAATATTATAATCAACTTGCCATATTATCAGGTTTCTCTATGTGGTTGATAACCTATGTCATACTTGATTTATTAATTCATTGTAATATGCTCTGATATTATGTCCAAAATGGAAAATAAGAAAAATTATATAATTAATTTTCATTTGATATTTTGGATTTTATTTATATTAGAATAACATATTTTGTCTCAATAGCATAGTTAGCGCATCTACCTGTTGATTAGGAAAAATGCATAAGAATCTTTAATATGCAGACGTTAAAAATCCTTAGGTCTGTCAGATTTTAATTTATTTTGACATATCTTCCAAAATAAAAGTCACTGAAATAAGTTCGAAACCGCTATTCACCATTTTTTTAAATCCTAACTTTAGCTTAACCGCATTGGCCCTGTATAAATTAAAACAAATTACTTTGCAACTAGACAACGTCGTACATTAGACGAAGTTATTATTTATTGTAGTTCACGAAAAATGTGTGACCATATCTACATACACATGTCAATATTTTCTATTTAAAAGCCTGTTAACCTATGTGGCTTATGTGTAGCAATGTACATGTGTGTGTGAACTAAACAGTGTGATGCGGTGTATTTTATGGTTATGATTAAAAAATCCAAAGTAATTTACTTTCTAGCGCCACAGCTAGTGCCTGCTTGCCTGCATGCATAATAGATGTACGAAAACTCGTAGATACAAAATGATTCAAAAACATAAACAACAACAACAACAATAACGCACATATCAGCAAGAGTAGTCGCAGCAGCAGCAGCAGAAAATCGATATGAAAAACTTTTGATGTTGTATATGCACACACAGTGTGTATTACACACACACATGCACATATGTATGTACATACAACCATGATATATATGCATGTGTCTAGGTACGGCAAAAAGCGAACATGCACACTTGCTTACATGCTAAAATTACATCGTACAGACATACATATGTGCAAACGGACACACGCACGCACACATAGACGCCAACATAAACAACAACACACCCGCACTGTCGCAGGCGGGATGGGGTAGGAGAGAGCAGCACACAGATACGCATATAAAACGTTAGTTCCATGCTTGCTTTCGATTTTGGCTTTTATGCATGTTTGTGTGTGTGTGTGTGTGTGCGCTGTGCATTGTGAACGAACGCCGCGCCGCTTTTGCCTCCAAAACTGTCATTATTTTGCCTCCTTTACGTACGTTCGTGCTCTCGTCTCAGTCCACTTGCTACTCCTACTTCTGCTCCTCTCTGTCGCTGCATGCCTCTGCGACCCTATTCACTCTTGCCGCAGTAGTCAGTTGAATGAGGCTTTGCTATACTGTCTCTGCTGCTGCGCCTGCTCAGGGAGGGGTTGCTTTGCCACCCAACACAACTCCCCCCTTAACTCGCACATACTCACGCCAGCCGCCACCCAAGCGCTTTTCATCATGCCAACAATTTGATAAGGCAGACAATAATAATGTTGGCAATGCTGCGTTGCAGTTGACGTCAACGCCGGCGTCGGCATGCGCAGCGCTGGCGACGTCAGGTCAGGTGGGTGGGGGCATGTTTGGATACATGCTTGTGTGCTTGGACGGACGGACAAGTGGATAGATGGATGGCGGGTAATCGGGTCGGTGCGGCTCGGGTTGCCGGGTGTGCTGTTATACATACATACTCATATACAAATGCTTCCACAAAAGAACACACACAAATATATACATACATAAATACGCTTGGCTTTATTTTATTGTGCTCTCTACCGTTTTTGAAAGCCCAATTCCAATTTTGTGCAAAAACTTTTTGCGGCTCCTCGGCTTTACCACGTTCTCTTCTCTTCTACCTCTGCTGCCCGTTACATATCTCCCGTCCTTTCTGGATCTGCCTGCACGTGCCCCGCATCTAAATTCACACAAAAAGTTATATTTTATACATTGTTGTTTTTGGCGCATTGGTGAAACAGGCGGCTGGGTGGGTGTTTATAAGAAGGCTTGAAGTAGCAGCAGGGAGAATAGTAGGTTGCCAGAATGCCATTGCTGCTAAGGGTAGTGGAGGAATTTTGCTCATGGTAGCCTTAATATTTTTTTGCTATATCCTTGCTCTGTTTTGCTTCTTGTCTTCCTCTTTTGTATATGTAAATTTTTGTATATTTACATAATGTAAATGTTGATAATTCATTCATTAAAAAATGAAGACCTAGAACGCTATAAATTGCTGCTCTCATCATTCTTACGGTTTTCCCACAGAGGCATTGTTGAATCTTTGCAGTCTTCAGCTTTAATTTGCTTTAGATTTAAGCTGCATTTCTATCTTCGTGGTTAGAAATTCTTTTTTCAAGTTGGGAACATGGCTTCTTTTTGAGAGTCGTAGTTGGATGTCATTAATTGGCCCTTCATCGATCTTAATTCCGACAGAAAAAAGGTTTACCCGACTCTGTAGATAGACTAAAACTCAACAAAATTACGGGATCTACCCGACTAAATCCAGTTTTAAAGTCAGTGGGATTCAATACCTACTATGAAAATATTATTCGAATTAATTAGTGCGATTCTAGTTTGATTCTATTTTATTTACATAAGTCAATCGAACCATATATGTACATAAGTATATGGACTTTGATTTATCTAGATAGACTGGTGCAACCCGATTAAGAAGAATATATGGATTATATGGCGTGCAGCGACTCAGTAGCTGTGTGCTCGGTCTCTAATGACAGAAGTTCTATCACTTTGAGTATACTCCTCTATAAGACCGGCCATAAAAGATAAACTGCAGCGGAACCATGGAGCGTACTGGTAGTAACCAGCTTCTTGCAGGGTGGTCTGATAGTTTATAGATGCACCTAGATCGAGAGTGAGTACATACCTCCTAGGACTAAGTCAAAGTGACTTAAGGACACTGGATGGTCTTGTCATAGAGTGCATCCCACCAAATGGATTTCTTCACACTATAGGTGTGAGGGATCACTTTTTTAAAGAGTTATACAGACTTCAATGCAAGGGCAAAGATCAACGGACGGTAGGTAGGACAGCCCTAGGCTTTTAAACTACTGCTAGACATTTTAAAACTTCTAACTTCAAACAAAAATATACATTTTCCAATAATAAAATCAATAGATCTCGCTTGGCTGTCGCCTCATCAAAAGTAATTTAAGAGCAAATTGATTTTATTAAGAACATCTTAAATTTTGGAGCTGAATAATAAATTCCTCGAGAAAACAAATTTCTCTTATTCCCTTACATTATTCACAAAAAATCCTGCTCTCTCTCTTGCTCTCGTCCTGTGTGTGCTTAACTTAAATGTGAAATGTTAATGTCAAAAGAAATGCCTTCATTTATTTAATATGACAGCCCGGCAAAAGCCAAAGGTCCTGCTTTTTTCGGTGTATACTGTATCGCAAGACAAACGACTTAGCGATAGGAAAATTTCGTATACCACCCAAACTCATTGAACGTAAGGAACGAAACAAGAAGAAAGCCAGAGAAGGCAACAAAACAAAAAATTTAAATAATGAACAGAAAAGTTGTTTGTTTTATTCTGCCTTCAGTGTCATGTCGCGCGAGTCTGGCAGTGGCACCGACAGGCTACATTTCAGAGCTGAGCAGTTAGCTTTAACAATTTGTTCGAGTTTCCCTGAACTGAAGTCCGATTTGAAACTGTTGCTTAGGAACAATTTACATATTTGTCTTCTCCTTAGCTGCTTTCTATTTTCTTAAATTTTCCCATATTTTCTCTTAACAATAACATGCTGCAGCTGCTGTGCTGCGTAACTAGCCGTTCGCCTGCCTTTCTGTCCGTCTGCTCGCTTTTGCTCTACTGAAATAACGCTCGACTCGCTCGTGCGATATAATATATTTTTGTGCTGGCGAATTCATTTTGGGATTTGTTACTAACGCCTTCAATGCTCAGTCAATTTTGCCACCCAGCCGGCTACCCATCTGATGGCTGAACAGCCACCCACCACGCTCGAAGCTCGACAGGTTGGGGAAGCTGGGTCCAAACGCGCGCGCGTCTTTTTTACATTTTGTTGCTCACCCAGTCCCACGTGTTGTTGCCGCTACCGATGCTTGCTGCTGCCTGTTTCTTCGTCTGCCCTTGATTTTATCGATTTTCCTCTCTTTATTTAACTTCCTCTCCTGCTCGGTACGTGGCGCTCTCAGCTGCTCTAGCAGCAGCCACCGATACCGCCTTTTATTTCTCTGCATCGAAATCATCTCCGCCGGCCGGCCTTTGAGTACATATTTGTATATACATATGTATGTGTATGTATGTTTATTCTCTGTATATATGTATAAGAAAGGACATTTACATACAAACATACAAAAGCGGTACTGAACTACCAATTGCCACCCGTGGCCCCCTGTCAGCTGCAAGCGTGCAAATGCATAAATTTTAAATTTAGTCTACGTAATTTAAAAGTGCCTCAAATGCGTTAAAGTTTTGCAAATTTACGTCTTTAAGGAAAATTTTCAATTCTCAAAACTGTCAGGTTTTGCTATTTTTAATGCGAATTTTTTAACTTTTGTTGTGTGCTTAATGAAGAAATTACTCGTAAATATAGAAATTTTGCAGAAGATGCTTGAATTTATTAATTTCATCGTGTAAAGTTCAGCGATGACTTTATTTAAATCGGATTTATAGTTGACCAAAACTGATATCTGAGAAAATACCGGCAAATATCCGTTTTAACAAGAAAAAGTGCTTTAATCCTATTTTATCTTTCTAGTTCACACAAAACCGATTCAATTGGTCAAAACGTACATTCCCTAAATTTTTTGTCTTTTTAAATAACTGCGAAAGCTGTTGCGGCGAATATCAAATATATTCGAATCAGCTGAAAAAATAAAAATAGAACTTGTCATATTTTTTATAAGGAATGCTGCAGGCTAGTGCTCTTTGTTGCCTCGGACTTAAAGACAAAATTAAGTGAACTCTCTTGTTTTCTTTAAATCTAAGCATTGTTTTTGGAAACTTGCTTTTCAATTCAACTTGTTGGAGCTTAATGGATGTACATACCTAATACATCCAAGATACACATTGTACCCTGAATGCGGTTGCTTATGGAATTATTTGTACAATTTTCGTAATTAATTCACTTTAAGTTGAACCAGGTGAAATATGGGTCAAACACGCATGCATTTTAAACGAATATTGTGGTCACTGCCGGCTGCGGCTCTTTGCCATGCATATGAATATAAAAGGGTGTATGGATGTGTGTGCATACACTCATACATTGTGTATGCACTGTATTTTGACCCTTATAACGACCCACATGCCTTCTGCGCCCACCAGACAAACAGGCACAACCATTGAGGCTAGCCAGTCCAGCCCAGCCTGAACGAATGAGTCATTTAATGGGAATGTTGTTTATGGGTATCAAGTTCAAGCTGAAACTGAAGTTAAAAATTGCGTGTAAAGTAATATCAAGATCATAGCAGGAAAATAAATAAAAGAAAACCCCACCGTATGTGACATTATCTTCGTCGTCGTCAGCGCCATCAGCAGCCCACAGCAGTTTTTCGTGAAATAATCGCCGAACATGCACCTGTGCAGTCATTCGCAGGGAATTGACGCGAGGCTCATGGACATGAAACCAACTGTTGTTTCAGTTGTGAATAACGGCATGGAACGGTATAAGCGGCATTGGTGTGCACGAGCGAGGGAGCACACACGCACTCACTCACTTGCTTGATATGGAAGTATTTTACGAAATGCATTAAGTGCATACCCGGGGAGGGAGTTGTCAGCAGGGAGGGCAGGAAAAACACTTGAAGCGAAAATAAATAAACAACTTTGTGTGAGTACGTGAGCTGCGGCTAAAATGAAATATGAAAAAGATGGGTTAAAAGAAATATTTAATATATCTACTCAACAGCAGACAAGCAGTTAGTTCGACAATCTCTCCGACTGTCGGGAAGACAGACAGAAGAGCTGGGCATAGTGCTGTGTCTGTCTGTCAGTCAGTTAATCAGTCAACCAAGAAATGCCACAAACAGGCACTAATTCCAAACAACTTGGAAAGGCAAGTGGAAAGACAGACAGGCAGACAGACGGATAGACAGACCGGTAGACAAACAGTAAATATAGTAGAATATAATATATCTACAACACATACCAATGAATTTACATTTATATGTATATAAGTACATATGTTTATGTGCGTGTGTTAGTGTATTGCCGCATTGTATGACGTATCGCGCTTGTCGTCGCGCTATTAACTTGCATTAAAATAAATGTTAAGGCCGTGTTAATATGGTTACCCGCTTTCGCGCCGACGCCCCACCATCTCGCTCTTGCTCTTTCTTTCTCTATTTGCCTCGCTTCTTCTCTTTCTCCATACATACTACACTCTTTCGTGAAAGAAGTCGTAAAAAAGGTCGTTGGCCATTGCTTGTGCGCGCCTTTGCAATCAACAGTAACAACGGCAACATTACAACAGCCCGAATAGCAGCAACAGCAACATGACTGGCAGCTATAAAAACTTCACTATAACCGTAGAACCACAAAAACATGTTTCAAGTCAAAACAAAACAAAATAAAAAAAAAAAATACGAAAAAACCCGGCAACAGCAAGAAGCGAAAAAGTAAAACACGTAGATCGGAATACAGACACACACTCCAGACAGACCGCATTCACACATAACCACATACAATATGTACCTACCTTTAAAAAAAACACGCACACAGCAACGCGTGTACATGCGAGCCATAAAATGGAGGTTTTTCTGAATAGAAATCCCCGCTTGACGGATACTAAAAATTTTACTTTAATTAGGAAACTTCATAAAACATTTAAGTCGTCGGAACTGACACCTTTTTTTCTTAAAAGGGGGCCACTGCATTGCGGAATCTGAAAGTGTCAACTCGTTTGCCATAAATGCCTTCTTTTCGTTAAATCTGAAAAGAAGATTTCGACAGAAACTTGCGAAAGTTTAAAATCTGTAGCTTTCTGTATAGCAGTTTTTAAGCTTATTAACTGGTTTAGCATATTGTATGTATGTATATAACTTTTGATAAAAATTAAGAGAAGAAATCACAAGAATCTTGAAGGAAAATTATGTTTAAAACTCATAAAATTTTCTCTTCAATAGCGGAATCAAAAGTTGGTTTGAGATTCTAGGATCCCACGTTTCGAAACGGATCTCTCTAATGCATTAAATAACACAAAACATAGTAAAGTAATCGAAACACATAATTTGCGTTTATGTTAAATGGAGAATTCATGCTTTATTTTGTACTTGTATAAGTTTTAAAATAATTAAATTAAATTTGCTGTTAATTTTTTCTAAAATAGTCTTAGGTCCTGGAATCTCGACTACCACAAGTAGGTTTCCTAATAGATATGCATTGGTAGTATAACCGTTTGTGGTCTAATCCCGTGATATCTCGATGTTCTTATGTATTAATATTAATTCCTTTTTTGTTTGTTGTATGATGGTAAATGTGTCTCGATTTTGTCTCGGGAAAAATTCAGCACTTAGGGTTTTTTCATTATTTTTTTCTAAGATAAATTTTACGGATATTGTTTATTATTATGTGCACGCAAGTATGTCTAGTAATGCACCTCTGTGTGTGCGTCTGGTTTTCTGTTGTTAATTTGCATTTGCTGACTAGTAATTGCATAATCACCATTTTGTGGCAATTGATTGGTTCTCGTAGCTCGTGGAAACGGTGGCCATTGCTGCCCGCCAGTGTTGGCTACCCGGCAATTACCGTGTCGGAAGAAATGTCTGTGTATATTTTTGTTGTCTCCTTGCTTTACGCTCGACCGAGGGTGCGAATGCTCAAGTGCATTTTGTGCAAATTGTATACATGCTTGCTTCTGACGGACGGTGTGCTGTTGCTGGCGACCCCCATCGGCAGCAACCTGTGCAGTCTCCCATGAACCCCGACCTGATGCGGGGTATGTTTCCTATCTTGGGGCCCTAAACCCAATCAACCGACCGACATAACAGAAAAACTGCACAAATGCACACACAACTGCAGCAGCACTAATACTCATGTGAATTTGTTGTCGCCGTGCACAGTAGGAAAAGTGATAAAATATTGAAATGTTCAATGCGCACACAGTGATGGACATTCGCCTTTTTAACGTACGTCTATATGTGCATGTATGTATGTAGAAATGCATGAGCATACAAATGTGCATGTATGGCCTCAAACAGGGGTCATAAAACCCAATTCTCAAATGCGTCTGTCCGTTGTCGGCATCGGGCTTCTTCTTCTTGCCCTTTTTGTTTTGCTTGAACGCACATCGCGTTGGCGAAAATATGCATCAATAAAACGATTTATACACATGCATGCACATACATATATTTTATGTTTTCTGTTTGTATTCTTCGTCTCTGGTCTATTGAGCGTCTGAACTTGTTTCTTTGACAATTCTTGACCTAGGCCATGGTTCTGGTCGGAGTTTCGATGTATGCGCCAAATGCGAAAGTACTTTTTTAAATCGAAATATAGTTTGGGATTTCTAATCAAGTCATATTCTTTCATTGCGAATCTTTTCTTCTATATGTATTTAAATTCTATTGTGTTAAGCCGATTTGACCATATGATTGACTTCAACAAGAGCAATAGCTACAAATTAAATTCATATATGTCGTCGTCTTATTATCTTCGTAATCATCGTTGCCGCCCTTAATTTATGCATGCACATACATATATTGCTTTGCATTTCGTGACGCTGAAAAAGGGCTTGTCACAAACACATTCCAAAAGTAAATTCCAACAAAAGTAATTTTTATTTAATTTCACTAACTTTTTTGTACCAAATTTCATGCGAGACCAAGCATACATACAACCATACACACATATGACTGACTGCTGAATGAATTTAAAGCAGATACTTTAAGGACATTCCTTTATGCATTTGTGTGTAAGTGTGCGTCTGCGTGTATTTTGCGCGTCGCCCATTTATTTATGATGTTATGACACGCAAACAATATTTTATTACGATCAAGTGACATTCTCTTCAGACTTTTTTCCTGTGCTTGGTTTTTTCTCTCTTCCGCGCAAAGTTGTTTACCATTCGTTTACCAGCGAAAGAATGGGTTGGATTTTCAAGTTTATGGTCGCACCAATTTATCAAGTATATTTATTAATTGAAAAAAGATTACTTACTTGTGTGGGTTGGAGGTTGGTAATAATACACATGAGGCTAATTGTAATTAGTTAAAGTGTAATTCCTAGCGAAATTAGTGTTTATAGAACTTATGTCTTTTCGATTCGAAATATATTTAAAATATGAAATATCAAATATCATAAAACAGTTAAGAGAATGTTTAAAAGAAACCAAAATCTATGTTCAATATTTAATTTTTCTTTTTAAATATAATAAAATTTAGCATTTCTTTCAAACAATTTTATTTGTGTGGTCATCATGACCGCACCCGAGTGATTAAGGAAGCAAAATCAGCTGAGTGTTCACATAGAAATTTACGTTGAAGCTGCTGTAGTTTCTGCAGGAATTCGGTTAAGGCCCTGCCGTCACTATGCGGTCGGCTTTTAATTCTATTAATAAAGTAACAAGTCTTCCTTTATTCTCTCTTAACTCTTCTCATTTTGCCTATAAACAGTCTAAGAGGTCAATCACTTTTGCCGCATCAAAGCTTGAAATTGAATTAATTCTACATTTCTTAATGCTTGCTCATTAATTAGCATTCAAATGCCAAAATACTTTGAATTTCGTTCAAGTTCACCCGTTAGTAGAATTTGAATTTATTACCTTCCGTCCCCGTAGATTTAAGTAAATAAGATTTAGACTTATTGCAAGCTGTTTTGTAACTGCTAACATTTCTGCCGTGTTTTTTGTATACGAGTACACAATATCGTATTACGCTCACATCACGGCAGTCATGCCGCCAGTCTGTCGAGCAGCCTACACATGGCCAGGCGATTTCTCACGTCACAGTTGCATACATATCTACATACATACATTGTATGTACATATGTATATAGACATTTGCTGTTACCTAATCGCAAATTTTACTATTAGGGCCAGTTTCACAGTGGATGTTTAAACTCTGATTGCAGTTTAAATAGGGAATTTCAGTTTCACAGTGGGAAGTTAAATACAATTTAAATGCCCGGTTGTGGGCATTTAAGTACGGCACAGAGTTGCAATCGAAAACAAATAAACAGCTGATTTCGGATGAGCAAGCAAGCTGCGTCGACAATATTGCAATTTATAAGCGGCCAAATTAAACATACAACTGCATGGTGTAGCACATATAAATGATCCCGTAGTATTATAAATAATATAAACTGTGGATTCTTTGAAGAATATCCAATAATTCACTTCTTTCGGCCGACGAAAAATTTTTAGCTCGCGCTGCCTCCATAATTGAACAATTGAACATATGTTTTTGGCAAGTTGTGCTGTGTTCAATTGTCAAATATTCGAAGTTGCCATTCATTATTCCGTATTTAAATAAATGCACTGTGAAACTCAAGAAAAGTTAAACTAGATTTAAACTCAATTCGCAAATTAGATTTAAACATCCACTGAGAAACTGGCCCTTAGTTTCTAACTATCGGTGGTGTGTGTATTGAATCAACGTTTCAGCTGCTGTAGTAAAGAATCCAGCTTGACTAGGTTAAACTGGATATTTTACCTGTTTTTAACCAAAAATGGCAAAAACTCAGACAAAACCATTTGCTCGTAGCTACACACTTTAAAAGATTATGATAAACAAATGAGTATTGGTTTTTAAAGTTTAGCTCACTTGCGTTCTACATGCATATTATACATTATAGGCGATTTGAATGATAGTTCTGCTTATAATAAATCTATAAAATGGAACCACTAAAACGTTGTAGTACTTGTGCCTCATAAATATGCCTTACTCTTTCGCAATCAAACTTTTCTACACTTTGGTTAGACATGGAATCGAGTACATACTCTGTATGAGCTCATGCCAATCGTAAACGTTCAAGGTCCGGCTGCATTTGTTCACATGGAAACAATTTTTTTAATTTCTTCTTCTTCTATAGAGTTCAGTTTGTCTTAAGCAACGGAACACCTGCGCGCTATGTTCACTTAAATCATTAAAAATTGTTTGAACCCATACTGAAGCACAATCAGGTATACACGCGCCCAGCTCAAAACACCTGTCAAACACACGCTCAAATGCGATATCTTAAAATATATTCTAATAAGAATTGAGACGTTGCAGATATGTATTCTCGTACATTTTTATGGCATTCTTCGCGCTGTTGTCATATTTCAGGCCGTTAAAAAGTTCTCATTCAATGCAAAAAATCGGAAAAAAGAAAAAAAAATATTCGTCATGCTCAAGCGAGTGACGCCTGTTTTTGAATTTTGTGTAGATGGAGAGAGTCGTGATGTTTGGCTGGTCTGGCAACGTATTTAATTTGCTTTCGTCTCTCCTGCTCTTCTTGTTAATTGTTTCCACATACTAACCAGCAACATTGTTCAGTGACCTTTGTCAATTTTTATCGTCGAAAGTCTGGCAACGCGGGAATGAATATCATATTTACAAGCGTCTGAGGTTAGTTACCTTTTTTGGCTGTTTCTTTGTCTTTTTAGTGGCGTTGTTGATGAAATTAATTTGACTATTAGTCATGGTTTCATATCGCAGCGGTAAGTTTTTTGCTGAATTGCTCTGCATGTTTATTGCCTTTATGACTGTTGTTCCTGTGTTTGCTCTTATAATTAAGTGACTTCGTAAAATGTTTATTGCAGAAATAAATTAAAATAGAAATCATAAATAATCTACTTTTAGCAAATGTATTTCCTATTGGAGTTTACGAGTAGTTTTCCTCAATACTAAATTCTATTTATAGTTCATGAACTGATAAATTTATTTGTGAATGGAACAAAGAAATCTCAATTTCGTGGTAGTGTTATTTGCATTAAATTTTGTGGTAATTTAATGGGCTTTTCTATCGCTACATGAAAACAATTGTAAAAAATAATTCGAACATCGAAATCAATTGCTGAACTAAATTGTGCCGGTCGTTGCGATATTTTTTCATGTAGTCGTTGAACTTTTCGAAAAGGCTAAATCACTCTTTCTCAGCTTCTTTCTGAGTCGACATTGTGGGCTAGCTGCGCTTTTGTTGGAAACAGAGAATACGGGAGCAGCAAATAATTCAGCCCGTGTGAGTGCAAATCAATATCGATTGCAATTCAGAATGTACTTTTCTATAATATTCCATTGAATAAAGGCGTGAGCGAAGACTATTATTTTGAAGACTATCAAGTACAAACTAAGCATATGTTATTTTTAAATTTGGAAAACTGTTCAACTTCACTGCATACACGCCTTCTTTTTTTCTTTCTGTCTGCTCTAGGATTTAATTGCATTTTTTCTACCACCATTTCTCTATTCTTTAACATGAAACCCGGAAATTCTTATTTGATTTTCTTCCTTTTTCCTATCTCTATGCCATATAAATATACAACTCTTTCCTTGCCATTGCATTAACACACCCTTGCCGCGACGCGCACACATAATACATGTACATACACACATACATATGTACGTGCGATGGCAGGTCCTTTTCAGGAATTGTTGCATGCCAGCTTTCGGGCAGCGGCAGGATAACATCGGGAATCAAGAGTGGTTGCTCAATTTTGACGCTCCTTTGTTGTTATTGTCACACAGAATTCTCCCTTCATAGATACTGTATGTATGCACCTTTATGAGTGTGTATGTGTGCTCCTAGACATTTTTATTACCAGCGCTGGAAAATTGGCAACGTCGTAATATACTCAGTGAGGCTCCATGAGTAGTGATGCCATTTGAGCCTTTGTGCGGCTAGATTAATTTGTATAATTTAAGCGGAAAATCAGGCTGCTAGCTTTAAGCTTATTTCAAAGAAGTCTCTGGTCTTTTTCTGGTGAGCTAACCAAATATAACTTAAATTATTTGGCACTCTTGTCAGTTTCAAACAATTTAATTGCAAATTAATCTTTCATTGAAAATAATATTTTCCAACTTATTGAAAAAAAATTATAAAACTTTATAAATCGTTGCAAAAATTAGGAAATACCACTCTTCTATTGACCGGGTGCAGGTTTACTGAGTTGTTTTTGTACCTTTATCCGCTCTATTGATACGTGGCATTTACATAATACGTATGCACTTCCTAGAATAAGTTTCCTACTGTTTGTAGAGAAAGCCAAATATACTTTAAAGATGCATAAAAGACACCAGACCTATTTATACAAACTTTTAGCTTCAACCATGATCTTGAAATATCTCTTTGGCTTGTTCTATTTTCTTTGTAAAGTATTTCAAATAAAAAAAATTGAGTCATTTATGACCTTTTAAATATTATACAACTTTTAACTGCGCTATATCTTGGGTTGAGAATATGATTTAACAATATCACGGAATGCGTTTATTAATGCTAATGGTTATTAATGCAAATTACCTTGATTAAATTTTGTCAAAAAGCTACAACGAAAGAATTCTCACGGATATTAAAGCCGACCTATCGTTTGCATTTATGGGCACCACCCACTTTATCAACCCTGCTACCAAACCCATGGCAACATAAATGCCAAAGTAATATCTGTGTATGTATTTACTGTACTGTGAAGGGGGTGGTTGGGTGGGTATGGTTAATAGCATCAGTGCTGGGCTGGAGAATCCGTGGGGGGAGGAGGCAGTACTGTCGTGCGTTGTATGGTGCTTTTCGCATTAATTGCTATATCGATTTTTTCAGCGTTGAGTATTTTTTTTTAGCGCAAGGACGCAGAGGAAAAAGAAATGTTTTCCAAAATGAAAACATCAGCATGACTTGGATTCAGTTTTTGCATACAAATATACACACGCACATTCACGAAATGAATGAATGGATTCATGAAAGGCAATGTTGCATTGGACTGGGTTGGATTGAGATTGGCTTGGGGTTGAAAACTGGGTGATTCCCTTGATATTTCTTGAAAAACAAACCAAAATGCAAATGTAGCAAAAATAAATGAAAACACCAACAGACCCTAAAAGCGAGATAGAACAAAAAGAAAACAAAAAACTGGAACGTCAAGAGCTTTTAAATAAAAGTAAATACAAAATGCTTTTGCAGTGTTGTTCCATTATAATAAAACAAGAAAATAAAAGCAAAAAGCCTACAAAAAGAAACACAACTTGTAGGCCTACACAAACACAAGTATACCCACCGACGGACGGATGCATATACGCACCGATCAACACATCCACCAACGGTAAAAGAATAACACGCTTTGCGAAATGAAAACTTATTAAGCACAAAATTGGGTCAACTACAACTCACACACATTTATGTATAAAAACGCATGTGTATATACATACATACATATGTATGTATGGAAATGTATATCTGTGCTGCTACATATATTACTTGTCATTCACGGTTGCAGTTCTGTTGAAATGGTATCACATTCCGTACATTGTAAATAGTTTGGGTAAGGTAAAATAATGGAAATATGGCTGATTCAATTGATTAATTGGCTTTCAACAACATACATACACTTGATGGTTCCTCAAGATTTCGATTGAAAAGGCATAAAACTTTAAAAGTCTTCGTCATTACATTTTTAATGTCCAAACTACTAGGCTATATCTAAATCATAATAATGTCTTAAGAGAGATGTTTTCGAGATTTTTTCGCGTAACATGTGAAAACAACAACTTGGAATATGGCTTGAAAATTTAATACAGGATTCAAAACTAACCCCGGTACTCATGCACAATTTAAAAGTGCAAAATTCATTTCAGTACATATATTTCAGATGCGAGACGAGAAGCCTTTTTCTTTCTGAAAAAATTTCATGGAATTTTTTTTATAAGGAAACCTTTTAATTTTTTTTGGTGATTCATGTACAAAATTGCAGGAGAAACCTTTTCTATATACAAAGAGAGGTACACTTTGCGCCGCTATAGTGTGTAAAACAAAAAATTATTTCTTTTACTTTTCAAAACTATTTTAAGCAGATTTTGTTTTGCATTTGCCATATTTTTCAAAAATTATTTCAAAACTGCACTCCTTCACTGATGTCCAAAGTAGCATTGCCCCTTAAAACCTACCATGTTTTTTTCTCCAGTAAACTGCTTCAACTAATTTATTGCAGGATGGCACATAAAAACAAAATGAAAGATGTCTGAAATTAAATTCTTACCTACAGCAGCAAGGCAGGCAATTCACATGAAATTAAAGCGCACCAAAGAGACTGCAAAAGCATTCACCCGAAACCCCCCAAATCCACACCTCACACTTCACACTCACACTCGCCGTTAGCAGCCATGCACAGTTATTTTTCGTTTTTGTGTCACAAAGCTTGTCATAGTCCACAGTTATGTCAGCAGCCGAGCGGCAGCATCCCATCCCGACCATCCCAATACCATGCCAGCAGCGCCTTCACTGTTTACTAATGTTACTTACTGCCTCCCCGCCCCTTCTACAACCAGCTCGACGACTCCCCAGCTTTAACGAATTTTGGCACATTTTTTGTCCTACTACCCACCGCAATACCATCATTCCACTTCGTCTACATGCAATCTTTCCTTTCTAACTAAAGACTCGTGTTTCCATGCCATCACGTCGCATCACACCGCACCACACCGTACCGCATCATAACACGCCAGGCCCTTCTAGCCCGGGGCGCAAGTTTTCGTTGCTTTTTCTTCTGGCCTCGTCTCTCCTCTCCGTTTCTTCTATTTGCTAACTTGAACTTTTATTTTTATTCCAACTTCTGTTTCGACTATGTGGAATTTTTTCCCACGTTTCTTGCGTTTCGCATCGAATCGTCTCCATGCGTTTCTCAGCGCCGCTCGGTGAACATTTTGGCAAGTGGGCATCTCTTACTGTTTCTCCTAATGACTTTTTGTCGGCATCACTTGCCCCACCGCTACCGTCATTGTCGAATTTCATTTGGATTCGCACATGCAAGCTGAGACAGAGGCAGAGCCGGGCACAAAGGCAGCGAAAAAAGCTCCACAATACATACGCAAGCTAAAGATTTTAGCCCAGATGCGATGATGGTTCCATGGAGGGCTTGGCTCAAGGGCGGGCGGGTAATCGGGCATGGAAAGTAAAAATGTAATAAATGCTGTGAAGTAGCTTCGCTGGCTCTGGTAACGTCTCTGTCGATGCTGGCGTCAACAGCGACTTCGGCGTTTACTGTCTGCTGCTGAGAGCTGCAGAGCAGTTCCCTTACCGCGCTTCCAGCCATGCTAAATGGGAGCACGCGCTGCTGCAAAAGCTATACCCGCGAGGGTTGAGGGCTGAGAACTTTGGCTATGGACATTTTTTGTGCCTGCATTTCTCATTTTATTTATATACACATACATATATATTTTATGTATGTATGTATGCATGTATATGTGTATATACACAAATTTATGTGTATGTGTGCGCGGGCAGTTGGGTTGGGGGGTGGTGTTGGGTTCTTGCTGCATAGCATGGCGTTAGGTGGACCTCATTTTAGGGTTTTGCTGTACTTTGTGCGGTATGTGTGTATACGTGTATACTTGTAAAAGTGTGTGTGAAATATATGCGCATAAAATGTCTTTAAATTTCTATGGCAGATTTAACTTAAATTTTTGCGCTTTACTGTTTGTTTTTGGTGCAATTTATGCTGCTGGTTGTGTGTTTTCGTTGATAACATTTAAAATCTATTTGCTATCAATCAGTATACCTATGCTATTTATAGTTAATTGTTGAATTCGTTGGAAGTCCACGATCAAACCAACATTTTGAGAAAAAATTGGTGTGCAAAATAAAACAACACTCACTCTTATTTTTCCTAAACAGTGCAATAATTTGTCAATTGCTTCACAATCTTTATTTAGGGCGCTATATTTTATCATAAACAATTTTTGAGCATTTCTTGTTAATTTTAAAAATTATCAAATTAGCACTTCACACGTCAAGCGGGCTATTAGATTGTTTTATCATTTCAAAGAAGAAAATACTTGAGGTTTTTGCAGACATTTAATGAATTACAAACGATTGTTGTTTGTCGAACTTGAAATCGTGGACTTAGTTCTATTTATTTCTATTTTTCGCTGTTGATAAGTTGATAGATTTACCAAAATTATCATTACATATTTGAAAATCAAAGACCCACAGCAGTGTTTTTATTTGAAAATCCAAGACCCACAGCAGTGTTGTTATTTGAAAATGTTTCCAAAAGCCATCTTGGGCACTGAGAATACCTGCACATGTGTATTTTGTGGCTTTGCTGAGAAGTAAGCTTTTTATTAATGCATTTTTTTTGTTTCAATTGGACTTTGTATCTTTAAAAGCTGCATTTAGCTTATATTATGGGCAAGACAAAACTTAGTAAGACTGTTAAGGTCCATTGTGATATCACAGTGACTAGTAGAGAACTCTGCCCAATTCCAACCTTCGACAGCTGGAAACGCAGTGCTTTTTTTTTATGAATCTAATCAAATCAACAATAATAAATTTGACAATTTGACTTGCCTACATAAATATTTTGCACAAAGATTCCAGCTCCACTGAAGTTGGGAACCTATTAATCATTAAAATTTAATAATAAGCCTTTATTTCAAAGATCCAACAACAGCTGCACTTACTAAAAGAGTTAAATGTTGAGCTATTAACTGCATAATTTCCTATACTATATATTGCATTATTTACAATATCCTGAGAGCACAATAAATAAACTGGATCGTGCTTACATGCACGCGTGCTTCAACATAATATTTGCATGAATGTGGCCTTACTCAAATGACTTTCCTTCGTTTGTCAATGCCATTATAACACACACCAAAAGCGGATAACACATGCTCAGCAGATGTTATTAACCGCAAACTACATAAAATTACGAGATGGCGAATACAAATGGTATTGACGATCCCAACAGTGAAGAGTTAAAGTTGAAGCTGGTGGCTGTTGGTTGCTGGCGGCCGTAGCTACAGCTGAAGCTGCCATATGCACATGAAGGCACGTACCACAAATACCTTTCTGAGCTGTCCTCTGCCCGAACTTGCCGCTCCGCTGCCGATCTCACCGGACAAGTTTGGCATCTTCTTGGCCGTCTGTCGGCCGTCGGCCGGTCGGTCAATCCATCTGTCTGATGTTTGTTTGTTTGTTTTTTGAACGATCATACGAATCGTGGGCTTGTCTTTTTTTTTTATATGTAGTACCTTGCGGCTTGAATTTCCGAATTGCGGCCTGACTGGTGTGCAGGTGTTGGATTTGCGTTTATTATACCCCCAAACCAAAACAAAACAAAGCGAGATGCAGCAAACTGCAAACATTATTAAATAAAATACAGTAGAGTCGGGATATAGTGAACCCCCGGTATAGTGAACACTTCGATATAGTGAACACCTAAATTTTTACATGGAGTACTCTAAATAGTGAAAAATCGAAAACCTCTAAATAGTGAACCAAATTTTGAAAGCATTTTCAAGCAGAAACGAACGAAAAAATACAAAAAGGAATCAGAAACGAAAGCGGGTATCCCCTAAATTGTACTTTTGCTTTTTATTGCTGCAAAATCAGCTGTTTCTTGACGTTATTGCTTGTTTTGTTTTTTGTCGAGTGCATATTCTAATGATCTCTTGCACTTATATACACAAATGTCAATTTTGAACAAATAAAATGAGTTTTTGAACAAAAAATGTCAACCTTGATATAGTGAACAGCCTTGATACTGTGAACAGGCCTTGCAATAATTAGTTCACTATATCCCGACTCCACTGTATTACAAAAGCTGTTCTGCTTCTTTCAGTCTTAACAATTCGTTCAATTCAAGCTTGTTTTTTTTCGATATTCTTTTTTGCAAATTTATTTTACTTCAAATTGTGTATATACATATATACATATGTATGTACATACATGTATTGTAGTTTCCTTTGTTTAATCTGCAGTTTGCGGTCACTGTTGTATACGTGCAGCATTTGCATAATTATACGCATACATATGTACATATGTACGTTTAAATGACTCCAATGGTATTGTTTGTTGTTGGTTTTTCCCTTACAGCTAAATTTTTTGATAATATGTGTGAATATATTTCACACTGTTCATAATCGTCTTTGCCACGATTCAAATCAACATAAGTTGCCACTAACCAATTTCAACGCATTCTTATTTGTTTTATGTAGTTCTTATAATACAATTTTAAAAAGTTACATTATTTTTTACCAATTTTACTTGCTTTAAATTAAATTAACAATTTTCAAAGCAAGTTATCTGCCTTTTAATAAATATTAAAGATTAAACCCTTTTGGTCACTAAAGACTAACGAAAACAAAGAAGTAAAATAGAAAAAAATTGTAGATCCGTCCGTGAAGGTCCATTTTCTGCAGGTCTGCTTTTCTTACAAAGAATATGAGTAAATTAATTTCTATTCTATTTCTCAAAACACATAAATGTGACAAAAGGACGTCTCTTGTAGACATAATAGGGTATGACAAAATTAGATTTTTTGAATAAGAATCAAAGGAATCTTACTGACAGATTAGCTTCAGCAAGTTAGTTTTACGATTCTCTGTAAGAATTGGTCGCTTAAAAGTATTCAACAGCTAAATTTTTGGAACTTACTCGATATACTTAAACTTATTTCTTGGTTAATATTGCAAATGGTAACAACGACATGTCACAGCTGAGTTAATCATTACGTTACGTAACTAGCAAGGCTTATTCAGTGCAAACAAATACATATATATTTTGTATTCATGCAGTATGTATGCATATAAAGAGATATAGAATGTCTATATTATAGACTCTATACCATACATTAACTTTGGGCGAACTTGAACTTTTTTAAATATATCAACTTATAAAACTAAATAATAGTAAAACCTCGCAGCGTTGTACATAAAAACTACTATAACTTACTAGTTGTTAATAATAGCAAACAAGCAACAAATGTATTTATTGTTGATCAAGTTCACTAACATAATTGCACAATTGTGTAAAAACACATGTGTAGATATGTATGTACGTGTGTTCGTATGAGATACATACATATACATATCTATGAATTCCAATGTATTTCCGCCTATTTATAACAAATGGTCGTATTTTTGTTGATAATCGATTTGGCTTTGAGCAAAACTGAACCGAACCGAGTGCACCCTCTCGCCCCACCATATTCTAGCACCGCCTTCCGCCGGTCTGGTCGGCCGCTGGAGCACTGCAGTCGCTTACGTACACGGTCGTGTTGTAATCTCGGCCGGAATTTGGAGCACGTTTGTTTATTATTGGCGCGCGCAGTTAAAATTAAAGCAAGCTAAAAGTTTCGCCTCAAATATAAATCGCTATACGAGTAGCAGCGTGCGCTCCTTTAAAGTGTAGGCTTGGCGGCCAGTCTTTAAACGCATGCAATGTATGAATTTTATGTGTTCTCTTTTTCTTTGCTTTTGTTTACTCTATGCTGTCATAAGCTCTAAGTTTAGATTTTTACGTGTTTTTCTTGTTCACGGCAGCAACGGGGAAACGCATCGAATCCGTGTAAGTTGCAATAACTTTGCTATTTTTATATTATTAGCATTTTCTAGCAATTTTTTTAGAACTAAAGTTCCGTATAAGAGCTATGCGATGAACTGCTTTTCACTCGTGCTTTTTCTGGGGAGATTTGTCTAAAATCACATATCATAAATATTAAAGATTCTATTTTGTAAATCACGGGTTCGATCAGCGTCTCATGCCGTGCTCACTTAAAAACCGATTCATTGTCTTGGATCTTCAACTGTTGTCAATTATGCAGTATAATATAAATAAAAATTATATTTTCATTGTTTTCTATTTTACACTAATAGCAAATATAAACATTTTATTGGCCATTATTAGCAAATTCGTAAAATTTCGCGCCTCGATAGCCGCCTAATCGTTAGTATGATGAGCTAGCAAGCGAGAGTTTGTGAGCTTGAATCCTATTCTCGTTGTTTTGACATTTTATGCAAAATTGTTAAATAAACATGACAGTTTGAAAAATTTTGTTGCCGAATATTTGTAACAAAAACTCATATGTATGTATGCATGCATATTGATCACGAATTAATTTTTTAACGAGAATTTTTTTAATGTAAGCGATGTCAGTCAAATCGACTAGCATTAGTGTCCCAAAGGGTTATCACGGCTTTGAAAGTTTTGCAAAAAAATATATGCTGCATCGAACCATATGCTCAAATCGAATTTAATGGCTTCAATTCTACCGTCACGGACCATCTTCGTCTGATTCTTCGTTGATGTTCTCTTGCTCTAAAATATTCGCTGCTGATGCCAAATCTAAAACCATCTTGTCTGTGTTCCAGTGTTGTTATTATTCTTGCAATTAGCTTGTTTAATTGCCGCCGCGTTTAAAATAAAAATCTGTGCGGTCGCAAAAAATTGCGAGTAATTATTTTTGGCAATAAATGCCAAATTCTATGTGGCTCCGTACCGCACGCACCGTTCCACCGCAAGTCACCACCGCCACACCAAGCTGTCTGCTTATTGTTGTGGGTGTGGGTCTATGTGTGACGGCGGTGTGCGCAGCTTAACCTAAAATGAAAATCAAATGTTTTGCTTTTTTATTCTGTTATTATTTTTCTTGTTTATTTTATTTATAGGTTTGTGCATGTGTGCGCGTTGTTCGTTTTTTTTTTGTCTTTTCTATTTGCAACAATTCTGTGTCAAGGTCAATACAGCCAACAACACACCGACAAATATATACCTCAAACCAAAGCCAAACAACAACAACCACCACCAACGAAGCAGCAAAATATTTAATTAGCACAGTACTTGAGTATACTTGCAACTCAATGAGCACAACAACACGAGATACTACCCACTATATATTCTATCGATACTATATATTCACGCGCTCGTGTGGTTTCTCAATTGTTGAACTGGGCTGTGCTGTACGCTGCTGTTCTATGGCGTGCCGGCATACGTAGAGTGTTTTGCGCATGATAACGTAACATGTTGTTGTAGTTGTCAGAGAATAAATTTATCGGTTCATGATGACGTTATTGTTGTTGTACTGATTATCGTCGGCATTGTTACAGCTATTATGACATTTGTGACGTTTTCTTACTTCATATCAGATTTATTGGTTCATTTGTTTTCTTCAAATTGTTGAGGTAATAAAGCATACATATCTTTAACTCTTAAATAATATTTCAAAGTTGTTATTTAAGGAGCTTATATCTGCAGCTTTAGTTTACGTTTGGACTTTTATCTGGCATAACTTATTTATGGGTTATTTAAATCGATATGTTCTCTTCAGACTTTAATATCATGCAAAATTTTTTCCTTTTTATTAGTGCTACTTATCCATGTTCGTACTCATTTAAAGCTTAGTGCGTTACATAAACATTTATTTTATTTGGGATAGGTATCCATTCTTCTAGTCACTGCGGCCCTAAATGTCTTATTGTGACAGTTCTACATTTCTTTCAAATGGTATGAAGCAATTTCATTTATAGACCTGTTCGCAACATTCTTGTCCTTATTAGCCCAGCCCGTCCCAGTGGAACAGAATGCGTTCTGCTGTTTCTTTATCTTACAGATTCTTTGCATAGTATAGCGTGCTGTAATCATGGTAGACATATGTTTCATTACCTAACAGTATCCGCTCAAAATTCTCATGACCATTGGGATGCGATTTCGGCTAACATTGCTCGTTTTTTTTCTTTTCTGTGAAGCTTCTTGCATAATTGTTTTAGCCTATCTGTTACCTTCCATTTCCTTGCAGTAATGTGTAGCTTTTGTTTTTAACCAGACCTTAAGATTATGCCTAATGCAGCTTCATGGCAGCCCGCACAGTGATTTTAATCCGATGAAACTCTCAGACGACGCTCCTTTTCTAGCTAACATTAACATACAAGTACATCAGCACATACTGTAGTTAGAAACTAGTCTCATTAAAGTCGATATCGATTTATTATTGGAAATCAGGATTTATTGTGTCTGGTGTGCCTGAAAATGATGTCGTTTATTTTTATACAATTCTTGAAAGTTTCACCAATAAAGGAGTTAGTAAATGTATTTTTCGAATGCCAGAAATAAGAATGAGCTTTGCTGCTTATTAAAATATCGTTCATTACTTTGAAAAATATATTATTAAATACAACTAAAAGTCAACAAGTTCTTAAGTGTTGCGGACCCCAAAAATTAAATTAAACTCTTTGTGTTTAATATTCGAAGTTTATTTTATTCGTTCCAATTAAGTTTTTCTCCATATTTGCCAAATTCATGTGAAACCATTATTTTCATTTGATTCAAATTTGCCTAGCTCAAAGTTTAACTCAATTTGACGGCTTTCGCATTCATTTACATACAATGTGGCTGCTGTGTATTATTATGTCTGACAGAGCAATTTAGAAAATCGATAACATCCCCAAATCGAGCCCAAGTTGCGTGGCTCGCCACATTCCATAATTTCATGTCTGCCAGTTCGGCATGCGGTGCAACATGAGGCCGAGGAGAGAGCAGCGCATACAACCAGAAATTAAAGTTGACTACGAACGCATGGTATACATATGTACATAGGTATGTATGTATGTACCTATATAGTTTTACAAACTGAAAATATAATTCTTTTTTTAAACTTGTTGTCATAGCTGATTACTAAATTGTTTCAATTCTGTCTTGCACTGATGCGTATCTCTCTAGCTGCCTTTTGTTAGCTATTAGCAACACCTTTTCCATGCTTTTCATATTGGCAATGCTATGATTCAGTCGACTTGAGGCCTTCAGGACGGCGCCTTGCCAATTTGTAATTGGTGTATAAAAAATGTATGAATTCAGATGGAAAATTGTTGCACCTTCATTAAACCAACTGCACATGACGCCACCCATGCGTGACCTTAAGGCCGGACCACACGATTGAAAAACCGATCTTAATTTGAAATGGTGTAAGATCGGCTTTGTTGGTTATTTTTAAGGTAAACAGAACCGATATTCGAAACAGCTGTTCTTCTCATTTGTCGAAAAATGTTGAGCTTGATTACAAAAAATATTCAACCCATTTATGGATTTGGTTGTTCAATAAGGTTTGTTAAGCTTTATTCACAATCTGCGGGTATTTTTTCATGTAATCAAAGATAATGTATTGTAGTTCGACACAAAAGGCCGCAATCGCAACGTTTTGCGGGTAGTGGCAAACAAATTATTTTTTCAAAAAATTCTTATGCTTTTTTATGTTTGTCAAATATGTAATGGCAAGTTTCATCAATCGTGTGATGCAGTCCTAACATTATTCCATCTCTGTTTCTATGTTTGTATGTACATATGTGCATGCAACATTCCGGTTGAATGAAAGGCGTGTATTGCTTTGAAAGGTAGATAGGAACGTCGGAAGCGCAGCAAATCGATTGTTTACACATTGCACGCACTTAGAATGGAGCCGTGCCGGGTATACGTTCGCCTTTCAGTTTCGCCCACACCCCTCCCCTCGTTCGGTTTGTATTCCTGTACTATAATGCACATGTTGGGCGCTACATAGGGCAGAGTGTGCTGTTTCCTGGCTGTTCGGCAACCAGGCTGCTTGTCCGTCTGCCTTTCTGCCAGCCAATTTGGTCATTAAGAGCTGTCATCGGTGTGTCGTCATCGTTGTCGTTGATATCATCGCGTGGCAACGTGGTTTGCACTACGCCTGAGCTGGCCGTCATTCTGTCTGCTCTCCCACCCTGCATCGCCTTGATCGTTCGCAATATCTCTGCTACTCGCGTGCGCGGAATTTTGTTTATTTGTGGCAGCTACCGCGGTGGCGTTGGTGAATCAAAAGTGCTGGCAGGGGTCGCCGCCATAACCGTCGTTGTCGTTGGCAATAGGCAGCCAACAAGCGTGGAATTCAGACTTTTCTGGGTTGGCTGCTGCTGCAATTTCAGGGCAGGGCCGGGCCGGGTTGAGCTGAGTGAGCATGGCGAGCGCGCGCTCCACAATCTTCAAATTTAAATTAGGAAATTTCAAATTGCTGTCGCTAGCATTTTTGGTTGTTGTTGCGCCTTCGTCTGCGCTGCTCCCATAAATATTGTATATACATATTTACATACATACATATTGCTGTATGTGTATATACACGTGTGCGTATATACTCTGGAGCAGACCGACAATGATGCCAATGACATGCATTTTTCCTTCATGCACGCACACTAAATGCCAATACATACTCGTATGTGTGTTGTTTTCGTTTTATGGGCTGTATGTGTGTGTGTGTGTATATGTTCATTTTATTTAAAAATTCAAAATCTTATGTCTAGAGCTCAAGTCCGTTTGTTTAAATGCTTAGCATAGTTATTTGTTGTTAATTGAATTAGGTGTTGTAAAATTCGAGACTTTAAACAACTGGAACAATGGAAAAACACTTGGTACTGATGGCCAGATTTGACTAGATTAATCCGAAAAAATTTGTGATTTCATGTTTTTTACTATTGAAAATCGGTGGACATCGTGATATGGTAGCTGAAGCGCTCATTTTAAGTGTAGATAGAACCGAGAGTTTATAGTGGCCCTTCGCTAGTGGCGTCGTGGCGCTACAGCTCCAAAAACTGACTCAAGCGTGGACAGGTTCTTCTGTATTCGACCCTCTAACGCAGTTTTATCCGAATTCTTCTGCTCTGTCCAAGCATACGTACCGTATGAAGAACATTTATTGCTGAAGTATCGCCAGACATCGATGTGACTTTATCGACGCGTAGCTCATGCGACGCATTATTCCATATACAATTTCGTTCGTTACTCATCGTTCGCGCAGATAATTCCATAGATCTTTTGAAGAAACATTCTATCAAACTTTCTTAATATTTAGGGGCTATAGTGGATAGTTTATTCTAAATGAAAATGCTTGGTATGTACATATATGGTTCTCTAAAGTGCTAAACAACTAAACAACCAGAACATAAAATGAAATTTATTTTAACCAGAAAACGTAAACATCGATTTTTCCTAAAAATTTATGTTATACATATGTATTAATGAAAATTGTTTCTAATATCGACAAAATTCCAGCTTTAGTTATACCTTTATAAAAATCGTATATACATATCTTTATATATAAAACGCGGCCTGACTAAAAAGCGTTTGTCCTCTTGGCAGCGCGGCGGCAGAGCTATCTGTTGTGTTGTTTTAATATTACTCATAACTACCTTTTTGATTTTATAAATAAAGATTTTCTGCTGAGTAAAAAAATCTGATTTCAACTGCAGGTTGTATAGTTGAAAAAGTTCAAGCAAAAGCCATCGTGGAACTTGTGTAGTTTGATCTTATTAAAAACTGTCGTCGGCTTCATATAGGGAAATGCATTATCTGCTCATAGTAGCTGTGCTTGTTTTATTTTTAAAATACTATGTAAATTTTCTTGAACCGTTTTTTGCTTTTAATATTTAAGCTTAATTTGACTTTGTCTTAATGCTCATTTACTATATATCATATCTATCCATATATATTCTGTCATGCATATACAGTGCCATGTCATGTACATTCCACATACATATCATGTTTATGACAATTATTTCAACCTTATTTATTTACGTTTCTCCCTTTCTGTTTCTTTTACAGACAGCTTGCTTTGCCAAATACTCGTATTTCACATTCGAATCCAAACAAACTGAATCCAAAGAAACTGCAATCAAACACTCTCACTCTTGTTTTCGCTGAACAGTGCACGGCTCGGTGCTGCGTCGTCCTGAGCTGAGCTGAGACGAGAGTCAAGTCTTTTTGCAACTTGCAACAATAATTCCAAAATATCACACACACCGAACGCGATTCCGAATTCCAAGTGCGCACACGCAAGCGCCTTTGCTAGCGTCTGCGCCGCCTGACGTCGTGGTCTCGTGGCACTAGCATCTACCTCTTGACGACTCCGCCTCTGCAAATGTTTTTACCGTGACCGTTATTAACATTACGATTGCGATTTCCGTTGGCGTTGGCGTTGCCCGTTGCCGCTGTTGCAGTTTTCATTGTCCGTTTTAGCGAAAATGTTTTACATTGAAAATGAATCGTTTTCTTAGCATTCAGCAAAATATCAAATTACGCAACTATCATCAGTTATTGTTATATTTTGTTGCTGCTGTCGTAGCACTGCCACAGGATAGCAACAGCAGCAATAGCGACAACAACGACTACAACTACTACAATAAACTTAGGAATAGTAGTTGCCACACTATTTTAGCTGCTGTTATTTCCCTGTGTTGCAACTTTACAATCGCCACTAACGTCACTCGTGTCTGCTCAACGCTGCTCCATCTTCTCCCATTGCTACTAGGACAGTCGTCTCTACATTTACATCTGCAACGATATCGATTGCCATTTATTTTGCTACTACTGCCCATTATTATTCTGGTTATGTTATTATTAATGTTGCAAAGAAGCAGAAGAACATTCTTTACAAATCGATATCATCATCTCAAACACCATCAATTCATCAGCAACACAACAAGAACAACAACTACAATAAACATATGTCACAATTAACACACACCAAACAACAACAACAATCTAGAAAAAACGTTGATAATATTATGAAAAGCAATAGTAACAACAGCAGCTAGAGGAAGTAACAGTACGCGTACGAGTAATAATAATAATAAAATAATCATCACCACGCCCATCAACGCCCCATAACTTCCCCAGCCTTCAGACAAATCGTGAGACAGTACAATCGTGCAACTGCAACGAGACTTAAACCGCAAGTGAAGCACAACCGAAGTGGCGGTGCTTGCCTCCTGGCTTGGCTGTTGACTATCTCGCAACATCATCGCATCATTATTGCCTCATCGCCATCACTGTCGGTCAGTGTCATTTGTGGGCGTTTGAGTCTGGCTGGCAACGCAGTGCGCGGCGGTGGCGGTGTGGCGTTGGTTGGAGCGGTCTGAACTGCACCACCAACGCACAACAATATGGCAACACCGCAGGTCAAGGACTTGGTGTTGCATTCGCCGGCTGGTTCATCGGAGGTGATCACTTTTCTGTGGCCACTGCAAGTGGGCACTGGCCAGGATAAACACGATAATGGCATCGACATCATCGACACCATCAAATTCGTTTGCGACGAGCTGCCCGGCATCTCATCTGCATTCGAAGAGATTAATCTTAATCAAATCGACACTGCCTGCTATAAGACTATGACAAATCTTGTCGATCGATTTAACAAGGCTGTTGACAGTATTGTTGCATTGGTAAGTATTTATCGAACAATTGCAATACTTGCTTAAGTAGGCATAGTAACCCCCCCGGTACCGGGTGCTCCAGTTTGAGACACCAAGTGTGACCCTAGAAGTATTTAGTAATTAGTTGAAAAGCTAAGAGTTGTCCATGTCTATAAAGTTCCCTCATAAAATTAAAAATTTCGTGCTTATTAGAATTAAAAGAAATTTCAAATGGAATTGTTATTTACGGTATTACTTTCATGGTGGCACCTTAAAACTCTTAATTTTATACAATTTGATAATCATATCTAATTATTTGCCATTTGAATTAAAAGATTTTTCGACCACCGTTTTTTTTTTGTTTGTTTATCAGCTTCGATTTTATTGAGTAAGGATCCAGGGTTTTGGGTGCTCAAGGCCAACCTTTTCTTGCGCTTACTTTGATGATTGTTTTAATATGAGGTTCGGATTATCGGTATTATCTAATTCGCTCAAAACCGAGGATTTAATACTCCCAAAGTGGCAGCTATTATGAAACAATAAAAGGCCCCAAAATCACGGTTGAAAAAAAAATGTTTTCAAGAAGTTTTGTCGGTTATTTTAAACAATAAAGCAAACATTTTTATTATTAAATAACATCACTTCTGACATTTTTCTCTCTCTTTCTCGCTCGCTCTTTACCGTTTGCCATTTGCACATCGTTTAGGAAAAAGGAACTTCACTGCCAGCAGAGCGTCTTAACAAGTTCGCACATCCGAGCCTACTGAGACATATCCTGCAATTAGTTTACAATGCTGCCGTTCTGGATCCAGACAAACTCAACAACTACGAGCCTTTCTCGCCGGAGGTGTACGGCGAGACATCGTACGAGCTCGTACAGCAAATGATCAAACACGTCAACGTGACGAATGATGACACCTTCATCGACCTGGGCTCCGGTGTGGGGCAGGTTGTGCTGCAGATGGCGGGCTCATTTCCGCTGAGGACTTGCATCGGCATCGAAAAGGCAGATACGCCGGCGCGCTATGCCGAACGCATGGACATGTACTTTCGACAGTTTATGGCGTGGTTCGGCAAACGCTACTGCGAGTACAAACTGATCAAGGGCGACTTTCTGGTGGACGAGCATCGCGAGAAGATAACCTCATCGACGCTGGTGTTCGTGAATAACTTCGCCTTCGGACCGAACGTGGATCATCAATTGAAGGAGCGCTTTGCGGATTTGCGTGATGGCGCGCGCGTCGTTTCGTCGAAATCGTTTTGTCCACTCAACTTCCGCATAACCGACAGGTAGGTGCCCCTCGATCGATTCGTTGTGCATGCGCCGGCGCTTATGCCAAAAACTTTGTTTTGCAGAAATCTGAGCGACATCGGCACCATCATGCATGTAAGCGAAATACCGCCCCTCAAGGGTTCCGTCTCGTGGACCTGCAAGCCCGTCTCGTACTACCTGCACGTAATCGATCGCACGATACTCGAGCGTTATTTCCAGCGTTTGAAAACGCAAAAAGGCGCCGAGAACGATCACGTCGGTAAGTGGAAGAAGAGCGCAATGGATGCGCACTGCACACAGGCATATTGCCCAGTTGCGCTCACGAAGCATTGTAGCTAGCTTCAAGAGCCACGAAAAGAGCGCGCACGAAAAACATGAAAGCCCAAAGAAACTAAAATGAAAAAAAAAAAAAACAAAACAAAAGTGAAAAGGCAATAAAAACTAAAAAAAAAAAAACAAAATTCGCATTAATTTAGATATCTAATTCAATCAAATCAAAAATCACACATTCCGACATCAAACAGTGCAGTCATTCATACAAGACGCACAGCTACTATTCGAAATCCATGCATTCGTTTTATTTGCCGTATATATTTTGTTCAAATGCCTTTTAGTTTTTGCTTGAGTTGAACTTCTCTTTATTTGCCCTTTTTTTGAATAAATTGGTTGGGCGGGATTCTGTAATTTAATGCGTATAATTAATACATTTAACTATTCTGCTCTCTCGCTCACTCTCATATTCTACGTACAGGCTCCACACGCACGACTCGCGATCGCGCCAAACGTGAAGCCAACAATCATGCGCTGAATAATCATAACAACAACAACCATCATCAGCACCACTACACCGGCGTTCACTCGAATTCGAGCTCGCTCAGCCAGCGCACTAACTCCCCGGCGAATGTCAACAGCCACGCGGCGGCGTCCAAGACAAGGCAACAACAACAGCAGCAGCTGCTGCTGCAACAACAGGAGCAACAACAACAGCAGCAAAAACAGCAGCAGCAACTGGATCTGGTGGATATGGACAACACGTCGACGGAGAGTGACGGCGATGCGCCTGCGAATGGTACCGGCACCAGCACAACCAACGGACCGACGACGCGCAAGTTCTGGTCAGATTGGTGCAGCTCAAAGGGCAAAAGCTCGCAGTCCGACGATGAAGACAACAACAACTTCAGCAGCACAACGAATTCACGCAACGCACGCGCCGCGACGCAAAAGAAACGCAAGAAGCTCACGCGCAAAGCAGCGGTGGCCAGCAAGAGCGCTGCGGCTGCGCAACGCGAAGCTGCCGCCAGAGAGCGTGAACGGGAGCGGGAGGCTGCCAACGCGGTGGCCACTTCGAACAGCAAGGAGTCCTCTTCAAAGGAGGATGGCAGTGGCAATGCCGCCGGGCCCGGCAGAGGGCGCAAGGGCCGCATGAAGAAGGGCGGCCCACGCGGACGCAAGTCGCTGAATATCATCGGCCTCGAAGTGCTACACAAGCAGACGGTGCTAAGTACCTCCGTTGAGGTGCTGGGAAAGAAGCTGCCGCCAGCACCTGGATGTGTAGATCAGCAGTTGACGTCGCTGCTGACTCGCAGCATGACACACACGGAGCTAGACATACCCGAGACGCCGGCAAACACGCCGTACGCGCTGCAGATACTGCTGGACGTGTTCCGCACGCAGTATATGGCCATGATGGAGCAAATGCGCTCCAAGTCCTTCATACCGAACATCAAGCGGCAGATACAGCTGGAGCAGGAGCGCAAGCAGCGCATCAAGAACCGCGCTAGTCAACTGGACAAGCAGATCAAGGTGCTGATTGATGACAGCGTGGCGTTGCTGAAGGTGCGCATGAACGAGCTGGGCATCAATGTGTCCTCGCCAAACGATCTGATAGCCAAGGCCAAGGAGATCGTGGGTCGGCACAAGGAGCTGCAGGGTATTGCCAAGAAGATACAGTCGCAGGTGACGGCCTGTGAGCTGGAGCAGAAGCGGTTACTGAAGAAGCATCTACAACATATTCCCGAGTACCAAATGCTACAAGGCAACAGCAAGTTGAAGCTGGAACTGCCGCTCACGAACGGGCACGACCTCTCCGAGGCGGCCGCGCACGAACTGGTGCTCAAGGAGATAGCCAACACGCTGGCGCAACGCAAGAAGCTGTACGCGCAGGTGTCGTGCATTGAGAGAGAGGCGGCGTCGTTGGAGAAGGCGACCGAAGAGCGGCGTACCGCAGCCGTGCTTCTGGCGCAAGGTACCAACATGACGCTGGCAACATCGAACGCGGGCATGTTAAGCGTGAATCAGCCAATGAAGCCGGCGACACTCACGCCTGCAATCGTGCAGCCGCTGCAGTTGACCACAAACAACAACAGCAGCAATAACAATGCCATCAACGCGCATTCCTCAGTACCAAATAATGCAACGACAACCACAACAACAACAAAGTCGAGCGGTGGCACTGCTCATTCAAAATCGTCGCGGCGCAGTCGTGATCATCGAACGCGCTCGCAGGAGTGGCCCGATGTGCCGGACGTGGGCAAAATCGAAGAGAGTAACCCAGAAGTTTTGGCGCAGAAAATTTTGGAGACTGGGCGTCAAATTGAGGCCGGGAAATTCACGACGAACGCCACGAACTACGCCAGCGCTGGAGCTTCCAAGCACAACCACTCACATCTTGAGGAGAAACGCGGCGGCAAGCATCAGCGTAGTTCGAGTAACGAACAGCAACTGCCGCCCACGATGTCCGTGTATATTGGGCCGCAGGACAGTTCGCTTATGCCAGCGCCACCGATGTCCAAGCATCATGCCGGTTTGCCGCCGAATGCAGCCTCCATATCGGTGTCAGTGTCTGCCAGTGTGCCGAATACAGTGCGCGGCGGCGCTGGCAGCCTACTGCCGAAGTGCGAGCTGCCTGGTAGTCGGCAAGCAAAGTCCAACGCCAGCGGCATACAGGAATCTCCGAAAGTGGCCAACTTTGAGGATCGTCTGAAGAGCATTATCACATCCGCGCTGAACGAGGACCAGGAGCACCGCAAGGCAGCGGCGCACCAAATGCCTGCCTCCGCTTCAGGCAGCAGCATGCACGAGGCCACGCCCTCGCCGCAGCAATCGCCGGCGCCGAAACGTAGCAAGCATCATGCCTCGTCGTTGCCGGCGTCAGCAGTCGCTCTGAACGCCGTGCCGAACGCTGCGGCGGTGGGCCACCATCTGCTGCATCAGCAACACCAGCAGCATTTAGTGCCGCTGTCTCAGGCGCCGAACAATCTCAGCAACATTATAACTGTCGCTACTCAGGGTCTAACGCATTTGAACGCCACCACAACGATATCTCCCATCACGCCACCGCTGCCACCAGCGGCAGCCACTGCTGCTATTGGAGGCAGTCAATATGGCGCGCCGCATTATGGCGGCAAATACGGTTTCGCCAACAAACAACAATCTGCAACGTCTTCCTCCTCCAATTCCGCCACCTCTTCCTCATTATCCGCCCAGAAGTATGCCTTGAACTCTGCAAAGGACGCCCCCGCCTCCCCCGCCTCGTCGGCGTCTGCGAAATATCTACACCACGGCCCGCCACTACCGCAGCAACAGCAGCAGCATCTAGTGCACATGCAGCAAATGCAACATGCCTTATACGGCGCATCGAATGCAGCGCCCTCAGACTTGGCCTTCCACCACCGTCGCCGCAGTTCCATAAGTGCAGCCAGCTATGAGCACTTCGCCGCGCAACAGCAACAACAGCAGCAGCAACATCAAGCGATGGTAATGGCTGCAGCAGTAGCAGCTGCAGCAGCGTCTCAGCACCATCACGGCGGCGCGCATCATGCGCATGCCGCACCGGGCGCCGCTCACCAAAATCTGTTGAGCTTGGAGTTCAAAGCGCCATCCGCGGCGGCCGAGAACCTGATGGCGGTCGCACAGCGCTCCAGCAGCCGCGAGCAACTGCAGTTGGACGAAGCGCCACGTTCCAGTTCGGCCAATTCGGACTCGGCCGTCATGTATTATCCACCCACACGCGAGCGCCTGATGTCGTTGGAGCGCAGCGCCAGCCGCGATTCTACCGTCTCGCAGCCGCTTCCACCGCCGCAGCACCAGGGAGGCGGCAGTGGTCCGCCGCAGCCCAGTCGTCCGCACTCGAATTCCTCGCAGCCAGATTACACGCAAGTGTCACCAGCGAAAATGGCGCTGCGTCGTCATCTCTCACAGGAGAAGCTGAACCAGCAAGGTCCGCAAACAGGAGCAGCGAGCGGTTCTGGTAGTGGTGGCATGCCAATGTCCAGCAAGACCATTGGCGATTTGGTCAATGGCGAGATTGAGCGCACGCTGGAAATCTCGCACCAGACCATCATCAACGCGGTGGTCAACATGAGCACCGTCGGCAACGAACGTACCAGTTACATGGAGCGCGGTATATTCACGGAGCGTGATAAGGAGCGAGAAGGTCGAGAACGAGAGCTGCCGAACGAGCGCCTGCTCATCAATCCAAACGCACAGCGGCCGGAACGGGTGCACGTGCGTGTGCCCGAGCACGAGAACGCTGCCAGCACAAACGCGTCGCATGGCAGCTACAACCACCAGCATCTTCAGCAGCACACCGCCGCTGCCAATAATGCAATTGAAAGCTCGCAGCGTGCATCCAACTCGGGACACAAATCCCCGCTAACGCAAAACCTGGCCACGCTGGCGCATGCGGCCTACAATCACAAACCGGTCAATTCCTCTTCAGCCGCCGCCATGGCATTGTCATCTTCCACGAACTCCGGCAACTCGGCTGTTAATGTCGCCGCCGCCGCCGCACGCAACTACAACAATCGCGAATCCGTGGGTAATAATGTGCCCTACCACCATTTGTCAGCCGCTGCGAGCAGGGAAGAGGTGCGCTCTTGTAGGGGCGCTACAAACTCTGGTGCTTCGCGTGGGCATGTCGCGTTGCCACGTGCTGAGATGAAGGGCTGCATCGAGGCTTACTTCAATGAGGAGCAGCAGCACCACCAACAGCAGTCTCCGCAAACGCCGCACAAGTCGGGCTCCGGCAGCCGAGAACGCAGCAGCAGTGCACGCAGCGGTCGAATGAATGGCGCGAATCCACCTTTGGAGGGTTAGTACTGGTTGTTTACTTTTGTACAGAGATCAACTAATAAGTGCTTTTTCACCTGCTGATAGGTTTGGCTGCTTCACTGCAAGATCACGTCATGGCCTCACGCAAATACAAGGAAGAGCACGAAGAGCGACAACGACGTGCAGCTATGGCTGCCACAGGCACCAACAGCGAGCTGCTACACAATCATCATCAGCAAGCGGCGGTGGCACACCATTACAACAATCAGCAGCAGCAGCACCACCACCACCAGCCCCCGCACCAGAGTCATACGACGGCGAGCACGCCACCTGCGGTTAAGGTGGAGGGTAAGTTGCACATGTTGACCTACTTCTGTTTTAGAATGCAATCGATTTGCTCAACACCTTTTTGCTTTTGGCGAGGCATAGGTACCTATCCCTCTAATTATAATAATTTAAATTTTTTTCGGTTTCTTTCAATATTGAGACTGCATTTGGTTCTATTTTTTTTAGACCGATGCCGTACACATAACTTAAGGCAATGACATTTAAGCGGTCGAACTTAACCATGCTTATCATGCTCATGCAATGCTTTCCTTGCTTTTCCACAGTTGGCCACAAACGCACCTCACCATTGGCAAATACGAATCAGCCACGCCCCTCCAAAATGCCCCACTACGCTCATGAATCCATGCCGCAGCAGAAGCAACAACAGCAACTCCACTACACACATGGCGTCGTCTCCTCCGGAACGGCCGCTGCACATCAAATGAACAATCCTTACGCCCACACGAATGGCGGCCTGCATGCTGCACACGCCGCACTCACGCGCTCTACATCGTCGCCTTCCAGTCGCTTCAGCAAGCAAGTGCCAATGGAGCCGTTGCTCATGAGCCCCGAAATCAATTCCATCATGGGTGATGAAAGGCCGCTGCAGCTATCGTCACGCCAACAGCCGCATCAGACACACAACACTACACCAATTGTTGGTGGTCGTGCCGGTGATGATGGTAAGATTGATATGAACTCTTTGCAAGTTACCACACCACCGTCAACCGACACTTAAAAATAACCCAATCCAACAACCAAACGCCACCACCACTCATTATCGGTTTTCAACTACCAACACCAACACGCTTCTACTACACGCCTACAACTGTCGTTACTGCTACTATATCCACCACCACTACTACTACTACCACTTATTTTGCTACAATCCTTACAAGTTTCACCTTATTCACCACATTTATCAAAACCTTGACACTGCTTCTTTCTATGGCAAACTATCAAATTATGTTCTATTAGTGAAATCGTAAAGCTCGAGTTATTTTTCATATATACCGATAATTGTTCAAATTTTATTTAAAAAATCTGATTTTATTTGTACATGCAATTTGTTAGATTTTTTCTGTAATCGCACACAAGTGAAATTTTCAGTCTTTATCACGTGCGCCTGCTTTATATTACCGTTTACTTATTGTAATAAGTATTATATCAATTGGCACTTGTTATATACATATTTTGTCTTTTTTTAAGTTTTTACAATACATATTATTATTTTTCGCCTGTAATACCTGCAAGAATATATACGTTGTTAAAGAACACAGCACGCAACACTGCAATCCAAAAAGTTTTTTTTTGTATATACATTTGTATGTACCTATATATCAGCACAATTTTGTGCTTATGTAAGTTGTTTCTTTAGCATCAGTTTTGTTGTATTTATTGCATCTTTGTTGTTGTCTATTTTGTACCTAATGTTGTGTTTGTGTTTTTCAAACTAGCATTATTTGGGTTTAGTTTTTGCATTGACTTCCCATTGCAGTTTGGAAAAAATTTAATGTTTAAGGTATAAAAGAAACTCGAAAATTATATAGATAGTGAGTGGGATTAGGCAAACATTTTGACCACTGTTTTATTTCAGCTTCAAAACGGCGTCTTTGATTAACTGCAAAATGTTCCATTCACCCTGCTAAATTAGATTATTTTGTGCAAAATCTTGAGTTGAGCTAATGTTTGTTTAGTTTTTTTTAGACCTTTTTCTTCAGCTGCAGACTTTTTGGCTCATTCGACAACGAGCTTCTTTAAAATTTCTTGTTTAAGAACTTATCATCTTGTTAGTATTTTAAATTCCTGGGCTTTCTCAATGTCACATACACTCGTGTGTTTGTGTAGGTTCTTTTGCGTTCTTCATGTGGTCATTTCGAACTCGAGTCTTCCATTTAATCATAACTGTGTTGAATAATTGCAACGATTTCGTGTTTGAATAAAGATATTCGCTTTGTATTTCATTACTAACTCCTAATATTTGTATGTAACCATCATTATCTCGCCGATATATGTACTATATATACATAAATACATGCATATATTTAAAAAAAAATACAATAATTAATCCAATCAGCATTGACACACATTTCTTTTTTTATATTCTGAACTTGCCAAAAACAACAACAACAACTTCTACAGTTAAAATCCAATTCGAAAGCCATTTTCTAAAACTTTACCCCTATCGTACCCGTTTTGTTTCTCTCCCCTATACAGTGGGTACTAAATTGGAATGTCGCCCTCTATCCCATTACTACTACTACGATCCAAGACGTCGTCGTTGTCGCCGTCGTCTTCGATCCCGATCGAAATCGAGATCCAGATCACGATCGAGATCCAAACCACGATCGAAATCGAGTTTGCACGCGCGTTCACATAAAAAATCACCCTCCCGCGCGCGTAAGCACACCAACGATCCCAAATTGGATTAGAGTACGGCTGATAGAGAGAGGGAGAGAGAGAGAAGGTGTCTATATGCACGTGTAGGGCGCCAAATATGTGTGTGTGTGTAACTGCCAATTGTACTATGTATGTACGAAAAATACAAGAAAAAGAAATTTAAAAAAAAAACAGTCAGAACCTATCCAATTTTAAATTAATACTAAAAGTTTTCTTTGAGGTAAGTTTTTCTTTTTTTTCTTTGTTTTTCGTGTAATTTTATGTTGTCTTTGATTTATTGTCCATGCTATGCATATTCTCGAGTTGTATTGCTATGTGTTTGTAAACGCTTAATTTAATTACACTGTCCAGCTAAATTTGCATTATTTTTTGCGACTGACATAATTTGCATAATTTATATCTTTACTCTTTTCCATGCTCAAATTTGTTTTCCATTTCGGCATATTTTATTAAATATCAATGAGACAGAAGAAAAGTTTCTGCTTGAAAATACGCACGGAAAGAGAAAAAGGAAAGAATTAACATGTATCCGTGTATAAATTGGGAATACATATGTATGTATGTAAATATCCTCTATTACATTTGGCAGTTTCTTTTAAGAAAAAATAGAAGCTGTGAATTATGCCAGTCACTGTTGTCTAGTGTTAGTATGTTACTATTGTATATTTTATAATATTTTCTTTAGTTATTAATTTAAATTTTTGGTCATAAATTTATCCAGAAGTTTATTCTGTTCACATTCGACTTTTCGTGCATAATTTGAACTTCAAAAATCTTGTTTTTCAACGAATGAAATAGTGTGCCGGAGCAGCGTTCTGTTGCTTTTTGACCGGTCTCGAAATTATTTTACATATGTAGACTTTCAAAAGCATAAACTTTCACATTTTGCATTTTAATTTGATTCACATAGTTTATGCTTTTTGGTGTGCAATCGCCATGTCACATGTCACTACTTCAGTTCCTGCACAGATTCACTTTATTTCTGCACGCTTTTTCCCATCCGCCCGCCTCTTATTTCCCACTCTACTGTACAAAGTCACAGCAGCAAGCACTGACATAAAAATAAATCAATTGTCTTTAAAGAGCGCTATTCGCATGGCAAAACAAATGATGACCTTTTTCTTATTACTTCCGAATCCCTCCACAGATGACGTCATCGCCGACGATGAGACCCACTGGCAGCATCGTGTCAGCTCCGGCTTTGATCGCTTGGTGGCTTTCGCTTCCACGGAATTGGACAAAACGCGTCGTTCCATCGACACGGACACTGTGCCCTCGTCGATCAGCTGCAACACCTCGCCCGATTCCGGCATAACGCACAGCAGCAGTAGCAACTCGGATGCAGCGCGCACCTTTTTGTCCACATCGTCGACGTCGTCGCAACTGGATCTGCCAATTGGCAGTGGCAGCAGCGGCAGCAGTACTAGCTCCAGCGGCTACATGCATCATCATCATCACACGAACCACGCCTCTGATCATCTCAGCGACAGCAGCCTGAAGTCGTCGCACTCGGACGCCGCTTCACTGCCGCACACGCTGAAGACCTCTTCGCCTGTGGATTCCACTGCTATTGAGAGCCCACCGCTGTCCGATATCGGACTGCCGCGCACACCGAGCCCAAATGCGGCGGTCGCCACACCTCCGCTGGCAGCTGCAGCCATAGCTGCTGCGTCTGCTTCAATGCGCAATGCCACAGCCGCAACTAACAGCACAACGCAAGTGGAGTGCGCTAGTGCCGGCAGTGGCAGCGCCTTGAAAATCCCGCTCAAGTATCAGCGCAAGTCGAAGTCATCGTCGGAGAAGCATTACAAGAAGAAATTCTGTGAGCGCACCTGGGATTACGACTGCGACGAGCTGATGGCGTATTCCAATTCCTCATCGAACACAGCTGCCGATGCGGCTGGCACCACCACACCCACGACGAACGGCCCGTCGACAAACAAAAGCGAAGCCGCCGTCGCTGCTGCCTCTGAGAAACAGGACCATCCGCCGTCAGTTAAATCTGGCAAATCGCCAAAAGATGCCAGCAAAGAAACGGTTTCAAATCTCAATCATAGCGGCAACAACAACAATGATCACCATGGCTCCACAACGTCCGTTGCTGGCGCCGCAACGAGCAGCAGCAGCAGCAACTATCACCATCACCATAAATCGTCAAAATTCCGGCCGAAGGGCAAAGACTGGGATTGGTCCATGGAGAGCGGCGGCATAGCCGTAGCCGAAATGAAAGGCAGCAAATTGGATGTCAACACAACAACAACAGCGGCAGGAACAACGACTAATGTTATTTAAGTAAAAAAATTTGTTATTTTTTTCTTTTATTTTGCCAAATTCGAAGTAATTTGTGTGCGAGTCCTTCTTTTTGGCGTTACCACCAGAGCAAAAAATGCAGCGCTGCCACTCGAATTAGTTGCTATTAATTAATCATACCTATCGTTGAATCCAACGTAGAAGAGGCATGAAAACGTACGTGCACCACGACTACGAAGAATTGGTGTCATCGGTATAACTTTTGCTCCGACAGAAGAAGAAGCTCGTCGTAGAAAATTGCTACGATTTGACGTGCCGAATAAATTATGCGATGTAACTGTACGAATTTCGTGCTTACTTTCGAAGTCATTCGAGTTCTATGTTGGATCTTTCGTAGCTTCTACCTAACCTACAATGGTTTCAGTGGTAGAGGTGAAAAGAAGTAACAATCAATCAACAGCCCATTTATGAAAAAGTGGCCAGCGACATTTTATTTCTACCGACGGAATATTACAGATTTAAGGAAAAAGAAATCTTTATTTTTTACATTGAATTTTAAACGAAGCCACTGCATCACAAATTAGAAATAATTGTTTTTTATTCAACTATTTTTTGTGTGTCGAACAACATTTGCAGTTATACTTTAACTCACTGTTTTTAAGTTTGAAAATTTACAATTTACTTTCAAGTTAATTTTTTGGTTTGTTTTAATAGCGATTTTTTATTTGCATTGTTTTTATATACATTTTTGCTAATCTACTACTATTTTTATGCTGCATAAGTTAAAACTACTTTTGTTTTATTTTTATATATATTTTATGAATAGCATGTTAATGTTATGATACTGTTTTATTCGAATTTTTTTTTTAAATTTCATATATCAAATATTTATTAAATACTAGCTAAAATACACGAGTGACACATTTTTATAAAAGCAAAAAAAGGGACCAAAAGCGCAACCACTCGCAAATAATACGAAACGCCAATATGAAACCTCTTTAGAACAAATTTGCTACAGCTCATAAATCGGAGTAAACAGGCCGACACAACCACATAAACAAATAAGCATACACGCTACATAGTAGAACTCTCTTTGAATGTGGCACTTTGCAAGAACAAGAATTATAAAAAATGGCAGAAATGATTTGTAGTAAAAATTGTATGCACATTTCGTGTTTCCGTCTTTCGCTTCTATTCTATGAATTGGTATTTTCCGATTGGTTTTTATGCATTTCCACTCAAATCAAAATAAGCGAACGTTTCAACTCACTTAACTTTTTAATTTCAAATGATTTTTGAGTTTTTCTTTCAAGTTTGACGGTAGCCTTTGTAGAGCTACAAAGTTATTTTGCACTTCTCAACAACATTATTTGCTGCAGCCTTCAATTAAGATGCGCCGTTTTTTGTTAAAAATTATTTAATTGCTAACCAATTACCAATGCTACGGCATGTAAATAAGTTATTAAGTAGTTCTTAGTACTAAGCTTAAGCGTACAATTTAAAAACTTTAATGAAATACATACATGTGAAATTTGTGTGCTGTGTTTTGGAAAGTGGTGTTTGCTGTGGCACGTTTACTTTTCAATGAAAGTTGTATTTGTTTTTGCATACATTTTAGTTTTCTAATTGGTTTCTTTCTTCTTTTCTATACTAAATTAAGGCCAAAATTCAAACGAATACTAGCGAATTGGCATACACACACATGGGCGCCGCGCAGGGGCGTCAAACAATGTATAACAGTTAATTGGCATATGCATGTATGTACATGTGTTAGTATGTAAAACTGTAAACTAAGTAAAACAAATGCAGCAAAGCGAATGCAATTCTTTTTTAGCTGCACATTTATGATTTAATAAAAAGGCTTGGTAAATTGAAGTTCATTGTAGTAAATAATATGTAAATAACTAATTAATTTTACTAACTATGTAATTTTAGTTAAGAATGACAAAATATACAGAATATAAATATATAAAGGCGTGCATATTTATAAATAAAAAGAACATGCAAAGTAAAAAAGATTGACAACACGAAACTTTTATAAGGAAATCAGCAACTTGTGCGCTGCTCGTGAGACAAACGTGTTGAAATGCCGCAGCAGGGCTTGCAAGCCAAAATGACCACCAGCTGCAAATGATTGCAGCTCACAAAGTTACAGGCGCAAACAGCGAACAAGCTCAACTGCAGCAACCTCTAAAACGGCGTCAACTTTATTTCGAAAATGAACGACAACAGAAGAAATTTTGTGTTCACCGTACTTTTGTTTTTTGCTAATGATAACGAAACCAAACCAACAACAATTTAAAAAAATTTCTAACAAAATAATGAATTTTCCACCTCAGCGAAACAAAAGCATAATACTTTTTGTAATAATTGATTGAACAGGAAAAAAACATTTTTACTTAAACTTACAAAATGCCAGCGCATGAAATCAGGAATAAACTCTTATAAAAAAAAATGCAAAAAATAAGGATTAACGTTTTTTATATGTAAGCAGAAAAATACGTAAAATACTTTAGTAATTTGTAACTGTAAATTGTATGATAGAAAAATGTATGCAAGTGCAAATAAAATGGCGACGAGCGGAAACAGTTAAATCGCAAAAAAAACTGGAATTTTTAAGCGTAACATTTTTACTGAAACAAATGCAAAAAAAAATATAAATTTTTTTGACACTTGGTCAAAACGGAAAGAACAACAACCCCCATTAAAGGCAATTGTTATTGTGAAACTAACTAAAGAGTTGTGCGAACAAACAAGCAAAAGTTGCATGCGGCTAAATCGAGTTCGCTTACTTTCGACAAGAACAAGATGGAAAGCTTGCAGCTGAAAATCACGATTGATGACGTCTTAATTATTGCAACTGTTTGCCTTTTACACAGAAAATTGCAGCAGAAAATGGTACAGAAAGCAAAAGGATTTGACATTTATTGAACGGGCAGCGCTCGTATGCATGCAACCACACTCACACACACGTATGCATATGTATGTATTATATGTGCGTATGGCTGTGTATCACATGAGGAAAATGCAATCGCAAAACGGGGATTTCAACAAAATGTGCTATTATTAATAAAAACGAAATTTTAAAATTAACTGCAACCACAACAACAACAAGTAACATATTATAGCAAGAAATATAATACATATACATATATAATATATAATTTAGCATAAAAATATATACATATATAAATTATTATATAGAGTAAAAACATCAATATGTATACACAATACAAACATAAATTTACAGTGCAGGCAAATAGATTGAATTATTGATGTATTGATGGACGAATCAATACAATTATTTATAACATTTGTACGCGTTGCAATTACAACAACAAAAATAGTGTACTACAGCATAGTATACATATACATATATAAATGATATAGTAATGGGAAAACCATTTCGAATACGCGATAAAAGTATAAATACATTATTTATGTACATACATATATAAAAAATGTATAATGAAATGAATTAAAATATATTCAAAAAGTGCATGACAAAAACAACAAATTTCAAAATGTGAAAAAAACACATGTAAATACATACAACATGGTTGTATGTGCCGAGACTCACACACACATGCATATGTGTGCATGTATTGTAGTAAATTCGTATGTAATCTTGTTTATAGTCGCCATCTACCACACGCCCACGCTGCCCCTACTACTCATACAAGCACTTTCGTGCGCAAACAAATACATATGCGCACACACATACATGCAATACATAAGCATAAGTAGAGCAAAATGTGAATTATAAAAGCACATTCATATAGTACATACATATATTCATACGATAATTAACATGGTGAGTAGCACATACACACATACATATATACATACACACTCAAACATATATGTATATGCATATGTACATATGTATGCAGATGCTGTCCCTGCTCCTAACCCGCACCCTGCCCCATTGTAATGTAATATATTTAAACCCATAAGCTATGCATATATACATATATATATATATATTAAGAATAACATAATTTTTATTTATGTGCTAATTTTAATAAAATTTAATTTAATTACGGTGCATGTATGTATTTTGCCACCAATTTGGTCTTTTAAAACGATGATGAATAGTTCAATTTTTGAGAAAAAGAAAACAACAAAACATAATATTCTAATATTACTATTATTATGTAAAATTATTATTATTGTAATTATAATTACATAACTTTAAAGTAAATTAATTAATTAATTTGTAAAAATCAACAACAAAAGCAAAAAATTCAAATGAAAATCTGTTTACTGCGCATTATTTCAAAGGTTCAATAAAAATTATTACTTAAAACAAAAAGCTGGATTGAATTTCTTTTTCCTTGCGGATCGTCAATAGTTAAGTGTAAGTAATTTAGCAAAATCAAAGATGTTTTCATTCAAAAGTTGCAATTTCGAATTGTAAGAAATCAGAAACTTGGGATAACTGTTTAAGAATATCAATTCGTTCCGATTCGTACGGTTACTTGGTGTAGGGTATTACTCTGTCGGTGAAACCCGACTCGTGCTTCCTTACTTGTTTTATATATTGATTATGTTACTTATTTTCAAGATGCCTCTTTTACAAAACACAATATACAAGAATGTATGTACGTATGTATACCGTTGCTTACCTTTTAATGTGATTTCGCTTATATCCATGAAGGGCGAAAGGCAGATTGGCATATGCGAATGGCTTTGGCTGGAGCTACATAGTTGAGGATGCAACGTGCGTAATCCGGGCGAGGGGAGATGCAAGCATGCATAGATACATACTACCAAGGTTCCAGATTTAACTTTCGAGTGAAATTGACTCGATTTCGAATCGAATTCGCTTTTTGATGTTCTGCATTTCACTTTTTACTCGCTGAATTCCACTCATTTTTGAAAATGAATTCCGTCTGACTTTTCAGGTTCTACAAACCAAATCCGCAAAAAAATGTGAATTGAAATCGTTCGGTTTCTAGAACACCAAAAACATTTTCACTCGATTTCACTTTCACTCGAATTCTGGAATCTGCCGCCTGTATGCAAATCCCGGCAAGATGTTCAATTCCTAGCAAGTTCTTGGAACACAAATAAAAAATACAAGCTTTTTATTTTCTACGAAATTGTAATCGCACAAGTTTATTATTTGGAATATCTTATCAAAATTCTATTATGTAATTGTATTACGCCATGTGTATGTGTGTAGTTGTATGCATGTGTGTGCTAAATTGTAACTGGATGTAGTAAAGTGTTGAGCTATTGCTAAAAAGAGGGCATCATAATTAATGGGAATCTGACGATAAGAGAACAGCCTAAACTATTCTCACACTGGTCGAACTAGAACAGTGTATAACAAATATTAGCAGACTACTATATTGAAGTGGAAATTTACAAGTTTTCTTTAAACTAATTCTTATGCATGTGTACAAATTAGTTGATTATTATGTTTTATTGGTTGTTGGCTTTTGTGCAATCCTACTTTGTTTCGTATTTGTATGTATTCTATTTGCTAAAATGCATGACGCGATGTGTTTCGGTTTTTTGTTCTAATTTTTATGTAAAAATTCTTCCACATCTACATTCATTTTTGTATATAATGTATATTAAATATATATGTATATATATATTTGTATAATGTATGTAAATGGTATCTATTAGAATATATATTTGTATGTGGTTTTTATGTATAATAATATAATTGTTGTTTTACAATAAGCCTGAGGCACATACATCTTTCATCTTTCCTTCTTTTTCAACTTTGTGTTGTGTTTTCTTTGTAATGTATTTTGTGTATAATTCATAATTGTTGCATAGTTAACAAATAATTTGAAAGGTTTAACATTTCGTGTAAGCTTTGTAAACATTTTTCAATTTTGCTGCCAGCTCTATCTCTCTCTCTCTCTCTCTTCCGCTATCTTTAGCATATATGTATATTAAGCATGTAATTGCTGCGTTTTCAAGTGCTCAAAAGACTGCAGTTATTTATTCGTTTACACTGTAAAAATCTGCTCCCTTGCCGTCAAGAAGAAAGCGAGCAGCGCTAGCGTGACCACATTTTAAAGCATTTCAAATGACAAATTTACTTTCTTTTCTGCCAAGTGCAACAATAATTAGCTAAAATTTTTGAATATTTCAAATATGTTTTCAATTACACTTTACAACACTTTAAATGAACGCTTGCAAAGATGCCACTTCTGAAACCAATTTGGGCTGTTGCATTTCTCAAAAGTAGAAATCTAGTCTTAAAGTAGCATCTTTCTTTAAAATTTGAATTATCAATTTATAAATTTTAGCAGAAGTTTTTCTTTAATTTCTAGCATATGCTTACTTTGAGGCCATTATTTCGCTGGCCTAGCTCAATAATAGTGAGTAACATGAGTGAAAAAAACACACAATCGCATAAAATAGGCATATAAGTATGTATATACAATGCAAATATTTTGTATCTGCGAAAATTTAAAACTTAACAATTTTAAATGACTTCAGAACATAGAGGCATAAATTAAATTTCACTCCAATTCTGCAAAATTAAAATATACATACAATGTCCTCATAAATTGTAAAGAACAAGATTAAAGACACCTTTTTACAAGTACATATTATTTTTATATTAACACAATAATGCGCATGGCGCTTGTGCATACATATGTAAGTATTATATACATAGACACATGTGTGTGTGTGTTTAAAACATGCAAAATATTTACACGACTTAATTATAATTAAAATAATAAAGAATAGAAAAACATTTGAATTGTGTAAAGCTTAGAAAATAGGCATTTAATTAAAGCAGTTTTAGAAACAACACAACTTGAAAAAAAATATAGCTAAAACGACTTGAAACATAAACAATATTTATACATAAATACATACATATACCATGTATACGCGTTAGAGAAGTACTAGGCAAGAAAAACCAAGCATTGCAGATTAAGATTTCATTTCATCAAAAACAAGTATGTTATTTGTGAATAGATTTTTGATAAAAGAGCAGCCGAAAACCACTTGCAAGCACTTGAAAGACTTGGTTGCTGTTTGAAAAGGCCAAGGCAAAGATAAGGGAGCCGAGGCGAGGCGTTTCTGTTTTAATTTGGATGTAAAGAGTAAGGCATTTGGCGAAAAAAGTAAGAAAGAAAATTCGACGATTTAATAAAGACGCTTGGGTTCAAAATTTGCATTTGAAATTTAAAAACAAATCTTTTATACTAATTTGAATTTTAGTATAAGCTCGCTTCCCTTAGAAATTGAAATGTTTGTAGCAGGCGGCTAGACTATCTAAGCATCTGATCAGAATTAAAAAACGAGCGCTGCTTTTTGTAATTGTAGTTTGTACGCCACACTTTTTTTGCTTACGGCAGAGATAGAGGAAAGATAAAGTTTCCCCGGCTACTTTGTTGTCTTACAATAACAATTTCAACATTTAAAGCTACTTCTACGAAAAAAGCATTTAACAAAAATATAAAATCAAAAGTAAAGTGGACGAAAAAAAATATAAGCAACAGAAAACAAAAACAACTTAAAGTAACTAAGTGCTTTCAGCTTAACTTAAATATAAGAAACTCAAAAAAGCGGCGAAACGCTTTTTACACGCATTCACACTTAAAAAGTAGAAAATAATTTTAAGCAATTTTGAAATATGCTTATGTATTTTTTACAGTGTACTATTGTGTTTTTTTAACCACTGCACCATTGACACGCTGAAGAGAAAGTTTAGAGGCAGTGCTGCGCGCCTGCGTATGTCCTCGTCTCTGTTGGCTGTTGACTGTGGCAAGCGAAAAGTTTGCGAATTGGCTTAGGGTCTACGTTGAAAAAAAGGTTTGTTTATATACACACCTCCGAAAACAAAAGCGATCTTATAAGTGTTTCCGTTTTTTCCCGGGCAACGGAACTCTAATTAATATAATTAATCAAGAAAATACGCACAAATGTAAAAAAAGTAATAACTGGCGCAATGAAGTTTCTTTTTTGTTAGCTGTTATGAGTCGGCTGAGATTTGAAGCAGCGACTGCACGCATCATGGTCCGAGACACGGCAGCGTCACAATGTATTCCATGAGTTATATGTAAATGAGAGAACTCACCCACTCTCTCTCTATATATATCTCGGTTTGATACTAGAATGAAGTGTCGTATCTCTCAAAGTAGAAGTAACTACACTAGTCAAAAAAACTTTACGACGATTATAATTTAAATATAAATTAGTATACTCAATTGTCAATGAAAAGGTAGAAATAAGGTATGTTCGTATATGCAGTAAATTCGTGCAGTGCCAATAGCAGTGCAGCCAACTTTAGTTGCCACTGCCCGATCAGCTGATTTCGTTTGCAGGTTGGCTGCAGAAACTTTTGTTGCATTAACGAACGCGATTCAGGATGGAAATTTTTGTTAACGCATTAATTGATAGTTGTGAAACTCGAAGTGAGAGTCTTTTAATAAATTTCAATAATGAAAGAGTAAAACGAGTGAAAAAAAGATATGTCGTGGTAAAAACCTTGTTGAAAAAGAGAATAAGATCGATCCCGAAAGTAAATAATTACTTTAAAACAATAAAAACGTATCCAGATGATGTATTCCATCTTTATACAAGATGACAAACAAATTTTGATCCATTTATAATACATTTTCTACGTTTCCATTTCGTGTGCTGCAACCCGCAACAGTAGGATAATGACTGCAAAAATTGCAGAAATTGGTCACTGCGGTGCCAAGCCGTTGCATTAACGAACGCGCTGCACGTGGCAGTATTGCGCCATTTTGCTTTTACGAACGCGTTGCTTTGCAGTGCAACCGCTGGGTTGCATTTACGAACGTACCTATAATAAAGAGCAACTTGCTTTTGCCCTTAGCCAAATATTGTGTACTCGGCTGCGGCGGCTCTAAAATTAAAAGTTCGTCTTCGGCCCAATATTTATAACTAATCGCTCTTTAAAAAATTCCAAAATATATCGAACAATTTCCTTAAAACTCAGAGAGAAATAAACAATATAATTTTTGCATTTCTTGCAAATACCTGACAACATAGAAGAATTGAAGGAGTATGAAAAGTTGATAAGATGAACCTGACGTTTCAAAAGTTGTGGAGAAATTTAAAAGATTACAAGAGGTTGGCCAAGAGCTAGATGGTTCGTGCTTTTCCGTAGCCACAGCAAAAACTTGCACAATGTGCATCTGCTTTATACAAGCGCAGTTATCTTAGGCAAGTATTTCTTGCACAAAAGGTGTATTTCCCTCAGCTAAATTTATAGCTTACCGACTTGTTCCAACAAGAGAACAACAACATTTGCACCGGCGACAGTGGTTGCCACTGATGCTGCCAATCGCTCATTGCCACCAGCACTTTCCGCACCCTCAACTTCCTCTTCAGGCAAATTCTACAAATCGCCTAGAAACTCCGAACCCACCAAGTCGGCATCTGCGCCAGGGCCATCTTCGTCGATGAGTGCGCCTGTTACACCAGACACGCTAGTGCCGCCGCCCATGAGGTTCTCCGTTCCGAAGGAGTTTATGCTGTCGATGGTGTTGCCGTTGATGAGGAAGTCGCGCGTATACTCCGTGGGGCTGTAGCGGAAGCAGGGCGTGGTTATGGGTGTGGTGGGCATTGATTTGGACATGTCGCATGTGGAGCGGCGTGCGGCATTCATGCTGCCGCCGTTGGCGCAGTATTTCGATGCCGTTCCGAAGGTTGTCGTGTAGGCGGAACTGGAACTCACCGCCGTCGGCGACAAAAGCAATTCGTCATTGTTGTGTGTACGACTGCGGCCGAAGAAGCTCTGATTGTGGCCGAAGAGGTTCTGATGATGATGCGGCAAGGGAGTGGACGGAACCGAGCGTGATACGATGCCGCTACCGCCACCACCACACACACTGCCCATTGTGGTGAAACTTACGCCACTGCCGAAGTTGGTGCCTGCACCGCCGACGCTGCTGTACCCCGAGGAGGAGCCTGCCGAGGAGCAGGTAGTCGTGGTGGCTGTATGCACTTGCGCGATGCTGGAGAATTTCGTAACGAAGTCGAGCATGGCCGTGGAATCTGAGGCCAGCACGCCCGCCACTTCCAGTTTGATGGCAGTTGTCGCAGCCTGGCCTCCCGCAACACTTTGCTGGCTGTTGCTGTTCTCCGAGAAGAGCGTGGACTCGACGAACTCTGGCGGTACAGGAGTCTGCGCCACGGACGTGCAGGCAGAGTAGGCGGCGCTCTGCAAGAAGCCACTCCGATTGAAAGTGGGCGAGTGCATGCGCTGCAATTGCGACAGCGGCACAGACTGCGAGCGCTGTGTCTCGCTGCCTAGCGGCGCTAAGTGGCAATCTTCGTCTGCGGCCTCCAAAGCGAGCGTCGTGTTGGGCCCGTAATTAGTGCCGCTGACTCCGGCACCTGTCACCGCGCCGAAGAGGTCCAAGTCGAGCGAGTTCTGTTCGTTGAGCAGAGCAGCTGCTGCATTGCTGTACGCAGAGGAGTGCGTGTGGTTGGTGTTGAGTAGCGACGTTGCCCAATGGCTTCCCAGCAGCTGATGCGTGCCGTAGAGTTGCTGTTGCTGCTGCTGCAATACCGAGGGACTTGGCGGCGCCGAGGCGGAAGTGCTGTTGCTGCAGCTGTAGTTGTTCGGAATTTCGCTGACGTAGCTGCGGCGCCGGCGACGCGTCGCACATATCATAGGATCGCTGCCTTCACTGCCGGCATCGAAGTCCAGCGATTGTTGTTTGCAGAAGGTTGCCTTAGGGCGCAGACGCGCCACCCCCACTCCGCCGGGACTAGCGAAGAAGCCGCCCGAGTCTGAAACGTTGCTGCTGTTATTATTGTAGGCAACATGCACAGCAGTGCCGCCACCGCTATTGTTGGTATTCGGCGAGATAGGCAAGAAGATGCAATTCTTGCGGGCTGGAGTCATTTCCTCGAAATTGATTGTTGTGCTTGCGTTTAGTTGGATTTTGCGCTTGTTGCCATTGATGTTGTTGGTGCTCATGTTATTGTGGTTACTGTTATTATTGATTCGTTGCTGTTGCTGTTGTTGCAGCAGCTGCTGTTGCTGATGCTTTTGTGACATTAGAGCCAGAGACGCTGAGGCAGAACCCACAGCCGCATTTGCCGATAATGTGGCCGCCGCGGAGGCATTGCGAACCTCCGCTGCTGCAACGCTACCACCAACTCTGCCGCTGGAGAGCGCGCTTACTGCAGCAGCAGTGCACGTCTTTTGTTGCGTCGCACTGCCGCCCTCCACTTTAGAGGGAGCGCGATTCTTCTCCTGTTGGCTGTGGCCGTAGCCGCTGGTGTTTGTTGTTGGCATTTGTTGCATTTGTGCTGCTGTTGGGTTTCTTAGTTTCGCAGCATCGTCCAAGGAATTCAATTTTTCCTCAGCGTCTCCCGTCTGAAAATATTGAAGCAACTCGGTGTCTTGGTCTTGCGAGTTGTCCTCCTCGTCCTCCCCTTGACCGGCCAGAATCGGTGGGAAGTAGTCGTCCAGTTCGTGCTTGTCCATGTTGCAGATGCTGATGACGCGCTCGCGCGGCAAGCCCAAATTGTCCGGCAAATAGGCAGCATCTTTGTTATCTCCACCGATGTCGGCGGAGCCGGAAGCAGTCTCGTTGGCCTGCTGCTGTTGCTGCTGCAGCAGCAGCTGCTTCTTCAGGCGTAGTTGTAGCATGTTGCGAGAGGTCACTCTACCCACTGTGATGGCGGTACTGTTGTGCGCCGCTTCCAAAGTGGCTGCGGAGACCGTGGGGGTCGTGGAATTGTGCGTGTGGGTCAATTGTGCGGTGGCCGGTGGACCCATCACGTAATTGGAGGAAGCGCCCGCGTCTGCGGCGTTCTGCTGCTGTGTGTGGCCGCACCTGTTGGACGCTGCAATGACCGAAGTGGCTACGGTCGGCGGCGAGCTGGCCGTCGTGGTAATCACAGGTGTGGGCGAGTTTTGCCAGAACCCTTTCGTCTGCTGTGCCTTGCGCACCTTCTTGCAGAAAATGTTTGTGGTGTTGTACTCGTCCGTGACTTCCTCCTTAATTGCTGGTATTTGCTGTTGCTGTAGAGCTGTCGCAGCGGACAAAGCAGCAGTCGTATGTGACATTTTCATAATTTTCGGAGTGAGGTTCTTCACAGCTGTGGTTGGCATACGCATGGATGGTGGTGCTTTGGTCAAAACGCTGCGCTGTTCTGTGGCCAAATTCATTGGGAGTGTTTGTTGCTGTTGCAGTTGTTGTTGTAGTTGTTGATGGTGGTTCATATAATTCTCTGGCAATGTTGTTGTTGTTGCCTGCTGCAAATGTGGTGTTGCTGGCAATTGTTGTACACGCGCATAAGTCGGCGAATCCAATATCTCCTCCTTCACTCTGACCATTTTCATTGACTTATGCTCATGTTCTTGTTCTTGTGACGTTACTTCCATGGAGCAGCCGTCCGCGTACCCTGGGGTAGCGTTGGGCGAGACTAGTCGTTTGCTGGTATCGTCAATGTTGTTGTTGATGTTGGAGTTACTGCTGTTCGGTTGCGACTGCTGATTGCAGCTTGATTCCGATGAGGAGCTTCCTTTGCGTTTCTTCTTGCGTCGCTTTTTAAGTGGTCCCATGTCCTGCAAGTGACGGAAATCAATATTCAATATTAAAAAATATTTCTGCAAGGATTTACCGCAAGAAAACGTTTCTCTTTCGGCTCCCGTGGCGCATACTTCTTGTGTGCTGCAGTGCCGCGCGCACTGCCAGGCATTGGCGTCCCTATCCCAACTGTCACGCTGCTGTTGTTGTTTAATTTAATTCGCGCTGCCAATTCGCCAACATTTTCGACTTTTACATGAAGCAAACTCTCCGCCCACGTCTTCACAACATCCCACGACTCAGTATCGGCTTCGTGTGGGGGCATGAACTCTGTGTTACCATCGCTGGCACCAGCGGCCGTTGCGACGGTATTATTGTTCAGCGCAGGTAATTGCGGCGCAGTTAATTTTGTGGTTTTGCGCATGGCAGCGTAACAATAGCGCGAATGACCTCGCGTGCCCAAGCGGCGTGGCCGTATGCCGGGGAACACCTGTTTCATAACCTTGCCAAAGTCGGCCGTAGAGAGCGGTTTGATGTCCAGTCCGCAACAATAAGATCTATTAATAGATAATGCGTTTGAAAATTTTTAAAATGAAAAGCTTAAAATTATATGGGCAAGGAAAAAGGAACAAGCCGCTTACAAGTAATCATTGTAGACATCCTGCTTTGGTATGGACACCTGTGGGTCGTGTTCCAGATGCGAGCGTACCCAATTAATAGTGTGATTGATTTCGGAGCGTGTGCCCAGTGGATTTTGTGGATGACGCAGTGGATCTTAATAAAAATATGAAAACTCACTTATTTAAGAAAAATAATTTTTTAGTTTTATACTTAAAATAAAAAAAATAAATTTTTAGCTAACTATAAATCAAATTATTAATTAGTAATTATAAATAGTAATAAAATTATATAATAAAATTCCAATTTAAATAAATAAAATATATTATAATAATTAAAAGAAATATTAAAACTAAAATATCCTGTCAGTATTTTCCGCGCTGTTAATATTTCCATATGAAAAATTTTGTTAACATGTTCGGTGCGCATCGCTTTATGCCTAACCTTACAAGTTCGTCTGCTCTCTAGATTATAAAGCAAATTTTAAGGTAAAAATTTCTCTGGTATCTGCGCAATTAGAGTATATTTTCAATAAATTTTTCTAATTATGTATATGCTTTCTTGATCACTAATAAAAGTTTAAGCAAATTTTTAACGAAAACAATTAAATTCAAACGCTGGCATACGGTATTTTTTTTACCAAAGCTTTGTTTTTTAGTAGCTCACCAGTTTCTGGTGCCTCTCCGGGCAAACGTAAATACAGCAAGAGCTTCTCCACGGGTTTCAGCGTTGAAATACGATCCAAAATTTGCAAAATTTGTTGTTTAGCGTTATCGCTGCGGTGAGGATGGGAAGAGGAAACATTAATCGAAAGGCTAAATAAATAATTTGAAATACGTGCCTGACGCCCGACTCGACTACACTTTGAATGCGTCGCATTTTGTCCTCGTCGGGCACTCGAACACCGAGGCCGAGCAGACGCCCATGTACGGGCGCCACATTGTCGGCTGTGATGTTCGTGGTTGCACCACTGATGGCATTTAGCACATTCTCTGTGATGGTCGAGCTTATAATGCCACTGTTGGCAGGTGGTGGACCCTCTGACTGTTGGCGGTTGTTCGCGTGCTGAGACAGTTGTGGGGATGGTGCTACTACTGTTGCTGCGGCAGCGCTGCCCAACGCTAGCGACATGGCTGGAGCAGCAGCAGCAGCGGCGACAGCAGTTGAAGCGAGCGATGCTGCAGCTGCAGGGTTCATCGCGTTCATTATTTTGCTCAACTCAAACTGCTGGAATTGATCCAGCCTAAAAGCGTTGCTGGAGGCAGCTCCACAGATACCACCGCCGCCAACAATGCTGCTCACCGTAACTGCGAAAGGATTTGGTGTCAACACTGAAGTAGGTGTAGCAGGTAAAGTTGGCGGTACGAAGCCAGGTACATTGGAGATAGCCGACGTTGCTAGGGCGGGGTGGGAGAACGATGTGGATGTTGATGGAGGTGGAACAGATGCATGATGTATGGATGGTGCTTGGAAACGCGCATAAGACGCAGTTATTGGATCCGAGTGCAATGGTCCCCCGCCCGCGGCTCCTGGTGGACCACCTCTGCCAGGGCCAGGATTATATAGAACTTGTGATGACACGAGGCCACTTGTTAGATCATATGGAGCGTGAGTTGCATGCTGTTTCTGTTCACCTTCCTCCGCCACCGACGCTGCTTTCGACCAATGCGCTCCCCGATGTCCATTCCTCTCGGACATGTCCGCTGAGCGGTTGAAGGCGGCGGGAGCGTACGGTGGGTTCCCTGATATTAACGTCCCTTCCTCTGCGCGTGTTCACTAGTGCCCCTGATGTGTAGAGTTCGTTATCGGTGTGGCGTGTGTTTGAAACGTGCGACTGCTTACTGCCCGCAATTTTTAGTTGATTTCCCCCTCCTATTTGCTGTCTTTCAAACGGAGCCGTCGATGATCAGTTCGGCGGTCATAAATTCTAGATAATACATTTTTCCCGATTCTTTCACTTCTACTTCTGGTGGCTCCAAATCGGGCTCATTCCGTCGTTGGAAATTTCCAGTCACTTTTCTTGCAGGTTTTGCACATCCGTGTACGTAAAAATAAGCGAATTATATGTCTCACGTTTTTAAATATATTTTTCCAGCTAAAATTTTCAAGATTACGGCCATTTTTCACCAAATATTTACGATTTGCGTTGTAACGCGTGTCCTTTTTCTCCGCAATATTCGTCGACCGAGAAATGGCTGGTACCTCATTCGTTTTCATTCCACTTTTATCACCACTTATCTTTAATTTTCCACATTTGCAGGAGAGCAAGAGCAGTGCTGCCACCTAAAGAAATAAATAAATAATAATAAATAAACTAGTGAAACTTTGTCTGAAACTTTTTCCTCAGAGAAAAATTTATTTAAATTTCATTATCAATGAGTAAATGAATGATTATATATTACTGGCTGTCTTAGAAAAGAAATGAAAAAGTGGTATAGTAAAACCTAAATATTCGTCATCCTCTGATTAATGTGGATAACATCTTGTGAGGCTGCTTCAGTGACTCAGTCAAGTTTTAAAATGGATATTTTGTACTTGTGCAAAAACAAGTCCAAATTTAGATTTCATGTCTCGTGTTACAGATTTTCCAAAATTTAATTAGATTTACAGAAGCCTTACATGGTCAATCGTTTGATGTCATTCATGAGCATGTGTTAGAGAAATTTGTATGGATGGTCTCACAGACAGGTGTGACATACAAATATTCACTAACTCATGCTCATGATAGACAACAAATGATTGAATATTAATGATGTAAGGGCCGCATTCGACTTTTTGTGTATTCAGATGGATAAAGTGCTGTAAAATTATTAACCTGGTCCCTTAAAATCAAAAATTTATACGAAGTGAAATTAGGTATGTTTGTGTATCGAAAATAAAAATTCTGTACCAAACGCACTGGAACTTAAAATAAGCACAGAAATTAAGAAATTGGTATGTCTGGAAAGAAGGCGCACGTTTGATTAACGTTCAAACGAGCGCCTTGACTAATAAAAAAAATATACGATGCTGACGAGCTATTTTATTTTTTATGATTTTGTATATTAACATCAATGCCGTTCTTTACAACCATGGGTGCCAGTTGAGAATATGAAAAGGGTAGAAAAACAAAAAAGACGAATTGGGTATGATGAGCGAAATTTACACGCAGATAGAAATTTTTTTCATTTGATAGAATTTTATAAATTTTAAAGTTTTTTGCCACAAAATGGAACAAGCATCCTCAGCAGAATCGGGAACGGTGCAGGTAATAAGGTGCGAGTGAAAAGGTTAACAAATTAGTAAAGTATATTTTGCAGAAGGCTCCCATTCCCTCCATTGAGGCGCTAAGTAAAGAAGAAATCGTCAATAAGTACAAGGGCTTGTTGGGAATCGCTAAGAAGGCGAAACAGGCAAAGGATGGTAAGTGAAGGCATCAGTGATCGGTTACTAGTTATGTTTGTGATTTTCTTACCCAGAACTGGTCGAAGAGAATCGCCAACTGAAGGACGCACTTGCGTGTTGTGAAACCCAGAAGGATGCCGACAAGAAAGCGTTGCTTACAATGAAGGAAATGCTGGAACAGTTTACAGAGAACAAACTCCAGATGGCCACGCAATTGAGCGAGCTACAAAGCAAGAGCAAAGCAGACGAGGAGCTACAAACGCAGCTGCAGATTGAGAACGAATCGCTTAGGCGACAATTGGATAGACTGACGGAGGATAATGAGTCATTGCTTGGGGAAATTGATCAAAGGGAGGATCAACTTAAGCAGGTACTGCTACGCTGCGGTGTATATTTTTCTCACTGCCTCAACGCTTTCTTGCAATTCTATAGGTTAATTTACTCGGCATAGAGCAGAAAAAGCACCTAGCGCTACTCGAGCTCGAAGTTAACAAACTGAAGGAGGCGGAAAGCCAAAATGTCAGTCTACAAAGCCGTGTCTCCGTCACGATTGAGGAAAATAAAGCACTGAAAGAGTTGGAGAATATTGCAAAAAAAGATTTGGAGTTGCTGACAGAGAAGTACCAGAAAGTCAAGGAAGTCAACTCAGAGCAGCGTAAAAAATTCAACACATTGAAGGAGCGTTTTATGGAAATACATCGTAAGCTGAAGAACCTAAAGGAGTGTAAGCGTGTATTGCTAGAAACACAGCATGAATATGGAGAGGCAGTGTCCAAGTGGCAGCGAGAGATAATCAAAGCATCGCGCTTGCTGTGCGCACAAATGAACATGCTGAAGAAAGAAAACGAGCAGCTTCTACAACAGCAGCAGACGCAGGGACATTCAGCCGAGCAGGGCATCAATGTAGCCAACATTTCGCAGAAGGTAGAGGAGTTACAACGCATAAGTGAGCAAGCCTGGGAAGAGCACGCGATGCTTAGTACGCAATTTCGCGAGCTGGAAGAGGAAAATATGCGGTTGAAGCAGAGTTTAGAAGCTACGGGAGGACATGACTTGCTAGTTGATGTGGCCAGCAGCGTTGAGGAAAAGAAGAGAGAGTGTTATGAGGAGTTGCAATTGCGAAAGGATTTGGCTGAGAAATGTAGGGAAAACGAAGCGGCCCTACAGCAGCTGCGGCAGGAAAATGACGATCTTCGACAAACGTTACTACAACGTCAAGAGCTTGAACAGAATGGGCGAAAACTTTTCGGGGAGACGGATGAAAATAGAAAGAAAGAAACCACGGAGCAGGAGTTGCAACTTAAGGAGCTGACAGCAAAGTTGTCGTGTGCAGAATCGGAAAAAGCGGTAACACAGCAGGAGAATTTGCAATTGCAAGCAAAATTGAGCGAGTTTGCAACGTCCGCAGAAAAGTTGGCCGAAGTGGAGGATTTGATGGCTGCCAAGCAACGTTTACAAGCAGAAATAGAGGAGTTGCATGTAAAGCTGGTTGAAAATGATAAACTGCGGGAGGATCTTGGGCAAATACGCAACGTTATAAAAGCCTTAGAGCAGGAAAAGGTGGAACTGCTGCAGCAAGTGCGTCAACAACAGCAGACTGAGGGGGAACACTTGGATCGTGGCGAAAAGGCCGTCAAAGAGCGGCAAGAATCACTGCAGCAATCTTATGAAGAACTGCTGGTACGCTATGAGCAAAAGGAACGGGAACATACCGACCTGCTGGGCGAGATGCGCGAACTAAACGAAGCGTTAAAAGGTCGCGGAGACGTCATCTCTAGACAGCAGGAAAAGCAACAGGAACTGTACGCTGAGCTGAAGAAGACAACAGCGAAGCTCAAAGAGTTGGAGCAGCGACTGGACGACAAGGAGCGCATACTCACACAGAAGGAGCAGCAATTGCACGTTCTGAGTGACGAGATTCAGGCGACACGCAAAAAAGTGCAGCCGTTGGAGGAGGCAAGTGCACGCCACGAAGATCAGGTGCGTGCACTTAGCGAGGAGTTGCAAAACTTGCGTAATGCAGAAACTGCGGAATGCCAGAGCGATCTGCTCTCCACGTCGACGATTTCACGTGCCGAAGAGCTGAGTCGCCTACGCGAAGTGGATGACAGCTTTGAGGAGAAGTACAACAAATTGCGAGGTCTGGCCATGAAGCTGAAGAAGAAGCTGCAGGAGCAGAACGCACACATGGAGAAGTTGGAGCAAGAACGAAGTGGGCAGCAGCAACTGCGCCAGGAGCACGAGAAGACCAAGCAGCATCTCGCCGTGCTGCAGGAGGAACAGCAGCAAAATCAAAAGCGCACCGAGGCACTGATGGCGGAGCTGCAAAAGATTAAGTCGTCTCGCAAGCAGGTTCACGTGCTAAATTTGGAAATTGAGGCGGCCGAGAAGTCCCTTACAGAAGCTACGGCTAAGTTGAGCGCTAAGATGGGGGAACTAGAGGCGCTCAACGAGACGCTGGCCACAAAAGAAGGAATAATTGCACAGCTACGCAAGGAAATCGCCATCGTAGAGGCGGCCAAAGAGGGCGAGAGCACGCACTCGAAGGACCTGAAGGCCGAAGTGGACCGTTTGCAAGTGCAGCTCAAGGATGCTGTGCACGGCAGGCAAAGCGCGCTGATCGCAAGCAAAGAGTTGGAGCAGGCGCATGAGCGCACTAAACTCGAATTGGAGGAAGTGAGTCTGCAGCTGGCGAGCAGTGCCAGCACGCAGGAAACCGCACTCTCTGCAGCGTATGTTGAGAAGGAGCGGCTTATGGAGCAGCTTCTGACACTGGAGGATACACTACAGCGCACACAGGCGAGCCTACTCACCGCCGAGCGCTCGATGGAGGACTTGCGCATTGAGCACCTGGACTACAAGCTGAAGGCGCAAGCGGTACTGCGCAAGAATCAGAGCAAGGACACCACGAAGGAGCGTGAGCTGGAGGAGGAACTTTTGGCGCTGCGCGCCATGGAGAAGCAGCTACAAACACAGGCGCAAATGCAACTGAAACGCAGTGAGGAGGGCGACAAGCAAGTTGAGCAGCTGCGCGCGGAGAACGAAGAACTTAGGCGCCGTGGCATGGAGCGAATGAAGCAGATTGAGGAGTTGCGGCAGCAGAGTGAACACCTAGCGCAGGAGACCCAAACGCAAGTGCGTGCGCAGCAGGAATCGCTGCGAAATCAACGCCAACAAATCGAGAGTCTAGACGCATGCCACAAGCAACAGATAAAGGAGCTGACGGCAGAAGTCGAGCATTTCAAAGAGGAGCTTGCTAAGACGGTGCGCCAGCCGCCCAGCATAGGCGCAGCTGCAGCTATGGCCGCTGCCGCTAAACCGCCCTCCGTGCGGGCAGGCCAATTGTCCAGCAGCGAGCAGAGCAAAATCGACTTTTTGCTCATGGAGCGCGAAGATGCTGAAGGCTCAGACGAAGCAGCAGAAGCCTTGGCCAACGCTGCCGCGAATCGAAAAATTTCCAACGCCTCGCGTCGCTCGCAACACGACTTCATGCCCTTGGACGAGCTACTGAATGTGCCCATGGCTGCCATTAGCGACACAGTGACAGTTACCTCCAATTCCCATAGCCTCACAGACCATTCGGAGGTGCAACGACAAAGCGCTCGCTTCGACGCCAACGGCAACACGGAAAGCACGCTTCTGGAATTGCAGGCGACAAAAGAACGCCTGCAGACGCAGGAGAGTCGCATGCGCCATCTCACCGCGCTGCTGGCCGAAAATGAGCAAGATCTAGCAAAGCTGACACAAATGAATGACATGCTGAAGGAGGAGCTGCGGCGCCAGGAGCGCTCCGAGGAACGCGAGCAGCACATGCAAAACTCGGAATATCTAAAGAATATTTTTCTAAAGGTTCAGTACTTTTCGCCCACTGCTGCTCTGATCAAAAATATACTGATCATATATTCTCTCTGTAGTTCCTCACCTTACACGCGGGCGACGAGCGAACGCGTCTAGTGCCTGTCTTGAACACAATTTTGCGGCTGAGTCGCGAAGAGGTGGAAATGCTGAATTGTGTGGCTAAAGGTCAAAAAAGTGAGACAATCTCTAAGAGGCCTTTTGTATTCCAAATGACTAAATGAACTTCTATCTTGCAGTACCTTCGGAAACAAGCAGTCGTGGCTGGAACTTCTTGCCATCCTGGGGCAGAATAGAATAGTACCACCTCACAAAAATATCGCAATTTAGCAATATGTATAGAAAAGTATATCAAGATCTTTGCACACACATTTCGGCACTAGAATGAAGATTCCAAAATCACGCACCTTTCCCGTAGAAGGGCAGATTTGCCAGCAACCACAAAACATGCCGAGCCATGCCAGACAACGAAGTGTGTCCTATTTATTCTTTACAGCAAATCGGTTGTTAAAAAACAATTGTAATTTGTTGTAACTTTTTTGCAATTTTATTGTGTAGTTATGAATTTCGACGCATTCATATGTATTTTTTTTTTATATTATTCAGAATGATGGTAATTATGTGTATGTAACTATTAACTATAGCATGTATTAAAGCGGAACTCTTGTACGGATTTACTTAATTCTACATATGTCCATCCGCAATTCAAAATTATATTATATAACTGTGTTTGTGTATGTGTTGCTAGGCATATGTGAAATGAAATATGTATAGCATTCCTCAAGTCTATGCAGTACAAAAGAAACTAAAATTAAATAAACAAATTGTAATGATGATTCAACTGATAAACAACACTGCGTTCTATAAATGTGTGTATGTGTGCGTGATCATCAAATAATTCCTTCGTTTATAAATGTACACACGAAATAAAACAATAGACTACGATTTTACTATAAAGTGTACATATGTATACGTTAATTACTAAAATTAAAGCGCAAGTAAATAAGAGTAAAAATCACAAGTGCGGCAAATTAAAACTCATTACAGAATATTGTAAACAACAATTTAGCATGTGTAAGTGTATGTAGGGGATGTATAAAAAGAATTACAACTACCCAATCCGAAAATTACAATTCTGCCAGTCTCCTAAACATTTGCTTAAACGGTAATCAGTTGCAGTAATTCTCAATTAAACTAAACCTAGTATGTTTGTCCTTCTCGTCGATTTGAAGTAGCGTGAACGCGCCACTGCCACGACTATTCGCGAACTATTGCCAAACGCCCGCATAGTTTCCAACCAGCGTGGCCGGCAATGGCCCGCCCGCTGCAAACAGACGCATGCCAGTGCTGTCGTAGCAATGCGTGTAAATGGCCGGCACGTACTTCACCTGCTGAAAACCGTCCATTTCGTCCTCGGGATACTACGAGAAGGGTATATATCATAAATCAAGCGAATGACAATTCCAATAACAAAAATACCACAATTCCTTTACTGCACTTGAGAGCTACTGTGCGGGATGCGTTAACACTGCTCTCCAGATATTTGCCGGCTCGTATATCGTAGAAAAGTAGCATGCCTAGTCCAGTTCCGACAGTCAGCAAGTTACCCTCGAAAGTCGTTGCGCGTATTCCGCATCCGCTGTAGCGTGAGGTGATTTTTTTGATCGTCTGCGCAAACAGGAACACAAATAAGGAGCTTCAAGGTGTAAAACACATTATTAGGAGTTGTGGGCATTACCTGCAGTGTTCTGGCATCCAGCAGTATCGTGTAGGAGCGACAGCCCACCGCGTATAAACCGTCACTGTGGTATGCAATGCTTACGTTGTCTTGGCAATTCGGCAATTTTCGCGACAATTTCTGCTTGAACGTTTCCGCATTGAATATATGTATGTAGCCATTGAGAGAGAGGGCAGCAATCTCCTTGAACTCCTTGTTAAAACAAAGCGAACGTATCTGCAGCAGCGGCACGACACGTATTTTTTAATATGCTTATTACTAACGGAAAGAGTATCAGAAAATTGTGTCATACCCGCTGAGCCGTGCGACATTCCTTAACACAAAGCGGACTGATGGTGGCAAATGTGGGGCACGCCTCTTTGCCACCATCGGGAAAGTCCATGAGGTCTTCGTTGATACGCCATAAAGCTAAGCGAGAGTCCTTCGATCCAGATACCAGGAACTGATCGTCCAACCAGCACATGCCCATAATCAGATCTCGATGCCCGTTCTCGCCCACACAAACCGGGTCGAGTGTGGGTAGACGATAAACAGCAATGTCCGCTGAGTTGCGTGCGCCTGTCGCAAGAAAGGAACGACTCGGATTGATTTCGATTGCATGTAGTCCGCCCTGCACTTCGGGATGGTTGGCCCGATTGTTAGATAGTGTGGGAATGGCGTCAACACGTCGCATGTTCACATCGTAGACAAGCAGCTGTGGAGAGTAGCACAATAAATAACGTTTGTTTTACTAAAAAGGACTCTTGCCGCTGATTTACCTTGTTGCATTTAGTGCCGAAGACGACTTGACGATTGCTCAACCACTTGGAACAGAACACCTTGTTTATGTAACCCAGGTTGATTTGGGTTTCTCGCAGCATATCGTGCGTGAGGACGTACCGACTGGTGTGCTCAAAGTTGACATTGCGTTGCTGCAAACAATAGAAAAAACAATAACGCATGCAATACCTTTTTCCAGCTTGAGTGCTTACATCCATCAGGCCACTCTCCCGACTGCGCAAAAAGTCGCACAAGTTGAATGACGTATTCAGCACCTCCTCCTGCTGCTGCAGAGTCTCTTCGTCGCTGCCGGAATCATCGTACGTCACAAAATCATCTGGTTTGTCCGGCTTGCGACGGCGCTCCTGCCGCAGAGCGCGAGCTTTAGCACGACGATCGTCCAATCGTGAATTCAGGTGGCAGGACGGATATACTCCCACAACGCTATTCCTGGAAGTTTTCACCATCGAGTGAAAGACCAACGCGTTTTTATTCCGTATTTCAAACATTTTCCGCCGATGCACTACAATTTGTACACTAACGCATTAGAAATAGATCAACTTTGGATGAATGGCTGGCAGGCAATCAAAGTGTTTTTGTAGTGAAAAATTTACAAAATATCATTATTAATTAGAGATGAAAACTTGGTTTCGATATTGGGTACTTCAAATATCGAGTACTTCGAAAGTACTTAAAAAAGTACTCATATCAAAACCAATAATATCGATACTATTTTTGTGTCCCTACGCAGAATAGAAATAATTATTTTTCATTGTGAATTGTAGTTATTGGATAGAAGAAGAACATAAACACAAAAAAAGCTTATAAAATAGCAGCGGGGTTTTCGGTTTACAGTAATTGTGCGTCTGTCTTCATTATTAAAGAATCGTTTAACAATGAGTTCCTTTGTCAGCAATTGTCAAACAAAGGTAAAATTCTTAAATTCCATTTAAACACAGAGCGAAATGCCAATGCAAATAAAACTTCACTTGTAACAGAATATTGCAGATGAAGTGGTCTTAACAGAAAAATGTTTATATGAGAGCATAGGCAATTTTTAATGAAGAAGTGCTCCTGACTAGGAGACTACATCACTACTCTAAAATCCAAATACAATATAATCTTATCTCTTTTAGACCTCTACTGACTCTTCAGCGGCAACAGCAGCAGTCGCAGCAGCTGCGGCGGCTATCGAGGACGCTCCCGTCTCGCTTCTCTCGGAAATATCCGATATCATGCGCAGTTTCGGTGACAGTGATCAGCCACGCCTCGAGAGTGTTAAACTGGTAGAGCGTATATTACAGCAGCAGCTACGAGGCATTTTCAATGAGGCCTCACTGGTTGCCATGCGTCGCAAAAATAGTCCCTGTCCTTCACAGGCGGACTTCGAGTTTCTAATGCGTAACCATCCCGTTAAGATAGCACGCATGCGCAAACATCTTAAGGATATGCGGTACCGACAAGCAAATCAAATTAACTAAATATATGTATATTCACCTTTACACCCTGAATTGCAGCATATTGAAAAAGTTTCTCAGTATACGGACGGGCCGCCCGCAGGACTTCATGGAGGATGCGGATCAACAAGACTCCGACGAGGAGCTGGCCATAGAAGTGCCCGAATTGTTTGATGAGGAGCGAACACGACGCCTCTTTCGCGCAGACCGAATTTCACAGATCCTCACTGGGCAGCAGTACTTAGAGTTCAATGAGGCACGCAAAACCTCATTTTACTGTCGCCATGGTGAGAAGATTAAGAATAAATTCAGGCGCTTCCTTGACTTGCCCCCGGACTTTAGAATTCCGACAACTACTATGAATATTTTAGCGTATTTCGCACATGAGACCATTGCCGTTATCGTGGACTATGCCATTCTGACGCGCCTCAATTCGGGCAACCGGGTAACGGAGCCCTACAGTCGCGTCACGTCAACCGGTGCTTCGCCGGCGATGATGCATATATGTTCTGAGGTGACGCAGGGTCGCGGCTTAGAGGTGGTGCGTCCTATTAGTGTTCAAGAAATACATGAGGGCTTGCGGCGCTTCCGTCAAATGACCAGCAAAAAGGTGGGCTTCTATCGCAGCTCATGCGATGCCGATTTTCGACGCGCCTTTCTGGCTATCTAATACGAATTTACTACGAAAAATACTACTCGAATATTGAGATTTGATCTTTGCTGCGGTTATCAAAGTTTAAAGATGCTGCAAATACTTTTGAAATTTATTCATTTTTTAAGTCATTAAAATATGTAGGCTTGCAAACAAAACTCTAAGTGTTGTTAAACGGTGGTTGATGTGGGTGGCCGAACTCGCGGCCCTCTTTCGCAGATTCGACCGCAATCTGGTGCAACTTCGTCTCCTCGTGCTGTTTCATGTGATGCTGTAGCCGGAAGTCTTTGTGGCAGTAGCCGCAATGGTACAACTTTATGTCGGCATGTATGAGCTTGTGCATTTTGAGGGCTTGCGAGTATGCAAAAGGCTTGTTGCATACGTCACAAACGTACGGTTTGTGGCCGCTGTGAATTCTGTCAACAATCGGAAGTAGTTAAAACGAAATGCCACGCATAAACGTATTCGGCAGCACTTACGCCTCATGTGTCTTCTTTACGCTTTCGTAAAAAAAGGTGCGACTGCAGAACGAACACTTGTAGGGCTTGTGTCCACTGTGTGAGTACATATGCTTTCGCAGCTTTTCGCGGTGAGGAAAACGTAGGTCGCAGAATCTGCAAGGATACAAAAAACAGTGGTACAGTTTGTATAAAAGCAATCTCTCAAAGTGCTCACTCGCAGCTGTAACGCAGCTCTGTATCGTGCCGGCGGCGATGCTCCATCATGCGACCACGTTTTGCATATATATTTCCACAGATGTCACAAATATAGCCACTCTCGTCGTTCACCTTCTTGATGGGTCTACCACGTTTGGCAGCAGCTCTCTGCTCGGACGTAGCTTCTTCTGATTGCAAACTCTGTTCTGCTGGTGTGTACTCATCAGCAGCCATAGTGGGCTCTCTCAACTTTCTAGAGGCTGTTTTAGGTTTCCGTCGTTTACCCTCACTGCATGTGGCACGTCTACTCGTTCTTCTATCGCAGTTTTTACTTTCAGAACTATTGTCTGTCCGTAAAGATGCTGGCTTGAAACTTTCTGACTCACTCGTCGGCTCTGCTGCTCTCCTACACTCGAGCCTGACTTGCCGCCTATCTGCTTCCATTTCGTTTGGTTGTCCATCGTTTTCTATAGCCACATCCAGAAAGCTATCTTCCAGATATTCTACCCTGCCATCATTTTCATCAAGCTCTGCTTCGGAAAAGTTAATATCCAACTCCTCCACCTTCATTTCCTCATTGGAGCAATTTAGGTCTTCTTCGTGTATGCATTCCTCGTCCAAGGATTCATGCAAATTTAACACATCCCCGATTTCCTCTTTTACTTTGTTGTTCAAGGCCAGCTGGTGTTGGTCGATGATACGTTGGGATTTGAGTGCCTTTAGTCGGAACTGGAAGGCAAGATTAAGTGACAGTTCGCAGCTTTTACAGATTTGCCTGGGTATCCCATTTTCTTCCACGTTAATTGTGATGCCCGTAAGTTGATTTAGCATATCGTTTGGAGCCTCTTCTTCCTCCTCGAGCGGTTCATAAATGGAACGCATCTTCTTGCTCCTTTGTAGGCAAATTCTGCAGCTGTTTTTTGTAATTGAATACTTCATATTTGCCACAGACGACGCGTTGAATCTTCATTCACTTAAAAATGAAAGAAAGATTTTTCTCAAATGCTAGATTGTTTACAAATGCTATTCGAACTGCTTCTTTTTATTTGCGCATTTGTTGTGAGTGCGCAACACCGAAGGGAATAATAAAAATTAGAAGGCACAGGGCTGTAATATATTAGAAAATCAGCCCCACCGTTATCGATTGCTGATCAGTTGCTAAACGATTGAATAATCGGTTGGAATATATTCATTCCTTGTGTTTAGCAAACGATTTCCAAAATTTGCTTCAATAATAATTGAAACAATCTTCATCGAATTTTTGCCATTTTTGGGAACATTTTTAAATACAACTGCCACTTTACTTATTTGTATTAAACTATATGGTATTAAAATATCTGTATGCATAATCAAAATCTTCTTTTCATTAAGTTTTTTACTTATGAACTTAAAAAAAATATAAATTTAGTACAAATCTGAAGCAATCAAATCTGAAGCAAAGTGTAAAAAGCAATAATCGCCTGCAAAAAATCGGAGATTTAATGGAACAATCGACTAATGGATTAATTTTGATTTCGGCGAACCATCTCTAATAAATTGTTTTCGACTGCTGAAGAGAGGAGTAAAAAAACAGCAATTTTTAAGGCAAAAATATATTGGAAAAGCGCCCTAGAATGGATCTTAGCGAAGGCGGTCAGGAGGAACAGAAATACATGATATACAAACAAGATGACCTTTTCGGTGAGAGTTTTCCAATAATGAAAGAAATTCGACGCCAAGGAAAATTATGCGATGTGACCTTAAAAGTAAATGCAGCGTTCCAATGTCACAAGGATTGCTAATGTTTCTGCTGCGTAATTGTATAGGTGGAGGATCAAACCTTTTCGGCGCATCGTATTGTGCTGGCCTCAACAATACCGTACTTTCACGCAATGTTTACACACAACATGGCTGAGAGCCGAATCAAGGAGATAACTATGAGAGAGATTGAGCCGAGTGCGCTGGAAAGCCTTATAAACTATGCATACAGTGGGCAGGTGCGCATCGACAACCAGAACGTGCAGAGCTTAATGGTGGGCGCCTCTTTTCTGCAGCTGTTGAAAGTGAGGGGCGCATGTGCGGACTTCCTCATTTCACGTTTCCACCCGCACAATGTTCTCGGCATACGTCACTTCGCCTCCATAATGAGTTGCACGCATCTCATTGAAGCAGCGGACAAATACGTTGAACAAAATTTCACCAAAGTGTCCGATTCAGAAGAGTTTCTCGCCTTGGAATTCGACGATCTGATGGACTTGGTGCGACGCGATGAATTAAGCGTAGCCACGGAGGAGGTAATTTTTGAGGCTTGCATGAAGTGGGTAAAGAACATCGAGGAGAAGCGCGCATCGCTCTTTCCACAGGTACTCGCTAAAGTGCGCCTGCCGTTACTATCGCCACAATTTCTGGCGGATCGTGTGGCACGTGAAGAGCTCATACGCTCGTCACATCAATGTCGAGATTTGCTGGACGAGGCGAAGGATTTTCACCTTATGCCGGAGCGCCGTGGTCTCTTGCAGAGCTTTAGGTGGGTGATTAAAAATTATATATGCTTATAGTGCCGCTTTTTATTCTATACAAGTATTTTGCATGCTACAGGACTCGTGAACGCTGCCGAGACTTCGTGGTGGGACAAATTTATGCCGTGGGTGGCTTGGCAAGCAATGGCGAGTCGGTGAGCACAGTGGAAATCTACGATCCCGAAACCAAGAAATGGCAAATGGGAGAACAAATGTCCATGATGAGGTATAACGTGCTGTACTGAATTTTATAATATGCTCTTCATTGAGACGTTTTGTTTTGGCCAGATCACGTGTTGGAGTTGCTGTAATGGATGGCAAACTTTTCGCATTTGGTGGCTTCAATGGCACTGAGCGTTTGTCGACGGTTGAAGTGTATGATCCGAAGAAGAACAAGTGGGTGCAAGGGCGTGCTATGCTGTGCAAAAGAAGGTGCAACCAAGCAAAGTCACTCATTTTAGTAACTCAATTATTTATTTCTGAGCATTGTTTATAGTGCTGTGGGCGTTGCTGCCTTAGACGACTGCATTTACGTGTGTGGCGGTTACGATGGCGTTACCTCCCTCAATACGGTTGAATGTTACTGTCCAAAAACAGACATCTGGAAGACGGTACGAAGAAGACAACGAACCAGTGGGTTTCACTAAAATTACCTCTTTGCTTATTGAACTATTAGGTGGCGCCAATGATGAAATATCGTTCGGCGGGCGGAGTAGCACCACTAGGCGGTTACGTCTATGCACTTGGCGGTCATGATGGGCTCTCCATATTCGACTCCGTGGAGCGCTATGACCCAGTCAAAGATGTCTGGGTGAAGATGAAGTCCATGCTGAATCGTCGTTGCCGCTTGGGTGTAGCCGCACTGAAGGGAAAACTATACGCCTGCGGTGGATATGACGGCAACTCGTTTCTGCGTTCAGTAGAAGTGTATGATCCGGCTATGGACACTTGGAAGCTAGTCACGCCCATGAATTGCAAGCGCAGTCGCGTAGCGCTCGCTGCAAACATGGGCAAACTGTGGGCAATTGGTGGCAAGTATCGGGGACTACTGTTATGCATTAAAAGTGTCTGCGCGGGCGTTTTAACATTCAACGTATTGCAGGTTATGATGGTGAAACGAATCTCTCCACTGTAGAAGTGTATGATCCCGAAGCGGATGAATGGTCCTGTGTGCCTTCTATGCGTGCGCACAGCGGCGGCGTGGGCGCTGGCGTTATACGCAGTCAATAGTGCGCCTCTGAAGTGCATTACTTGCACTGTACCTTAGCGAAAAGAACTGCGAGAGCTGCATTTCTGTCTACACAACTGAAAGCATTCCGTTTTGGAAACAGATACTCATTTATTCAACCGATTCAGCCAACTTGCGAAATACTTCATGTGATCTTTGACCCTCAACAACGCTCATAGTGGGTGCTAGAACTCAATTTAACCGTTATTGTAAATAACATTTAATTGTATTGTAGCAACAGAACTTGTGCGATTATTGTTGAACTTAATTTTAAATTTGCTTATTTGTTATCGATGGCCAACAATGAGAAAGAAACAATTTAAAATATTTCTTGATTTTCATTATTAGCTTAAGCGAAAACCAGGTATTGTTATTAAAAACTTTAATCTCATTATTTGAGTAAATATTGTGATGCATATTGTTCTTGTCAGCAGCATAGAGCAATTTTGTTCAACTCCCACATGCGCAACGCAACCGACCAATAACCCATTCGGCACTCGCAACACCTTTTTGCACGTCGCCAATTTTCCACTGTTTACACAAAAATATTGGCTGCGTTTTTTGCGCGCTGTTTGCTTATCGGTTGTCTCGCTGTTTGGATTGCAGCGAGCCCCGGCACAACTAAGTTTCATTCCATATGAATTGCAAAAAGAAATGCAAATCCAATTTGTGACGCGATTGCTGTACAACAAGAATGCAACTTATAGCGAGACATCCATCCTGACTTTTTTGTCCACCTGTGTCTGCTCACAATACATTGGACCATATTGTGTCGCGCCAGTGGGGAATTTTACTCATCCCATAAAACTTACTACTCCCAGCATTGTGATGTGATGACATGGCTTCGGCGATTGGTTCATTATAAATTTTTCGTCTTCTTGATTGAACAAATGCATGAACAAAATTGGTCATATAATCTAGGGCTATTCCATATTAAGACGCCGCAGTATTTTTCAAGATATATACAAAACTTGTGCAATAGTTGAAAACCCAATATAACTTTTCTAGTTCCTGTTTTCCTATTATCATGAACTGAAATTTTCGGGGCCCAACCAAAATTTTCGCCTAAAACTTTTAAATCACAAATAGAAAAGAAAGCTTTAAATTATCAAACGCACAAAAACCAAGTAAGCTTAGACCAAAAGTAAAGGTTAAAAAAGGTCATTAAACGAAAAAGCCATTGCACATGGGGGGAGTGGTATATGAATGTTTGGATATATGTACGTTCTTTATTGTTTTGCAGCTGGTTCAACATGCTAGATGCAATTTGAGTAGCTTAAAGGAGATGGGAAGCGCTGCATCATTTCGCTGTATCACCTACACGCCCACATAGCAACGCACTCATATTCACACTCACCCACACAAACAGGATGTGGACTACTGCTAAGATGTGGACTTGCAAGTTGGCGGGCCACTTTCCGCTGCTGCCTCACTGAACGTGGCCAAAACGTAAGTAGCGAATAGACGCAGCAGCGAACGCTTCATTTCAATGGCTCGAAGTGGGCCGAAGGCGATTTTCGGCATTCATTGCGGACGCGGTAAACGTTTAAGCGCACACTTCTATTATACACCAACAACAACAACAATAGCAAAAACAAAAAGCACTATCTGCAACAGTGGCTGACAATGGCAAGGAAACTGAAATTATATGTTTTATGGCATGAGTCTTGAGGAAGTCAAAAGCTCGTGCAGTCTGGGGCAGCGTGGGGCGAGTGTGAGTGTGTGTATGTGTGTGTCTGTGTCTGTGCGAGCGCAAGGATGCATATACGTCTGTCTGTCCCTTGACTTCTTTATTTTTCAACCCAATCAAAATTATGGAAATTATGAATAAAATAAATTTGCATTTAAATTGTCCAAGCACTTCTTTGAGGCAGCATCGTCGAAATGCTTTTACACTTTTGACTTGGGGCTACTGTGCAGTGCTCTTAACTGGTAACTTTTACATGATTTCGTTTCATGTTTCTTTTAAATGTTGACAAAGTATCGTGAAATGTAGCGAAAAATTGCACGGCCCACGTTCACTCAACACTTTCGTAATCATATGCAAAATAGCCGGACACGCTGACGTCGATGCTTTTGAAATGTCAGCTAGCAGCCCAAAAACATAGGCAGTTGTTGTTAATAAGACATTTCACTAAGGATTCCGAAAACACAGTTAGACTCACCCTTATTGACATCCCACTATTATAGAAACAGCTGGAAATTTCAAAAATTGGCATGTTACTACTATACGCTATACGTATCTGAAGCATTTGTATTTTGGTGTTGGAGTGGACTACATAATTTCCTTATTGATTTAGATTCATGTTATATGGTAGCAATGATTTCAGCAACAAACCAATGTATATTTCATATGCAGGTGTATGGTCTCTGAAATCAAATTGACCTCTCTTAATTATTATTGACTAATCTAATCTTTACATTTTCTGAAATCAAAATGTCTGATTTGAATTCAACTTGGCTCTTTTCTAAAACCGATTTGACTAATCTGAAACCAATTTGCTTAATCTGAATTCAAATTGACTGTTTCTGAAATAACTTTGATAAACTCTTACTCATTTTGACCTGTTCTGAAATGAATTTGACTAGTGTTAAATATATTTGAATGTTTCTGAACTCAATTGAGCTGTTATTTTTGAAATTGGAATCGGAATTGGAAGTCCGCTTTCTGTTATTTCATTGTTTTACATTTCACTCACAGTGTCGATACTATTAAGAGGTAAAACTTCCATCTTCCAAATACTAGAATCAAAATTTTTTTTCACTATAAAATGTTTACCCATAGAAAGATCATAAAAAGTTTTATCTATAACTGCCATTATCTACATTTTTGTAAAAAATTGACTTATTCCACTTTCTTATTCCACTTTCAAAAATAACAGCTTAATTGTTAAGTCACCTTGACTTTTTCTAAAACCATTTCGAAAGATCTGAGTTCAATTTGATGGTTTCTGAAAGCATTTTAGCTTTTCTGAATTCAATTCGTCCATTTCAGAAGTCAATCTGACTGTTTCCGAAAACAATCTGGCAATGATGTACAGATTAATTTTGACTATATATAATATAGAATGTTGTAATATGTAGCGAATGGGTTTTCACAGAATACTAACTCTACAATTCCTAACTAAATATTTAGAGCGAAGTATTACAAGTACGATTAGAGGTGATTGGGTCTATAACCTGAATGCTTACGCAATCACGCCGGCAATAAATTTATCCTAATTTACGTAATGCCAAAGGTCTTCTCTTTGCAGTTCTTTGAGCTGAAGAAATTTAATAGATAATGCTGTGTTAATTGAGCATAGATATGTAGAACTATATATGAACAGATAATATTTTGACAAAAAGACACATATAAACAGTTGGCCAGATGGGCAAATGGCCTAATGGCCAATTTGCCATAGAGCGCAAATTCGACAAAATCGACTTAGTAAACTTATTTCACATTCAAATGAGCGATAAGCAAATGTCATGTTACAGAGTGTAACCCCATACAATCGGCGTGCAAATCCTACACATCCCTTATCGCCGCAGTCATTTTGCCTATTTGTTTTCGATTTGCCCGTTGTTTGCGCTATGGCTCCAATAAAGTTAATTAATATTTTTTTATTACTTTACGCGCTCATGCTAAACAATCGTATTGCTTAAGTGGGAAGATATCAGACATATATGTACATATATGCGTTTGCATGTTGCAAACGCCATGGAGAATCAATCATCAAAAGAGATTTCCATATTGTGGCGCTTTTGTGTAGCACGCTGTGATTTTATGCAATAAAACCATATAGAAATTCATACAAAAACATACAATTCTCATATTGATTTGGATTCATATTACTACGCCTGTTTGTCTGTCTGTCTGTCGGAAATGGCAACTCCTCAAAAACTAACAAAAGATATTGCAACGAAATTGTACAAGAATGTTTGCTTAACTAAATCAGTTAATCAGTAAACACAACTCCTAACGAACTACCAGAGAGATTGAACTGAAACTTTCCCTGGTAAGACCTCATTTTCCATTCAAATCGAAATCTGAAAAAACTTGAAAATTTCATATTTTCTATCAAATTGGTCACAATTTCAATTCCTATTATATAGTTAATTCAATACATATCACATTTTCTATAAAATTTTTCATTTTTTGAGGTAATGGTTACTTTTTCAAAGTTTTATACTCTTCCACTACCAAACGTGGAATTTTTGTCTGCTTCTGCCTTTGATTACGTCTATTTTTTTTTGTCGGAATATGCAAATTTACATATTTTACGACCTAAGCCTAAATCAGCTAGTCAGATAATACTGGGGACGCTTATATTTTACTCTTTGTATTGCATTGACCTCTACTCTGAGCAAAATTTCAATGAAGCATAAGTTAAAATCTATTAGCTCATAATCGCCTTAAGTCTAGTAAGTCTGCTCTTCAATGTCACCGCTGAGATGTTTCTAAAAATACATTTATTCGAACAATGGAAGGACTCAAGTAAATGCTGGAAAAAGTGCAGCATTCTTAACGAATAATCAGGGAATGAAAATAAAATTTAACATTTATAAATGCAATTTCAAAGAAAAATATAAATTTTATTAACTGTTGGCATGTGCCAACTGTATTTTTACATTGCATATACATGCTACGTATGTATGTATATTTTATTCTCAATGCCTGGTGGCAACATTCTTCCGTTACATTTCCAAGTTTGAATATTGAATTATTAAAACTCACTTTGGCCACAATAAATTGGATGGCCGCACAGAAAAATGCAAAATTAAATGTGAAATAAAAATGCAAAAAACTTGAATCGCTTTGATCATTTGAAACGGCAGCGAAAAAAGAGAGAAATTAAATTAAATTTCCACGTATGCAAACAATGTGAGCTGCCATTGTGGCTGCCAACTCGGCACATGGGCCTAAAAGCTGCCGCTTGGCGTGTGCGCCTAAAAGACTGCTTAGAATCAACGGCTGCATGAAACGAACGAGCGAACGAACTAAGCGAACGAAAACGAACTAACGAAACGCACCGAGCAACCGAACCAACGAACCAACGAAGAAGTCCCACACACCAGCGCCGCTGCCAATGTCGCGCTTCTTCAAAGCATTTCATTCATAGATAAACCAACCGCTCTACACCTTATATATCCTGCATACGTTTCCGTCCTTCCGTCTTCGCTATGGTGTAAGCCGTCGAGCATGCGAAATTGCATGCTACTTTGGCCGTATGATTGCATGTGTGTGTGTGTGTGTGTGTGTGTGTGTGTGTGTGTGTGTGTGTGTGTGTATGTGTGCTGCATGTTGCATGCTTTTAGGCTACATCCTTGCATGCTTCCACACACACACTCGCATACGCACTTACATGCAGCAGCGTGTGTGTAGTGGTAAGGCCAATTGTTGATATGCCTAACGAACGAGCGCAACAGGAACGCGCCGTCGACGAATCCGCTTCTGCGCCCACCCGGCCGCCTGCTCGTTGCACGGCCCGGTCTCGCCTGGCCTGTCCTCGGTGCCGTGGCGCAGCTTGGCGCAAATGTAAACATTTTCACTTCGCGTTTTGCAAATCGCACTTCGCACATTTCGCAGATATTTAACATCCTGTTCCGCCTGATCTGGCGCTCAGTTGCTGCATACTTCTCGGCGAGTTCGCATTGTTTCAGCGATAGGCAAGCAGACAAGGCAACTTCGCTTGCTCTTCAGTTCAGTTTGAAATTTGGTTTAAATTTTAACGGTTCCCGATTCAACAGGGACTTTGCGTGCGTTCAAGTGTTCCGTGCAATTCGTGGATTTAATTGATTTGTGAGGTTAAGCAGAAATTTAAAAGTTAAGTGCTTTTATTGTGAAATTCTACGTGTTTTTGCAGGTGAGCAATTCGAAATTCTCTTTTTTCACAATTGAAGCGCATTTTCCAATAGAAGTTTTATATAGCAGCTAAATATCTGTGGAATAAATTTTGTTGTTTTGTATGTTAATTGACATACATTTTTGAGGCAAAAAGCTATTTTAAACTAATTTCACTTTTGAAAAAGCGGCACTTATTAATGAACATTTTTTTAAATAGTTGAAGTTCTTTATTCCTTTAAGCTTGCACGATCGTTAAACCACTACATGAATGCATTTTAATTTCAAACTTTGGCAGCTTTGGCAATGCAATTTTGTGCAAATTCAAGCTTCGTCTGTTGAGATTCATAGGGAAGTAAATATACAATTCTCTGAGCAAGTGGAATTGGTAAGCTGTTCTTTTGAAGCAACGAAATAAATATTCTGCTCAACCATAAAAAAACTATTACTAAAACGTTTACTATGAAAGCTTTCAAAACATTTTAAACAAGCGGAAAGGAATGCAGATTTGCACGCTGCTGTTTGGATAATTTTAATATTACTTTAGCAGATGACAAAATATAGAATTTGCAGCATCGACGAGCAGACAAATTTATTCATTTAGTAGCTATAAATTGAACGTGACTTACAACTCAAAAGTATAAGTCTTAAGAAATCGTTTGCATAGTTTTAGGCTCATACAAACTTCAAACGCTATTCAGAGAAGAGTCACAAACATCACAATTCCATATTTTGTATACAAGTAAATAATTATTTTTTCGAAAAAGTCTACTTTAAATTTCTTTATTGCTAAGGGCCAATACTTTGAAATTAATAAAAGTAGGAAATAAAGAAAATTTTTAAATGTTGTCTGAATATTTTACTAGACGATATTTTTTCCAAATTTGAATTCGTTAGCTTTAGCAAATCAAGTCCACCTTTAGGGTTTAATGCCACCAAAAGCGATGGAAAACTAATAAAATTCAGTTTTGCCAAGATTTGAAGTGACTAATAAGTTTAGTTGAAAGTTGCTTTAAAAATATTTTATTATATTGTACATTTCAAGAGTAAAGATTTTTAAATAAAGCTAGAATTTGTAATTTGTTGAAAGCAGTTATTATATGGCAACATAAAATAAACATAATAAACTTTCCCAAGAATACCGATATTAAAGGTTTTTTTTATTGCAGAATTATTCAGTGTGAGTTTGAAATGTCGCTTAGTGAAGAATATTATAAGCGCAAGAGAAATATGTAGACTTAATATAAAAAGCATGAAAAAAAATGTAAATTTTCATGTTCTCGGCAATTTCCATAAGCAATTGATCAGCAATAACACTTATCAGTGTTGTGCCGTCATATGTCGAATACACGATCTTCAAGACGTAGAAAGTTAAATACAAAAGATTCTTGAAGAATGTATTGACGTTTAACAAATTCACATATACAAATTTTCGATTTTATAAGATGAAACTGTTGTAATTATTTTTGTTACAATTGAAGACAAAAATTTTATGAAGTATGGCAAATTAACTGTACATTTTGAAAAAAAATTGTTCATACGCATGTATAATATTACATCAGTTTATGACAGAATATTTCCTAACAATTATGGCCATTACAATCTATAGCATGTTCCAGGCTTGCACAGCCGGTCTCTTCGGGTGCCCCTGACTTGCGTGTGCCTCCTGAGTAACTAGTTCCAAGCTTTGAAATGGCAGCCGGCCTACTTAGATTGCCAAGTTTTCTACATATTCTACATTATTGACTTATTTTCTCCATTTTCTACATGCTTTTATAGAATTGTACGCGAAATCGTTCCACTCTGCTGCTGATACCAACTAATCCATTTTTTTGTTTTATTCAAGCCCTTCTGGAAATAGAATGTGCTGTGCTGCTGTGCTACTGTTTATTTTCTTTCTTCCAATCTTTTTCCGGAAAAAAATATGTTTCTTTATTAAGAGCCTATTTAAATAATTCGACATTTAAAATACATGCACATGTGTAGTATATGAACACACACACACTCATACTTTCATTCTAACAGAAAAAGCTGTTTTGGCAAAGCCATTAAAAATTGCCGGAAGCATTTCTTGAAATTAGAGTAAAATAATGTGTGGAACGCTTGTGCGACCACGCAAGAGGACATACATACATATAGAAACACACACATGTAAACGTAGATGCATTGACATAGTTGTAGCAGTATGGTTCGAAATCCTTCTAGGCAGTTAATTACCCATACACACCAGCACCAACAGCAACAGCAACAGTGGTCACAAGCACGTTCTGCTCAGGCATCAACTCGTGCTCATATGGTTCTTCGAGTGTAGGCCAAGAGTGACTGCCAGCAACGCAGCTGCATACTGCTACGCTAGCTTGACTGTGACTGGTAATTAAAGAAATGCGGCATTTTCCTTCTGGTATCTACACTCGGTTGTCTACCTTCCGTCAGGCATGTAATTTTGTACACCTTCCGTTGGTCTCCATTGAGCCATTCAGCCATTCAGCTTTTCTCTGAGTTACTTTGCTTACAATCAAGCGCCAGCGTGGCGAACTTCTGGGAACCATTCGAAAGCGAAGTTAGTTCCACAGTAAGTGCCCTGCTCAAACCAAAGTTCTGATATTTCGCGTGACGTATACAAGTATATTTGCCGTGATTTTTAAATCAGCGTCTACACATCACGAATTATAACACCATTTTCGGAATTATCATCAACAGTGAAAGCGTGAAATGGCTCATCATACATGCTCGCCTTTCTAATCGCTGGGGATTAATTTCCGCTTCTGCTGCGAGCGGGTTTGCTGCGAGCTGGAAGCATGTGTCTTAGCATGGCTGCTCTTCAGCGCTGTCCTCATTACGATTTGGCATTTTTCATTATTAAGCCATACGAAAGGGTTTAATGGATTATTACATCTACTGGGTACAATTTTAACGGTTTTTAGACATTTTTTTCCCAAAATAAGTTCATTTCTTAAATTATGTCTTCAATGGTATAGGCCCTAAAATGCACCTGCTGGTAGCGAGAGCAGTCAATTGAAATTATCTGAACTAATACGGATATAAAATATACAGGTTCGACTATGTAGAAAACTACGGAGCCCATGTTAAATAAACTACAAATGTAGAAATAGTATTAAATAATTATTAGTAATTCCCAAATGCCGTAAGGTACAACCTGAAAAAATTATAGACAGCGGCAAAAGCCAATTGGCGTCTTTTCAAATTAAATGCAAAAAAATTATAAAATTTTACAATTTTCGTAAAATCTACCAAAATACGACATTGTTTTATTTAATGCTCGAATACGACCGCTTGCGAATGTCCTGATTGTCGCACTATTTTAATATAGAAATAATTTGTCTACAATAATTATTTAATATTTATTCGTTTTCGTAAAAATTCTATAAAATAAGATACATATATATAGTATACATATATAATAAAAAAATGCATGATAAAGGAACATACCCGCACCTACCACCTACATGCTCATTCAGAAGCCATCTAAATTGGGCTTATCCGTGAAGGTTATCTCGCTGGATATCGCCGCCTGCTGATATTCGATCAGCACAATCTCATTCTGGCCCATCTTAAGTACTTCGCGCGGCACATACAATGTAACCTGCGGCCCCGCCACCGGCCAATACCGTCCCAAATTCTCGCCGTTCACAAAAACGATACCCTTGCCCCATCCCGTGGTGTCTAAGTACGTGTCGCCAAGGCCCAGCTGCTCGGTTATGTTGAGCAGCCCGTGGAAGATTGTCGGACCAGTGGTTAGCATTGCTCGTGCACGAATCTCACGATGGCTTCGGCTCGTCGAGGTCGCTTCCTTGTGTATCAGATCCTTAATGTCTTCGTACGACTCCAGCGGGAACTTAGTCATATTCCAGTTGATCAGAATATTCTTATCCAGTACCACGTCACTCGTCAGACCCTTGAAGTCATTGATATTACCGTAATTAATGCGGCCTTGATTCTCGACGACAATTTGTAAGCGTCTACCGGCACTGGCGCTGATGGCTAGCTCCAAAGCAGGCGTCTCCCGTGAAAGAATGCCGACCAAGTTACCGTCGACGTAAACATATCCGCGATCGCGCAGGCCAGAAGCACGCAGCATGCTCGGGTCACGCAAGAACTTCGGCATGTCAGTCTCATACAGGACTAGTCCAGAATACTGGTCAAGCGCCTCAAACGTCTTGGGCTTGCTTGCGATGACAGTGCCGGTAGAAAGCATGTCCCTGCCCCTCTGGGAGAGAATGGAGCACGTGCCTTGCAGGCGTAGCGTGCCGTAGTTCTTCTTCGGCAATGGCTCGGGTACTGCTATATTCGGCAAAGGCAAATAGCGTGATATAATCTCACGTAACTTGTGGTATTTGGGTGTAGGATCGCCGGCTTCGTCCATGGGCGCGTCATAGTCATAGGAAGTGATATCGGCTTGGTAGCGTCCTGGGCCACCGTCGTTGGCACCAGCGGTGAAGCCAAAATTGGTGCCGCCGTGAAACATGTAAAAGTTTACGCTGGCGCCGTCGTCCAGCATTTCACTGAAAAACCGGCACGGAAATATGAAAAAGATGTTTGCCTTGCAACTTCGGATAGTGGCTACTTACATGAAAGTGTTCAAGATGGAGCTCGTAGAAATGCGTGCCATCGGTTCGGTCCAATGTGTCAACCAGCCGGGATAATACTCCGCATTTACCAAGGGACCGTGGCCCTGTATGTCGCGCAAGCGACTCCACGTTTTGTTCAAGTCGGAGGTAGCGCCAAAATCCATAGTGGCCAGCACGCCATTGATATGGCCACATCTGAGTACACTGGGTCCATCGTTGGTGAAGACAACGGCCTTATCCGTAACGTGGATCAGCGTTTCATCACGCAACCACGTGCGATATTTTTGGTCACACGCGAAATACGAACCGTACTCGTTCTCCACTTGCACCATAATGATTGGGCCATTGTTGCCGTAGAGGTATGGTGTAACGTGCTCCATCAGCTGTGAGTACCAGACACGCACTTCGGAAAGATAATCTGCGGAAAGACAATTGAGCATTATTGCAAGCCGGTGGAACGGCACGTGGAAACTTACTTGTGTCGGCGGTGCGTAACTGTATGCCCGGATACTTAGTCAGCAGCCAATAGGGAAAGCCGCCCTGCGTGAATGTGAAAGAGTTAAAGCATGAGCGAAGATATGTGTGCTGAGGTCCCAACCGGCACAAAGTGCGTTAACGATACCGAGAAAAATAGAATTCTCGAAGGTTTTGCGAAGAAAACTATCGCTAACCAATAAGAGAACGATTCGGGACAGATACGTGTTTCGCTATTATGGTTCCGCCGAAAACGAAGGTGCGATTTTTATATCGCGAAAACGCTCGTTCATGCCAGAAAATATCAGGAAATGTTGAAAGAGTCAAACTTCAAATTTCCAAAAAATTTGTGCCGAGTGGAATGAAGCTGTTGCAACTTACCATATCTCGCTCAGCACATATGTAAGGCCCAGGCCGTAGGATCACCAGCAGATCCTCATCAACGGCATACTTTATAAAGCGTTCCAAGTCAGCAATACCCTCCCAGACGTAGACACCATCTTTCGGATTGTGCAGCGACCACTCCACGTAACTGTACCAACCAAGCCGTATTACGAATTATTGCGGTGCATTCATTGCAGACCACCAAAGTACCAAAACACTCACGTGGTTACCGCATTCAGGCCCGCCGCACGCATCGTTTTCAACTTGCGCTGCCATGTGCTCGGATGTGCGCGGAAATAGTGAAAAGAGCCGGCAATGAAACGAAATGGTTCGCCATCCTTGAGAAATTGGTCATTCTTCCAATCCACTTCAAAGGTTCGATTGCTAGTCACTGGCAACGGCAGCGATATCGTTAGTACGCAGAGCAGCCCAAAAATTGCTGATAGAATTTCCATTTTCTAACCGATGAAAGCAAACAATAAAATCAAAGCATACCTTCAACTAATTCAAGTAATTGTCGAGAGATTAGTACTTTCTGAAGAGCCGAAGGCGAGTGCGCTCACAAAGAGAGTGGGATGCCATACATTATCTCGTCAGATGTTTTGTTAGATTGCGCGGAAAATGTACAAAATGCTACAACTGTCCGGAAGCGGAAATGCGAGAGCAAGCGTTTTAATTCACGCTCAATAGCAATGCAATTGCTACAACAGACAAGCCGTAAGCACTTATAATCGGAACGGGCTAATTTGCGCGTAAAGAGAAGTCTATGAACTGCTTTCCTTAAAAGAACTGACATTGAAAGGAGGAATTTAAGACGCGTTAAGAATGAGTCAATCTTTAAATATTTTCAAGTTCGAAGGGGAAATTAGTAAGCTATTGCTGGGAATCTTTGCAATTTACATTTTTGCAAAAACTATTTTCCTCGCCTTACATATTCAAGGGCGTACCTACGAAGGGCCAGGGGCTCAAGCCTTCCTCCGAAGTTCAGATAATCGTATCTAAAATATGCTGCAACGTATATTAAATATGTATGCTTTGCTCTTTAGGGCTAAGATATCAGAAACTGTTTTTATAAGCTTTATTCAAAACATAATTTATAGTTCCTTCTCGTACTTTTTGCACTAAAACCTGAATAACTTTCAAATGGAAAAACGCTCTCGGGAAGGAAACACTATAACTAGTACGGAAACGCACAAACCGTTTTTGTTGCCAAGAATCGTGTCGCTAATTGCTGAGAATATTCGAATTCACATTTTGCTAATTTGCTGAGAATATTTAAATTAAAAAATAACATGCAAAAACTAAAAAAATTTTTGGATTTGTTATTTTTGTATACTTGCAATAACAAGCCATATTTATATACAATAATATTTAACAATCTTTTTGGAAGCGCGTCCGCCCACCTTAATTTCGTTCTAGATACGCCCATGTGCATATTATTTATGTACTATGTAGTATTGAAAGGCTTTTCAGCTGAACTTTAACAAACCATTAGCAAGAAGAAACCTTTCTAATAATAAGAAGCACTTTTTATGGAAAACTCAAACTTTTGCGTCACTAAGTAAAGAAAACACAAACAAATATCAGCATAAATGATTGCCGCAAAATTATTGTTGTTGATAATTTGAAAAATTAATTTGTACGTTGTCGCGATTAATAGTTGCTCATATTGTTATTGTTGAGGTGGTTTTTTGGCTGTTTCGGTAGCTCATGCGATTTGAATAATATAATTATTTGCATTGCGAATACGAACAAACTATAATCTGAATATTTGGTATATTATTGAGAGTGCTACAGACTGTCCAACCATTTCAGCGCGAACCAAATCAATATTGCTGTTACAAATCTTAGGTTTGATTCTTTTTATGGCATGGTGCATCTGTTAACTACAGTTAAAATACAGTTTTATATATGCATATATACTCTTAATATATATTCAAATTATTTCTGCCTAATGTGCGTAAAATATACGACTTATACAATTTTCCTTGTACCTATGCACATATGATGGAAATGATTAACGCCAAAGTGAACGATTTTCAAAGATATGCCCACAAGTTCAACTCATTAAGTTACCACATACGAAAGTGTAGAGCACTCATATATCAGGCCTCATTAGACCTGTCCCTGAACTTAGCATTGCCAATGAAAAGGCAAACAATTCCCCGAAATTATTTTAATTGTATTTAAAATTGGCACTTTAATACATTCTCTGCTCATTTGACCCACTTCGACATTTTAATTGTTTTGCATACAAACTGCAAGAAGTCACTCGATATGGTGCCCAGAAAAGTTTCCAAACACAAGACGACATTAAATACATGCATTATAAAATCTTCAAAGAAAAAATTCAAAAGAAAACGTTGTTGAACTGAGTAAATATGTCAAAGCACCGCCGGCGGCATCAAGTGGCTAACTTATAGCACTCATACGCAGATTAACGGTTTTTTCCAGCAGTTCAGCACTCGCTTCAAAATATGTAATAACAATTTGAAAGTCTTTAGCAGACTTCTTAAGTCGTCTTTTGTGCAATCCGCTTGTAACAAACAATTAATCAATCAATTAAAGTCCCGAATGTTTGAGACACAATTAAAAAAAGTAACGTTCCCTGCATAACTTTTCACAACAATTTTCGATTTGTTCTGCCCGAAAAAATGTCCGCCTGTCACTCACGGTAATTGCTGTATTGTTGCTTGGAACAACCGCATCAAACCGCTTTCAAGCTTCAACTGAAACTATATGAAGCTTCTCGACAGCTCATCGGCTCCGCGGCTCAAACGGCAAGCCGGTCGCTTGCAGTGGGACTCTAATTGCGCGTTCTGAGTGCGCGGTTCTATGAGTACAACGAGTATAACTGGAGCGTTGCTCCACATTCGCATACAGTACCGTTGTCGCAGACGAAGAGGCATTGAGTATCTCGAACGCGGCGGGATCGCGGAATGTGCAGCATTCGTCCGCTCTGAATTCAGACGCACTCTGCCGCACAGCCTTTTACCTGCGATGGTGTCTTCTGAGATTTTCATGCTCTTATAAAACAAACCGAAAGGCAAAGGTAGTTCTATAGAAATTATTATGTATACTACATTTAGTTTTTGCGGGATATTTATATATGTATGTATGTAAATGAAAATCGTCAATATGCAAAACTCAATCTATAATATTTTTTATATTTTGTATAGGATATGTGCAACCTGTTAAGATCCTAGGCTTTTAATAAAAAAAATTCATTTAGTTTAAAAAAATATTATTTTAGGTTGGTTTTTCATTCTGCGTACGCAGAATTTCATGAAGAAGGTCACTCACCAGGTTTCACTCGTATTAAAAGAGTTAATTTGCAATTAATTATGTTATTCGTTGATTTGCCTTTGCCTACGCTCATGGTTAATGCTTTAGGAAGGTGTCAATTCGATAACAACACAGGTACTTATTTATGTTAAAACACCCCCCGGCGATAAGCAGTTATTTAACCTGTTTCAACTGTTGGCAATACAATACAGCAGGGAGGTGATACTCTGCAAAGTAGCTGCCTTAACTAAGGCAGTTTGTTCATATGTATATGAGAAGTAGATACAGTCATCCGGTGTCACCAAAGGTACATATATCATTCGACTTGATGTGTTGCACAGAAGTGAAAACTTGCAGCTGCTTCAACTTTGATGGTGACATGTCTAACTCATCAATGAAATTGCAACGCACTCACATCGAAAAATGCAATTCTGCTTATAGCACTTAAGGAACGCAGCAATAGCTAACAGCAAGTGACAAAGGTGGTAACCCCCCATCCCACTCTTACATTGCATAGTCTAAAAAAATGTGACTGCAATGGAGGGTTTTTCCTTCAATACAAATACAAACTAAAACTCATATTCAAATTGAATACGGCGCATTTCCGGTTGTTTGATTGGTGGGCAATTCTTCAAGGAGTCGCGACGATGTTGCTTCTGCATTTGTAGCAGATAGTGCGATTGCCAGAAACGTAGTAGCAATATCTCATTTAAAGGGGTAATAAAAAAAACAAGCTTTAACTCGTCAAAAATGACGGCCATTCCTAAATGCATTTTCATGAATTCATTATGACAAGCTGAAAAGTAGAGCCCTGAATATAGTTGTAAAAATATAATCCTTTAGTAACTATGCAAAATTTCTTTGCATGCTATTTAAAAAAAAAACGTTAATGTTTCTAATTAAATTTAAAAGAAATATTATGTATGTTGCTTGTCATACTTGAAATTTGGATGGCGTTTTCGGACGATGTAAAGCGGTTTGCTGGATATCTCGCTTAAGCTGACTTGCTACCCTCGCGCGTGTGTTCACTGCTACTGCCATCGATGGCTTATATTTGTTGCTCAGATTATGACTGCAGGGCTGGTGCCGATGTGGAGCAGCAGCAAATATCGCAAGTGCAAACGTGTCTCCGGGCTTAATACGCAGCCTCAATACGCTAACAAGGCGTAATTTAGCGGGAGCTGGCGTAAATTCAATTGATTTGTGGCCCGCTTCGATCTTTGCATAGCGGCGGCTCATGTTAATTCTATGCTGGTGTGCCTCTCGACACATCGCAGCTCGAAGGCGCCATTGAATGCAACTCCGCGTGTTTATAATCAACAGGTGGATGCGGCGACAGGTTCAATGCGGCGACAGGAGTGGAAGCAGTTGGTTGATATTATTGGGATGAGTTGAGTAGTTCGCTCATATAATTGGATTTGAAGCAAGAAATGTAAGGAATTGATAAGGCAATTTTCTTCAATAAAGTGCTTCAATGCAATTGGTAAATTACAGTCGTTAGTATAGAGCAGGGGTGGCCAACCCAAATGATCTCGTGGGTCGCATATATGCAAAATGTTCGGAAGTGGCCGGAAGATTGTCCGGAAAAAATGTATAAGGCGGGCCGCGGGTTGACTACTCCTGCTATAGAGCGTATACCTCTAAAGGCTGTGAAATGCGCGTTCTTCTTTGGCATAAGTCTGCTCAGTCTGCTCTACCGTCTCCTTGAAATTTTGCTAGTAAATGGCGCAAAACTTTTGTTATCCTACTTGAGTGAAAGCATTTCGTCCTTCAGCGGAATTTTAATTTGAATTCTGTAAGCTTCGCTGTTGCCACTTAAGGGAGCAGTAGCCTCAAAATAATCTGCTAACAATTATTCTAATTACTAACACAAACACATAATTTCGCCATACACAAACGCACACACAGGCACATAAATACATTGTTTGTATGAAAATCATGCATTCTATGTGAGTGCGTATAACCCAAAATGTTGTCCTCCCTACGCTTTGAAATGTCAAATCATCACATTATAGTAGATCTGACATGCTTGATTAGCTGCCTGAGCTAAGTAAAGGCATACACATCTGTGTGCGTGCGTGTATGAATGTATTGCATGTGCATAGGGGCAAAATATTGCTAGCAGGTAAAGCAGGCATTGCTGGAAGTAATAATTTGTAGAGTAATCGTTTGGTTAACTGTTTAAACAGCGCATGAGTACTTTTAAAACGAATACAAATCTGTTAGTGATATTCGACTAGTCGCTCTGTTTCGATAATCGGTTAAAAATGTTTAGTGATAGTGTTTATGGTACACGCGGCAATTGATCGTCCTTTCAGGAAAAGGACGCAAAAGTGTGAGATTTGCACATATGTATGCTTAGAAAGGTTCGCTGACGGCTGATGCACACACGATCTTTTATGGCACAAGTAATTAAGCCATATAAAAAATTGGAAAAGCAACAACGAAAAGATTCCCGGTAAAGCAGACGCTTCGATAAACGGTAGTAACATCCTTCTGAGAAAGGATTGCACCTTATGCGTTTTACAACGCTATCAAAGGATCGTTATCGCTTGGTTTTTGTAAGTGCACTTAAGATAGTATATGTACTAGATACGTATGGCATCATGCACTTAGGTAGTATAAGATTTTGATATAAATAAATGGCTCAGGCGACTGAAGAAGTCACTCGCAAATAGAACGTTCTTCAGATACCATTTATTTTATGAAATTTTAATTGTCGGAGCAAAATTTTGTCTTACTTTTTTTTACATATTTTTTTCTTGCTGTTTTGCTTTTCCCTGTATTCTGATTTACGTATGTTCATTTTACGTACTAAACTAATATCAGCCTCGCTTTCCAATTGTTTTGCTGGAGACGCATCCCATGGTGGTTAGTACTGGCAGATTGACTCAGCTTTCCTACAGGGCCGTTCATAAACTTTGCCGGTTTGAGTGTGTGTAAGCGTGTTGCTAATATGCATGGGAGGGTGCGTATGTGTTCGATTGTGACGTGCATACAAAGTGCGTGTTCGAAACGCTCTGAATCAAATATTAAAATTAATAACAATGGAACACCCACAATGCAAATAAAATCCACACATACACAAACACACATACATACATGCCAAAGTCCGTGCAGTCCCACTTATTTTAAAGGACAAACAGCCTCAAGCACAATATGTAAAGTAAACAGCACTTTGCAGCAACCGGAGCCCCATTTTCTAGCCCGAGGCGCACTTTTGCCTTAATTGACCAAATTGGCTGAAACTGGGAGCTGCAAAGGCAGCAGCCACCAAGCAGCAAGCCTCAACATAGCAGTAATAGAAATCAGCAACAACAACTGCGACACCATGTCTGAATAGTCGACACCTTTTCCTCAAGTGAGCAATCGGTCAACCGCAGAGCAACTCAAAATGTTTTTGGTCCGTTGTCCGAAGCCAGACAAACGTTGCTGCTTGCAAAATGCCTCTGAAAGGCTGGCCACATGCCCCGTGCGTATCCAATATGGGTGCATAGATTTTAGCATATTTTCATATTTGCCCATTGGATCAGTTTCCTGGTGTCTACTCAACTTGTGGACCTTCGCTTTGGCTTGTGTATTTAGGATATTCTTTTGGAACAATTACAATGCACATAAACATGTGTATGATATTTTTACACATATGTACATATGTATGTGTGTAGGTACATGTCTGTATACTCAACCAAAAATATATGAGCTGTTATTTTTGAAAGTGGAATAAGTAAATTTTTTACAAAAATGTTATAGATAAAACTTTTTATGATCTTTCTATGGGTAAACAATTTAAAGTAAAAAAATTTTTGATTCTAGTATTTGGGAAATGGAAGTTTTACCTCTTAATAGTATTGACGCTGAGAGTGAAATATAAACAATGAAATATCTCGCAATAACTTATTTTTCCTAGAGCTGAAATTCAAATTTCTTCTTTGAAATATTTTCACTCCAAAATGCATTTGTAAGGAAAAAAGTGTCAAATATTATTTGGGAGCATTAAAAACCTTTTACCTTGCTTAAAATAACTATTATTTAAAATTTTTATATAACTTAAGGTTTGTTCGGTAAACCAAATTTTGAATTCACATTCGCTGCTTTGGAATATATTAGCTTGAAAAATGTTAAAATCGTGACATACATGGATTATTGTTAGCGCTAATCCAAGCGAAACACATTTAAAATGACCATCTGATAATAAAGGCAGAAGCTGAAGCGGCAACTTTTCCTTAAAAAAACATACTTACGCGCACCTGCTTGCATATATGTACATTCATATATATATGCGTTAGTAAAGCTAGGCAAGGCAGGAAGTGCACATTGCGTAACATGACAAATACATATGTACATACATGTACTCAACTTTAAAACACATGCATACATACATATGCATCGAAACTAAACACTTCCCAATAAGCATTTGCCTTGATATCAAATCGTTAATACCCACTCGCTGTAAAGTCCAATTACGATATCGAGAACGATAGAATTCTCGAAGGCTTCGCGACGAAAACTAATGCTAACTAATTTTTCAAGAAAGATACGTTATTCGATCTTAAATTATAGTTATAGAGACCGATTTGCGAAACTATCGAGAATTTACGTTAAAAAGCGAAAAGATTAAAATTTCGTTTTTAGAAAAGTTCCTAGTAAACGAACTAAAGGATTAAACGAAAATTGTGCCGCGAGAGAAATCAGTGCAAAAGAAGCTATTCGGACATTAAATCAAATACAATATCATGGGCATGAAAGAGAAGTACTATGTACATGAAAAATGTAGAGCAGACTTTTCCATGGGAATCCGAAAATCCAAATTTTCAAAAGCAAAGTATTTAATCATTGATTTGGCAAAGCCCTGCTTCAATGCTTATTGTGTTTTATTCGGTCGCTGCGCCCAGTTAAAAGCAAAGTTCAGGTCTTGCCTCAATGTTTATTGGGTTCTGTTCGATTGTTGCGCTGCCTGCTGCTAGTTAATAGCAGAGTTTTGCCTTTTTGGAAAACACATGTTAAGTGAAAAGTTTTGAAGTGAGGCAATAGGAAAAATGCATTTCAACTAAAATGAATTAAAGTTGCCTGCAGTTGCATTGATTTTTTTTATATGACTGCTTTAAATAAACTGTGGCTTGAACAATTTAAACTTTTTTCTGTAAGGTTCGCTATTTTAATGTGTGGTTAAGTAAACCGCCAGGTAAACTACTATCGGATGGTTAGTTATCTACTGGTTAAGTGTGAAACTAACTAACTAACTAAATACGATAAATTGACGAGAAGAGACATTATATTCAACATTATTAGAATTCCTGTTTCAAGCATCAAATTCTAATGATATAATATTTAATATTTAGTAGTTATCGATTCATTAAAAAGAGTCAAGACAAGAGATTTAGCTTTTAAATGAAAAACATATTAATTATTTCATACTCATTACAGAAAATTCCATCTCCGATCAGTAACATCCGCTCTATAAAACCTAAGCTAGCAGTGAATAAGCAAGACAATTAAATGGCAAAGCACTTGCTAGTATTGTTGACAACATGTTTCGTATCGTTAGTGCTCTTAGGCGGTGCCAGCGGAACCGGAAATACGCACGTCGAAGAAGGTCATAATATTGCGACGGTAAGCGCGACGCTGAAGAAGCAAAATCGTTCGGCTAGCATTCGACAACTCATTTGTGAACACATGCACTTTTTAGGCTACAAAGGAGGAACGCACCAGACGAGATGTGGCAGGACTGCTGGCACAAAGAACGACTGCAGTGGTGCCAAACGACTTGATGGAGGAAGACAACAATCAGAAGAGCAACCAAATAAATTTGGGGTAACCATGGCGCTTTTGTGGAAAATGACATGCGGGGGATAATGGCATGCACGTGCCATATCACGTGAAATTGAGTGCTCAATGGCCTAGCATGCATTTAATATTATGGCCATATTTTTATGCCCTACACCTATACTAGTGACGGCCCCCTTTAATTGGGATCTATGAGTACATATACATATATAAAAAACAAACAAAATTTTTTTCCTATTATGCAGCAAGTTTAATTGCAATTTGATTCATTATATCCGAGTTTTTAAGGTTTTTTGGAACTTAAATATTTTGCTGAGATCGTACCCATAAAGAGTCAATCTACTTCAGGAAAACTCTAACTCATGAAAGAGGTTGCTTCGATTTTTAATTTATAGCTCATAATATATAATTTGTAATATACAATATGTATTAACAATTTTCTGTAAAAATCAGATTCTGAATATCTTTGTGATTTACTTGAATTAGGATTCTTTTTTAATTTTCCTAAAAATGGGCATGATCCGCTTTTCTTAAGCAATTTTTACCATAATTGACCTCAACTCGGATACTTGGTGTAGGGTGTTAAACTATGCCGCTGAAGCCCGACTGATGCTTCTTTACTTGTTTGTTCTTCGAGTTGCATAATTAAAATAAGAAATAAAGAAAAAATGCGTGCTATGCAACACGTTCCTACTGACGCCACATATGACACTTCAGTTGCACTTTACACTTTAATCCGTATTCACTTTTCGGTGGAGGCACGTGCTGTAAATTAATTCACCATATAATGACTTCGCCCTTGCTCTTATGCCATAACATTTCAACTCAACAGCACGCTTAAAGAACTCAGCATAATCAAACGCACGCCAAGTGGCTTTATGGGAATGCGTGGCAAGAAGGAATACGGGCTTTCGGACTCGCAAAGCGATGGAAACGCATTCGACTGGGAGGACTCCGGCGAGTCAGATGACATTGGAAGCAACGATTTCAATGGGATTCGCTTGAAGAAGGCGCCCGCCGGCTTCTACGGCGTGCGCGGCAAGAAGTATACCAAGGCTGAAGCTACTCTGGGCGCAGGAGTTGGCAGCGAAGTGACACGCCTCAATCAATTCCTCAGCAAACTGGAGGAGGAACGTATGCGCGAACAACTGCTGCAGGACTTGCTGAATCGTGTGGCAGCCTCCAAGGTGTACCAGAACGAAGTAAACAAGCGCGCGCCCATCGGCTTCACCGGGGTGCGCGGCAAGCGGCCGCTCAAGCTGTACTACGATGACCTGGAGCAGGATGGAGAGCTGTCGGAGCTGTTCGAGAAACGAGGGCCGGCAAATGCATTTGTGGGCTTGCGGGGCAAGAAGGATGTAAGCCATCTCAATTATAAGCGTTCTTCCATGGAGGTGAGCTTATGAAAGCGGCAACGAAGAACAAAACAAAATTTAAAAAAAAATTTTTATATTTTTTTCTGCCCGAAAGCCGTACAACACACGTGGCCGCAATCAGCGCTTTGTGGACTTCAGCAACAAATTTGTGGCAGTGCGCGGCAAAAAGAACTCGGCGGATGATTTGAGCTCGTTCTTTGGCAGTGGCGCTGACACCCAACTGTTCTCCTACCCTTCGGCACATGAACGATACTTGGTGGACATGTTGGCTTCGCCGCTGTACGGCACAAATGGCAAACGCACTCCGAGCGGATTTATGGGCATGCGCGGCAAACGCGCAGCCACAGATGCTACCGAAGCCACCGATGCCGCAGATACAAATGCTGTAACTGATGAAGCGGGTAAGCCTGGGACAATACTGAGCCTGATATTTTTGCACTTTGTTAGGGTACAAATTTACTTTTTCCTCAAAACAATGTATCTAAACGTTTTCACAAATAGAATTTTTTTGTGAGATCAGAAGATACATATCAGAAAATGCTTTTGCGTATTCTCATGAAATGCCAATTAAGTTCAATCGAATTGGAAACTTCAACAAAGAAGGAAATAGCTTCAATTAAAAATTACTTAAATTATTTCTGAACAATAAATATTCTTTCTTTGTTAAATGTTTATTAAGATATTTCGTTGGGTGTATTTGCAGACGGGGCAAATGCAACGCAAGCAAGCTTTAAGGCAAACATTTAGCATTTCTTTAAAAGACACTAACAAGCAAACGAGAAGCGGAAAGTGGTTGCATGTTGGAATCCTTGCATAAAAGAGGTGAAGGGGTGAAGGTGTCGCAGGGGCTGGCATTTGCTTAAAAGATGCTTGACTTTCAAGTGCTGCTTGACCTTTTACAAGTGGGGGCTCTATTTTTGTTACAGTCGTTGATGTTTCTTTCTTAAATTTTAATTCGAATTTGCATTCGTCTCTTTCAACTTTCACCTTTTCAGATACGCCTCCACAGCAGCCTAGTGTAACGGACAGTGATGCAAAGTAAGAAGCGAATCTTGCCTGCAATTCGTCGATCCTTTGTGTTGCATTAATTTTGTGAGATCCGCGAATGGCTTCCTGGCAGAGAGAGTATTACTAGTTGTAAGCACTAATCGACTAATCGGGCTAAATAATCATGGGCTGGGATTATTTAGCATCGATATTATATTTTCTTACTTTGTGCCAATTAAAAGTTGTTTTCAATTAATGCGAATGTAAGTAAAAGACTAAAATGATTAAACAAAAATAATGCAAAAATGCACACTAAAAGTTTCCTAAAATAATCAAAAATTACAACATTAGCAATTTAGAATAATACATATTTTCAAATTGAAAACACTATACAAATATAGTATAATATTTAATTAATTTGAAATTAGCATATTTCGAAAAGATGAATTCAAACAAAAAACTTTAAATAGCACTTTATAAATTGCGTTATATTATATATACATACATATATATTTATTGTACATAAGGAAAATATTGTAAAGTTGCTGCGTATACATACATATACTATATACACATACATGCATATAATCTATGAATATTCTTTAAATAAAACACAAATAAAGACATCGTCTTCAAAAATCAAAGAATGAAATGTATGTATTTTTTATGTGGTTGGGCATTGTTTTGCAGCTGAAGAACTAAGCATATGGAAAGAACCAAGGGCAGGACAGAAAAATTCACAAAAATATTTCCGTGTTTTAGTTGGGAATATGGCTGTGGCTTCGACCTCAAAATAAATTATTCGGCTTCCACTCGAAATGCGGTACTCGGTTTCGGCCAAATAGCATAGAAGCAATTCCCCTCTTCGACTTCGCACAAAAGTCGACATTCGGCCCCTCTTTATATGTAACTATAAAAATACCAATCAAGAATGTGGGTATTTTGGAACACCAAAATTGACCTGCATGCCTGCTCAGCCATTGTTTCGATTGAACTCACAGTGATATTTGGAGCTGCAATTTCGCATCATGCAATTAAGTATAAATTAAATTTTAATTCAACTAGCCAAACAGCTGAGCACATTTTTTATAGATACGCATGCACGTATGTACATATATACATATGTATGTACAAACGAATACTCGTCTCATGTCCACCTACACACCCACGCTGAGTTGTAGAGCGAGAGGTAAGCTTCCGGCGCAAATGGTTACACCAACTAGTTGCATTAATTAGTTGTATGCATTCAGCTTTTAACATGCTTTAATTTAAGATATTCGACAGCTCTTTAAAATAATTCGATTCGATTCAGCCCACATACATGAAGAACCACAAGTCGCAATGTCCTTAAGCGGAAATAAATACTACCTACACTCTACGATTTCCAAGACCCAAATTTAAAATGAAATTATTCATGAAATTTGCAGAACCCTTTCGCGTATTCAACTAATTTCTTCAATAAACAATAAAAAATTTCAATTGTGGCCTATACAATTTCGATTGCACGCATTCGCATGAATGGCATATAAAAAAATGGGCACGCATTCTATATTTGAGCATAAAATATTCCACGCCAAATGTTTACATAACTCCCCCGTTCAATTGTTTTGCCCTTTTTCACTTTCGTTTTCTAATCACGTTTGTTGTTTCTTCTTCGGCTTTTCGCAAAAAAACACAAACATTTATTTTGCTTGTCTCCAAGCAGTGAGCGCCATCAAAAATTTGATGAAACCAATTGGCATTTGTTCTTTGTTTGTTGTTGTTACATTTGAACCACGTGTGCTGAATTTTTCAAAATTTTGGTTTTAACTTCTGCCAGCTTGCCTATCAGATTGGAAGAATGGTGATTGTATTCTTTCATCTGCGATATGTATATCCTTTTGCATTCAACTGGTTATTGCTTCTCTGCCTTTCGTCTTAATCCCTGGCAATTTTCGTTGTAATATTTTAAATATAATATTTTAAATAACTATAAATGTGCCAGGCCGCTGATGAGAACCATCAACAGAAACAATTAATTTTGTCCTTCAACAGTTCAGGCATTTCAAAAGTTTCACTGCTTAGCTTTCTGTGTTTATCTATGATATCAATTAGCATTTCCAAGAAGTTTAACGCCACCCTAGACAACCACATATATCCTTTCTCTTTTCTTCCAGTCGTCAACTAGTGTACAAGTGTCGTATGCTTATGCGGCGATCGGATATATTCTCCGCTGCTTAACCTCCCTCCGCCCAAGGTTCACAAGCAGTCGGTGCTTTCTAATTTATCCTAACAAGATTAAAATACATAATCAAAATAATTGCGATACCCTGGCCGTATGTGGGTCAGAATTAAAGAAAATATATACATATCGTTATCCTAATGTATAAAGACCCAGACAATTTTTTTAATTATATATCCTTAGCGTTTGTTTATTGCGTTTTTTCTTCTCGTGTAAAATTAGAAAAATGTTTGGGCCTTCCTCTATTAAGGTAACGATATATAAACACCCTATAATATAGGGCCTATATTATCTCCGGAGAACTAATCAATTTCTCATATTCGGATTATCTTATCACGGCATCTTTTACCAAAACGCAAATCCTTTAACATATTAATTTGAAAAACGAATTTTAAAAAGAATGTAAGCATTATAAGGTATGCTCTGGCATGAGGCATGTGAAGACTACGCTTGAACAGCTATGCGGACGAAATACTTAACAGTAGTCCCGGTAGGGTAAATCCGTATGAACGTAAGGTGGTTTTACCGGGTTGAAGTTTCGCACTGACAAAGGCTTTCGATGCTTTCTACCTCGTTACAAAAAAAACATATACCCACCAGAAATACGAAAATCAGGCATTTTAAGCATTCAGAAGAGTGAGCGATTGCATCTTTTCTACTTCTCCGTATGCCTTTGACTTGCCTCCCTGTCTTTTCAAAGTTTAACTTCCCTCACTTCTTTCCGTTCACGACCGCCCGCTCTTTTCCAAATTCTATTGGTTACGAAAAATTATACATTTTTGTTGTGTAGTGTTATCAATCAATCACTCACAAAAAATAAATTTTTAATTATGCCAACTTGATCAACTGAGTCGCCCACCCTTGGTTGGACTTCTGCTCTAGTACTTGCGAGCTTATTGCGGTTTTAATTGGACACATCCGTTTAAGGCAAATGAGCAAATCGACAAACAAAAACATTGCAATACATTGAGGGAGGGAAACATAAAGTTCTGTAGGATGGCAGAAGAAGAAAGAAGAGGAGGGATGGCGGGTTCAGCGATTAAGGCAAAGATATACCTAATATTTAAAAACCGCTAATTAATATTCAAATCACGTCACATGTCGGCGGAGGCGGCGTTTGATTAGCTTTGTTGTGCCGTTCCGCCTTCCGCATCTTCTCTTGTTTACAGTTGGAAGTTCTTGGTTTACGCCTTGCATAATAGGTTAAGATAAATTAAATATTTTGCGAACTCTATCAGAAAAGTGGGAACGGAAATCGAAAATCCATTCCCGACCGGAAAATGTAAAAACCAAAGCGAAGTAAAATAAAATCCCATAGGATGCACAACAATTTCTTATTTTTGAAAATATTCTTATTAAAAGTGATTATTAACCATTGTCTGTTTACATGTAACGTGTTAAAAAAAATCAAATAATACGAATGAAGCTTTTTACTTAAGCTCGTTAAATGCCTCTGCGGACTGCTTGAAATATTCAGTGAAATGTTTCAATATAAAAGGTGTAACGCTCTTTGTGACATTGTGATTCAGTTGTATTGGGTCCTGCACGACCAAGCACTTACGCAGCTCTAGTCCACAATCTTTGGTCGCAACATTTGCATGTACATAATTGCTGTAACTATGGCACGAAAAAGAAAAAATACATGTATAAGAGCCGAAAATTAGTAAAAGATAAGTACCGCTCCGGCATTTGAGCTTCAATGTGTTTTTTTTCCATTTGACGACCAAAGTAGGGACATATAACGTACGCGGCAAAATTAAATTCCGCATAGAATTCAAAGAAACGCTTTAACAAGTTCTCGCACTGTTGAGGGCTTATATCCACCTTTGCAATGTTCAATTCGTCTAACCTTTTTTCCAGAAAGTTTGCAATCCAAGCTGTAATGACAGAATCAGCAAGTGCCTAAATCGAAACTAAGGAGTCAAGTATTACGTCCGACATGACCGGTGTCACTCAAATTCGTTTGCAATTGATCAATGCCAGGCAAATGCTCGTTAAGTTGCAAGAAGTAAATAACCATGAGCGACATACTGTAGGTGGAAATGTTGTCACTCAACTTAGAACGTTCCACCCATTTCTTCAGAAAAAGGCACATACGGCGCGCTGCAAGTTAATCAAAGTTCAAATGAAAACAGCATGAGCGAGAGTAGATAATATTTGGATATTTACTAATAGGCTGCAATTCATATAAATACTCCATCAGCTTGGAGTTGCAGAAGCCCAAACTGTTGGAAAAACCGATGTCGCACTCAATGCTAGACCGAGCATGGCACACTTTGATTATGGGCACGCGTGCATTTTCTATGGCTACCAGATGTGTCCAAGACTTGCCATGTTTGCGAAGTGCATCTCGAACTAGGCCTAGATTCTGCAGTGTGTTTACGGTTGAACGATTCTCAAATGTGTTGAATGAGTTACCTACAACACCAATTATGTTCATGAGTGTGAAGTGGTGTTAGACAGAAGCTCACCAATGTCAACGAATATGTCCAGATCAGAATTTCGCGTTCCAATGCCCGTAATGCGAGAACCAAATTTATACAGTTTGATGGCGACTTCCGGAAAAAGCGGCGTGATAATGCTCAGCAGATCCGTTTCAATGGTGTCGTACTCGGGTATTTGTTTTAGCTTTTCTGCGATTTGTAAGTTGTCGTTGAAGAACTTTGGCAGCTCACTGGCAATAAGGGATTTGGTTTCTGCAATATAAAACGGCACTTTTTCGTCAAAGCATTAGCATTGGGGACATGGAGGATGACTTAACTCTTTGGCAGCCTCAGCAGGATATTGTTTCGCCGTTCTTGCTTTTCGACGCGTTTTTGCATTTTACGTAGCTGCGATTGGGAATTTAATTTTTTGTGCTTATCTGCCAGATGTACGGCTGCTTTGTCTGCACTCTTTCCCAAATCTATCTTGCATTGCACACAATGATAAATGCGCTGTATGGCGGCCAGTTCTGGAGCTGCAACTAGTTTTGTTTTTTCGGAAGGCATAATCTGAGATGGTTGTTGATCTAAGAATTTCTCAATGGCCCCCACAACGTTTTCCAATGTCTCACACAGATTTGGATCGATTTGATTGCAGGATTTCCCCAGTGTTTCCAGTGAATTAAGGAAAAACTGCGCCTCCAAAGTTAAAGGATTTAGGTAATTTACCGACTCGACTTCGACCATTTTCGAGGCTGCGCGTTCTAACCGAAAATTGTTTATTGTATGTATTAGCCACAGAATATTCGAATATTCTACCAGAAGGGAAAGTACAAATAACTTGATTTATAAGTATTATAAGAATTATATTCTTTGGAAACTAAGTAACACGCTCCGAAACATATGATTTTTAGTTTCTCCCCGCCTCGACTGACAAATTCACCAAAAATAAACGCCAAACAAAAACTTGAAAACATCGACTCATCGACTTGAAAGGAAAAATCAAGATGGTGAATTTCTCAAATGTATGAAAAAATCTGAGTATGTATTATAAATTTCTAAATGAAATTTGAGTGTCTTTAGAACTACAGAAGCAACTAGTTTGATAAATAATAAAATTTTTTTAATTTTCTAGCGTTTGAACGAAGCGCACCAACTTGTTTGACGCCATACTTTAAATGAAATGGCATAACAGCAAAATGCCCACATGACAAATTTTTTCGTTGTCAGCAATTGAATTTGACACATGTTAAGTAAGAAATTCTTGCTAGTCTGTGTAATGTGCTACACGATTTTTGAGCAATGTTCAAATTTCGAAGTTTTACCCCAAATTCGAATATATCTCACAATGTGAAAAGACTTAAAATATTAGGAATATTTATAATTCTTCATTTAAGGGGTCTTTGCAGCTCTCAAGAAAAGCGAAAACTCCATATAAAAAAACGCCAACAAAATGTCAAAATTACTTGACCCCTATTGCAGGTCTCAAGAAATCTGGTACGAAATTTACTACTTTTTTCCAGTGGAAATGTGCATAGGGTAACTCAGGTTTTGGCAAGGAATAATGTTTAAAACATTATTACTTTAACAAGAAGAAGACTTTCAACAGCTAATAACAAGCGAAAGAGGTAAGCAAAACATTAAATGTTCATTTTAGGTTGGAAATTTGCAAAATATATTGATTTATTTTAGATTTTCAATTATCTTAATCTATTATCTTATTTTCAGACATGGAAAACTCGGAAAATACACCGCGAAGTGCGCCAAAACGCCAAAAGCGCCTCAACAAATTTTCTGATGTTGCTGCTTCATTTTGCCAAAGAACGCTCCATCCGGAGAATTCACATAATCTTTTAGAATGTTTCGCAAACATTTTCCATAATCGGAAGATCTTCCGCGACAGTTGCTTAAATGCGTTTGCATCAATGAGCCCTCTATGTGTTCGTTGGTTTCCCATTCACCCAATTCCTGTTATTGCCTTCGAAACCTGCAGATGTTTCTGCGCAGTATGCCATCCGACTTCTATTTAGCAAGTAATTGTGCACACAACAACAGGCCGAAACGATTTTTTGAGCTCGGGCAGGACCGCAAAATAGAGTTTTCCTAAGGCACAGCCATCTCGAACTCAAAATTCCGAACCCATTCTCAATCCACCGCTTTGCTCTACTTAGCCTGTAGTTGAAAATGCGTTCCTCCTGCCTGAAAAATTATATTAATAAAGTATTAATCAAATAATAATAAATTTTTTTTAAACTTACCAGTCTTCATTAACCGACATTTTGCTTCGATTTGCATCAGCTGTTAGCTGTCAATATTACTTGGCCACTACTATTTTGCCCTCAAGGAATAATGCAAAATTTTTCTTGAGCGATTTCTTGAGAGCTGCAAAGACCCCTTTATAATTGCCATTTGGGTATTTTCGTTACTTTCTTCAGTACGAAAGCGTACCACCCTAAAAAGTTGCTAAGCAACCCTTGTTTGACAGGTGAAAATTTTATTCTATGCTGCGCTTGTGAAAATTTTAGCCTGGATTTGTGAAAATTGTGATTTTGTAATTAATTAAAAAAAAAAACGATTACAGAATAGCAGAAAAGCGATTAAATGGAAGCGGGAAGTAATATAAGTGGGGGTGGAGAAATGGAATTGGTCGAAACCCCGGTGGAAATGGGCGTCGGCGAGGCTCCAAATCCAACAAACGCCGCCCTGAATGGAAACAGTGAAACAGGTTTGGTGCAAGAAATGAACAAACAGGAAGACATGGATACTTCCGATGACGGGAGCCAGTGGTAAGTTTTTGACTTGTAATTTCTTGAAAATAATTAATTTTTTACATGTATACATTCTTTTAAAGGGATGAGAAGCAAACTAGCGGTGGTGGAAATTTTCAAGGGAAGTTCAATACACCACCACCGTTTCGTGGTGGACGTACCGGAGTAAACCCATTTGCGCGTGGAGGTGGTCGCGGTGCAGGTGGAAATTTTGGAGGACGGAACCCTGAATGGCAAAATAATAAGAATCCGGGAGCCGGAGGACCTATGAATGCAAATGGGCAGCCACCACAACTGGAATTATGGGTGGAGACTAAAACGGACGACGGTAAGTCGTATTTTTATCACGCCCTGTCTCGCGAAACTACTTGGAACAAGCCGGAGGGACCAAATATAAAGGTAATGACACAAGCTGAAATCGAGGAGATGAACAAGAAGCAACAGCAAATTCAGCAACAAGCCCCTAATGCAGCAACTGCTCGTGAAGGAGGAGAAGATATCGCAAAATCGGAGAATGTGGCAGCTGAAGGTTCAGAAATACCTAACAGCGCCGGAGCGCCTATGACGGCTGCGCCAAACAATGTGGAGCCTTTGACCCAGCCACCTCCAAATATGCTTTCACACCCCCCGCCCAGTCAACAGCCGCAAGCAATGAATCAACCGCCACCCGGTATGACTGCCTCTGGTGGGCCGCCGATGACGCAACAGCCGCCTCCTGGGCTACATCAACAACCGCCGCCTTTTTTCCAGCCAGGTATGCATCCACCAAATTTTACACAGCCGCCGTTTGGCATGCCGCCCCCAGGATATGGTGGATTTCCTGGGGGTCCTGCGCCCTGGGGCATGTCCTGGAATCAGCATATGCATGTGCCGCCAGTACAGCAAGAGAAGCCGGCAAAAAATCTTATAATAAAACCGGGAGTTATTGATCCAGCCGTAATTGCACGTGCTGCCGAGTGGTCTGAGCATCGCGCACCAGATGGTCGACCCTACTACTATCACGCTGGTCGCGGAGAGAGTGTCTGGGAAAAACCACAGGCCTTGCGTGACATGGAGGCCGCTAGGATGGCTGCCCACTCTGGCGCCACACCACAGCAAGCTGCAGCGCCTCCAGTTGCTTCACCTGTAATGCAGCATTTGATGGCCAACCCAATGATGCATATGCCACCATCTGCCGCGGTGGGCGCTTTCGATCCCGCGTTAGCATACAATGCTGCTGCAGCTGCTTCGGCGGCCACTGCGGCCTCATTCAAAATGGCAGAATCATCTAAAGCCGCGCAGGCAGCTGCACTTGAAAAGGAGTCTAAGAAAGCTGCTGAGGAGAAGCGCAAAAAGGAGGAAGAACAGAAGAGGACAGCTGCTGCCGCTGCGGCCGCAAAGCCTGTGGACAAGTCTCGGCCCATTTCAAGTACGCCCATAGCAGGTACACCTTGGTGTGTGGTTTGGACTGGTGATGCACGCGTATTTTTCTACAATCCCTCTACACGCACATCTGTCTGGGAGCGACCAGAGGATTTAGTCGATCGTGAAGATGTCGATAAGGCCGTGAGCAATACGCCTGATCAATTGAAAAGTGCTGTCCAAGCCTCAACTGAGAAAGAAGCCGAGCCGGAACCACAAAAATCCCAACCTCTTGCTGCTGTTGTTGAAGACGATGATGAGCCGGAGCCGGAGGATGATGAGATAATAAAGATACGCACAGAATCCGAGTCAAGTGTAGAGGAAGTGCCCACAAAGAAATCCAGATTGGGTAAGCAGAGAAACAAGAAGAGCATGCAACAGTTTTGTTTATTCTAATAATAATATTTTTTAAACTACAGCGACGAAATTAACCAAGAAATCGGACGCAAATGAAGCCGCAGTGGAAGCAGAAGTTCGTGCTGCGAAGGAGCGTGCGCTAGTGCCGCTAGAGACACGTGTCAAACAATTCAAGGAAATGCTGCGTGAAAAAGATGTGCGTAATGTTATTGTGTAGATTTTGGGTCTCTGAAATAATTTAAAAAAATGTGTTACTTTATCAAAGGTCTCGGCATTCAGTACTTGGGAGAAGGAATTACATAAGATCGTTTTCGATCCACGCTATTTGTTACTGACTTCCAAGGAACGCAAACAAGTTTTTGAAAAATATGTTAAGGATCGCGCCGAAGAAGAACGCAAGGAGAAGCGCAATAAAATGCGACAAAAACGTGACGATTTCCGTAAGCTTATGGAAGATTCCAAATTGCATGGAAAGTAAGTACTTATGATACCAACGTGCACATGGAGGAAGTTCAAGAATATTTCTTTAATCAAATATTATAGATCGTCCTTCAGTGAGTTTTGTCAACGATATGGCAAAGAGGAACGCTATAAGGCTATAGAGAAGGTGCGTGAACGAGAGAGTCTTTTCAATGAGTATATTGTGGATGTGCGACGAAGGGAGAAGGAGGAGAAACAGCAGAAAAAGGAACAGGTACGTGTGGATTAAAAATTTAGATCGTTTGAATGTGCGGAGGGATAGCTCGGCACATTCGAATAAAATCCAAATTTATGGTCAAATATGTCTCAAGAAATTAAAAACCATATCAGTTTATATCTAATTATATTGTTATTAGCTCTCGATCTATATTTCTGTAAAGTATATTATATATCAAATACTGCATATTTAATTTAATTCAAAACAATTTATATGAATTCTCTTCATTTGAACTTAATTAATATTCCTCTACCAACACAACCACCATCACTATCACTCTACTACAACAACTATCAAACGTGTACCTACCGTACTCATAACGGCTGTGCAATAGTTTGCCTTTAGAGCGTTTGACTTGAGTATTTTTACAACATGCAAAGTTAATTAAACTGACTGCCCCACGGCACTGACTGGAGTTTGCGAAGCAATTTGTATTGCTGGCAGTGAAGACCTAAATGAAAAGATCCGCCGAAAATGTGAGTACCAGGAGGCTGCCAGGAGTCCTCAGCTCTATTGAGTGCACTGTATTAGCTATTAGAAAAGGTATCGATCAATCCGTACACATAACCGCCAACAGAACAGAACAGCACCTTCAGCTCCATCTCCGCCCACAAACCTATGTCATGTCAAGACTAGCCAAGCTGTGTAGCTGTGTTGTGCTGGTGGTTTCCATGGATGTGCCGTCATTGTTACCTGTTTACACTAGATTCCCTTGCCAGCGCGCGTGGTGAGTTATGCAAAAAACAGATGCACGTTGAACCTAAATGAAAACCAATCTTTTAAAACCTACTCTGCCATCTACAACCGACGTACGAAACAAAAACCTGATAATCGTTGGTGAATCGCTCATTTACCCCGCCACAGGAACACAGGCGAGCGTCAGGCATACGAGCTTCTTTGTTAAATGAGATCGATCGTTGGCTTGTGGGCATTGTTGCGGACAGGATGAGTTGTTGCCGCAGTTAGGATGTTGTTTGCAACAGTACTGCTGCCGTTGCTGCTCCTGCACTCGAACTGCGCAACCGTAGCTGAGATGATTTTAAAGCGAACAGTATGAATAAATATAAAAATTACCAATTTCCGTTTACAGATTCACAAACGCACATCAACGCTTAACATTTGCGCGCACGTCACAACTTTGTAAATTTCTGTATTTTTATTATTTTTTTATAAACTTCAAAATAAAGTAATATTTTGTTTTTGTGGTAGTAACGCCTTCGCTTGCTGTAGGCTGCAGCGAATGTTAAGCATTGATTTGCGTGCAATTTATTTTGTAGTGAAAACAATATGTTCGCCGTTTGTCTGTCCGTCTGCATGGAAATGAAATGAACCTGCGCCATTGTGGCACACATCTGCCCGATCGTTAGTTTTTTAATTTATTTGATGCTCATGTAAGCAAACTTTAAGCATTACTTAACATTAAACTCTCTTACAGCTTTCCATTTGAAACGCAACTGCAAATTTAAACTAATGCCAAATCATTTCTCTTTCAGCGCAGCGAATGTAATTAGTATATAAGCTATTTGTCCTAAGTTAAGGTAGTTTTTAAGAACATGGCCCATTTAGTTGTAAGGTGAAACCGGAACCACTGCGTGAAGCTAACCAAATTGTCTCTCTCTTTGTCTTTTCTTCTCTGTCTTTTTTGAATGCCATCGATACCAATTCAGATACGCAAAGAGTTTATCGAGATGCTGCGTGAACGGTCGGACGTGGATCGCCACACACGCTGGCACGACATTAAGAAGAAGTTCGACTCGGATTCACGCTATCGCGCCGTCGAAAATTCGATGTACCGCGAGGAGTATTTCCAGGACTACATGCGTCAGGTAAAGGATGAGAAGCGCAAGCAGCGTGAGCAAAAGGATCGAGAGCGAGAACGTGAACGGGAACGAGAGCGTGACAGGGAACGCGAGCGGGAGCGAGATCGGAAATCAGACCGTAAGTCGGATCGCAGAGATAAGGAACGCAAGAGCAGAGACAGGGATCGTGATAACGCGGAGAAGGAAAAGGAGAAGGATGGCAGTGCTGGCAAGGGCTCAAAGGACAAAGATAAGGAGAAGGAAAAGGTCAAGGATAAAGACAAGGAGAAGGAAAAAGAGAAAGAAAAGGAAAAGAATGGAGATAAGAAGAAGCGTGAAGATTCGGTGAGTTACAAGTAAAAATCTGTCCAGGTGTCGTTATTTAATATTGTAAATTGTGAATTATGTTGCAGGACGAAGGAGAGCATCACGATGAGGACGAACAGCAATCAGAGAGTGAGGATGATGAGGCAGAGCGACTGCAGAAGGAACGTGATCGACAGTTGCGTGCGGAACAGAGCATAAGGGAGCGTGAAAAGGAAGTGCAGCGCACACTTGCCGGGCACTTGAGAGATCGCGATAAGGAACGTGAGCATCACAAGCGCGACGAAGCCATCGGACACTTCAATGCATTACTCATCGACTTGGTGCGTAATCCGGATCTCACATGGAAGGAGGTGAAACGACAGCTACGCAAGGATCACCGCTGGGAATTGATTGAATCTCTCGATCGGGATGATCGTGAAAAGTATGGTGTTCTTTTTGTATATGTATATTCTCCAATTTTTAATATTTATGTTCACATTTTCTAAATAACAGAATTTTCAATGAACATATTGATGCACTTATGAAGAAAAAACGTGAAAAATTCCGTGAAATGTTGGAGGAAATTTCCACGTTGGAGCTGACTAGTTCTTGGAAGGATATAAAAAAATTGATAAAAGAAGATCCACGCTACCTTAAGTACAATAACTCTGATAAATGCGAGCGTGAATTCCGCGACCATATCAAGGATAAAACTATGAATGCGAAATCAGCATTACGTGAGCTTTTGCAGGAGTGTAAAATGATCACACACAAAACCATCGACATTGTCAATGAGAATCCAAATCATTTGAAGGAAATACAGGACATACTTAAAAATGACAAGCGGTGAGTTTTTTAACTACGTGAGAAATGTTTGTTATATTAAAAAATCTCTGCAGCTATTTGGTACTGGAGCACTTGACCGAGGAGCGTACTACAATAATTTGCAGTTATTTGGAGGAATTACATAAACGTGGGCCGCCACCTCCACCAACAGCGTCGGAATCAACCAGGCGAAACAAATAAGCACAGCTAAATGTGCCTTTGTGTGTTGAGAGTGGAGAATTGGTATATAAGCGTATCTGGATCGTATTTTTCCCGAACGCTCTAATTCTAGTGGCATTCATTCTGTAGCAGTTTCAAATCGCTTGAAATTATTTTCAATTTGCAATCAACGATGCTGAATGTTTTAATTTATAATAATACTAATTTTATAGAAATAAACGATTCAATAAAACGCATGATAAGATTGGAATAAAGTTAATTTATTTTTATTCAATAAACATCTGTGGATTTGACCCTGGACAAATCTACTTTTTAGCTCTAAAAAATTTTACAGCCAATTACAAATTGCAGGGTAATGCAAAGGTACAAAAAATAAAATTGGTGAATGATTTTGAGCACGCCCTGTGATGGGGAGGAACAGCTGATTTACGGCTATTGTGAATGAATAGCAACTACGCTGGTGTTGTAATTGGTTAATTCGACTTAACTTTTTTCAATTTCTGCCGCAATGTCCTGGTTGACGAGCCCCTTCTACATCTGTGGGCAACTCCAGCAATCGTTGTCAGTGCAACAAATACAATAATGCGCCACCTGTCTTTCGCTTGAGCTTTTTGCGTGCTCGTTTTTTCCGCAGAATTTGCAACTCACACTAATTGTACTGTAATGAGTGAAAATGGGGTTATGTCATACTGTGGGGTGGGTCATGGTTATAAATGTCACTTTCGCACATGTTATTGTTTATCCTAGAGCTTCTTCTTCTAAATTGCGTGTAAACAGCTGATGGTTTTGACATTCCCATTTCTCGTAAGTTGAATTTGAGAGCTAAGTAGACAGAAGAAAAAGTACGAGAAAGTCTGTAGTCGTTTCTGCTCTCTTTTCAAAGAACTCGAGAAAATCAGTCAATCTAAAATTTATGTATGCATTTGCTGGAATCTTAGAAAATATTTTTGGGCAAATTTAAAATCCAGAAACAGGTTTCAAAGACTGAATTCTGTTTTAGTTTCCCAATATTGTAGTACATACCCTACCGGCAACTCAACTAACTTTTAGTGCACTATAAGCTAACTACTTCGCAACCATAGCTGACTATTCTTCGACTACTTTCAGTGGAAATGACTGACTTTTTTAACATTGCGATGTCCTAGGCAGTAGTCAGTCCCGATTACCCTTCGATGACTTTTCAACTAACTTAAAGTCGGTTACTTTGAAGTTAGCTAAAAGTTAGTTATTAAGAAGTTAGCTAAAAGTTAGCTAATTTTTTAGCTATAGCTAACTAATTTCATATGAAGCTATTCAACTAAACTATTAGTTGATAAGCTAATAAGACGCTTTATTAAAATATGGTGTAAAATCGTTGCCTGATTAACATAATATATCATCATATTTCCATATATATTTCACGATAAATCTTTTCATTTCTTTCTGAGCCGATTTTTGACAATTATATAAAACAAAAAAGAAAGAAAACAAACGGCCTGCTTTGATTTTTCAATTTCAATTTCACAATGCACATAAATAAATTCAAAAAATTCAAAAAAGCAAATAGCAAAAAAGAAGAAAGCAAACAGCTCGTTTTGATTTTGGGGCAGCTCTGCACTACATTGTAGTTAACTTATAGTTAGGTCATAAAAGTTAGCTATAAGTGTGTTATTTTCGTAGTCGACTACTGAATTGCTTATAGGGTACTTACTCCGATCGTATACCGTAATCTGTAAATGTGCATATGGAAGTCGAAGTACGTATGTATGTATGTAGGTAAATTGTCGTTTCCAATGACACATGACTAAAGTCCTTGCAACATTATTAAATCGAATCAATTTTTGTTATGTTATTTCTTCGTTCATTTATTTTCCGTTATTGTTTACAACTGTTCATTTGACTTTTTTCTGCTTTCTCATAATTATAATTATAATAATAATATATTGTAATAATAATTAATAAATATAGTATCGTATAGAATATAATTTGTCATCGTTTACAATTCATACACAATTCATTTAAAGAATTTATAAATTTTATTGTTAAATACATTCGTTTTGTTCTGTTTTGTTCTACTTCTTCCTTTCATCTTGCGTTTTTTTTTTGCAAATATTGTTTCCGTTGCCTTAATATTAACTCAAAGTTTGAGTTTGAAGCTTTTTTTCTCTGCGACACTTTCAAACAAATATTCATAGTGCTTAGAATATGCTTTTTGCTTTGAAGTCAAGTAAATTGTTTGTTTGTTTGTTTGTTTAATCTAAAGAAATTTCAAATTTGTTAATTTGCTGCAAATTTGTAGGAACTCAATCGATTAATAAAAACTAATGTTTTATATTTCTTCGTTTCGAAATAAGAGGGGCGAGGGCATATACAGTTTCGTTTGTGGCATTGTTTCTGCTTGTTTGCTTCATTTAATTTTAGCTATGTATATGTTCGTTTTTGTAGACGACTTTTAATATTTCGTTACTTATTGTTTTTTTTTTTGCAGTTGGTTAGTTTTTGGTCACTTCGCATTGCTTGCTATCATGCAATCAAATTGTTTAGTGATAATAATCTTTTGCAATTGAATTCAACTGCTTTAATTATGGTTTATGTAATTGCGTTTACACTAAACAACAGCAAAAATGCGACAGGCATTATTTATATGAATGCTATACATACATACATATACATATGCAATTCGAGCGCGCTCATCACATTTTTTCGCATCCTTCGATTTTGTTCAGTTCCGTGTTTTAGACGTGAACGACTTTTCTTTTCTTATGGCCAGCATTTTTCGTTCTACAATTACATATTATTGCAAATATATAAATTATGCCTGTCGTAAAAAATTAATGCGAATTTTTTTTGACTAGCGTTTTGTTTTCCAGTGGTTTTCTATAACTGTCTAAATATTTCTTCGTTTACTTTTTGGTTTTGTTTTGATTGGTTAGGCACAAAGTACGATTTTTCCTTTTACTTTCCTCTATTTGTTTATTACAATTTATTATCATTTTTTCTCTACCGCTTTCGCTTATTTTTATTTTATAAATATGACTCTTTTTTTAAACTATTTGCTTTGAATGCATGCGCTCTATATAATCCTATATTATATTACATTCTAATACATGTACTAATTTTAATTACATACTAAATACATACTTGTGTGTGTGTGTGTGTACGTTTACCATTATATCTTGTTGTTGTCTTCGCTTCTTGTTGTGTTGGTGTTTTATTCCTTGCATGTTCCAGCATTTTGATTCGCGAGTAAACGAATTTACATTTTTCGTTTGCTACACATTCTCTCGTTACGTTTATATTTCTACACTGTTTTTACGTTACTTTGCGATGCTTTCATATTCTCCTCCTTGCTATATTTATGCCCCCGTTAATTATTATGCTTCCTCGTTACGGCTTCCTTGTACCTTCACAAGCTATGATTACATCAATTTATTCCCTTCTTTAGATATTAGACTAGTTATAAATGTGCAAAGAATTTATAAATTTCTATTGAAATTAAAATAAAAACTTGTTAAATTTTACGTTCGCTTTAAAAAAGGGGGAATTATAATCTCAAACAATTAAATAAACGTCTAACCGAGCTTAAGGCCTAGCTTTCTTGCATTAACTTGTGTGTGTACAAATTGCCCGTTCTTTTTAAGCACAAGATAACGGGACCTTTACATTGATTTTATAAACGTGTTCGAACGAAAAGCTTTAAGCTGAAGCTTTTATATCATGGCAAAGTATACACTCGGACATTTGGACAAACTGCTCGCGAAAGATGGCGCCGCACGCAAAGAAACGAAGTTTCTTTCTTATTTAGATGCTATGGAGTCGGCTGGGATTTGAACCAGCGACACCACGCATCAAGGACCGAGCATTTATTCACTTCATTTATACTTTATACTTTGAATGCAATGACAAATAAGCGCGAATAAAACCAAAATAGCATCATTATTGCATTAGCTTGTTTACACTTCAGCCAACTTGTCGCCGAATCAGAGCTACAAAACTAGTTAAAGACTATTTGCCATGATCGAGTTTGACGAGAAAGTACTGATTCCAACTATTAAAATAAGGCTAGGAAAAAGAGTGCTTTAAAACTTGGCACACAAAAATTAAATGAAAATCAAATAAATAGTTATATTTAATAAAATGGTAATTTATTATAAAAATAAATTCAAGGAATTATAATTATATGTAAATAAATATAAGTGCTTCTCTGTATTCTTCAAATGACTAAAATGCGGTTAAGGTTAGGCATAAAAAATAAAGCAATATGAAATTTCAGAAATAGACTCATTGCTCAAAATGAATTGTTGTTGTCGTCAGCAGCGAGCATATTAACTCCACAGAGTACGCAACAGCAGCATTTTTCTTTTGTAATCAATAATATAAATGTAGCTGCAATAATTTAGTCACAAAGTGCCTTACAAATTCAACAATCGCACACTTTCTAGCAAAGCAACAAATAAAATACAAGATTGGCTCTTTTGCGGCGCCGTGCCACAATACTACAATCGAAAAAAGTTTTGAATAGATGTTGCAAAGAGCTGGGATGAAAAACATGTTTAGTAAAGTTTTTATGAAGCTATATAGTATACTAAGTATAAATCTAAATAACTTTTTAATGTCTCTAAATTAAAGTTGTACGATAATAAGTTGTTGTTGCTCTTGTTGTTCTTACGCGCTTGTCTCTGTCTCAATGAGTTCATTTAAAATACATTATTAGCGTTAATAAATAGAGCATTTGAAATGCCAAAGTAAGGAGACAATACAATTACGTCACACATACTCGTACATGAATTGTTGTTAACGTAACAAAATCGCTTTTACGTACATTATACATTCCTCACAAAACTAATCAAAGTGAACATCTGAAAGCGAATTATAGTTAAACAAATTACAAAACTTAATTCAAATATGCAATAATATTTTGTTGGTTTCAAAGTTGAAAATATAAATTTAGCCTTTTTTAGTTTGTTTTTTTTTTAGTAGAAGTTAATATAATATAACCACGTTCGTCTAGTCGCTCACTTTGCTTACTTAGTTAATTGTGTTCCAATTACATGAATTTATATGTATGTATGTAATAAATATATGTATGTAATATGCATAACTGCTAAACGTATGATTTTATATATATATGTGAATCTGTGTATGTGTGTGAACTTTGTTGTTGCTGAAATTTTCAAGTCATTATTATTAATATATCATTATCATCATGAATTCTATGCATCAATGCTTCTGGCATCAGTTGGCCTTAGTGGCCTCCTTCGCGGCCATGATGAGAGGCGTCAGACTGGCGAGTGGACGTGCTAACTTTATGAAGGGATGCTGTGAAAAGAGCAGCAGAAGCAATGTTAGCATTTTGTATTTGAAAGTCTGCCAGACTGCGACTGCAAGTGGACTAACCTTTAGCAGCTCTAACGCACCCGCCCTGCGATCAACATCCACTTCCAGGCACTGATCCAGGAAATCTTGAAATACTGGTGACAATTTCTCCTTTTCCTTTATCTCCGGCTTGCCATTGGTGGCTATGAGGTACAAGGCTTTCAACGGATTCTCGTTGAGATAAGGCGGCTCACCTTCGATCATTTCAATAGCCATAATACCAAGGGACCACAAATCAACCTGTGTGTTTCATACAAAAAAAAAAATCAGAGGATCAGTAGATAAGTGGCGGAACACTAGAATTCAGTTTCACTTGCCTTGGGTCCGTATTGTTTGCGTGTCACGACTTCGGGTGCCATCCAGTAGGGTGTGCCCACCATCGTGGTGCGTTTCGACTGCTCGGGCGATATCTGTGCGCAGAAGCCGAAGTCGGTCAGCTTCACCGAACCGTCCAGGCCCAGCAGTATGTTATCACTCTTGATGTCGCGATGTATGACCTGGTTGGTGTGCAGGAACTCCAGCGCCTGTAGTACTTCGCGGCACACAGCGGCAATTTGGCCTTCGTCCATGCAGGTCTCCGTGACCACGTCCGTCAGTGGCCCGCCCGGCAGGTACTCCATCACGACCCACAGCTCCTCGGACACCAGATAGCTGTCTAGATAGTTCACCACATTGGGGTGCTTGTTTTCTCGCATCACCAGTATCTCGTTGATGATTAGCTCCTTCTTGGGCTGCGTGGACAGGTTCATTTGCTTGATTGCTACCTCGATGCCCGTCGACGACTCAATGGCTGTGTAGACCGAGCCCGATGCGCCTTGGCCGATCTTTTCCATTTTATTGTACTTGCGATTCGGGTCGCCCACGGAGACGATGGTGCGCAGTTTCTCCAGAATTTCCTCGTCGGACATTTTCTTCTTCTTGGCGGTACCGGAGCGCTGCTGTGCCGCTGCTACAGTAGCCGTGGGCGGGGTGGATGTGGGAGCCGTTTGCGGACTTCCAGTGGAGGCCGTAGCCACTGCTCCGGCGGACGGCGGTACCATCGCACCGACAGCAGCTGTCAGGTTATTGGTGATGGTGGAGCCGTCATGCCACAAATCTGCGACGCCCACAATAGCATCAACGCACGTCGAGGTTGCACCGCAGATGGCGGCGATGGGCGTTGCCGGCGTAATTGTGGTGGTAGTGGGCGTTGGCAACGGAGGCGGAGGCGTCGAGAACGCGACCAATTCGTTGATGGAGGAAGACGACGTCGAGGGACAGTAAATGGGGGGCAACGCGCACGCATCGTCGTGGAACGAGGGAAACGATGAAAAGGAGGAAGCAGAAGAATCGTGATTAATCGTCGTCGTCGTATTACAATCGATAAATTGCAAATGAGTGCTAAGAGTAGTCGGATTAGTAACGGTAGTATCGGTTATGCAAGTGGCGTTAGTGGTAGTAGTAGTAGTGTCAGTGGTGCAAATGGTTGCTGAGATGTTGGTACAACAAATGGAAGTAGCTGCCGCTGCTGATGCATGAGGGTGTGAATACGGAAGCGGCGGCACAGACGCATGGACAATGCTTGAGGTGGCTGCTGCTGCAGTCGCGGCAACATTCAAGTCCACGTCGTCCACGCAAACGGCACAATTAGTAGTAGTGGCAGTTATAGTAGTAGTGGTAAGGCAAATAGTGGTAAAAGTAGTAGTTAAATTAGTATTAGCAGTACCTACGACAGTAGCTAGAAAAAGAGGACGATAATTACTTGCGTTATTCTTGTTCTTATCGAGCGTGGTGGCGATTGTGGTCGGCGCCTTGTACTGTGGCTGCGCCACGTTGTGTTGTTGCTGCTGCTGTTGTTGTTGCTGGTGCAGTGGCGTTGTTGGCGTGGTCGCTGGCGCCGGCGGCGTAGGTGGACTCACCTCCTCGATGGGCCGCGTGTAGATAGACTTCGTGCGCTCGGGCCTGGAGACCACCGGCGGCGGCAGTGGCTGCGGTATGTCGTCTTCAGTTGCAGACGAGTGCTGTGAGGAGGAGGAGGCCGTGTTGCCACCAAAATTGTATGAATGCGATTGACTGAGCGTTGTGTGGCTGTGCTGCTGCTGGTTTTGATGGTGATTTCCCAGCGGTGTTCCCATTTGGATGCCGCCAGCACCGCCGCTGATGGCGTTTGCGCTCAGAGCGAGATTGCTCAGATTCACGCCAATCAGATTCCCGCCACTGTTGGATCCGTGCAGCTCCGAGTCGGTGGGAGTGCTGCTGGGACTGCTGCTGCTCACACGACTTAACGACGAACCTGCGGAAAAGAAATACAAAAGCCAATCAGCGAGTGTGGTATGTTGAAGTTGCGTCAGCGCCATTGCTGCCACCTACCCGAATGCGTCGTAATCGCATTTGTCATGTACTTCGAGCTAGGCCGCTGCTTGGTGGTGTTGTCAAACCATTTTAATACGTCAAGCACAGCTTGGGGATTCTTCTTCTGCTCCTGCTTGCTAATGTTCGAGTTCATAAGCAAGCGAGCCCAGGCCTCCGGCATACCCTATAAGTAGATTAAACGAAAAGCGATAAGCGATCATAACAACAACATTAGCGCTTGCATCGCTTCGATCGGATGAGAGTTACGAGTACACCGCTAAGCTTTAATTGCTGCAGCTAAATAAAACTACGGCGACTACTTATTGGGCAGTTGCACGTGAATTATACGAAATGAGCCATTTTTAATGCATTTCTTATACGGTTCGTATGTTTTAATTACAATGTACATTTAACTTTTGCAGTAATCATCAATGAAATATGATAACAAAGGCTGAACTATGAATGGGGGTGAATAATTCTGAATTTTGATTTCTTGTATAATTCTTGAACAGAAATGCTGGAGATCGATTAATGCTTTAAGGAAACTAACAGCTAAACAAAGAAAAAAAAAATCTATGCTGCTGCCAAAAGATTATAATTTCTACAATTCAATATAATGTTTTCTTTGATTCGGGCCCGGCTTTTTGGGAAAAAAACATTTCAAGACCTACTGCCTACTTTCAGGCTTATTCTTTAAGTATGAGTGTAAGCCTAAAACTATGCAACAGTTTAAAACTATTTATTTAAAAATCGGCGTTCGAGCCTGATTAAAACCGTTTTGGAGGAAGTGACGAAATTCCATATTTTTCAACTTTGATGTTAGTTTTAACTGAATAATAAGTAACAACACCACTAAATCAATATTAATACTGAAGTGCTAAAATTTAATAAGAAATATATATGACGCGCACAGAGCAAAAACGCTTCGAGTGTCAATTTTCGCCTCATTGCGCACATGCGCTGTGCAGGTATAAAACTCGTTTTTGCTCTGGGCGCGTCATATGTATGTCTTGCAGCTATTTATTAAAATTGTATATGATGCACAAAATCTAACTAAAAATATATATAAACTATGCTAGTCACATTTTCTTTGTGCAATCGGTGTGGGAAAAACTTTAAAACGAGACAAAGAAAGAGCACAGACATCTTGCATGACTGAAAAAACACGGGGTACTTTAAAGTATACTAAAGTAAGTTTGGTAAATGATTTCGACTACCCTTTGGGATAGGCAAAGATTTTTAATGTTCTCGCTTTGAATCAATTTTAAATTTGAATTAATTTAATCTTTAGCCGAAAAATTTTGTTGAGAAGGAAAATGTTATAGCATACAAAAGCTACAGCGGAAAATGAAAAAAGAAAATTGATTACAAATTGATAAGAAAGCGCAACTAATAAGAAAAGCGGAAGAGCGCTGTGTGTGTGTGTGTGCGCTATTGCAAGAGAACAGTGTATTAGTAGCAGCAAGTTTCTTGTTAAGGTAAACTAAAGAAACTATAAGGAGAAGTGTGTTGCTTTGACGCTGGCACTAGGCGCATTGCTCGCTTGTGAATGAAGCAAGATCAGTACTTACTTTCATTGGCAGCTTGAAACAAAAGAAAAGAAATACCAGAAATAATATACAAATGACAAATAATCCCGGCTGTTTTAGTTTACACACAAATAAACACACAGAGGTAGAGAAAGAGAGTCGGTGAATGGAAGTGGCTGGTGGTTAAATAAATGAAACAGCTGACGCTCAAATATACAAAGGGGTCAGATTTACATATGTATATTGAAGCTGCTGAGATTTAGTTCAGAGCACAAAAGTTAATATGCATTTATGAAGAAATTAAAATACATAAGACGAAAACACAAAGAATTTACGTTTGTTTGTTGCGGGCTACGGTCTAATTTCTCAGTGCTCAATTAACTTAATTTAGTATAAAGTTACTAAAACGCTGCACCTCATTTAAATGTGCAACGTTGAGAATTTAAATAGAACTTAGTTTTGCGCCGTGAATATGAAATATGTACTTTTAATAAACGTCGATTTTAACATAAATAGGCACTATGAAATCCAGAAAATTTTTGTAACACTTCGTTAATTGTTTGTACAATATTTCGAGAGCCAGTGTAAGTCAATTTCGCATTCAAATTCATTTTTGCATCACTTAAGCCCACGAAAAACAAACGAATTAGAAAAACAGTGGGTAAAATCTAACCAAAAAAGTTTCTTCATGAAAATGTACTTTTGAAGGTAATGTGTAGAGTGTAGTAAAGACTAGAAAGTATTGTAATAATTGAAAGTAGTATATATAAAGAAGTGTAATATTGTAGTTTATGCATAGTTGACAAGTCTGTCAAGTTCAAATAAAAGACTAAGCTTTAAATTAATTATTGAAAGGGGGTTTAAATTTGCATATAATAAAAGTAGCCAATAGAGCACAGAATTTCGTCAACATTCAATTATAGCGCAAATAAAATTACTTAAATTGCAAGCAATCGAAATATAGAAATTTAAATTTTACAAAGCATGTAATAAATGGGCCAACAAGCAAGCAATATTATTATTTAAATGTACACAAATTTTTCGGAAATGCTTTCTCAAACAAACAAAAAAAATGGCTAAAATTAAAAGTCACAAAAATACGATATTTTAGAAAAGCGCCGTTTTAGTTGCCTACCGTAAATTCACCGGTGACGGCATCGAAGCCCACGTGCACAGTATGCTCGAAATTGGTTGGATACGAAATATTCGGCTTGGAATCTGTTGGTTTGGAGCCTTTCATTTTGTTTTTTAATGTCTTTTTCTTGCGATCGGGATCTTCAGGTTCTGTAATGTCAATGTAAAAATTAGCAGGCTAAGTCTTACGGTATAGCAACAGGCAAACTCTTACCTTTAGGCAAGGGACGCATGTCCACTGGCGGTCCATCGCCACCACTGCCGCCACCGGCCACGCCACGTTCGCCGCCACGATTGCTGGTCAAGCGCACTGGCGGTGCCGGTGGTTTGTCCTCCTCACTGGACATGCTGTCTGCGGCCTGCTGACTGTTGTTGTTTTTCTAGACGTGTCTAGCGTTTTGTTTGCTTGCTGTTTACTGGTTTGTTGGTACGTTTAGTAGTGGTAGTAATTGCGAAATTCGTAGGCGGTAGCAGAGAAGCGAAAGCGAATCTGCAAGAAAAATATTAAATTTAATATAGTTTATACTTCAAAGAATTTCAACGAAAATTATAAATTATAATATGTATGTACGTCGTCGTTTCGGCAATGAAATGTGTCATTGAATTAAAATGATTATTTTCGCACACAGTTTCTTTGGAATTTGCAAAAATAAGTATTATACAATATTATTATCTACTTAGCAAGTGGCATGGAGGGGTAAGGAGTGCAAGAGAGCGAGCGAGATAGAAAGGGGTACAGCGTAAACATTTACTGCATGGCGTGACGTGGAGTAGAGGGTGTTGGGGGTCGAGCACCTCGATAAAGCCAACAGCCGACAATTAACGCTTTGGTCAGCCGCAACCGCAACAACAGCAACATGCTGGTTACCTCAACGTGCTGAATGTAGCGAGAAAAAGAACATTTCGCAAATTTTTGAGCGCTCAACAAAAATTCACAAAAAATAGTGAAATTCGGAAAAGCTGACAAAAATCAAAAATTAATCTACCCAGAAAAAAGCACATATGTACATATTGTATATGTAGTACATATTGTATATGTAGTACATATATGTACATATGCAGAACGCCTTTAAAGAATCTCACAGTGTTGGAGAAAAAGTGACACAAGACCAAGTGGGGTGGAGAAAGAGGTGTTTGTGGCGCTAATGCGCGCGTTCTTATCAACCGTTGTGCTTGTCGGCGTTTAAGTGTCACTTCCACCACTTCCACCAACGGCGACAGCAAGCCCAAGGATCAAGCACACAGAGTGGAGTCAAGGCGTCATCCGAGTTAAAAGCGATTGCCGGCAGCGCTAGTAGTATTAATGTCAATTCCAGGACTACAAAGTCCAAGCCAGAGCTCAGTAAAATTCGGCACTTAAGTAATTGAATGCGACAATATCCGTTTCTGGGCAGCAGTCGAAATTGTTAGATTCATAAATACAGCTTCACGGCCACCACTTTCAATAAATCTACAATATATGCCTGCTGCCGATTGTTTCATTCAATAAACTTGCTACTAACTGCAAATAAAAATAGCACACACAAGATAAATTGTGTTAAATAGGGAAAATGAGCAGGAATAGTCACAAGAAAAGAAAAGAAAAGCAACAACAAAATAAATGGCAGCAAGAAAATCAGTAAACAAGCACAAAAGTAGAACACTACATTTAGAAAGCTCCAAAAACACGGAGCAGCAGACGACCACGGATGGTGCTAAGAGCGGGTGGGTAACGGCCAGAGGCGGCAAAACAGGCGGCTGAGGACAGCGGTTCATATGACATACAACAGAAAACTTGTATCATGGGCGTACGCGATAGGAGAGAGAAGACAAGTCTTCTTCCCTCAAACTATAGCAACGAAATCATGAATATAAAAAATTGTATTCAATCTCTTCTCTTTTGTATAAGCAATAGAAAAAAAATAATACTTACAAAATGTATATTTAAACACATTTACAGTAAAAATATTGTAGCCCCCCTTCAATGAAAATCTGCGTATGCAAATGTTATTCTTATAGTGTACTTATAAGAATTTCAGAAAAAAAAACTTTTAAAAAATAAGCCACTGAAAAAGTAATGGCAATGATTAATAACAAATATGTAAAAATGAGTGCATGCGAAGGGCATTAAGTATACTAGACCTAAAATTTGAATTTTTCCTGTACCAAGGATAATATATATTATTAAGATTTATATTTAAACAAGCTTTAAATTTACTATTGAGATCGCTAGTGTGGCAGCAGAAGTGCTAAAGCGGTTTTTTAACGAAGAAGAAAATTATATTATAAATATAAAACTAAATTTTCTCAAAAACTAGCCAATTTTTCATGAAATGGTAAGATGGGGTAACTTTTTCCTTAACCCTTTCAGTACACAACTCTGGGCATTGCATGACACTAAATTGTCACATTTTGCCGTACTTCCTCTGATATTTAACATGAACAAGCAGATTAAGTAACGATTATCGAGTTGACGAGTTCTTTTCTATATTTTTTTGTTATTTAGTACAAGTCAATGCTTATTCGGTTTCGCTGTGAGTCGGCAACGTGCGACTTTTCAGAAAAACACAATTTAGATACAATTGCATGGCTCATCTTTTGAATACATATTAGCATATGTAAGCCTGGACGTCAATTTGGACGGGTTATAGCTAGCACTTGTACACTTTCCCAATATGCCAAAAAGAATGCTTAAAAGGAATTCAACATAATGATGATTACTTCATTTTGCAAAAATGTAGCCTGAGTACGAAGAATATAATAAATTGCGCCATTCGCTATTTTTATTTGTAGCGCAGTGTTATCAGCTGAGAATTGAATTCGAAGGCAAGAAGAGTGATGGCTAGGTGCAGCGAAAATATGAGAAGAAAATGCGAATGCGAGGCAAACGCAAGTCAATGGAAATGAACATGTTTGCATAGCGTGGAGGGCGCACTGAGAGCGGAGTTGGGGACAGGCAGCGAGCATGATTCATTGCAAGTGCCACGCCACGGCAATGCCGGAGACGCAAACGACCCACAAGCGGCAATGATGTAGAAGTGACAAACACAACAACAACAAACTAGAGCAACAAACAAGAAGCCATTGTGACTGCTGTCTGTTGGCTAAAGGTAGTACATGATGCAAAATGTTGTGGTCAATTGGCAAAGCACTCCCTCTGGAATAATAAACAAATATTTTTTTACATATGTATGTATTTCGAAAATGTTGTTATCACAAATTCAAATGCCAGCAGCAAACCCCTTCAAAAAATCAAAATGTACAAACATGACTAATTGCTGATAAGGCGTCGCTCACATCGCTCCAGTACCGATGAGTCGCCTTAAGAAAAATGTGCAATGCACGTAGCAAGGGGCGCGGCAACCCTTTGGCAATGAACCGCCCCTGCTACTGCAAAGTCATGCCCACGCCTATGCATAAGCTCGCATTTCTTTTCACAAACGATATCGCTGGCATGTACGACCCCAGGCGTTCCTGATAAGCATGTTTGAAGCTATCGTAGTCCAGTGGAACACAAGCACAACAGCAGCAGATAACAAACAAGTAACAGGAATGAGTTCCTCGAAGATTTTAATTTCAAGCAATTGACAATCGCTGATTTTGATAAGTGGCTTCAAAAAATTTGTAAAATAAGCACAGTAAATGTTAAATATCATTTTTAAATATCAATTTGATAGTCTTGAACATACATAGAAATCGACTCTATGCACTTTTATGAAATTTGTAGAAAAATATATCACAATATTCCTAAAAAGTAGGAACAAAATATGCATCAAAGCCAAAAAGGAAATATGTAAAGCACATGCAAAATAATGAGGAGTTTTGCAAAAAATAGGCGAGTAGAAAATCGTGAATGAAGCAGCCAACACACAGGGACGACAACTTCCTCTTGAGCCTACTAGGTACTAGAGTTTCCACCAATGTAATGCCAGAACTGCACCAACGAGCCGACAACAATAACAAAAACAACGGCATACTTGCAGCATGTAAATTGCCTGCGAATGCAGCGAACGTGAGGCGAGTGCGTGCCAGCGCAGCAGACAAGCTAGTTGGCCTGGCTTAAGAATACCTGCTTAAGCAGCCAAATGGAAATAGGTGCTTACTGCATACTCCGCGCGGCGTTTCCTACGCCTCGCACTCACCGTGCCACAAATGCAACGCGCCGTTGTGCCGTGCCGCCTTTGCTATACGAGTCGCTTTGTCTATTTTGGATTTCTTTGCTTTAAGTATTTATACTATTTTAAGCGCATTTATTAAAAATATAAATGCAGCGCGCAGCAGCAGTGGGAGCGACAACAACAGCTAAAGTAGCTGCTTACTTTACTGTCTGCTCCGCGGCGCGCCTGAGTGTCTGTCTGTCTGTCCGTTTGTCTTTTTGTCTTTCGGTCGATCTGTTGTTGAGTTTTAAGAGGCGCACTTGAAGAAGGAAATGTTTTCATAATTTGTTGTTGCCAGTATTATGCGCTCGTGCTGTCGTTGTTGTTGCTGGCATTATTGCAAATGGTGTGGCAGCAGTGGCGTTGATGTGTTGGCTGATAGGCTGGATGGTTGGCTGCCGTTGACTGTCTCACGTTGTAGTTGTATACATTTAGGCCGGAACCGACACCGACCCGTACGTAGGTACAGCGGAAATATGAAACCTGTAAAAGGAAAACTTAAAAATAATAGCAACACCAACACACACACGACTGTAAAATGTGACAAACGTCCATCGCTGAAATCCGTGAACGGTTGGTCGCACGCAAGTATGAGCGAGTGTACTCTCTCACGTCAGAGCAGCGCACAAAGTCACGTTTGGCATAAATTTGCATAGCCGTTTTAGAAATGAATGAATCCCAATTTGTATGTATAGAATTTAATATTCATTGATAAGTGTGCGCAAGTGGAGATAACAATCATGACAGCACGCCGAAAGAGTAGCCGATGAGTGCTGGCTGATGTGCGTCTGTGTTTTCGTGCAGGCCTACAACCAAGTGCAAAGCTTACGCGTTCTTGCGGTAACTTGCTCCAATCTACAGCCACTTGAAATTTTCAATAGGAAAGGCATTCGAAATATTATGCTTGCACTCTACAAATTGAGGGGAAAAATCAATTTATCGTTATAGGATTTCTGGATTTCTAGTGCGAAGGGTTGCGGGACGATTTACCAATGACATTTTTAGCAACTAGAAATAATGAAAGACTTTTGCTTACGACAAAACAAAGTGTAGATCGATCCTATGCACGCAGCGAGCGACGACAATTCCAATTCCAGCAAGCAGCTGGACTCTTGCACGACGGAGTGAATGCAATTCAGAATTTTCCCTTCTCCACTACCTACTATCCACTTCTTCGGCTATTGTGCCTTCCCAATATTTGCCTGCCGCTTCGTCTTACACAATTTGCAATCGAGTGCAATTTTCATTTTACAGTACACTTGTTTCACATCACTTCGCGTAATTTTATAAATTTTCTTTATGGATTTTTCTTCTAAAATTATTTTTTCTCTGAAGCTGCTGGAAATGCTTCTCGACCGTCCTTCTTCCCCTATTCTTTCCTTTCCACTATTTTATTTTATTAGTGTTGCACTGCGAAGAACTTAATAGTGTTGCTAACAATCGCACTGCTTTGATACTATTTTAATATGACAAACTTGCGACACTGCTATTGCAGGCTGACGACGAAGACCGCAAGCAAAGGAGAAATGCACAAAGTAATTTTATTCAAATTGCGAAATATGTATATGCATAATTTTACACTCACATAAGCATAAGATATATGAAAAATTATTCAACAAACCGAACTTTAAAAAAGTTAAACGGAAACTAGCGAAAACTCGGCAAATATTTTTACTCCGGCGCCGCACAGTGATGAACAGAACGAACAGAACAACGAACCAGGGTTGGGCTGGGCGAAAATAAAAACGTATCCCATTTTTTAAAATAAGTACCTTTTCTATAAACATTTTTTAGGATAGGGATAAGTTCGTCTTCAAGTTCGGTTAGATGAGCAAAAAAAAAGGTCCTCCCTACGAAAACAAACCTCTTAGAGGGATGAGTGCTTCCCTCCTTCGATGAGCAAAAAATAAAATAGGTCCCTTACTCGTTAAAGGCTACACGCAACAAGAACAACATAACAACATAAAAACCATCGCCACTGAATAATATTTTCTGCCCATTATTCATTATTAAGTTACTGCACAGTTTTTTCACCCTCAATACAACCCTGAACTTTCATTCATTCCACTTTCCCATATTCTTCTTTGCTGGCAGGAAATGTCAAAATTGTAAATGGGTACCATGTTAACGTGAGAGGAAAAGAGATAAGATATTTGGAGGCATGTCATATGCTAAACAGAAACAACTAGTGTTTTATGCAGAATCTTGCAGTCGAAGAACAAAATCTCGTGCCGCGCAAAATTTTTCAATCTGGTGCGAAATGGTACGTTTTCAAATAAACAATCCGAAAGTGTCATGGGATGAAATTCCGGGGAAGTGAAGTTATATATCTATATTTTATGTGTGTGCCTTTTATTTTGTGTGCAAATTCTGCATCAGTAAATATTAACGCAAAGTTGTTCTCTTTTTAGCGCAATTATTTCAAGCGCATATAATTTGTTATTAAAATAATGTTATGCACAGTTTTTGGATATATATAATGTCAAATGTGGTCACTACAAATGCATATTTGTATTTAATATTTTTATCAATAAAGATTTAACTTTGAAATTCCTTTTGGTTTTAATTGGATGGAAATGTAAGGGCAGAAGTTGACAACATCTGCAACACTTTATGCAGTTTTATTAATCTAAAAGATTTACATTCAATATGCTTTGCAAATTGCACAATAATCGTTAATTTTCCAATAAATTATATTTGACTAATTTTGAAATGTAAACAGTAACCGTATTTTCGCCTTTTCCGCACTGTAAGCGTCTTCTTCTGTAGCAATCAGCTGTTGCATTGTTTTTGTTGCTAAAAGCTAAGCGCAAAATCTCCAAATTTGATTGGTTAGCCTCAAACCTCAAACCCAAGCGCAACAACACTTGATTGGTTGCTAAAAACCAGGACAAATTCCAGCTTCTTCTTCTAGCAAAAGACAAACAGAAATACACCAAAAACTGACCGAAAAACTGAACAGCACTGTTGAATATGAAAACGGGGTGGTGGATTTCGCAATTGCCGGCTTTGTTGCCCTTTGCTCTAAATCCGTAAGAGTGTTTAGTAAAACACACAGGATTTAACAACTTGATGGCCAAAACCTGATCGTGGGGTTTAAAAAACCATCAAGTTTTAGTGTGAGTGGGTTAAGGCCTTGTCACATAGAATCCGTTGCGTCCGTGAGAGCGTCGTTTTCAACTGACGGCGACGGACTGCCGGAGAGGGTCGGCACCAGTGTTGCCAGAGATCTAGCTCCAAAAATCCCATTTACTTATGCGAAACGCCCTCTTTATCCCATTTAAAAAATCAAAAATCCCGGAAAAAAATCCCACTTCGATAACAATTCATAAATATGTATGGCCCTAACTACCATTTTTTAGGAAAAATTTTTTTTTACTTTCTGGTAGCCTATATTAAAATACACATCCTCACAAGAGGATCCATTTAGAGTCTTAAAGCCAAAAATTACGATTTTATAGCTAATACAAGAAAGCACTTTCTATGTACATACTATGAAATGTTATGTTTTTTTTGTTTCTCCTGTTAAATTTCCGAAATGTTAGTTGCCATTTTGCCAGCAATTTTTTTAAACAAACATAAAGAACAAAATAATTGTTGTTTAAAGCAAAACGCTGAAGATTACACTTAAATTCAGTGCTAATAATAAAATATTTACAGTTATTAATAAATAAACAAAAGAAGTTTAAGAGATAGGTATTGGCTCAAATATCCCATTTTTAGACTCAAAATCCCGCTCGCCCTTTAAAGGTACAAATATCCCGAAATATGGGCGAAATCCCTGGTTCTGGCAACACTGGTCGGCACAATGAATACGCTGGCAGCGCATAGAAAATCAGCTGCTTCGTCTTCTGTATTAAAACATTTATATTGTTGCGCCAGCAGCAGAAACCCCAGCATTTTCCTTCAGAAGCTTCTTGCGGTACACCTGAGCCCATTTGTCATAAAGGCAAATGTACTGTTGTACTGTTTCTATTAATTGTTCTTCGAAACAATTGCTAATACAGAAAATTTCAATGAAATTGAAAAAATTCCACAGAAAATTTCAAGTCGGCAAAACAATAAAAACAATCAGCTGATTTCTGTCAACGTTCTGCCGTACGGCAAAAGTTGAAAGTTGTTCAACTTTTTGCGTTGCGGCATCGCATCCGTTGCTTATGTGCCATGCTTCATATGATTTCATACATTTCAACTTTGCTGTCAGTTAAAAAATCGCTCTCACGGACGCAACGGATTCTATGTGACGAGGCCTTTAGTGTAATAACGTATATGTATATCGAAGCCGGAGAGACAGAAGAGAGCAATTGAAGAAACAGGATTGTGGAGGCAGATTTCGTTCCGCAGCACAGCGTTGCATTGCGCTGGTACGATTTTTATAGACATGGTGGAAATCTGAAGAAATGGTGAAAGATATTGATGCCACCACGCTGCCAGGTTTTAATGCATTTATGTCTAGAGATAAAATTTTTAATATCTCTCGAATCGACGAATACGAGAAACTAATTTCATAGATTTGATGATGATAATTTTGTCTTATCTGATTTCTATAGCTAGGCGAGAAAGGTTCATTGCTCCTAAACTCGCATCAATAGACCTCGATATTTTGCTCTATCTTCTCTATTCAAAAAATCACGATGAATTTATTTATCAGAACAATTCGCTACAACTTGGAATTTTGAGCTCATTTCACATATTTTTCTGGCATCCCTAGAAAAAACGAAAAACGATGCAGCGGCTTATTGCGAAGTGTCAAAAGGTACTAAAAAATACCGTTCAGGCTTTGGCGAGGGAAGTTGAAATTTTTAGTTGCATTTTGTTTTATTAAAATATCAAATACTTTTGCAAATTGAACCAAAATGGAGGAATCTGAGCCTACCAGCTGCAATTTCTTAAAAGATCCGCTCTCATTGAGGTAAAGTTTGTTTATACGATTCCCATCCCAAATCTTGAAGACCTAATAAAAATTGTTTTGTGTCAGCATTTTCTTTGCAATAAGTGAATTTGAGAACCATACATGCTGTAATGGTAACGATCTTTCATCCATACCTTGCATTTTAAGCTGCCTTTAAAATATAATTAATAAGTGCTGTCTTATGTTTACCAATGCTTTGGATATTTTTACAGCGACTTGATTGGAAGCGGAACCAAATTCGAAATCAACACCAACTTCGACGAGGGTTTCTCTAATGACATTTTCGAGGAACTTAATCTTGGTTCTGATGATGACGATGACTCGGAGAATAAGTTAGATCATGGTACATTGGCTTCGCCCTGGACGCGCCCATTTGCCGAGCTTAAGGAGCAAATGCAAAAAGTGTCAGAGTACATGTACAAAAAAGTTACAAAAGAGGGTAATCGGGAGGAGGGCTTGGTGCCAAGAAATTCGCGCGTTTGCATACGTTACAATGCTTACTGGGAAGGCGAAGGCGCACCCTTCGACTCATCGTTTTTGCGGGGCTCGTCTTACAGATTCTACACAGATCGTAACGAAGTGATCGAGGGCTTGGAGGCGGCGGTACGCGTCATGTATCGCGGCGAGCAGGCACAGTTCATTATATCTTATGAATTGCTTTTCCGCGAAATGGGTTGTCCTCCTCGTGTAAAGCCACGCGCTGATGGACTCTTCATAATTGAATTAGTCTCCTTCAATGCTGTTGGAGATGTGGATGCAGACAAACAATTGCTCGAAGAGGACCGCAACAAATATCGTGCAGTGGTGGACAAGGTGAAGGATATTCATCTTAAAGGTTTGGACTTTTTCGGACAAAAATTGTACAGAAATGCCTGCCGCTCTTTCGAGAAAGCAGTAGATATGCTAACCTTTTGTCGTTTGGCCGATGACGAAGAAGAACGCGAGCAGGCTGCCTTTCTGTTGAAGCTCTACACAAATCTGGCGGTGTGCTACATCAAGGTGAATGCGCCATCCAAGACGTGCATTATTTGCAAAGAAATACGACGTCTAACAGACAACAAGCCATCATGCAAAGCTCTCTTCCAAGAGGGCCGTGCTCTGCTAATGTTGGGTAATTCTTTTTCATTTTTGTTGATGTTTGCAAATTATAAATTTTTTCATCTTAGGTGAATATGATCGTTCACGCCAAATTCTGACGCAAGCACTACGGATGGAACCACAAAATTTGGACATTAGCAACGAACTGAAGACACTAGAAAAACGTTACTCTCGCTATAAGGAGAACGAGAAAAGCATATGGACAAAAGCGATGGGCATCAAGCAGCAGAGTGATAAACAGAGCCAAAGCTCTGCCGCAATTACTGAAGTACAAAGTCAGTTCGAAGAGGAAATGCGAGAGTTAATGCAATCCTTCAAAGATAATTTAAAAACAGATAATTTCAAATTGCCGAAAGGTCTCACCGATAAGGAAATCGATACAGTTAGTGAGTTGGCGCACAATATGGATTTGATGTTGAACATTTCACAATTGGACGACTCTATCTACATACTAAGCAAGACCAAAAAGCCTCAAGTTGTTGGCATTGAAAAGTTTTAGTTATACAAATCAATTTATCCAACGGTTTTTTATATGAACTTGGCATTTGATAAGTCAAAAGGAATGTGATACATGGCTTGCGCGCGCTAACGCTTTTTCAAATAATTAAGATTTTTATTTTAAGTTTCAATACAAAGATGTTCATTCCTTTTATACCTACCAAATCAAAAACTGTAGCGCAAAGCGCGTGTTAACAAAAATCAACTATTTTTTCATCAATAAATTTGTTTAAATTTTCATCTGTTTAACTTCATTGCATTCATTGTTAAGTAAAGACCATGATGTTCTAACTCGATCGTTCTCGATGGAAGAGCAAGCAGCAAAAGAAAAATTCATTATAAAAGATTCAGAATGCAGCTTGCTGTAAACTGAGCGTTGATTACATATTTCGGCCTTTCAAATGAGCTGTGGGATGATAAGCATTAAAATATTTAAATATTACAAAATTTAACATTTGCTAAAGAATTCAATCTCGGCTTAAAATGGCTTAAGGATTAAAGCGATAGAGACAGCGACGGCGACTACAGTGGCAGCTGCGGCAGCAGCGGCGACTCATAAATTCCGACCAATCCCAAAATACATAATTTGCTTCAGCGGCGCGCAAGTGGCAGAGCAGCTACGAGAGGAGCAGAGACGAACGCAAACGCAGCCTCCGCCAGTCGCGTTGCTTTCTTCTGCCGGCGCGTCTGCCTCGCCTGCTTCTACGCCACAGCGTCGACTTGGCTTAACTTGCCTCTTAGCTCGGCTGGTTTGTTCGTTGACCCACTTTTTCGAAAGCGTCGAAAGAAAACAAAAAGAAAACATAAAAGAGTACGTGTGGACTGAAATGCACGAGTATTTGCCGGTTTCAGAGCTTCTATACCAACACAGACACAGGCACGCAAGCAAACTACTACAGATGCGAACGTATGAAGTGGCACAGTGGAGCGATGCGACACAAGCGACACTCTCAAAATGACATGCAAATTTCTATTGACTGCATCTTTGAGATAAAACTATATAAGTGTTAATGTCTAAAGTTGTAGGTATTATTTTTTCATTGCACACATCTATACATACATCTATAGGTCCTTCTACAAGTGCACACTCGACTTACAAACGGATGGAGTTTGAGCTTGCCTGTGTTGAATGAAATTTAGCCTAGAGATCACTCTCCCATAGAGAGCAGAATGAATGACTTCAAATCCACGTATTTGCGCCACTGTTGCGTGCGATATCACTTCAGCGAAGAAGTAGGGGAGCTTGAAAAATCTCGTAAACTAAATTGCCAACAGGTTATGCATAAAGCCAGTGCCTGAGTGTGGTTTGTGTGTGAGAGAGTGTGTGCTAGTGTGAGTGTGTGTGCTGTGCAGTTGTTTAGGCAGACCAAGAGTTCCAGTTCCGATCGATTTTGATCAAGAGACACACACACACAAACACGCATACACACTCTTGATCATGCACTTGCTTGTTGGAGAAGGAGCCGCGAGGGCAGCCGTACTTTTGTTGGCGTTGGTGTTGGTAGTAATGGCACTCGAGTCAAATGGAATCAACTGTTTTCGTAGTAAAAAGGGCCATGACAGTGACACTTCGAGGCTAGAGTTGAAGTTTGAGGTTATTGCTGTTGCCTTTAAGTTGCTCGTTGCTCGTTGCTTGTTGGCATTGCTGTTATTGAAGTTCAGCCATATTTACGTATCGCACGAGCATGCATCTTTCTCGACTTGACTCAGCTCAGCACAACTCGACTCGGCTCGAATCGACTCGAACCGCATCGCCAGCATTGGCGAGTGGTGAGCCTGTGACTGTGTAATCTGAGCCTCGGCCCCAGCTCAGCTGCAACTTGCAGTTGACTCGCGCTTACTTTGCGGATTTATTTGTGGGTTAAATATTATGAATGGACGTGATAACCGATTAGCTCGCCGCCAGGCAGTAACTTAGCTTGGCTGTTCGAAAATGTGACTTTTGATTCAAGTTTTTGAATGGTATTTCTTTAGGAAACTTTTATAAAAGCTAATTTTGTATTTTTGGAAAAAAGTTTGCTTTTCTTAAACCAAATTGACGTTTCTGAATTAAATTTGAATTATCTAAAATCTATTAAATCTAATGTTCACTAATGTTAAACTAATTTGATCAATTCTCTAATCAATTTGTCCATTTCTAAAACCAATTTGACTATTCTGAAACTAAATTGACTAAACTGAAATCTCTGACCGCTGCTGTAATCAAGTTTACTAGGCAGAAATTATTTTCACTCTACCTGAAATTAATATGTCTAATCTGAATAAAATTTTACAGTTACTGAAATAAATCTGACCGTTTCTGAATTAAATTTGTTCGTTGCAGAAATCATTAAGCAAAAACATTCCAACAAGCGCATATTTTTTGGAATAGTCACAAATTTTTCCGATATTCTGTGCATCAAATAAAGTTAATAATTTTATATCAAATTCGACATAATTAAAAGCTATCCAAAACTGACACATCTTTCAAAAAATCGACGCTCAATATATTAGCATCGCATTGCTGAGTTCTGTAAAGTGAAAAAGTATATATGTACACTCAAATTCGCGCTACACTTAAAGCACTTAAAGCATTTTTTTGTCAAGCTAAGATAAGGCAAGTAGCTCATAGCATCAATCACAAAAATAAAATTTTATTCCATGAGTGAGAGTTTGAGTTTTGTCGTTTTAACGGAGAGCAACAATATTTTGCTTACCACTCAAGCCTAACAGCGAGTCTAGCACCCGTTTGTTACAGTGACCCCCTAAACTACGTGCCAGAATGCTGCTTGCTTTGCACTCGGCGATCGAAAGTGAATGTACTACAATAACCGATATGCCAGCGTAGGACATATGAATACGAAAGACTTAAGCAACGAACTTGCTGGAATAAAATCCATTTTCTTAATAACCGTTTTTCAATTTTATATTTTATTTTGACAAAAATCTTGTGCACAAGAAGCACAGCAATATCTTAACCCAAATTGTTCGGACTCAGTTACTCGCTGCCAGCAACGATTGCGAACACCAAATCACGTCGAACTGCAGCAGAAGGTCTCGCAGACCTGTCCAACATACATAGATGCATGTAACACGTTACAACAACGTGACGTTGTTGTTGGACGCGTCGTGCACTTGGAATATTTTTTAAAAGTGAAATTTCAAAGTAGAACGGCCACAGCAACAGCAACAACAACAGTAGCAACTCAACTTGTTGTTGCCAATAGAAATGGGGTCTCGCCTAACAAGAAAGCAACATAGCTACAGCAGCCACAACAGCTACAACAGCAGCAACAACAACAACAACACACACCAAAAGTCCAAAGAACAAGGCATACAGCTACGTATATAATTTAAAATAAAAAGAGATCCAAGACTGAGAGACAATTGGACAGACCGACAGGCAGACAGACGGACAGACGGACGCCTTTAACCATTCTTAACCTGTTTCCCTGGCAAAACGTGCAGCTATCGTTTGATTTTTGCTGTTGTTGTTGCTTTGTTCGTGCTGCCCAGTTTGAGCAAGCGGCCGACCGCCCAATCGACAGAGCAATCGATCGACCGTGCCCGTCGAACGGGGTCGCCGCATGGCTGATTTATAGTACTTGTGAGTGGGCCTCAGTTGGCCGTTGGTGCGCCGGGCAACCGGCAACCTGTCCGTGTGTCTGCTTATCGCTCGAGCGATGATCAACTCTGGCGTTGCCTGAGTGCATGCGTTCATGCGAAATGCTACTCTGTTTCAAATATTGGTCAAAACGCTTGCATTTGGAAATTTATTGCGTGTATTTTCAAAATTCAAGTAAACTTTTTTTTGCTTTGATAGCTTCATTTTTCAAATGCACTTTCTTTTGTGTGTGTGTGTGTGTGTGAGTGTGCACGCACGTACCAATTCACTGCAGTCGCGTATTTTCTTTGTGCATATTCAAAATTTCGTTCTCATTTCTTGCGATGTGCGTCGCGGCGACCTTCTCGGGGCCAGCCTAATCAAATGGCCACCAGCCTTATTTATGTGCGCCGGCGGCACAGGCACAGGCAGAGGCCCAGCTGGCAGCTTGGCGCACTTGAAATTCAACGCCTGCAGGCACTCACTTTGGCGCTTCTTTCCAGTCAGTCAGTCTGTTAGACGTGAGCGCTATTTGTCTGGCCTGGCATTTCTGTAACGAAGTACGAGTAGTTTCATTTTTGTAAAAACTAAAGTTGTGTGCATTAGAAATCTCTGCGTTTTAGCAGCACATCAGCTTATAATAATTAGTAATTAGCTAGAAGAAAATTTCGACTTAGAAATTCAATATATCTTATTTCAGCAGACGATTTGACGTCACAATATACATACATGTATACATATATAAATCTATTCTCACTCAGACGAAATAACTTTTTGATTTAATAAACGATGTAAATAGCATGAGTAATATTAATGCAAGACAAGCTTGCTTATATAATATAAAAAGTATGCGACTTGATTTCAAAAAACACGCGAACAGAGCAATTTATTTCATAATAAAATATATAAATTTAGAATATATATGGTTTTCTCATGGTATTAGTTCAAAAAGAACTCAAGTAAACTGCTCAAGTTCAAAATCATACATATAATATATCATACATATTATATTATAATAAGAGCAAAAATCGAGCCGTGTTGTTTTGGTGTCAATATAAATTTTCAAAATACTATAAGTAAAAGAAATCCATAATTTGTTCAATAGATGGCTTTAGTAATTTTCATCTTTCTTTGGTTCGATAAAGACAAAAACGCAAATCAGGCGGCTGAAAATGAGAATCACACGCAATTTTAGTATTGTCGATTCCGTTCCGGTAATTCTGATGTCAAAAATGGTCAACTATCGAAAATGTCGATAAAATCATGGAAATCGTCGAAAGTAATATTTCAATTGCCCAGCAGAATCTAATTCGAATCATTCTAACTATGCTAAACAAAACTTTCAATTTCGAGCAAAAATAATAGCCCAATTCACAATCTTGTGCAAATGGTCTGGGATTTTTGCAATTGACAGTTTTGTAGCAAACTACTGTCAAAACTACTGTAGGTTTGCTTCAAAACTGTCAATTGCAAAAATCCCAAACCATTTGCACAAGATTGTGAATTGGGCTATTGGATTTCTTTTTACTACACCTAATATTTTTGTGTTTAAGCATAAAACTGTAATTTAAAAATATTTTGAAAAAACTAGATGCATATTTCTAAAATTAAAATTAGTTTACATTTCGAGCATCATTGGACACAGACATCCAAAGAGCCAAAATGATATGGAATGAAATTGAGTGCAGTTTTGCTTTTAGCTCAGCATTTACATATATATATGACACTTTCTTCTTCTTGTTCTTCTTCATGCGCTCGCCTGCTTTTTCTTGTAGTTTTTTGTTTGTTTATGTTTTGTGATTAGCAACTAACTATTAATAAATTAGTGACTCTGCGTTGGACTTGGACTATTTGCATAGAAATGAGTGAGCATCATGCATGCAGATGTATTTGCGTATGTATGTATGTATGCATGTATGCATGTATGTGTCGGAATGGGTGTGTTGTTGCATATTAACACCTTAGCGCCAGCGCTGCGCATGCGTGCAATGCCAATACGAACGAATAAATGCCTGTAAAACTTTATATCTATACTACATACACACATACAGGGGCATGCAGGCATGCATTGTTTACAGTGTTGTATTTGTGCACACAATCATAGCTCGAAATGCTGTATTCCGAAATTGCAAAAACACATGACAATGAAGTGACAGCTACAACCCAAAGCCAACAACAACAAACAACACCTCTAACAGCATAAAATTGCAGAATGTAAAATGCCATTAGAAAATTATGTACAATGACAAAATATAAGAAAAAAGTCAACAGCAACGAAATAGACAAAAAATAAAATGATGGCAAGAAGTGTTGGCATCATTGGAAATGGAAATGTACAAAACTCAACAATAAGAAAATAAAATAAAAGCGCAATAGTGCAGACAAAATGAAAATAACAACAAACGGACACAGCAACGAAATAAAAATGGCAAGCAATTGGCAGCGGCAGCAATGAAAAAACAACAATAACAACAACAACAACAACAGTAACAAAATCAACAGCAACAGCAAAATAGCTAATGGAGAGCTACTTTCTCCCAAGGTCATTGTGTCTTTAACTGCAAAGCGACAATACTGGCAGCAACAGCAAAAACAACAACAACAACACGAACACAAACAGCAGCAGCAGCAACTGCAATGGCAGCATTAGTAGCCAGCAATTACAGCCAGCTACACGTCGAAGGCGACCACAAACGTAGCCACTAATAAAGACGAGCTGCCTGCCAGCGCGAACGGTGGCGGACGGCGTCTTGTTGTTGTTGTAGCTGCTGTTGCTTTGGCGCTGCGGCAGCTCTTGACATAGTGACGCATTGTGCCAGCTACTATGCCTTTTTTTGTAGCATACGCATCTATCGACCACTTCTCTCACAAGTACACGAGTAGGTTAAGTCAGAAAATGGACTTTTCCAGAAAAAGATTTAAACAAGATTTTATATTTTTATTATTACTATAATTATTTAAAAGAAGAAAGAATTTTTATAAGAAAATACTTAATTAAGTTTGTATTGGCCAAACGCTTGTGCATTAAATTTGAATAATACATATATGTATTTTTTATATGTCGGAATCAATCTTATAAACACACAAAAGTCGATCTCAGCCGATTTGGCCAGAACCGTCGCAACGCCTTCAATATGTCAATCGATTGTTTCTTGAAACACACTACTAAATAGGAAACGGCTCACTACTTTGCTGATTCAACGCTGGTGGTGAAAATGGTATCCAAGCGAATATGTATGATATTTTGAATAGCTTGCTTGAATAGCTTTAATATTGTATTTATAAGTAGTTTATGTAATGATATTTGAGTCGATCGACACTTTTTACAAAGAGCTTCGATTCGGTTTTATGTTGAATGTAGTTTTGTATATACATATGTACATTTTTATTATTTCATATCATATGCTCCAAGGTCTACCTGCTACCCGCTGTTTTACATTTCCTGCAGCTGTCGTCGTTCGTTATAGCCATCCTATTTGCATGCGCTGCTAAAAGGTAATATCCCGTTAGTGCAACGATGATAACTTTATTGCTGTCACTTAAATTGTATTGGAAATGTTTGCTGGTAATTACGCGCTCTTGACCATTTTCCAAAGATTTGCTTTTCTTGCTGTCAGCCAAAAAATGTTCTCACAAAAACTATTTTAAACTATGCAAGATTTTGTGGTTTAGTTTTTGTTTATTCATTTTTTTTCGCCAACTTTTTTAATTCAATTAATAATGCCATGCACTGAAATCAAAAGCTCAGAAAAAGAAGCAATTTTCATATTTCATAACACTTCGATGAGCTCTGATTATTTGCTCAACCAATTAAGGTTGAGTTTTTCCACTTGCCGCTTCGCATGCGCTGCAGTTCTTGGCATTTTATGGCATACTTAAAAAAAAGAAGCATGATTAAGAATTAAAATGAATGTTTGTGCTGGTGCTTTGTTGTTGTTGTTGCCGAAATTGTAAGCTCTAACGAAGTCAAGTGCTGCTCTGGCCAACAACTGTTTCAGTCAATTCATAAATTAGCCAAGTGTGAAGCCGTAAACGCAATCGATACTTAAGTTCTGTGCCATGAGCCTTACACGTTTCCACATTGCGACACTTCACTCCACTCACTTCCACTTGAACTTAGGATTATTTGATTACTCGCACTTCCACTGCTCTTGTTGCTGTTGTTCATGTTACTTATTGTTGTTCTTGTTGATTTTGGCCAAAAATATAATTGGCCTCTTGAAAGCTGAAAGAACAAAGAAGACATTGTATTATACCTATATGCTGTATAAGTGTTTCCGTTTCCGATTTGTACATAGATTGGGAAATGGCAAACGGTTTGATTGCAAAACTGAAGCTCATATCTTTTTCGAAAGTTGCAGTTATATTCAGATGCGAATGCTTGAGGATGGAATGGTTCGACTGTAAACCCTGTAAACTCCTTTGGGTTCTTCTTCTTCTTCTTCTGTTTAGCTAATCATAACGTATTCTGAAAATCTATCGGAATAGGAATATCGTTTTTCCAATTTCAAATTGTAATGTGATCTAATTGGATGTTCAATTCAAATACATATACAGACTTCTTGCTATCTTGATTGAAATTCCAAATAAATAACTGCTCTTCGATGCACTCTAAAATTGTCATGGATGTTCCGAATTTCGAATTTCTCATATGGAATATCGAATTTTCGCTTTCAATGCACTGCAGAATAGCCCTGATTATTTGCATAAAGAAGTTAGCCTTGCTTCTGAGTTATTTTGCTGTAGTTTAAATAAAGCTCAAGACAGCTCTCGAAGAATATAATTTAAATGTTAATATTTTTAAATGTGCTCGCAGTTGATATAAATTGTTAGACATGAAAATGGAAAGTCTTAACCTAAATAGAAATGATAAAATTATTGAAGAGTTAGTTGAAAAGAACAGCTGGGCTCTAATGCACTTTTAATGGCATAATTTAAATGTACACAGGCAAAGATCAAAGCGACTTCAACTTGAATGTCTACAGTTGTGCGCAAAATAAAAGCAGCATATAAAGTTGAGCTGAAATATACTTAACTTGAAAGTAAAGGCAAAGTAAATGTGGCGAAGAAGTAAGCTGGCTAACAAAACATTTAACTCAAATCAGCTCTAGCTTTGAAAGGCTTCGTATTCGCTTGTAGAAGGCATGGCTTATTTGATTATTCGATTTGGTGAAGCTCTTGATTGGCCTTTTGAATATCTTTGGCAATCGAATAAGAAAACAAACCAAATCAAAAATTTCTTAGAAGTTAGATATTCAATAGCAATCATATTATATTTTAATTCAAAATTTATTCTATACAATCCTTTTTCATAAAATCTATGAGGCAGTCAGTGTTAAATATTAAAAGTTTATATTTTACGTAAAAGAAATTACTACTACTGCTATTCTTTTGCACATAAGTGTGTCTAAAATGGCGTACAATGAGCCAAGAAAAGTAGGTGAAATCTAATTGTGAGTAAACGATTAAGACCATTTTTAAGTTATTAAAGCTAAGTGCTTCCTGCAAGCGTCCAGCCTTTCTGCCATTTCGCAAAAGTCCAATGAAGCTGCCGCTGACTTTTGAGTTTTATGACATTTTCAGTTTTAATGGTTCTCCAGCTGGGAATGAAGCAAGCGCAGAAAATTTTACTGTTGGAATATGAAATAAGATTTTGGGTTTTGCAAGATATTTGCGGTAGAAGGCGGGGGGGATGCAGAGGAAGCGGTTAAAAAATAACTTGCACGCATTTCTTTCTTTTTTTTAAAGGAAAGATTAGTAGGTTTTTTTTGTAGTACTTACACGTGCGCGTTAAGTTAAAAGATACAAGATTTGAGATATGCGATATGAGTGCAACCGCGTGCCACAGCGAAGCTGCCTCCACACATGTATCATTATATCTTTTTATGTATATATGTATGTATGCTATTAACAGATACTCATACGCATAGACTGCCAACTTACACTCACACTGGCAGTTGCTGGCGTAGCTCAGCTCACAGACAAAAAAATGCGCAGCAAAGAATATCGTTTTGTGCCTATGTGTGCGTAAAGAAAGAGTTGCCACTATTACACACACACACGCATGTGCTGCACATGCCATGCTGTGGAAATGGTGAATGTGGGTTTTGGCTTTTTGTGGGTTTTACTGCTGCTGCTCTTCGCTGCTCTGGCTGCTAGTATTTAGAAGTAACGCGTATCTGTATCTGCGCCTGCGCCTGCGCACTACTCTTGGTGGCTTTGGTGCCAAACCAAGCACTGTAGCTACCACTCACCATCACCATCATTGTTGTTGTTGGCATTGTTGGCATGATTGCTGGCATGGTAGAGAGCTAAAGAAGCAAAATAATATAAAGAAAATACATACTACAACAACAACAACAACAACAACAACAAAACTAAACGAGCTGCAAACTGGGTCAGTGGCACACTCTGACTGTGCTTCTTTGCATCTCTCCCTGCCTGCTGTCTACGCTGCCAGCATGTGTGTGTGTTGTGCCTGTGTGCTTGAGTATCTGTGTGAATGCTTTTTTCTTTCTTTCTTCTTTCTTTAATTTTTTCTTTCTTTTATTCTTTCTTTCTTTCTTTCCATAGATAGTTTGCTTGCCTTAAGTCTGGCTTTATTTGACTAGTTCGTGTTGTTGTTGTTGTCGTTTTCGTAGTTTTTGTGGCATCGTGGTCAATACGGTTTGCTTGCTATTTCATCAGTGTTGTTGTTGTTTGCTAATGCTGTTGGCATTGTCGTTGTTGTTGTTGTTGTAGTTTCTCTACCTAAATATTATAAACAAAATAGTTTTGAAATGTAGAAATGCAAAAAAAAGAAGTAAAAGACGCATTAAGAAAAAGCAAAGTGTGCAGGTATTTAGTGTAATTTTGAGGTGTCGTGCTTGGGTGAGGCGCTCAGGGGTGTGGGGAGTTTAAAAGAAGTGCGCATGCAAGCGCATACTCACCTAGTAGTTAATGTTGTCTTTGTGAAATTTTTGTCGACTTTTTTGTGTGTAAAAGGCAAAATTTTAATTAATTTCAAATTTTTTCAATATTTAGTTTTGAAAAATTTTTTGTTTAGAACACTGTTACAATTTTTTCTTTAAAAAAATTTCGAAAGCAAATTTGCAAATTTTAGTAAATTAAAATTTGTTTCAAAATATTTTTTGCAAATATTTAGTAGGCCTTTATTCACAAAATGATATATATTTTAAATTTTGCGTAAAATTTTAAACAATTAAAAATTTTTTTTATTATTGCAAGTTTTTTTAATCAAATTTTTTTTTGCATTAACTATTAGAAAAAAAAATCAACATGAAATAAAACTCGCTGCACAAAGAAATATTCATTGACAATCGAAATTGTTTTCATTTATTCATTTTGAAACAACTTTAAATAACGAATTAAATAATTAAATAATTAATTTGTTTGTTTTGCTGCGTTTCATATATACAAAATTACACACACACACACACTTTAATAAATAATTGCACATAAATTAATTAAGCTTACTTATATATGCATATTTGCTTTAGCCGCACAATGTAAAACTATTCGTAATTATATAATTAAATAAATAAATTTTTAAATAGGAAAGAATGAAAATGATACAAAATGTTTAGAATAGCATGCAAATATTATAGTAATAAATAAGAAAATTTATTACAAAACAAATAAGAATAAATACGCAAAGCCAGCTGAAAATAAATAACTTATGACTTAAATTATAACTTAAGCTTAGCACAAAGTTTAAATATTAATATAAAATACACATAAAACAATTGAGATAAATATATATATATACGTATGCATGTGTATGTGTGTATGTATTGCTAAAGTACAATTGCATATGTGTTTGCATAAGGACTCAACTTGCCCTTTAGAATTATGAGTAATTGAAATATTTGCGCATTTCGCTGTTACCTTTTACTTTTTTTAAACTTACTTAATTGTAGCAACAATAAATATTTAACATTTTTACATATACGAGTACACTCACAAAAAATAAGACGACAGGCAAAAGTGCTCTGCAGCATTCCCGCATAAATGCAACGCTGAAAGAGGATTCAAAGGTTAACGCAACAAAATACGAAAATAATAATAAATTTTCTAAGCACTTAAGCGGTTTGCATTTATTCGAGCAATACTGTACACATTGCGCGTAAAATTTGTTGTTCTCTTCATATACATATTATTTTATAGAAAACATAGAACAATTTTTAACTGCTATTTCTTTTGTAATTTCCTTGTCATGCTCTTCTTATATTTAGACATTTCTATATCATTTTGTACATTTGATTTTTCAATTTCAATTTTTCTGTTAAATTAAGAATTGCGTTTAATTTTTATGCATTTTCGACATGAGGTACAGTTTTGTTTATTGTCGTTTTTCTTTCAGATGTCAATTAGTTCTAAATTTTCTCTATACAAAGCACATTGTTCTTTTAAACGCTTTGTTAGTGAGTTCGCTTTTTGTTATATGATGTAGTACAGTTTTAGTACAATACATAATTGAGCACAGCTGCATCAAGACGGAACAACAGTTGCAAAAAGACAATTGGACGCTCCGTTGTTCTTACGTTGCTTATGCTCTCTTTGGCATTCTTTTGCTTCAGTTCAGCTCAACTCAAGCTAAGCTGTTTTATTCTGAACCAGCAGCTCTTCAACAGAGAGCAACAGGTAGAAGGTTGAAACCCACTCTCCAATGAACAGCAACAGAGTCTCTCAAAGATTTTGTCGCTATCCAATGGAGAGCAAGATGCTCTCCTAAAGATTGCGACCCGCTCTCCAATGAACAGCAACAGAGTCTCTCGAAGACTTTGCCGCTATCCAATTGAGAGGTTCTTCTCTTTGAGTTGATGCTACATTGACAAGCTAAAGTAATCGGAAAAACTTTGATTATTATTCGGGTTATTAAACATTTCAAAGTTTTCTAGAAAAAAATGTCAACGGTTCTAAAGGAACACTGATCACGTAGTTTCGCTGCAATCGGGCTCAAGTTTCTCAAGCATTCTCATGACTCAGCAAAAAATTCTCTAAGAAGCAGGGAAGGAATCCCCAACTAAAAGTTTCCAAAGTAATTTGGCAGAAAGGCAATCCCCCACTAAAATCATAAGCACGAAAAGGGCGCTCGATTTTCTGCAAAATTTCTTGCACTCAGTAAAATAATTTTCTAAAATAATAGTCTAATTAATTTAGCAGCAAGGCAACCCCAATTAATTTACAGAAAGGGCGCTCTTAGACGATCAATTCCTAAACGCAAAAAGTACTAAGAGCCCATCCTATTATCTAAAAATTTCCCACTGCGGATTAGGTAAGGAATAGCGAAGAGATCAAAAGCAACCAACAACAACGAATAACAATGGCGTATGTAGAATTACTCTATTTTGAGAAACAACAACAGCGCAGGCAGGAAAACCAATTGGAAGCAGCACGCAAGGCCTCATCCGGCAAACCCTCTTTGGACATATCCCAGCGGGGTTTGTGGATAAATCCAAGCGGACGCTCAATTTCCCCGCCGCGCACGTAACAAACATAGTAATTCCACATACGGAAAAGCGCCAACACGACTACGGCTTCTGAGGAACATGAGCGCTACGTCGACGGAGCGGCGATAGCGAATTGTCGACCGGCGAGCGCGGCTCGGCAGCGTTCCCCAAAAGTGCGCATAGTCGTCTTGCGCTTTCCCCGTGTTCGTAACTGCCGCTGGGAGTGCGCCTGGGCATGGACGCGGGCGCGGACGCACGGACCAGCCACTTATGACACTCTCAGCTGCAGCACAGCGTTCTTAATATCTGCCGCCTCGGCGTGATCAACATCGTGTTGTCAGTCACGCCCAATTCTCTTATGTATCTGTTGATGTTTGAGCAAGTGTGCCTTTTGGCGAAACGCCTTGGCGCAGACGTCGCAGCGGAAGGGCTTCTCGCCCGTGTGAGTGCGCAGATGCACCTTGATGTTGCTCTTGTTGAGGAAGCCGCGATTGCAGATGCTGCAGCGGTGCACGGGCTTTTCCTTGCCCAGCAGGCCGGACAGGTCGTTCGCATTGAAGCTGACGGAGGAGGCGGATATGGAGTTGAGCTGTGGCGGACCGCCGCCGCCGCCACTACTGCTCGCCGCTTGGCCAGGCTGCGTCTGTTGGTGATGCTGCTGCTGCTGCTGTTGACTGGACTTCTTCTGGGAGCGCGAGCGCTTCGTTTTGGGCGTACCGGTGGGTGTCACTGTCGTCGTGTGTGGGTAGTTGCCCAGCATGTCGGGGCTGCATATGCCGTCCGCCTTCATGGAGGACATGGAGACCTGGTACTGCTGTGGGTTGGTGAGATAGCGCGGATTGATCATGAGGTTGTCCGTGGTGGAGACGACGGAGCCGGGCGGACTGGAGGTGGACGTCGCCGTCGGCAGCTCGTTGCAGTATGAGGTAGAGCTGGGCGCCTCCGTCTTCATGGGCGACGCGTTGTTGGGCGGGCCGTTCTGCAGCCGGTTCTGCAGCAGCGGCATGTAGCCGTGCGTCAGCAGGCTCTGCAGCGTCGAGCTGCTCGTGTGCACGGGCGAGTGCGGCAGTATGAAGTCGCTGAGCGAGTCCTGCTGCGACACCACCAGCTTGCCATCCTGTTGTATGCAGTTGCCGTCGATCCACGCGTCCAGGTCCATCCAGGAGTCGCGCGTGTCATTGCCGTCGTCCTTGTCCAGCTGGTTGGGCACGGTGGTGTCCGCTATCGCAGAGCCGATGATGGCGGCAATGTCGTCGATGGAGTTCATGTCGACGTACTCCGTCAAGTCCTTCGCGTCGGCGTAGATGCGCACACCGGCGTGCGCCGAGTCCGGCCCGTGGTCGAGGCCGCCCGCCGCGCCGCTGCCGCTGCCGCCGGACATGACGCAGCTGTCCGCGACGGAGTAAAGCTTACTTTCTAATTGACTATCGGCGAAGAGCTTGACATCGCTGAGGCAGGCGTCGGCATTCGGACTCAGCACGCTCTCGGGCAGGCAAGTGGACGAGGAGACAATGTTGTGGTCGGTGGATGAGCCGTGGCTGTTGCCACCGCCACCCCCGCCGCCGGGCACGCAGGGCAGCGGCGACGTTCGGCACGTCTGCATGGAGCTGGAGGCGGAGCCCGCCGTCGTGGCATTGCTGTGGTAGGCGCTCTGCATGTAGTTGTTGTTGCTCTCGTCGGGTAGCCTCTGTGCGATTGCATGGTAATGATGGCCGGATATGCCGTTGATCGACAGATGCCCGGTGTAGCCCGTGAACGGCGGCAGCGGCTTCAGGTCGGACAGCGCATTCAGAGAGGACGTGTTCAGCAGCAGATTGTCGAGCACATCCAGCGAGCTCTTCTGCTCCGAGTCGCTCGGCAGCGAGTCGAGATCGTGTTCGAGCAGCAGCTTGTGGCCGTCGAGCAGGTATTGATCCTGGCTGCCGTTTTGCGTAGGACCCCAGCATGGACTCATGAGTAGGCTTTCAACTTCCGATTCACTTGGTCCGTTCATGCTGCAAAACTTCATTTTAGTTCGCGACTGCTGCAAGAACTATTTTGCTTCTCTTGGCCTGCTAGGGAATATGATGTGTGTGTCAGTGTGGGTGAGAGCGTCTTCGATTGCTCCGTTGTTATTCTGCTTGGCACGCAAATTCAAAACTGGACTTGGTTACGTGTTACTTTCCAGCTGCATCACTGGAAATATATTCTTAAGTTTATGTGGGAATAAATGCATATTCATCTGAAAATAGTAAAAGCAAATTTTAAAGAAAAAATTGATCAGTATATAGTTTAATATAAAAAAATTTATCAAAATTCCAAATATATACGTATATTTTCATAGTCAAAACTAATACACATGTACTACTTATACAGCTACTAAAGCAATCTGCTGAATAAATTCATATTTATAAACATATAAAATAAGTTAAACGATTTCCGGCATAAGAAGATAATATAGGATGCGTTTATTTGACTAAACTCAAGGAAAGAGAATGAGCATTGCCGTTTCTCTGAATATCAGAACCCAACAAGCGATGTCTCATAACCGAGTTGTTAGTAACAGACTAAATGCTCTGTCGTGTGATCCTCCATCAAAGATAGTCTACAATCCTTACGTTGGTCATGAGCTGATTGCTAAATAATGTTTTGGTCGGAATCTGCTAACATAAAAATGTTTGAACAAAAGTTCGAAGAGTTGCTCATAATCGAGTTTTAAATAACAATCTTTATTAAAGCAAATTCTCTCCAGAAGCTGTTTAATTTCTAGCCAATGAGAGAACATAGCAAAGACTATCTGAATATCAAATAAAAACCACAAGTGGAAAAGTCCTATCGGAGTAGAAGTTCACGCACAATTCTTTGAGGCTGATAATTCGGGCAACCTGTGAAATTTTATGGTGATGCCACAAGAAAAGTCGGTGCCTTTGGGAATCCACTCTCACTGATTTCATTTCACACACGCTATTAATTACAAGCCATAAAGGAAAGTTCAAAGTGACCAACATAATAGACTTAATATGATTTTAATTCAAGAGATACACAACTACAAAACTTTATAATAAAATTAAATACTTTATGGTATAATGGTATAATTTATATTGATGTAGCATGCTGATGTTCCACTCCACAAGCAGTCGTTATTATTTATGTAATTCCCAATTAGTTTTGACCGATAAACCAAACAAGTTTCCGTCATTAAGTAGGCGACACACATATTCACACACACACACACACTGATCTATCTTATTGTGGTAGAATCACTAAAAGAACTGCAACAGCAACCAACAACAACAACGATCAACAAGCAACTACTTTGTCGTATACAACCACACTTCCAACGGTATTTGGGTCAAAACATTAATAATCAGTCAAATTAGCATACAAATTGGTAGAAATATTTCTTTTTCATGTTTTTGTTGTTGTATTGCTAGTTGTTGCTGTCCGTATGGTTTCCAATATAAAGCAGCAACACAACAACACACAGAATACAAAATACAGAAACCTTGTAGCAATGAAAGTATAAGCTATTACAACAACTACAGGTGCATACACCAACTCCACTTTGTCGGTCTCAAATGAAATGAAAAAGAAAACCTTACTGCCCCCACACCCTACGCCGCAACCGCCTTTCAAGCTAGCTGCCCCCTTCAGTGAGCAAGTCACTTGATCATCGAAGAAGTCCAACTCAATTACGAACGAAAATCACATCAACCTCAAACCCCATGCAGGCAACTGATCGTGCAACGATCGTGCCAAGGAATGCCTCAAGATTCGTGCATGAACAGTTAATTTGAAGGCACATGGCCTACTGCCAAAAAAAGAAGAAAAATCGGCCAAAAGCCGCCCGAGCACGGCGTCCGCCATTATGGCCAAAATAAGCCGTGACGACGATCAGTTGAAGTTCACTGAGCAATAACGAAGGGCAATCGTAGAAATTCTGCGCAGCGAAAACGAAGAAAGCCCAAAGCACAGACGGCGCTGTCTCAAGAACGCCACAAAATAGCCATGAAGAAAGCAGCGAGAGAGAGAAAGAAAGAAATAAAAGAAGAGCATAGCGGCATTATAGGAGCCGTGGCCGACACTGCACGATCATCATAATAAATTTCGCTTTCAACAGGTTTGCGAACGCTTCGTTGTTTCGATGGATGGCTGGACGGATAGCTGGACGGCTGGACGTATGAGCAGTCTTCGATTGCTGTCGCATCGATCGACGTCATACCAAATGCCACGCAAAAAAACTAAATAAAACGGAGCGAGAAAGAGAGAGAGAGAGCGTGGCAGAGAGAGCGAGAAGCGCGCGCAACCGGCAACAATGTTGCCAGCAACATTTCAGCCAGCGTATGCAGAAGCATGCCAACAACTTCGCGTACAAGTGACGTCGGTTGCTGTCATTTCGTTCGTGTTTTGGCTCTGCTGCCAAAGACAGCTAAACACGCTCAGCCGAGCGAAAACGACAACAGCAACAGCAACAGCAACAACGAGTTGGAGCATTGAGGGAACGACGCCAGCAACGGCAAACTGCGAATGATGCCGGTTCTTCGCTGCCATCATAATTTTCAAAACAACAACAATAGCAGCAACAACAACGTGCATAATAAATGTACCGTTATTCAAAAGACCTGCTGACATACTTCCGCAATTGCCAACATTCGCTTCGTGTCGTGTCGGCTCGTGTGGGCTCGTTCGTTTTCTGCTGTATACATAGAAATTTCGTACGCGCCGCACGATCGCAACACTGGCCGCTATACGAGCAGCAATGCGCCGCTGTGAGTCGTCGCCGCCGCCATGCGCCAAATTGTAGCTGGAGTATCTTTGACTGTGAGTATCTGTTGGATACTTGGTTACAATGGACACTGAAGCTGAAAGCTCATATGCCGGTTGCTGTTCATACTCGTATTGTTGTTGTTGTGGGAATCAGGGTGTTGGTGGCTTGAACGCTCGGGGCGGTAGGTACGGCAAGAGTGCTGGATGGGGTGCGGCAGTTCAGGAGGGGAAGTCGGGGTAGATCATTACCTTAGCTGTTGGCACAGATTTTATTCTTTAGGTGCCTTTGTATAAGCTCATACAATTTTATGAGCCTGGATTGAATGCTTTTATGCGATTGGGATGAATTGTTTGAGATGAGCGAGTGAGCGAGTGTGTGAGTGAGTGACTGACGTTTGACTGTTTGACTGTCGATCTGTCCGACATTTGCATTCATATGAATTGAATTTTGTTAGTTGGCATGTAAGCATATAAATTCAATTGTTTGTATGTGGCGTTGTTGCTGTTGCTGTTGTTGTTGTCTATTATTAAGCATGCGAAAGGCATAAAGTATTTTGGAATTTTTCAGCTCTTCTATCAATTTTATTGTTGTTTGTATAAATATGGCTTTGACAATGGCTGGCAGATTGAGTTTATTGTTTTTTAGCCTTTGTTGTTGTTTTTGTGGGATTTTCGCTATTTGCATCGTGGTTGTTGTAGCAGGCGGGCAGGTCAGTTTGCATATGAATTCTTTCATACGGCAACAATGAGTGGGAGTTGAGGGACGGGGGGGTCGTAGTGTTCTGTCTGTGGGTGATGTGCCATTTGTGCAAGTTCTTTTTAAGCATTAGTTAAAAGAAAGAAGCAAGATTTTCTTTTGAGTTTAATTTACTCATGTTTTAAATTTGTAGATAAAATATGCATGTTCAATAAAGTTTTTGATATGCATATTTGAAATATAATAGAAAGCAGAAGATGCGATGAAAGAGCACATATTAGCAAATCCAAAGCTAATTTAAATGCATGCTACCAAAACTTTGACTAAAACACAGTAACGCAAGACGAATATGTTTAAAAGAAAATTTACCAGCAAACTGAAATTTTGAAAATTCTGAAAAGTTTGGAATAGATTTCGTAAGAATTTTGAAAGCAACAGCCTTTGCTATTTTTCATTATAAAGGTTCTCGCTCTGTAATTTAAACTGTAAGTGAAGAGTTTGCGGCTGAACTTAACTTCTTTTCAGACAAGGCAAAGAGAAAAAAGTAAGTTTTTTCGAAATTGAGTGCACTTCAGAGAGGAAAAGAATAAATAAATGGAATGAGAATGAAATCAAAAATTAAACCGGGTCGAGTTCAGCTGAAATGCAAGCAAGAAAATTGACTTACAACGAGTGGCAAATTTATGGCTTGGAAGCTGTGAGCAAAAAAAAACCGTTTCTGACAGCAAGGTTGCAGTTGAAAAGCAAAATCCGAGTCAAGTGAATTCGCGTCAAAGTCGCAGAGGAAAAAAAAACAAACATTTTGTAAAAAAAGTGCTTGACCAAGACCGAGAATAGCAAAAACCAATAAACCCCAAATGATGGAATGATGGCGCGATGGAACCTCCAAGCAACACACTTGAAAGAGCAACAACAAGTGCAAGAACAGCGAACAGAACAACAGCATGCAACAAGTAGTAAAAATTGCCGAATGGCGCAGCGATTAAGCAGCAGCGAGCCGTCTCCGGAGTACTCGTATGTGGCTACATTGAGGTCACCAGCGAAGGCTGAGGCTAGGCTGGCGGACTGTGTTGCAATATGCACGCTAAGCTGCTGGAGCACGTGCAACATGCAACGTGTGCCAACTTTTTGTGAGGTGGAAAAGTTGGTCAAATGCGCCGCCGCTGCTAAGATGCTCTGAGCAAAAAAAAAAAGAATGAACGAAAAGAATGAATGAACGGCGCTTGAGGGCTGATATCCCAACAGGGGAAGGCGCGAATCAAGGCGCCGAAGTGTCGCTGAGTGTCGAAGAGCATGCACATGACGGCACCGACTGCTACAATTAGAACTGTCAATTTGGCAATATCAAATCTTACAATATAAAATCGAATTTCGGATACAAAATTGGATCTGGCACAAACAATTTTTTAAAATTAGAGTATTGAAATTCATCATTCTAAACATTCTAGAAGATAATTGATAACGCTATACTTTCGCATACATATTCATATATATACATATGTACATACGCTGCACTACACTCAAGACGAGCGAGGGGCGGAAAGAGTATTTGGAAAATATATATTTTTTAGAAAACTAGCGCCAAAGTAAAAATTAAAAAAAAAAATTTTTTTTGTAACAGTTGGAGTATCTTCCTTTAAACAGTATTTGTGATAAAAATATTATTTACCCCTATCACAAAATCAATCGTAACAATTCTACAAATACTAATGTCCGTTACGAATATGTTAATAATCCTATCAAAGAACTCAAGTGAACTCGTGAAAAGTGTTAGCGACCCCAAATGTGAAATTCGCAGTTTCGAAGACAGCTGTTAGTTGACGAATATTTTTTTCTAAGATTTTTAATAGAGGGCGTCTGCCAACTTGATGTTGGGAAAGATTACACTGTCTGTGACTGTGTTCTTAGTCACAGCTTGGAATTCTGGAAGATGAAAAGTGGCCAAGCAAGAGGAACTTTTACTCAAATTGCAGAATAACGGGAGTTATCTTTTGTACAGACGGAACTCATAGAAGTTTTTCCACCAAAAACTCATTCGAGTTATTGTATATGACAGCAAATTCGCAACTCTACGAAAAGCGAACCTACGATGGATTCCATGATGGGGATGATTAAAATTAATTTATCAACAAAAAATTAATTTGTCAACAAAAATCAAAATATCAAACAATAAAAAATTTTTTTATGCTCGCTATATAGTTATCAGAAAAATTTCTTTTCCATATAGTTTATACGTAAATCACACGAATTATTAGTGCTAACGTATTAGAAAGAGATAAGGGTTGAAGAAAATTAGATTTATTTTAGCATTTATTTAGTGTTACCCCTTAACCTGTGAGTGTACATTGTCTAGTTTTGGCACAAGTTAATGGGACCTACAAATTTGTCTTCCTTGAATTCGAAGGAGAAAATTAGGTAAATAGGCACATTTGAAGAAATGCCAGTCCAGCGCGAAACATGACACAAGGAAGTTTTCTTTCTTTTCGACCTGAGCAGACAACGAACCGCGCATTGCAGACTTCAGAGGCTTATGCACAGAACACAAAAATGCTTGGAATCGGCAATTTAGGAGTACAGAAAGCAGGCTGGCTGCACGGCAACATTGTTGGCGCCTGCTCACTTTGCGCGCATCGCTCGACTCACTTCACTTCGCTCATTCGCACGCAGTGTGTCACGCATACGTCAATTCATAGCTATGCAAATTTTAGCTATGGCAGTTGTTGCTGTAGTCGTATTTCATTGCCTTTTTGGCGCTTTGTATAATTATCTTTGTTGTTGTTCGTATAGGCTTGCGCGGGTACGCCTGCGCGCTCAGCTGTATGCGAATCTATGGCGCTGCTCAACAACGTAGGCAGTCTGCCGCCGCCACTGCTGCTGCTGGGTCGGTCAGCGAACTTGGATCGTTGGACCAAACGTTACAGTGACGCAGCGAGTGACCAATCGTCCGAATGACGGACGGACGGACTGACGGACCGGACAGTTGGCGCGACTAACCGAGCGAGCCGCTGACCGAGCATGCGTTAGTTAGTTTCAGTTTAGGTTTAAGCGCTGCTGCTTTCGGTGCGGCTCGTTAAAGGTGCTCAATTGAACGAACTAACGAACGAACGAACGCTGAAATGACTGAATGAACGAGTGAGCGAGCGAGCGAGCGCGTGAGTGGAGATCACAGCTGCTATTGCTTAGTTAGAGTTTTTGTTAGTTAAACCCAGGGTTTGAAAAACTGCCAGCATAATAGCAACAGCACTAAAAATATGCTGTTTGCTTTGCTTTGCTGCGATAATTTCGAGAGCAAAGCAATAGCACGACAGCAATTCATTTTTCTGTTCGCTTTGCTGCCACAGCACGAAAGCAATTCATTTTTCCGTTTGCTGTGCTGCCACAGCACGAAAGCAATTCATTTTTCTATTTGCTTTGCTGATGCTGTGGCTGTGTAATTTTTCAAAGCACAGTTACAGCGAAGCATTTTATTTTTGTTCGATTCCATGTGCTATGTGCTTCGGCTGCGCAAAATGACAGTCGCAGCAGCAGCGAAAGCAAAAAACAGTCTGCATATTGCTGTTGCTGCTCATATATGTAGGCTGTAAGAAAATTCTGAATATCAGTATGTAAATGTACTTCACCGCGATCGGGATTTTTTGCTTTTTTGACAATGGCTCCGCGTAAAAACACTGTACTCATATGGGAATATTTTGACAACAAAAAAGAGTGTGGGAAGGCGGTTTGCAATCTTTGCCAAATACATTTTAAAAACGATAGGACTTATAATTTGAAAACTCATTTATTAAAAGTGCACAAAATAGACTTGAATACAGCAGAGAGCCAAAATTCTAGTTCAGATATTATGCCATCAATTTCTGCTAGGAAACAAAATGTGAAGGTGCAAATAAATAAAAAAATATTATTTCGCTCGTATATTGGATTAGTGACAGAAGACAGTGTGCCTCTTTTATGGCTCGTGTCATAAAAAATCGTACGTGCATCAACCGTCAGCTAACCATATGTGTAAATATCACATTTGTTCCTTTTTTTCCTGGAAGGACGATCATTTGCCGCGCGTGCCGTGAATAGAATCTCGCGAAGACTCTGCCGTTATCGATGGGTTTTTTAACAACTTAACAATATTGTAACAGCGAGAGCAACGGCAAAGCAACGGTCGAAAATAGCATTTTTGCTTTTGCTGTCGGCTTCCACAGCAAAACGACAGCATATCTTCGGTTTTTTCGCTATTGCTGTCGGCTTTGCTTCAGCTGCGCACATCGTCGCAGCACAGCGGCAGCATATCGTAGGTTTAGTTGCTTTCGGCTTTGCTTCAGCTGCGCGCATCGTCACAGCATAGCGGCAGCGTATCGTCGGTTTATTTGTTATTGCTGTTGGCTTTGCTTCCAGCTGCGCACATCGTCACAGCATAGCGGCAGCATAGCTTCGGATTTTTGTTTGATTGCTTTTGCTTCTGCTTTGCTGCTGTAACTGTTCGCAGCAACAGCATAGTCGAAGCAAATGAAATGAAAATATTGAAGCATTTTCAAACCCTGGTTAAACCTTTTTAATTGCCGCTGTGTATCTTTTTGGGCGGATTTGATGTGCAGTTAATATGCCGCTGCCCCGCTATGCTCCAGCTTGAGACCACATTCGCGCTTAGTTGCGCCGGCTTAAATGCATGACCAAGCGCAATTTTGCGTCATCTAACGGTCGCTCGCGCTGTGAGCCGAAAACAAACGGTTTCATTGGTAGCAGCCGCTTTAATTGAATGTACTAAAATCTCATTTGGAAATGGCTTCCTTGAGTCCCATTTCAGATTTAGAATGCACTAATGGTGTTGTTGTCATGCTGAGCAGGGGTGCCAACTAGATTTAACCGTAATGTGTCTTATACGCACACGATTTGAAAAATAAGATGACGGTGGAGGGGAGGGGAGGGGCGTAGGCACTGAAATTAGCTGACACCCTGCAAGCCGATAATTTATTTCCAAAAAAGATATTTTCAAGAAAGCAGCCTTATTCTTTTCGAAATGTGGTCAAATGTATGACAGTTGAAAAACATTTTATTTATATTTTTCGAAACCTTCTAAACTTTTAAATTTTTGAATTGCCCTATAAATTTTTTCATAAGGAAATTTCTTTTATTCGTTTTTTTTTGGAAATATAATACTCTTTTTAATATCGTACTACGCCGCAGTGGCTTAGTGGACAATTGGACAATTACTCTGTCTCTGATACGATGAGTCACAGGTTCAATACCTGGCGGGATCATGCCATCCAAAAAAATTTTGACAAATTGTTTAACATTGATCGGCGCCATCTTGCGATTAATTGACAACTATTTGAAAGTTATCGTGGCCTTGACAAAAGGTTTAATAGAAGAAACTTGTAGGTCCCAATTAACTTGTGCTAAAAATTGACTAAGCACACACACAGGTTTATGTAAAAAGGCTCATCTAATAATTACTTTTTCGGGCTGTGCCACTTATATATAAAATGAATTAGATTAGCGCTCCCAATTTCTAGCTGACTCCTTTCAATTCATTCAGATTCGACTATAGCAGAAATTTCAAAGTTGTGTTTTTAAGTAAATGCCTTTACAGAAAATGTTACTACTATTAGTATGATATATTCATTGCTATTGTCATAGAATCGTCTCGAGACAGATGACAGAACTTTCAAGAATATATTTTCCCCTTTTTTTCGCTTTCTCGAGGCCGCTTCAGTCTCACAAGTGAGGTTTTTAAAATTTTATCTTTCTGTTAATTACGAAATAATCTTAGGCCGATTACAACAATCTATAGCTCACCCATACTCAAATGCATTTGTCATATCATTTTGAAGATTTAATCCATATGCGATTTAGTTGTAGTATACTGCTGCAAGGCAGATCCTTTTCACTGTTGTTTACTATGCAAGTGTTTGTGTGAGTGTGCGTAATCCAATTGTTGCAGAATCCTTTAAGATAGTTTTCCTCATGAGATTCACTTCAATGAATGTTGTCAATGAATTTCGTGTGTTTTATTCAAATTGAGCAGTATAATTTGTTGTAGTTTTTGTTGTTAGGTGCAAATGAATGTAAAGAATTAATGAAGAAATGTGAAGAATGAAATGTGTAAAGAAAGACTCGACGGCGAAATGGAAAAGACAATAAAAGTGGCAACTTGCAAATGAAATGAAATAAGCGGAAGAAAAGTTACGAAAGCTTGAAACCGGAAATAAAATTAAAAATTCAAATACGCAAAGAAAATTACAAAGTATAAGAAGGCAAATACGAAGAAGATGAGGCAAAAAATGTGAAAAAATCGCTGTCAATGCTTACAAAGTAGAAAGATTTGAATTTGCTACTTAACAGTTTCAAAGTTTTTTTCCAATACAAAAAGCAGAAGCAGTAGTAATATTAAATGTTAAAAATTAGTCAAATAAAAAAATCGCAAATAACCTTGAAAAACAAACTTAAAAAGAGACGTTGAAAATTACGGCTAGAAAAATTTCGTCAACAGATTTTTCGAGCATATGCTTCTATAGCGATTGTATAGAGAGTTTTCCCCAATTTTATGTACAATGCTTGGAAGTGATGAGTTCGGGACGAGGGTTTTTTTTTTGGTGTGTATAAAGTGTTGTACAAAACGAAAGAAAAACAACAACACAAAACTTTGCTTTAGGCTGAAAATATTTACAACAGTTTTTAAAAATAAATTTTGCTTTTTTATTGGCTGTTGTTGCTGTCAAATTTCAAACTTCAAACGTTTTTTTTTTAACTTTGCCGTTGTGTTTAATATTTCCTTTTTACAATGTTGTCTTTTTTAAATTGAAATTTTGCACTGCTTCACTTTTAGTTATGCGTGTGGATTTCAGTTGGCTTTCCAGAGACGTTGCACACACTTGCTGCAATTTTGCGCTTATGTTGCTGGTTTGCTGCCGTTAGCAACAGGTTTGGGCTTAATCCGTGCTGCTATTTTGCGCAATTAATCCAATTCGCTGCAGTTATAATGACACACACATATTTTTTCATAGCACTTATTATTTCTTAAATTTTGCAATCTTTTTGCTTTTGCAATTTCGTTGGCAACACCTTTTTTCAACCGTTTTCATTGATTGCACAGAACATTATTGTTTGATTTTTTGAATTTCCACTTTTTTGCCAAATAGCTTATGGGTCACCGGTGCCGTGCCAGAAATTTCTTTTGCTGTTCTCGGCTTTTACAGTTCGCTCTGTGTGTGTGTGTGTCGGTCTGTCTGGCCTGCGTGGTTTACGCACAAACGCCGTTAAGAAATTCACACAAATCCGAATACGTCAACGGTAGAAAGCCAACTGTGCGCAGGCGCTTGAAAAGAAATTCGAACGAAGATCGGCGGCAAACGATGCTTGACGATGGCTAGCAATGACGCGCACGACGGCGAAGGTGAAGGCGCGGGCAATGCCGATGGCTGCTGGCTGATGGCAGAGAGACCACGCACAGCAGACAGCAACTCATTGAGCGAGCGAGCGAACGAGCGATCGAACGAACACAGCGCGCAAGAACGGTATCGGCGAAGAAGCAGCGCCGAGTGACAGCGCGACTTTTGGCCATGAGCAACGAAGCTGAGTTGTGCAGAGTTCGCTGCCATGCTGCCGCAACATGTTGCTGAGCGTGGCGCTCTTACCTGGCGTGAGCTGTTTGATCGAACATGTGCGCTGCGACTGCATTTTTGCACTGTTTTCGCCTTCGAAGCGGTCAAAGTCATGGAAAACGACTTGTGCGCTGCTCTCGCCGACTGGGGGCAGTATTAAATTGTTAAGCGCGCCAATAGCAATAATAACATTTAATGTTGCATTTTTGCAGCTACAACTTTGCCGCAATGCTTTATGATAGCTTTATTTTAAAGCTGCTCAATTGAGGCCTATTCAAGGCGTCAAGTTTTTAGCTTAAGTCTTTTGTTTATTGACCACAAGTGCGCTGCCTCAGGCGATTTTGCTAGCTTGAAAAATGTATTTTTGAGCAAGAGAATAAATTTGAGCTGTACAATCGAAATTTCAAAATTTCTTTAGCTAATTTTATTGAAATTAAATTTATATTTTTTGTAAATAAGAAAAAATTTCTTTCAAACATCAACTTCTCTTTAAAAATTTCTCTCTTGATGGAACTAGTTAAACTTAATAGTTTCTAATAGAAGCATTTCGTTAAATATTTGCCTACTTTCCTTTTAATCACATGTTTTTGTAAACCAAATTTTTCTGTAATTTTTCGTCTGTTATTAATACAAACTTCAAATTGCAAATATCTCGAATACAAAATTTTTTTGTAAAATATTGAATTCAGTTTGAAATCAGAAATTTTGTTGTAGCGGAAATTTTTCGTAAAAATTTGTATCCAAAATTAAATATGCTATATTTTCTAAAACTTTTGGCACTCTTCGTTTCATTTTCATTGTTTCTGGCATATTTAATATGCATGTAATTTGCTTGAGCATAACAACAATAACAAGCTGTATGTGTGTCTGTTTGTGTGTGCCTGTGCTTGCTTGGCACGGCAATATGCCCACACAGCAGCAGCGTTTGCGCTCTTGGCGATCAATGGAGAAGCACACAGAAGCACCACCACAACAACAATGCTGCCACCACACCAATACACGCTCAGCCGCTCTTCCCATGCTAGCTGCTTTGTTCAACGAGCGCGCGCGCTCAGTCTCAAACTCCCATGTTGTCTATTCTACTCTGTGTATGTGTGTGTGTGCGTGCGTACGTATATCTGTGTCTCTGTCGTTTGACGTTTCAGCAACTTGACCTACAAAACAGTTTTCCTGTTATTTCGCCTTGTAAACATGCGATTTACAGTTGCTTTTATTCTTTTGCTGCCGTTGGTGGCAATAATGTTGCTAAGCACGCTCTGCAACATGTTGCTCACTCATCTTTTTGAATTTTTTGTAGTTGTTGTTTCGGGTTTTTTTGTAGTTTTTTCGACTGCATTTCGTTTGATGCACTTGTTGCTTGTGTTGCTGTTTTTTGTTGTTACTGCTGTTGCTATTGCCTGTTGCTGTCAGTGGTCGCTGCTTGCCACTCCAAGGCGAACGATAATAAACACATTCCTGGTCATAGTATGCGATTTTTTGCTATTGCTTTGGTTGCTATTGTTGTGGCTATGAGTGTGTGTCATCTTCTGTTGCTTATTGTTGTTTTAGTTGCTTACTCATTTTTTTCTGAATTTTTCTGCGGCAGATCTTTGGCACTTCGGTGTAACGGTAAGGCTGCGAAAACGAAAGCTTTTATTGTGAGTTTGTATGGTTTACATGCAGGCTTGGCTTGTGTGTATATTTCGTGTTGCTTTTATTGCCAATTGGCCATAGCACACACACACACACACACCCATACACGCTAGTATCGATGAACATTTGCACAAAAAGCCTATACATGCAGGTGAATTGTTGTTGCATGTTCATCTCTAAACGCCGAAGCATCAGCGGCCACTTCAACCGCTCTGCTTTTGCATGAGTGTAAATTCGTTATTTGTTAGCATTTGAAATTTCCTTGGAATTTACTTGCAATTTTTATGATTGTATTTTTATATGGAATGACCAACGCAAGTTCGTTGTCTGAGTCTTCTGTATCTTTTTTGGAAGACCAAAAATAGTTGTTGCTTTAGCTAATCAGCAAGTGACAACGATATTTTTGTGACCTTAATTTCAAAAGCGGAAATAATAATCATGCTGCAAATTTTTCTAAATATCAATTCTATATTTTTAACATAAATGAAAATACAATTTTTTAATCAAAATACTCTGAAACTTTTTGTTGCTGTTAAAGTTGGTTTTAACACTCTACAGTGATGTTATTGCTATTCAAACAGTTAATAATGCTATTAGGAAAATTGGATAAATATCTACTTTTACCTTCGATTCAAAACACTCAAGACACAAACTTGAAAATATGTTCTAGCCAAAGCCAGGTCATTTGCCTATCAGACTAACCCACTTTTGTGCATTTTAAAAGCTCAGCCATTAACAGCTTTTAAGGGCTCCACAAATGCCATTGTTCAAATATTGCGGCATCTCAATAGAAGACACATGAGTGCACAGACACGCACACACTCACGCACGCACATGTGCGCACTCGTCCAACAAGAAAAACAGTTAGAGCACTTACCAATCTGCATGTCAAAAAAGCCAACCAAAGAATCAATAGCCTCGAAGCTGTTCAAAAAAAGACTTGCACACAAAAGACGAAAGGTGAACGCGACTAATTGAACTTGGACAGCGGTACTCCATCATTGCGACAGGAACAATGCGTCAGACAGCCGTCGAACACTGCGTCAAACGTCAGACGTCAGAAGAATAGCTTCAAATGTGGTCCTATTTGTGTCTTGTTTGAGCAAGGCAAACAATCACACACACACACACAAACAAACACTCATACAAATGCTCGCCTGCTCGCCATACAACAGTAGTTTGAACTTAGCAGAACACACACAAGCACCAAAGACGGCAGCGGCCGAGCTTTTTGGGTTCGGCTGCGGAACCTCTTGACCGCTGCTGCTTTCTTGGCCAACATGCAAACATTCTTGTTGCGATATGAATGAGAGTGGTTGGCACACAATTGACGGGGTTAAGACATCTGTACAGAATAGTTCAAACAATGCAGAGATATGGAAATTATGTAAAAGTTGTATGGATGCATTTAAAATTGTGGTCAAATTGCTATGAAAGTAGAGGAAGGAGCATAGGAGTATAGAGCGAGAAACTGATTGATAAGCGACAATATTTAAATAAGCATGTTTCGGCCATAAATTATGAAAGCTATCAGCGCTGTAGGCAAGTAAATAAAAGCAGAGCATGATTTGCTTGAGCGCATTTATTGAATTCGAAAAAATGTCATATAGTGGTTAATCTCTACAATTTCCAATTACTCAAAGATTTAACTTTTATTTAAATATAAGCCCTAAATTTCTCTGCTACCATTATTTACTAGTCTGTAAGTTAGTAAGTGTAGTTAGTATTAAGTTAAAAAAGCGCATGAAACAAAAAATGATCTAACTACTTATTGCTTTAACATGGCATGTCAAGACCAAGGCATACCTACAATTATTAAGCTCTTTTAGAACAGGACTTCGAAAAGGAGTTGCAAGTTACAGCACACTCCCTGAACAATGCACAAACAAAAGACTTAAGCCACAAACCTACAGTGCAACTGCTTGTACAAATTATTTCATGTAAGATTTACAATGTTATAATTCTGAGTTTTTGGCGCGATTTCAGTACAAATACTATCACAAATTTTTCTTAAAATTTCCCAGTGTATATTTTATTTTTGCATCTTTCTTGTACTGTAAATTTTTAATTCACAAAATGTTAAGCACTTTCGTTATACCTAAGTAAGTACGCTCTCTTAAGGAAAATCAATTTCAGATTCTTAATGTATCTTTTTATAGCAATATTTTAGACAAGTAATCCCCATGATTGCCTTGCCAAGTGGCTGCCTATCTCAATGAAAAGCTGAAAGCAAAATATTATTTTTCTTGGCTCTAAATTGAATTAAAGCAGTCAAGAAAAAGAGTAGCTGCAAATAATGCATTTAAGAAATTTCACTTTAAAAACTCATCATTAAAATTGTTGAACAGTTAGGAAGGTACAAAAGTCTGGCAACTGATAAGCTACTCCATAGAATTATAAAAAAAAACACGTTGAGTTGCCGCTCGACTGTTACGCACCTCTGAGCGCTTGCACTTTGTGGGTTGACATGAAGTAGCGCACGTAAAAAAGCTTAAACCGCTCTAAGGTAATGTGTACTTATTTAATTGCACTCACAGCGGCAGCCACAACAACAACAACAGCAAAACCAATAACAAAAACTATAACAAAAGACAATTTCATTGCAGCCGCTGCTGTGTTGCTGCTAGATACAATATCACGCTTGGACAGCGGTCCATTATGCTCAGGCTACCACCGCTACATCTTTTGTCTTTGCCTAAGCGTAAGCTGCACAGCAAAGTTTAGGCAGCGCAGCAGAAAGTCCGACAAGGCAGGCGTGATGCGACCGTGGAATCAAAAACTATCAAATGAACAGCTTTATAGGTTGCAGTGTGTTATCTTCGAGATTCAGCGCCAGAGTCGATATAAAATTCCACAAAAATGCAGCAGTCACAAGCGAAGAAACAGCAACAGCAACAACAATACCAACAAAAATAACAACAACAGCCGCACAGAAAGCAGCAAGTCATCATTATCATTGACAGCGATAGCAATAACAACAACAACAGCAACTTGAAAACCATAAAAAGAATCTGTTTACATGGAAAAGAGAGTAGAAAAGAGAGAGAAAATTCAATAAAAGCAGAAGAAAATTCCAAAATTAAAAGCCTCCAAAAAGCAAGCATTTTTGGTGGAGTTGGTATTGGCTGCAGCAACAACAACAGCAACAACAACTTGAATAACAAAATTTCCAAATGACTTCGCTGCAGGTGCGGCCCCCCCGCTTGGCCAAATCACGGCGACCTAAAGAAAAATCCCTATCAGAAAAGCACATCAGCAGCCTCACTGCTTGCACCGTATTGAAGAGTGGAGTGGGCAACAGCGCGACGTCAATATCAACTGCAACTGTGACTGCCGGCAGCAGCAGCAGCAGCGGCAGCAGCAGCAACAACAGCTTCACTGCGTAGCTAAATACTTTATGTACTTAGCTGCGTATCTGCGGCGGCGTATCTCGAATTTCGACTCTTTTATTTCGGCGGGCCGAAGATTCTTAAGCGAGCGCAACGTAACGAATTCAAGCGTTTAAATAAAAGTGAAAAATACCGCAAACTGCAAGAAGGCGAAGTAGAAGATGAAGCAGTAGTAAAAGCTGCGGCCCAGGCAGCATGGAAACAGCAAGAAAAACAACAACAACAACAACAGCTACAATCGGCTGCTGCTTTCGCTGCCATGGCCAAAAAGTACGAGTAAAGTAACTGAATTTGTTTATTTCTTGAGCCTACCGCACAGTGTGGCAATTTTGGCCAAAAATCAAAGAAAAAAGGTAATGTTTTGAACAAAATTGTAAGCCCATTTGATAGTAAATAAATAGTTCAAACAAGATAAATTAATATTTCAGCCTTAAAGTGAAAGCGTTGAACTGAGAAATTAAGCAAATTAATGAATTGTCTTAAAAATACATAGACATCAATCAATTTGAGGATATTGAATTGAATCGGAACTTGACTTAAACCAAGTTGAATTGAAAAGGTAATTGAATCGGTTTTGAACCAATTCAACTTAATTGAATTTCATTGAGCCAAAATCTTTTTACAATTCAGTTGAATATAACTGCCAGATGCTTTCAGACAAAAGCAGCCATTATAGCTCAAAACTATTTAACAAAAATATTAAACTTAACAAATCCTACTTTCACAAATTACATTTGTTTTTTTTATTATCTAAGTATCTCGAATAATATTGAAACAGATTTTAGAAAAATGCAAATCGAAAGCGCAATCAGCTACTTTTCTTTTCATTCAGTTAAATAATAGTTATTCCTATAATACAATAATTCAAGATTCAATTTTCAAATCAATTACAATTGCTTTAGTTAATATTTCAATTCAATTCGTTAGATAGTAATTTATTTAAATCGCAGTTAATCGAATTTATTACCTAAAAATCTATCGATTAAAATGAGGAATTTGATTTTGATTTCCGCATGATTTTATTCGCAAATTGATTTAAGATCTTAAAAATGCAGTGAATGTGACCACTGTGCGCCGCTTGCCACCACTGTCACCGCCGCCACTTTGGAGCATTGTATTGCCGCATTGTTGCCGGTATGCTGTGTGCACCGTTATAATGCGATTCCATGCCGCACCGAGTCAAGCCGTGCCAAAGCATTTGCTGCCGCAGCATAAAATTGCGTCGGCTGCTTGTCGGCCGCATGTGGGCTTGTGCGTGCATGTCTGTGTGTGTGGGTCCGCATTTCTCGTTTACAGCCGCCAGCAGCCAAGCAGACAACCCACCAGCCCCATCCATCCAGCACACATGACTGCGTTTTGTTTTATTCTGCCCTATGTTAGGTCTCTGCCGCGGCTGCTCTTCCTCATTATGCTGCCGCCGCTGCTGCTGCTCCAGAGCAAGTTCATGCATTCATGCTGTAGCCTAAATGCTTGCATATGAAATACTTGCAAGCTTCCCAGCCGCGCCACGACTGAGCAAGCAGAACTTGTTAGCGCTTCGCTGTAGGTGAGTGAATTTGGCGCAAGTTATTACTTTTTCTTTTTGGTGGTGAGAGCAAAGCTTGGAAAACCAAAATTCCGTTTTAAAATCGTGCAGTTTGAAGTTAAATTTTATAAATTCTTTTTGTTCATCATAATACCAGCTTTGCAATATGAACGCAAGACTTAAGCGACGAACTAAAAATATGTACATGAATTTCTTGACAAAATTGCTTTATTATGCGGACAATATTGGATTAATATAATACTTTGTGCAAAAGTTGGTCGAAAGTGGTGGACGAATAGAGTTAAGAATCCAATTTACTCTGCTCTTTTATCAATAAATAAGTGAAAATACTAAAATGGCTCCTAATTATTTCTGGCAGAAATGTGGCCGAACCGAAAGCATAAGCCAAATATTTTGGAAGCCAAGTATTTTAAGTTTGCTTGAGTGCCCTTTAGAACAGCTATTCTTTGATTTGTATACCTCTTTTTAAGGTTAATAGGAGCGCATCAATCTATGGCATGTAGCTACTTTTGTCCCAGCGCGTCTTTTCATGTTCTTCGAATATTTTATACCGGACCCAAATAATCCAGCAGCTATTGCTACGATAAGATCGATCGTGTATTGATCTAGTTAGCACGCTTCTATTCTCTTTGTCTTGCTTTTTATTATAGCCTTACAGTTTCTCGTAAAATTAAATATCAGTTTCAGGGTATCGCTCGGCAGCAGAAGCTCGGGGAATTGCTTAACTACGTTGTCCGAAGTACTTACCAGTTCCGATTTCATACTCAAACATTCTAAAGATAGCGCTCATCGCTTGTAACTGCACTAAGATATGAAGAATTCTTTATGCATTCGGATTTGACAATCAAAATGTATGTTAAGATGCCATGAAATTTTATTAAAAATGGAACGCATCATCACACAAGCTCCTCAGCCACGGTTCGCATACTTGATGATCTGCTGATATTTCCCAGCAGGAGCTTAAATGCCAGCTCAAGCCTAACGCATTATTTGCTGCTGGCTGAGGTCTCTCTATCTCTATCTCTCCCTCTCTCTCTCCCACTCTGTGTACATGACAATATAAAATCACAATGCAAACACAATGTTTATACATTTCATACAATACAACGGCAATAATCACAATTACCAACGCAATTACAACCACAATTGCCGCTGCAACAGCAACCCACAACGACAACAAAAATCAGCAACATGCAAATAAGCACAGCCCATGCCAATTGCAATAACAACATACACATGCTCAAAACAGTGGCGTTGCGCAAATTGCAACAAAATTTGAAATTTTACAATTTAACTGTTATGCAAGAAGAAGAAGTTTTTCAAAAGAGATTTTCATTCAAAATTTGAATAAAATTTAAAAGAATTGAAACAGCAACTATGGCTAGTACGCCAATGATTTCTGGCGGCACCCACTGGCAATAAATGAGATCCCTCGTTTTTTTCAAATATTTTTGTTTTATGTTGTGTCGCAGTGGTTATTGTTGTTGTTGCATTTAGTTGTTTGCCATTGAACTTGCTGCTTCAAGCGAAGTCATACTGGCGGCAGTTGTTGCTGGCATCTGTATGCATGGCATTTCTGCGCAGCAGCCGCTGTTTTTGCTTGCTACTGTCTTCGCTACTTTTTGCAGAGCCACTTTCTTGCTTGTGGCAAGAATTGCTGTTGCGATTGTTGCTGCTGCTGCCAGCATGCCACAGAAGCCATGTCGTGTAACACATTCGCCTTGCCATTGTGAGTGCACTCACTCACACACTCACACACTCCTTCGATTTCGAATTAATTGCATGTTGCTCTTATTGTTGTTGTTGTGTTGCTGAGACTGTTAGCAAAGCTCTTGTCGCTGTCGTTGTCGTCGTTTTCATTGTGTCGATGGCATTGCACGATTCTGATTTGTGGTAGATACAATTGAGGTTTGCATACTGCTTCGATCGCTGCAATTGAGATTGCACAAATCAATTTTTAAAATGGCTCACACACACACAAACACACGCGCATGTGATTGTCGCAGCAAATTGCTCTATTTCAGCTAAAGCATCTGCATTATTTATTTGTTGCTGTGTATTTGCGCTGAACTATTTATGTATTTCAATAGGATATTGCAACTTAAGCGTTCCACATGATTTTCCAAGAGTATTGCACATATGAGAGTGCGATCCGAACACAACATAAATTATAGCAACTACATGTACATCCATTTCTGTGTTTACACGATCTTTTTTTACACGGTTTTGATATAAAACGGTCTAGAAAAAAATTGATTCCGTTTTTACACGATTTTATTTAATTAAGCACGATTAAAAAAAACGATTTGATTGAAATTTTAAAGAAAAATATTTGTACTAACCTTATTTTTAACAAGGTTAAAGGATATGGAACTAAACCCCTTTTTTTCTTTGCTTGTACTTCGTGTCTTTTATCCACGGTTTTTTTCAAACTGTTTTGTCTGGAACGTATCTACCATGTAAAAAGAGAATTAGCAGCATATTCCTTGGGTAAATTATTCGGCTGCAAATAAATCGTACCTTGCCATATTGCCGAGAATTATGGCCAATGCCGTTTTGAGTGCAATTGAGTTGAAATATTATGAAAATTGTGCCGCCAAACAACAATAAATATCAACATGAACTCTTTGTAGGAAATTTGCACCTTCGCGCATGCCTGTAGCGCAAGTGTGTCGCGTGCCCGTGTCGTCCCACTTCGCCACATGGCATCCCACTTCCATTGCAAGGCATAGCAACGCGTCATAGGCGATGCCAGCGGTTCCCTATAAATTATTCTTCAGTCTTTTTTCTTTGCGCTCTTTGCTTTGCTTTTATGTGATGTACAGCAAAAAGTCTACAAAAACAACAGAACAACAACAACAATGGGTTTGATCAGCCCCACGACAATGACTGACATCGGTGAGCCAGCGGAAGGCAATCGTTTTTTACGATTATGTGTGCTGCAGGGGAAGCTGTAAATGCTTTATGAGCATAGCGCAAGGGACGGTTGCAGGGGATTTATGGCATCGAGGAAGCAGCTTAGGCCAGCAGCTGGGTAGTAGGAATATAGATGCTGAGATTTTTCCTAACTACTAATTATGGGTTTTTTTAAGAAAAGCGCATATTATTTTATAAAAAAATTTGACTAGTTTTCAAATCTGAGTTAAATTAATAAAAAAACAAGTGAACAACTAAAACAAGAAAGAAAGTATTTAGAAAGAGGATCATTAATCAAAAATCTTCAATCAAACCATTTTACCAGTGTTCAAATCAGAAATAAAACTTTTAATAAAAATCAGAAAATAGCAGAACAGAAATTGTTTGCAATTTAATTTTTTCAGAAAATTCTATGAATCGCATGTAATCATTTGCATTAGTTATTTTAAATTTTTTTAATGAAATTCGTTTGCCTCTTTGAATGAAATATTCCTGCCGAAATTGATACCAAAGCTAAAATTTCGTATAAATATTAGAAAAAAACTCATAACTCATTCATTTGACTTTGATTTGATCAACTTGTAAGAAGACAATTTTACCAGTTCAAAAAAGCTAATTTAAAAAAATCACTTAATAGGAATGTTAATATTTGAATTCTGTCATTTTTAGCAGTGCTTTGCGAGTTGTGGAAATTTTAGCAGAAAAAAGTTTGTTCGATAACACGAAATTAGGAAATTTGCAGCTGGAAATTTTCTTACCAGCAGTGACAGCCCTGGCGCATATGGCTACAGTGGCAGTCAGACAGGCAGGCAGGCAGGCGGGGAAGCTGTCGGACGGGTGGGCTGACGGTTGGGCCATGGCAGTGCACTCGAACTCGCTGCAGTCGCGGCGCGTCATTATTTTAATGTTTATTTATAGACTTTGCATGCAATTGCAACTATTCTTCCCTCCTCTCCCCACCCCTCGAGCACACACACACACACTCACTCCTACATGCAACAACATGCTTGCAGATGCGGCAAATTGCAACAAAAAACACCAAACAACATTTGCATTCTTTCTGCATGCAGCTTCAGTGCACGTGCAGGCGTGCGTGCGTGTGTGTGTGTGTGTGTGAGTGAGTGTGTTTTAGTGTAGGTGCATATTCCCAGTTGGGATTGTATCAAATTGCCGTACCCAGCCTGTTTTTGAGATTAAATATGAAAGTCATTATGCAGATAAATAGTTACGTCTTTATATTTTATCTTAAACATCTCAATCACACAGACTATCTGACTACTATCTACTTCCTGAGTCTATGGCTTTTGAAGCTCGAGAGTTTTTGCAGCAGTGAGCTCCAATTCAACTCTGAACTCACACTATCCCAATTATTTTATGTTATATTCTATAATAAGCTGACGTCTATCTTTAAGATATATCGTTACAAGCAAGATACAAAATTAAACAGTACTTAGCTTGTTACAGAATAATAGAAATATTTATATTTGACTTGAAAGAATCAAAGCATTTATGAAGAATTATGAAAGACCTAACATTAATGCTTTCACTGATGACTTCATCATCATGTGGCGCGATTTCCAACTGGGTCTCCGTGCTTTTGTGTCTGTGTGTAAGTGTTCTAGTGGCATTATTCGCGAAATATCATTTTCTTTAGCATTTGCTATTTGCCGTTTGAAGTGGTGTTTGTGTGTCTGCCTGTGTATTTGTGTTAGTTTTTGTATCTTTTGTTTATGGCAGCAGATAAGATCCGGTTTTCGTTGACCTACTTCCGGTTGCTTGTTGTAGCTGACGACTTGCGACTTGCAACTGCGGCTTGCCTGTTGGCAATGCATGTGTATTTGTGGGGCTGGGAGCTGGCAGCATGCTGGGAGCATGCAAGCGGCTAAATTTATGTATACTGTAGCTGGCAGTACCACGCATTTCACGAACGTTTTTTGTAACTGCCAACACAGACTAAGCAACACACACTCACACACAGGCATACTCAAACGCAAAGCACTTTTTTGCATTTCTATCTTTTTTTTAACATTTTATTCTTTTCTTTTTGTATATTAGCAGCCAGCATAACATAACGCCTACGATATGAACTATATATGCATTTGGTCTATGAATGTTGTTGTTCTTGCTTGTTTTGGCTGTTAGATTGAATTCATTAGCCAGTTATACACGCATTAATATTATATAGAAATATCTATACATGTGGAAAAGTGCAGATTGTATGGCTCGAACGTTGCCGATGCTAAACTATTTATGAAACATTTGACACAGTTTCCTTGTTTCCTTTCGCGCTTCAACGACTTCTGCTCTGTTCACAGTTTCGGCTATGGCACCTTTCCTTTTGGGCGGCCTTTATTGAAGCAGCCTCCTACTCAAGCCATGAAGTGCTAAAATTTAAGTACAAGGTTCATCATGTTTCTGCCTGTCGCCTAATCTGCATATCAGTCCGTATTAGAATAAGCGAATCGGAAGGTTTTCCTTTGAGGCATCCGATCTGCTTGAATCATGTCGGCGCAATTCGCTCAAGCCCAGAAGCACAAACAACAAATTTGCCACTATTGAACAGCTCCGAACAAAAATTACGAAAGTGAAAAAAATGCACGGCGCTCACTTGAATCTCCGCCGTGAACCTGTTGCATTGTGTTGAGTCAGACAGCTGTCAAGCTAGGTCAGCAGGAGTTCTTGGGCATCTGCGGAAATTTACGGCACATTATACAAGGAAAATATTGGCAACAATTTAACAGGTATCATGTCTGCCGTTGCTTTGCAAAACAGTTCGTAATGCTTCAAATTGTCTGGTAGCCCCCAGTCGGGCCGCAGCAGCGAACACCGACATCAGCATGAACCACCAAAGCGGCCGTCAGTGGCAGCGTTAACCGCAGAAGCGTTGCGAATGCCAAATTTTACTCAATTCAGCGCTGCCAAACAATTTGCAAATGTGACAAATTGCCGACAGGCACAACAAATGACCGCCCACCCGCCATGCCCAGAACCAAGTGGTCCCCGCTACCTGCGAGCACTTGTTGGCAACACTTCGGCAGTTCTTCGACGCGCTGAGCCGTGCTCAATTAAAACTAAATTTTGAGTTGTTACATTGTCTCTTTTTCCAGAGCGTTACAGTTTGCCTCATTGCTGGCTGTCAACAATTTTCACGGCAAAGAAGTTGTCGAAGGGAATTCATATAGGTATACGCCACAATTGCGTGCGTAGGCGGTAACCAGAGGCTGTAACTAGTTCAATCCTTATTGCTTCTGTTAAGTGGTATGTCTATGTCAAAACTTGTTTGTGTTCTTATGCCAAAAGCTGAAGCGTATTCTTACTATCTATACATACATATACATATGTATGTACATTATTTTTTATAGTGAAGTTAATGTTCATAATATTTTGTACATTATATTATATGCCTGCATATATAATTAGCGCAACAGCACTTGTAATCAAGGCTAAGACCTAACTTTCTCGCTGGCTGGCTCAGTTTTATATCAAGATTTCTAGCATAGCTGCCATTGGCCAGCGATCAACAGCTTTATCTACGGAAAAAAGGAACATCTTTCAGCGAATGTGCATATTTCGTTTCTATGTCTGTTTCATATGTATCTGCTCAATCTGTGAGTAATGTTTTAAAATAAGTACGAATTATATGTATTTAAAAATATTTAAACGCTGTTTTTAATATTTCTAGCAGAACTAATCTAATCGGTAATACTAATATTCAGAGCCGTTGACAGAATTTTTCAGGCAGAGCGTCCGTGAAAAGTAAAATTTTATTTCTGCTTCAACTCAAACAATTGCTATTATACTTGGTTACTTAGTTCTCTGGAATCTTCAGACCAACTTTTCATCTGCGTTAAGGATTATCTGCATGTATACATACATATATATATCATTAAAAGTTTATGAATTTGAAACAGTTTTATTCAGGTTTTTGGGTGCATTACAATCAAACATAAGGACACTGCAATAATTTTTCACCACTTGTAATATCTTTAATATATTGGCAAACATTTTTCATATTTACGTTATAAATATTTCAATATATATTTAACAGCAATAGCATTGATATTCCAAGTAAGTCTAATATACATACGTGAATAACATTTCAATATTATTCTAGTCACTATTCCTTTTTTTCTAGTTTTCAATAACATTGAATCTTTAATCTTTTGACTAAAACACAGAGTCAAATATTTGTAAAGAAACGAAATGTACACAAGTGTGTAAAACATGCATTCATCATTTTTGTAAATTACCAAAGTGTAACTCGCTGATCAATTTCCATTCAATTGGTTGGAGTTCCCAGTCGTCCGCCTCAAGTACGCATTGCGTTTGGATTGATATCGAAAGCAGATTATTTCTGCCGCAAATGTAAGCAAGCATAAAACTATAGCAATGCCATAAGCAAGCCAAATCCAAGCGAAGTCCTCCACACGCAAAGGTTGGTAGGTGCGCGCGGTGCTGGGGTCCGTAACTGATATTTTTCCAGCTAGCACAAACTCATTAAAAGCTGAATCAACCCAGCTAGCATATAAGCCCGAGTCGTGTGCCTGCATAACCAAACGATCTAAGGGCTGTTTATACAAACTGTTCTCGTGAATGGACACACCCAACAATAGAAAGTTGCTGAGGGAGAGGTGCTTCGGTGTGCGAAAGAGTCGACGTGCGAAATGCTTTTGCTGTTCCTCAAATATGGCCCATGTGGAAGATGTAACAGGATATCCGTATCGTGTATCCAATGCGGTGCGCATTTTCGCGAACTCGTTATATGTCTTGACCAAAACAAAAAGGGATTTGTATTTGTTCAAAAAATCAAGGCCTGCATTAAGCACGACACCCGGCACTTCATCATCGGATAGAAGAATTTTGAAATTTCGTCTCATAGCGTCGTCAAAATCGGAGATGGGTGCTTGTGAAGGCGGCGTTGTAAGCAGATTGGTTAAATTCCCCACAAAGGAAGTGACGAATAACAAGCCCGTTAGGAATATAAGCAGATAAACAAACTTCTCGATGAATTTTAGCTGTCGGTTCATAATGAAGGATTGTCCCAAAATACCGCGTATGGAGACGTCGTTTAAGAAAATGTCAGACAAGACAATGTTGCAGATGTTGCCGTTGGTATGGGCCTTGAACATTGCCAGGAGCAGCGAAAATAGAAAGCACAGCAACAGCATCAATAGCTGGAACTGTGCATCCAAGACGTTTAGAAGCAGCCTGCAGGTGGGCACAGATGGTTCAATCGGCACCATAACGTGCCAGCGGCTAATCTCCGTGGGATAGCTGTACTCATGCAAGTTGCGATATCGCTGTGGCATGGAAATGCTGGTGCCGATGTCGATGCTGCCATTGCGTGCGGCTCCGCGTATGTCGCTCACGTAGATCATGTGATCGATGGTCAAGTTGAAGGGCACCTGCAGAGTGCAATTGTATTTTTCGGCAAAGGATTGCATAAGCTTGGCAACATAGCCACCAGTTCGCACGCGGCCCGATGGATCCTTGTACAGCATGGCATGCGGCATTATTTGATCGATGAGAGTGCGCACCACTTTGCCATGCATGTTCGACAAACGATTGGGAAAAATCGGCTCCTGCGAATGCAGACTGCGATTTTCCTGCTGAAACGTCGGGAATTGTGTGTAGCTGTGATAAATGCCCAGTCGGTGAAAGTTGCGATGGAATACGTTCATATTTAGCATCTTTAACTGCATGCCCAACAAGAAGAACTTCTCCACCTGCCACTCGCTGCTCTGGCTATAGTCTTCGTTCACAATGACCATGATGCGTGTGTCGCGCATGTGCTGCAGAATGGTGCCCAGTTTCTTCAAAGAATTGTGGTTGCTGGCCGAACTCACACACATGATGACGAGTATGTCGCTGTTGTAGTTACCCTTCCAGTAGAAGGTATCGAAGATGGTCCAGCTCAGCACAGGCATGGTCAACAACTTATGCAAGTTTTCATCCACGCAGTCAGACAGATGGCGCTGCTGTAGCAGTACACTCTGATAGGGTCGCTCAGAGTAGACACGGTCCAGCAAGATTCCGAATTCCCTGCTAAAGTCTTGTACTTCAGTGTCCGGTTTGATTATGCCTCGGCCCATGGCAGCGACCAATGCAGTTTGTGCCACAATCCAGAGAGTCCACATTTCGTCACTTCGCAGGTTCAACTCATACAAACGCCTTTTTTGGAATAACTTCCCATTTTAATACACCCCGGCAATGCGAGCTCGAATTTCGCTCCGAAGTAAGGTAATTATCAATCATCAAGGATATGTGTCGGAATCGGGACACCTGCCGTTGGCATTGTAAAATCATCGGCAGTAATGAGGTGCCCGCTGGTACTGACATTGCTTCCTGCGAAGTCATGTTGGCATTGACCGTAACGGTTTTTAAGTGGAGCAAGAAATGTGCTCTATTAGAATGCAGAGCTATAAATATTGGCATGCAATTATACAAAATCGAAGATTGATAAAATTACACTATGTACTTTGGGTAAGGTCAAATGAAATTAGTTAACACTTTTTTGGTGGGATATTTTTTGACAAGTTCTTTATCTTTTAGCTTGAATATATTTAGTAGATTTATTAATCCACTATGAAAACGACAATGTGGTGCAATTTCTGGCAAACTCGTCTATTCCACATTTCCTACAGATATCCTAACCAGGTGTATCGTACACTTAACTGCTACGAAATCTCATTGAAGGACTCCTCATACGCTCCTAAGGTTGCTTCTTCTAGACTTAGCCAAGATTTCGGCTTGTATGATGGTGTAGTAAGCTGACAAACGGGGTATTAACAAATTTAGATTCAGACTATTGAAAAAATAGAGGAATATAATAAATTTGTAGGTCCCGTTTACGTTCATACACATTTACCCTCTCAATAAATGTGAATGTGCAATAAATTTGAACGAATTTTGTTAAGAAACAGGTCCTATATTAATATCAAACTCGAGAAGACCTCAAAGCACCAAAATAGGAACATCCTGTATATTATAAATATTTGAATCTACATTATAATGATTAAGAACTTTAATTTATTTGATTTTCAGTTGCATTACAATAATATTTTTCAGCCGGATATTAACCGAAACAACGAGTCAAAAATATTTCAACGAACGAATTTCAAATTCATGTTCTGCAAACCCTTCCAGTTTTATTGCATCCTGAGAATGTAAGTTCGAGTCAGTGGGTTCGCTCCGAAATAAGGTAATTATCAATTAACTAGGGTATGTTTCGGAATCGGAACACCTGTCGTTGGCATTGTAAAATCATCGGCAGTAATATGACACCCCCTGTCATTCGCACTGTATCCAGCGAAGTAATGCTGGCCTTCACCGCAACGGTGCACAGTGTTTCGAGTAGAACAAGCCAGCTGGACAAAATTATTTTACAATGGAAATGAATAGATAAGATTGAAATGTAAATAAAATCGTTCTAGAGGGGGGTCGGAAATGAGCGGTTTCCAAGCTGTGAAGGGTTAAAGTTAGTTTTAGACTTTTTTCATATAAGAGCCTATAACTTTTTCAATTGAAGAGGTATTAATATGAAAAAAGTTATGTTGTTTTACAGAGGACAAAAGCAGCTTTCTAACGCTATATGAAACGTAAAGCAATATTTTCCATAAAAAAAGTTATAGAACCTTGAAGTCTTTATTTTATGATTCTGAACTAAAATGTTATGTTTTTATCAGTTCCAAATATGTAAAACTGTTTGTATTGATTGCACTCTTCAAAATAATACAAACTTGTGATATATGTGCTTTAGACGGAAAAATAAAGTTCATGTATTCGCCCATCCAATGGAAATACAAATTAAGAACCTTTCATAAAATTGCTCTGTCAATTTGTGCTAAAATACAGTATAACAAGCACACACAAGTAAATGCGAGAAAGCTGGGTGTAAACCCACACTGCCTGTTGCTCCAATTATTTATTTATTATTTTTTCATAAGACACACCCAATTCACTACTGAAAATATATAAATTAAGAGTGTCAATTAGTAATTAATTTCCATTCAAGTGCTTGGAGCTCCCAGTCTGCCTAATGTTCACATTGCGCTTGGAATGATATCGAAAGTAGACTTTTTCTGCCACAAATGTCAGCAGACATAAAACTATTGCAATGCCATATGCAAGCCAAATCCAAGCGAAGTCCTCCACACATAAAGGTTCGTAGGTGCGTGTGGTGCTAAAATCTGTGTATGATATTTTTTTCGCCAGAACAAATTCGTAGAAACAAGAAGCGATCCAGCTTTCATACAAACCCGAGTCTTGAGCCTGCATTATCAAGCGATTAAGAGGCTCCTTATAGAAGCTGTTCTCGTTAAGGGGCAAAGCCATTAACAGGAAGTTAAAGAAGGGCAACTCCTCTGACTTGCGGAATAATCGACGAGCGAAATGCCTTTGCTGTTCTTCAAACAGGGCCCAGATCGATCCAACAACGGTATAGCCGTATCGTGTATCCAACGCCGTGCGAGTTTTCGCGAACTCGGTATATGTCTTGGTCACCACAAAGAGAGATTTGTATTTCGCCCAAAATTCAGGGCCAGCCCACAACTTCATACCCAAAACTTCATCCTCGCAGATTAGAATTTTGAAATTTCGTTCCATAGCATCGTCAAAACTGGAGATGGGTGGCTGCAGAGGTGGCGTTGTAAGTAGATTTGATAAATTCCCCATAAAGGAAGTGACGAACAACAAGCCCGTTAGGAATATAAGCAGATAAACAAACTTCTCGATGAATTTTAGCTGTCGGTTCATAATGAAGGATTGTCCCAGAATACCGCGTATGGATGCATCGTTACAGAATATATCAAACAGTACAATACTACGGATGCTTCCACTCGCCTGGGCCTTGAATATTGCCAGAAGCAGTGAGAAAAGGAAACACAGCAGCGCCATCAATAGTTGGAACTGTGCATCTAACACATTTAGGAGCAGTCTGTTGGTGGACACGGGCTGTTCAATCGGAACCATAGTCCGCCAATTGGTGATTTCCGTCGGATAGCTGAACTCGAATATGTTGTGTTCGCGCTGCGGCGAGGAGATGCTGGTGCCGATGTCGATGGTACCGTTGCGTGCGGCCGCTCGTATGGTACTGAGGTAGATAACCTGATCAACAGTCAAGTTGAAGGGGAACTGTAGAGTGCAATTGTACTTTTCGGCGAAGGTGCGCATAAGTTTGGCTATGTAGCCACCAGTTCGTAGTTGCCCTGACGGATCCTTGTACAACATAGCAAATGGCATTATTTGATCGACGACAGTGAGCACCACTTTACCATGCATATTCCGCAATCGATTGGGAAAAATTGGCTCCTGCATCTGAAGACTTCGGTTTTCCAGCTGAAACTTCGGGAATTGTGTGTAGCTCTGATAAATGCCCAGTCGATGGAAGTTGCGGTGGAAAACGTTCATATTCAACATCTTTAATTTCATGCACAACAAGAAGAACTCCTCCACCTGCCACTCGCTGCTCTGGCTGTAGTCTTCGTTAACAATGACCATGATGCGTGTGTCGCGCATGTGCTGCAGAATGGTGGCCAGTTTCTTCAAAGAATTGTGGTTGCTGGCCGAACTCACACACATGATGACGAGTATGTCGCTGTTGTAGTTACCCTTCCAGTAGAAGGTATCGAAGATGGTCCAGCTCAGCACAGGCATGGTCAACAACTTATGCAAGTTTTCATCCACGCAGTCAGACAGATGGCGCTGCTGTAGCAGTACACTCTGATAGGGTCGCTCAGAGTAGACTCGGTCCAGCAAGATTCCGAATTCCCTGCTAAAGTCTTGTACTTCAGTGTCCGGTTTGATTATGCCTCGTCCCATGGCAGCGGCCAATACGATTTGTGCCACAATCCAGAAAGTCCACATTTTGCCACTTCGCTGATTGGACTCACACAAATTCATTTTCTGCAACTACTTCCAGTTTTATTGCACCTCGAGAATGTAAGTTCGCGTCAATGGGTTGGCTACGAAATTAGCTAGTCATCAATTAGCTCAGGTACATATGCAGGTATGTGTCAGAAACTGGACTCAGACATCATCGTGTTTAATAGTGTACAGCGCCTTTGGGTGTGGAACGGTTTGTTGCACCTACACTGCTGCCACTACTTCCTCCTAGCCTAAAAAAATCCAATATATATAAGAAATGGTTAAGGTTATTATTGCCGTTGCCAATAGCAGTGCTTTATCTAAAAATAGTAGCATAATTAAATGAGTTTGCTCGACAGTCTTAACACACACTTTTCTGTATGCAGAAATGAGTAATTTCTGGGAGAGGCCTTCATTTCTGTCATCTTGTCTCTCAAATAATTGTTATATGTAAATAAATAATTTTACATGAACGTTTCAAACTGTAAAAAATGTCAAAACAAAAAAAAATGTATTTCACATTAATTCTAGCTCGACTTTGCGAGTACATATGTATGTATGTAGAGCTGGATATGTCTCGGGTGCCGGTTCCAATCGATTTAAATGTATGTATAGAGAATGTCTTTTGAAATTACACTGGTAATCGTTTTAAGTAAATTTTATTTGCTTGCACATGCTAGTAAAAAAGGCAAGGGAGAGTAAATTTTGGTTTGAAAAAAAAAAAGAATCGAGCACTTGAAATTTGTATATTATGTACTTTCATTATTTTCATGTTCTTTTGTGTTTTTTTTATGCACATGTCGATGAATTTAAAAGCATTTAACTTATTTTATCATACGCGGCGGCGATGAACTGGCATATCACGATCTCAAACTATCGTCTAAATTATGACACACTCATTTATAAGTACGCAATATATGAGGGAAAAAATTCTTTAAAAAGCACTAAAAATACGCTTGAGTTCTGAACAATTGGCAATTGCAACATTCGCTACAAAAACAACAACAACAACAAGCCACAAAAACAACAAACAACAGCCACAATTACTTTCACATTCTAATAGATACAATCTAGTGAATACGCAATAAAAGCAGCAGCAGCAGCAACAACAACAACAATTAAAATAAATACAACCGCTGAGCACTGTATAAATGAACAACAACAACAGCAACAACAACAACAGGAGCGTAACAGTTGCGGCTAATTTAGAGCTCTTGGCTAATTACATACAAAATGCCCACACTAACACACACACACACACACATAAAAAGAATTGCATACACACGCTTGTTTGCCATTCTGGAACTGTCTATGTGTGTGTGTGCGTTTGTGTGTGTATCTGCTAGCATATACTCTTCACTATTTTTTGTTGTTGTTCGGCATAATTACAAAAGCAAACAAGTAACTTACAAAAAGCAAAATTGCTAACAAAAAAAATGGCGTCATTACGATTTTTATTTTCATTTTATAAGCGCTGCCTGCCTTCTGCTTCTTTTCCACCAGCATAAAGGAAGCAGCAAGAAACAAACAAAAAATTGTAATCAAATGAAAGTTTTTTTATTAGAATTTTTATAGAAAATGAAACATGAAAGTGGCAATAATAATTATAGCGCATGCGTGACATTCGCCCAGCGAACGGGGTGGACGGACGGACGGAGGGACGGAACGAGCGAACGAGCGAGTTACGGCGACAGAATTTGGCAGCACAAAAGAACGGGTTAGCGCGCCAACAATTTGGCCCGAAGCAGTTGCATGACGCTGCTGGCTTCTTGGCGGGCGGCCTGGAAGGGCTGCCTGTGCCTGTGCCAGCGGCATCGGCGGCGGAATGTGTGCCATACTTGCTGCACGGCTAGACAGCCTCATTATAATTGCGTCGCGCACAAAATTCGGGTTCTGCGCTGTGCTTAATTTAAAAGCATATTTCACTGAATTTTGTCATTTGCTGGCAACGACTTGCGCAGGCGGGAGGGGGGGAAGCGGGCAGTGGCAGGGTACAAGCCACCAGTATGGAGCAGCTGTGCTGCAGTGTAGCAGACGTCGCGCGTTGGTTTCCATTTGAAAATGGCACGCAGTCATGGAACCAGAAAGTCATCATGGCTGCAGCAGCAGGCTTGTAGTAAAGACAACAACAACAGCAACAAAATCAGCAACAGCAGGCTTGGGTGTAAGAAGCAGTAAGGCATGGCAAGTAAGCTAACCTCCCTCTAGAGTCGAGAAATTATACCGAAAGCTACATTATAAGCAAGGTTAACTCGAATTGACCCGATTTTTAGATTTTAATTTGCCGGCCTAAGTCTCGTATTCGGCCTGTTGCGCCAATTAAATATACAATTATATATATATATATAATTATATATATATGGACTTCTTAGGGGAGATGTGGTTTTTATAGTAGCGACTTTTTGCTGAAAGTATTTGGCTAAACTATTACTTGTACACAGTCGGGTTCGCTTCATCTTCCCTGATATTTTTTTCTAGTTTTCATCATCAAATTTGACCCTACTACTTACTACTACTAATTCTTATAAAGGAACTTTTGTGGCATTCAAAAAACTTGTGTGCAAAAAAAGGTGTAAATTTTGATGAAAATTTTCCTGAAAAAAATATCACAATTTTGAAACAATGCGAAGAAAATTTTTAGAAGGAAACTAGTATTATAACGCCGATATACATCTTCTTATTTAATGGATTTCGTAAGTTAAATTTGCAAAGCAGGTAATTGGTTGTGCCCAAACCTCATTCCCATTCCCATCCTTTCGACGAAAGCACTCATACGCCCATGGCAATAGCACAAGCAATAACAACAGTTGCTGCCTTGCTGTAGTGCCATTGCTGCCATTAAGTAAACGAGCCCAGTCAACTACCAGCAGCAGTTGTTGAATGTGCGCACCGGATTTGGTATCCGGATTTAATTCCACACTACCGCCACAACCGCAATCGCTGACTGGCTGGCTGAGTGCGTGAGGCTGGAGCGCGACTGCCATCTCTGATTATGGACTCGATCTGCTTTGGTTGCTGCTTGCTTGCTGCTGGCTGTAATTGTTGTCGTTATATGTTGATCTGGCTTTAATATCATTTTAAACATGTTCATATACATTTCTTTTATGGCAGCATTTCTTTTGCCTCAGCTGCTGCCAGCTACAGCCTCCATGACCGCCACTGCAGCTGACCAATTTTCTGTTGTTGCTTTGTCATTCTTCTGCTTTTGCTTCATGTTGTTGTTGTTGCTTTTGTATTTTGCACTTTTTTCTGCTATTTTTATTGTATCTCTTCTATTGCTTATTAATCTCTGGTCGTCGTTTTACTATTTTGCTTTGGCGTTAGTGTGCCTCGTCTACACGTTCGAGTTCGCCGGCTGTTCGTTTCCTTCAGTTGCGCTTGTCGCGCTCTCTGTCACGTCGGCCCACATTCATCAGCAAGTGGGTCATTCAGGAATTGAGGCTTCGCCGATGCTCATCATTATCACCATCAGCATCGCCATCTCGATCTCGATCTCGATATGCATCTGCAGCGCCAGCACCATCATCATCATTAGCACCATCATCATCATTATGCACGAGCGGTGTGTTGATTTGCTGTTAGTCATAATTACAATCATTAGTTTGCCCAGTGCAACTAACATAGATTATTTTGTTTAATTTCAGCATTTTGACTTTATCTGAGTCCGTCTCAGGTCAGGCTGTGCTGTCTGTTTAAATATTTCTCGTTGGCTGTATTCAATACAGCGATGAGCAACCAAATACAATAACGTTTTGCGCTTGTATCTGAAAAGCTCATCGCTGAACAAAATTACCAGTAAATAGTTTTCACTAAAAGAAATTTAAGCACACGTCGAAGGCAAACACCAGCGCGCCACTTTTGCCATTCCTGGTTTTATACACACGTACCAAAAAAATGAGAATTTTATAAGATTTCCGACTGGTCTTTTTAGGAAAACGAAACCCCCAAAAGGATGGTTATTTTTTGTCTAACAACTGCACATCATTGCGATCGATTGTTTATTAAGAGAGATGGAGCAGATGTTTGAAGATCTTAAAATTGAGTATTCAAGAGGAATTCTTTTTGGTGTGGCTCATTTCAATATGAGCAATTTTGCACAGGCATTTTCAACAAATTCCATTGAACTACATATATTAAATGTGTATTGGGAAACATTTCGGTTTAAGCCATATTTTGCTTTATTTGTTTATTTTCCATAAACTCGTTCGTCTCAGCAATATAAAAAGCCCCATACACATTTCACACCTTCATGCAAATTACAATTCCAAGTAGGCAAATTACCAAGTTTAGTTAGGGGAAAAAAACATTACAAATCAGCATACCAAAAAGGACACCTACCCTTAAATATTTAACCCTTTGTGTGCTATTTAAATGCTTGACATAGTTGTTGTTCATATGCTGTGCAACGCGCGGCAACAATTTGCAAGGACACACACACACAGACACAGTTGCATAACCGCGAGCACTTTTATGGCGGCTTGTTCATGCTCTCAGTCAGTTCGTTCTGCCGTCTATGCGTGTGTGCGGAATTGCTGACTTATAGCACTCGCATTGGTAAATACTGCTGCCGCGCTGCAAATGCATGGCATAGCCTTTGCGTATGCCTGGCTGACGCTTCCAGGCAGCTCGACCTGCCTGCCTCGAAGATGCCTTATTTGCGGCACTTAATGAAGCAATTCACAAATGGGCGAACACGCCTAAAATGTCATTTTATGGCCATGTCAATAGACGCGCACACACACACACGCACACATGCACACAAATAGAGGAGCGCAGTGCGCGATTGTAAATATTTTGCCAAAGTGTTTGTTGTCAGCGTCATAAATCACAAGATGACCCAAACAAGCAATGACAGTGGCAACAGCAGCAGCAAACACGTTGGCAACTGCCTTTTCCATTGCGTTTTTCCGACGAACTAATTCAGAGGTAGGCAATGCGTGCCTACGGTACTTTTCGGCTTGTAAATTTGTTAATAAAAGAGGCAGTGACTAAGAATTTCAACGACAGGTACGAGCACTTAGTGGCACTACCTGTGAAGGCGTTTTTCGGCAATATTTAAAATCATTTTAAATGAAATAAAAATAAAATATAGTGCCACTTTTGTAAGTGTACATGAAGAGGTGGGCGCGATAATAGTTCAACCTCGCCCCTAACATTTCTTTGGAGAGATTGGAATTGAAAGCATGTACCTCTGCACCGAATTTCATAGCTCTAACCAGCTTCAGCCCGACGATGAGAAGAATACTTTGCATACTCTTTCCTACTGGGCTTATGTGTGAGCAATATCAATATTTTAATTTTGAGATGAGCCACTGTACAAAACCTACCAAGATTTTAGTAGTGCAATTTTTCATTCAATTTCATTAGCATAATAATTTCTATGCTGATTCACTTAAATGAGCCACAAAAAAAAGCAATAAATCTATGTATTCATTGTCCAAGAATTACTGCTTAGGCGGCTTTTTTTTTATATCTCATATTTTTATTGTAATAATTTTAATTGATTAAAAATGGTGAAAATTATTATTATTGAACTTGAAAGCAAAGCAATCATAAAATGCTTTATAATTGTCAATATCAATATCACAGCCGCTCAAATGTAATAATGGAAAAAAATTGCATAGAAAACTTGTTTCGAAGTGCAGTGAAATTATTATTTACTCACTTAATTGCGTTATTAATTATTTGGGTTAGTTATAAACTGTTTGCATTTAAGTTTATTTTTCATATTAATTGTTGCTGCTGTGCGCTGTGGTCGCTAGTCGGCTGCTGCTGCTGCTTCTGCTTCAACTGCCAGCTTTATAATCATAACAGAAAAATTTATGATAACTGAGCAGCAAAGCGACCTAAGTAAATAATAACTGTTTCTCTTTCTTCAAAGAACCACATGCAATTAAATTACATTTTTGTATACTACCAACAAAAGTAGTAAACAGCTGCAGGCAACAACAACGCACATAAACACACATACCTTTGCATATGTGTATGTGTATGTGTGAGAAATTAAATACCGTGCGCCTTCGCTTGTCAGCACTACCGTGGCATACCGCCAATTGTCGTCAATGAATGTGACCGCTGCTGCCACAGCCAGCGCACACATCGCTCTGCCCGATCTCCCACTACCGCATCCACTGTCGCTGCCACAGACCGCGACACAATCAGAGCCGTGGTCAAAGCAATTCTAAATGCTGCCATTTAAGTTGTGAATTGGTTTTTAGTTACACTAATTGTCACCTACAAATAATCCGCTTAATTGCGACGAATCTGAAGAATCAATTGATGCGAGTGGAACTACCAAAACGTTACGGCGCAATATTCATAGGCGAAGTAATCACAAGTCGAACATCAGCGAGATCGCTGTGGCACAACGTAAGAAGAGTAGCCGACAAGAGTTTTGTGATTTGTAGAAATGCCGAATGACTTCAAGCAGAAAAGCTCAATTATGTGCAATAAGAAAAAAGAGGATAGAGAGTACCAACTTGAGCGCAACATTCTTCCATTAGTGCAGCTATAAGAAAATTACAGCTTCTGCATTCGGTAACAGTTGTAAATGTGGCAGTCATATTCCCACAAGAAAGATAGATTTGTCAAATTGATGACTAGAATTAATTTGCATTGAACTTCAAGAGATCACTAAACAAGCACAATTTAGTATAATGGGTCATTCTTTAGCGGTAGTCTACTTATACACGTCAGCACTATATATTTATTTACCTAATCGCTCAAAAGCTCATTCGAAATATTCGAAAACTACTTCTAAACTGATTTGTAATATTGAAAAAAACTATTACTTACTGTTTTGGTTACAACCTGCCATACGACTTCTCTCCAGATGTCTCTGCTATACACGCGCCTGCTCCAGTTGGAAATTCCTAGCTTTTTAAAGGAACTATTGCTATTCGTTATTGTTGTTTTCAGCTTGTTTCAGCGTTCAAATTCAGACTACCAAGAATGCTTCTACTTTAAACAATTAGCTATTAATTAAATTTATTAAAATCTACATTAACGAGTCATTTTATCATAAGAATTTCTGGCAAAAATCGAAATATATAGCTATTTCTGTGCCATATGAGCAAATAATTTAAATTTTTTATTTGTGTACACTTCCTCAGGTTTTTTTCAATACAGAAATAAACAGCTCTTGTCTTTTCGTTGCAATGATACAGAATTAATTTTGTTGTTTGGAAATTATAAATTATAAACCATATTCGTAAATACTAACTTGTAGCGAGAAAAGCCTTCAGCTTATTACAAAAAAATTAAGTCAAACAACTAACCAAGAAAACTTCAACGAAACAAAAGACTTAAGCAACAAACTTACAAAGAGGGAAGCATATTATTGAAGAATATAAACAGAATAAGCAAAACCTAGACGATTTCTGTGCACTTTTACTTAAATATATGTTACATTTTTTTAAGAATCACACAATTTGTCTATATAGATGTGTTATTCAAAATCATTGACCAAAAAACTATCACTTTTCATATTACAAAAGCGTTTGTGCTCAATTTGCAGCACAGAATGGAAATTCCCGTAATGAATACAATAAAATAAGCAAACAGCTACTCTTTGTAAATATTACCACTACATACACACATATGTATATATGTATATACATACATGCAGCAAGCAAACAAAGTTGTATAAAAAGAAGACGCTGATTAGCGTCTTCTAGGCGAACATTTGAATTTACGGCTTGACAAAACATTTAAACGCTAATTTCTGTTGGCCAACTTAAGAGACCATAATTATTTATGCACATTTCTAAATGAAAATTATAACAGCATGAAAGTTTAATGGGCAAAGAGGCAGCATAAGCGGGATGGGGCGGCTGGTTGCAGCTGGTCGTTGCACAGAAATGCTAAAGAACCGAAATGCTCTTAAGCTTTTCAAATCCGGCAAGCATATTAAAACGAGAAAAAATACATATATAAAAAAGCAACAACAACAACAACAAATAGCAACAGCGCATAGCAGCAACAGCAAAATAAAAGTATTTCTTTCTTTTGCATTTCTTTTCTTAGGTTTTTTTGTTTGCATTTGAGAAAAATAAAGAAACGAAAAGAAAAGAATAATGAATAACTCCGCATACTTCGGCACGAACAACACGGAAAAAAGTCGGTCATGAAATCGCAAGTGACCCACTTACGGCAAGCCAAGAGTCGCGTCGCACCGGGGAGACGTACAGCGACTCGAATGAACGCACAGACTTGCCATGCCTGACACACTGCCACTAGAATGGACTGTAGCAACGCATAAGCGGACGGACGGACGGACAGACGGACGGATGCGATCAGCCAACAAATCCGTGGCCGCAAACAAGCTGCAGAAATTGAAATTGCGAGCGCACAAGACACAACTGGCTGACGGGAATAGACCAAGCAATATGCCAAAATGCCGTAAGTGAGTGTGTCGCGGCATGGTGCGGGGGGTTGGGTGACAGTGACAGCGCAACGTTTCGAACAAGACGTGCAAAAAAGGAGAACACCGTAATTGGTAAAACTAACACAACTGCGAGCGGCAGCCTGCTTTTATTCTGACTGCCGCTTGGACTGTGAAATGGCGCGGAATGGCGTGGCGTAGCTTGGTTTTGTTGCTGTAGTGGACAAATGCGAATGATTTGTGTCATTTGTGTCATTTGCGTGCACCCTACACTCACGCACTAGATGGGCACAAGAGAGTATCCGACAATATTTCTTCATAAATTAAGGTATATCTATATACTAACTAGATTCTAGGGATTAGGTTGTTAGGTTGGAACGTTTGTTTCTTTCCCTCTCCCCCCCCCCCTCCCCTCCCCCCCTTCACACCCCTTTACCACTGTGAAGGATTTCTGCCGTTTGCTTGCACCCAACACTCACACACAAGGTGACTCAAGCATATAAAATCTAGATTCTAGTGGCTTGGTTGGAACATTTGTTTGCCCCTCTCCCCTACCAGTGCAATTTTTCAGCGCAAGAAATTCGTTTCCATGCAGATTATCGAAAGTTTAAATTGCTTTTTATTTCTATATAAAATTCATTTCACAAATAATAACAATGCATTTATTGCACGAAATAAATTTCTATCAAGAAGTTATTACAGAACAAGAACGAAACTAAGAAACATAATTTTTGCTGGCTATATTTCTAACTCCGAATATAAGTAAGTGTAGCGCACAATTTAACTTCGACGAGACCGCAAGCAACTGCAATTACAGCAACAACAACAACAACGAGCGCCACAGTAGTAAGCAATCTCTAATTTTATTGCTGTGGCTTCTGTGCATGCGGAATCGAACAAGTGAGCGCTTTTTGCCACTTCGGATGGCAGCACGCATTTCTGGCTTGCATGTGCCACAAGCAGCAGCAGTAGCTAGCAGCAAGCAATTGGCAATCGCCTACAGACAACAAGCAGCAATTAAATTGCGCACATAAAATCACAAAATACTAAAAAGCGAGTGCAGCGTGTGGAATAGCGCTTATGGTTGAAAATGCGCCGATGCCGGCCCCGCCACTTCGCCGCCTTTGTCGGTGCATCACCAGCCCGCCTGGCATTGTATAATGCCAATGCGACGCAGGCGGAATTGAATTCTTCGCAAAAAATTGCACTTGTGCGAAATTGCAAGCAGCAAGTTACAAAGTTGTAGACTGCGCGGCGGGCGGCGGAGAGGACGCTGCGACGGCTGCGTGGCTGCAATTTAAAAATACCTGCCAAAAAGTCGGCGTGCGCAGGTTGAGAATATTGCATGGAATAGGGTCACGCAGACGTGGCGAACTGCTGGACTGCAGTCCAACTTAGCCGCAATGGCCGCATTGAGCGAGCAGCAAGCGGCGAAGAACCTGCTAAAAAGATTTTTTTTTGGCAAATTTAATAACGGTGCAGTCAGTCCAAAATGAAATTTTTCGATATGCAGCGTTTTTTGGTGGCTTGCGGCGTAGTGCAAGAGTAATACACTAGGTGCCTTTCCCGCCTTCCTGTGCTTTTCATACTCAAACCTGTCGAACTGTCAAATAAGGAAAATGCTCTCAGAGAGAGGGAAGAACTATAAAAAGTATGGGAACAATTTTTATTGCCAAGAAATTTACATTTAACCCATTTGTTCCCAAGGTCGTTTAAAATAGAAAAGTTGAAGTTTTTTACTTGTACATTTATTAATTAGAATACATACAACATACCTATAACAAACAAAAATTCACTTTAAAATTTATTTCGTCAAACTGCTAAGAATATGTATTCAAATATTAATAAAAAAAACGACCGTGTTTCACGTTAAAATCTTTCAAGTTATAGATCAGCTGTTTTCGCGATCCAATAATTGCGTTTTATAGGTTAAGCTGGCTACCTATAAAGGTCACGCATAGACACTTTTAGGTCCTTAGCGTTGCCAGTTAAAGTTCCGTTTAAAAGTGATCAAGGTAATGATCTGTCAGAATTTGGGTGCGCTTTTTAACTTCTTTAGAATTATCACGTTTTAATTGAGTGAATTATTCTAATTGTTTCAAAAAAAGAAACAACAATTTAACTTTGAGCCAAATTCGAAGCATCTGGAAGCCAGACTCTGGTTTTCTTCCTCTTCTTCAAGGGTTGCAAATTCTGACAATCATAAATTTTACAAAGTAAAATTTTTTGGCTACATCATGAAAAAAACAGCAACTTGGTCTTTCTTTTACAATTTTCTAACTCAACAGATTATAAAACTAAAATCGCATCTTTCAAAATTTTTGTCAAAAATGCTCCACTTTGCGCAGCTTTTGCTAACTATTTTTTTTCGGCCAAGAGTTTTGTGGTATTTTCTTAATTGCAACATTGCCTTCAATATTTTTCCTGCGATGGCTTTGAATTGAATACGTATTGCAGTTTGTAACTTGGCTGAAAATTACAAAAAAAATGTTGGATAGTTTAAAAGAATTGCAGACATGTATATATATATATTGTATATTAAAAGTGTAATATCCGTGCTGGAACTTAAACCACTAATTTTCTCTAAAAAAAACCGTTGGCTGAATTTAAGTAAACATTTTCTGAATTTCAATTGACTATGCTGTATGTCAATTGACGCTTGCTAACTGTAAAGGGTGTAGACTGTATTTGAATGAACGCTTTCCGTGTGGCTGCAGTGGCGCAGTTACAATCGGAATGGAAATCAACAACGGAGTCGCTCTTGGCGATGGCGGTGTCCAGCACGACTCGGAGACGCACAAGCGTAGCAGATAAGTGTTCTCCAGTTTGGTAGGTTGGCACGATCCGCTGACTGTTCGCCTGACAATCATCCTATCGGCTGGATCGCATCGCATTACCGCGTCGCACTTCGTCTGGTATGTACTTTAATTTGATTTTCAACGCGGCTCCCTTTGTTGTTGTTGTTGTGGTTTTGGTAAATTAGTTGTAGTTGTTGTTGATGTTGATGGGCACTTGTTGGCCCACTTCATGTGATGATGTATAGTTGTTGTTGGTGTTATTTTTTTAGTGCAGGTATGCGGCTTGTTGCACGCTTGATTAAAGCAACAACAATAACAACAAGCGGCAAGTAGAGAAAAGGGGCACAGCAGCAGTGGCAACCTCCTCACATTGGCGGAATTAATTATAAGGCCTAAAGGTGAGCTGTGTTTGTTGTTGTTGTTGTGCGGCAGCAACCTGTTTCACTGCCAAACGCGTCTTGCATTTAATTTATTTGCGTGCGACAGCAGCAGCAACAACAACCACAACAACATTGCAGCACGATCGACTTAGCGCACGCACAATTTCGAATTATTAGGGCAGCTACATTCTGCTGCTGCTGTTGCTGTTTTTGTTGTTCTTGTTGATATTTTCATTTCATTTAGCTGCAAGAATTCTGGTCTTCTGGCCACGCTAAGACGCAAAAACGATTCTGCGAATCCGAGGCTCGGACGCTTAAACTTGTTGTTTTCATCGCTTACATTGTTTTTGTTGTTGTTTTTGAAATTTGCAGTCGCTGACCCAGTTTACTGCTCGACAAACAGCCAAAGCGATCGAACCTGCAGCCGCACAAACGGAAACAGAAACGCTAACAGCAGCAGCAACAGCAACAGCCAAAGAAGCTGCTGCCACCACTTTTATCGCTCAAATTCTGTGGACGTAATTGGGTTAATTTTGAAAATTATGTACGATGAATTTTGACAGCAGTAGGATGTGCAGCGCGCTTGTAACGCTTTGATATGGGCACTTCCTACTAGCAAATCATTTAATCGATCGCATATAGCGGCAAACATCTGAAGCGGCAGCAGTGCAGCAGCGCTGGGTTAATGCTGCAAAACATGCCTACACTGAAGAAATAAACTGTTGGAAATAATTGTAAAATTCATATTTTTGATTTACAAAAGTCGGCTGAAGCTCATAAATAGGAGATGCTCTTGAATCGATATGTGCATTTAAGACGAAAATTTATATACATAGCATAAACTGATGCCTTAATACAAAGGAAATATCATAAGCTATATTATTTTCCTACATTTTGAAATAATAATTTTCGTATTTACTTCATTACATCAAATACTAAGCTTAAATATAAATACACCCAATTCTATTTGCACGGCAGATACGTTGCAGACAAAGCCGTGTAAAAAACCTTGTAAAAAGGACATGAAGTACATATACATAGGTACATACAAAAAAGAGGTTAGTTCCATATCCTTCAACGCTCAAATAGCTTTTTTTAATCGTGCCAAATCGAATGAAATCCTGTAAAAACAGAATCCATTTTTTTTCCAGACCGTGTTAAATCTAAACCGTGTAAAAAAAGACCGTGTTAAAAAAGAACTGAGTGTACCTTCAATTTGATGCTCTGTTTTTTTAAGTGTGCATGTGCAGAAAAAGTTCAAAATCGTGTTCAAAATTTAGCGCATTTTTGACAGCTAAGAAATTGATTGCTAAACAAATGCAATCGGAAACGTCATTTTAATATCAAATTCTGCTCAATGTAATAATCTTCGCTTTATTCTGAGTAGAAATGTGTTTTACGCTTGCTTCCCACATTTTACTCGTACTAGGGATAATGCCCAAGTGCTCAACGCGCCAACAAAACATACCAAAAGGAGCATAAAACGTGTTCCGACAATATAATATGGCGAATCTGGCACGCGTCCTCATTGCACTCGCCGTACGGAGCACAGTGATTAATCATGCTCGGAACACGCTTTGCTGTTCCTGTTGCTATGCATAAACGCAGCTAAAGCGAGGCACTCATCGGTAAACTGTTAACTTCTTCAAAAGGTTGGAAATTTAGAAGAAAAAAATCATTTTCAGCTAACAATTTGTATAACTCATTTCAACTGATGAGGCCTACGTACTCAGTTTTTGGCTTTTTGATACGTTTAGAGATACGATTGGAGTGAGCGCACGTATAGAACTTAGGTAAAGCAGGTTATGTCAGCTGATACGATACGATACGATACGTTTGCATCAACTGGGGCTTTATGCTCAATAGATAGCTTTACCCCAGCGTAATTTGTGATACAATTGCTTTAAAGCTTAGAGTTTCGAACTGATAGATAGATTTTTTTTAGAATTTCGAACTGAATTTTTCGTGCCCTATTCCAAAGATATTGAACTTAGTATAAGGCCACACTTGAGCTTAATGGCGTGCCAATTTTAGGTTTTCTTTAAGCCTCGACATACAAGATAAATGCAAAGCAGCAATTTTTGAGCGTGCTTCATGCCGCTAACGGTAATAAACAAACAGCCATACTTTATGATTTATTACAAATAAATTTGTTGAATTCGGCAAAACACTCCCATGTGAAATTCTTGCGGCGCGAGCTGGGCATAAAAATTGCTTCTACCGTAAATTGCTTTATTTCACAAGCAGGCAGGCGTCTTTTCCTTTCATTACAAAATATTGTGTAAATACGAGAACAACAACAACAACAAACGAGCGAAGCCATGACCGACACAGCAACCGCGAAATGCTAAGGGGCCGCCGCCTTCATGATTATCCCGCATCGAAATAGAATTGGGAACAGCGGCGCGCACACACACACACACAAGCGCAAATAACTCAGCCAAACAAACAAACCAACAATCAGATGAACACGCAATGAGCCAAGTTAAGAAGGCAGCAGTTACTTAACCCATCAGTGGGCAGCCACAGTAGACCGGGCCGCCATTTCAGGGCAACCAAAATTAGCGATTGAGCGAGCGCCCAACAACAACAATAAAATTTTACTTTTTATTGCCAAGAAGCTTTAAGCAGCAGCGGAGAAGAACAAGCAGAAGAAGAAAAGGAACGAGACAGACGCGAAATAATGTCGCCGATGTGCAGACGCAGGCGCAGGCTTGCAGGGATGCTGCCGGATGCCCAGCTCGAACATGTCGAGTGGTCGATTGGCATTAATAATGCCTGTAACTGCTGCTGCTTGCTCCCTGCATTCCATGCAGCCCCCTGTTCCCCATTTGCACATATGTACATAGAAGAAGCTTTAGTCGAGACCGAGCCTAAGAGCGAGGCCGACACCGAAACGTTCCCGCCAAATGATGTCATTCCGGCCGTCGCTGATTCGTCGCGGAGAGACGTCAGATTCGGTTTCAGCCTTTCTTCTTGCTTCTGCTTGCGTTCCCTGCCCCCACAGCGCGCTCACTGCTCTCTCACCTTTCTCCTTTCTTCTTTCTTTTCAACTGAAATTTGCAAATACGAGTAAGATATTCAACTTAATTAGTTGCTGCGCATGTGTGCGTGCGACTGTCCGCATGTGTGTGCAATTGTGTGCGCGCGCGCGTGTGTGTGTGTATCTGTGTTAGCTGAAACTGGGTCAACGTCGTCGTTTAAATATTTCCCGCAAATTAAAAACTCACAACTATAAAGTATGCAAGCAGCGAGGGGGCAGCAGTTGGAGCGGCGGAAAAAAACGGTTAAACAAATAAAATTGTTCAGTGCTGTTGTTGTTGTTCTCGTATCAGCATGGCTAAAATGGCAGCGACTGAAAGTGAATCAGAATATGTTATTTACATTTATAATTAGTATTCTTTTTGCCTATTTTTACTTCTATCTTTCACTGCCTCCTTCTTCTTTTCGCCAGTTTTTTGTTTTGTGCGAATGAAAATGAATTTTGTAGTAATAATTCAACTAAACTAAACTTTATTTAAATTTATTTTATAGTTGTATTATTTTAATTATAACTATGTAATTATAATAATTAGAATTAAGAGTGTAAAGAGCACAAACAAAACTTTGTGAAATCGAAACTGTAAAAAATACCGTTACAATTGATACAATTTGATATCATGCTTAAGATTTAGAATGTTGCCAAAAATGCATTTGGCATAGTTTTGTGGCGCTTCTGTAAAAATTTGCCCGATGAAATAAAATGTTCGCAACAAAACTATAGCCAAAAACCTTTGTTATTAATAAAGCCCCTTCAAAACTTTAACAGCTCCCTTGGGAATCGCATCTTTCTATGCCTCTTTTGATAACGAAATTAAAAGTCACCCTGTTAGCATTCTATTTAAAGACTATAACGCCAATTGGAACTACAAGCTTTAATACTTAAATAGTACTTGAATACTCCCACTCGGCCATTTAAATTGCATTTAACTTCCAACTGTGAAAATTAAAATCATTATTTCAACTTGAATTAGAATTTCAATAGCCACTGTGAAACTGGCCCTAAGGAAAAATCTACTAACGTAACTAGTTCTAAATACTAAAATATTTTAGTTTTTAACTTTCACAAAGTGAAATGTGCTGGAGTAGTTTCCCGAATTCTAAAACAACTCAATCGCTTTGTACCATGATTGAATTTTTTTCTGAAAATACAAATAAAACCAAAAAATGCATTACTCGAAAAATTTACAAAATTTTTTTTCAAAAATAAATTTATAGAGTTGGGTTGTGGTTATTTATTTATGTGAGATGGGTTGGAAGCTGCTGCTGAGGGCGCACATATAACATAAATCACTATAAATGAGCTGAATTGCCAGATGCTTGCTGTTAAATTTCTCTGCTACAGCTTCAAAAAAATTGCCAAAAATTGCAAAACTTAGTGGGCTCCAAAACAAAAATTGGCTTCATTAAATTAAATCTAATATTTTTTTGCAAATAGACAATTTCAACTTTATTACAATCTGCACTTGATTGATTATTAATTCTGTGGTCAAAAGCAATAACGACTTAAGTCGACTTAAGAGACGAATTGTTGTTGGTTGATGCGCATATTTTGTTCAAACCCCCCCTGTCCCATCTCAGAAAAAAAGTTATTTAAAAAAAACACATGCACTTTTATCACTTCCATAGCATATTTTCGTGCGCAAGAAATGAAATCCAGCAAGAAAATTCAATTAAAATCGCGCGGTTTTTCTGTTTGTGTTCGAAGTGTACTTAAAACGTAAGCGGAACGGAAAAATCGCAATTTTTGCCGCAAATCCTGAAAATTTCTGGTGTTTTCTGCTCTACGTGACGGCCAAAGGGTTAAGGAATGCAGCGAAACGCTTCCCGGCAATTTGCGACGCATTTCGGCGATGACGTAGTTCCCCGCCTTACGTAGTTTTTGCACGCGTTTTTTGCCCATTTTTGTATGCAAAAATTTTTCCGTTATAATTTTGGGATTTTCGCATTTTTCGTTACGTCATTTTCATCTGCATTACGTAATAACAGACCAGACGGGCAAGGAAAATAGAATTTTATAGCCAGTAAATGTGGAAAATTGTGTCAATTTATTTATTTTTACATCTTTTTACAATTAATATAAATAATTGCACTAAAATATATTAAATTTCAATAAAAAATGTTGTGATAGGCCTATCAATGCTCAATCAAGCATAATGAAGATTCTGTCTTACCCCATCACTCAGTCAGTCGGCCACTCGGATGGAACCCTCAGCATGAAGATAGGGCCTTTTATATAAAATTCCCTTTAAACTATTAAACTTGCTAGAATTGTGCAACGAGCAAAAATGAGCACACGAAAAACCAGCTCGAACATTGTTTGATTCAAAATGCTGTAAAAAAGTTGTGTCCCGTTTGCGAAAATAAAAGCTTTTAGTGATGATGCCATTTCGTTACCAAACTGACTTTGGTTTACTATTCATTTATGTATTTTAAACTAGAACTGCCTTTCAAAATTGATAAATGCTTTGTTTCAGAATAAATTTTCTTTAATGACGGTTTGTTACGTAAAAATGCTCTTACATTTATTTTGTTTGCTGGTCGCTCAATCAGACATTTTGAATCGGTGAATATTTCACAGTCCGACTTTTATAACAGCTCATCAGTTTTTAATACAATTTCTAAATGTCTCCAGAGGCCATTCTTATTGTCCGTCTCAGGGCTATGCTGACAAAACAATATTCTTGAAATATAAACAACACTTAATTAAACGTGAAATATATGTACGTGTGTGCTCGGTCTTTGAGGAAAGGATCGAAGGTTCAATACCTGGCAGACTCATACCATTAAAAGGACAATTTGCTTTCAAACTGTTTCTTTGCACGGCGCCATCTCTGCCGAAGAATTGTACGATACGTCATCACTAACTGAGTTACACGCGGGCCGTAGCCAGAAACTTAATTTAAGATGTTTTTGGAAAGATCTCTACAAATCTGGCATTAATATGCCAAAAAATGTTGTTGTGAAGGAGGAGGCACAGAAAATTTGTTTCTAAAAAATTCACGGTTTTGTTGCAAAGTGATTTTGTACAGTGGTATTTCAAGCACCCCTCCCTCCCCTCTTCCTCCAACCAGTTTTTTCCATATTGTGTTGGTTTTGAAAAGATATTCCCAAAAAATTACACACTGCATCTTTCGCCAGTTAAGTTTCTGGCTACCGCCCTGGTTACATATAAACTATATAGATAATATGAAAATTAGATTCGTGCTTTAAATTATTATTTTATTGCTGCATGCAGCTCTTTTTCGTGCCCCACTAATTATTGTTTTGGGTACGTCCATGCTGACTTCTCACTCCGACTGCACTTCCCTCTCAATATCGGACGCATTGCTCTTTCGCAGCGCTTTCGACAAGAGCATGCTCCAAAAAAAGCTTGGAGCACAAAACAGCTCAGCTGTTGCTTCAGCTTTGAGCGAATATTGGCTGCAGACACGCACATGCGCGGAGCGGCGGCGGCGGCAACGCCATGTTGCCAATATGGAGCCGCCGACAAGCGTGCTCAATTCAGTTTACGTTGGGGAACCGCTTCGAAAGCATTCGAGCGGCACGAGCGACCGCGAGTGAAAAGTTCAGTGAAGTGAATTTGGCAGATTTCTAACTGAAGTCACATATGATATGCATATGAAGTACATAGTGTATACACATTAATTGATTGAACACCACAAGTACCCACAATACATCTCAAAGATATCAGCGTCAATCCGTAATAATCCGATATGGAGCGAATATTGCGCGGCATAATGCGCTATCGCAATACAACACGCGAGCAAATGGTCAAAGAATTCCAAAAAGTTCGCGATAACCCCGAGGTGAGCTGAATCCGGCAAGTGCACGGCATGAGGAGTGAAGTCCAGCTATCTAATAGATAAGTGCGCGTCATTTTGCTGGAGCGCCTTCCACCTTAAAATAACTTTGGAAAGCAAACAACTTTTCATTACCGCAGGGCTCAGTGTCAAATTTGTTGGCTGCTCTGCGTCTGACGGGCATTTTTTATGGCAATTGTAAACACACGCTCTTTGCTTCTACCCCGGCATCTAATATACATACATACATATGCATGTACTTGCCTTTACACTCTCAGACCCGCTCCGCCCTCCTCCTGCGGCAGACAGAAAGCTTCGCAGCTCTTTATTTTTAATTAATTTTACTTTCAAAATCGTTTTTGCGTAATTTTTGAGTGTGCCGCATTTTATTTCCATATCTCTCTCTCTCTCTCACTCTTTTAATCTCAGCGCTTTTTAGATTTTGTTGCTGTTGTTTTTGTTTTTGGGCATGTCAACAATTGCGTGCAGCGGTTTTCATTGTTTTGTTGTAAGCACGATCCTTTAACGTTGGTTCATTGCTCCATGGTTTATTGCCCACCTCCTGCCTGCACTTTGTTAATTGCAATTGAAAGTGCCAAACAAGCAGTTGCCCCCAAAATAAATATGCACATATTTAACCCTCAAATGCGCGGCAGTGCCTTTTTGGGCAATCTCACATATTCGAAAGCAATGACAAAAGTTCACTGGGTCAATTCCGATTCCGATCAATTTAACTTCAGTTTAACAAGTTTAAAGTTTCCTTGAATTCCGAAGCGAGAAATCCGCTTATCAAACAAAGCATTCCTTTAAAATTTAAACCGTTTCATTTTCAATATTTACGGCTTTTACATGCTGTTTTTTATTAGTACTGAAAACTTTATACCTGGCATCTTTTTATGTTGATAATCTATACAATTTTTCTAGAAAGGGGCGCTTTTTAGTGATACACCATTTTAAAGATATCAATGAGAATAATCTACGTCTAAAAATATCGGATTGAAGATTTTATTTTTTAAATGTATTCATAACTGTGTCACAAGATCATAAGATACACCCGACCAGGGCCGTTTTATGTGACACTTTTTTTCAACTATGCACTTTTACTATGTTTTAATATCATTTTTGATGACACTTGAAAAAGGTATATGATAAAACTGCACACTAAACCGATTAGATTATATTTGATGAGATATTCTGACAACGGAATTAATCGATGTAAGACTACAGACAAATATTAAAGCCGTAGGCGTGGCATACGTTGGTTTAACTAAGGGTTAAACTAATTTTCGATTCTACATATTATGGGCAAGCCGCTTTTCGAGTCGAATTTTTATATATTTCAGCAGTTTATGGTTCCAATCGGGTCTCATCGCCTGATCTGAATTTCATCTTAATAGATTTTTTGATATAAAATTCCTAATAATCTTCATTATAGTAGTCTTTTAAAAGGCGTACGCAGATTTCGCATAAGAATCAATTAATTTATTCCGGTTCCTATTCGCAGACGGGAAGTGTCAGTAGCGATGAATTAATCAATTAGGCGTGTATCATAACAGCAATCATCTTCTAACCCTAATAAAATTGCTTTTGCCCTTTGTCATTCACAGCCCAAGGCCGTCTTCTTCACCTGCATGGACAGTCGAATGATACCGACCCGTTACACGGACACGCACGTGGGCGATATGTTTGTGGGTATGTTGGACACATCTTCTTTTGAAAAGATGTTACTATGAAAAAAATTCCCTTCCCTTATATCAACAGTGCGTAATGCCGGCAATCTGATACCGCACGCGCAGCACTTTCAGGATGAATACTTCAGCTGCGAGCCGGCAGCGCTGGAACTGGGCTGTGTGGTGAACGACATCAGACACATCATCGTGTGCGGACACAGCGACTGCAAGGCAATGAATCTACTCTATCAGTTGCGCGATCCCGAATTTGCATCCAAGGTGAGTCCAAATTTTTGTATTTGAGCATTTTTAGCTTGTAATTGTGCTTCCCTTTTGGCTTAGCGCAATCGACGGCTGTCCCCACTGCGCGCCTGGCTGTGCACGCACGCCAACACCAGCCTCGACAAATTCCTCGCCTGGCGCGAGAGCGGCATGCAGGGCCCGCTGATCTTCTCCTCCGAGACGCCACTGCGGCGCTTCGTTGCCTACATCGACCCAGAGAATAAGTTCGCCATCGAGGACAAGCTGTCGCAGATCAACACACTGGAGCAGTTGACGAACGTAGCCTCGTACGGCTTCCTGAAGGCGCGCCTCGAATCGCACGACTTGCACATACACGCGCTCTGGTTCGACATTTACACGGGCGACATCTACTACTTCAGCCGGGGCGCCAAGCGCTTCATAGCCGTGGACGAGAGCAGCGTGGGTAGACTGACGGAGGAAGTGCGACGCTACTACTCATGATGCCTCGGCAAGGCGCAGCATGGGGAAATGGCAGCAACGCACTAAAAGCGTCTGTGACTGTGATAAAAAAACAATTAGTGAATGTGGTAAATAAGCAAGTGCACATTTACATAGTATATTGCATTGTATATACATATGTTGCTATGTAATCATATATCTATGTACATATGTACATATGTTAATGGGATTTCAAATGCTTTTATGTAGAATCCTTACATGCTGTTCTGAAAGCGCAGCGGAGCTGATGTTGGTTGGAGAATGAACAACTTTGGGATATATGTACAATACAAGTCAGCGACAGAGAACAGCATATATTTATATAGCGCTGTTTTTCAATAGTAAATTTTATGCAGGATAAATCAAAGCTCAGGGAATGCTTCCCATACATGGAAAGCACTTGTTGGTTTCGAAAGGATGATAGGCTAGTGGAAGGGGTGGATAGCGCCTTAATAGTGGTGGTGAAGTGGTGAACATTTGTCTTCAATACGATAATAAATTTATATACTTTCTTTCACACATAAAATTATAAACATTTACATATATGTGAGGTAGCTATAAGCTAATATGACTGTTGAAATATCTGTTTTACCCCCCAATAAGCATGAAATATTTCAGTGCATGAAATGCATTTCAATTCAGATTATTACAGGTACTCTATCTAAAAAAAATGGCATGGCACTTATTTTATGAAATGCATTTATGCCAAAGGAAAATTGCACGTGGAGACCGGGGGCCAATTAAAGAAAGATAAAAAAAGAGCAATGAAAAAATAGCGTCAAATAAGGAAACAGAGAAAGTTTAAATTAAAATATTGGAATCGTAAAGTTGTCAAATGAAAAATGTCAAATTATGCTAAAAACTAAATAATAATAAAAAACTGTCCAATTAACAAATATATACATATATCCACAATGTCTTGCCGGTAGTATGTAAAATGTGTACAAATTTTTTTGCAGATATATAATTTATTTATATACATATGTATACATATTATTAATGTTGAATATTTTTAGAAAAAAAAGCATATTTATATTCCCTACTTTAAAAAAAATATAAATACTGGAATATCCAAATACACTATCTGCCCATGTTCCACATTTCGCATTTGATCGAAACCGATTTAGGTATGAATTTGCATTGTAATTGATTTTAATCCCGATCGAATATAAAATGTGGAACAAGGCTGTTTATTAAAAATGTCTGTTTAATGTGAAAATTTGTAATTACTGGAATACATATTAAAATACACTCTTCAAAAAGAAAATTTACTTTTGATGTCGTAGGTTGGGGGTTTGCACTAAAAATGGAGCTTTTACTTCAAAGTGGAAAATGAAATAGGTATGTCATATACAAAATTTTAAAAAGCGGCAATATGCATTCAAATTCAAATAAACTGTATTAATAGTTTGTAGAAATATAAATTGCAATAGTCAGCAAATACCTTCACAAGCAGTTAACGACTTTTACTTTAAATTTGCTTAGCAATTTTGCTGTTTTATTTTTTTTTTTAAATATATGTTATTATGTATACAAGTTTCAGTTTATATTAAAGAAACATAAAAATACAAAAATATGCGGTATTTTTCACTTTTATGTATGCATATATGTTTAAGTATAAATAGTATAAAAGTCTATTCGTGAATTTAACAAAAAATAAGCATGTAAACAAAAAGAATGTAAAACTTTTCAAAGAAAACTTGGACAGAACGCAGACATTGAACTTGCGTTCTGCATGTTACAATTGAAACACTCAATATCAGTGATACTGGTGGGGATTCACGGCATTGCTGTTTGGATTCTCCAGCTCTTCAAAGTATTTGCGTGCATTGCGTATATTCACCAGCGTGGCCTCCGACGGTATGCTGGGATCCGACATGACCACCATAATATAAGTGTTGCTCGTAAAAGTATCTATGAAGGCAGCAAAGACGCTATTGCGCACTTCCATCGAGTGGAACTTAGCGCCCAACTTGGAACAGCTCAGCTTAAACTGTTTTATAATGTTGGATACCTTCTCGAAGCGATGCGAATCACGATTTTTTTTGCTCTGACAATGTGAGATAACCAGGAACGTGGCCTTCTCAAAGAGCAACACCTCATCAGCTTCAATGACATTGGCGAAATGTGTCAGCGAATTCTCCAAAGCGGCTACATTTGGAATGAGCATGGTCACTATGCTGGACCAAGCTCTGTGAGCAGATGTTAAATAATTTCAATTAGTACTTTGTATTCGTGAAGTTAATTTTTTGCAACGTACTTGTACAAAGTCTCATCCCAAATACTTGTGCGAAAACAGGTCACATTGCCTGGTCGCGACAAACTTATCAAATCGACTTCGCGTGCCTTGAATAGTGCGTCACGTTGTTCCTCTGCCACCAAATCCATTTTGTGTATTAGGCAGAAGATTTTGGCATCAGGTGAATTCTGTAAGAGAGGAAATGAGTCAGCATCCAACGCAAAATAGCATCAAAGAACAGCAAAGATTCATTACCTGCAACAGCGCCTCCAAACACGACTGATAGTAATGTATATCCCGCTCCAGATCACGACTCTCCACATCGAAAACATATATGAGCACCTCTACATTGCGAAAAATGTTGTCCCGCTGCGAATTGAAGTATTGCTGCATGAAACCCTCCTGCCCGCCGCAGTCCCACAAGTTCAGCACTAGGTTGCCCAGGAAACGCACATGCGAGTGCTCCACATCGACTGAAAAATAATTTAAAATAAGATTTCGATTCAAAATACTACATTTTCCACACTCACTTGTCGCTCCCAATCGCGTTGTATCTCGTGCAACGTAATTCGCAAATATTATGGAACGCATCGAAGTTTTGCCGGAGCCGCTTTTACCCATCAGTAGTACCTTCTTCTTCATTTTGGGTTTCTATTTCCTAATTAATTTCTCAGCAAAGTAATTTTTAATGCTATTTTCAGCAAACTTCAAAATATTCGGCAAAGATTACACCAGATAAGCAAAATGTTTGATAAACGCAAACAGCTGATGAACGAAAACACCAATGTTCCTTCGTGAGGAGAGTACAGGAATGCCGGAATGCTAACAGGGTGACTCCTATACAAAGTTTGGTTTTCGTTTGCACAGAAAAATTGATAAAAAAGACTATTTTTGAATATACATATTCAGTTGGTAGAGATATATGTATTGAGTTAAAGTTGGTTTATATAAATTTGTGGATCAGCTTGTAGTATCAGTGCTCTAATAAAAAATTATGATTATATTTACATAAACTTTTTCTTAAATTTGTACTACAAAATTCGTCTGACAAAATAATAGCCATTTAATTTTTATGAGCCAAATTTCACGATAGTGATAAAAGCGGTTTCCAACTGCAATAAGTCTCGCATGGAAATAGTTTTCATGCACTAAAAACATTACTTGGAGACTCCTACCGCTGTTTTCCGCTTGCCTTCCCTTCTCCTAACCTACATATAGCAGCGAGAACTCAGAACTTGCATTTTCTTTATAAAAGCCAAAAAGCAAACGGCCATGGTTGAGCGCAATGAACAGAACAGATTACCCAATGTGTCTGAATGATGAAGAATTTGAAGCTCCGGAGGGGAAATAAACCAGAAATGCTGCAAGAAAAGACGGCCGGGCGGGCAGAACAGACAAACAGGCAAACAAACAAACATGTCAAAACGACAATATTTGTTTACACACAACAGCCGCGGATCGCTGATCACTCGCTGTCGCGAACTGCAAAGTGCGAAAAAATTTAACAAGATTTCCAAGAGACGACAGCGAGACGCAGCAGTTTGGAATGGCATGCCTTGGTGAGCCAGAGCCAAAGTCAAAGCAACTGCCAATTTTACCAAGCAGCTGCGAAAACTGGCTTAAGAGCGCCGCCGACACAGCGCACTTGCGGTACCAAATGTGAGTTTTCGCTTGATCAATTGCGCTCAGCTCTTGGACACGAACGCATTCAGCAAGTAAATAGAATAAGTTGCTGCAAAAATAGTCGTTTTGAATAATTCAAAGAACATTTCTTGTACAATAAAATTTAGTGTATAAATCGATCAAGGTAGTATATATTAAAAGTTTTAAATTCAAGCTGCACTAAATTGAGCAGTGCGTCAAGATGCTAAGAGCTACGCTGATATCGCTGCTCTTGCTGGCAATAGTTGGGCCAATTTGTATGCAGCAATCGGAAAAGGTATGCAAGTGCATTGTTTTAGTTCTATATAAAATAAATAGAATAATATAGTACTTTGCATGTGCGTGCAGCTAACAATCCCTTTGCTGTGCCGATAAAACTAGCAATTAATATGATTTTTATTTATAGTAATTCACTGTTAAAAATTTTCAAAATATATTTTTTTGCTGCAGCTTTACATTTTCGTTGGATACCCGCGTGTGCATGAAATAAACGCAGTTCTACATGAGCAGTTTTTATTTGAGAGAAATTTATCTCATGATAAAGCGCCATAAATTATTTTTCTGAGATAAATTCGACAAGAATGAAGAAAGTTTCTTCCAACTGAAATAATCTGCATTTTAATGAGTTTCTTGCGCTCCAAAATTGCACCTGAAGATCGGAAGTAATGCCGTAAATTGCAGTTGCAAACCACTTCAGTCACTCTCAAGCAATTTTTCTAAAAATTCATATCATATTCCTATGCTTTTTGCCATTTCTCAAAGTAAACTTTCGTTCCATATATATTGAAATATTGCAACCTCATGAATTGAAAATTTGAAGCTTTCAAGAAATTATTCCTTGCAGCAGTTCCAGCAAGCGCAAATTTAAAAACGTATTCAAACTATTCTCTTATTCTCTTCAATAACTACCTCTCAGCTCAGCGTATTGGTGTTATATGAATCTCTTTGTCCGGACAGCATACGTTTTATGGCCGAACAATTGGATACATCGTATGAAGGCTTGAAGGATTACATTGACATCACTTTGGTGCCGTTTGGCAAGTCGCGTGTGAGTTTAAAAAATTAAAAGAAAAATGCTCTTATTCTAAATGTTCTAGTCCCAATCTCCACACGCCCGAGTTTGAGAAGAAAGACAAATTTCTGTGTCTTAATTGGAATCCGCTCTCCCTCTTAACTATAAAAATAAATAAAAAAGCAGTTGAAAAGTATTTTGAATATGCAGAAATTTGAACTTTTTGTTAGATCCGTCTTTATGCCTATCCTTATCTATCGATTTCCTTTCAATTTAATATAAATTATCCTATACTATCACACCTCGTCAGTCTCATAACAATGGCGCCACATTCACATGCCAACATGGGCCCGCCGAGTGTACAGGCAATCGCATGCAGTCCTGCGTATTACATCAGACCGATAATCAGGCGGCGCAGGTGCACTTCGCCGTCTGCCAGATGACAACGCACGACAAGTCCACAGTCAAAGGTGTAAGTATCTCGTCGCTCTGCTCTACTCTATTGATTGAATAAATATTTTATGCAATAGTGCGCCGAATCCGCTGGCCTCTCCAGCGATATCGACACTTGCATGACAACCCAAACTGGCACTTATTTGCAACTGCAAGCGGAACGAATCACCCATTCGTATGCGCCGACTTTTGTGCCGACCATCGTTTACAACGGCGTAAGTTTGCGGCGTGCTTGCGTAATACCACTTTTAGTGCCTTGCATTTAGTGCCTCTCGCTCTCGTTTTTCAGGTTTTCAACCAGCAACTTCAGGACAATTCCATACGCGATTTCCACGGCACGGTCTGTCACTTGTTGCAGCAACGTGGCGACATTTCCTTCCACAACGCAGCGTGCCAATGACTTTGCGAATCGAAACGAGCACCGGAAACTGAAACATTTTCGCCTTTATAGTTTCAATTACTTTGCAAAAAATAAAATGAAATCAAAAAAATTTATTTTACTACTTTTGGTAGAAGAATTATCGTCTGTTTCCGTATCTTTCTTTATATTAGCTTTGGAGTTGAATCCAGTCTTCTAGTCTTGGAATGAACTTCTTTCGATTTCCATATCCGTCATTAACTAGATATAGTATGTACACGGAAAGCAGCTTTCATACATCTACATTTTATGAAGATTTCTTAAGAAACTTTAAATCTTGTCTTATATATTGTACTGTAGGTATATATAGACTAGATTAGCATATAATGCCTCTCAATACAGACCGATATCCAGAGGAAACAACTTCATACCTCTTAAAGCAACTAGTCCAAGAGGCTCCGTTATTACATGGATAACTCTCGCCATAAGCCTCTAAGGCAGAGATGACTGCGAGACTGACTAACTACTCCAAATTCAAGCTTCAGTTTACGTAATACATATTGTAAAAAGAGCGTCAAAATTGTTCCAGCGTTTTCACTGCCTCGAGTTCGCTACAGCTCAAGCATAAACCGTTTGATTGCAGATACACGCTATAGACACTGTTTTCAAAAAGATAGTGTGCAAATTTTTTTTAAACCCACTTCAGTTTTATTGTTGGCTAGTGTAATTATTAATTGATTGACTCAAGACACAGTTGACTTTTATAAAATTTTAAATATTCTTTATTCAGATATGTAGTATGTACATTATTTCAAAGCATCGCTTATTATAGTTGGTAAAAATTACTTTAATACAATAACTATAAATTCATTTTTGAAATTCCAATAATTGCCGTAATGCATAGAAACAAAATTTAAATGAGCGCTTATATAGAATTTAATTAGTAATTCAAACTAGTTGGAAAATAAGTGAATTCTGTTCTAAACTAAAAATGAGTACGAAAAATATTAAGTTAAAAACTTTTATATGAACTAAATTTTAATATGAATCTTTAGCGAATTTTTTTTAATCCAAATTTTTTCACAAATGTTGATTTAAAGCTAAGACAATGTGCATATTTCGTAGAAGAAGCAGAAAATGTGTTTTAATAACAATGCCGCTTAAATGTGATGAGTAAAATATTTAACAATGGTTAAACTTAAAATCTATAAAAAACAACAATAAAATTTAAAGCATACTGTAAGGCGCTGTAAACACTTTGCCGCTTAATCGCTAAATAAAGGATTTCTTTTGTGAAAATTGTTTCTGCATTACAAATTCAAATACGATCAAATACGAAATATTATCAAATTATATTTAGTAGAACAAATTTAGAAAATGTAAACTTTTGGCAGGAGCTCGCTCCCGTTCTCGCTTTGTGTTACTTTTGCATGTATTGGATTGCGCACAGTCTCATGGAAATTATAGCCCAGCCCGTCTCTGCAGTCACTCCAGTTCAGCTTCCTCTCTTTACACGGCCGTTGTGGCGCCCACATTGCTGGCTAGCAGTCTCCTGGGCAGCGGTTTTGGCGGCGGTTGCGGTTTCGCTGTTGATTGCATGCCGCCACTGCCGCTTTCCACTTTGGTCTTGCTGCTCTTGTCTCTCTCCTGGTACTCCACGTAGCCCGACTCATCGCTGCATTCCGAGTCGGTGTCGTCGGCACGTGCCTCTCGCTGGCGTCGCGCACGTCGAGTTCGCGTTGTGCTGCTACTGCTGCTGATGCTGGGATTCGTACTCGCCGCACTGCCACTACCGCCGACGACGTCCAACCCGCTCATGGAGGTTGTCGGCGATGGCGCCATTTTCAGCGTAATGGAACTGGAGCTGCTGAAGGTGGTGGCGTCACTGTTATGACGGCCCTGCAGGCGCGACTCCAATCTTTGGTAGATTTCCTCCGCCGTGATGGGCTCCTCGTCGAGCAGGCCGTTGCTTAGCGGCTCGAAATCCTCGGAGGCGGACGACAGCTGCTGACCAAACTGCTGCGCACTGTGTCGGTAGTTGAGCGAGAGATCGTCCTGATTGGCCGTGGCGGTGCTTGCGGTCTCGCAACCGCTCGAGATGGAGCCCTCGTCGCTGTCCGTACCCAGCGCCTTACGTTGCGTTGCGCCGGCATGTACGCCCTGCGCACCATTCAACGCCGACACGGAGGTCATGTTCGACGAGGCATCCGAGGAGATGGAAGACTGTCCCTGATGGTGGTATTGCGAGGGCGCCGACGAGTTAGTCTCGATGCTGCTGTGCTCATCGCTGCTCAGCGAGATGTTGGCCATTTTGCGCATAGAGTTGCGATGCAGCATGTTGAGTATGGAGGCCTGGCGAAAGTACATGTCGTCGGCATCCAAGTAGTCCGGCTCCTCCTCGCCGTCACTGCAGACGCCATCGCGACGTAGACCCAGCACAGCTGCGTCTGGCTGCGCGTGCGGACTGTAGTCCGCCTCGGGATCGGCGCTCGGGTCGCTGTTGATGGTCGGCAGCAGGCTCAACGGCTCGTCCTCGACGTCTTTGAGCTCGCTCAGATCGCCGAGACTGTTGCTGCCGGTACTCTTATGCAGTTGCCGATCGAAGTACGGCAGCAGCTCGTTGCTCAAGGACGCGCTCGCATCGTAGTCGTTGTGCTTGAGCAGCTTATCGAAGTCGTCGGAGTCATCTGAGCCATAGCTGTGGCGCTGCTGCTCCTCATTTATTTCGATCACTTCTTTGGTATCTGTGCTGCTGACTTGATGGCAGCAGGCATCTTTGTTGTTGCCGTTGTTGTGTTGCTTGTCGAAATGGCCGCAGAATGTTGGTCGCGCCTTGCCCGTGCGCCGTATCGAATGGCCGCGTCGGCAGCGACGTCTGCCGAGTGTCATGGCCGGGTACAGCGAGTCCTTCTGGCAGCACGCTTTCATCTCCGGTTCATTGGTCTCCTCCGCCTCTTCGCCGTCTTCCTCGCCGATAGCCTCCTCAATGGCCATTAGCTTGGGTGCCGACTTGGAGCGCTCCAGCGGCGGCCGGTAGTTGTTGCCGCCCACACTCAGCAATATCTTACGCCTGGGCAAGCTGGGATTGTCGTAGGCCGCATTCGCCAGACTCAGACGCGCATTCTGCTTTAGAATTTTCTCCCGTTTAAATTCTCGCAGAGCGCTCTCCAGATTCTCCTGCAATAAGGATGCGAAAAATTAGCAACTATCTGGAAGATTTACATATAAGCCAAGAATATACAATATAGAGATTGTGCATCGCACACAAACAGCATTTTTCTATGGCGGTTCATAGCATCCGCTCTCAGGCTTCGCCATTATTCTTGCAAATTATTAAGACCCACTCTCTACTAAAGGAACTTGCGCTCTCAAGGACTGCGAGCCTCTCTCCATTCATATATTTTGCATTAACTCAGCTAGAGCGTACATACCTTCAGTATGTTGCAGATGTCGTGCGCGATCTTCTCCTTGCTGCAGAGCACCGCATGGCAGCGCAGCTCGTGCTTCAGCTTGCGCCCTTCGTGCCGGTAGATCCAGCAGAAGACGCGCGGGAAGTTCTTCGGCGCACAGCAGTGCGTGATGCGATTAGCCCAGTACTCGGTGAGTCCATGTTGCCGAGTGGTCGCCTTCAGGCCGGACGCGCACACCTTGACGCGCATGATCACGTCCGGCTTGCTGTTCTGCGTGTAGTTGCGCCACAGCGTGTTCAGTTGCTTCTCCACGCAGCCCTCGCCTACAAATGCAACGTTATTAAAGAGCTTCGCATACTACCAGGACAACCCAACTACTCACCCTTGGCCCAGCCGGTTAGCACGTTGCCCAGGTAGGACACCTTGTACTCGGGATCGGGCGTGCTGATGTCCACGCTGTGTGTGCGCCGCCACCACAGCTTGCCGAGTCCACGCGACAGCGTGCGCATGGCCTTCGCACCGGCCGAGTTCGCGCCGTGCTGCTGCTGCTCGCGGAAGTGCTCCAGGCTGAGCAGATCGTCGTGACTGGCAGCGTCTGTGACAGCAACGATTAGCGTGTTCGGCAGCTCCTCATCTGCCGCAGCTGGTTGGCTTGCCGCATCGCCCTCCTCCTTGGCGTAGCGCTTGAAGCGCTCCAGATAGGGGCCGCTGAAGCGCCTGCGGCCGCCGAACGTGTTGAACTTGCCGTCGTTGGCCGCCAGACGGAGCTTCTGCTCCTCCTTCTCGAACTTCTTGGCGTTGTATGTGTTGCCCAAGAAGCGCGCCAGCGAGGAGCTCTTCACGAACTTGTGCTGGCGCGGCGGCGTGCCAATCGGCACAAGCGTCGGCTGACACGGCAGCGACAGCGGCCGCGGCGTGTACTTGTTCGCCTCTGCGCGCTTGGCCGGAAGCTCCGCATTTCCGCTGGCGCATGTCTTTTGTATATTTTTCTTACCAAACGAAAAGAGCGAGAGACGCTCTTTGTTGCTGTTCTTCTTGTGCTCCGTCGTGCCATCCGCGCTGCTCTTCTTCTTGCAGCTCTTGCTTGCTCTAGGCACTGTGTTGTTGCCGGAATCCTGCTGCTTGAATTGAGGCTCTTTTAAAACATTGTTGCTGCTGTTGGCTTTATGCATGTTGCTGTCGTAACTGTTGTTATTGTTGTTGGACACAACAACAAAATCAACTTCGTCTTTGGACTCAGGCGCTGCTGTTGCGGTCTGACTATTGGCCGCTGTCGTCGCTTCCATTTTGTACACTTGAATTGCTTTTGACTTTCCTCGTTTGTCTGCTGTCGATGGCAGCTGATGTATATTTTGTTGTTGTCGCTCTTGCTGCACGGCAGCAAGTTAATCTATGCAATTTCCGGCTGCACTTATTGCCAATGGATTTATTGGTGGCATAATATGAATGGCGACGTCGCTTGGCCACACTTCAGAGACCTGCAAATAGACAAAAATTCTTTAATGCAATAAAGTTTAGTTTTAGCTTAATATTGTGTAAAAATTTAAATTTATTTGTAAAATTTGGCTTAAACCTTTAATAGACAATTATTTGCCTCTGGTGCTATTATTTTGTGCAACACTGTATGTGTGGCTTTCTGCTGTTTCCATTGGGTTTTCTGTGTTTCCGCGCCCTTTTGCGATTTGTTTTTGCTATTTACAACTGACTTTATTTATCCGAGATCACAGCGCTTTATATGATTTTTAACCAACTGCCAAATTACTAAATACCAATATGACTCTCAATAGTAAATCTTCGACTAGCACCATGAACTTACTTTTTGGCTTGCCAGCTTATGATTATGTGAAATTAAAAATTGTGATAAAACTGCTATAAATACTAAGTTAACGCTTAAAAACTTCGACACCGAGCCAGCTACTCGAGCAGACAACGTTCCCGCTTTGCGTTCGAGCAAAATTGAGACTAAAGTCTTTGCAAGTTAAATATTGATAAGTGAAATATTTTTAGCAATGCGCAAAGCAAATGCAAAAACTTCCATCCGATACGCTTTAATAATAACGTGAAAATTGAAATTAATTAACACCTGCCGAAAGGGAAAATCAAGCGTGAATATTGTATCGCGTTGGAACGGGAACGAAATGCCGGACACTTTCGGCTCAGCTGGCATGTAGCAAGCGCTTAAAAAGCTTACAAATATTTGCAACCATTGCCTTTGTATGCAAATTAAAAGTAAACAAGCCTTTAATTGCTAAAAATAATACACAACTATTTGGCATTTTTATTGTAAATCAATATTGGCACAATGCAATGGAATAGCTTAGGTTAAGGCATGTTCAACTATCTTATAAATCTCATATTGTATTTATAATTTTTGCAATTTTTAATTTCATCATCATCATCATTCATAGTTTTATTAATACAACTTATGATAGCATTGCTTTCTTTAGTTCTTGGTTAAAAAGCAACACTTGAGATAATAACTTTCTAGCGAAAAAAATTTCCATAAGTACTTTCCAGCTATTTTCAGCAAATGGCATGCTGTCATATTTAATCGTAATGCCAAGCGTGACAGCTGTCCCGCATAGTGCTCAAATAATAGCCGCGGCGCTACAATTGGCTTCAATTGCTTTGTGCCATATTTGGCCATATACAAATATACGTATTCTTATCAATTGCTCGTTCCGACAGAGTTATCTATGCAATGCGACTGTATCGAGCCTAAAGTGAGCCACTTCCTGCGAATTGATTATTATTGGCAGAATTAAGTATTCATTTTCTTGCGCTACACATAAATTGTGAAATTAGTATTAATTTCGCAGTTTAAGGTGAACAGCAGTTACCATTAACCGATCAACAAGATGTATAGCCATAGAAAGCTCAAATGTAGGATTCAACTGTATGTGGTTCAACCTGTATTCGCAGCAATCGTTTCGATATTGAGCTAGTAGCAAGAATATGCGCATTTGTATCAACAAAACGATACAATAATATAACATCGGTTCGATATCAAGGAAAATCGTTATTTTTACATATTCTCCACATGATATGCTACGTATGTATGGAGAACATTAATACAAAATTTCGTTAAAAAACATTTCCCGACATAGCTCAGTATTTGGTATAAACAGAGCTTATAATTTTAGTGTAAGACTAAAACTATGCAGCAGTTCTTCAAATGTTTTTCCCTAAACGTTGCAGCGTTTCCGACTCACATGTCAAGCAATAACTCTCTTTAATTCCTGCATTCAAAAACGTTTTAATGTTGTTACTCTTAATGAAAGCGCTCAATTACAAGCCGTCAACTTTCAAGTCGCTATCATGTAATAACAACAAAAAACTGTTCCAAAAGCAGACATTGCAACTTGTAAGAATTTTTAGCAGGCGAGTTCTAGCGATGGCGGGGCAGGAGCACAGTATGTGTTACAATAAAATGTCAACACTTTTTTCCGGTAGAATGTTGAAGTTTTGAAGGATATGCATAATTGAAAATGGGACTTAAATGCTTCCGTTCATTAAAGTTGTTCAAAATGGGTATCAAATGGCAGAAGAAAACATCAGGAAAAAAGAACAACAGAAATGCTTTTCACGGAATGAAAAGAAAATAAAATATTTCTTTTAGATTTATAATTATTTATAATTTTATTTATAATTTATAATAAAATATACCAAAGAGAGAATAGTTAAAAAAGTGAGAGAGCATCAGTCGGATGGATTTCACCGACAGAGCAATACCCTAAACCAAGTAACCGAGTGGGGCGATAATCGATGCACATTTGCATGAACTGCTCTGAGCAAAGAGTTACTCAATACACACACAGTTTAAACCTACTTTTTAATTCGTCGAGTGTCAGAGTGTAATTACACATGAACAAACATTTAATATCACTCTTAATTTTTTAATAAATAAATTTCACCACGCCTCTTCGTGTTCTAACTTCGGAGTTTGTTTCCAACTTTTACTTTGCATGCTAAAGTAGTAAACGAATATCTGCCAGGCATACAATTAAGGAACTCACACACACATTTGTCAGCATTGGCATATACATATACGCACGCACACATTCGCACATTTGCCTGCATGCCTGAGTATAGCTCAGACACATTGTCACTAACCCTTTATTATGGCTTGAACCTTAACCGGCAGCAGTTAATTTTAAATGAAGCAGCCGCAAGTCACAAGCACTACGAAACTGACTATTATTTTTGTCTTAATGTGCACTTTCGAAAGCTGGAATTTGCAACAACAACAAATACATATAATTTCATATAACTCGCCAGCATTTTAATGGCCGGCCTGTGAACTCAAAGTTCAATGAAAGTGCTTAAAAGCATACATTCCTACATACATACAAACATTCATACATGATGCATATTAGAATGGCTAACAATTGTTGTATAGAGTCGCAAATTGGCGCTTTTATAAAAGCCAACATCACGTACGTTAAAAGTTTCGACAGAATAATACTAAGCATTTGCCGGCTAATCTGGCACGTGAATTTAATTTTCGGCTGTCGTAATTAATGTGGTTAAGTGGTCATATCTCATTATGCACGTATATCATTTATAATAATGAATTCTTCTAAGAACGAAGAAAATAAAAGTGAGCATTTCGAGAAAACGCAGCTGTTGGCTTTTACTACCTTAAGTTCATCGCAATTTATTTACACAATTAAGGCTTAAAAGTTCAGTAGTACCTAAGGCGGTGAGCTCATGTTTTATAAGCTAAAATAATCGGCAGAGGTTGGGGTTAGCTTTGTTTGGGCTGACTGTCTCGACTGTGAGGCCCTTTGACAATACGCCACTACATTTTAAAGCAGTTGTAGCTACACTGCATCTAAAATTTGCTCGTACAAATATCTTCATAGAGAAAATGGTCGTCGATCGGTAGCAATCCGTTGGAATCAGCATAGCAATCTTTTTCGAATGAATATACGCCACGTAGACCTCTCTCTTTAGGGTGTTCACAGTTTCATGTTATCTAGTGTGTTAACTTTGCCGCCTATTAACTTTAAAACATTTTGCCAGCTGGCAACTTGGCTTGTTGTTGCTTTGTACGCAAACCAGAGTTAGCACTAGTTGCTAAAATTGCCATGCGCTGGATCGTGTTTTCTTTCGCGTGAAGCTGGCATCTCTCATCAGCTTATTCGCGAAAATGGAAACAGATTTTAAGCAAATTTTGTTGAATTTTCAGAAAATAATCACACTCTACTTTCATTTTGATGGAATATTGCTCTTTGCGAGAGTTATAGATTTCATGGTACTTAACAATAGCTATAGAAAGCACTTATAATGATATTATGGCAAATTTAGAATGGAATACAAAACAGGGGTGCCGAGTTTTATTTCATTTTCGTTCTAAAGTTGCCAGTTGGTAACTTTAGAAGGGAACTGTGAGTACCTCATTGTATTATCAGTAGGTATTCATTATCCTAGGCAACGTGACCTTTAAATCCTATTAGGAAATTTATATAGTGCACATATTGCTCTGCAAAAACAGATATTTTAGGAATACAAAAGAAAAGCTAGTTTTTTGTTTTATATTATAGTTCTGTTGTGCTTTTATTTGTCGATGTAGCCATGCACTCTAGGTACCCGCAACTGCATAAATATATTAAAGCTATTAAAAAATGCATTGAACATGAACTCAGAGCGCATGACAATTTATTTCTATTGGCGCATAATTTACTTGAATTTAAAATACGCCACATTCAATATAATATTCTGCGCATATGCAGCAAACGTACATTCAACTCGATTGCAAAATAATGAGCTGAAAACAAGTGCTGAATCGAGTCGCATAGTTTTTAATAGAGCAATTCAAAAGCAGCTTGGAAAATACGAAATGCGGATTTAAAAGCCAATTTAAAAAAGTTGAACAATTTATATAAAACACACACGCGCGCGCGTCTTGTGCGCATATCGGCAACAATTTCACCTACTAAAAAATTGCAGCCTTGCCAAAAACACAAAAAATGCAATACGAGTTGCGAGTTAACGAAAGAGCTAAGACACGAACGCGCCTGCAATTTTCGCGGAATGCAAGCCAAAGCGATCAAATTAAAGTTGGCCACTTTCCCACACGCATGCGCCGCAACCTGGCGACAGTCCAGCGGCAGCGGCAGCCACCGCACCTTCGGACGGCTTTAAGCACACCAAAAAACAAGCAAGCAGAAGAAAAAAAACCAGTGAAAACCCTCAAAAGGCAATGCCAAAAAAAAACGGAGAAACGCTGCAATTGAAATATTTAGGCGCAATTTCAAGTTTTATTTAGCCGCTTTTTTGTTGTTGTGTTTGTTGTTGGCAATAAACCGGTTTAAGTTCACGTAAGTACAACATTTCGGTAATATTATGTTGGTCAAAAAGTTTAATGAAAAAACCACAAACAAATGTTTAATTAAATTTTGTAAAAATAGCAATTTAAAAAAATAGCCCGTCGGCTCTTGTTGCTGTTGTTGGCGCTGTAGCGGAGAAGCAGGCCTGTCAACTAAGCGTGTTGTTGGTTTGCTTGCAAGCAGCGTGAATGCTTAAAAGCTTGATTTTAGTTGTATTTGTTGTTGTTTTTGTTGCTGCTTGCTGTTTTGTGCAGATGCGCCTGCGTAAAAGTTAGCTCAGTCGCTCATACGCCAACTGAATGCAGCAGGTTTTAGTGTGTGCTTTTCAGCGTTGCCAGCCTGTGATTTACTTTTTTTATGGGGCAATAAAAATAAATATGTATAAGGAATAAATGATAACGATTCTCTAAAATGGTAAGCGTATTAAAATGGAGTTTGCTCAAAATATTTTTCAATAATTTTGCATTTCTTTGAGGTGTGAAATCCAAGTAATAAATAAGAAGAAGAAATTATGCAAAATATAAAAAAACAATAGAGCATAACAAATTAAAATTTCTTGAATTTGAAAGAAGAGTTTGTATTTTGTTAGTAACGATGTTTTGTCTAGAAGGCATCGATGTAAGCTGGAACTGGTTTATATCAAAATATATTGAATTTTAATTTCTCTAAAGTTGTTTGAAGTTCCACATCAAATGTATGCAATAAAAGCAGGTATTTTCATATATTTATTCATTGCTCTTCTTTTTGGCTGATCAACAAGAAAAATATGCACGGGAAGGCAATGGAGTTTTCATCTCATTGTGGATAATAGGAAACTTTTTATTTAAAGAAAATGTTGAGGAAAATAATATAATGTTTGCTAGACTAAATGAAGAATAAATAAATCAAGAGGGAACCTCGAAGGCAAGGAAATTCTGAGCAAATTATAAACAATAGGTGTAAAAGGAAGAAGTAACTCAATCAGAGGAAATATTTAAAAGCAGCAAATTTTGAAAAAATTAACCAATATTAGATTTTGTCAAAAGAATAACAATGAAAAATAAAACAATCAAAAGGGAATTTCTCTTTTTTGAATGGGCAGCGCTGAACTTTATGCACCCTACTGTCGCCGTTTTGTGCCAGCAACTAACTCATCAGCAGCAGCAGTTGCTTCAAGTCAAGCACAACATCATCTGCCTGCAGATGTCGCTGCTGCGCACTTTTAATGCACGTTTTTGTGCGCGGCTCGTCTCTGCCTTTTTTCATACTTTTGGTGCCTCTTTTTGTTTATGACTTTATTTCTTGCGCTTTTTTGGCATTTTTGCATGTTTTATTGCTCAATTAACCTGCATAGCGGCGGCAGCACAGCCAGCAGCAGCAGCCACAAAAGCGACAATTTTCGCTAATAAATTTCCCAAGCAGCACCTGTGCAGGCGGCAATTTTTCCGTCACGCTGTGTAGTGTCACTCAGTAATTGTTGTTGTTTTTTGCATGGTTTTATCTTTTGTTGTTGTTGTGTTTTTGTGTGCGAAACTGTTAATTGCATTTTGTTGCTTTTGCCCTAAGGCGGCCCGCACAACAGCATGAAGAAGAAGAAGAAAAAGACAAAAGCCAGATTTGCCTGCGCTTCCCGTTCCCATTGGCATAAATGACGCAAAGTGCAACAATTAATTTGCCTTTGTTGTTGTTGTTTGGCAACACTCAACCGCGACGTTTTTAATGCACTTTTGCAATGCTCCTTTTGTCATTTTGACAAGCTGCCTTTGTCGTTTACACACACACACTCACACACAGACTTCATGGCAATAAATATGAAATGACAGCCGCATTGTTTATGTCCCGCTTCAAGCTTGTCAGCTGACAGACAAAAATAAGCAAGTGTGCACACTTTCTCATTTCTTCACTCAGCGCTTCGCTGTTGAGCCATCATTTTCATTTTGATTATTGATAATTTAGCAAGCTTTTATGGCGCTAACGAATAAACAATTCATTAAATTTCTTTGATGATGACTGACATTGTCATTTTTGCGGGATTATGCAGCTCATTGAGTAATATATGCAATGCATCGCAGTAGCACTCAGAAAACAAATCAGTAGAGCATTGGGGGTGCAGCACTGCTTTGCATAAGTACGTTTAGGAATACAGCCAATTTAAGGGAGCCCTCTGAAGCTGCTTCACACTTGAATGCCTATGTGAGCAGTTCTCTGCTTACGTCACGATCAGCAGAGTTTGCTTTGTGTTTAGCTGTGGTTTCTTCAAATATTTGCAATCTCTACGAAAAAATGCTAAAGCGCTGTCAAACAGACAAAAGTGAATGATTTCGGCTCAGGAAATATTTCTCATAAAAATAATAATAATTGATTGGCGCAACAGCACGTGTGGGCTTAGGCCTAGCTTTCTTGCATTAACTTGTGTGTGCTTGTTATATTTTTCACAAATTAATCGGACCTACATTAATCGAATCCGAACGGCTTTGAGAAGCTTTTCATGGCAAAAAATAAACTCGAAGAATTGCCAATTCATCGGGGGAAGTGGCGCCGCGCAAAGAAACCATTTGAAAAACAAATTATTCTTTTTATTAGATGGTTTGAGGCCGGTCTTGAACCCAGACCCTTCCGCATCAGCGACCAAGCACTTGTTCACTGAACCACCACGGCTTTTAAAAAGAAATTTGATGAAAAGAAGAAGTGTTCCATTAAGTTTGTATGGCGAAAAAATATTCGAATAATTTGAAAAAACTACATACATATATGGAACGAAAATAGTAAATTTTATCAGAAAAATCAATATGAGATAAACATTTCCGGAATGAAATCTGCAGTTAAAGTAAATATAAATCGGTGAAAGGTAACGCATACGCATAGTTTGACATTTGCAAGCTACAGATCGTTTAAATATAATCAATACGCATAGTTTGACATTTGCAAGAGACAGATCGTTTAATATTTTATGGTGGTCTTGTCAAGTTTATAAATATTTACACTAATATTTTTTCTTAACAAAAAATATTTCTTATACACTCACATATATGTACATACTTCGTTCAATTTATATGATATTTCCACAAATTTATGCATTAAAGCCGCATACGCGTGCGGCATTCGTAAATAATGCATTATTTACAGAATAATCACAATAAAAAGTCATATTCTGTGCGACTTCTATAGCATGAGTATATAAAAATTAATTGAAATTCAATTCAATTCTGCTGAAGCAACAATCAAGCGAAACCAGTCAACTACAACAACAACAAGCAGCCGTAATGAGAAGAGCGAAAATACGCATTGAAAATCGTGCTTATTAGCATGGCAACCCTATTAGTAGGAGCTTATGAATTATGCATACGAAAAATGAGAATTAAAATTTCTATCGATGAAGCGCTAGAATCGCGAATTGTGCAGCGAATCGGAACTGTTTTGATTTGATCAAGATATCGCCACAATAGTGGAACCCTCAAAACAAGCAATACAGAAATTGCGACTTTAGTGCCCAAATCAAAAGTCAAAGAAATCAGCGTGACGCGACGAGAAATGCCAATACTCTAAAGTAAAATTGAAATTTTTGTTTAGTAATTTTATGGCTTTGCTGAAAATGCCATTGCTTGTATTTGGTAACAAATCGAGTGGCGTGCGCGGCGCGCATTGAATTTCAATGTTGCCGACTAACGACTGCATTTGCGCATTCTAGCGGTGCGTGCGTGCGCGCCTTTAGCCTTGTAAAGTGGAAAAAAACACGAATTTGCAACACACAAAAAATTGAAAATATTTGTATTTATGGCTATGCGAATTGAGGTGACAGCGTAAAGCTTGATAGTAGCAAATAAATATTTTTGAGTAGCACTTAGGGGCGATGCAGATATGGGCACGCACGTAAGTATGTTTATGCCACATAATTACAGTGTGTTGCAAAAGTGAGTGCTATGTGAAGACCAGAAGAAAGCACTTTTTTAATAACTATCAATATATCAGTTATGAGACATAATGTTTTTTCTTCTGTATTTATTTTCAGTTGCAACTGATTGCCACCTCAATTGTTGTTTTTAAAAAGAAAAATTATCTACTATTATTATGAAGTTGAAAAATATTTGCAGAGTCATATAAAATACTAATCCATTTCAAGCGAAAATACCTTTGTTAAAAGTTTGAAATATATCTATTAATTGAAATAAATAATTTATATTTTATCATAAGTACCCTTAAACTCATCCATTTACAATGGGTACCTACGCAACTAATTTTAAAGACAAGCAGTACTAACACTTTTTAGAAAAATGCCTTGATTTCTTGCCATTTAAAATGTTGCCATACAAATTTGTAGCGTGAGCCACTTCTTTCATATATCGAGCCAGTAAGTCTTCATAGTTGCATAAAAGCTGCGATCAAAGTAGAAACTATTTAACAACAACAAAATTGAAAAAAATGGCACACAAAAAATAATAAACTGCAAATAGTGAACGGCGATCAAGTATTTGCAAATGTTCCCACGTAACAAGTGCAACAAGCCAGGCCAATCCAAGCCAAGCCAGGCCAGGCCTAGTCAAGCGAGCAAGAAACCATTTTTCTTTTTTCTTTAAATTCAACACGATGACTTTTTAAGCCACAGCAGAGTAAACTTAGCGCTTAGCTCCCATTTGAGCAGAGCTGGAATTTCAAATATCGAAGTTGTTGTGATCAAAAAAATTGTGCGCTTAGCACAAAAACAACGAAAAAGTCAAGCCTATGCATGGAAACGGCGTTCAACAACCGCAGCGGCAGCAAGCCATGCAATCAACCTTGGTTAATGGTTAATCGCCGCGCTGCATTTTAATGTCTACGATAGAATGCAACGGCTGCCACAGCAGCAACAACCACAGAGGCCGCACGTATCAATCGAAGTTGCGAATTCGGGCTTAGAAGCGCACTGGCTCACACGCGGCTGTGCTGCCGCGGCTTCTTGACTGCATTATAGCGAACAGCAGGCGCGGGCGGTCGGGCGGTCGGGCGGTCAAGCAGTTCGGCAAGCAGGCCAGCCACTAGCGCTTAATGGCTTCTAATGGCTGGCAGTTTGCAGCAGGCGGGCAGCTCCAAGCCAGTGCCAGTGCTGCCAAGCCTCTGCTATTGCCGCTGATTGCTCTGGCGCTGCAAGCTTTGATTTTTTCTTAACGCCAGTTTGTTCTTTTGATCGCTCGCTCATTGTTGCACATTTTATGTGTGGCTGCCTGACGGCGCTGGTGGCAATGGTGTAATGGTGATTTGCCGCCGCCGGTTTCAGCCACACAGCGTTTCTTAGCCAAGTTACCAGTTTCACACTGTATGTAGAAATTTTGACTCTTGGCCTTTTTGGGGCAGTTTGCGCATTTTTTCATGCACTGGCTGCCAACTTTTTCCCCCCTCGTATCTACAGACAGGCTTGACTACTGAAAAACTGAAAATGCTATTAACTTAAAAGGTTTGTGTTCGCATATGAGAAAAAAATGCAATCAATCTTCAATATTGCCAGCAACATCAAGTTGATAGCAAATTACTGGCGGACCGATCTTGCTTGTTTGAGGAAAAAAAGTAAGAAGAAACCATATGTGCAAATATTTGTGAATTTTAAATTACACTAGTTTTACACTAACCAATAACGCCATTAAGCGCGCTATTGATTTGAGTTGAGTCAATTATATTGCATGAACATTTTTCAATATACCATGTATATGCAACAACAATAATTCAAATACAATAATAATTTTACTGATAGATAAGTCGCCAAAGAGAAGTCGTTTAAAGAAATTTCGCATATTTTCAGGCATATGGCCAGATTACTGATGACTTAACTTAGTTTCCATAGAACCGTAACTTAGAAACCTGCAGCAAATCGACTTTGTCCAAAGTAAGGTTATGTCTTGACTTATTGCATACTCAAAGTTTTCGTATGATGCCTGGGCTCAAGCTTAGTTAAATAAGCCATAACTGACTACATCGTAAGACTATAAAATTTTTAGCATAAGTATAAGCCTGAACAGTTTTTCCACATTTCAACCTTTGAGAAAGCAAATTTGTACGAATTATAGCTTGTTTTTCAAAAATGTTAAGCCACAAATTTCTATGTTAGTGAAAATCTATGCTCTTTTAGTGCAGTCTTTTAACAATCTTTAAGCAATAGATTTAATATCATTTTACTTTGAATCGCCTTGGGCATAGATTCATTCACATTGCCATTAAGCATGCTGTTGCGTTTGTTTTGGCTGTTGTAACGATTTGTATAACAAGCCAGCCAAAATAACGCCTGCGGGCGCCACCTCAGACGAAAACTGGTGAAATTTGTATGATTCGCTGTAGTGGCCATTTTTTTCCTGACTACTACATGGCCAACAAGCTGGCAACGCCGCCGTCAGCGCGCTCAGCAAACGATCGCAATCATGTTTCTAGGTCATATGCCGTTTGATTAGCGTCTTACTTTTAATTTCGATCCGCAAGCTTAATTTGCATAAAGCTGAATCGAAGATGTTGGAAAAAGTTTAAATGCGATAATCGAATAATTGCAAAATTGTGAACGCATTACGGCAATTAATGGGGCGACTAGCGGAGAACGGGTTTGGCCGCCGCAACGCAACTCGACGTGCAATTGGCAATCGGCAATTGGCATTTGGCAACAGACGCACACGCATGCGTGGCCATTGTATCTATGAGCTTTTAGTTCAAAATATGGGCACTTACAAAAATGTGCCGCAGGCATCAATTTAAGTTTTATTTATGATATTAATGTTTGTTGTTGCTATGCGAGCGAGCAATGAAATTTCAAATTTGAAAACCATTTTAATGGATTTTTAAACGCAATCGTGCTTTAGGCGTATTCAATACAGACATTCGCAATATTAACTTATTATTTCGCTCTTTTGGCCAACTTAAATCGCTTGAGCTATTTTCCAAAAAAAAAAATTTGGGCGGTTAACACGAAAGACCATCACTGGCTGCCGCAAGCAAGCTTGCCTTTTCAATCAAACCCTGTTTAACATTAATTTTAGCAAAATAAAATTTTTGTTTACTTTCGATTTAGCAGCAATACGCTAAAATTTTATATCGCGCGATCTACTCACATTTTACTAGCAGGCGGCCAAAAATAGCAAAATCTAATGGAAATTGCAAATTGGCTAAATTCTCACAGAATTCTGCGAAACTTCAAGCACATTTGCAAACAATATTATGTTAATATTTTACAAACAAAATATGCCTACAAAATATGTTTATACGCATTCATTTGCACTCGACAGAAATGGAGCACTACAATACAGAATTCCTATAGGTACCTCTTATAAAGTCATATACAAATTTTTAAAAAATCGTTAAGCTTATTGTCAGTGACGATTTTTTTATAGTCAGCTAAGATTTCCAAATAAATAAATTCTGCCAACGAATTAATGCTAGTGAAAAAACTTCTTTATTACAAATTGTTTCTTTGATAGGCCAAATAGGCTACGCATAGACCCTGTTGGGTGCATAGCCATGCCAGTTAGAGATCGTTTTATGAGTAAGGAAACTAGTGATCTCCAAGAATCTGAGAGTTTCTAACGAACTTCAGAAGAGAGTTGATTTCTATCTTGATGCCTTCTGAGATTAGGTGAGACTTTGAGATGGCGGCAAGAAGAGCATATGTTTAGTTAAATCGATTTTTCTGGTATATACATATGTATACATAAATCGATAATTTATTTAAACTTGTTGCAGATCCGTCTATCCTTTGATTAACTGCACCTCACAGGCAACATCGCCTGAAAATACTTTTTGATTTTTTTGCTGAGGAGAAATTATTGAAAGGCTTACTTTTGAACGTAACTGTCGATACTTTTAAACCGAGTTTCTTGCTCGTTTACGACTTCCGTGTTTTAGCTCAAAACGTCTGTCGTTTTTAATTCCGTTTGTAACTGCCAATATTTTTAATTAACATTCACCTTCAATTCACACCGTTTAAATATAAATTCAAGCCTAGACTAAAAAGAGGGCAAAAATCAATTAACACAGATACACATTTTTTCTACAAATCTGGCCCTTTTTATTTTTCGAACAATTAAGTCATTTTGCATTAAAGATCAGCGCAAGTTTTGTGTTTCTATACAAAAGCAGGAAGCGCAAGCGCAGAAGAAAAAATCCATTTAACTTTCGATGGAATAAATGCTATTAACGAATTGTAAATAAACCATGAAATTAGAAACGCTTCAGGCATACAACAACTACAACTTAACAAAGAATTCGTTGCGCTTTTGTAAGCTTACGTGGGATCCGCGACTGGTGCTGAGAACATATCAAAAGGTCAGCAATAAAATATATATGTATATATCTTATGGCATTGTGCAATGTTAAATTAAAAATATATGTATGAGTTACGACGCTGCATACAAATAGATCGTACGGAAGTCGCAGGTTAAGTCGCGCAGGGAGTCGCCGCACAGAGTGATGCGCCCAGCAATTGGCTACATGCTCATTGGCACGAGCGAAATTCTGAGTGGAATAACAAGTTGGCGTGTCAATGGTGCGTTTTCGGAAGTTATAAAAAACACAATTTTTGTGCAATTGAATAATCATAAAAATGAGGGGAATTACCTGCAATTTGTTGAAAAAAGCAGCTAATTAAAATAAATTTCCATAATGTGCCAATCTTTTTAATTCTTATGTATTCAATATTTAAATGAAATACTTGAATCATGCATTTCACATGCTGGCTTCTTTTTGGGAATACAATAATAATTTCTATCACATGTTAATTTGACTATGTTTGATATGCAACAAAATAAAACGTGAAAAATGCGTGATTCCATACAAAATGTTATATGGGAATTAAATTCGAATAAAAAGCCGACTAAAATGTCAAAAACGTCTACTAAATATCTAAAGGAGTCCATTTAAAAGTAAACCGTTTCAATATAACATCAGCTATATACTTGAAATTTCTTCGCAAGATCTATGGCCCGATACAAGTTGGCGATGACTATCGAGTACAAAATAGAAATGAAATGAAACAGTGTGACCAGAGACAATCTATTAGACAATTTATTAGATAAATTATTAGATAAATTGTCTCTGGTGTGACTGTTCCATTTACAGTGCTTGGTTATTATTAACATACATACATAACAGCTCGCAGCTGTAAAGTTATCACTATTGCCTACACAGTGGCAATCTAGTACACCAAGAGCGAACTGCCTTTTAATGTAACAGTTTCTACTATCGGATCTTATTTAACAATTAACATTATTAATCTATTAACTAAGCTATTTATCTGCTTATATTACAGCATTTCTGTAGATGTACGCGCAACTATATGTCGGTATGAACGTTGGCAAGCGGATACACATCCTGTAGCTCCACAAGCTCAACAAAGCTCCATAAAAAAGGTATTCGATGCGAAAGAGGCAGACTGAATCTTCATTGGAGGAACCCAGTTAAATAAGTTCTATTATAGCTTTAAATCATTGACTGGAGAAGGCGGGCGCAAAGCAGAGGCAGCTGAATAAGATCGTAAGATCGAAACCTGTAACAGCTTGTAGTTATAAGTTAGTACACTTAATATTTTGCTCACGAAATTCCACAGCATAGGGTAAGGAATGAGCTGATCTATGGTACTTGACCGCGCGGTACATTCCTCTCCCCCTTTCACGCAAAAGTAAACGTTCAAAATTATAGATCTTGAATTAGATGGCCTTATCTGGTAGCAACTAGAATGCAATTACCATGGCAGCAAACAAAGGGAATAAACACTGTCGACCAGCATTTGAGGCACTAAATAAAGCTAATTATATTAGATATTAAAATTTTGCATTACCACTTCAAGCTGCTGCGGCACTGCTTCTGGTTCCTAACATTAAACACTTTAATGACTTGTCATTAGTTGCTTCCAAGCTCCCCAATTCGGCCCGCCAGTGAAGTGCACTCGTATTCGAGTCCGTGTTCGTGTCGCTATACGCGTGCGTTCATTGTTCGAAAGTAGCAACGCAATGACAATTGCACACCCCCTGCCCAGAGCGGCTTGGCGGCTACACGGTATATGTAAGTGTGAATAGCCCCGGAGTGCTTACGTGCGATTAGTATTCGAATTTTTGCTACGTTAATTAAATCAACTAATTGGGAATGCATGTCGTCACCCATTAAGCATTTTTTCAAATTTTTTCTTACCTTTTCGATTTTCAACTTTTTCTATATATGATTTAAGAATTCCAATTGATGACTAGCGAGCTAGATTCCTACTTCAGATTCAAACTTTTCTGGCGCCTGAGTAAGCAAATGTTGAAGATCAGCTTTTGGAGATCTGATGAAAAGCGTTCTCTTCTTACAGCTTCTGTAATAACACAGTGGAGCTCAAGGTGCTAAGTGGAGGCTGTCTCTATTCTCATCAAGTCTGTTATAGCAGATCCTTCAATATGTCTCATTAGCTATACGAAACTCTCATGGTTTTAAAGCAACTTAAATTGTGCATCGTTAGTTCGACACGGACCTTCAAGCGAAAGCGCGAAAAAGAGCAGAGTTTGAGATTACAATTCTTGTTAGAGATTATCATAGGGCTTTCTGTTAGTATCATGCACATATGCATATCATGTATATATGTATGTATATACATATATGTATCTACCAAAAATGTCAAACTTTTTCCAATTATACAGTTTTTGTTTGAATACTTCCATGTATTTGAATATGTACTTCCAATATTATCTTCTTTTGACTTTCTTTTCAATTTCATTAGCTACCAAAATCTGCTTTGCCGAAATTAGAGATCGTTGTTTGTACGACGCTATTAATTCGTCGACTGCTGTAATTGACTACTCACTTTAATTGTGTTTCAATTCGAAATTTCAAGCATTCATAGTTTGATTGCTCGGCTTGGTAGAGTTTCTCTTTGCATGTCTGCACGTCTTTATGTACATATGTATGAATATATTTTTTTCCCAACTTTTACTTAAAGTTCGACTTAAAACGCATGAAAGTAAGTGAAATTTACTTGCGTGTATGTGTGTGTGTGCTTCTGTAAGCAGGTGTGCTTTTTAAATGTATTGCAGAAAAAGATGACATTTTTTGGTATGCAACTCTTTAAAGAAAGGCGAAGGGTAAAGAAGGTCAAAGTTTTGATATGCCTTTTAAAGATAAAATGTTCAATTTTAACAAAATAGCACTTTTCTCATGTTACAGTGGCAATTTATTGTCACTTTAATTGATAATTTTGCTTAGGAAAAATATTTGTAATTATAGCAGAAAAAGCCTTTTCTACAACATAGTGGAATTCTACCAAGTGGGCAAACTGTTCTGGCAGAAGTGTAAAACAGCTGACAACAAACTAAATTTGCTACTTGTTAGTTTCTTTTTGAAACTTGTATATCATTTGAAATTAAAAGTACTCTTGAAAGAAAACAATATCAAACGAAAATGAAAAATTTTGTAGGCAGTTTTACAACCCACGTTCTAAAGATTCACGTGTATGCCAATTTTTTCATAGCTGCGAAAAAAATAAATTTTTAACGCATGGTGTTAATACTTAATTGTATTGAAGAACATAAATAATTCATCAATTTTTAACAGTGAAAGAAATAAACATAAAAAACAAGCTAATAAAATGTAAACCGGTTGCAAAAGAATCATAATATGCTCTTTCTTCTTAACTACAAAAAATTACGGAATCGGAATAGAGCTTAGAGAAGAAAATAGACAGCAAAATTGTCAAACTTTGCTACGGACGAATTTCAGGCCGGTTTCCAAATGAGTTTATAAGATATTAAAAATTATAATGAACGTGCTCGACGTTCGTGCGTGAGAAGGGTAGAGAGAGAGAGAGAGAGAGAGAGAGTGAGAAAAAGAATCGTCAGACACTAGAAGATTGATGAGACAAGTTGTAAAATTTAAATTCTTGCCACGCCACGAACGGCGGAATAATGCTACAGCAATACAATCTTCTCTCTCTTTCTCCTACATAATTCCAGTAAGCGAGAAAAGACCAAAGGCTTACCATTTACTGCTGTAAGCTGACGTTCGATAATAGCATAGCCACTGGCCAGACATGCCTGTAATGTGAATTGACGCCAATAGCCAAATATAGAGCCAGCAAAGAGCGTTCCAATAGATTCATTCAAGCAGCAGCAGCTTGTGATATTCGTTCAGGAATGAATTATGCATGCATGTAAAATTGAAAATCCGTCTACTGGCATATTGTAGAATTTCCCAGAATTGCCATTTGAATATGAATTCTGGCTGCTTAAGAGCAGCTGTTAATTATAATTAAGTTATAGCGATAGCTTTGCACTTTTGCATACACTCGTATAGAGCTCAAGGGCTCCAGATTCGATGGTAGATGGTCGGTAGTAGTAAGTTTAAGAAAATGCAAAATATTATTCTTTACAATAAGAATGTGTTTACTAGAATAGAATTGAGGGGAGACGAAGCCCATTGTGCTTTGTTAAACCAGAAGCAATCGACAGACTTCAGTGATTCAAATGTTTTTTTTATAAATTGTTGAGTTTTTTCATAAAAAAGTAGGCTATTTACTTTTTGTGATTTAAGTCAACTTATTTTTAAAAAAACACGCTCTGACGAGTAGAAAAAAAAATGCCAGCTAAAATATTGCTATCAAAACCCTTATTGTTGCTGGAATACAAAAGTTATTATATTCTATCACGCAGCCAGAACGACAACAATTTCATCGCTAAATCAATCACTTAGTCAATAAGTCAAGTAAGCATTTTTTCGCGATTATATCAGAATTATAGCATGATGTAATGAGAGTGCATGTCGTCGTATTTCCTCTGCCTATTTCAATATGGCAAACTCATAAACAATCAAATTATACACACATACATGCATACAATTTGCAGTTACAATGCTTTTCAACTGCGACAAATTCAGTCAAGCGTTGCCACTTGCCATGCAATAATGTGGCATTTGAAAATGAAAACAAGTTGAAGCGCTCTTTTTAGTCGAGCAGCTGATGAAGCTGGTATATAGCTGCGCGTCATGCGATACACACTGTTGCTGTAATGCGCTTGAACACTTTTCGTTTTTTTATTAAGTCACAGTAAAGCAAAATTTATGAAAGACAAGATTTTTCTTGCTACCATCAATTGCTGTTTCAATTCTTTTAAGTTTTACGAGCTCTGCTAAAATGTTCGATTTCTTACAACATTTAAGAGATGCATAAATAACTCATAGATCTTTAGAAGAGCAAAATATTATGATATTAAGCGCATTTTTATTGTGCAGTTAATACTTAAGTACTCAGCAAGTGCACATATGTATGTATGTATGCCTTGAAGGGAAGAGGAAATATCAAACGTCTCTTCGCAATGGTTAAGTACTTACAATGCTAATCGCAAGTCATTAAATGAATAGCTGTTAATAGCTGTTAACAGATTTGATGATTTTACTACTATTTCGTTATATAACACGCCTACTCGATAGCAGCAGATTAACATTCAGAAGTCATAAATTACAACAATTAGTTGAGTAAAACACCCGCTCACCCGCGAATGTTCACATATCATACGTTAAATAACGGTGTATTTGTAAGCAGGTAAGTGAGCAATGACTTGTTGATCCTTGACAGTGGGCACAATAAACCTTTTGGTTACAGTGCAATACTTCGCAATGAATTCCAATGAAAGCAGGCAAGTGAAATTGTCGTGTTATTGAAATAAGATTACGCCATAGGCTCTTTTCTTGTTCTGAGCGAACAGTAAGCTTAACATGCGATTTTGTATATTCTAAAGAATATTTTTATAAAAGCATTTTATTTTATGGCATACAAATTGAATTTAGAGAAATTTTATAAATTCATAATATCTCATTGCATATTTAAGTAGTTGCATTTGAATTTACTAAATTTTTAATAAAACTGCTTTAAAAAACCAGACAATAAAACTCACAACTCAATTTTCATTTAATACTCTATAACATTTTGGAATTTTAACGAGACAGCAAAAATTTGGATGAGCACGTAATCTGAGATAATGCGAAATCTATACAAATCTCATAGATTTCGTTATAAGATTTTGAAGATTTGAACATACAATATGTCACGAATCCTGCTAAAATCTCACCTTTGAACTGAACAAAACTTTCAGTGCGAATTTTTACAATCTAGCAACCTTAAAAATGCTCTTTTGCATTCTGGCTACACCAAAATCTTATGCTTGAAATCTCAGATATTGTGCCAATTAAATTGAAAATCAATTATAAACAAATCATTAGTTTTAAGCAAAACACATACATACCCGCTGATAAATAAATCCAACTCGTAATATTATGCTGCAATAAAAAAAGAGAAATTTTTAATTCAAAAATGAAGAAGTTGCATGTTTGCTTAAAATATAAATATTTTTGCCCCCCCGCTATCAACTCAACTCTAGAAAGTGTAAGCAATTAAGCAACAAAAATAGCTCAAACTGCCGAAAGTGATGTCTCTCCCACAGTGATTAGTTCCCACAGCAGATACTCAGAAAGTCAGAAACCATTTTCACTGCTTACTTGCACACAGCAACGTGAAACTTCTGCAACCATAGTGAGAGTTGCTTGCAATAACAATATTTTACAACAAAATTAAATAAATAAAATATTAAGTTTAAAAAAATACAATGTAGGTAGGAAGTAAAAGAGCATGTGACAACTACTATTTAGTTTGCGCAAATTCAAGAGAAATCTAAAATCATTGCAGCTTATCAACAATGAGGCTGAATTAAAATCAATCAAGATTCATAGTTCAACCGAAAGATGCGTCACCGGCGCGAAAGATGAGTAGATAAACAAAGCAATGAGCGCTAAGGCTGAGTGACCGAGTGAATCGAGCACCATTGATTCCAGCGCATGCAACGCTGCAAGATGCCCTGAGAAATTCTGAATAGCTTTCTTTGTTGGCTTTAGCATACAAGCGCCACTGCGCTTGTGTAAGCAATGCTTTCGTCGATTCTTCCAGTCGTATCGAGCTGTCAGCAGCATTGAAGAAAGCAATTATGCCACTGCAAGACATTCTTCAATGAAGGTTCATTTATATTTCAGAGAAAGAAGAAATTTGGGAACTTGCTATTAGTAAATTTTGGAAGGCATTGTTTAACCCTGCATGCAATGTGTTAATTATAAAGTGAAAGCTGAAAACTGAGCAATATGGCATACTAAAGAGGATATAGTAAATTAGTTTGTTGAGGGCGAATCTATTTGCTCAAGCTCCTCTTTGCACTATCAACCAGAAGAAAGAAATTGCGCACACTTCACTTGCACTCTGTGAAAAGTAGCCAAATGATCTCTCACACAGTCGCTAGTGCACTTCGTAGAGTGCCAAATTTTCGTTGAGAACTGTCTCAAAGTAGCTTCATTATTATTTGGCTAACCCATTCAAATGCTTTCAACTCTTCAATAGTTTTTCTATGTAGCCACTTGAGTACGCAGTTATGTCAAGAGTTTTAACAAAAGTGTGTGAAATGAAATAGGAATGGTAAATGGTGTAGGCGCAGAAATATCTTGGCTTAAGAGTAGCTTTTTTTTTGATGGGCAACCAACACTTAAAAAGTATTAAGGCGCCTTCAAGAGCAGGCCAATTATTCAATATGCGCCTCAAGCGAGTATCAGCCAATTTTAAAGATGCTCAACGAGAAATTTTTTTGAAAGCGTGCTCTTTATGGGTATGGCCTATGTATGATACACAAATACATGAATATCTGTCTAGTGATAAATAGTAGTATTCTGCTATTAGATGAGATTGCTGCTCCAAATATAATTTAGTATGTGCACATACAAACTGCAGCTAACTCTACTAGTCCTTTTCTGGCGAGGATCAGGAAAACCAAAATTTGATAAAATTACAATGAATTTTGACTGTGCCTCCAGAATACTGCTGTGCAACACAATTGCAAGAGCCTGACAAAATACAAAATTCGAATGCTTCAAAAACAGGCAACATCTAACTAAGAGGTTTTTTTACAGAGACGGAAAGGAATCGCAATCAAAGCAGTCTGAATTCATATGCACAAATATGAAGTAGGTTTCTGTTGATAACAGCCTGGCTTGTTTTAGAACTCGAACTGCAGTATCTTTTGAAGATTCTCCTATTAAAATAAAGATTCTTCTATTGAATAAAAAACTATAAAAGGTTTACAAAAACTTCGCATAACTTGCTGAATTGAAACCCTTTATTATTATGATGACATAATGGCACATACAACAATTTTATTGTAATACAGGAAGTCGAAGCCGCCACACTTCAAGTAACGCAAACATTAGCAGCAATTTCGCACAGACTGAAGTTAATAATTGAAATAATTATGACAATTTGTCTTACATTTTTTCGTCTAATGTAAACTTAATATCAAAAAGTCTAATAACAAAATGTCATAACTGCCAAATATCAAAAAAGCAGCACAATTACTTCTAAACATGCAAGCCAAAAAAGGCAAAAAAGCAGCACAATTAGAACTTATTAACTGAAATTACGTACAATTGTGCCACGAAAAGTTCTAGAACCATTTGCGGCAACAGAAATACTAATTGACATTTCAAGAGCAACACACAAAATGTCATAAAGCGAAGTCAGTTACAACCAAGTACCTACATTAACAAAAGCCACAACAACAATTGGAACGCCCATATCGAAGGCATACAAACGCTGTGAATTGAGCTAGATTTCGTACTATAAGAAAATATGTACTAAAGTGATTGAGCCAGAGAGAGAAAGAAATAGCATAGTAAATAAACAAGTTAATAAAATTACGAGCAGTCGAGTTGACTGAAAAAATTTCATAAATTCACAACAACAAAAATTTAATCAAACTCTACAGCAAACTCTTACAAGCCAAAGCAAAAAAAAAAGAAGAATCACAGCAAAGCGACAGAAACGAAATGATTGACCTGATACCATTTGGTAGCATTAGCAGCAACATTGCCGCCAGTTCAACTGAGCTACACAGCAATGTAACAATAGAATGGATAAACAAGTAAGGAAGTATCAGTCGGGTTTCACCGACAGAGTAATACCCTACACCATGTTCCCAAGTGGTGTGATTTCACTGAAATTGTGGGTACATTTGATTTACAACCTACAGAGTGGGCGGACCACGCCCATTTTTGGCAGACTACAACATATACCTAATAGGACTATACGTGCCAAATATTGATGCTCTGACAGGTGTACAACAGATGTTATCGGCATATTTATTTTACTGCCCCCATGGTGGGCGGACCACGCCCATTTCTGGAGAATTAAAAGATATTCCTACCAGGAACGAAGTAACCAATTCTGGACGCTCTGGTGTATATATTATGGAATATAAGAGGATTTTTTTTTTTAAGACCTGTACATCAACTTGGGAACCGAATTTCATTCATTTATATTCGTAACTAGTCAATTGGGAGCCATTTTACCGGAAAATTGTTGCCGCCTATACAGTGGGCGGACCATTTTTTGGTATTTTGCAGAGGCTCCACACCTAACCATAAATACAAAGTATTATTCTTTTGAATGAGTAATTAGACAATTTATAGCAATTTAATTGGAAAAAAACCCGAGGTAGTGGGACTTACAGGCCCATTGTAGGCGTGTCCTTCGACCGATTTAACTAATTTTAACACTTTACCTAACCCGAGGTTCACTGTGACTGTGTACCAAATTTGGTTCAAATCGGACAACTCCTTCTTTCTATTTTTCCCGAACACGCAGACGGACAGACAGACAGACAGACAGACAGACAGACAGACAGACAGACGGACAGACGGACAGACGGAAATCAATAGAGAAAGTGTTTCTGATCATTTCTATATACTTATGTCTATACCTAGGAGGGCTCCTTTAATGCGTTACAATTTTCGCACAAAGTTATTATACCCTATTACCATAGGTGTAGGGTATAAAAAAAGATAGACAACATTATGGTGAGAATGTTGGAGTTATGGATGCCACCGCATATAGGCATAATAGCATGCTGCAAGAAATAGTTCCAAAACCCCGCTTAAAATCTGTTGAAATTATTGACGAAATAAACAATTCAATTTTTAGTGTTTATTGAGAACTTTTACTTGCTCATAAACGAATACGAACTTCAACATCAGTATTTGTATAGTATGTACAAGTATCTGTATCTACAGATAGCAGCAACAAGTGTCTTGGCAATTGCACAGCAGTTGCAAAAGTGGATTCAGTTTTACTTTTCTACTTTAGCCCAAATTGAGCAATTATCATTAGAAGCAGCAGATACAGATACAAGCAATTTAGTTGTGTTTTTGTTTGGTATTTGCTGGTGCATGCATGTGTGCATGAAGAATGTAGAGAATGCGTCAAGCAAACTGTAAAATTCACTTTTCTTAATTGTCATGGCCAGGCAAAGCGTGGCGGCTGAAACCGCTTTTCCGTTTTGGTCTGATTATGTTTTTGCCACTAAAATTTTAACAAACTATATAATGCATGCTGCTTTTACGTAATGTGCCGTATTCAATTTTCACGGAAAATTCTTTTTATACATACATAAATCTTCGAAAGAAAAGAGAGGAGTTCATGCATGCCATTTGAAATTGAATTTGCGGCAAAATGCTCTGCGCGTACAGTGCTTTAAATACGGTTAAAAATTGGTAGAAATATTAAGCAATAAGGTGGATATTTATTTGGTTCTCGTGGCTCTTCTCCAAGATTTGGCGTAGTGCGTAGATCTGGTCGATAGTCTTAACGCCAGGTCTAAAGCCGCACTGATAAAGTCCAATCAGTGCATTGGCGAGTGGCTTTAATCTTTCACACAGTACGTCCGACAGAATAAAATCAAAGCATATCAAATACAATTTAAGCACAACAATAAAAACTTTCTTACAATCAAAAGAAAATGCATTGTATTTCGAACATTTACACAAAATGTTCTTTGAGTGTATGATGCGCGTTCATATTTACATACGCATGCGCATACCAACAGATAACTATAACAAGCATATCTATATACATTTGTATGTGTATAGGAGTATGTAGCCACAATTACAAATGCCCACGTACGCGCTGTTTTCAATTTTATTTAGTTTTCATTGTAATTTTGCTTCACTTCCGTTCGCGTGCATCCGCTTGACGCGCAGCGCAGCCACATATTTCGACATCAACAACGAGCCGACACTTGTCAGTGCACCGCCGACCCTTCGTCCCGCCGCTTTACCCTCCTTTGCAAACAGCTTCTAATAGAAGTTTAAAGTTTCCGCTATGATATTTCATTACAAATAGAATAGAGAAGCGAGCAATGCTCTGTTGTTGTTGTTCTATTCTTCGAAACCTGCTGCTCAACCGTAGCATTTCCCCTACAAACCTGTTCTTCCCATTTTTGTAATCTTCAGCTGGAATTAATTTGACTAAGAGCACGGCAAGTGCGCTAACAAATTTAATTTCGATTGAAGAATATATAACATATAGAATGCACATCTCATACGACCGACATACAACATTTTTCTAAGACGAGTCGTAAGATTACGAGCCGCTCTACAGGCTTTGTCACTATTCTCTTTGATTATTACAGCCCACTTTCCAAAAGACAGCAACATGCGCTCTCAAAAAGTGGATGCGATGTTTGACAATTCAAATTTACAATTTTGTATGTATTCATATACAATATTTTTCTTTGGGCTGTCAGAGCCAATCTTTTCCTTCCCTCACTTTTATTTTTCCTTTCGTAATTCCCGCCTGTACAACAATAAAATTGTACAATAAATTCGAAGCTCAGACGCGCTTTTTATGTATACATACATATATAATACGTATTAGATATGTATTAGAGGAAGACTGAATTTTCAGTGGAGGAACCAAGTGCAACCAACCAACCAAGAGCAGACGCTAGGCCGACACTTGCAATAGGCTGTAATATCCATATACGCGTAAGTATGTATGTAAGTAAGTGAGTTGTAAAGTTCTTTGCTAAGGCTTAACATTCTTTCAGTGTATTGTACAGTAGTCAATTTATTGCAGCAATTTACAGACATTCAGCAATAATGAAAGAGATCAACAGTTGAAAAAGATTGAAGTGAAAAACGGCTTCATATCTTAGCTACTACAATTTGAGGAACTTTCGAGCCTTGAAATTATTTATTCTCACAATTGTTATAGAACAAGAAGAAAAGCAAAACAAATAAAAGATTTATTTATACGAAATTTCAATGGCTTAAAGTTCATTGCTGCTGTTGTGCATAGCAACATTAATAAACATTAAGCAAGCAGATGTTTTACCATTGTTAATTAACAAAGGAAATGAAAATTTCTATTTTACAACTTTCCATTAAGCAACGACTAAGCTGTCGCTAGACTAAACTAACAAAAGCCTCATTATGCAAGACCTTCATAAGTTCAGCCTTAGCCTTAGCTTAAGTTCAGTTTCAACTGTATCCCAATTTTGGTATGTCTAACAAATTAATGAGCTACAACAAAACTTTGTTCAATAAACCTTCGAACATGGTATCATGGTATGTTGAAAGGCTAAGAAGAAGAATATTAGAAGATATCGCTGCAGTGTTCACAAAAACGAACAATATTCTACACATCTACATATATATGAGTATATAATAAATATGCTGTTGATTTCCACAATAGATGAGGCAGAGTAGCCAAGAGTCAAACACTTTGAACCGCCTTGGCACGGACTGAACGCTTGATTAATAAATGCAGTCAGTCGTATGACAAATACGTGTACGCATATACGTCAGTTACAGTTCGAAGCGAGCTCATAAATATCGCATGCCTTTGTGCGCTGCCACGCCCAGTTTGATGTGCAGTCAGCACGGATAGGGCATGCAAATGCGTGGAACTCTGGAATCGTGTAGAATGAAAGCGTCGCTCGCTTGCTCAAGTGCATGCGGCCAGTCAATCGAGCAGTGGCTTTGTCTGTCCTTCTGTCTGTCTGTCTGTCTGTCTGTCTGTCTGTCTGTCTGTCTGTCTGTCTGTCTGTCTGTCTGTCTGTCAGTCAGTCAATGTTGCTACATATATATAGTACATTGTATATGCTAACTGCTCGATTTAATTGAAACACGATGACGTACGAACACACTTCAAGTGTATCTTGTTTGTCTCGCTGTATTTGTTGTTGTTATTGTAAGCACGGATTCATCATTCATCATACACAAAAAGGAGATTATTTTTTATTTTCCCGCATATGTACGTACATGAAAGCAATTTAAGTAAAGCGATGTAATGTTGGCGTCATATTAATCAGCGTGTTACGTCGCTATCGCACACGTACTTGCATACGAGTAGTTAGTTAATGGTCAGCACAAGTTTATAACAAAAGACTGATGATTCCTCATAAAAATATTAACTCACATGATCTATTTGAACAGACTGAACTTTTCACTGCTCAACAACATGACAGCTTTATGAATCAGCTGCATCGACGACTTCATTCGGTAGAAAACTAAGTTCTATTCTGGAAAGCAAAAATCTGCAGCTGAAGTAGAAGCATATTATAATTAACGGAAACATCAATTTCCGTGCACAATACAACAACAGCTGCTTAAATCGAAATTGCCGGCAAATATCCAAGTTCGCATATAGAGCTATAAACATCACTTATAAAGCTGCCAAGTTAGATAACAAAGAGCTCAAACTCATTTTAAGTACTTGCAATTAGATACATTGAATGACCTTTAGGAATTTACGCAGCCCAATTTTATATTATATACATATATGTATGTATATTGCACAATATTGCAAACAAATTAAATTCCACTCGGCAAGTATTACAAACTACTATTTTGTAACACCGATAAAAAACCTCAATGCGAATATGGAAAATTAAGTACAAGTATACGAGCATAATGCATTTTTAAGCAAAAGCCAATAATGCACGCGTATATTGCTTGAAAGTACGTGAAAAGACAATCACTTGAGCATTTACGATTATTATGCTTATTATTGTTGTTATTATTGCTTGCATTACATATAATGTATACATATGTATGTACATGCATACATATATCAAATTGTGTATGAGCTGTACAACACGGCGTATAACAAGGCCTCCCTCCAGTGATTGGAGGCACGTTTCATTTGCCAATAATAACAACAACAACAACAGCAAAAACAACAACGATGCCAACAACTATTACAACCACAACAAGCGTAACAATAACAGTAACAACAAAGGCAACAATGTCAAATTAAGGCGCGGGCGAGGTTTTGCGGCGTTGCATTGAAACCACCAACAAAACAACAACACGACAACCACACACACATACATACATACTACATGAATGCATTTCTAATGCGAATTTTCGTTGCATTATTTCAAGCGTGATTTATGCATTCCGAGTTAAGTTCACAGAATGCAAAATATGACTACAAGCAAGCAATCTAACAAAAGTCACGTTATTCCACAAAATGAAGCTAGAGAGCGGAAATTGCATGAAATTGCTGGATGAGAAAATTCTGGTTGAAAATTTTTGCGTCTTTTATATAGTACGACATCCACACAGTTTGGCATGGAGAACAAGAACGCAATACGTTTCAAAAATTGTTGTTGTTCAATAAAATTTTGTTCCTAAATATGGAAAATTTAAAATTGTTCATTTGTAAAGGTGCTTAAGCAAAGTTTACAGTATAATATTGTTAAAAAAATTGTGCGCTAGGCACAATAACCTATTCGATAGAAGTTTTGAAAAATTTCAAAATTTAATGTTTTGTATTAACTTCAAATTATTTTCGAAAAGCCATTTCGAATAACATTTTCGTCGCGATTTTCATAAAATGGCAGTTAAAAGTCAAATAATTCATCTAAGCAATTTTATTAGGTCTCTAAACGAATAAGTTCGCCATAATTAGAAGCCTTTTTGCTTGGTGGATTTTAAAATAATTATAGGCTAGTGGGAAAGTCACTAGTCAATAACAATAACAACAATGAGAAAGGTCTCTCAGTAGTGTGTTGTTATCTTCAATATGTGTGTATGTGTATGTAAAAACAGTTAACCATGCGTTTCTGCTATTTTTTCAAAAACTTTGAAATTTCCGAGCTGAAAAAGATTCGAAGTAAGAGCCGAGGGCACAGTGCTAATATAAGCCTATTTGTATTGATCGTGATCGTATATAATTCAAACTCACAGCTCACTATAAAAGGTGTAAAGTTGCTTTGTTGCCTTTATACATTTTTTCTTTACATAGTTTTTTTTTTGTTTCGCTCTGCAACCAATTCAAAAAATTATTGTAAAGGTCAAGTTTAAATGCCACTCATAAGTGAGTCAACGAGGCACAATGAAGCGCGCACGAACAGATTCGAGGCAGCAGCGCGGCAGCAGAGAGTGCCACAATCGACATCAAAACGCCCCCGTCAGTCAGCCAACGAGCCAGCCAGTTGGAGCGCATCTTATGAATAATGTCTTATCTGAGAGCTTCATGACGGATCACAACGAGCTTCGAGACGGAAAAAGCAGCGCCAACAGAGACTGCAGTTCGTCAACTGGGAAAAAATTGTATGTGACCCTGTGCACAGCGCCTTCACGTGACTTTACCCCTACCATCAGTAATGAACACACTCATTCGCACACACACCATAACATTTGTAGCTACAGTTCATGTGTGGGTGTTAATTAAGATCGTTTCAATTGTTGCCGCGTTTTTGTGAGTTTTCATTTTGTGTTTGTCTGTCAGTTTGTCAGCTGGTTCGCTGCTCTGCACTGGCTAAAAATAAATCGAAATCGCGGCATAAAAAAATTTTTATAATCAGTCATATCCGCATCAAAGTGAAGCGCAAGGCAGCGCCAGTGGCAGCTTATCAAATTATAACTATCTATTTATTAGTTGAATTTTATTGCGGGCAATTCTAATTCTTGTTGTGGCTTTTGTTGTTGGCAATTTCAGATTGGTATCATGAATTCAAAGCAAATCATACATTTTAGCTGCAGTTATCGCTTGTGATATAGTAATACACATTTACAGGTGGGCTATGTGAGTGTAAGAGTGTGTGTGTGTGTGTGTGCGTGCACGTGTATCTTTAACGCGACGCAGACGGCTCAGTAGCTAGATAAGGCATGCTAAGTTGCAGACACATTCAAGCGTGCTCTGCACACTCGAGCCACATGCTATAAAAGCACGTATGCATATGCATACATACATACATACATACATATGTAGATATTCTGCTGAAATTATTGAGTCATAAATTTTACATGAAGCCATAATATTTTGCATTTGTTTTCTGTCTGAAATTCCACCTAGCAGATAAATTGCCAGTAGCAAATTAGATTTTGAGCAAGTGTGTGAATGTGTGTAAACAACCATTGATCAAATGACAATAAAAGTTAAATTCAGCAAGAATCTTTTGATTCCTCTTGCGAACGTAGCTAAACAAAACTTTAAATTTGAGCGGAATAAGTCCATTTTTTACAAAAATGTAGATAATGACAGTTATAGATGGGATTTATGATCATTTAATGGGAAAACAATTTCTTCTAAAAAAAAATTAGATTCTTGTATTTGGTAAGTTTTACCTCTTAACAGCATTGACACTGAGAGTGAAATATAAGCATTTGAATATCTCGCAATAACTTATTCCACTTTCAAAAAAACAGCTCATTTAATGAATCTCTTCAGCAAGTTTTATTGCTAAAGCTTTCGAATTATAGCAAAATATTTAATTTATTATTACATATTTGATCAATTCAATTTCAATGCTAGCTTAAGATAATAATTATCTGTGAAATTGAAACCAAAAGTAAATTGCCGATTACAAAACAACTTTTCTAAGAAATTTGCGCGCAAAGAGGTTCACCATACAATTTATGTAGACAAAAAAGGAATATGGCATTATGACAATGCTCTTATTTCAATAAACCGAACGCTGCTAGCCAGCTTATCACTGCGGCCGTAGCACAGCACTATTGTAGCACACTGTTCTAGCCACCGAAGCAGCGACACCCTCCCGCACTGTGTTTACTATTTTTATAGGTCGTCACATAACCCAAAAGCAAATAAATAATTAAGCGTAAATTACCCACTATGCGAGTGCAATTTATTGTAGCTCATGTCAATGTTGTCTCAAGTACTTCACGTTCTGTGCTTTTTCTGTTCAAACGGAATTCCTGGCCCCCAGGCACTTCACGTTAGTGGCACGAGCTAACGGCCAACAAATGCGCTTGTTCGGACAAGGGACCGGCCGGCATATGAAGGTACGGATATTCAGGTTGGCTGTGTTTGCTCGTTTTGTGCCTTCTAAGACATTGCAGCGAATTGTGCGCGCCAATGAGCAGATAAAAGGCATTGTTTAATGGAAACAAAGTTAAGCTAATATTGACTATAAGAACGTCGACAGTTTGCAGGTTTCATTTGGTACAAGAAAGGCAAAGATACTAAGAAGAGTACAGCTTTTAAACTAGTAGTCTTCATGCACTTGTCAAGATGAAGAAATGAATAAGCCTAGAAATAACGGAAATAACCACAGACGGGCAACTGTAGCAAGATTTTGTTCTATTTGAGTTGTAATACTGTTATCCATATATTATTTTGTTCCATGTCAATAATTTGTTGGCTATATGAAAGGAGAAAGTTTAAGAAGGAGTGTATAAAGCCTTCGAAAATTCCAATTATAGCAAGATTTCAATCTAAACAAGTAATAATAATAATAACTGTCGATCAGTTTGTTCCGTATTTATAGTTTTTTTACTGTATCGAAGAAGGAATTACAGGATAAGGAATCAAAAATTCAACCAACTACGAACGGGCAACTCTAACAAAATATTGTTACGTATGAGTAACTTTTAAAAGTGAGATTGCTGATAAAATGATTTAAGGGGCTTGAAAAAAAAATATGTAAGAAAAGTTATTTTACAATACAATTTTAAATTTAAATTGTTTTAAATTAATTCTGATTTTTTAGCAAATTGAGTTTAATTGAAATTGTTTGGATTGCTTTCGAAAGGCAAGCAAGTAAATGTGTATGAAAAATCTCGATTCCGAAAATTTCGTCATTGAAATTTGCATACAAAAACTGACAGAATTACAAAGCACTTGCGGCATTGACAGCCCTAGTCGCTACTACATCACCACTTTTCAAAATGGATAGCACTTTAACGTTTTATGATCCCTTGCTTGATTGACGAATTCCTGGAAATATTTTGCCGCATCGTGGTAGCCAAAGTATCTGCGAGATTTTGAGATATTACCTCAGATTTGTTTACATTTTATTTAAATGCCTGTTCTTTTTTTTTCAACCAAATCTGCTTCTTTGCCTTTTTTCAAAGTTATGGCTTTTTGTCAAACTTATTTGTAAAAGTAAGCAAAGAATAGTTAAAAAATCAGCAAAAAATGTATTTGAAGAATGTGCGCTGACGTTTCCGCGCGGGTTTTTACAGCAATTAATTTTGCAGGCGTTGCGCACTACCCATTTTATCATCAATCATGCGCAATACAAGTGAAATATTATACTGGCGAAATTGTATTGTTGAAATCGATAAAGCAAAAACAACAAAGCAATAATTATCGCCTGCGAGAAAAAAGCACAGCAACCACGCGAATGCCTTAAATTTGTCGGGCTTTTATAATATGGCAATAAATAAACTGATTGATTAATGTTGAAGGTGTTAAAAAGCAAAGCAAAAGGGCTTGTATCAAGCAATTAGTTGGGGTTTTACTAATCGATTTTCGCAAAAGATGAAGCGTATTTAATTTTACAAATTGTTTACAGTCCAACGAGTCAGTACAAATACACCGATTGCCTAAGCAACTTGTTACTTAATTTTCAGCTACCGAAGATTTCCTGGAGTGCCAAGAATGTAAAAAAGGCAAGCTTGCGCATTTCGAATCATGATGAGAGGAAAAGACAAGAGAGCGAAAATCACGTCCCCCTTTTACGCCCACGTTTGTTACTGTCTTTTGTTTTGCTCACTATTTCTTGAAGAATTCTGCAGCAACTTGTTCATATGTGAAAAGTTATATCTGACATTTCTCAGTGCTGAAATGGCATCAAGTCAAACTTTTTAGAAATTTCTTTAAAATATTTTTTTCCCAGAATTCGTTATTTTCCATGCTAGTTAAAATTAATAATAATCGCAATCAATAATTAATTTTTTAATAGAAATAAGTATTTCCAGCCGAGAGCACTCAATTAATTGGAGGCATGCTTACTCACAATTGGAATTCGCTCAAACAAATAACTCAACTTAGAAAACCGCTACCATGCAGCGGAATTGGCGCTTCCGTCAATTACATCGATTTCTCAGTGCGCGCGCGACAATTATCGCACGACATGTCGTATGAGTGATCCGTTGAATATTCACGCTGTTATTATGGCCAATAAACTAACGGGGCGTCTTGCGAAACATGCCGTGAGCAACAAGAGTCTTTAACCTCAGCACATAAACAAACACCGGAAGAGCTGCAACTGCACTGCGGCACACTACAGCGGACGGAGGGGGAACAGCTGCAGATCCCGACAAACAAAAGCAGCACAGAAAAGCGAAGAAAGATGCCAGCAAACTTGACAACGACTTGACAACGACTTGCAACAAAGCCAAAGTATCACATTTCTGCATTGCTGCCACTCAATTGTCAGCAGCGAAGTGCAGAACAACAGCAGCAGCAGAGGCGACTGCATCTTGATACCAGCTCGCTACGCTGAATTGGGCTCAGCTGAGGCTATGAATGAATAGTCATCGCTTTGTGCGCGCGTCCGTGAGCTGCCTATGTGTACGAAGACACTGTGCAACAAAACTGAGTATTCGTATTTAACTATTTTCTGACTAGATTGCCGCAGGTAAGCGTCTAAAGCTGGCATTCTTACCATTCGCCCTACTTACCTTTCATTTTTTCATTATTGAGCAGTTGCTTATTAAAAATCCTTTGATCAAGAATGATCAGAATTTTGATGATTTAGATCAAAATTTCTATCAAATAAAAGTTCTTATTATATGCAAAACAAAATACATATATGTAAATGTATGCATGTATGTTTGATTAAATCCATTTTAAGCTAGTTCAGAAAAGTGGCATACATATAAATACAAATACATATGTATGTACATATGTATGTATATAAATTTATCACATTGGTGATCGTGATTTTAAAATTTTCTGTTCAATTTATTTAAATTAAATTTTAAGTGCTTAACAGAAATTTCGAAATTTTCTTCATCCCCCGACCACAAAATTTGTATTGCATACATCTTTTTGTCTTCTTTAGTGACTTAACCAACCATCCCCCCTCCTTCTTCCCCCCCTCTCCCCCGCCCTCCCCCCGGGGACGCTGCTGCTTATAGCATAATGCTTTCAAACACTCACTTTTGCTGCAAAGTGTTTATGTATTTGTATATCTATATGAATGTGTGAGTTTATATGTGTGAGCCTGCAAAGGTATTTACTCCGGCATAAACTTGACTCTTGAAATGAGTTCATAACGTTCATTTAACTCTTTCACCATGGCGCTGCTGTTGTTGCGGTTTTCATTGCTGCAGCTCTGCAGCTGCCCCGCGCCCCACCGCTCGCTCACGCCATGACTGCTGGGCGTTTCAGTTTAAGACAAAGCAATGCTGCCAGGCGACGTCATTGCCAGTGCGATTTTAAACGTCAGCAGCAACATCAGCAGCAGCAACTGGCAACTGGCAACAGGCAAGAGGCAACAGCATCAGACAACAGCAACATTAGCGAACAGCAAGCAGCAGGCAGTTATTTAATACCGATTATTTTGCCAGTGCGCGCCTGCTTATGCGCCGCCGTTACGCAGATTACAATGTTAATGGTAGTACTAGTAGTTGTTGTTTTTGTTGTTTTCATTGTAGTTTTAGTTAAGGCAATGCGTGTCTTTTTTTAATTAGCCACAACAATCGCTTCGTTGTAATTATGCGGTAGTCGAAAGGGTTAATCAACCGAAATAAGCATAACCGGCGTTGGCTGGCAGCGGCGAGTGAGGGACGGCGACGGGCATCAACGGCGCATGTGGAAATCTCCCCAATTGGCCGTTTCCTAATGCAGCTTCCAAGCTGAAATTAGCGCATTTATGAAAGCGAATGTTGCATGCCACCGAAGTTGCACAGCGCAAACATTTCGAAAATGGCAGTCCAGTTCGATGGCTGCATTTTACAGTGGAAAGTTATAGAAATATAATACATTTTTGTTAAGGTTCAACGTCCTTTGGCAATTCATTACGCTGCAACTGAGATTTCTCCACATGTCAATTTTAGCTCAGCTTCCGAAAGTCTATATAGGCTTATACTTTGAGTATCCCGAAACTATGCAACAGTTTTTTACAGGCTTATTATTGTTAGATACAATATATAGTATTACAACATTCCAAACAAAGTGGATCATATTCAAAGTATAAGCCTGAAACTATGCAAAAGTTTAAAAATTTTTCCTAAAGAAGCTTTGGCGTTCCCGACTCACATATCACGGGAATTATTATATAATTAAATATATTATTGGCGCAACAGCCTGCGATCGAGGCTTAGAGCTCACATTCTCACATTAACTTGGTTATACTCGTTCTATTCGCACAAACTAACGGGACCTAAACATTTATTATATAGCTATGTGCAGATGTGAAGCTTTATTAAGCTTTTTTACCAAACTTCTTTCTTTTTTTATGAGTTGCCTGGGATTCGAACCAGCGACTACACGACTCTCTTGAAAAAAGCAAAACTATGTTATTGGTATAAAATTTTCAGTTGTCGTCGTTGCAATTTTTCAATTCCAGCAACTGCTTCAACTTGCATGTTTCCCTCCCAATTTCATTCATCGCAAGAGTTGCAGTGAAATGTAGTGCCGTCCACTACACGCTGTCACGTAACAACGGCATGCGGAGTAACTGGTCAACTGCACACGGGCAGTTTTGTTCCGCAATTCAATTGACGAAATGCTGCAGCAGCAGCAACTTCACATCAGCGCCACTTCACGTATTCAGATGTTACGATATTTCGCGATTTCAGCGCAAAGCGAAAGCAAAACAATCAACAAAAACAACAGCAAAAAAAGTAAGTGTAAAAAACGATCAACAAGTTGAAAACACCAAAAGCCGCTCTGTCAAACTAAGTCAAGCTGAGGCAGGCCGCCAGTCCGAGCCCGGACTGAGCTGCGAATCGAACCGCAACGGGTTGAGCCGATCCAAAGCGCACAAAGCAAGATCTGCGCATTTAGTTTAGGTTTTCTGGTATTGCTGGAATTCGCGCCATCAAAGCTGAAGTCGATTTCAAAAACAACCACAACAACAACCACTTTCATCGAAGTAGCACAAATCGGCGTCCAACACCGTTATTTACAAAATGTTTTATAACACATATTAAGATGCACAACTCGAGGGGGGGGGAAAAAACCATGCGCTGGGAAATATTTTTATGCAAGCAAAAAAAAGCAAAACTAAATGAAGACATGAAACGAAAGAAAACAACAAAATAATACAAGCAACTACAAACAAAAATTAGTTAAATAACGGTGCGCATTTGCAGCGAGCCAATAACCGGCGGCAAATGTTCAATATTAAAGTTGCCAGGTAATTAACCTATGATTGGCACTAACACAGTTGTGCAATACAAGCACACACACGCATATTCAGTTTGGTGCGCATGTAAATTTGTGTTAATCACTCTTGAGCGACGCTTTGCATTGAGGTCAATCTGAAGAACAGGTCTCTCCTGGTATGCATGTAATTTTAATTGAATATAACGGCCACGAGGGCTGCAGGCTACACACGCACACATACACTCACATACACAGAGCATCATTATAGCATTGATTTAAACCGACCCAAGCGAGATTTTCTTCAAAGATATCAGCGCATAAAAATACCTTTAAATGTACCAACAATTGCATTCAAAGCAGCTAGAATCAACTTGAGCCGAATTCGGCTTTCAACATACTCAATTCCGCTAAGTAAAAATCCATATAGCAACTATATAAATATCTACTCTCATATTTTAACAGATCATTGCTTCTCTAACTTTGAAACAGATCGCCATCTGCTATCTCTTAGGATGTAGCTACTGAGGCATAGTATATATAACCAATACAATAGTTGCAGTAACTATAATAACTATGCTATTTTTCTACTAGTCTTAGTCTTATGCTAGAAAACTGTTGATTAACTATTTTGACTGTGAAATTTTTTTACCATTTAAAGTTGAGTTATTTTAGCATTTTCTTCATTTGATATAATTCTAAACGAGCTTATGTTTAGTTACTTGATTGAACCATTTTGAATGTACCTTTAAAGGCAGCTCTGAACATGTCTTTAACCTCATATTTAATTTACTATACCAAAATTTTAAATATATTTATTTAATCACAATGCTTGATCATAGATTATGCAGAACACGGTGTACAAATGATTTGACATAATTATAACCATTTGGTAACTAAGAAGCAAAAATTAGCTGTTAGTTTCGATTTGGAAACTTTAAATTAAAGAAAAGTTAAAACGCTGATAAACAATGTGGGCTTATCGCTTCTGGCCCAATTTCGTTGCAAACAATCATTACAACATATCATATAAGTACATACATATCAATGTTGAAATTGCAGCGTTATATTGTACAATTACCGATACATATAGTTTATCTTTCAATAATTTCGTAGCAACATCAAGTGCAACATAATTCTCAAAACGATATAGTCGAAATAAATCTACAAGAATCTTGGAGCCAATGGCCTATTTTTGGTATTAAGTAGAAAACTTTAATTCCTTAAGAAGCATGTACATTGTATATGTACATATGTATGTTGATATATAAATTAACAAGATTATACATAATATTAATGGATTAAAGCATCCGAATCATTAACGTTTTTATAAATAATTCTGCGCTCACAAAAAGAATCTTTTAATACCAAGGCGCATGGGATTGTACATATAGAAAATTTATATAGAACGCAAAGAACAACAATGGAAAGGCCGTGAATAAATGCCAGAATAAACTCACATAAATATAAGCACACACACGGGCAAGGCTATATACTCTTAATATAAGATATATTGACCGGCCATAAAAAAAGAATGCAACTTAAGAGCAAAGAAATAAGGTCATTCTGTATTGCCTTCTCCTTGAATTGTATTGGAAGGAAATAATAGTAATAATTTACACAGACAAAAAATTATAAACAAGTAAAATAAAATAAAGTGAGTTGTGGTGAAGTGAAGTGAACAACAACAAGGTAAGATGTAAGCAGGAAAAACAATGAGCGGAAAAAAAGAATGGATAACTGTGCCATAAAGGGGGCCATATTGATATGCCATTAACAGAACGGCAAAAGGGCAACGTAGCAAGACAAGAACAAAGCTAATGAAAGTTTACATAGGCGTAGCTACAAGTGGCAATGGGGCTCAACTCCGCTTCACCCAAATCGGATTTTTATTTTATATGAAAAATATGTTTTATTTTTCGATCTATAATTGCGAAGTAAATGCATAACAATTGTCGGACGGAGCTGATTTTAACTTAGTCTATAAAATAGGCATAAGAAGATTACATAAAATGTATGTAAAATATGATTACGTTTATAGAAGATCCCAAAAGTAAATATTGCAGCAAAATTCTATTTGTTATACCAACATAAAAAACAATAATTGTATCATAAAATTTGCTTCAAACTTTTTTGTGGGCCTATTTTACCAAGCGTTTTCTTTGCGTTCTGAGTACGCGCCCATGTGCGTAGAGATACGAGCTTACGTACAGCAATAACAACAAGGATCTTGAAGATACAAAAAATGTGAATGTAAATGCAAATGCAAAAGCGCTCTAGAGCGAAGACCAAGAACCTGATGGGCAACTCAAATATTTAAATTTAAATCAAATGAAATAAGAAACAGAAATAAAATTGTATAATTTTTTTAAATAATTAATGAGCGGTCAAGCAGCTACAAGCGGCGTGCTGCCACAAACACCAAGGCACAGATACAGCCAGAGACACACAGCTGCAAATTGACAAAATCATAGCCAAATAAGTATATTTTGGTCACAAGTTTGGGGTTGATCAAGCGCAAGTGAGCGCTAGCTACGCCTGCGTTGCTGACTGGCAGCAGTTGTGTAATATATCAAAATTTAAATTTAGCCAATTTTTTTCTATCTTCAAACTCCATTTTTGTTGCTTTGAACTTGCTGTCTTCCGCTTTCAACTGTTTTCGTTGTAAAAGCAGTTTGTTGTTGCTTTATGCTTTTTATTGCACAAAATGTATCTGAGTGTGACCATTTTATGCTGGCAGTTGTAGCTCTGCTTTGGTTGCAGCTGACTGTTGACGGCTGAGCCCATGAATCAAACTTGACGCCACCAGAAAGTTGATCGAAGACAATGGAAACTTCAGAAAAAAACAAGGAAAACCGCACTTGTGGCAACATAAATAATAATAACAATAACAACAACTACAACATAGCAACCAGCAAAAAAGAAGCAGCAGCAACAGCAGAAGTAGTTCAAGTTTGTATGCACAATTCTTAAAGACTCAATGCAAATGCTTGGTTTGGCTATTTTTGACAACGCCTTGTCAGCAGATACAATATACAAAAGTAGCTACCATATACAAGAGAAACTACTACAACAGCAAGAAGAGCGCTTCCGCCGCCTCAGAGGCCACATAACTAGAATAATAATAGCAAGTTCGAACAGCCGTATATTCTTACGGCAAGCATTCTAATACCTTAATACCAAATATTCGTAGCTACTGAAGATACATATGTTTTTAGTGTTTTATGCTTAAACTTATAGTTTTAAGTTATATTAATAAAAACTAAGCTGAAATCAGTACGATTTATTTAGATATTTTGTACAAATCAAAATTAATATCTAGCTTTTTAGGCTCCAAGAGAATATTCTTTGCCATGAGAAGCTTCTCAACCCGTTCGGATACGGTTAATGTAGGTCCCGTTAACTTGTGCAAAATATAACAAGCACACACAAGTTAATGCGAGAAAGCTAGGCCTAAGCCCACACGGGCTGTTGTGCCAATCAATTAATAATTAAAGGCTCCAAATATAATTTGTTACTTGTTTTGAATCCTTTTTCCAAACAAACACTAACCAAGTTTTTGGTCTTTTACAAGCGAAAACTTTATATAAAGAAACGCCAGAGTATTGCTCAAAGGATGATCTGTAACATATTTTCTTGAACGTGTGAACATCTCTTAAGTAACTTATGCTATGACAATAGTTCAACTTGTCCGAACAATGTTCAGAGCACAAGCTATAGCTAGACCATGCTACATACACTCCCGTCCACTAACATCGCCTACCCCTCATACAAGCAAAGTTTTTTTTCAATGCACAGACCCGCGCGCACCTGTTCGCTTGCCGCTCGCCGCTCCACCCGCTGCTCAGTTCATTGCTCGTATCGCTGCTCGGCGTAAGCGTTTCGTAAAGCAATTACGCCGCAGTTTTGTCGCTGACTGTCGCGACTGCCGCTGATTTTTTCGTGTGCTTTATTCTTTTTTTCGTTCTTTTTTGCATTTTTAAGACTGGATTAAACGGGCTGCCGCTGCCATTCGCAAGCTGGCGTGCTGCTGGGCGTAAGGGTGGCGGAGAGGAGGAGCAGGCCAGGCAGCAGTGGGTTTTCCAGACTGGTTTATGCTATTGCCGCTGTTGTGATAGAGCCGCTGTCACTGCTTCAATGGCTCAAGGCTTAAGAGGATCGGAATTTATTTGCTGGTGTTGTAGATTTTTTGCTTTATCAGTGTGCATATGTATATGGGTATGTGCGTTTGTTTATTTGAATAAGTGTACTATGTATTAAGCCGCATAGTAAAGCCGCTGCAATTTTTCCACAAGCTCCTTCAATGCGTAAAAAACCAAAAAAAATTGCCCACAAGTACAACATCAAAATGACTGCACATGCCGCTAGAAACAGGCTGCAGTGCTTCGCCTCGCCTTAAATTTGGCGCCTCGTTTTTTAAGGTTGCCGCTTGCTGGACATACCCCTCCTCTTCCATCTTGCCACTCTTAGCTGCTAGGAATTTTGTGGACGCAAGTATGTGTGTTGGCTTCGCCTGTTCATTGCTTCCCGCAATAACATACCCCCTCGCTCAGAACAATCGTCTCTTCTATCGGCTCCCCCTCTATTTTATTATCAGTCTCTGTTCTTATACCAACGTCTCTTCCGTTCCGTCCGTTCCTTGCTCTTCTACTTCGTCTTTCTTCATATATCCGTCTTTTGTTTCTGCCTCGAATTCAACGATAGTCCGTTCTTTCGCTCATCCTTTCATTTCTTCGTCCCTTCTTCCGTCTTTTAATCTAATTTTTATCCATTTCTCTATTCTTCTGGGTTTCAGAAGTAAAGTTGCTTACAACAAATTGCGAAAAAGGCAAAGCTTGTGTGTGTGTGTGTGTGTTTGCTTGTATTTGCAACATGCAAGTTGCAACAATTGCAAAGCAGCCGCTTGCCACTTGCCTCGCGCTGTCCATTTCAGAGTTGGCATGCAACGCTCTCCCCGCATACCCGCTCGGCATGCACCCTCTAGCGGCCAACAAAGTAGGTTGCCGCGTTAGTGTTTAGTTTTGTAATCGCGCGTGTGTTTGTTGCGACTTTTTGCTTTTGCTGCTTTTTTATAAGCTTTATATTAACTTCAAATCAGGTATGTATGTCGTCAAATCTAGTAATCAATTTTTCACCCACTTCCCGACTACTTAGAGATCTGAAACTTTGCATACATGCCTAATCTAGAGCCCAATACATGAATCAATAAATTTTATGGGCGTAGGACAAGGGGGGTGGCACTTTTTTATAAACTCCAGATTTGTGTAGAACTTTAGAACTACACATCACACATCAATGAAACTCGGTAGGAACTTACTGCATATTGATATCCTTCTACTGAGAAAATAAGGGGGGCACTGGATAAGGGGGCGTGGGACCCCCCATACAAACAAAATTTTTGATCTCGATTAGCTTTGGAACTAAAGGTCGTGCAGCATTGAAATTTCGTATGCAGTCGCCTCTTGGATGTGTCGTCCCACTGGTAAAATTTTATGGGCGTAGGATAAGGGGGCGTGGCACCCCCCATATAAACCAAATTTTTTATCTCGATTTGCTTTGGAACTAAAGGTCGTGCAGCATTGAAATTTCGTACGCAGTCGCCTCTTGGATGTGTCGTCCCATTGGTAAAATTTTATGGGCGTAGGATAAGGGGGCGTGGCACCCCCCATACAAACAAAATTTTTGATCTCGATTAGCTTTGGAACTAAAGGTCGTGCAGCATTGAAATTTCGTATGCAGTCGCCTCTTGGATGTGTCGTCCCACTGGTAAAATTTTATGGGCGTAGGATAAGGGGGCGTGGCACCCCCCATATAAACCAAATTTTTGATCTCGATTTGCTTTGGAACTAAAGGTCGTGCAGCATTGAAATTTCGTACGCAGTCGCCTCTTGGATGTGTCGTCCCATTGGTAAAATTTTATGGGCGTAGGATAAGGGGGCGTGGCACCCCCCATACAAACAAAATTTTTGATCTCGATTAGCTTTGGAACTAAAGGTCGTGCAGCATTGAAATTTCGTATGCAGTCGCCTCTTGGATGTGTCGTCCCACTGGTAAAATTTTATGGGCGTAGGACAGGGGGCGTGGCACTTTTCAAGCAACTACACACTTGGGCTTCAGTCTATAATTATAGGTACACCACACATCAATGAAAAACGATAGGAACTTACTTGCCGCGCCCTGCTGGCAAAATAGCAACAACTCACCGCGTCACAAATATGCCACGAATATTAGGGTCGATCACAGCCGTATTATTTGTTAAATTGAGGATATGACATCTGACGATAGGAAACACTGTGAATACCCTAAATATTGTGTACTGCTCTGCAAGTTTTAAATTCTTTTTGTGAAAAATTTCAGAGCTCTAAAATTGAATTTATGGAAGACTAAAAAGTAGAAAATAAAATTATATAAAAAAAAACTTTTTAAAAATAAGCTTTAATTTATTTAATGTACTAAAAAGTAGAAAATAAATTGTTTTTAAGTCACCTGTATCTTACTATCAATAAAAGCTTGTGCGCTCAATATCCAAATTCAACATATCTTTCATTACTAGAATCTATTTGCAAAAAATTATTTAAATAAAATATTGTGGTAACTGTTTGACAAATATTGAACACATGAGCGCCCCAAGCTTTTATGGATAGTAAGATACAGGTGACTTAAAAACAATTTATTTTCTACTTTTTAGTACATTAAATAAATTAAAGCTTATTTTTAATAAGTTTTTTTTTATATAATTTTATTTCCCATTTTTTTCCAAATACATTTTTGCCACTAATTTAATTCATTCACTTCAGTGGCTTTTTTGTTGCTTTGTTGCTGCTTTTTTACTACTCTAGCATTTACGCTACCAAAAAAATATAATGATGTATAAAACGATTTCGTTATTGTTGTTAGTTTTGTTGTTTTTCGTTTTGCAACAATTCAGATTGGTTTCCTTCAATTACTTCGTATAGGAAATGGCATTATGTATATTACGAGTATGTATTATGCAATTCACTTCTTTCGGGCCTGTGCAATTTTTCGAAAGGTGCTTTTTTTGCAGAATTTTTTCATATTAGTAAGCTTTGTTCGCTGGCTTTGGTTGTACCTGTTTGGCTGAATTCAAATTGGCACTTTTAATCAAGTTAAAGCCAAAGCAAATTGTAAGCATTTTCTAAACATACTTTTATTAACAGAGTAGTCTAAATCTACTCTCTTAATGAATGTATATTTAGAAAGTTCTTAATGCATTTTATTCTTAATTAATTACTTAATGCTCTGAAGCACCAATTCTCTAATTCTGTAAGAAGAACTTGTCTGCCTTCACACAGTTGTCCGTGAACTACCATCTATTTCTATTCGATTTCATTTATTTTTCAAAGCCGATAACTTAAAATTAAAGAAAATATGCTTTTGGTTCATTAATATGATCCAAGTTTTTAAGGTTTTTGTAAAACTTTGAAATGTCAAGTTTTTTTTATACGGGCAAGAAATTTTATCGACTTTCTGAACTTTCGCGCGGATTACTCGAAATGGCTCGCGAGTCACAAGCTCGTTACTACTAACCAAAAATATGTTTTATCTAATCTACCTCTTAAAATTAAAGTGTTTCTGTTGAGCAGTTTCATTTTAGAGAATATGTCTATTGTTTTGAAACAAAGCTCATATATTTCCATACAAAATGTTCATCTGCCATTGGATTTTCAACTTTAAATTCTGTGCATTATAGAAAATATATAAGCTCCTTTTTTTAGCATTACATTTGCTAACATTTTTGTTCAATATGAACATACATATATGATATAGTGAAGCTTGCATGACTCTTGGGGAAATCCAAACTCAATGTATTGGCATTATTGTTCTGGCATGCTCTGAAATTCACTTTAACTCGGAAATAAAATTCAACGAAATCATAATTAGTATTCTGACAAGCAATATTTACGTTTATGATACTAAATGCAATACATATAACGTGAATTAGGAACAAAAAATAGTATATGTACTCTTCGAATGGTGAAGGTATTACTGACAAGTAAAAAAATATGAAGCGGCTTTCAGAATAATATTTAATTCTTTGCGGCCAGAACCTTCAGCTCACATTTTGAAAATTTTTGCTTATTATCTACAAACCAAAAATTTTCATACTTCTGCACTTTTAAGCAATACTTAAGTCTAGTGAAACTTCGTCTCAACTTCTTCCATACCGAAGTTTTCGAATGCAAAGTTTTCACTCATACTTTTTTAATCATTTGATATTGTTGTGTTTTTTTAATATTGATAGATGTTGTATGCACATCATTTGATATGAAAAGTTTTAAAAAATTTTAGTAATTTGAATTTCAAAAATTTGCCTTTCTTTGTAGTAAGCCATTTCGAGCGTGAGCATGTTGTCGGTAAAGGCCTCTCAGGTTGCGCTGACTGGGAGACTAGATTCCTACTACATATTTAAACTAATCTAGAGTGTGTATGGCTGTGTGTATGTAGCACAAGTTTCTCTTATACTAATTGCATAATTACTTACCACTTTCGATCATTTCTAGACGAATTTTCAAATTTCAATCAAACAACTTTTCACTTTCACAGGAAACGGTCAAACAAAAATTCTCTTTGCAACTGCTAATAACGCTGTTTTTGTTGTTGTTGTTGTTGTTTTTCTTTCTTTGTTGTAATGCTTTGGCGCAAATATTTTGAAATATCTAACAAAAATGATAACTGTATTTCTAGCAAGGAATTTTCGGTAGAGTGTAGCACATTGGAAGCTTCCACGGTTCCACGATGACTTTGTGCTTGCTGGGTTTGGTATTTTGTTGTTGTTGTTGTTGTTCTGCTAGCTGGTAATTTCGGTTTCTTACTTGTTTGTGTTTTTGTTTTCCTTGCGAGTAATGTCGGAATTCAGAAATTTCATTTTCACAGTGAGCCGTGTCTGCAGGGGAGCATAAGGTAAAGGTTGAATGTTTGCCTCAGAGACGACGGCGAGTTTAGAAAGCAACCGGTTTTTCTTTGCGCTTCTTCGATTGCTGCGCTTCCAAGCAGCTTATTCGAAGCACAAGAGCCGAGTCGCACCGCACCACACCGCAGTGGCACTCACAGCGCGGCAGCAAGTTTGGAAACGCACTGAAGATGATATCGAGGCTTGGCACTGTGGCACTGCGTCTAACTTGCCTACACTCGGCTCGCTTGATGGGCAGGGCGGCAGCGCAATAAAAATTTCAAATTCCAAAAGCCGCGTTGCTTGGAAAAATCACGCACGCACGCGCAACACGCAAAGCGATATTCAAATCAAATCGAATCGAATGTTAAATGATTTAGCATAGCAATAACACGCTTCGAAATACAACAACAACTCGTCGAAGCAAGTCATCAGCCAGCCAACCTTTGGCTTGCACTGCAGCAAATTGCAGCTCAACTTGAATTTCCTTTGGGTTTCGTTTTTTTATTTTATTTTTGGTTTATTTTCTTACTTTTTGTTTTTATTGAAATTGCTGCACAATACAAAAACAAATTCACTTCTCTTTCCACTGCTCTTTCCACTGCTCTTTCACTGCTTAGCACTTGCAGCCGAACCAAACAACCACCACTTGCTTGCAGTTGTTTGTTGTTGGTTTCTCAACTGGGATTTCGGATTCGGTTTCGGAATGCACGGCGGCAGCAACACAGGTTGCTGCTCAATTGTCAGCGCTTCAATAGTGCCAGTCGTCGTGGTAGTAATGCAATTGCTGTGTTGTTGCCTCTTGTTGTTGTTGTTCTTGCGTTCATATTCGTTGTATATAACCAAGAGCGCTGTAAAAACTGTTTGGAGCAGCGCTTACAGACTACCTCCCACATTGAAATCTGTCGGTGGACTGACTGCCAACTGGTCGGGAGTGGCATTCGCCAGCCGCACAAATGTGGAGATCGTATTTGTGCTGGCCACACGGTTTAGCCGAGCAGCAGAGTTGCCATCTGCTTCAATATTTAAAGTGACTGAACATTTCATATATATAACATAGCATATAGAAAACCGATTTTTAGCCGTAGGCGAAGATTAATAGGTGCTCTTACGGCCGAAGCCAAGCACAAATAGTTGTTTCTATATCCGAAGCCGAATACCGCCTTTTGGGAGAAGCCGAATTATTTTTTTTTTGAGACAGAAACAGAGAAATTATATTATGTATATAGGGACAATTCCTTTCTGCTTAACGTGCATAGCGTTGAATTAAATTTTCAACTTAAGCCAATTTCTTTTCTTATTAGGCTATAGCCGAAGCCGAACCCGATTTTGAGTAGAAATCGAAGCCGAATATTTGTTTTCTCCTTAGCCATGATATAGTCGTAACCTGACTTAATTTGGACGGACTTGCTATATGCAAACTTTGTGTATGCGATTACTCAAGACCCACCTTAACTTATAAAACATAAAAAGATGGTTCTTTATGGTTTCCAAGTTATGATTTTACGGCAATGAATTTAAGTTGTCGTTAGCTAGTAGCTAGGACATGTTATGCTATGGACGAAGAAGCTCCAACATAGATGTGGTTTAAAGCAATATTGAAGATATCAAAAAACCTTCTTTGGTAGTAAAGTCACGAAAATTCTCTGAACTTGGCAACTTTATCGTGAGCGATTATTGATATCAAACACAAGTGAGCATAGTGGGGCTGCGTTGTGCTCTCGCTCAGCGCTACATTGAAGATAGACCCCAACTTCTCCAGCGAGCAAGGGAGAGAAAGCAGGTTGTCTTTCAAATTTACACAAAGTAAATTTTAGTATTGCTACAGTACAGCTTCGATAATTGCAACCGTCAAAACCTGCATATCCGCGAATCTAGCGGAGTCAACATGAGGTTTTGTGATTATTACAATTTATTCAGTTTCAAATACTTGTGAATTATTGGATTTTTTAAATATTCGGTTACCGGCTACTATTCAAACAAATTTGAATTGCCGTTTGTCAAATACGAATATCCAAAAGCTTACAACTTTTAACACTTATCCAAACACATCAATCAGTTGATTTTCTTGAAAATGACAGTGCTTACCCTATATATTAAATCCAGCCACATAATTCCCTTAAATCTTTTCGATTTTTGTTATTTTAGTAATCTATTTGCCATGCTTCCCATTTCACTTCCAATAAAATCGCTTTTAGTAGGAATTTAATTTTAGTTGCAATGGATTTCAATTTCGATCGAAACTGGAATGAGGAACAAGGCTGTATGCATATGGCTTAAAATTATTGTTGTGAAAATTATTGCATTACGATTAGGATTGATGTGGAGTGCTTGACCTGCTACACATTCAGACTTGTTTCTGATATATTGCTTCAGATCTTTAAAAGTAAACAAAAGGCCAAGCATGAGGCAAGGCACATGTTTCATTTACAAAATTTAATAATCAAATTTTTTTGAAATTTAAACTTTTTCGCTGTCATTTGGGAAGCAGGAACTGCAGCATGAGGCGGTAGAAATATTATTTGTGGCCGAATTCAACAGCTCAAACGCCTAAAATTACAGTAGAACTACAAGTACAGCAGCACAACAACAAAAACAGAAGAATTTCCAAATAGTTATTGGTCGGTATATACCAACTTATATGCAACAAATAGCTGTTAGCAAATATAACAGCAAGAAAAATTTGAATAGCTTAAAGATATGTATGTATGTGTATTTTTAGTTGAGCGCCACCACACTCCTTTTAGGATGACAAAAGCTCTTATCAACACAAAAGGAATGCGTCTGCTGCAGAATCAAAACAAGATCATGAGCGCACTATACTCAATCACAAACACAATAAAAACACCAAACAGTAAGACAACAACAAATAATAACCCACATCAAGCTCTCAGGTACATGTACGTTCGGGACGACGACTGGGGTTCGGCTGCGACTTCCAAAGGAATGAAGCAATTTACTGAATGACTGTGGGAAGCGAAGCCGCATCGGCCGCAGCTCATGCAGCAGCACAGTGGAAGCATTGCTCTGGCAGCGAAAAAATAACTCGTTTTGCTTGCGCATGCGCGGCCAGCAGCCACATTCAAGTATGTCGAAGGAAACGTATCAAACGGACCGATTGAAGGCACCGCACCACACCGCAATCCAGCGTCGAAGTAATATCGAAACTGTGGCGTTGCATGGTTGAATGCCACTGCATAAAACGCTCTGCTCCGCCCCTTTCCGTTCTGCAGCATTCTATTCTGTTCTACGCGATTAAAATGTGATTGAGATTGTCGGCTGCGGTGAAACAAGTTATACTTTACGCGTTAATATGGCCGTGTATAATATTCCTTAGCACTTGCTGAGGTGCGGCGTGTCGACTTAAAGTTGATGGCGAGGCTTAAAAAGTAATCAAAGATTAAGCAACTGGAGCTTGAGGTGCAAAGCGGTGTTGCATATAAAAGCAGAACAGAAATTGTACCATTCAACATGGGCACGGCTGCTAGAGTTGTGGAGAGGATATTTCCAACGCATGCATATAAGCTTAGAGAAAAGAATTTAAGAGTATTCACAGCTTCGCGATATTTACTGTGATCTAATACCAAGTTTGAATTATTTCATTCAATTTCAGCAAACAATTCCAACTTTGTACATAGGATTTTAAAGGATTTTAAAGGATTTATTGTTTTGTTTTTAATTAAAAAAGAATTTCTTTTAGGTCAATTTAAAGTTAATTATTCAATAACAACTTAAATCGTTGATGGATACAGCATCTGTAATGAAAAAAATAAAATATGGCATTAGTAATATAAATGGAAGTATCTTGCAAGTTTAAATCATATACAGCAAGAACGAAAGTTCCTTTCGCTCGAAGTAAAGCAAGCGACGTCCACAGACACACAGGAATCGTTCGTTTACAGCAAGATATAGATTCGTGAGCGTGTAGCATATTGTTAGTTGAGGCAATATTTACAAGAAGGATTCTATTGTATAATTTCCTGCTGTTAGATTTGACTTGGCATACACTAGCCCTACTTAATCAGCACCTTGCAAAATTAACTCATAAAGATCACTATGTACCTCAGTTTTAATTTCTTCTACAAAAAGTAGAAACCACACAGCTCACAACTCGACAAATAAATAGTATACTTACAATGCGAATACGATGACCCATTGCATGACCAGGCAAATTCCTATTGAAACGAGCGCGCACAGAGCCAGTGTTTCCGTGCAGGCGGGTCACCTTGCCCCAGATGGCGCGCACTCTGGTCTTGCGATCAGGATGCTGTGGCACGCATTTTTTGGTCTCAGCCTTGTATACGTATACGCAGCGTTTGCCAATATAAAAGCGACCATGTTCCTTCCTGCGGGTACCTTCAATCTACACATAAAACATAAACCAACATCAAGTTTTAGTTTCAATTTCACAAAATTAATTATTCGACGAACCTTGAGGATAGCCTGGTTCTCATGTTGATTCCTCAGACCGCGCTTATAACCAGTGAAAACAGCCTTGGCGAACAGACGCCCGTGGCGCTTATACTTAGGGGCAACCTTAACGTCAGCAACCTTCTCCGCTTTTGGCGCTTTGGGGGCCTTTGGAGCTTTAGCGGCTTTGGGCGCCTTGGCAGCAGGTGCGGCAGCAGCAGGCTTTGCTTGAGTATCAGCCATAGTTATCTGCGATTGTAGAATGGATAGTAAAATAACAACATTTATGCATACTCATGTGAAAGCAAGCATTGCAAATAGTTGGATTATTTAACATATGTATAGCACACTTTATTTTTTATAGACAGACTTTAACATTTCAACATTTTTGCAAGTGTCTCTTCGTTTTATTTGTTTTGCTTGGTATTTCAATCCGCAAACATCGCATTTCTACTGATCACAGTATACACTCCAACTATTTGCAAGTGTGGCAACACTTTTAATTTTCCACTTTTGCTTTGAATTTGCACTAAATTCACTCTATTAAATGCATATTTTCATAAACATTTTTACAATCGCAAGAAAATTACGTACGTACCGGAAACTTGACAAATGGCGAAAGAGAGAAGACACGACAGAACTGTCAGTTTCACGGGAAATTTTTCTTCCTTCATTTAAGCGCAGCCAACTTCACTCCAAGGCTAGTTCTCAACAGAACTGCCAGATAATAATTATTGGGATATATTTTATCTTGCGCATTAATTAAATTATTAATATAAAATGTATTTTTCTCGCAGAAAACTGGTTCATACTTCGGTTTAAACTTTTGAAACAAAATCGAAAAATTTCTTTCGCCTCTACAATCTCTGAAGTTGTTGCCAGTTACATCTGAGGCAATGATACTAATAAACAGCCAAGATTGTTTATACTTTCTGTTTATTTCTTCTTTTATATATTTATTTATCATTTCAATTGCTGCCTGGGTACGATCTTTTGTGCGCTTTCTCGTTTAATTAATCTTATTTGGAATTTTTATTACGTCGCAATTTGTTTTGTTAATATTTTATTGTTAACAAAATATAAGTTAACCTACTATTTACAAGATCGTTATTAATAAAATATCTATTTTAGCGAAAGATCAATTGAAGTTGAAAAGAGAAAAAATATTGTTGACAAAGAGCAGAAGTTCAAGCCTGTGCGTGATGCTGATACATTTACAAAAGTTGCTGCAAATCACAAAATATAATATTATATTCTACATTAAGCCTTAATATTAAAAATGTTTTACAGACTCGTGGTAGGGTAGTTGTTGGATAGTGAAATTCACATTCAATTTAGAATAGATTTGCAATAGAAGGAAAACAGCTGATTTGTTCTTTACACGACATGGCATGACTTCCAATGAAGGCTAATTATAAACAACCGGCCTAACAGCACTAAACACGACGATAAGTGCCCGAACGGGTAGGATGATGATAGTCTTTTAGTTGAAATGAAACTTAAACTGGAACGGTGACCCGTGGTGAAAGTGTTGGAAGGGATTACCGCCGCGGAAACCTTGCTGATTCGCCCCACTCTCTGGGTCAAGCGGGTCTATGCCTTCATCGAACTGTTTACGTTTCTCAGGGTCGGTGAGCACTTCCTTAGCGGCGGCGATATCGATGAATTTCTTCTCGGCGACTTTCTTCTCGTCATCTCTGAAATTATCCGGATGCCACTTTTGCGCCGCCTTGCGGTACGCCTTAGTAATCTCTTGTTTGTTTGCGTTACGCTTAACTCCCAGAATTTTATAATAATCCCTGCGCTCCGCCTGTTTCTGCAGTCTTTTCGCTTTTTCAATGCCCTCCTTTGCGCGCTGTAGGCTCTCATCCATCTCCAATGCTGCTTGGAAGTCATGTATAGCATCGTCATACATTTCAGAGCCTAAGTACGCATCGGCTCGATCACAGAGCACCTGGCTATCGCGCATTATTTCCAGAGCGTCCTTGCAGGGCGTCAATGCTTTCGCATATTGTTCATCGCGAGTGTAGCATGTACAAAGAAGCTTCTTTGCCTCATATATTATCATCTTCTCCTCCTTCTCCTGTTTGAGCGCCGCCTCCGCGGCGACAATACAGTCTTGATATTGCTTCTCATCCCGCGACTGCTCCGCCGCCGACAGATTCTTTTCGACTTTCCGCAGTTTCTTGTAGAATGGGAAGCAGTCTTTATGCTCAGGATCCAGTTTAAGACATTCGCGAATTTCCTTCAATGCGCTGGTTGCATGGCCAATCTTGTACAGTAACAGCGCGAGCTCATAGTAACCTTCGGTACTGTCTTGAGAGAGTTTATTCACGGAACGCAGATCTGAGATGGCTGCGAGCAGATCATTTGCAGCAATGTAGGCATCGGCCCGAGTCTGTCGAAACTTTGTGGCCCAGGGTGAGATTTCGAGAAGCTGTGTAAGCATAGGTATGGCATTGCGATGGTCACCGCGATATATTAGATCCTGCACAATTTCCCATTGCTCTGCCGCTGGTTCTAGACGTGCGTAAAACTCGTTAGCCATGTCATTATAGGGCTCGTCGTGCAACTAAAAAAGTAGTGTTAGATATTGATTTATTTGTTTTCAGGCACCTTTTATTGCAACTACTCACGACATGTTCCAAGTCAATGGTGGCGAATTCATACTCTCCACTCTTCATGTAAACCAAACCACGCTGGAGACGCGCTGCCGTAAAGTCGGGCTTTAGCTCCAATACCCGAGTGAAATCTTGTATGGCAAAACGAGTCTTTCCTAAAGCCAAGTAGACAGTGCCACGTTTGAATAAGGTTAAATAATTCGTGGGGTCACCCTCCACGGCGGCATGATAGTGAGTTAGAGCGTCTGAGAGCTGACCACGCGCCAAAAACTCCTTGCCCAACTCCAGGTGGTTCTCAATGTCAGCCTGATTGGGCACTGCTTCGGCACCTGTTTCGGAGTACATTATTGACAATTGATTTATTATAATACATATTTACAAAGTTGCTAGCAGTAGTGCAAATACAAACAAATATAATGCACAGCTTTAACAAGCGCATTCACATCACATATCAAATTGCATTACGTGTCTTTGAAACTTTTTTGAGCAACTCACTCACTCACACTCGCTCGCAGCGCTGTTTTGCAACTGACCTTCAAGAAAGAGTTCCAAGAGCAGCAGCAGCACACAAGCGGCCAACTTGCGCTCGCTGCCTCCAAAGAACAATAGATCACTCAATGGCAAACCGGCCATTGCGTGGTAGCGTCTTCCGCCCTTATCCCTTGCTTCAGTCCTTTCGTGATAGCCAGCGATTCAGCGATTCTCCAGGCTGGAGTGTTTTATCAATTGGTCCTCGTGTGTTTGTGGCAGGATTAGCTCTATTTAATTTCTCTCGAATTTTCCCTAAGAGAATTGTTCAAAGTGCTTCGTGTGTGCTTTGTCTGAATGAAATTTCACTTTTAGAATTCTATTATTTCTCGAGCTATTTCGCCGTCAAAAATACACGTCAGTTAATGCAAACAGTGTTGCCCAATCAACCAGTTTTTCCGCTTGCAAATTTCCCTTTTCATACGCGGCCAAAACGCTGTAATAAACGCTAGATCAACCATATGAGTCACTCTGTGTTTAATTGAAATAATTCACTGACGTGGTTTAGTTTAATCTAACGGTCCACTTGCAAAGTGCACTGGAAGTGCACACTTCTGCTGCCGATAAGATGATATACTATGTAGATGTATGTATATATGTGATGCTTAAAATTGCATGCAATGTGATACCAAATGCTAGCAAACGAAAGGTACACAGTGAACTCGTCGTGAAGTGCTTGTGAAATAAAAAAGCATTTTTTTAATTGTTGCCTTAAATCTGCAGAACGACTGAATTCACTTGACTAAATCTATTACATATTAACACTAGTTTTATTGTTTAAAGCTCTCAAGAAAGCTCTAAAGAAAATGGAGCTTGTGAGCTATTGTTATTAAATAGTCAGACTGAAATCTTTTATGAATACTGAAAAATGAATGAGGACCAAATATAAAATTAAACACGATTAGATACTTTTTTGATAAATTATATTTCTCAACATTTTGATCTATTTGATAGATATAACACATTTTAGGAAATGAAGTAAATTAGTAACATCTTCTAACTATCTAATATATGCAGTCATGTATGCATGCATATAAGAATATAAAGTAATTTTTTAGAGAATGAATAAGAATTCCAGTTTGATCGTCATTTAGTAACATTTTCGAGCAAGTTTTTTTTTTACAAAACTACTATAGATCTATAATATGTAAAATAGTCTCATATAAAAGTTCAATTTAATTGAATTAACTGCAAAAATATGCAATTCAAATTTATAACAAAATTTGCTAGTTACAATTCTAATATCATATTAACAAGAATAATTTGATGAAAATACATAAATGTACATATGTATATACATAAATAAAATGTATTTTCAAAATAAATGCATTTTTCCTTAAATTTGAGCATTTTAACGTTATATGTTTCTTTTTGGTGTATCTATCAACTTTCTTTAAAATGTGCGTTATTCCTTACCTACACAATTTTGTTCCTTAGAATATATACTATTGTTGTTAGATTATATACTATTTGTAATACCTTGGACTCCAAAGTTTGGAATGTTAAGTAAAATTGGTAATGGTAAAATTGCTTAATGGTAATCACAGTGTTGCCAAGAGAGTTCCTTGGTACCCGCCACAGCTGGGTCATGAATTTTGCGCATGTGACCTGTGAGAAAAATCAATAGGTTTAAGGTTTTCAATAGTGCAACGGATTTATAACTTGCATTTGAACTTGATGTGGGTCACGAAATTCTCGCCACACAAATCGCATTTGTAATAGTTTTTTCCGGTGTGCTGACGCTCGTGTAGCTTTAGCGACTTCTCAAACAAGTACGATTTTCCACAAGTCGCACAAGTGAAGTTCTTCTCCAGCACTGCAAGAATTGACAAAAAAACACCAATTACAATGTGCGCCTGCTTAGGATCGGCTAGCACGTATGTATGTACCTTCATGGCTTCGCATGTGCTGAGTGAGCACATACTTCAACGCGAATCCCTTGCCGCACACATCGCACACGTTAGGCTTCTCGTTGGAGTGGGTCTTCATGTGCCAATTCATGTCCTGCACGCGCTTGAAGCGCTTTGGACACTGCGGGCATGCATGCGGCCGTCCTATCGTCGAATGCATCACCGCATGCCGCTCCAATGCCGATTTCATATTGAACGAGGCCGCGCACAGCTCACACTGGAAAATGCCACTGTAGCGCTTCTCTTGTTTGCTCTGCAGGACACGCTTGTTGTTGGCAATGACCAGCTTAGCTTTATCCGCGTGCTGTTGGTGTTCGGCCATGTGCTCCTTCAGATCAGTTTCATTCTCGAAGCGCTTCTGACAGCGCACACACTCCGTCTTCTCGATGGAGGTAAGGTTCTCCAGATGATGCTCCAGCATGTGTATGCGTTTGTCCAGATATGATGCGAAAACTGCCATACAAGAAATGCAAATTAATCTCAAAGCACATCAGCCTATTACTCTGCATGAAGCCTATAAAATTAATGCGTTTAAGGGATATGACACGTGCGAAATACTGACAGGGAGAAATTGCCTGGTATGCATGGGGTATTACACAAGACAGCAACGCTAACATGCAATTTTGTTTCATATGTACCAAGTGTACCAAGTACGAAGTACAATTTGGCGTTTGTTTTTAGTATATGCGAGCATAGTTGAAAATTTTTACCCGTTCTCTTAAACACAAATTTAGCTGCGCCACACAATTCACAACAGTTTCTCTTTTATATGTAACGATGAAATGATTCAATTAGTGATGAGTAATATGGATTACATCGTTTTTATAGGTTAAATCTTACCTTCTGTGCAGCTGCTACATTTAACGGGTTTTTCGCCGCCATGTTGACGATAAATGTGCCAGCGTAAAGTTTTGAGATGTATGAAAGCTGCAAAATTCCACGAACATATTATAAATTTTTATGTAGGAATCAGCTCTCTACTGAAGTTCGCTAGGAACTCTTATATTTTACAATATTACTACTTCCCAGACTCATAAATGTATCACCCAACAAGGTCTATGAGTAACAGACCTTCCAGAATAGTTTTGCAAATATTCGAATATTCGACACAGGTTGAATTCAGTTCGAATTGTTTTATAAAGAAGCGAGCACACTTGCAAACATGTACATAAGTAAAAAATTTATGCTGCGAACTCTCATAGAAATACTTATTTTTAATTAAGTACTTTGTTATTACAAATCGGAAACTACATATGTAAAAATCTACAAAATATGCTAGGTAAGTTGCTAAGCCCGCTTTTGATTCAGGCATACATACATATGTATGTAAACCCCAAAAACAGACTTTCACTTACCCTTTCCACAAAAGGAGCAATACTCCGAGCTTCTGATTCCGGTATGCGTGGCCTCGTGGCACTGCAGATGCCGTTGATTGATGAACAGACGATCGCAGTAGCTGCACTTGAACTGTCGCTCCGGGTTGTGCCATTTCATGTGGTAATTGAGGCTCTTGCGCGAGTAGAAACGCTTCTCGCAAAGCTCACACTCAAAGTCCGTGTCGCTGTGATACTTTTCGATGTGGTGGCGCAAATTGAACCTATCCGCATAACGCTTGCCGCACACGCTGCAATTGTAATGCTTCTCCACGTGCTGATCCTTCATGTGCACGGTGCGCGAGGCGGCATCCTGAAAACGCCGATCGCAATGTGGACAATCGAATGGGTAGTCCTGATCGTGGCTTGCAGTGATGTGTACCAGCAGGTCCTCCTGTGTCACAAAGTGCACACGCGTAGACGTAGCATCTTTCTTTTTGTAGCAGTATTTGCACTCAAATGTGAATTTAATTTCCGGCGCATTCTGCAGATCTAAATTGTTTTCAGCTTCTGTGTCGTCAGCAGTTTCCGTTACAAAGCTGGCATTTATTTCTACGTCGGAAAATGGTTGAAATGCTTCAATGATGCCATCGACCGCATGTGATAATTGCTCAGCATCCTCTTCCGCTTGCTGCTGCTGTTCATCTTCTTCTTCTATTAGATCATCATTGATGAGTACGCCTAATGGAAATTGGTTGTGCAGTACTTGTTTTACAGTAGTAGGTGTTATTGTTGTAGTTGTCATTGGCGGGCCTTCTTTATTTTGCGGTGAGCAATCGTTTGATTTTACGGCAGTGTATATTGGAGCTATTGCTGATGAAACCACCATAAATACATCAGGTTGCATGTTGGCATCCTCCGTTAAAGTACGATTTCGAACGTCAAACTTCGAGGCAGCTTCTGTTTCCATTTCGAAAATTTCATTTTGTAAATTATTGGTCTCAACATTTTTGGTTTGGCACCTCGACGGAGCATCATCTTCCTCCGTCGCGTCTGTTGCTCTCATACTTTGGCAATCATCTTCGATTTTGTCGAAGATGTTGTTCAGCTTTAGCTGCGCATCTTGACAGGCCAAGCGAAAAGTGTATACCGTGCAGAACTTTGTGAAACAATCCGTGCAGATTTTCTGTGGAAGTCCATCATTTTGAAAAATCTAACGAAAGGCAAAGAAATATAAATTCAAGCAATTGCACTGGGTGCGAAAAGTACGACTGAGAATATAACAAAAAATCTGCACGAGGCAATATACATATGTATGTATATAATTTTTACATAATATAGGTAAATGTAATTCAAGTGATGCATTTAAAAAACCAAAGTCTTAAACAAGAAACTGCTTTTTGATAAAAAATTTTAAACAAAAATTAATCTTGTCATATGAACAAATTCCTAAAGCTCAAAAGTAGTAATTTTCTTTTGTCATTTAATGTTGAAACAACAATTATTATTTGAGTTTTATGTTATTGCTCACAGCTGTAATAAACGCCGTTATTTGAATTTTTTTTTAAATTAAAAAATAATATTCTTATTACTATTTATTAACTTAAACCTTGTGTGCAAGTTTCAAATTTTCTATTGAACAAATAAAACGCATTGACATTTAAAACTATTTGATCTTACAAGTGCTGTAGCCAAATCATTTATGTAGCAAGCAATAATTATATTTTTGTTGACTAGTGTTATAATCAGATTAGCACTAGTTATATGGAGGAAAAAAAGGTAAACAACGTAATCCCACTGTAGTCATATCGAGCAGCTGAGTGTAAGCACGCAGCGCCCTGCTTGCACATACCTGCAATTTCCAATTGCTGAACTCCACGCGTATGTGCTCGACTTGCTGCAACCAGCGTGTGGGATGGAAGAGGTCCAGCCAATTCTGCTCATCCTCGAAATCACATTTGGCACAAGTTCTGCACGTCTCCATTGTGCGTGTGGCAGATCGATGCTGGTGCCAGAGGTGCTGCGCGGACACCAGAAGTGCTCACACATACATTGGCACTGCAGGTGAGATTGCCGCTGGCATCAATTGCTGCAGCCTTAAACATTTTGCAACTTCAGAAAAACACATTTCCGCTTCAAGACAGCATTCAGAGCCAACTCACCTGCAATGCGAAACCATCAAAGGCAGTCAAGTGCTTGCAAAAATGCCACCAGCTCTACTTTCCAATCTGCCCCTCGCCAGCTTTAGCTCTTTTTGTTTGCTGTGTGGGCTTCAAAAACTGTTCCACATGCCCCGCACAAACAGCTCTGCCATGAAATGCGAACTCTGGAGTGAACACGCTCGCTGCCACCGTTTCTCGGGGCCAAATTAATTTGTGCTGCTGTCTCTACACCAGAGCACACACTGCCAGCAGAACATCCTGCGTCCTGCGGGACCCTCAGCTCGTACGTACTGATGCGACCCGACGATGATGTTGACAACAGCAACCAACGACGACGACAACCGACCTTCACGCTCTCTACCTCACAACCTCTCTGCTACCCTGCCTGCGCTGGGAGTGCATGGGGTGCTTGGAGTTTGCAGAAGTTTAATTTTCGCTTCGCTTTTGTTGCCATGGTTGTTGTTCGTATTGCATGTTTGCCAAAGCGCAGATGTTGCTGCAAAGTTCCCTAACCCATTTTCGCTGAATACAGAAAATAGCATAAATTGATTTTAGTATGTTTATAATACAATTAGAGAAAGTGGCTAGATTTCAAAGAGGAATCAAATATTCCATAAATTTAATACAAGTCATAAATTAAAGCGAATAAATTTTAAACTTTGTGCTGGAAAAGAAATCTGCTGTTAGTAGTCATAAGTAGGAGTGTACTCGCATGTATACTCTATAGGTAATTTGTACAATCTGCAGCATCCAATACCTGTCACGACCCACTGTGCGCCTCAGCACAGTTATTGCACTAACGTGAGAGCTACCGCTATGCTAAGTCGCACATCTGTTGATAATGCAGAAAACAACAGCTCATTCAGCAGTAAAGCTTGTTTTTGCAGTCTCTCAACTACGTCGCTCTATTCGTCAGCTATGCTACCGCTCGCTATATGATCAGCTCTATATAATGACTTGAGAACTTTCAAGGGACAGTCGACAAGTTAATTTCCGAAGGAGCAGACTTAGCTTAACCTACTTAAAAGTAAAACTAAAGAATTCTCATTTTAAAACTAAATAAATATTAAAAACCTAAAGAAATTGTTTTACTTAAACAAAGGAATAAAGAACCCCAAGACAATAGTTGCAAACTACACATAATTCTTCGTGAAATGTTGATTTTTATTAACTCTGTTATGCTTCATACTTCAGTGCACGTGTGAGTATTGAGCAGTACTAAGTAGTGCCCGACCGATACCCATTTTTGGCCGAAGGTGATACCAATGCCGAAACTTCGGCTTTTTCAGGCTCGGCCAGAGTTTCACTCAGAGTACTAACTTCCATTTGTTTTTCGTGTGTGACTCTTAGTCAGATTAAAGCACCTCATCGCAGATACCTATTGGGAAACTTAAGAAACTTTTAGGCAAACAATAGACATGGAAACAGTTTTACCACAAAATCAACTCAAAGAATTAATATGTATATACATATTTATAAAATAGTAATTCGCTACATTCGTTTAGGATAATCAAAAACTAGCACAACCGTTAAATTTTAATTTTCAGCCTAACTCAAGTTATGCAATTTTAGCTATTAAACTTTTCCACTCAGTCACTCGCATTCTATGTACCCGTTTGTCTGTTTGTGTTCTGTAACCAACACATATGATTTAGGCCTTTGTTTACATACAAACTCGGCCCGTCTGCTGATTTACGCACCGCACGCAATGCATACAATTCTGATTCTGCACCTACGCCCGAACCCTAACAGCACATTTCTGCCCGTTCATGTAAGAATTTTGGAAAACACATTTTTTACGAAAATTGGCATCAAAACGAATTTTCGAGAATATGATAATATGGGAACTAACTAATGTATGATTGTAAATTTTTCATATCCTAATTTCTATAAATACCAGTTTATGTATATTTTCTTTGTAGAATTTGAGTTACATTATTATATATTAAAGTGTAGCAAATTTAATTAAGCATGACAGAGCAAGCTTTTAAGCTTTCGTTCTTCCTTCTCTTCCTCCCCTTCCAAAGAGCAATCGAATTTGTATGAACTAAAGTACGATAGTTTATTCACTATAAGTCATACAACATTAAAATTCGGTATTCAACTCAAATACTTGATGTGGTATACGTTTTGAACTATGTGCTTATCGCTCAATAATAAAAATTGGTACCAAGTTGTCATTTAGCAATGCCCTTCTAATTAAATGGAGGGCGTTGCTTAAGGATGCGTTGCTTTTGTGGTCGCTCCCGGCGCAAAAAGTAAAAATAAAATAAAAATACCTCAGCTACTGTCAATCAATCTACCTACCAATCAATTATAATTTATTAAAATCAAATGATTTCAGCAATTGGTTTGTATTCTTACATATATTATGTTGATCGCGAACAAATCGAGTAATTTTTAATATATTTAACTTTTTACAGTTTTCCTAAGCTAGCATTAACAAGATAAGTAAATAGCTTATAGTAGAATAACTTAGAAGTTGATTAGAGCACTATTGTTACCACGTTTTATATAACCACAAACAATAACGCACAAGCGAGTTGTACGAAATCAGCCTTACTATGGTAGTACGCCGATCTGTTTCAGGCAATGTCGCGCTGCTACGAGCTTCGCTTCCTTTTTCGTGTTGGAAGCTTGATTTGGTGTGAACGTCTCGCCGTTTATGGAGACGGAAAACATGAACATTTTACTGTGCGACGGCCCCACTTCGTTGACTAGGGAGTATAACGGTGGCGTCCACTTGCGCTTCGATGTGAGCTCATTAAGCAGACAGACCGGATGCTTCTCTTGCATATTCTGCTGCGTCTGAGATATACTGTTAGGGCGTTGCTTTTTAGACTGTACTACCGAACGCCGCTGCTGCTGGTTGGTGTCCTCCTTCGCTACCAAGCCGCGCTTATCCAACTTAACGTCCAGCAACAGCGGTTGCAGCGAGCCGGTCTTCTCACGCCCTAATCCTTCCCCTGGTTTCCACCCCATCTTTTGCAGCAGGTGCATGCCCATGCCACCGGTTACAGGTTTTGAGGAGGTCAATTGATCTCGGCGCGCCCATACTTGCGGTCCCGAGTTCAGCTCGTGCACCTTCAAAACATTCACCCCCGTGCTGCCTGTGAATTGGCCGGGCAAATGCTTGGAAGAGGCCCACGAGGACATATCCTTCTGGGAATTATACATCATTTTTATAGCCTCCGAGTCCATGGGATTTTCCTGCAAAGTAGCACGTGTGATTTTCAAGAATATGTAAAAGAAATGCATTAACAGTTTAATCGTAAAGCAGGTACCTGTAAGCGTCGCATGGCACTGAGTCGCTTCGAAATAATGCTCGAAACATCAAGCGATATCGCAGGCCCCTGCCGAAACACTGTGTCTTTGGAGGCGTGTGAATCTGCGATCGAAGGCACCGCCGTGTCAGGCACAAAAGTCGACTGAGCTGGCGCTACGTTGGAACCAATGAGCACAGAGGCCATTTCTGAAGGTGCAAAACTTGGCGAAGGCACTGGCATCGGCATCGCCTGCAGCGCCGTCGCAGTATTGATGGCAGGTGAGTTTGGTATCGCGATTGCTGCTTCAATGGAGGGAGGCGCACCGCCAACAGGCTTAAAGGCAGGCTGCTGCTCCTCCTGCGGTGGCATGAGCTTCTCGAATACATTCTTAGCGACGCTTTTCGGTGCAATTGTCGCTTTGAACATATTCGTCGCTTGTGTTGCGGCAGGCAGCGAGGGAAGTGGTGCCAAGCTTTCTTTCGTCTCTACCGGCACCCACGCTTCGGTGAGGCGATGCTGCTGACCGGAAGAAACAGGAAACTGCATAGTGATAGCTTTGGTTTGATCCTCCGTGGTTCGTCGTGGCACAATGGGTGTGGCGTTGTGTATGTGCATCACAATTGGCTCGCGCTCCTTCACCTGGAAAGGATGGTGAAAGGCTTTTGTATTGCCATTCTTATCCACGTCGGACTCCTCGTCGGAGCTAAGGTCGGACGGATGCTCGCCATTTGAGATTTTCTTGCAGAAGTCCGTGAGGTCCTGCACGGTACGTCCGCCATAACGCATTTTTAGCAGCACCTTATCTTTAATCTCTTCCGACATCTCAGTGCAGCCGGGCAGATTTCCGCGTTTAAACATGCTTATAACATTCTTGCGAGCAATCTCCAGCAGCCTTTTCTTGTCTATGCCCAGCGAACGGGGACGAGAGGAACTACGGGTGCGTGATGGAGAACGTCGCTGATGTCTGCCTACACTGCGATAATTGCTGGTGCCATAGCGGTTACGCTCCGCAATGCAGTGGGAGCCAACAAGTGAACGAGTACCTTTCGAGTGACTTCTATCGTGCTCGAAGCGCCGTCGGTCTGGTTCGTTTGTTCGTCGCTCCCGTTCTTGTAGGTAGCTCTCCTCATCGGAAAGCGATATCTCGGAGATATGTCCCTGTGGTTCGTGCTCCTTGTGGCCCAACGAGTACCAGTTCCTCGATTCTCTTTCAGTTTTGTAATTGTTACTGCTCCTCCTGCTTTTTGAGAGAGAGGCGACTGTATCATAATCCTCAGCATGACGTTTTCGGAAGTTCCTGTCGCGTCGATGATGGTCCTCCTCGGGTTCTACTTTGATACGTGCTTCATGAGTGATTTCTATTGGAGTCTTTTTCTTGTCTCGCTCTTTACTTTTTTCCCGATCACGCACACGATCCCGCTCCTTATCGTGGTCTCTATCCCGCGATTTTTCTTTGTTCCTCAACTGTTTTTCTTTCGATTCGCCTCTATCTTTACTCCTCCGTGCCAATTTGTCCCTGGCGTTAACCCTTTCGGTTTCTTTATCCTTATCCTTTAACATATCCCTGTCTTTTTCTTGTGTCGTTTTGTGCTTGTGTTTCTTCTTTTTTTTATGTTTCGATTTCTCTAGGGACTTATTTATTTCATTATTTATGGCTTCCACATCGGTTTTGTCCTTTTTATGTTTTTTCTTTTTTTCCTTTTTGTTTTTCTTATGCTTGTGACTCTTTTTTAACAAATTCTTGTAATTCTTGTCGTCCAGTATCTGTTCTGGTGGAGCTGCATTGAAAACTTTAAACAATTCCGCGAGAATTTCATTTGAAGACTTTACCGGCTCAATAGATTTCTTATCCTCCAGTTCCGTTTTATCTTCTTCAGTCGAGTTACTCGAGAAGTCCGAATCGTTTTCTTCTTCCTGAGGTGTTTGCTCATTCAATTCTACACACTCTTGTTCCTGTTTAACGTGTACTGTAATCGCTTTTATCTTTTGCTCAATTTCTGGATCGACCTTTTCAAGTTTTACTTTAACTGCTATGGCCTCAGAATTATCCATTGGACTTGCCGATCTTGTTTCCTCGTTACTGCCCATCTTTCGTTGAAGTCTTTTGAATATCTCGTACTAATGCTCCATCAATGTATATATATCATATTCACTTCAGAGTTTATATTAAAAATTACACAGATAAGTGCACTAATTAATAAATGCTTTTATTTCTATTCCTTGTTAATATTACTCTGAAGCGCTCCTTGAGCGAACAAATGTCAAAACTGTTGACACTTAGTGATGAGCTTTTTTGAGGAATTGTGTCTTATCTGACTTATCGATTTAGATATTGACCGCTACTCAGAGGTGTATTTAAAGCAGTACCATTAAATTGGCAAACGTGACAAAAATTAGCTAAGAAAATCATGTTGTCGTTTTTATCAATAAAATAAAAATTGTCCGATAGAAAAAGAATTTTGTGCCTCCTGGAATATGAAAATCGTATTAGTCGACTTAACACTAGCTAGTTTCAAAAAATTTCCATACTAAAAATTATATTTCTTCAAGGTCGAGTTTGTTGACAAGAGATCAAAAACGAAAGAAAACGAGTACCGGCTATCTCTGGCTTTATTTGAAGGTTTCCTGTTGCCTTTTTATCTCACAAGTTTTTGAAATTTTCAAAACCAACATCAATATAAAGAGACAGAATTTGTAAAATAGCAATTTTTAAGTATAAGAGCGAACGGAAAGAGCAAAAGGAAAGTAAGAAAACCATCCACAAATGAATTTCCATGTGTCAATATCGGAACTTAAACATATCAAAAACTATATATGATTATGTAGAAAGAAAAATGGCTCAACAAAGAATAAACCTGAAAGTTATTTAGAAAAAAATATAAAACTGTATAGAGGAACTATTGCAAATGTTGCTCGAGCCAAGCATATTCTTTAAAAAAAGTTTGCATTTTTTCTATCTTTTATACACAATTATTCTCAAGAAAGCTTTAATATCTAAGGAAAAAATAAGTTAGATCATTCAGTAAAATGATGTTAATTATATATGAAAATTTCATCAATTTCAATAACGAGCTAAAAAAGCTTTACTCATACTACAATAGCAATTGAATCGAATATCCTTTAGCGGGGTTTAGACGATCCTACATGTCGTCCAACATGGCTTGACGGCAGGAAATCTGTACACGTGCCGCTGCGTATACACGGTCCCACATGTCGTACAACATCATTTTCTTCAAGTTGGCAAGCGAGACGCACGCATACAGCCAAAGCCTTTTTACCGACGCAATATGAGACTTTTGAAAAAGATTGGGCGTTCTCAGCTCTCGTCGATGCCATTCGACTCAAATCGTTTTTTTAAAAGCGCTACGTACACTTTATTTTGTGCGTTTCTATTTTTATGAACTCCGCCATTAATTTTCCAAGTTTCAGGAAAATCATTTAATTTATCTCTTTTATGCATATTTTTTGCATAGCATTCATTTTCATAGTGATGCAAAATGAAATGCTATAGCATTAAAATTTTAAAGCCATTTTTATTCATTTAACTTTATACATCCTTAAGTTTTTCTAATTAACGTATATTTCAAAGTAAGAACCAACTGCAGGCTGCAGCTCAATGAAATTCTTACTGTCCGTGATCATGTTCACAGCACTAGGGATGGGTAACGCAGCGCTGCGTTGAGTTATTGCGCTAGCGCACTGAAATGCGCCATTGCGCTGATACACTATTTGGCAACACTGTGGCGCAGTAGCGCAGTAGCGCAATAACTCAGCGCAAATTCAGTTGATACAGTGTTGCGAGCGCCCAACGATGGGTAGCGCAGCGCTGCGTTATTGTGCTAAGACTCCCTCTGTTGTCGAGAAGCAACAACAAACACGCCGGTCTGAATTCAGCGCAGTGTTGGCAGAGACTAAATATAGACTCTGGTGTTGCATTGACGAATTGGTAACTCAAAGCGCAAATGAACCAATTTTATTTTGCAATATTATGTATGTTAATTATGTTCTACAAACATATTTAGGTCTTCTTTACATTCCCAAACAAATAATATAACAAACCGGGCCATAATTTGTATATATGTATTTATAAATAATCTTTTTATTAAACAATTCAATTGTAAAAACACTTATGCACAACACTACAAACACGTACTGATACACTTGCGCTGGCTTCAGTGTATCAGCGCACAAAAATTTGCGCTATTACCCATGTCATGGCGCTGTATCATTTTGGGTATCATGGCGCAATTGAGTTAACGCACTGCGCTGGCTTCAATGTATCAACGCACAATTTGCGCTATTACCCATGCCATGGCGCTGTATCATTTTGGGTATCATGGCGCAATTGAGTTAACGCATTGCGCTGATACACTTCACTGCGCTAGCTTCAGTGTATCAGCGCACCAAAAATTGCGCCATTACCCATGCCTACACAGCACGGACAATTTCTCAAAGTGGTCTAAACCCCGCTTTTTGAATGCTTCCAGTTTCTCGAATGAACAAAATAAAAAACGTTTATCAGGTACAATACGGTTGTCAAGCAATTGCGTAGTTCTAATTCGTTTCATTGTGATGTTATCGTCATCGGCTATTGGTAACGAGTACTCTTTTGGGACTAGTTATTGCAACCATGTGCATTCTTGTCGTGTCTGAGCGAGAGGTGGAATCAATTTCTTTTATGGTTTTCTCATTTGAAGTGAAGTGTATTAAAAAAATTTTCGAGAAGGAAAGAATTAAATATTGCGTTAAGTGATAAATATTTCGACTATAGTTTACGAAAACAAAAGGTATTTTGGTAATTTCGCAATGGAATAAACCTATTCCAACGTTCTTCGTCTTACTAATATTCGCCATTTTTTCTCCACCATTGTTACAATGGAGGGGCCAGCAATATCGATACCTACACATCGATAGATATTTTGGTCGGAAGGTGTATAAGGAGCATGCATACATATACATACGAAACCAAGTGAATTTCATGAAATACGTAAAGAGATAAATTAGTGTTGAATAAGTAAATTTAATAGAAATGACTCATTCGAAGCATTAGTTTTAAAGTTGTTGAACATTTCTAAATAAGTTATTGCAGCTTCATCAGTTTTATTTCAATTTTTACGTGAAGGTAGTGCGGTATGCTATGCATTAATGCATTAGGCTGAGGGCCAGTTTCACAGTGGATGTTTAAATCTAGTTTGCGAATTGAGTTTAAATCTAGTTTAACTTTCCTTGAGTTTCACAGTGCATTTATTTAAACACGGAATATTTGACATTTGAAGGTTGGCACAACTTGCCAAAAACATATGTTCAATTGGAGAGGCAGCGCGAACTAAAAACTTTTCGCCGGCCGAAAGAAGTGAATTATTGGATATTGTGCAAAGAATCCACAGTTTATATTATTTATGATACTACGGAATCATTTATATGTGCTATACCATGCAGTTTTATGTTTAATTTGATCTCTTATAAATTGCAATATTGTGGACGCAGCTTGCCTGCACATCCAAAATCAGCTGTTTATTTGTTTTCGATTGCAACTCTGTGCCGTACTTAAATATCCACAATCGGCTATTTAAATCGTATTTAACTTCCAACTGTGAAATTGAAATTCCCTATTTAAACTGCAATCAGAGTTTAAATATCCACTGTGAAACTGGCCCTAAGTGGCGTTAAATCCGCATTCAACTTCTTTAGTAAAATGTAAAACAAATTATTGTTTTAGGCATAATATTAACCAAATCTTGTTTTGTTAGGCACTGTCAATACCGGGTATTTTTTGAAGAAAATTTATCGAGTACAGAGAATATATGAACTGCTAAAAAATATCGAGTTCTTACTCATATCTGCTTGTATATCGAAATGTCTATGGTGTGCTGCTGTTCTGCCTGATTGCGTTGCTGATGAAAAATATTTTCAGAAAATTCTTCAAAAGGAGGCAATCTACAAAATTTGTCCAGAGAATTACCACTGACAGCCGAGCAAAGGAAAATTTAAACATTGTCTGCAACGAAAATGACGTCGCTTGAACCAAATGTGAATCGCCTACAAAACTTCAAAAACAAAGGCAAGGATCAAGATGTAAGTAAAATACTTGTCAATACAACAAAACTAACCACAGGGCAAGGCAACCACGCCCATTGATTTCAAATTTAAATGATTTTCTAGTTAAACTTAACTTTGCTACTGCGCTAAAAGACGTGTGCACATTTTTTATTAACCAACAAAATGCGCCTCGCGCCGCCGTTCGTGCGTTGACGTCTCTCCGCCCTCTGCTCGTGTTCACAGTTATCGATTTTCTTTGTTTTCTTCTATTGCACATTTTCTGTGCTTAATTTGAATCATTCTCACCTTTTTTATGTAGCAGTTTAATTAATAAAATGTATATTTCCATTCTGTGTGGCGTTTGGTATATTTCACATAGATCCGGAGTTGGAGCTCCTGATTCCTTGCGACCCCTCGTCTATTCTATTTTCTAAAGTGAATTTTCTTGCATTTAATTGGGAAATTAATATCACTGTGTTGTTGTGATCAGTCTTGTTTGTTCGCACAGCAACCACAAAATTTTAGTTCCATATTTCTTACTAAGAATCCTACTATGCATTTTACATTAACAAATACAATAGGAAATGCGACGAAGACGCAACGAAGTAACAGTGGAGCTGCGCAAAAATAAACGTGAGGAGACGATCCTAAAGCGTCGCAATGTACCCTACATGGATTCGAATACAGACGAAGATGATCAGCTTCCGAACACAATAAATCTGAAGAAGCTGGCTGAGGCTGCTGCCGACGCATCGAAACCGGAACAGCAATTGGCCGCCGTGCAGGCCGCTCGGAAATTGCTATCATCAGACAAGAATCCGCCAATAGACGATCTTATCAATAGCCAAATACTTCCCATACTCGTAGATTGTCTGAAACAGCATGACCACACTCAGTTGCAGTTTGAGGCCGCTTGGGCGTTGACAAATATTGCTTCGGGTACATCCGATCAAACCAATCAGGTGTGTACATTCTCTGACATCAGATATAATGAGAAATTATGTGTGTATCAATAGGACGAATTTTATTAATCTATTGTGTCGCAGGTGGTCGCTGCTGGTGCCGTACCACTCTTTCTAGAGTTGCTATCCTCGCCCGCACCAAATGTATGTGAACAGGCTGTATGGGCCCTGGGCAACATTATCGGAGATGGTCCAGAGTTGCGCGACTACGTCATTAAGCACGGCGTCGTTCAGCCGCTGTTGTCATTCATTAAGCCGGACATCCCCATCTCGTTCTTGCGCAACGTTACTTGGGTCATTGTGAATTTGTGCCGCAACAAGGACCCTCCACCGCCGGCCGCCACCATACACGAAATCCTGCCCGCACTCAACATACTCATCCATCACACAGACACCAACATTTTGGTGGACACCGTGTGGGCCATCAGCTATTTGACCGATGGTGGCAACGATCAGATCCAGATGGTGATCGAAAGCGGTGTTGTGCCGAAGCTGATTCCGCTGTTGGGCCATGTCGAAGTAAAGGTGCAAACAGCCGCACTGCGCGCAGTTGGCAACATCGTCACTGGCTCCGACGAACAGACACAGGTGGTGCTGAACTACGATGCACTATCGTATTTCCCAGCGCTACTGTCGCACACAAAGGAGAAGATACGGAAAGAGGCCGTCTGGTTTCTCTCGAACATCACGGCGGGCAATCAATCGCAGGTGCAGGCCGTCATCGATGTGGGTTTGCTGCCCAAGATTATCGATAATCTGAGCAAGGGCGAGTTCCAGACACAGAAAGAAGCCGCCTGGGCCATCAGCAATTTGACTATAAGTGGAAATCGTGATCAGATCTTTACGCTGATACAGGAGGGTGTCATACCACCCTTCTGTGATTTACTTGTATGCCAGGATACCCAAGTTATCAACGTGAGTGTAGTATATGCTCTGATTTGAAAAATGTGTTTCTGATTTTCTGATTTGGACACTCGCAGGTCGTGCTCGATGGACTAAATAATATGCTCAAAATGGCAGAGAGCGATGTGCAGAATGTGGCCAATCTCATCGAGGAATGTGACGGTCTAGAGAAAATCGAAAAATTGCAAAATCACGAAAATGTTGAAATCTACAAGTTGGCATACGAAATCATTGAGCAATATTTCTCCGATGATGTGAGTATCACCCCTGCAAGCCTACCCACATATCTAAGTGAATTTATTGCATTTTTATATATATTTGTTTTTTCTGATTGTAGACCGAACAGCCAAATCTGGCACCCATTTCCGATGGAACACAGTTTCAATTTGATCCGAGTGGAGATAGATTGCCGATGAACTCTTTCGACTTTTAACAAATTGTTTTTTGTACGATTGTGAGGATAACATTATTGCAGAATCAGCTACCACAGCAACAACAAGAAGCAACAACAATTTGAGCAGCGACTAAAACAATTTGAACCATTATATAATCTTAAATACAATTAATATTATATAAAAAAAATTATATATTGAATTTTTTTTGAATTTAACTACAAAAAAATGGAAAATTTCATTTGAAGATAAATTAACTATGCAACATTTCTGTTTTAATATAAGAACTTTTATTTTATATATACACAATTGAAATACAACGGCAAAATTAAATTTGTAGAATTCTCAAAAGTTCTTTTTTATATGAACGTAGTAGCTATATAAAAACAGAAAACACTTGAAACGTCCACTTTCTCTTCCCATTCTACACCGAAAACTACAAAGTAGCTCGTGTTTCTCCAATCCCCCACACAAGACACTCTGTTGTCTTTTATTTAAAAAAAATTCTATTCTGTTAAAATAAATTGTTTAGTTTTAATTTGGATCAAAATTCAAATAAAAAGTAACAAAAACGACGAAAAATAGACAAAAATTTTCATTTATTTCGAAACATATCATTTTGAAATCGAAATTCCAAAAATCTGAATAGCCCTCCAACAACGGCAAAAACCTACATATTTTCACAGATACAAAATATCCATCTCCGAAATATAGTGCAGACGAGTATAAGGACATTTGCCGAGTATGAAAAAATAAACCAACTAATTGACGAGTGAATTGATTCTTGATCTCTGCCGAAAAGTTCAAGAGAAGATGATAACGATAACAACCACGACGATTTGAGTTGGAGGAGAACACGATCTGTTTAGCTTGTATGTGAGTCAGTTTGATAAGCCAAAAAGTAAAATTAGAAATTGCTTTCGTCCCAAAATCTGTCGCAGCATATGTCTCGAAGTCTCGAATGCGAGCTATGATTTAATTAATTGAAGCGATTGCGATGATTTATCATCAAAATTCGCAAAATTAATTGAGCCAAGAATAAAGTGCAATCTGCTAATGTGAATCTACACTTTCCAATTAGCTTTGGTGCAGTTTTTTAAACATTAGTAATCTATAGTTAATTTTTTGGTTCATAATAATAATTTAAGTGAAAGCACTAGGAATCTTCGGTTCCATATCTGCATTTATAATTTTAATATTGTCCAACAACAATGTGCTGAATTGACCACATTTCCTTAAAATTTTAACACTAAATACAATACTGCGTCAGCTATGAGAAAAAACTATCATTTCCAAAATATTTGGCTTCAGCTTTCAATATGCTGTAAATCTTGTAAAATTCCTAAATTTATATGACTCATCATATCCACACCTTGAAATCCAAATATTCGGCTGAATGAAATAAAAAAATTCCTTAATTAAACTCTTTTAATGCAAACAGGCCGAAATAAACTACAAGTACATATTTAACTTTTCCCACAAAATAAAGTTTTATGCTTCGTTCATGAAAGCAACTATTCCTCTTCGACCTCACCTCTAAAAGTAGGTATTTTCTCTTGGTTTCGGTCAAAAACCAATATTACGACGCTTTGTACTAAAAACCAACCATCTTTGATTTCTATAAAATTTTCAGAACTTTATTTTTTGATTCACTTGCATAGAAAACATTTTGGCGTTTCTTTTTTAGAGCCCATTTATTGATTCACAATGACGCCGCCGGTTTTAACAAAACTCTACCAGAACATCATCAGTTCCGTGGACAAATTTGTACCGAATAAACTGCAGCATCTGTGGCAGCATCCAGCGGGTCCCAAGACAGTCTTCTTTTGGGCTCCGATGTTCAAGTGGGTAAGGCCCGGCGGAATTACTGGGAGGAGAGGAATCTGACTTATTTTAATTTTCTTTACTTGTGCTCATCTTCAGGGGATCGTCATCAGCGGTTTCAACGATTTGTCGCGACCGCCTGAGACCCTGTCCCTCAACCAAACTGCCGTTTTAGCCACAACCGCATTCATTTGGACCCGATACGCTTTCGTTATTACACCCAAGAACTATGTAATGTTCTCGGTGAATATGTTCATGGGAGCGACCCAAATCATACAAATTATGCGCATCTACAAATACCAACAACAGCAAAAAGCAGCCAAGTCGTCGTAAACATCGCAAAATGTGCTCCAAAGCGTACACAATGTTGAAGTCCGCGAAGACAGCTACCGACTCCACAACGAAGCCGGCAAAGCTAATGCAAACACTCTGCTCGTACCCGATGAGCCACAGGCAATGCTTATTTCCCGGGATTACTGCTGCGCATGAAGAGACGATATATATATATGTAGAAATATATTTTTCATTCGAAAATACAAAGGGAAATATTTATAATCATCTTTAATGCTCCGCCACCCCTTCTACTGTTCATTTCCACAACTGTAAAGTAGCGCTTGTTTTCCATTTCCAAACAAATCACACTGCTTTTGAATTTTCTAAATTTACAATATGTTAAGTTTATTGATTTGCAACAAAATTTTAATAAAAGCTTATAAAAGCAGTTAAATTATAATTAAAAAGTTAACTTTGTCTTACAACAGCAAGTTGATTTGGCCAGAGCGGGAATATTCGCCGTAAAGTATGCTTTTTTCTTTCCGATTAGAAACTACAAACGTCTGCTCTTGCTGAAAAAAAAGAGGAAGCAGCTGATCACTCTTTGGAGCGCATGCTCCTACACACATGCACGTGTAAAGTTAGCCGTTAAATTAAGGCCCGAAACAAAAATCTGTCTTAAGACGGACAATCATATATTTTATTTTGTCTGTTAGTTTTAAATGTTAGTTCTTCGATTGCGTCCCAGCACTTTCTGCAGCTTATCATCTGATTATACAACAATAAATTTGTTCACTTTCATGTTATGTACTTCTATGATAATCCAAAATTTCTAGAATATAACAATTTCAACACAAATAATGTACCTACCACCTCTCATTCTCCTATCTTGCCACTGTGCTTGAGCAAAATGCGCGTTATTAAAAAAGCTTCCGCCGCTGATAAGAGAAAGCTTAAAACAAGTTTCTCACACGCTGCCAAATGCTAATAACCAAGGGCGGTGAGGGGTGGCGGCTGTGGCATGGATTGGGCTTTTGGTATATTGTTTTATTTATAGCGTTTTGTTTCATATGGATTTTTGCCATTTCAAACGGCAGGCGACAGCACACTTGCCCCTCAGTTGGAATTAAAGCCTCGTGCTGGAGCAACGTCAACGTCAGCGCAAGTAAGTAGCTGACTACGCTTGGCCCAACCAAATTTTCAGGTAAAATATTTTGGCACACTTTTCGCAACACTTCAAGCAAAAAACAACAGCAGCGTCAACCGCAGCAGAGAGCAAATCGCAATTTTGGCAAGAGTGCAGCTCAAGTGGCAATTGCACACGAGTGGCAAATATTTTTAGCATTTATCTGTGTTTTCTATTTCCGCGAATGTGGCGACAACTAACGGTGCGGAAATCGCTGCAGTTTTAGCTTTCAGGTTGTTGCCGTCTCCGAGTGGGGGACGTTCACGTTCAAGGCCAAGGTGAGTGTTGGTGATCGGACCGAACCGACTGCGCCCCTCATCGCACAGTGGCGCAAAATGCAAAAACTCAGCTGATTGCAAGCAATGCACAATCGCCATTTACGTTAGCTGCACTTCCGGCCTGCTAACGACAACAACAACATCCGAAATAACAACACCGTTCTCATTTAAATTGACTGAACTTGACGTTGCCGTAGCTGCTCGCTCTCGCGAATTTCAGACAAGTTTCATTTGTGCTTATTTCAGTTATTCGCCGTTAATCGCCTGACACCGTCACTTGCTGCTCGCCTCTAACCCAGCACCTCCGCTAATCGCGCACACGCGTCTGCTGTTTTACTTCGGTGTTTCTGCTCACACAAAACTAGAAAAAAGATGTCTGCTCCAGCTTCATCATCAGCTCCGGCGCCTGCTGCCCCACCGCCGCCACCATCAGCTGCTGCCACCGCTTCGAAAGGTCTACCCTCAAGGGTATACAATGGCATTATTGGAGCAGCGGACAAATACGTGCCAGCCAAGTTACGCCCACTGTGGCAGCATCCCGCTGGTATGCAACTCACTAAACCATCTTTAAACTGAGCCGTGCATCGTTGTATAAATGTGTTGTTGTTGTCTCTATTGCAGGTCCCAAAACGGTCTTCTTCTGGGCCCCCTTCTTCAAATGGGTGAGTATAACTTCGCGGCACTGCGACAGAAAAATGCAGCTGTTTACATAAGTTGAGTGTCGAATGCTGAGTAGGTGCTGATTGTGCATTTTAAGTGTGCAAATTTTTGTGTCGCTTTGAGACGGTTCAAATCCGGTTCGATATCATCTTGACGTGATTCTTAATCATTCAAAGCTGATATTTGATTTTTTTTAATAGGCTGATAAACGCCACCGTGTGCTTTTACAGCACGCACCCTTATCGCCTAGGAACAATGTGAGGTATCTAAGGTACGCTGTACAGTAGGTCGCTCGGCCACTCAACGGTACATTTGTCCATTTTTTAACTCGAGAAAGCTTCAGGGCCGCAAATATTTTTCCCTGGGCACTCTATTAAAAATTAGATCCTTTTTTACGAAACTACTTGAAACTATGCTGGGTTTTCAAACGTAGCGTTTGGTAATGGTCGCAGATGATGGTGAATGTAGTCCTTCGGTAGACTTTTTCAACGATATATTACACTTTAAAATCATACATAAAATAACCGAGTTAAAAGTAAAAACTACTTTAACTGTTTTTATAGCATAAGGGCAAAAATGTGTACCACCTCAAAACTTTCTCGGAGCAAATGTTGAACACGGCAGCATTTCCAGGAACATTTTCTAATATCACTATAAACGCACGCTGAACGTTTCTCTCGCATTGCGGCCTACTGTAAAGTTTGGCAGACACCCTACACAATGTGCGCTATCTTGTTTACTCAAGTTGATTATGTTGATTTGTTTATCGTCTCATTTGACGACGCTAAATAATTTTCCGCTTTATAAGTACTAGATATACATTTTATTAATATCCAAAGTAGTGTAGTATATCTATACAATGTATGCATGTGCATACACACGCAAATTGGAAGATTTCATTACCAAATGAATGACCAAATTGTTTTGATTCACGTACATAAGTTAAGGTACCAGACTAGGATTGTGTCGAATATTTAAAAAATATCGGTGTTAATGAATATGAATATATTAAAACAGGCAGACGATCGTTTTACAGGAAGACATATATATGTTAATGACCAGCGGACCGAATTTACTTTTCAAAGCCAAAACCATTCCCATAATAATCGAAATAGAGTCGTTTCTATTCCTTTTTGTATTATGAAGCAGGTTAGGCAGGTTAGGTTATCCTAGTAGACAAAATAGGGCAGATAAAGACATGATAGTTTCTGGCGAGCTATAGTTGCGAACTGATTCTTAGCTATAAGGCTTCCACCAGCTCAGTAACCCATGGGGCTACCAAGTTGGTTAGGAGAGATCTAGAGACGGTGGGACACAGGAGATTCTCGAGAGTTACCTAAGATTATAAACAATTAGACTGTATTGTAACAGGCTTTCTCAAACAAATCCCAAAGCAAGGCCTATTTTGAGAATCAACATAAAATACACGAAGCTTTATTTTGAGGAGGGAACAGACATGCCTTTTTTTGACACACTAATAAACGCACTTATGAATATTTCAGTGTTTGTGAGCTACAAACTATAGGTAAAGTTATGAAGTCGACAATCTTGAATTCCCCAAGCCAGACATACCATTGAACTTAAGATAAGCATTCAACCACTAAAATATCACCCCATTTCATTATTTATATAATTTTTATGTAGTTGTCTGCCTAATTGAGTAGTCACTTTTTATGAGCTATCTTTTTGTTTCGTTTAAATAATTTTAATTAAATTGTTGTCATTGCTCTGTCTTTTTAGGGTTTGGTCGCCGCTGGCTTGAGTGATTTGGCACGTCCAGCGGAGTCTCTCTCCGTGCCACAGTGCGCCGCACTCGCCGCCACGGGCATTATTTGGTCGCGCTACTCGCTAGTCATCATTCCGAAGAACTACGGTCTCTTCTCGGTGAATCTCTTCGTGGGCTTGACGCAGTGCGTGCAATTGGGACGTGCCTACATGCACCAAGTGGAGCAGAACAAACTGAAGCAAGCGGATGCCGGCGAAAGCAAACACGAAGAATCAAAGAAATAGTCTAGCACCGCAACAAAAGCTAAATTAGTGTGAGTTGACACTTGAAAAGCATTTTATGCAACTACTAAAATTCTATTTTATTGCATATAGAATTAATTAGTGAATTTCATTGATATTCAGCAATCGGTAGAGGCGCAGTAAGTAGTGTTTAAAAGCTGCTACTTCTTGTATAAAAATAGTGATAAAATTTTTAAACTTGCATATGTAATAAAATACTACACGTAACCTCAAAACCACAACTTCTCAATAAGAAGCAGTAATCAACTTGTTTATCCACGATTATTTACGATTTTACACAACAAATCAAATTCAGTTATGTAGTTTATATGTATGCTATACAAACATATTTAAGCATAAATTGTTAGTTGTTGTTTAGTAAATAAATTAAAACTTAGCAAATAAATAGCTTAAACGTGTTTTTCATACTTTGGTATCCTTTTCTGATAGCTCACACTCGAACTCGGACACAACAAATTAAAATATCTGAATATGCTCGCTCCTACTTTTGCATTAATTTTTTTGTATTAATAAATCTGATATTTTCCTTTCTCATGTCATTCCAACGCCTCTTCTACACTTCATTCAAATCAGAATATTTCTTCTTTTAAAAAAATTAAGCTGTTTCTTCTGGTTAGATTTTTCTTTATTCTTTGTATTGTATAATAGATTGATTTACATACGAAAGCTAATATAATTTTAGGCAAAAAGTGAGAGTGGGTTCATTTTGAATAGCGATTAAATTTAATTAGAATTAGCATTTGGTCGTCACTTAGTAAATACAACACAATACGAAATGTTCTCACATTAAACAGAATGAAGACTTTAATGAAGACAGCAGAAACAAATGGTCGACGGTTATTTTTATCGATATATAGTAGCATACTGCATTATCCGATTTGGAAGCTTTTTTTGTAGCAGAAGTGTTAAATAATCATAGACGTTTATGCTAAGCACACTCAGTGGTGTTTATACTCGTAATACTTAATTTTAATAGAGTGAAATTCATATGAATAAATGCGGTTTACTTTTTGTTGATGTTGTTACTGTCATTTCTTGTATATGCTAACGCAGCTGCATTACCAAAATCCACCCGAAGAGTAGCCGCCCGGTGGCACACGTCCGCGTGAACCATTAGCGGCATCACCATTGCTTGGGGCGACTTCATTTGTTTGTGACTTCGCCATGGCATTGGCAGTTTGCTCTTTGGTCGGTGGCTCGTCTGGTGTGGGCTTGGTGTGCACGATTTCATCGCGCATCTTTTCCACCACTTTGTTTGGGTCCGTCGAGCCCATGCATGCATTCAGATTGGAAGAATTTTGTTGATTGTATCTGGGACGTGGCGCATTCACTGCAACTTCGGGTTCCGAAAAGATGTTGGTGTGTCCTCCGCCGGGTGGCTTAAGGACGCGACTGGAGGGGCGGGCGCTATTAGTGAGACCAACGTTAAATTCAGTGGAGTTCATATTCGTGCTGATTACTGCAAAACTGTTGGCAAAAGATAAAGATAAAACTTTGAGATACGCTAGCAATAATTAGCCAACTTCTTCACAACAATAATAGCAGCGTACTAAACGAAAAAGAATGAAGCGTGGCTGCGCGAGCAGAAACTTTCACAAACCAATTTTCTGCTTTTCTTTTTGGCTTCTTTCCACTGTGTGCAATAACTGTAATTGCACGATGGTTGTTCCTCGTCTCACATCGCCGATTTTTCAACAGAAAATAATAAACATGGGCAAACAACAACAAAGTGGCGACGCCGGCGAGACTCAACTTCGAATGCCCTACGTTCGAATGAATCGTCTACATGCATTAGGGCATTAGGGTGTGTGGCTATTAGGGAATCCAATCTTGGGAAGAAATTTTGACCCCGGGACTAAAAATTTAAATTGGATTTCGGGGATGTATAAAAAAACTGAAAGTATCACAATTAATTTACAAATTATAAACTATAGCCGATCTTGTCGACTATTCACATCGCAGAAAACTAACGTTCACCTGACGGTATTTGCCTTGGTAAATACATAACTAAATTTTCGTTATTATTCCCCGGATTGGAGCTAGTCAATCGGATTATGAAATAGTCAATGCTACTTTAATTTTACTACGAATAACTGGATATTCGAATAATCGGGCTCAGATTACCGAGCCTATACTGTATTAAATATAAAAAACTAAATGAGGCGTAGTGTTGTACATATACTAGCGCATCCGTGACGTCACTTTGTTCGCATTAAATATGGAATATGCCAAAATGGGAGACAAAAGCAAAAAGGCCAATAGCACGTCTCGTGCAATTGTGGCCTAACAATTGCTTTTCCCTTTTAGCTCTTTTCGCGTTTGCTTCGATGATTTCATTATTGTTAGACCCCGTCCGGCGCACATTGCGACAACACATTCAGGGCGTGGAGCCACTCTCCAACAACGAACCGGCACAAACCAGTACCCTCACACCGTATATGAGTGAAGTATTTGATTCACCGGGAAGCACCACACCAGTGCAGACAACAAAGGCACTTCACGATGCGCGGCACCCAGTAATGCGGTGCGCATGTGGTGGCAGCGGCCAGAAGGAATAAATTGTGCAGTGAAATAGAGACAAATGTCGTTGCTGGGAGCAGTGCGGCGGGCCACAGGAAGAAAACTGCCAACAATATGACGCAAAGGTACAATTATGATGCACCATAATGCGCCGTGACGTGTTCCGTTTATGCGCCAGACAAAGCATAACATCGTTCCCCTAAGGCGACCCGACCCTATGTCACCAAAAAAATTGTATCAACACACATTGCACATACTTCTCACACTACGCTCCACTCTGCTGAGTCAACTTACACGGGGATGACAAACGCAGAATTTTTGTATCGTGACGAATAGAACTGGTGCTTCCAAGCTGGGCGGACTAAATGCACCTACTAGTTTAAGGCAGCCATACTAAACGAAAGAACTGGTTTAAACCACAAAAAAGCCAAAACCAGCATTTCAAAAATGAAGAATTCAAAGCGACTCGACAAGCATTCATTCCGTTTGTTCCACCGCCTCATTGTCTGTTGCCTGCCACAATGCAGCAAGAAAGCGAAAAATCACCGACCCAAGTCTGTCGCTAAGCTATTTTTACCCATTAATATGCGAGGCAGATGCAGCAGTCGCATCCCCGCATAGCGATGCAGCATTTCAGCGTTTGGTCTTTTTTGCAATGCGAGAAATGAGGTCCAGCAATATCTCGGTACAGAAAATATTTCGCTATCGATTTTCCCAAATGCTTCCATTTGCTCACTCACGTTACATTTTAAGATAACATTTTAAAATGTTGAAAAATTACCTTTTACTTTAGTTATCTATAGTTAACTTCGCCAACCACACCTTATCCCAACTACTTGATCAAATTTCGAAAATAAAACTGAACCGCGCTGCGCTGAATTTAACTTCACAAACCTTCCGCAAAGACGTCAAACAGAAATTCACCATTCACCAAAAACTGACCGAAAAACTGAAAAGTCTGTGTTGAATATGAAATCGATATGGTGGATTTCGCAAATGCATCTCTGCCGGCTTTGTTGCCCTCTGCTCAAAATCCGTAGAGTTGCCAACGTTACGGTGTGAACGGTTGCACTTTTTCGCACTAAAAAAACTACTGTTCCCCATATTAGTACATACTGTTCCCCATATTAGTACATACTATTTAATAGTATTATTAGTACCAATTTTTACATATAGGTTGATACATGTGCTAAAAGCTAAGTTACAACAGGAACCAAAATTGGTATTTGGTTGTTGCAGTTGATACATGTGCTAAAAGCTAAGTTACAACAGGAACCAAAATTGGTATTTGGTTGTTGTAGTTGGTGTTTTCTTCCATACAACATTACCGACAATGTTATTAACCAGGTTATTGAGAGATTGATACATGTGCTAAAAGCTAAGTTACAACAGGTTTGGTTGTTGCAGTTGGTGTTTTCTTCCACACAACTTTACATTCCATTTTGCCATTTTGAGCCAATGTTGGCGCTTAAGTGCTGCCAAGTTACATGAAAAAACTATACTATTTCCTTATTAGTATATACTATTCCTCATATTAGTACATACTATTTCCCTCATTCCGTTGTAAAACCATTTGCCTTATTAGTACCAATTTTTACATTTAGGTTGTTACATGTACCAGTTGAGGTTTTTTTTTTGCTTGATTATGTATGTTATATTGTTTAGGTTTAGGATGATATTTATTGTTCTTGAAATTTATGATCCGGATTCGGATCTACGAATATTCTACGAATATTTCTAAGGGCCAACATATTTTAATTTGGCATCAATATCTGTATTATCAATAATACTTTCTTACTTATTTTAATCGCACTTGTTGAAAATTCACGATCTGGAACTAATGTTATATAGTATTATAAAAACTGTTTAAATTTGTGTACTTTTATTTTTTTAACTCAAAACTAAATAAATAACAAATTTTGCTAAATAATACGTATATACGTGTTATAAATGTGTCGTGTTGTTTTCTCTAAATGCTAAATTAGTTTCTCCTTGGGGCCGACGATACGGCGGCACCAGATCACTTTGCTGCAATCGTATAATCTTGGCCTCTACGTTTGGACCAATCGGAATGTGGAAATCGCGTAGATTATCCAATTGTATAGATGTTCGTAAAGCCGGATTCTTCTTTGGCGATTTGCTAAGTAAATTTGTTGGGGACTTTTTCGAGAAATGTGCTTCTATTTCCTATAAAGTAATATGATCAATTAATCATTCCAATATTGCGAAGATTACTTTGTAGCTACTTACTCCTAAAGTGCGTCCCTCTGTTTCCGGCAAGGAAAAATAAAGTACTATAGTACCGAAAAAAGCGACGGCAGAATAAAACCAAAATGTTCCGGGCATCGTCAGCGTAGTGAGCATTTGCAGAAAAAACTTATTGGCTAAAAAGCCGAAAATGTATCCCAAGCCACTAACCAAACCCGAAGCTGTGCTTCTGACAGGAGCAGGAAACACCTCGCCAATCAAAATCCACGGTATCATACGTATGCCGAAGTGCGAAAAGAAAGCCGAGCCCAGCAACAATATCAGTGGCAGCCAAACCAAGTTGTTTTGCTTTTGCTGTGGCACCGGCAAGAGAATGTCGTTCACGACCTCCTTGCTTGAAGGCAACGGATTCTTTGCTGAGGTCACGGAATTTGTAGCGCTTGAGGTCGATTGTTCAACGCCCACATCTTGTGGCAGAACGGTTGTACTTAACAGGAGAGTGCCCTCTTCCACCGAGTCAGCTAGATCCAATGTTGCTGTTGTGTGCTGCTCGGTTTCATTCGTGTCCACATAATCCAGTGCCGCCAAATCAGCGAACGTTATATTATCAGCGCCATAGTCATTATTGAGAGGGTTGTAGCTAGCTAGAGATAACTCATCCCGTTTTGTGCGGTTCATAAACCCGCTTGAGCTGCTCCTGTTTGTCTTGTTTGTCTGCAGCGCTGGTGCTATTGTCTCCGACTCCATGCTGTCAATCAGTGTGTACGTGGTGGTCATAAGCATGCCATTGTCCTTGTTCTCTGCCGCCATTGCCACCAAGTGCAACGCTTGCTTTTCATCTTCAAAAATTTGTGTAATATTGTCCTGCGATATAATACTCTCCTTGGGAACTATGGACGACGCATTTACGACCACATTGTTGACAGCAAATCCTGGCACTATATTCAGATAATGCGCATAAGTGGCGGTGCCGAAAAAACAAATGCCCACGCCAACTGTAGATATCAGTACCAGCGGACGCTTTCCGGTAAAGTGTATTAGGAAGACGCACATAATGGTCGCCATCATTTCGGCGATGCCAAGCAAAATGGTGGCGTGATATTTGTTGATTGGAGCCTTCAGCGTATGGAAAATCTGTGCATAAAAGAGGTGGAGCGTACTTCGTGGGGAACTGGATAATGATAAAGTTATAAATTGTATTCACCTGTACGGCATACGTTTGTAGCGACGTTTTCCCTGAGAAGTGTCCAGTGAAGAAGGTGAATGCTACCAGCATGAATGGCACCACAAATGATCTCTTGCGAAACATTCGCAAGCGCGACCTCCATTTGGAGCGCTTGGCGTTCGGATTCTGCTCGGCCTCCTCCAGTGCCGGCATGGTTATCAATTCTTCGTACAAGCGATTGAATTCGGCTTCGATTTTATATTCCGGCACCCAGCCACGCAGCCATTGTAATGCTTTGACAGCATCCCGAAAACGTCGTTCCCGTATTAACCACGTAGGACTCTCGGGCACAAAGCACAAGGCTATTATGGATATCACAGGGAATACTGAAGAACAAACATTTTAGTGTTCGAATAGTAGAAGATATATAGCAGAAATCGTATGCATGTGCCATTTGTGTGGACAGTTCCACCATTAAATAAAAAACAATTTTAATAATACATATACTCGTAAGTTTTATGATTTGATAACATTAACCGCTTTATGTTGGCGAGAGTCACAAAATTCATAATTAAAAATGTTCCCTCAATTTATACGTTTTCTTTTAGACAAAATTGCTTATGGAAGTGGTAAACCTCTTTCTTTCGTTTTTGGGTTTTACAAAAACATAAAATTAAAAAAAAATCTTTATTGTAAAGAAGAGTTGGTATTTTCGAAACACGATATTCTCTATATATATATACTTATATGTATAATACTTTTTTGTCATACGAGTATGCTACGGAAAGCTCGCCGGCACTCACCTGAGCTCACCGCTGCTATCGTGCGCCAGTCCATCAGGGAACCCATTATGAATTGTATAAAAACTCCGGTGATAACACAAGTCGACCCCAGCGCTGACAAAATGCCGCGGTATTTCGGTTCTGTAATTTCGGCCACATATGTCAGCACCTGAAAGTTGCAATATTATTATTAGCAGCAGAAGTCTTCACGATATATTCATATAGAGTTTTCCAACTTGCCGGTGCCTCCATTAGACCACCGCCCAATCCACTCAGGCACAACGCTGCGTAAAGATGCTCCGTCTTTGTGGAGAAGTGGAAAAGCAGCCAGGAGGCCAAAATGGGCAAGTTCACAAACTGCAAGCAAAAGTCATCCCAATTAAAGCAATTTCGTGATTCGTACGACATTCGTAAAAATAGTTACCTGCATAGCTCTACGTTTGCCGATCGGTTGAGTGAGTAGGCCGGAAACGAAACAGCCCAATGGCACGCAAATCAAATTAATTGAACCTTGCATTAACAAAAACAAATACATATGTAAAAATATATTAAACAATTTGGCAGCTATTTGATGCCATTATATAGAAGCTCACTTACTAAACCAAGATATCTCTTCTCTATTTAATACTATATCACTGGGCTCTCTACCATCGCCTCCCTGTATGGCCGGAATGACAATTGTTGGGAAGCCCAAAGTCATTCCATAAACTGCATGCCCAAAAAGTAACAAAATCAAACAATCATTATGCTCGTAGAAGGTGAAATTGCATTCACATACAAATTTACTGATTACATGCCAAAATACGAAATTGGAACTTAAATGTAGAATAAGTGACAAAGTTTTATGTCTTTTCGAAATTTTAGAATTTGTTAGTTCAAACAGAGACAATATATGATAGATTCCATTCTTGGACTGCTCTATCTCTGTCATATATTGTCTCTGGTTCAAATATGTGCGTTTTGATTTCGAAGAGAACATATAGACTGAGGTCACTTCATGTCAAATCAATCCAATAAAATCAAACAATAACCTGCAGACAATAGAAGTATATAGGGGAGAGGGGGGTGCCTTCGTCTACTTTTTTTTGAAGGCCTATATTTCAGAAGGTAATGAAAATATTTAAAAACCGATTAGACTGTTACAATACCTCATTATTTAACAATAAAATGTTATACTAAAATTTCTTTAAAAAGTTCCGTTTGTATTATTTTTTTCATGATTAGTAAAAAAAGTCATTTCGCTGAATGTGCCCCCATGCCAGGGTAGCTTCGGCATTTGGCGGGGCACTTTCGGCATTCACACTTGAAGGTACCATAAGGTAATACAAAATCTTGTTTAGACTAGATAAGACATGTTTTTGGTTACATAACACGTTTTTATTATATTTTGCATTAAAAAAATATAAAAAAATCATGTTTAAGAGCTTCAAAAAAAGGTAGTTATTGTAAAATTTTTTTTTATAAATTTTTTTTTATATATAAAGTTTAAAGTGCTGAGATCGACCCTAATATTAATTTTGTGTGGTTACGGGAGGTTTAAGCCAGGTTCGAGGGTCTTGGAAGCCTCAACTCGATTTCGATTTTTAGTACCTGTGAAGTTATATTGACGAATGTGCCCCATGAAAAAAAGACGAGTCCAACCTGGTGTCACTTTTTTTTCTTTTTATTTTTTTACTCCTAATTTCAGTGTTTTATTTTCACATAAAACACTTTTATTTACACAATAATTAGTATTCAAGTAATACTAATACACTTTAGATTGAAATAATGATATATGTACACCACAAACTTCTTACGTTACCGATCTGAAAATTCGGCAACGAAGCGCGAAAACACAAAATCAAATGTAACTTTGTCAGCTGTTCAGATAGATATGGCAAACTTTGTGAGGGGTATTTATGCTAGTTATGGGTTAGTTTTTACTAATAAACAGTGATGTCCGATGACTCCTTCATACCGAAATCGTCTATGACGAATGTGCCTCAAGGACGAAGGCACCCCCCTCTCCCCTACATACATATAGAGATTATCGCAAACGCCATAAGCACGGAATACCATAATGCGACACACATACATACATATCTCTAAGTCCCATTGCAGTACCATATGGAAATTCAAATATTTATAACAATTCTAACAAAATTTGAAAGACTGCTTTTCTGCCCGTTATGACTTGACGTAGAATTAATTCATAATTCATTAACGATTTTACTTGATTGCAAATTGGCATATTTTGGCATGTACTCGTTGCATTTAACGTAGAATGTAGTAAAATTTTATTTGTTGCTTTTGGTTGTTAATTACCGAATAGTAAAATGTTTTTTACACTAACTGCTAAAAATTGCGGCAATGCACGCCGGAAATTTCCAATTTCCTCGTTCAATTCGGTGGCGGGCAAAGTGGCGGATGCGGATCTGTTTCTAGTTTGCATAAACAATGGTCGATCATTAATTGCGCTGTAAGTGTAAAATTTGTTTAGGTACTTGAGCTGGGAACTTGACTTTTATGAACAAATTTTCACATGCACACATTTTGTAGTAACTTGTATAATTAAGAAAATGTTGTTATTTTGCATGAATAAATAAATATTTCTTGATAGTTACCCATTATTTTCGTCGCCTTTTTTTGTGGAATTCTCCATGATCTGCTGGCTATAATATCTGCTAATTTTATATACATATACGCCTTTTATTCAATAGCCTATCGATCATTTACAAGTCATGCAACATTTTGCATCAATATCCGCTGCGTCTGCTATATAAATCGAACGTCAAAATACTGCTTAATACACTTTAAATAGCAATTAAACTAATTTTAAGCACAATTTAAAATGTAGCACAATAAAGCGTGAGCATCCACTAGAAATGCCAGCCAACATTTGCACATGTGCGCGCCACCCCTCAGCTGAGCAGTCAATGAGATCTAAAATTTTATGTTCCCGGCTTTAAGCCGACTCGTATCAGCATGCTTTAAACGTACTAATGCAATACTCGTTTGAGCATTAAAAGCAAAGGAACTCAAATAACGCAATTAAAATATTCGTCAGAGCCATTAAAATCTGGTCACGCTTGGCAAGTGCTCAAACAAGTCGCGGCTTTGCGGTTGACACAAATTCTATAAAGGTGTATTTGACTTTGTAATGCGACACCGGTTGAGCATAATGCTATGCATAAAATGCATTTAAATGCCAAAGGCAATGCCAATTATTTTAAAGGGAGAGGCAGTGAGAAAGAAGTTGCTACTGGTTCTTCTACGAAGCTCTATGAACAGGCCAGTCAAGCACAAGTACATTAATGGAATCCATGCACCGCGCAAAATCTCACTCTACACACTGCAATCTTACGGTTATTGCTTACGCCGATTATTATGTATCTCTTTTATAACCATATTCCATTTCGATAAAGCGATCTTATTCCTTTTGTTGCTCTTTAAAGTCTTGGTTCGGTTCCATGTACATATGTATACGTTCTCCAGACAATTTAAAACTCAGCGACAAAAATTGCTTTGTGTACAAACAACTTTTTTCTGTAATACCAAACGAATTAATTATTCGTGTACGGATTAAAGAAAACTGATTTCGTACGAGTTTCAAACGATTTCGACTTTTTTTGTTAATAAACCGACACTCAGGGGATGCCCCCTCTACATGCACTTGTTGGTTTAGAAAGGCTGCCTTAGAAAGCAAACTATTCAAGCTGTTTCAAGTCATTAAACCGCATAGTCTAAAAAATGTACATTAACTGATTCTTGTTTAAAGATAGCACATGTACATTTGAATGACTTCCTGGTTATTGAATTAATATAACAAACCCATCAACAAAACACTTGCATTTTATTAATACCACGAAAGCTCGTAATTGTGGCTTAGGTCGAGCGTTCATGCAGCAACTAGTGTGAGCATCTTCTATTTTTAGCGCAAGAAACAGAATCTACAAATATTATGCATACAGGATCCGCAAGGTATCGAGAAGCTTCTCAATGGAAATTAATTTTTGTCATTTCTCTCTCATGCAGTTAAAACGGTAAAAAAGTTTAAAAAAATAAATTGTTTATGATTATAGAAAAAATTTGTTTTTAAGAAGGAAACTAAGCATGAATTAGAAAAGTTAGCACTTTTTTATCACTACTCGTATGTGAAGATCTTCAGCTATGTACTATGTAAATAGTCCCATCATAGCTTTTAGCCTGCTCATCTTACAATTTTTAGTAGCACACTAAACTATACCCGTGTGAAGGATGCAAAGTCCTTTATTGACGAAACCGAACCAAAGTATTTGTACGGAAGGTCAAATAATTTTTTAATTATTACATCTAAATTGTTTTGTGTAGAGCGACACCAAACAGTACATCAAAATAGTATGAAAGCCAGTTCGTTCCGCACACGAAAAACTGGATTGTTATCTTTTAAATGTACGCTTGGTGCGTTATACATATGTATGTATGTTTTCATTTGACAAACAAACTATTACAAGTACAACATAAAGTATGCACAATGAAGAATATTCGATTCGCGTGTTCAGAATCGAGCATCAGTTGAGAACGCGGTGCTTCGATAACTTAAACTCGGCAAGGAATTCGACACGCGTTGTAACATAATATCTCACTACATACATACATCTGTATGTACATATATGTAGAGCTGGGCTGTATCACAATTTGCAACAACAAAAAACAAGGAAATCTATTTCCTTTTAACGAGTTTATATGAAAAGTGCAAGGCAAACCGAAAAAATTTAGTATTAACGCAATTTTGGTCATCTGCGCGCCGCGGCTTAAAACGTACTAACTTCTGGCTCGAAGCGGGCGGCCCGCGAGCCATGTGCGTACCAGTGTGAGCACGAATGTATGAGGTATAATCAAAGCTCCCAACTTATTCAAACCAACTACTATGAGAAACATTAAAAGCATAGCTCAAAAACTATTTGTAACTTTAAGTCGCAGAGCAAAACCCAAGCTGAAGCTGGTGTTGAAGCTGTTGGGTTGCGAAAAGTTTTGTTTTTGTGTCTGGATTTTCTTGTTTTTTTCAATACGTAATACACTTAAAAAAACTTGCTAATTTTCTAAAAAAAAAAAAAATTATGTACGCACAAGGTCTGGTATTTTTAAAAGCTTGGATGCTTGTTTTAGATTTTGTAAGAACAGAAATGGTTTGTCAAAGAACTATTAAATGATTCTTGATAGGGTATTAAAGGAACGTGATGACACTTTTATCACAATAAGATTGCAATTCTACCACATTAGATTTTCTGCTATAACTGAGTAAAGTATATTTTCCATTTACAATATTACTTTGCCGGATTACAGCAGTTGAACTACTCATTTACTCATTTCTGTTTTAGAGCAATAATTTAATGCGACTACGTTTCTTTTTGATCTTTAGCTTTAGCACTATGTTTAGCACATCTACTTTTGGGTGTAAAATATATCGGCGTAAATCCACGAGACACTCAGACGATGTGGCGCAAAGCAAAAGGGAGCGAAAAACACGAAAGAAAGTTCCAGAGCGCACTTCAATTTTGCTTGTAACTTTTTTGTATGTTTTATTTTCAGTGTCGCCATTTGTAAATCTTTATTAATACTGGTTTTTTTATAGGCCAATGGACATGCTAAATCGCACACAAATACCCTACACACTCCTACTACCTATACTTCTAGAAGGATTTGCCCTAACAGGATAGGCAAAAAGAAACAATGTGTTTGAATATATGTATGTACCTACATTTACAATGTGTAAATTCAAAATAATGACTAAAGCCCAATATTTGTTTGCTATTAATGTGTTAGTTTTTAATCTGTGCGGTATTTGACGAAGAACTGCACATAAAATCAATAAGTGAAAGCGTTAGAATTATATAGAAAGCCAATTTAACTATGTATTTACTTTTGGGAACGCGATTGCAAATGCAAATATTTCAGGTATGCTTATACGAATCCGAATGCAAAAATTCGCGTTTAAGCATGCAGATACATACATACATACATATATATGTAAGTATATATTATAGGCGTCGCAGCGTGTATAGGCCGAGCTTCCCCACTCAAATTTTTTCATCGATTAACTGTTAATTAGCAATTATTGCTTAGTTAGTAATATTTAGTGGAAAATATTTGAATGTAAGCACTACAAATGTTTTTCAAAATCAATATATGTATGTATGTATGTACATACATATTTAAATTATATCTACACGCTATTTGCCTTTTTTGTATCGCGCTCTCAGCTTTCTTCGATTTTACTTCAAACTTTTTAAATGTTTTACATAAACAGCAAAAACCATGCAAAATTTTTATTTTGATTTTCAGAATTCTAATTCGAATGAGTTGTATTTGTGAGCTTTACGGTTTCGCATCTTTTTGTATAGTTATTGTAGTTATAACAGAGAGTAAAAATCGAGTTCGCTATTATATTTTTGCCAGTCATTTTCGGACTCTTCATGCACTAATTCATGTGATTATTATAATTGGATCGTGGCTGATGTGCCAGATACTGAAAAAGCAACATGATTTTATAGATATGTACATACTATCGAAATGTACTTAAATCTTCAATTTAGTTCAGACTTTGTTAAAACCAATTGTCAGTCTGTCTATCTTTGTATGTCTGCCTGTCTGACAATGCATTTAATTATTTTATCTCAAAAACTATTTGTGTTTGAAACTATATAAGCCTAAAGTAAAGCGTTAATTATTCATGAACAATGTTGCTAACATTTTAGTCTACTTGGTAAATCAATATAAAATTTCAGTATTATTGCTGTCAAAACAAAAGATAAAATGTTAAAATGCTTGATGTATTTGTATTTAAAATAGCTCTTTAAAATGCATTCACGGCACTGGTAAAAGTCGGTAGATAAGACCGACTAAACTTATTCATTTTTGGCTTTTTAATTTTATTTCTATGAAAACGAGGAATTTCAATTTGCAACCGCTTGATTATAATTACACACTCGGATTTCAATTGCATACCAGTAAATATGTGAGCTTCAATTTCTTACGGTATAAGGCGATATAAAAACTAATTTCATTACAATTCCTACTTCAGTGAATCGTGACGTAGACACAAACTAGTTTATGAGTAAACGCGATTATGCCAGTGTAGTTGAACTGGCAGTTAGTGGGATATGACCCAAGCGTTGAATGCGAGCTAAAAGGAAATTTCATTTGTGACCTACATTTTCTTTAACGTATGTATATTGAAATTTTTTTATATGTTAGGCAATTTCTTATATCTTCAAAGATGGGGCTATGAGAAAATATGTATAAACTAATAGTTAGATTATGTAACGGTAAAAAATTGTGAAGTCTCTATTATTTTTTGTCAGCTGGAATTTAAATACTTAAATAGTTCTCAATTCAGCTATTGGTATGTTTTCTATTAATACAGAAATGATCCAACAAACATTTTTATAAATGCATTTGCTAAGAACCGTATGCTCAAAGATATTTTGAAACATTTTGTAAAAATATACGTTTTTCTTAACAAATCCTTTTCCAAAACTTGTATTACCAAGTGTTTTTATAAACATATAAATATTAATTGTTTGCAAACATTGTAAATTCTAAGTATTTAAAAAACCGTTTTATAAAAGCTTGTAAAAAATATATTTTCGGTCGATCATTTGGTTTACGAAAATTGGAAATCATATTAGCATTGGAAAATGTTAACTTAAATAAAATTATCTGACAATATAACTTTGGAGCCATGTAAATCAGTTGATACCTTACCAAAGGTGCAAGATTTGAAACCTGCCCGACTGAACTTAATTTCTAATATCACTAATATCATAGTCCCAATATTGCAAGGAAAATTTTAAATTATGAAAAATATTACAAAACAATTTTTACGAACAATTATAAAAACTACGTATATTAAACTTGAAGCTTTAGTTGAACAATTAATTTTGCTTTTTTTAGATTTCAATACTTAAAATTTCGTAAATAAGTTTCAAGCTTCTTCCAACCAATTTTTGGTGTTATAAAGTTTACAAAGTTTTCGAGAGGTGCGTGTGATAGTTTTTGCCTTTTAGTGAGTGATAATCACACTTTGCCGCCTTGATTCAAATACCAAGTACGCCCATACATGCATGCATATACATACTTACATACATATGTACGTACAAAACTAAATACATTTGCATTTACAGTTGTACAGATACAGCTAAGCTGTAAATTTGTTACTGCAACAAAGCCTTTACATCACATTCACTTTGCATTACGTTGTCGCTGTTGTTGCTGTTGCTGTTGTAATTGCAATTGCTGTCAAATTCAACAGTGATTTTTTTCACAAACACACACACACACACTCGAATCATTTCCTCCGATTTGCGTTATTCGCCGCAGTCGAAGGCCATGAGAATTTATGAAACAAATAATTAGCAAACGAAATGCACGTGATCAGTGGTGATCAGCCATCATCCGAGTTTATCACCTTCAAGTTGCATTGCTCCATTGGGGCAATACAATTGATGTTTTGACCTTATCGTTGCACTAAGCATCGAGCGCACTCGGTTTCATTAACAGCCAGTTATAATGGTTACGATTTCTGTAGCTTAGATGCCAGATGGCCAGATGGTATTTCAACATTCAACAATCGTAACATTCTTTTCAGCATCAGAAATATTCATCGAAAGAACTTCTTACATTGAGGGAATGTGGTGGCTAAGATTCCTTCGCAATCGTGCTTCCGCCATCTTAAATTCGAACGGCTATGTATGTATTCACGAAACCGCTTAGTTAGTCCTATCCGTCTAATCCATCCACAGTGACTAAATCTAAAAGTTTTTACTGATTTTGAATATTGGAATACATAGACGAACTGCCGGTCAGAAGCCAAGTCTGTGTCGTCATGAATTTGCATTAAATTAGACTTTAGTCGCTAATTGAAATTGGCAACATTTTCCGATCGTTTATGCACACATCTAGGCGCATAAGAAACAACACCTTCCAACGTGCATACGCATTTTTAAATTATTGAATTCTTATCGACATTTATTCTTATGTATTTCGACAAGTTATCTAAAAGATCACAAACTAAAAGAGTTCCCATTATTAATTGTATGTAGATTAAATCCAATTTAGCAGAGCTGCGGAGGAGGTAAAACGAAACATTTTCTTATTAAACTCCTTCTCCTTCCTCCGGCTAGAATTTTGTGCTGAGACTAACGTATATTTAACAATCCATACATATCAAAATAAAGGCAATTAAGCCTTTAAAAAAATATTAAGCACGCAGTTCATTTTATTTTTCAGATAAAATTTTACATACTATTGTGTACTACTTTTATAAGCTAAATTTGACATTAATAGTCTGCTACTTTTGTTCAACTAAAATCGAAGATCAGTAGCAGCACTTTTTTGCAACATAGCAATCAGCTGAAACGGTTTTACGTAAATATTCCGGAAAAACCTGTTCCTCTAGTAAAGCAGGTTGCGCCACGAAAAGATACGTCATGTCTGGAGTAACGGAGCTTTTAACCAGCTCTACTGGGCCATGTCGTACAACTAGCTCTTTGATGTACTCGTGTTACAATGTTCTGTTTCGATTTTATTTTGGATTACCATTTATAATAAATAAAGTTTTCTGATACAGGGTACATCAGAGAAAATCTAGCAGCGTTAATAAATATGTATGTAAATATCCAGTTTAACGTCATACCCTCATAACCTCGAACTCAGAAGATTAAGTTTGAAACGAATGTACCCTATACAAATGGTGTAGGGCAACATAATAATCTTCTCACATGGCTTTAAGAACGTTGCTGGTATCCCTGCACGCTAGCACACGACTCTTTAAACATTGTCAAAGTGCAAATTTAAAGGTAAGTTCAATGAAATCGGCCGTAGGCAATATAAGTAACGCGTTTTCAGTTAGCTGCTAAAGCACTGAGCCCGATAATGCAAACGGAATCCAAACGCTTACGCTCCGATGTGCAAACGGTGTCCGCGGTGATTGTTGGTACACACAGTGGCACTTTCCACTGCGATGAAGTGTTGGCTTGTTTTATGTTGCGCCAACTGCCGGAGTATGAAAACGCGCAAATATTTCGGAGTCGCAACGACAAAGAGCTACAAGAAAAATGCGATATCGTATTGGACGTGGGAGGCATTTATGATCCGGAGCGCAAGTTGTACGATCATCATCAGAAGACATTTCAAGAGACTCTGAGCACACTTCGACCTGAGTTGGGCATTGAGTTCAAAATCAGGTTGGTGTACAAATTCGTTCCTAGGTAAAATTTAAAGGTAATCCATGAAACGTTATTTTTATGACAGACTTAGCAGCGCTGGACTTATTTACGCCCATTATGGGGAGCGTATCATTGATAGTATCATGCAGCGCAATCTGAACATTAGCCTATCGCCGAAAAACTTGCGTCTTAGTTTCATTGAAATTTATAGGAATTTTATTAGCGAAATCGATGCTATCGACAATGGTGTGCCCATGTTCGAAGGTGGTGAACCGCTCTATAAAATCTTCACGAATATCTCTGCACGCATTGGCAAATTGAATCCATCATGGGAAGATGAAGGCAATATTACAAGCGCTGATGTGGACAAACGTTTCGAGCAAGCAATGGCAACAGCAGGGCAGGAATTTGTGGCAAATGTTATTGCCATTGGTGGTTCATGGATAAAGGCGCGCGAGTTTGTTCGTGAGGCGCTAGAACAAGCAAAGTCGGTGCATGAGACTGGCGAGATTCTGTTGTTGCAACGATTCTGTCCTTGGAAAAGACATTTGGCCGATTTGGAAAAGGAGTACAGTATGGAGGGTGTACCCAAATTGGTTATTTTCTCTGAAGGTACAAACTGGCGCGTCGCTGGCGTACCTATTACGCCAGATAGTTTTCTAGGGCGAAAGTTCCTGCCAATTTCCTGGCGGGGATTGCGCGATGAAGAACTGTCTCGATTTGCAGGCATCCCAGATTTGATATTTGCTCATCACACTGGATTCATAGGCGGTGCCAAAACAAAAGAAGCTGCTCTGGCAATGGCTATCAAAAGCGTCGAATGGCCGAACGAATCATGATGACAATATATTGAAAAGAAAATTGAAATACTTTCGTTTACATAAATTTTATTGGATTTTTACTCAAACCTTGCAGTTTTCTTACAAAAAATGAATTTAAAATATTGAAAGAAATGTATTATAAATCGTCCCCACTGGCTTTAGTCCATGCGTGTCTTCAACGTCTTTACGGTTATCTTATCCTTCTCAATAATGTAAACGGTTGCACCCCAACCGCTGATAGCATCACGATCAAATGCATTAATAACCGACTGGGAAATAACCTCGAACAACTGATTCGGCTCCAGATCTGGTTTCCACAGTGTCTCGCACATACCGTACAACTGTTCACCACAAGTGCCGGCAACCACAAAATCGTCGGGCTCGTTGGGACAACCAATTAGATCCATGTTACAAATGAACGGCTCCATGGTTTTGGGATCTAGGCCGGCAATAACAGGCTCCACAAAGTATGGTCCAAAACGGTGCTCATACAAGAAACTGGATAGCATTGCCGAGAAGCGGGCAGGCACCATTTCACGGTTTTCTCGCGTCTCGTATAAATTCTTCCGAAACATTAGACGGTCCCGCACCGTCAATATGTCCGTTTGCAGGCCTACTAAACCGAGGAACATGCGTGGATTCATCTGGAACACTTTTTCAAAGTCTGTCTCGATGGTTTGCGCCTGCACTCCGAAGCGACGATCAGTTGCTATAGCCACACACTCCCTGCCGCGCATCGCAACCACACAGCCACCATTATAAGCTAGAATCGACATTTCTGCACTCTTGTTCTGAATTGGTAGATTTGATGAAACTTGCAAATAACTGAACGCCGCCTTTCGTTCCTCTATCTTTCAACCAATGATGACTTTTTGTTTCCATCGGCCTGTCAACATTGACAGTCCATTTTAAGGTTATAATCTCTTTGGCGCTGCCATCTTTTGCAACGCTTCTTCAAAAAATCCGTGCTTCGCGTTATTTGAAATTAAAAGTCATAAAAAAAACGTACAAAATCAGAGTATTCATAAAAACTGGAAAATGTTCCATAAGCAGTAAAATATTTTGTAGATTTAAATCTAGAAAATTACTTTTAATAAACCCTATAAGAAACTTTTAGAGACAGCCAATATAATTATTAATTTGTTTCAAATTGTTAACACTAACCGATGCTGAAAGTGCCAAGTAAACTGTTCAAAAAATGAATTAATTAGGATGAATGATTGCCCCTAATATTGGTTTATGAATATTTATATCATTATTATATATTATTTATATATTATTTACATCGGTATTATACAAAAATTACACATATACCAAGTTTGGCGGATTATTATTAGTGAAATCGCATCGAATAACGTATACAACACTGTAAGTCAGTCGGTCTTTCTTCGCTTTGCTGTCAATCTGATTTTTTTAAATAAAAAGTTGGAAATTACACATTAAAGGGAAAAATTGCAAAGTTTTGGTTTGCGTGTGAGTCAAAACCTGAGACAGCCATCGCTGTTATCCCAAAGAAAGTGCGCTCTGCTACACATGCTGACTAAATTGCAGTAGAAGAGAAAAAATTGTTGGAAATCTATCGCTTTGACAATGGACAGATAAATCCTTCGCCAGCAGACGAACGTGCCGTGTGGTAGGTTGACAAGAGATCGACAGAAACTTAACTGCCCGATATAGTAAAAAAAATATTGCAAAACTATTTCTGGAAGCGAATAACAGCGAAAAATTATTAAGAAGAAAACACTATTACCCCCTCCACGCCGACACCCACACCAAACATGGCCGAGGCGGTAGTTGAGGAGCGGCCAGCGGTGCCCACGCGCTACTATTGTCATATGTGTAACGTGGAAATAAACATTCCCAACACGGACTACACCTGTCCGCTCTGTTCCGGTGGTTTTGTGGAGGAGTTGCCGGCAGCTACACATCCAGCGGCCAGCTCTGCAGGTGCTAGCGGTAGTAGCAGTGGTTCAAATGTGTCGGATGGCGAACGTGGTGGTGGTGGTTTTAATCGTTTCTCTGACTTGAATGCGCTGCGTGGCGAAATCGCAACTTTGCTAATGTCGCGCAATGGGCCAAACGTTCAAATTTCGCTCGATCCTGAGACACTGCCTCGTCCTTTGTCTAGGTCAATGGCCATCTCGCTAGGTGGTAATACTAGTGGTGGTGGTAGCAGTGGCAGCAATGCCAACACTGGTGGAGGACGTGTGCGTCCGCAAAACTTGGATCGTTTGGATAACGTGCTACTAGATTTTCTACAATCGCTCTCGGGTGTTGACGTTGAAACACCGTATGGAAATCCAGAAATGTTCTTCTTGGGGAATCTGGGCGATTACGCCTGGGGACGCGAGGGCATTGACACAATAGTGACACAGCTACTTAATCAGATGGAGACGTCTGGCCCACCCCCACTGGCCAAGGAGAAAATCGCCGAAATACCCAAAGTGGAGATAACCGCCGAAGATGTCGAACGAAAGCTACAGTGCTCCGTATGCTGGGAAGATTTCCGACTGCAGGAGTTAGTGCGCAAACTTCCCTGTTCGCACGTATACCATGAGAACTGCATTGTCCCATGGTTGGATTTGCATGGCACATGTCCCATTTGCCGAAAATCATTGACCGACGATGACGCCGATGCTACTAGCGAAGGCGCAACTGACACTAGCAATGTCATAGCTGGCGATGGTGCTTTGTCTACATGTCCAGTCCATAGGAATCCTACAGATGGTTCTGGTAACGCCGGTGTAACTGCTAGTATCAATAGCGCCGCTACGGCGACCAATGCCCCCAATCTCAGTGACAACACTGGCGCCAACACTAGTCAACAACAACATCAGCGAAACAATGTTTTCGGTTTCGATGACGGCAATGTAGACTTGGACTAAATGGTGGTTATCCCCTTCCTCTCTTGTTCTCTTTGTCGTTAATACAAAACATACTGGAGTACACTGATATAAAATCTTGCTTGTTTATATTTTGCCAATACAACACATGGATACATATTACTAAATTTTGCTTTAATCGAGTGTGTACGTTAGATCCAGTATTTCATCACGAACATACAAATTATTATTTTAAAAATTCTAAAACACTTGTATTTTCTGTGAATTATCAAATCCCTTGCACTCTCTGTTTTTCCACGTTTCCACAATTTTTCCTTTTTTATGCCTCCTATATAGTTTTTCGTATTCCTTTTCTTTCTTTGCCCTCCCGTATATGTTTAAATTTGAATCCACAATCATTAAACAAAAATTAATATAAATTATTAATAACGCATATACATACAGACATACATACATTAAATTACATCAAAGAGCCCAAACCCTTTAAAGCACATTGCATTCACTTTGCAATTTAATGTTTAAACCACCCACACGCGCCTGTAACTTGCTTCATTTTATACATATATACATATGACATAAATAAGCATTGTAAAAAAGAAAATGGAAAATCAATTTGAAAACTTCTAATTACCGTGTGCTGCTACAAAATTATTGTATAATTGATAATAAAACATAAAATAAATTGAATATTGCGCCTAAACATATATTATTGTATTAAATACACGTATACTCTGCCCCTCTTAACTACATCTATATCTACAAGGTATCCCATAATTCAATTTAGTAATAATAATTTGTCTGTTAAAAAAGATATAAATAAAAACGAAAAGAGCGAAGAAGAATGAGAAAAGGAAAATAGCTGTAGTTGTACAATTCTGCAGTGAAATAATTTCTAATACATACTTTATATGTGATCTGCTGGTGTGCTATTGTTTTTGTTGTGCATTTCCTAATGTTTTTTGCGCATTAATTTGTTATTACAGGATAGATTACAAAAACAACAGCAGCAGCAGCAGAAGAATTGCTTGAAAAACATTGTTTCACATACCTTTTAAAAACAAATAGAAAGTACTTTAATTGGTTACTCGAGTGTCAAATTAGGAGCGACCGGGAAGGCTTGTATATTTTTTGTTAGTTTTTTAATTTAATGCTCAAAATGTAAGTATATGCAAAATTCAAGTAAAATAATCGAACATTGGCGCAAATAGATTTGTTTAAATTCGAAATTTAATAAAATATAAAGTTTCTATGAATCGAGCTGTTTTATCAATGTCAAAGTCAAGATTTAAGCCAATTATTTACAATTATTTAGGTATAAAACAAAATTATTACTTGTTTGAGTTTTATCTAATTTTAGGTTATTTGTATAAAATACAATTTGCTGGGTTCTCTATTTTCCGAATGAATAAATAATCCATGCCCCTGCATTCTTCTCAGCAAACGGCTTTAGAACAGGACTATATATATATGACGCGCCCAGAGCAAAAACGACTCTTATAATTTCACAGAGCAAAAACGCTTCAAAAAATTACACACCGTACATGTGACACTAACACATATTTGCATGCATGCTCGGTTGCAGAGCTCTGAGCAACCGTCGGTTTCGTCAGTGTCGCTGCTGATGCCAAGCAGAACAGACCGAGGGTGGGTTTTGTTCTGCTTGTTCACATGTATGTCGCTACCACGTGGTAAAATCCGGTTTTGAGAAATATCTATGCTACCAACGAAAAATTCTTGATGCTTTGCGATGAGGGTGGTAAGAAGTGAAAATTCAGTTTGATGCAATTGCATTTCTTTATATTTTCGCAAAATTTTTTATGCCATTCATGTAATATCAAATTAAGGTCAGAAGCAAAAATTGTTCAACGTAATTCTTTAATTTTACAATGCTTATAAATGTTTAGTTGCCTCTTTGGAGCATAGAATGTCGACATTGCCATCATAAAATCGACACAACTTCCGTTTCATCAGTGAAAAGGTGAACGCTACATTCCACTTCTTCCTTTCAGTTCAGCAGCATACAGAAAGAAAACCGCTTAGAAATTATTGCGACCGTCATTTGAACGAGTGAACAAATGACCAGCCATAACACGCCTGCAAGTGACCCCGTTGATCGCTTTTATCATGAATTCACACCAAATAGTTAATTTATACAATGAAATAGAATCATCCCGATGAGTTACAAATAAATTTGCGACCGTTGATCTTTGCCATTAGAATATTGCTTTGATTTAAAATAGAAAAATCGGTTGCATATTGAAAATAGTACGTTCTCTCATGAAAGCCTTCCTCAATTTCGAATTTATTTATTTTGTTAACTGCTTCTTAAAGATCACAAAGACCGATTTCTTCCACAAGATGTTCACGCTTTATTCTTTCAAAATCTGCAAGCGACGTTTTATAATAGAGAACCCCGCCAAACACCTGCAAGTCTCTAGCCGTCCGCAGTCAAAAGATTGAATGCCTTCAAACAGGTGAAAAATTCGCGGGAAAAACCCACACAAAGCAAAGCAGGATCTCAGGCAAGTTTGTATAAAAAACTTACACAAACGGACGAACAGCTCAAATAATGCTGATGCCGGGTGTGCTGCTTAGAGACTGAAAGACAGCGGCAAATTAGTCCGCTTTTACACGATGCGACTCGGCCCCGGAGACACGGAAGAATGTAGGAAAGAGGGGTGAAACGACAGGGGAACGCGCAAAATCGCTCGGGCAGCGATTGTGCTGCGATTTTCTGATTTTCTGACGTTCCTCTTTATTCGTTTTCGCGCTTCGCGCTGTCGACTGTAAATTAAAACTTGAAATCGAGTGAATACGTATTGCAAATAAACTGAAAAATTTACAGAACTTTACGCATAAAAGTAAATATAAAGAAAAAAATGAGCAAGGAGTGGAATAAGTGCTTTAAATGTTTACAAATTACAGAAATAAAACCAGCTGCAGACTCTAGTGTCAAAATGCTCGACACCAGCGAGTCGCATCGTGTAAAAGCTATGCGCGATTTCAAAGCGGAATGCGAAAAAATCGCCGGGGCCGAGTTGCATCGTGTAAAAGCGGACTTAGATGCAGAATTAGGAGAAAGGGCTATACATACCTATATTGCCGAAACGTCATCAGTTTATATTTGTATTTAATGTGATCTTTAAATAATTTGATCTGAAAAAAGATTTGACGAAAAGTATCTGTAAAATCTAAAATAAAGTGATTTATCAAAATATATCAACGCAAATAAAATAAATGAACAAATATTAAATAAAGCGAAATTTCCAAAAAATTTACATATTGCGTTTAGAAGTGATAAAATTTAAAGGCAAGCAAACATATTTTTTTGGCTAATAGGAAATTGTCATTTTTCAATTTACAGCCTGCTAAACGAAAATTCGACAAGACGGCAAAGCATCAAGAATTTTTCGTTGGTAGCATAGTCCGCTTTTACACGATGCGACTCGGCCCCGGAGACACGGAAGAATGTAGGAAAGAGGGGTGAAACGACAGGGGAACGCGCAAAATCGCTCGGGCAGCGATTGTGCTGCGATTTTCTGATTTTCTGACGTTCCTCTTTATTCGTTTTCGCGCTTCGCGCTGTCGACTGTAAATTAAAACTTGAAATCGAGTGAATACGTATTGCAAATAAACTGCAAAATTTACAGAATTTTACGCATAAAAGTAAATATAAAGAAGAAAATGAGCAAAGAGTGGAATAAGTGCTTTAAATGTTTACAAATTACACAAATAAAGCCAGCTGCAAACTCTACTGTCAAAATGCTCGACACCAGCGAGTCGCATCGTGTAAAAGCTATGCGCGATTTCAAAGCGGAATGCGAAAAAATCGCCGGGGCCGAGTCGCGAGACTATGTCCGCTTTTACACGAGGCGACTCGGCTTTACCGATTTTTTGACATTCCGCTTTGAAATCGCGCATAGCTTTTACACGAGTCGACTCGCTCCACTCCACATATTGACACTAGAGTTTGCAGCTGGTTTTATTTGTGTAATTTGTAAACATTTAAAGCACTTATTCCACTCTTTGCTCATTTTATTCTTTATATTTACTTTTATGCGTAAAATTCTGTAAATTTTTCAGTTTATTTGCAATATGTATTCACTCCATTTCAAGTTTTAATTTACAGTCGACAGCGCGAAGCGCGAAAGTGAATAAAGAGGAACGTCAGAAAATCATAAAATCGCACCACAATCGCTGCCGGAGCGATTTTGCGTGTTCCCCTGTCGTTTCACCCCTCTTTCCTACATTCTTCCGTGTCTCCGGGGCCGAGTCGCATCGTGTAAAAGCGGACTAAGTCCGATTGCGATTTTTTCGCATTCCGCTTTGAAATCGCGCATAGCTTTTACACGATGCGACTCGCTCCACTCCACATATTGACAATAGAGTTTGCAGCTGGTTTTATTTGTGTAATTTGTAAACATTTAAAGCACTTATTCCACTCTTTGCTCATTTTATTCTTTATATTTACTTTTATGCGTAAAGTTCTGTAAATTTTTTAGTTTATTTGCAATACGTATTCACTCGATTTCAAGTTTTAATTTACAGTCGACAGCGCGAAGCGCGAAAACGAATAAAGAGGAACGTCAGAAAATCAGAAAATCGCAGCACAATCGCTGCCCGAGCGATTTTGCGCGTTCCCCTGTCGTTTCACCCCTCTTTCCTACATTCTTCCGTGTCTCCGGGGCCGAGTCGCATCGTGTAAAAGCGGACATAGATATTTCTCAAAACCGGATTTTACCACGTGGTAGCGACATACATGTGAACAAGCAGAACAAAACCCACCCTCGGTCTGTTCTGCTTGGCATCAGCAGCGACACTGACGAAACCGACGGTTGCTCAGAGCTCTGCAACCGAGCATGCATGCAAATATGTGTTAGTGTCACATGTACGGTGTGTAATTTTTTGAAGCGTTTTTGCTCTGTGAAATTATAAGAGTCGTTTTTGTTCTGGGTGCGTCATATGTACATACTTATGTATATGTTATTGGTGCAACAGCCCGTATGGGCTTTGGCTTAGCTTTCTCGCATAAACATATGTGCTTGTTATATTCTAGCACAATTTAACGGGACCTACAAATAACTGTATCCGAACGGGTTGAAAAGCTTTTCATGGTCAAGAATACTCTCGGAGAATTGCCAATTCATCGCGATAAGTGGTGCCGCGCAAAGAAGCAATTCGAACAACAAATTCTCTTTCTATTAGATGTTATGAGGGCCGGTTGAGATTTGGAACCCAGGCCTCCCGCATCATCGACCAATCATTTGTCCCAGAGTTGGGCTGGGCCAAAATAAAAACGTACCCCATTTTTAAAAAAAACGTACCTTTTCCACAAATTTCGTACCTTGAGAATAAACATTTTTTTGGATAGGGATGAGTTCGTCTTCTAGTTCGGTTTGATGAGCAAAAAAAAAAAAGGTACTCCCTGAGCATAAAAAGCTTTTACGGGTGAGTGCTTCCCTCCTTCGCTGAATCTATTTTATTTAATTTATAAATAATAAAATTTTATGCCCATTATTCATGTTTAAGTTACTACCACAGTTTTTACCCGCTCAATACAACCCTGCACTTTCAATCATCCACTTTTCCACAATTTGTCAAAATTGTAAATGGGTACGATGTTCACGTGAGAGGAAAACAGATAAGATATTTGGAGGCATAACTATTCATATGCTAAACAGAAACAACTAGTGTTTCATGCAGATCTTGGACTCAAAGAACAAAATCTCAGCTAAAATTTGTCGCTAAAATTTTTCGATAAAATTCCGGTTGTGATCAATTGTGTTTATTGTTAAGTCTTCGGAAATTGGCAATATCAACGCGACGAAATAACAAAATTTTATAAACCAAACTTTATCTTTCTGCTATAGCTTTCCAAATATGACTAATACTTGAACTAAAATACTTCATTTTTACCGGCACAAAGTCTCATTTACGAATTTTAAAGATTTCGAAGTTCAAGAATTCGGCGGTCTTCAGAAGGAAGTTTGTATAAGATTTGTTTTGTTTTTTCATATATATATTAATTTTTTTATCGATTCAATTTTTAAATCGGAATTAACCAATCAGTGGGATCAAGTTCTTATGAACAATACCAAATAAAAAACTGAATCGACTCATCCCATTTAAAAAAGAAAAAATATTTTGTTTTAAAATTGTTTCGTATACGGCACTATCTCTCGCGAAGAATTTGTAACTTTCCAAGAATATTCTTAGCTATGAAAATAGAGCTGCTCAATCCTTTTTATATATGGCTATAGAATAAATTTGTAGTTCACGTTAACTTGTGCTTAAAAAAAGGGCACACAAGTTAATGCCAAAAGACCTAAGCTTCGGGCTTTTGCTCCATTTATCATTATATTTAACCAGTCAGACCGTTTAAAAATGATGCTTAGACCTATAAAACAAGTAATTATTAAGCTTGTGAATTTTGGGAGCTGTTGTAAACAAATTCTTGTTATAGTGCAATAGCGGGGTTTAGACGATCCTACATGTCGTCCAACATGGCTTGACGGCAGAAATAACTGTACACGTGCCGCTGCGTTTCACGGTCCCACATGTTGTACAACATCACTTTCTTCAAGTTGGCAAGCGAGACGCACGCATACAGCCAAAGCCTTTTTACCGACGGCAAATGAGACTTTTGAAAAAGAATGGGCGTTCTCAGCTCTCGTCGATAGCATTCGACTCAATTAGTTTTTTTTAAAGCGCTACGTACACTTTATTTTGTGCGTTTCTATTTTTATGAACTCCGCCATTAATTTTCCAAGTTTCAGGAAAATTATTTAAGTTATCTCTTTTATGCATCTTTTGTGCATAGCATTCATTTTCATAGTGATGCAAAATGAAATGCTATAGCATTAAAATTTTAAAGCCATTTTTATTCATTTAATTTTATACATCCTTAAGTTTTTCTAATTAACGTATAATTCAAAGTAAGAACCAACTGCAGGCTGCAGCTCAATGAAATTCTTACTGTCCGTGATCATGTTAACCACAGAAGAGACCAGAAGTGTATCTACCTAATCCTGTCACAAATTCTAGCACTAACACAATAAACTTTTAGCATCAAACAGCTGGACCTTTGCCCCCGAGCTAGAGCTTTGCCCCCACGGACAGTGTACGTGTGAGACAAAAAAAATGCAATATTTTCTATCAGCTGACTCTGATATTCTTCTGTAGGTATTCTGTGATGTTAACAACACGGACAATTTCTCAAAGTGCCAAAATACACTAGGCTTGACCAGCATGTGTTTACACAGGTTGGATGGTTTGACAAGCCAGCAGAAATATCGAAAAATCTTGAAAACCATCCCACATGTGTTACAAGCGGTTGTTTCTTGCGTATACACGATCCAACATCACGGCTTGTCCTACATGTTGGACGACATGTAGGACCGTCTATACCCCGCTAATGAAAACACTTCATAAGATATTTAAATCTTTTGCGCGTACAAAACGTGTGGCATCCTTATCAAAAAGATTTTGGGAATAATTTCCGCTTCAAATGCAACAATGCAAATGTTGTAGAAGTATGAAATGATTATTTTTGAATATGAAACTGTGAATATGAATAAAATATAATAAGTGATAAAGTGTATACGGACATGCTATCTGAAATGGGACACGATGAGACTGGCTCCGATGAATCAGAATCTGAGGAGACTATGGAAGTTCTGCGACTTACAGACATGGCAAGTCAGCAGTTTTTTAATTTAAAATACGAACGTAATATGAGATCTGTATCGTTCCGCTTGCGGTCGATAGGTCCGGAAACAATATAGATGCTACTTGGAAAAACAACTTGAGCTGAACGCAATAACTTGGAGCAGTGTAAAGGGAACCAATGCATGTAATATGGATCTGCCACCAAAGCTAAAGGAAAGGGACATACGTAAATGTGCGGAGCGGCTGGAGGATAAAGCAATTAAATCGTGTATGGTAGCAAAATTGTATCAGCGAGCAATGGTCAAAATTGTAAGTTGATAATACACACCTAAAAGTGTTCCTTGCTAAATATTAATTTAAAAGATTGCCGAAGTACGCCACCAAACCAAGGAGCACCGTCTAGAGGATCAATTGCATGAGTTGTTGAGAGAAAAAGCGTCCTTAGCCATTTCACGTTGTAGTAATAAAGGTACGCAAACGGAAACTGGATTGTCTGGGACAGAGTCTACAAATGCAAATGAAAATTCTCAGTACAGTTCACTAACGCTTGAGCAAAAAATCGATATCTTTCAAAAACGGCTGAATAAGGAAGTAGTATCGTCCGAAAAAAATTTGCTGCTGCGGCAAAAAAGGGAAAACTGCAACTGCCAACGTCGACAAAGAAAACGCAGCTATGCCGAAATATCAACAAGGCATAGCGAGCAACTTAACAAATCATTGGAACAAATAGTGCGACTCTCAATATCCAGCAGTCCAACTGTAACTCCACTGCAGAAGTGCCCAACGTATGCCAGCCCTATAGATTCGGAACTGAAACAAAATGCTCGTCCAAATAAACCAGCTGTGTCGGAATATAATCAAGAGAATGACAACGTTGCCAAAGAGCTAGCTCAACTGTTTAGCGAGGAAAAAACGGAACTGGACGATTTGTTTGGTTTCGATCCAAATGATGAAACAGATGATCCGCAAGTAAGCAGCATCCTCAAAGAAATTGAAAACGCGCGATTATCAAATGAATGTGAGAAGCAACCACCGCCATCGAAATCGGATTTGCCTAAAGTGTTAGATATCAGCATACCACCCACAACAAACGCTAATTTGGCAGCGAATAACAGTGTTGTGCCAGTGTGTAAAGACATCGCCTCTAGTGAAAAACATGAAAAAGAAATCCATACTACCACCGATCTCCGGCACAGCCTGTGGCCCTGCGAGCTGTACATGCAACGTCGTCGGCTGACGGAATCTCTCAACCGTCTAATCGAAGAAGATTTTCGTTGGCACGATGTGATGAAATGGAAATTTAATTCGCTTTTTGGCGACGACAGCGACGATGAATTTGCTAGCTGTAGCCCTTCCATTGAGCTGGACGAAGTCCTTATAGGTAGTTGCATACGACGCATTTCACCCTGGATGGTGAAACACCTAATGAAGCCATTGGATGATGGTCTAATCGCAAATAGGTTCTTGTTCAAAAAGTTAGCCAAAAAGTTAGCCCACAGTGTTATCATGGAGAATCAATATCCAGGTTAAGTTAACAGTAAAGAATGTGTCAATTGTGTCATTTCTAAAGTATATTCTCTTTCAATATCTGCAGATGAACGCGTCATCAAACGAGCCGTGGAAAACTTCTTTTGTTTGCATCAGGACGTAATGTCCATTGATGATCTTCGATATAATGTTAGAATGCAGATGTGAATGGAATGTGAATACTGATGTTTGTTTTATTTTCACACAATGTAAATAAAATTTCTAAACTTGAAAGAATAGTTTTTATTCGGACTTACTTGCCAAAGAGAAATGACAATACTTAGTTGTCTATTTCTGTTCTGAAACAAAGCAATTTTCTAAACTTGCACATAAGCATTAACATTTCCTAGACATTTTGGTGCATTGTTCATTTTACATTGGCCATTGATGATCTGTCAAAATTTGAAAAAAACTCGATTCACAAAGAAATGGAACATTATGGTAGCGATCTGTTGTTTGTGTTCTATTTCTGCAAACAATAGAAAACACATTTCTATCGGGATTTGATGTCATTTATTCATTATTTAAAATTTTTATGAATTTGTATGCATTAAATTAAAAATTATAATGTAACACAAGTGATTTTGTTTTTATTCATTTTTTGTTTGCACACCTAATTATATAAGAGCAATGAAATTGTTGCTACAATAATTCCACTGATGATGGCGTATTACAATATATAAACTATTTACAATTGTTAAAGAATTCATTCATGCATGCAAAAAGAGAAGGATACTCTAAGTAAATTACACTTAACACAGATACCTAAAAAAACAATGAAATGTAAATACATAAGCGAACTCAATTGAAATAAGTTGTTAATACATTCACTCCCGTCGGATCTTTAATTTGAAAATTTAATGAGACGAAAAGATAAGGTGAACACTCGCAAGCCCCATTACAACAGGCAATTTCACTTTTAAAGAAAATTCTAATTACGTAATCCGGATGCATTTCTCGTCGTGCATTGTTATTGAGGATATTTGAATGCGGCAATAATACAGAGGGGTGTGTATGAATAGGAGGTGTATGAGAGCACAGAATTTTATTAAAGACAGCGAGCCGTAGAGGCTAGCTTTAACAATGCAGCATGTACATATAATTGTTAAATTTAACCAATGTGACGCACACAGTGTAATGAGCGTAATAAGAGCATAGCAGGAAATTTTGAAATTTGGCTGTTAGTGTGTGGTCTTTTCAGTTTCCGCTTACGATTTTGCTCCGCATCATAACGTGCGAGTAATTGTCTCTCTATCTGGCTATCTGCCAATAATGAAACAGTTCGAGAGGCGGAGCAACGTATCAGCAATTGCACGACAGTGCACCACTTTCATATTTCCTTCTTCAATTTTAATTATATTAAATTAGTTCTCGGTATTAGATTACAATAAGTTATTTTGCTCAAATTTTTTATATAATTATTATATTAATTTTAATATTTATAATGTTTAATAAACGATATTTATATTTGTTTTAGTTTCGCCATTTTTGCTCTTTCTTCGGCCGTTTCTGCTGCTGCTGAAATTGGCAGTTGCAGTAGCGGCTGTGTTGCGAATTGCATTTCCATGTTACTGCTATTTTGTTGTTGTTGTTGATGAGGACAAGCACTACCTAGAATCCGGTATTTGATTTGTTGCTGACAGTGTAGCAGCAGTCTGCTTATACTTTTGTTGCTGCTGTTGCGACTGGCCTTGTTGCTGCTGCTGCTGTGGCTGGGAACCAGTTGCAGCACCACCGCCGCCACCTACGGGCGGAGGTGGTGGACGTCGCCTTTCGGTGCCTCTATCTGTTGCTGGCTTCCCGCCAGCTCCAGCACCGCCACTGCTGCCGGTACTGCTTGCCTTCTTCTTTGAAGCGTACGCTGATTGTTGCTGCTGTTGTTGCTTATACTCGTCGGCAAAGTCTTCAGGCGAGGTCTGCTGTTGCTGGTGCACCTGTTGGCGTGCGCTGCCGCCGCCCACATTTGTGGTCTGTGCAGATGCGTCTGTTGCGTTGTTATTGATCATAGTCTCCCGCGCAGCAGCATCTGCGTAGCTCTCGCTTCCTGCTATGGCTGCGGTTGAGTTGTTCGCCGATGCTTTCTCATTATTTACATTATCACTGTTGGTCTCCTGCGATTCGCCACGCTTCTCATGCTCTGCACTGTCGGCGTCCAGGGAAACGTAGGCCAAAGTGGATAGCAAAAGTGCCTGCACGAACTGTGATCTGAAAAAGCGATATTCAGTTCCAAAAGGCACGCGTACAAAAAAAAAAATAATTATGGCAGCTCAATGACAAAATGTTATTTGATTTGAAATTTGAAATTATTTTAATTTTAAAAATTATGGAAGAATCAAGTGGAAGAGACACTGGCTAAAGCCATACCCGCAACCGGGTTACCACGGCCAATTAAATAGCAAGAAAAAAAGAGCTAAGCATTTGATCGGATCAGTTTTTCTACTGCCTGCGGATTGATTGTCATATAAAACGCAGTTTTCCACCATAAACAAATTGTATAATCTCCACCATAAGCCATACCGATCGGCACGATTCCGTTCCATTTCGGCCCATTCAGCATCGCTTAGTGTTGGTTGCATGAACTTTGTAAGCAAAAATTGAGATTGGCCTTCGACAGCCCCATTGCCTACTGCGCCTCCGCCATTGCCGCCAGCTGCAGCGCCGACAACTGACATGCCCAGAACATTATTACCATTGCCGCAGTTGTTGCCACTCGTGCCGGGCTATATGGAAATAAAGTCGAGAAGAGCAGTGAATTAAAAGTTTATCGTCAGCGATCAAAGATAATGCAAGTTAAATATTACTTCTCTAGCATTTACGCCATTGGCCGCGAGGCTAGACTGCGACTGTTGATTACTGGCCGATGTGCTTACGGTCCACTCATTGTTGCGACAAGAGCCGCTACCGTTACTGCCGCCTGCGACGTTACCACTGCCGCCGCCAATTATAGGGCCAGCGCTGCTGTTACCACTTATCACTTCTGCCATGCCTGCATTTGAATTCGATGATGAGACCATAGGATGAGCTCGTCGTGGCAAGCGTTCTAATTGTTGGCGCGTTGCCTAAATAAACAATATACAAATATAAAAAAAAACGAATAACATATGATGAAAAATCCCACAATTTATAGCTCGTTGTGTTATTTAAGAAATGCTAAGGAACCTCTGCGAGGGCCGGGCACATACCGTCACTTGCTGCCGTTCCAATTGTATTTGCATTTGTAATTGTTGCAACTGCGATGTTTGCGGGCCGCCACGTCGCACGCCCGACAATTGTGAAAGCAGTTCTGCAATCGGGTCAACCGACTCCCGTCCAGACGGTGATAGTGTCGAAAGTCCGCTCGACGAGCTGAAGTGCATGTTCGAACGACGCGCACGTGGGCCGCCCAGTGTGCGTCCTGGAATCCGGCGTACGCCACCGCCATGCCGAATAGCTGAAGGTTCGTCGTGTGGCAGAAGTTAAGGACAAAAACCAATTGTAAAAATTTACGCACAAAGAACAATAAAGAGCCCCTAACGCTAAACCATTCTATTTGAAAAGGATATTAAAAAGGAAATCAATTCCCGCGGTCCAGTTCGATGCTCCAATGTTAGATGACCAGCAAAATCGTCTGTGACTAGATTAGGTTCCCCGCCCGGCAGGCCAGCACATAAGGGACATACAACCTCCAAGCTAGTTTCAGTGTGCTCAGCAGAGACGTGCTCCAGTAAGGTGGCATCGCTGAAACCCATCTTTTTGCAATACGGACAGGTGAAACTCTGCGGCTGCTCAGAGTTGAGCATTTCGCCACCGAAGAATAGCTCTATGTCTGAGCGTGTGAGTATGCATTGCATTGGATGATCGACCAAGTGACGAGTTGAGGTCACACCCTCTTCATAGCAATCAGCACACAGGTCGTAATCGTAGCAAATCAAACACTTGTAACGACGTCCATTGAAGTTGCTTTTGAGACACGAATCGCAGCTGACTCCTGGCAAAAAATATTTTGTATTAAAATAAAATGTATGGGAAAAAATTGAATTTGGAGTCTACCACGCAAACTCATCAAATTCATTTCTAAGGATACTCGTATGTTATTCGAATTCATTGCCCATTACTTTTAGATGACGGAAATATATTATCATGTCTAATTGAGCAGAAATTGTGGTTCATTTACAACATAGCAGGATATGAGCCGCAGGTCATTTGAAATTATCTATTATTAATAGTGTAGTTGAAAAAATTCAGATTTTTTTATCTTTCAAAATAAACTGCTTGATTTTCAAATAAAAAATTTATATATGTACATATATGTATAAGAAATTTTTCAGTGCAAAATCCTTTTGCTTAAAAATGAAATTATTTTTAAAAATCTCACGCAAACTAATGCAAGACATTTTGCGTTTATTTACCTTCATGGCGACTCATTATTCAGCAGATCTACCAAGAGCCAAATTTTACTGCCACCAATCACTCGTGCGCTTTATCTTGTGTCTGACTTCTCTTCTACTTGCCCAAGTTGTCGTTCTTTACTTCTGCGAGTCTGAAGAAACTTTGCAAATCAATTCAGGATGTTGAAGATGCGAGCCTGAAAACTCGAATGCAGGACCAGAGCAGAGCAAACTTTATGAAATTCTACACTGGATTTCAGTTTTAACGGTAGCCTCTCACTTCCACAGCAATTTTAGCATATATGTATTTTCAAATTTCAAAGTCTTCTATTCTTCCGGGGGACTTCTCGCAGTCGCAGCTAACCAACTTTTCCAAGTCGGGACGCCTTTTTGGATTTCTTTGTATTTCAAAGCGTTTAAGGTTCGTGAGCGATGTGCAGAAATATTAACAACTAAAACTGAAACAAAGAAATCGAATAAGGTTGAATCTTTGTAATTTTGTGAAATAAATAAACGGTAATTTCACATATGAATGCATTTTCATTACGCAAAAAGAAAACTCTTTTAAACACGCGTTTCATTTCAAAATCAGAAAATAGAATGATAGGTAAGAAAAATGTGGTGAAAAATTCCTCTGTACACTTGCTATTGCCACAGTCTCTGGCGCACTCTCCACTTCTCGCATCATATCAGTCCGAACCATAAAGGCGCTATTACCTCCTTGCCTTTCTATTTGCCTATTTGTGACATGTCTGTGCCGATTTCTTCTTTCTCCATTGGTTTACTGCATTTTCCTACACCTTCATTTTTATCTCTGTCAGCTAGTTCTTTCTACGGTTCTTTTGCACTTCTTTGCACCTTCTTTCGATTTTTCTCAATGCATGGTAATTTTTTCACTTACAATTATGTGTCTCACACTTGCTTGCGACGTGGGCTTGCGACAATTCGAAAACTGAATAATCAACACAAAAAGCTTTAACTTCTTTGTTTTTATAAAATACTTTCAACGCAATTCTGCTTTTATTTCGCCAGTATAATCATCGCGAAAATTTTATTTTTAACTTTTTCTCCGCACTGAAATGGTTGATTCGCTCGTCGTCGGCTCTCGCCAAAGTGCTGCCACCCCTCTGCAATGTGAAAAAACCGCTAGACAATATTACAATATGTACTGATACATTTTTATTCAATCTACCGGACTATAGGACCGTATAAAATACATTTGTGTTTCAAATTTTCGACAACCATAGAATTGATTTTTTGTCTCATTTAAGAATATTATATTATAAACCGTTTTCTGCAAGCCTATTGAAGACAAATTTGAGAACTATATATTAGAAATTAAAAAAAAACAATCTTTTGGAGAAACTGCTTATTGGACAACTAAGCTTCGTTATAGTGTAGTGCTATGAATGAAAATAATCTTTTGGAAATACGTAGGTATGTTAGTACAATTCGGGAATAAATAGATAAAATTGTACCAAACCAAAACGAATACCGAGCACACTTGCCAATCTACTAGAATTATGCGATTTTTAGCTATGCCCACAGAGGATACTTTCCAAAAGAAAAACATGATTTGGCACTGAAAATTATCTGAGTATTGAACAAGTATGCGAATTGCGAATTTACTTATAAGATAATTAGGAATTTGAAGAAAATCTAAACTTTTTCACGGTTGCATGAGCGTCGTTAGAAAAAGTTGGCTGCTGCTATTTGGTTTTGTATTGTGGTGCAGCTGCGATTTCTTCCCAAGAGAAGAATATTTTTATACTTTCTTCTTTCTCTTATTGAATAATCGACGCAAATACAGTTTACGCGATTCCATTTATTATTATTTAATGCAAGCGATTTTAAATCTTAATCAGGGATTCACTTAAATCTCGTTCACTTACTAGAGATTTGCTGATTTGCTCCAATGACCACACAAAAATATGCAGCACAACACAAAACTTTTTATAAAATTCTTTTAGGCAATAAAAACTTTTACGCAGCGAATTTCCCGTTTTATTCCTCAAATTAAGCTATTTATTTCCGCAATGTTCATCCGCCATCAAATTAATTTTTCTTCTTCCACACACTTTCCCATTTAATAATTTTCGCTCCCCCTTTTCGTTTCCTCTTTCAACACATTTATCAATTCTTCTTCACTTTCAATTACGAATAACGATGACAAATGAAATTTGGTTTTTTTGCTTTGCTTTTACGTACTTTATTTATTATGTATTTATTTGGATCCTGCATCCGAAATAAGTTCACTTTCAAGCATTAAAGAGGATAGTTATTGTAGTTTAACAAAAATTTAGAATGTGCGATGAAAATGTATTTAATTTCAAGACAATGCACAGAATTCTTGTTGCTTCCACTACCCACTACTCCACTACTGTTCTGATTGACTAGACCAGTGTTGCCTTTGATCACAAGTCTCTTTTTAACACAATATTCAAAATATTATTGATAAATATTATAGTCTATTTTAATGAAATTTTCCGTGTATTCGCTGCCATTTCCCAACACTGGTTTAAATAAATATTTCTTCAAAAATGTTTCCCTTTTTTTTACTACATATCTCCAAATTCCAAATGATGCTCGAAAATCTTAAATAGACTTAAAAAATAGGCATTCATAGATTCCATTATTTAGGGCATTCAAAAGATGTTTTCTCTTACAATGTTTTGGGAAGCTCGGCTAAACTTCAGGATTTAATTCTGTATAAAATTGAACTTTTATGTGTTAAAAAACAAACGTTTTAGATAACTTTTACGAAATCACATTGCAGTTTGGGAATTAATTTGCAGGGTCATACCCTGGATATATTAAAAAAAGGGCTGATAATAAAAACAATAACATTTTTATTGTGCTATGACAAAATTACTTGTACATACTTCTATTTAATGGTCATCACTTTCTTTCGGTTTAGAGGAATTATTTCCAACAGCTTGCGGTCTCTCAGTGACGCTGTCCGTCGATGAAGATGCAATATTCTGCTCTGATTTGGTAATCTTCTTGAAATCACTAAAACGTAGACGCTTTGGTGGGTTCTCAGCCTCACTCTCACTGGTTGTTGAAGCACCTCCCCCAACAGTGCCAATGCTCTCATCGTCGCTAGCGTCACGTGATTTAACGGAGTCTTCACGACGTTTACGCACACTCAGCCACGCGCGCATTGTTTTGTTCATTTGTGGCTTTTCGGGCCGTTGCTGCTGCGCCATCTCGTTGGGCTTGTTGCATTGGTCTGACTTGTTCCGAGAATTGTTCACAAGGTTTGTGACACGATGCCATTTCAGCTGAGTAGGTGGCCGGAGAGCGGCTAATGCTTCTTCGTCCGTCGCATGTTTGAAATCCAACCAATCCTAGAGGTGGTAAAGTTAAAATCAAATTCGTACGCATCCTAAAACTTCTTAACTTACATTCACTTGTTGTTCGGTTTCCAGAATAGCTGGCATCCGATGATGCAGCCAGGACATGATCTTGGACGATTCGAATGTGATAATAGCATAACTAAATATTTTCTCCCCACGGTCGTCCTGCCAAATATCAAACAGTCCAGCCATCTTCAGCAGATTTACGTTTTCCGGGTCCCAGGTTGTCTTGTCGTAAATATGCCTGCCTTCGCCTTGTGGCATATACAAGAGGTAGGCGGCTCGCTCAGACGGTTTCGAGGACTTTGTTGTCTGCCACTCATACATGCCCTCACAAAGCACAACGCAGCGCTGGCCACGTCGGAAAGGACCCTTATAGAGTTTCGACTCCATCATGTGCTCTAGACGGCAATTGTGGGTGGTCAAACCATGTTTGCGGTAATCTCCCTTGTGCCAAAACGGAATCATGCCCCACATCATTGGCACAATAACACGTGATTGTTCCGTAGTGCTTCCAGTATTCAAATCTCCTTTTGTGAAATGTTCACGAGATACGAGAACAGGTGTTATTTCAGTGGGCGATATGTTGTAAGATGGAGTATATTTGCGGCCACAATTGAATTCTGTACGCCATTCGGGATTCATGTTGATATCCGATTCTTTTTCTGTTCCTGCCTCATCTTGAGGTTTCTCGCCCTTTGGTGAGCGCTTACTTTCCTTATTACTTTTGTTGCGTTTGCTAAGAGCTTTATACTTACAAGCACATACAATTTGATTTGGATCTAATGTTCTGTAAATAACAGAATTTACACAAGTTATGTATGGCGGGCATGGGTTTTTGAAATACAGGGAAAGTTTTTAATTGCTTTCTGATTGGGGTTAGAAATATCGTTCCTTGTCACTCCATTACCAAGTTGACACACACTCTCCTCGTGACGCCTGCTGGGTAGCTGCTTGACGAACGTTGAGCGGTGAGCTAATGTGTGCAGCGAAGCCTCCCCTGAAATACGGAAACCCTCGGATGAAATGGCCCCTAAAACTGTTGACGACCCCCTCAAACGTAAGGCCAGAACAAGAAGAAATCTCTTTTAAGTGATGTGCATTATATCTACTTATACATACTTATTGTTGTCTTTTAATTCTTTTAAGGTAAACAAAATAAATTAAATGGTAAAATTAAAATTTTTGAAAACCCTTAAATTTTATGGTGTCTGACTTAGAAACATTTTTCCGGTAAAACGGAGCAACATGTACTACTTGACTATGATTTATTGCAGTTGCAAAGTGTTGGCGTTGTTGAACTATTGTTAAGACTAGACTATGCTGTAGTAGCTCTGCGAGATCTACACAGGCAAATTTATATGGCCGGAGCTTGTCCTTCGTTGAGACGAAATTGCTAAAATTCGGCGGAAGCGAAATCAATCTGTTCGATTTGTCGACAGATACACGGCCATTACCGATAGTCAGGTGAAAATTTAACAATTCAACTCGCATGTTTGTCGTCAGCTGAAGTTCCTTCACATACCGCCATAGATTCGATGATTTGAGGCAGGCTCTCTTCAATGGTAGCCGCCATATCCTCGAGGTATAAAAATACAAATACACCTAGTAATATTTTTAATTTTCATCTCTTCGGCTGTCCGACGGAACCCAATTCCAGCTTATTATGAGGCGATGACACCAATTCCGATATCACCAATCGACGACGATGGTGTTGATATACATACCATCGCCAAGCTATAACGAAATCAAGGTCAAGGGCGACCCGACGATCTACTCAAACTACCGGGGTATTAGTCGCATTGCCATCGCGTACAAGGTCCTGTCGAGCGTACTGTATGAACGTTTGAAGGCATTCGCCAACATACTGATTGAGCCTAAACAGAGTCGCTTTAGACCAAATCCACCATCGACCAGATCTACACACTACGCCAAATCCCAGAGAAGACCCACGAATATCAAATCAACACCCACCATCTCTTCGTCGATTATAAGGCCGGCTTCGATAGCCCGATAAGTGATAAGGGATTGTCTGTATGCCGCAATGTCTGAGCGCGGCATCTGAACGAAGCACGAGCTGCACAAACTCTACGCCTCACGTAGTCAGTCGCATCACCATTCAGCGGCTTCACTGGCAACGCTTGGAATTTCCAACTGATGAAGGCGTGCGCGTAGCAGGGGCACTTAGAGAGAGGCCGTACGTCAGGTCGTAACCCGGGATAACGGGTTGTTCTGACCAATTAAGGAAGTACATAAGTATCACAATATTTTCACTTACAAACATGTTCTGCCGCACATATTCAAACTGGTTAAAAGTTTTAAAATGTATTGCGGTTCACAGTTCACGATTAGTAGTAGGAATTCGTAGGAGTAATAGCCTCGTATTCTAATGTCGAAAAGATCTTGAATACAATTTTAATTTTATCTCAAAAGCTACAATGTCTGAGAATTTAACGTGTAACAAAATAAGAACGTTTTGCTGAACAACATATCAGAAAATGTACAAATATAAATAAGGGTACAGGATTGCATATGTATTTTCTTTTCGGAGTATGTACTGGGTTTACGTGTTTACGTATTGAAATACCAATAGCATGCAACGCTGTAGACAAATGCACAAACAATCGTCGTTCATCGTTTTTTGCATTTGCTAAATTAATTTGTTTCTAAACAATTTAATTCCTAACTGAGGGATAGTGTAAATTTGTACAAGAACAAGGCATTTTCAACCAACATGGGCGATCGATACAACATTCACAGCCAACTTGAACATTTACAGAGCAAATATATTGGAACCGGGCATGCGGACACCACAAAATACGAATGGCTTACAAATCAGCATCGCGACTCGTTGGCGAGCTACATGGGTCACTATGACATGCTGAACTATTTTGCGATTGCCGAGAACGAGTCCAAGGCCCGAATTCGCTTCAATCTAATGGAGCGGATGTTACAGCCGTGCGGACCACCACCAGAGAAACCAGAGGACTAGATGTATTACTTTCTGTACTGTAGTTAAAATAAAAGAAACAAACCTTATTCATGTCGATTATTTTTACTGTCCATGTCTAAGGTGTAGTCCGCTATTATTATTTTTCGGCAAATGTACATAGTACATATATCCAACTTAGAGCGACTAGTGTAGTCGTCTAAGTACAAGCTCGAGGGAATTAAAATATTGAATATTTCAGAAAAATTGTTCTCTAGAGTAAATTTCCAAAAATATTTTTAAAATATCGCAATTATAATTACCGATCTACATACATACATACCTTTGAAATAAGATTAAAGCAGCCGATCCTGTAAACCCAGAAAACCACATGCTAACTAATTTCGATTCAAATACATACTTTATTTCATAGAAAGTAGTTGTGTAAATACATGATGTTCTTATCATATGAACATATTATGCAAACACATATCAAATTTCAATCTTAATTCGTTATTTATAATAAAATGTGCCATAAGTGAGGGGTGTTAGATAAAGCGCTGGAATTATGCTATTCCTCTTCTTGCTGCTGAACTTGCCGCGTAGTTTAAAATAGAATTTCCTTGCAAATTTCAAATTAATTATGTGCTTGAATTATGCGGTGCGACAACCAATGAAAGATTCAACTTGTACTGTATTGAAAGAAGTACATTTATTTGTTGAAATAGAATTTTTTTAAATTGCACAGTGCAGACGAGCATGATGGATGTTCCCTGCCCGCTCCACTATCTTGCGCCTCGATCTTTGTAGCGCATTTTTTTAGCTTATTGGCAAAAATATACACAAAAAGAAATAAAGCAAGTGAGTCAAGGTAGTGAGACAAACTCCAACTGCTTGATGTGCATTTTGGGGCGCTGGATAGACGGCCGAAGAGAGTTGGAGTGCGCTGCACGAGGTTGTATGTGGGTCAGCAAATGGTGCAATATTCGAGTTTCGCGAAGTTCTAGTGTGTGTTAGTAATAGATGGTGCAAATATCATTTGTATTAAAAAACTAATTTAGATTAAAAAAGTTGCATTCTTGCTGTAGTTGTATGCCGCAATGGAATAGCAGCAGCTAAAATCAGCTTCGTTAGTGTTTACTTCCGGTGTATGAGCAGCGAAAAGCAGTACTACGTGACTTTTCTATTTTTGCATACGATCCGGTTTCATAAGCTATTTCGTTTGATTGCACTTAAATACATTTTAAGTTGTTCTTATTTGTTAAATGGTTTTTTATATGGTCGACTCTTTTGACGAATATGCGCAGTTGTCAGCATTTCCCTCTTGCTTCTTCGTGACCTTCTGCTTATACGAAATTAAGCCGCCACTAGGAAAATTCAGAAATTGTCCCGGAGTCAGCAGCGAGTCGTGTGAACTGAGAGCGAAATTTGTTCCGTTAAGCTAGTTCTAAATATTATAACCTAATCGCCTGTTTTCTACTCGAATTGTGTGTTGAACATGTTAATGTTCAAGTCCTCAAAGGTCGCCGTTCCACTTTGGTCCAACATTTGCAGCATTTCTGAAAACTCCTGACCCTGTTGGGGTGGCTGTCCGCCAGTTTGCACATGTGTCGCGTGTGAGGGATGGGGATGTGGATGCGCGGTCGGATGCGCGTGTGGCGCTTGACCCGAATTTTGCCAATCCCACATGCCGTGCGTGTTTGCCGCTGTCTGTGTGGGCCCGCCTGTATGATAAGCCGCCTGTCGCGAGTTCCCAGCACTGAGTTGGGTATAGGTGGGTCCGCTAGGCGAACGCGCGGGACTTGTCTGCTGATACTGATAGCCTTCAGTAACTGGTTGCTGCTGGCGCAGCGTCCAAGTAGGTGCGGCCGGAGTGGGTGAAGTGTTGGCTTTAGGTATTTTGGCCATGTGCGCTGTATTCGGCGAAGGCCCGCCGCCTGCTGATCCATACGCCAGTGGTGAATGTGTGGCGTCATAATTGTAAGCAACAGGCGGTGGGGCATTTTGTGCCGATGCCGGACGCTGCACGCTGTTCGACTGCTGTTGTTGGTTAGCCAGTGCGGCTGCCTGTGGCTGAATGTGTGCGCCAATCATGCCGTGTGTATTATACATTGTACTGCCGTCGGCTGCAGTGGCTCCGGTGGGCGTAACATCGCGCCTGCCGCCGGTCTGAAGAGTGTAGTCCACTCCTGGGGCTCCCACATACACATGTTCCGTTTGGTCGGGCGTGTGCGCTTCGTGTCCAGCGGTTGTGCTCGAGTGCAACGTCTTTCCCGAACTGTTGGTGCAAACAATGTACTCCACCTCGTCGGTGTACGGATTCAGAAAAGCGTAGGCCTGCGTGCGGAGCCACACGAACTCCCCGCTCTTGGCACGAGCCCGATACATGAGCGAAAACATCTGACCTTTCTGTTTGAGCACTTGGTCGAAACTTTCCTTCATATGACTCTGGTCCTCTGGATGAAAGAAATCATAACAGATCTTACCCAATAAATCGGTGGGCGTGTAACCTAGAATGTTAAGTACACGCTGATCAACGAATGTAAACTTGCCATCCATGGCGTGTCGGGTTATGAATTCTGATTGGTTGTTTGAGCCAGACATGTCATTCGAGGCGGTCGAGGTGACCTGCAAGCGACCAATGGCCACCAAACAGCAGTGAGAAGCGTGCATATCGTCATCCACTGAACGATCCATGTGCACACCGGGAAACATATCGGTAGGAGGCCAGTTCTTTATATACCCTGTGCAGTGAACAACCGCAAAGTTTGTACCATCCCTCGACGGCCCTAATGAGTTGCGCTGCTTAAGGCGGTTCAGATGACCAGCCACCATAGACTCCGGGTTCACGTTGCCCACACGCATGCGGCAGATAAAGCCTCGCCGCGCGCCCATACTTAATCGCATGGAAGATTGATGACCCTCTTTCTTTACGGTACCAGTCTTCAGATCCAGTATGCGGCCTGTGTTCTGCGACTCCTGTGTCGACAACTGCTCACGTATCTTTTCACGATCATCAGGATGAATATGGTCATACAAACTCGTACCATACCATTCGCTCTGTGTGTAGTTCAGGACGGGAGTCACCGAGTCTGATACGTAAATAATACGACCCGAGTCACAGGATACCACAAACAGGAAGCCATCAGCTGCTTCCAAAATCAAATGCTTCAATTCCTGATCTGTGAGGAACGACGGTTTATATGTGCCGTCGCTGCTGGTGTTGCCAGTCCCGCGCAGTGCTTTCATGTGCGCCACAGCCATGCGCAAAATGGTCAATTTGTCAGGCTTGCGCGCCAGAGCGCTACATGTCGGCACCATGTCCGACAGCTCTGTTATGTAGGCAGTCATCTTATTACGTCGACGTCGCTCAATCTCACAATGATTCTCGCGACTTGCGAAGCGGTCCTTATCCTGTAAATTTGCTTCGTCCATGACGGGAATACGTAATGAGAACGCTTTGTTGCTGCTATTTGGGTCGCTTACAATTTTTGTTGCTTCGATGTTGTTGTAGTTGTTGTTACACGGTTACTGGAAATTTATGAGGGTGTATGCGCTATGTGCCCTATGTGCCTACGTTGAGAAAAAACAGAGGAAAATTCTTGGAATATTTGCAACGCATTCTGAACTCACATAGAACTCACTTTTCCTAAGCATTGTGCATTAGCTAAAAAAGGCATATATTTAAATGTGTATAACAACACTATTTATGCCGATTTTTAAATAAAATGCCGAGATTTTAACTAAATATCTGCAAGTGTTTACTGCTCTCAAAAACTGTACACGACGAACTTCAGGGTTGCGACGAGCCGTTTTCAAAGAGTACGCACATTACATTTTCTTGGGAGCTGCAATACACCTCTGACACCTCTTGACGGCCATTTTTTTCTTTAACTAACCAAAACACAGTTGGAAAAAAGTGAAAAGTAGTCTTGCTCACAGAATAACTAACAGAAGAATATCAGAGACAGCTGATCGAAAAAGTCCCATCTTTTTAAAAAAATTTTCCTCGCACGAACACTGTCCGCGAGTTTGCCTAGCTGTTTTGTTGTTGCCTATTAGTCAGCATTGCTTTTTTTTTGTAACGAACCATTTTCATAAAATTCCCATGAAAAGGTATGGTTTTTGTGACAGTAGTCGTTTGATACATTTCTGTGCTTATTCTGTGGTCTTGCTGGCATAGATTGTTGAGACGCAACTCACCAAAAATTTAACAAGATGCAAAAATGCAAAGATGCAAAAAAATTTAATTTAATGCGAGCTTTCAAACTGCGCTTTCTTCATCTTATACATATGTTTTCTGGTAAATGTCAAGAAATTATACTCTAATCTGCTTCTTCGCGTATAAAGCTGCTCCATTCCATGACTCATTTCTTGAAATTACTTTTTTTTTTAATATATAACAAAGCACTAAATTTTATATCTGTAAGCGCAGCGGCAGAAATCTGCAGAGTAGAACACAAACATCTGTTTTCATTACAATTTTAAACTATTAATTACTTTTATTTTGCCTGTGTCCCGCGTAACCAAGGCGTAGACCTAGCATACTCGCGTTAATTTGTGCGTGTTGTTCTATTTTAGCACAAGTTAACGGGACCTACAAATTTATTCTATAGCCGTATCCAAACGGGATGTAAAACTTTCGGAGTTGCTTATTCTCCGCGAGAGATTGCGTCGCGCAAATAAACAATTCGAAAAACAATTCTCTTTTTCATAGTTTTTTAGTCTTCTGGGTTTCGAATCAGCGACGTCTCCTATCAAAATCCAAGCACTCTCTGAGCCACTACGGCCAAAATTTTTGCCCGTAGCCGAATATTTCGTTTCGAATAAACCGATTTTAGAATGAAGCCAGAGTCCTATGAAATTTGCTGTCGAATAGTTTGTCATGCTTGTTGTCATTTTCTACACTAAATTTCTTCTCAAAGTCCTTTCCAAACACTGAACACGGCAGAATTTATATTCTTGCAATAATATAAACGTAAAGAATATCCTTCAATTAGTGATAGTCTTAAAGTAATCAATATGAGATTCAATTTAAGGTTCTCCTTTATACGATACGACCAACACCCAACGCACATTTCTTCTCAAATAATACACATGAATTTTGAATTATATCTAAAAACTATTTTGTATATTTATTAGTTGATCATTCTAAGTCGGTAAGCATTTAAATAGGTCTAAACATGTCAAATAATAAACGGAAACTAAAATAGTCTATAGGACACTAAAGAAGTCAGATATATGTACATATGTATGTACATTATGACGTCAGCGTAATTGCTACACAAAACAATAAAGGTGTGCGAGCTTTAAGCAACATGTACACATGTACGTAAATAAAATTATTTAATTTATGAATTTCAATTGAGAAACAAAGCGCCTTATAATTACATACACTAAATATTCTGTAAAAATCAATAATACATACATACACACTTGTATATCAATTAATTGTTAAACAGTAATATAAATCATTAACTAAGCACTAATACACATTATTTATCATTGATGTTGGTTTTGTTGCCGTCGGGCTGTCGGAAACATACAAAGCTAGAGAAGATGCTGGAAACCAAAGAAATATGATAGCATACAAAACAATAAAATTTAAACTTTTCTAATAATTGATTTTAGATTTTGCAAGTAAATAAGTAGAAGTAAAACGTTACATAACAATTTTGATATAGATTTCAATTTAATCGTCACCTTTTATTTTTGTATAGACTAATACGTTTCCCAACGATTTTCATTATAGTTGTGTAAGCAATACAAATCAAATATTGGTTAAGTTATGTTTATCCAACAAATTTCGACATGCAGGATACAGTTGCAATTAGGTACCAACTGGTCAATGCGATCGTGTTTGTAAATGTCTCCTCCAAATTCAAAACAAATGCTTTACCCTCTCTACAATTAACATTGGAATCAATTAAAGATGGACAATATTCAGAGTCTTCTCAAACTGACAAGGCTCCTGCAGTCGCAAGAAATACCTCTGCGCCTCTGAATATCCTTATTCTGCACATACACGCATACACACAGACTCTCTATGTATTGCAACCGTGACCTTTACCAATAGTGAATTGCATGGTAGGCCATTAAGGTAAGCCAGCAAAGTCACACATTTTAATCACTTACCACAATTAACTCATGGTCCAACTACACTAAACAATAGTTTGTGCTTACGTGAAAATTTTTCATTCAAATGAAAGAGTATAAAGGAAAAATTTAATTTTTTTCTCCTTGTAGGGTGAGAGCATGTGTCGAATACTTTTTTCCGTATAAAATCGTTTAATACTATACATACAAGTATTTTAATTATTCCATAAGAAATAAGACAATTTTCCAGAGATTTCCGAAAATCAAATCAATCGAGCTTAATTTCTATAATAGTACATTTGAAATCATTTTTTAATTCATACATACAAGAAGTCATTCCTGCGGAAGAATTAACTGCCATAGTATGCCGCATTAAGCAAGCATGTGTTATATAAAAAACTATTTAGTAATTTGAAGAAACAATATTGTAAATAATGGTGGCTGATCATATGAAAAAGTGTGAAAATCATTTAGGGAGAAAATACATTATTTTTATGTTAAACGTTCAGTACACTTAATACAAAGCACAGCACAAGGTACAGCAGTGAAAACGGTAGCTGGCAGAAAAGTATAGCACAAAAACAAAACATTTTTCATTGGCAACAGAAAAATAAGCTATCAAATACGTAATCTCACTTAATTACATTCACCGCTGTCGTTCTCATTCGTTATGATTCTTGTGAACATTGTGAAGACGTTGAGAAAAAGAAAATTTAATTGGTTTTGTTATAATTTAATAAATATATATACTCGTTTTGCTTCCCCATATTTCGCCTATGTTTTGCTTTTATCTTTTCTTTTCTATTTATTTGCATGTTTTAATTATCTTATTTCATTTTCAACTTGGCAATATATTGAATTTTTCCTTTTTCTCTGTTCGATAGTTTATTATAATTATTACCCTACATTTATATGATTTATGTATACATACATATATTTGCAATCTTTTATTTAATGGTTTTTTTTTTATTGCAATTTGTATTTCATTTGATTTTTTTGCAACTTTGGAATTTCTCATAATTTACCAGCTGCTTATTTTTAATTCGGTTTCTATGCAAATTACAAATCCGTTAAATGGTTTATTTTTAATATTATATTTTTGTTGTTTTCAGTGAAAATTTTAACATTTTATTGCATGAATTGTTTATGTTTATATGTGTGTATATGTATATTTCGAATTCTCCGTACTCCAGCGTTATTTCTTTAGTAAATTACTCTTTCGTCGTACAAATATGCAATGCTTACGTGTCTTGCAACTATGTATTCTACATCTGTTTGCTAATAACAAGAGACATCACCCACTGAGATATCACCCACTTTTTGAAAAAGAAATGTTTAATTTTGGAGATCTGCTTCAAATTGAAAACATTTTGCATTTTTGTTTTGTGTTGGTTTCTTTCATTTGTTTGATTAGGTTGATTCATTGAATGGATTGGTTGCCACAATTTCAAAAAAATCATTCATTTTACCATAGATCATCCGTCAAAGTTCAAAAGTTGACCTTGCACATATTGTTAATGTTCCATGAGTGCGGCTGCAAAAAAAAATAATATATATTAATGGAAAATGTTAAAGGAACAAGTATGTGAAATGCATATACGTCGTTTGTAGTGAAATACTTATTTGCATACACAAGATTGAACAAATTTCGTGACAAAAATTAGAGCATATGTATACTAAATACTTTTCTTTAATTTGGAACATACGTGATGGTGTCCTGGCATTCTCATTTGGTGTGAAATTTAAAAAGTCCCAAATTAATATAGTATCGTCGTGTGAGCTGCTAACAATTTGAAATTCATCGAACTGCAAGCGGAATACTCGGCCAGTGTGCTCCTGCAGTGAAAGGAAATTTGACTGTATAAATCTATTTCTGGTAGAAATATAAGCATTTATGTCGCATTGCAACGCAAGCGAAAGTCGCAGGGGCGGAGTTGCATATTTACCACGAGCGTATTGAGGCAAAGCGAATTAGATTGAGCCCGAGGATCGAGCGCTGCCACCAGATCCCAAACTTTGATTTTGCCATCGTATGCGCCACTAACAATGCGTTTCGAATCAAAACGTATGCAACGTACAAGTTCTTCGTGACCTTCCAGCACACGTAAGCAAGCACCACATTCAATGTCCCAAAGTCTTGTATAGATTCATAAGTAAATTCAATTAAAATATATAAAACCTTAGATTCAATTATTTCGATCATTACCGAATGGAATTGTCCGAACTGCCACTCACAACCAAACGATCGCGATATTGCAAACAAGCTATTCCACGCTTGTGACCGTTCAGTGTACGCATAAATTCACAGCTAGACGTGGACCACACTTTGATGGTGCGATCACCACTGGCAGATACAATATACTTTTCATCGAAGTCCACAACATTAACGGCAGCACGATGCCCGACAAGCACACGACGCAGTGTTATCTCACTGGGAGAGGTCATGTCCCACACTGCAATGGAACGGTCCTTGGAGCAGGTGACCATCATGCCATTGTTGAAGCGCAAATGCAGCACCGCTTCGCAGTGGTGAATCAATGTGTTTACCATTTCGCCGGTGTTTACGTCCCAGACGCGCACCGTCGAATCCGACGAGCCACTTATTATGACGCGCTCATCGTATTGAAGACACAAAACCGAACCAGTATGGCCAGTGAGAGTCTAAAAACAAGGTATACATAGTATTATACACTACTACAGTTCGAAGAAGGCAGCAATCGTACCTTTACACATTGCAGATCCGTACGGTCCCATATCTTGATGGTGTTATCTCGCAATCCGGAAACAATTTTGAATTCATCGTATTGCAAACAATAGACACCCTTCGAATTCTCCGAGCGGCAATTGATGCGACGCAGCATATGATGACCAGTTCTCCAATTGTTCTCTATACTCTCAATATCCTGTAATCAAACAATGCAAAGGTTAGCATGTACTACAGACGGTAAAAAACGCGTTTAGTTTGTTTGTGCAACGTACATTCATGATTTTAGGAAATAGTCCGCGATAGAACGAATGCGACCGATGTGTTGTACCCGGTCGAGGCTTGAACAAATACTGTATCCAACCACGTCGTTCGGCCAGGCCGCGCCACAAAGAATCGGTCCGCACCTTACGCTCGATCAGCTTTTTCCATAACATACCCTCGGAGATGACACGCAGCCATTCTTTGCACACCAGTTCCGAGGATTTGAGCGAGTCCGAATCCAAATAGGAAAGAATGTTTTCCGCAATGTGATCGAGACCCTTTTCTGCAGCAAGACAATCATATAAAAACGAATATTTAATGAGTGCTCCCGACTCGGAAATAAAATGTATGATTTTTATATCGAGTATTTTAATAAATAATATGTGCCAATTATGGAAACTATGTCCATTTGGTAATCTTATGATATTTATCTTACATAAAAATACATGAAAGATGAAATTATTCCATGTTGTAAAAAGTTTCAACTTTCATAAAATTGTTTCTTATAAAAAATTAGATGATAAATAGCTTACAACGCAATAGCCAAATTTTTTACGTAAATATTTAAGTGAATTTGTGCCAGTTGAATTACAAACTGAAACTAAATTCACTGAAAATTCAGTGTTAATATTTTCTTAAGAGCTGGAAAAATAAAAACAAACTGTCATCAAATTGTTCAAACTGTAAAGATTTCAAAATGCAATCTCAGCGTTTTGAGTCTTTTTAAAATGATTTCGAAGTTTTGACTATTGAGAACAATGTAAGAATGTTATAGTACTTTTTAGCAACAATGCTGAAACTAGTAAATATCGGTTACTGTGTCCTCTAGTCCTCATACAAATTCCGCACATCGTAAGTCAAACAAGACCCTCCAATAAATTTATAATTTGTGATCTCTTTTTTTCAAGTCAATTTTAGATTCCTTTCCAAATGTCTTACCTGACACGCGAGCAGAAACACAAACATACTACATATATACATAAATACATATATACATATGTATATGCACATACAGTCACATCACGTTTAACCCAATTTCATCTCACAGTTTCACTTTTTGTACAAATGAAGTCTAAACTCAATTTACCGTGTTTTCTGCAAGTTTTTATTTTGCTCAACTCATCTCCCCCCCACAGCAGTAGAGCAGGCTACATTGTACCGATTGATTATATGTGGGTATCCAAATTTCTATTCGTGAACGTTTTTGTGTGTGCAGCTTTATTTATAGCCGAAGTCGATAAAAGTAAATAATTGCAAAATATTTTTAAGATTTTTTTGAACAGATCTCTTAAAAAATATATACAGGTAAAAACGTGTAGCTGTGGAAGGAAATATTGACATGATAAAGCTTGCGCAGAGCATGTATAAGACAAAGCTCCTTCCAATGTTTATGGTTCGACTTAATAAACAGCGACTCCTTAGGCTTGGGGTAGCCAGCACAGCAATTTAAAGTATGCTGAATCATTCATTGCAGACTCCGATTCGGATTGTAAATTGTAATCAATTTAAATTGTGAAGTAGTCATGGACGTACGCAAGATTAAGTGAAGGGGGACAAACGATAACTAACTTTCAAAAGCGAAATTTTTGCACCGTATGAATGTGTATAAATAAATGTAAAACACAATTTATTCGAAAAACTATCCTTTCAACACATACAAAAAACAATAAACACAAATTGTTATTGGTAAATTAAGTATTACATAAGTAATATCTAAGGGGTTCCCAGAATTGAATTAGCTTTGTGAGATTGAGATTGCTTCGACGGTGTTAAATTAGCCCCTGATTCGGTGTAAACGACTACGTCGAAATGAAACAACCGACACATTTGGAACCAATTCAGGTTTGTAATGGCTAGTAATTAGTAAGGATTATATCAAGATGAGAGACAGAATCCTGCAGCGCAAAGATGATTAGGACGATTTTGAGGAAATGGGAAGTTTTAGAGTCCGTCAGAATTTCTCATATTACAATTCAGAAAGAAGTTCCGATTCTGACGAGCTGACTGTTTGTAATTGGGTATATTCACACCAATATAACTAAAGTTGCACGTCATTGTTATTTACAAGCGAGCAAATCAAAAACCAAAACTATACATTATGTCATAAAATTGCAGAGATATAAGCGAGTAGAAATAAAAAAGCGTTACGAAAACAAAACAAGCCACTCAAGCATAAAAACAAAGCATTTCTTTACTAAATTCAGACTTTATTGTAAGCAAGCGCACATACACTCACACTGAGAAGCACAGAATGGGGAAATCACGCACTCCGTTCACTCAGAGGCACTGGGAAGGACGGACAACATAAGTGTTTAGATATGTGTGTGTATGCACATGTAGTATGGTTGCACAAAGGAAAATACAAAATCAGAATAGAGCAACAACAACCGTAGACGGCGCACCGTTGTGTGCGGTCACCTATACGGCAAGACCGAGTAACCAAGCCAAAGCCAACCTCCCTAAGCGACCCGCGAGTCGAGACGGACGTGGCGACAACAGTAACTCCAAATTCACATTGGAGCACGCATGCATGGAAGAGGTGCGATTGCGCCTGCAAACGCAGTCGTTTTCAGTGACTTGGCGTCGGAGAGAAGGCGCTGCCATCTGTTGTGGAGCGCCCGCAAGAAAATCCCAAATTGGCATTGAATCGAAAATGGCAAATAAGGTTATCGATGTGGCAGCGGCAGCGGCAGCTATACTACGCGCTTTAAAGCAATTATCTTTTCGCATGTACATACTTACATATGTACATATGTACATACATATCTATATTATGTTACTTCTGTTTTTACGGCTTTTGCGGTTTACTCGGGATACTAACATTTGACATTGTATGTATGAGGGATGTCGATCCGGATCCCTACATATGTATATCCCTCATCCCTAAACACTTTTACATAGCGAAATTCTTCAAAATTAAAGTGTTTAAATCCCGCCGTTTCCAGCGTTATTTTAAAACGAAATGTACAACAAATTTCAAATAAAAATGTCATTTATGTTATATACTTTCTGAAACGTTTTGCGTTTTATATATGTAAGTATATGTATATATGAAAGTATGAAAATTAATAATGTGGAGAGCCTTTGACATGTATTTTTTCTTCTAATTAAAGTAATTCGACGGCTCCGTTCAGGAATAGGCTAAATCGGCAAGGGCTAAATTTTAGTCTGTTTATTGTAGTGTTGATATCCACACTAACAAATCTGTTTTATTAAAATTTTGCGCTGATTTCTTAGATCTTTGAAAACTGCATGTTTTTTTTTAATTTGCAATAAAATTTGATTTCGGCTAAAAGCAGACTTTGGCATGTTGCAGGTTGAATATGAAGCGACAGCAATTTGAGGCGTTGTTGCCTCGTCTTGGCCTACAATATTTTAGTGCTGTGAAGATGTAAAAGACAAGTAAAGAAAGTATTTAGCCATTTGAACATAGCGTGTTAAATAAAAAAGGTTATACATTATGATTTTAATTTTGGCGGTATAGGATTCTTGTTAACTTCAGCGAGGCGGAAGATACAACTCTAACTTGTTTTCCACTGCTGCTACTTCAGTGTTTCTTTCTTTTTTTCCGTTTCTGCCTGTTCGCGTTTTCATTTCGTGTTTTATTTTTATGCAGCGTACTCGTTTTTTTGGGCGATGTTCAGCTTACAGTAAAGCAATGACCTTTGAGTCAGCAACAATTGCTTGAATCCACCAACTTTTTCATTGTAGAAAGGTTGTACATATGTGTATACCTTTTCTTTGCTTCGCAGATTTATTGCCATTTTCTGTTGTGTATTATGATTTAAATTTTTGCCTTCGTGTCTTTCTGCGCGGAGTAGAAGCGGAAGGGCTCGCGCAAGGAAGATGTAGCGAATAAACAAAAACAAAAAACGAAGCAACCCAAATTAACTATCGAAAATGGAGTAACTAAAACTCATTATTTTAGCGCGAGTTAGTTTAGTACAAGCGAAAAATGCACGGCGGGTTAAAGCGGCTGCGTGACGGGAGAGTCTAACTGGTAGCGGCAAATGACAATGTGGTACACAAAAAATACTTGTGGCAGATAACAACCATCCAGCAGATAGCGCTCTGGTGCAGGCACAGGCTCTTTTTACATGCTTAATGCGATTTCATAAGATGATTATTAAAAATTCGGTAAAATATGTTGTGTGCTTAAACCTTTTTCAATACTTGAACTCCAACTAAGTCTAACATATCAATAATTAGTACGAATAAAATTCCGCCAATCATAAATCGTAAATATTTTATAAATTCATTCATAAGTTATTGTAAATAAATGAATCGAAATATTTTAACTGGTAAAATCGGATGTTGGATTAGCCCAACAATATGACAACGTAATGAAGGTGCTGAGCAGTACTTACTCGGCAGCAGTGAGATGAAGTCCCTTTGCAGCATCGGCTTCAGGAACGCATTTATGTGTCCATGTTGGTAGTGGCACATGCGCATTAGGAGCTGCTCCACAAAATCTACTTGCTCAGCTTCGTTCAGTTGTGAAAAGTAGCTTAAGCAGGTCTCGCGTTCGCCAGGAAGCATTTGAGATGATTCTTTCTTGCGCACGGGATCGTACAATATAGTTGACGTGAACTGAAAACGTAAGAGAAATAAAATAGTAACACGAGGAAAAAGTTAACAATATATGTAACGATAAATAATGACGGTGCAGTCGCTTGCCTCTTGCCCCAATATGAAAGTTGTACTAGAATAAGAAGCCTTGCTACCGGGTGTTTTTGTTTCAGAGGTATTATTTACTTGGATTTGGTAACGGCGAAACCATCAAACTAAGCAAACAAATTTTACCGACAACTCCATTTTTTCTTTTTCTTGATTGCGTTGCTAATGCTGGTAACGACTTCCAGCAGTGACTGGTTAATAAGAGTGGCTTAAGAGAAAATATGAGTACATATTTCATATCGACCCATGGTTCAGACGCAGAAAGACCAGAGTGGAAATATGTACATCGATTGCAGTCTCATTCATACAGATGAAATTTGAGAGCAATAAGACACGCGAAAGGCATTTATCGAGGCTATGACACAATGTTAATTGCAACCATTTTACCATTTTTGCTGACTTTTTTTTAAATAAACAAGAACATTGGCACATACCATAAATTAAAATGGAGTGCTTAAAAATGCGTTTTATATACTGAAATATGTACATATATGATTTTATTCCATTAAAAAAGAGACATGTATTCATAACATAGCTGTTAAATAATGATTACTAATCATAATGATTAATAATTCGATTATTTTCTTAAAAATGTAAAATAATTGATTACGATTACGATTCTTTTGTGTTTATAATCGTAATCGTTGGGTAATCAGGATTACTTGGGATTACTAAAAAGAATCAAAATAGAATCAAAAGTAATCCTTTATAAGTAGTCGATTATTTTTTGCTTACTTTTGATTCTTTTTTGATTCTCTTTAGTAATCTCAAGTAATCCTGATTATATTTTGATTATTTGGAATCGTAATCAATTACTAATCAAAATTTCTCCATCGAGGATTATATAATCAATTACAATTCTTTTTAAAAGTAATGTAATTGATTACTAATCGTAATCGCAATTTAACAGCTATGATTCATAATCAGTAGCAATACTGCACCAAGATAAACGCTCTTTTATTTGTGTTTGGTGCTTAAATATGTAATGAAATAAAAAAAAACAAATTTCAATTATGAAAACCTTGCTTTCCAATAGTTTGACGTGTGCACTCGTCGTCAGCTGCAAAATTAGATGTGTGTACATACATACACATGTATTTAATGCGTATGATTCTAGGAGGGAGCCTAATTGCTCGAACTCTAACACTAAAATCAAAACGGCGAAAACTTTTCAGAAAATTTTTAAGCTTTTAGCAGAAAATTTTTTTTATTTGTTTCACATGAAAGATCAAAGGAAAGAATGTTGGCTCATCATAATGAGAAGGAATTGATTTTCTCTATCTAATGTGATATTAAAGAACGCATTTTTATTCCAAAAAGTCTTAGAACTATTACACCAACTAAATAGAGAATATAAGTCACCAAACACGGCTGTTCCAAGCTTGGCTAGCATGAGCAAATTGGTTTTTGTTGGTAACTTTAGTCTGAAATACAAAAATATATAAACTGCTTTTGGTGTTGGAATGGAATAAACACACAAATATTTAGTAATTATTTGCAACTTTTCGATAGCATTCTTGCCATCATAATAAAGCTTCTCAATCTTGTTCGGATACGGATATAGAATAAATTTGTAGGCCCCGTTAACTTGTACTCAAATAGAACGAGCATATAAGCACACACAAGTTAATGCGAGAAAGCTGGGCCTAAACCTCACCCGCGCAATACACAGCTATGTATTTTATTTATAAGGCCAACTAAGAAAATGCGTCACTAACAATATTTTATTTCAAAACAAATTTTCATCAACATGAAATCTGCTCCAAAACGTTGGGTCGATTAACTAGTCATGGCATATTAATAAACTGGAAATATATACGACCAAAACAGCAAAGACAACCAAGCGAGAAGGCACAAAAAACTTTCAGCTGTGACAAACAATACTTCTCTAGTTATAAATCGAAATACCAAACATCACCTCAACAAATTGTGCAACAAAATGAAGGCGACCGAGTTGAAAACAAACGAAAATATACTTACTGCTTGTGAATTTGAGTTGTTTTCGTCCATAATTTTGTCAGTCTCCATTTTCATCATATTTTTCTCTGCGGTTTCTTTAGAAATTATGCCTTTTTCGTTTTGCTGTCGATTTTTTCTTTCTTCGCAAGGTAATGACAACCCAACTATAGATGCAAAAAAGTCGATAACGTGTTTTGAACCGATAAATGTTTGCACACAATCGATTTCAAAAATGCCAATTCATTGACGATGTTTGCCGTGGCCTCGAAGTAAAAATTGTCCGCCACTTGGCAGCACGCCTAGGTTTGCGCCTTCAAATTCGATTGATTCCGATTTCTATTTGACTTTTGTGTGGAAAAAATGTGATAGCGTTTGTTCAATCTTTACTTCCTCGTACCCATTTATCACCACATCCTCTTCTCTAGAACAGTTCGCGTAAAAGGAATTAAATTTCTCTTTTAAACCTTTGAATTTCTATATTTTCACTAAAATTGCACAAGTTTGAAACAGAAAGTGTGTTGGCTGCCAATATTTTTGCATTTTTCTCACAATATCCGTTTTTTACTCTGCGCCACTCAGTGAAAAACCAAAGCGAACTGACCGACTTGCCAACTGCAAAGAGCCACATGAGTTGGAAACGCTACATCTGAGCAAGGTTGCATATCTTGCCAATCCTAAATAAGGTAATATTAACAATTCATTTGGTACCCGATTCAGAACTCATTTATTTTATATTATAAGCTTTTTATTAGTTTGGCTTCAGGTTTGTAGTCAAATCTAGTAATCAAGTTTTAACCCACGATCCTCAACCGTGGTGCTAGTATTTTCCTTTTTTTTTCGTTTTTTTGCGCTAAAAAGGGACGACTAAATTATTGAATTTGTCCAAAAACCATTTCCAATTATTTTTAGTAAATTTGAAAATGTAAAAATACACTGCTGCTAAAAATAGCGTAAAACACAGCAAGCAAGAATGTACGCGATTGAAAAGGGAACGCTGGTAAATTTTCGTTTGCCGTATTTTCTTTTTTTTTTTTTATTAGTTACTAGTATTAAAATCGTTTTGCTGTTTGCACTGTGACGAGGCATATTAACAAGGTATGCTCAGGCATGCAAAATTCAGTACTATTTAAGTTTGAAAATTATCGCAGTACCATACCACCTAATTTCAATACCTTTATGTGAATACCAATAAAATATTGGTAAATAATAAATAAAATATTGCAAGTTTTTAATTTATTTTGCGATGAATTCCAGAACTCTAAAATGAATTTGTGAGAGACTAAAAAGTAGAAAATAATATTTGATAAAAAAAACTTTTTAAAAATAAGTTTTTATTCATTTAATGTACTAAAAAGTAGAAAATTATTTATTTATTTACTATCGTAATTACAATAATAAATTATTATAATTAAAAGAAATAAGAGCGCTACCTGTATCTTACTATCCATAAAAGCTTGGGCGCCCAAAACCTATATTCACACTTATCTTACACTACTAGCATCTATTTGCAAAAAATAAATTAAATTAAATATTGTATCAATTGGTTGACAAATTTTGAACACATGAGCGCCCCAAGTTTTTATGGATAGTAAGATACAGGTAGCTTTGAAAAAATTTATTTTCTACTTTTTAGTACATTAAATGAATAAATGCTTATTTTTAAAGTTTTTTTTTATATAATATTATTTACCCTTCCGTTGGCGCTGTGGGTACTTTTCAATCGGTTTAAAAGTTACAACAGTATTTCTTTCTATTTCCTTGTCGATTATTTTGGTGCATTATTCGCTTTTTAAGTTAAGTTTTGTTTACTTTTATACGAACATTCAATAAATCAAAATATTCATTTAGTGAATTAGAACATACGACTTTTCGCCCAACACTTCACATAAATTCTCTATAGGTTAAAAGTTTATCACAAATTTTATTAACTGAATAGGCGTGAGCCAGTCAGCTGAAGCTGATACGTCAGCGAAGTACTGCTCGCATAATCACATTGAAACGACCGCTGACACTGATAGGGCGTACTTGAGGGGTAGTGTAGTTAAGTCAATTCTAAAAAATTTGAAAATTTATCCGAAAGAAGTAAAGTTTTGGAGAATGGCGAGCAGTGCTGGAAGTGAGGGTTTTTCTTGTTTTGCGCGCAATGGGAGGAAAATATTGGGAGCTGCCTTAAATTACATGTAAATAGTTCATATTTATATAAATATACAAAAGAAAGATCGCAGCAGCAAGAGGCAACATTGATACATATTTTAATTCACAGGGATATAGTCCGAGCACGAAATGTACCTGTACCAAAGATGCCTGTACTATTCCTCAAGCCCACGTCATCTTACATAGAAGAAGGCGAAAATATTGTGGTAAGCATATAATTGCTAGTATAAAGATGTGCTATTGCAGCACGGAATTCATTCGGATCGTTTACTTATTTTGCTGAGAATTTATCGGTGCGATTTTTCCCCCTTTCGTTAAGATACCTAAAGTTTTCACCAAGGTAGCACATGAAGTGGAATTGGGCTTTATTATCGGGAAAAAGTGTAAGAATGTCTGCAAAGAGGATGCAATGAACTACGTTGGCGGATATTGTTTGGCTTTGGATTTGACGGCACAATGTGAATTAGTGAGCTAATATTTAATAAGATCAATAACAATATGAACGTTTAACACTGATGTGTGCTTATTTTAAGGGCGTTGCTCGTAGCAATGGCCTCCCCTGGAGTTTGGGCAAAGGATTCGATACTGCTACGCCTGTCTCGCGATTTATACCATTGGCGGAGGTAAAAGACCCGAATAATGTGCCACTCTGGCTAAAAGTAAATGGCAACATGCGTCAGCAGGGAAACACTGCCGATCTAATTTTCAAAATTCCGGACCTGATTGCCCATGCGTCCCAGTACATGACTCTTGAACCCAATGACCTTATATTAACGGGTACGCCCGACGGTTCTGCACCAATAGCGGTTGGAGATATTATCGAATGCGGCATGGGCGACATAGTTCAATTAACGTTTAACGTATGTGGGGAATAGCAAGCATTTTACATATTTCCATGTTTGGATATAACAACAATTTTTTCAGAGAAATACATATGTACATACTAATAACTTTTTAATCAAACGGATTTTTTCTTAGTCTAATTCTTGTACATGATTTTCCTTAAACGTTCGATGCTATCAATTACAGCGGCCAACTCGCACTGTATGTTGGAACTCTCCACTGCCAGATGTAAACATCTTTTGAACTGATCTGCTGCCAGACGCAAGCTACTTGGTGCCAGCACGCCGAACCAATGCAGTGGTTCAACGTATCCTTCATCCTTGTTGACGTCTTTACGCTCCAACACGAAATCCGTCTGTGCTACTTTTTCCTCGTTCGGCCGCTTCTGCACACGACATAATGCTTTAAAATCCGCACTGTTCTCTGTAGGAATCTGAGCTATGCTAACAGTTTGCGATCCTTGGACGTAGCGCGTTTTCGCCAATAACAACTGTCCGCTATTGCTGAGACGTTCGATGTTTACACGACACGCTGCTTGCTGTTCAATCAAGTCGAACATGTCCAGGTAGAGCGCATCAATTAGCGCACCGGTGTCATCTCTTACAGCTGACATTTTCCTAGTTATTTTTCTTAGATTATATCGAAGAATTGTTTTATGCCAATTCTAGTTTTTCTTATCACCTGACTTGTAACTTTAGCAGAACAGAGTTGGGCTGGGCCAAAATAAAAACGTACTCCATTTAAAAAAAAAAAAAGTACCTTTTCCATAAATTTCGTACCTTGAGAATACAAATTTTTTAGGATAGGGATGAGTTCGTCTTCCAGTTCGGTTTGATGAGCAAAAAAAAGGTACTCCCTAAGCATAAAAAGAAAGCTCTTAATAGGTGTTTGCAGCTCTCAAGAAATCGCTCAAGAAAAATTTTGCATTATTCCTTGAGGGCAAAATAGTAGTGGCCAAGTAATTTTGACAGCTAACAGCTGATGCAAATCAAAACAAAATGTCGTTAAATGAAGATTGGTAAGTTTTCACAAAATTTACTATTATTTGATTAATGCATTATTTATATATATTTTTCAGGCATAATATGGTGTCCACACTAAATACCGCAATTTTGGTGTTTTGTGCGGAACAATTTGAAACGGAAGAGAGGGACAAGCAAGCTAAAACCTCTGCGGATTTTCCCAACAGGCGCTTTCGGCGTTTTGGCGCACTTCGCGGTGTATTTTCCGAGTTTCCATGTCTGAAAATAAGATAATAGATTAAGATAATTGAAATATAAAATATTTTGCAAATTTACAACCTAAAATGAACATTTAATGTTTTGCTTACCTCTTTCGCTTGTTATTTGCTGTTGAAAGTCTTCTTCTTGTTAAAGTAATAATGTTTCAAACATTATTCCTTGCCAAAACCTGAGTTACCCGATGCACATTTCCACTGGAAAAAAGTAGTAAATTTCGTAGCAGATTTCTTGAGAGCTGCAATCGGGGTCAAGTAATTTTGACGCAAGGAAATTTCTTGAGCATTTTGTTGGCGTTTTTTTATATGGAGTTTTCGCTTTTCTTGAGAGCTGCAAACACCCCTTTACGGGTGTGCTTCCCTCCTTTGGTTAGCAAAACAAAATTTGTCCCTTACTCTTTATAACCTACACGAAACTAGCACAAAGTTAAAACATTTTCAAACATTGTCAATAGCGGGGTTTAGACGGTCCTACATGTCGTCCAACATGTAGGACAAGCCGCAATGTTGGATCGTGTATACGCAAGAAACAACCGCTTGTCACACATGTGGGATGGTTTTCAAAATTTTTTGATATTTCTGCTCGCTTGTCAAACCATCCAACCTGTGAAAACACATGTTGGTCAAGCCTAGTGTATTTTGGCACTTTGAGAAATTGTCCGTGCTGTGAACATGATCAGGGACAGTAAGAATTTCATTGAGCTGCAGCCTGCAGTTGGTTTATAAAACTAAATGAATAGAAATGGCTTTAAAATGTTAATGCTATAGCATTTCATTTGCATCACTATGAAAATGAATGCTATGCACAAAATATGCATAAAAGAGATAAATTAAATAATTTTCCTGAAACTTGGAAAATTAAGGGCGATATTCATAAAAATAGAAACGCACAAAATAAAGTGTACGTAGCGCTTTTAAAGAAACTAAAAGAAATTGAGTCGAATGCTATCAACGAGAGCTGAGAACGCCCATTCTTTTTCGAAAATCTCATTTGCCGTCGGTAAAAATGCGTTGGCTTTATGCGTGGGTCTCGCTTGCCAACTTGAAGAAAGTGATGATGTACGACTTGTGGGACCGTGTAAATGCAGCGGCACGTGCACAGATATTTCTGCCGTCAAGCCATGTTGGACGACATGTAGGATCGTCTAAACCCCGCTAAAGGCTGCTCAGCGAGTAAAAAATTTATTGTGTGAAAATAAGTGCCTCATTGCATGAAATGCTTTAAATTTACTGCAGATTTAAGAGATTACCCTTTCGGAAAAATGTGGGGGTTTTTCAGTACCTTTCTGGATTGTGAGATAAAGGATACAATCAAAATAATTAATGAAGCAATCAATAAACATGATTTATCACTTGATATATAAGTAGCCTATTACTAAACTTAATTGCAGAAAGATGTTTCATAAAATGTCTTACGGAAACTTTTTTTATGAGAGGAAAAATTGTACGTTGCATTTATTCTTGTATTAAATCGGCCGATATATCTATATATTGCTCATCCCTAGTAATTTTTTATGCAAAACATGGGAAACAAACAAAATTAGCACGAAATAAATCTGTACGTATTACGTTAAATCTGCGGCCAGCTAACAAATGGATTGAGGAATTCGTTCTGGAGTGTCACAGTAGCACAGTAGTAATAATAGTAACGAGGTGAGCAATGTGAAAACCAAAAAGCGTGTGCCGTGCCGTGATTGCGTTTATTTGATTAGATACCTTTGTTGCGTTAGCAAATAGCAAAAAGATAAATCTCCAAGCGCCAATGGGCATTTTTACTTTACACGCTCATTAGTGAAAATATGTTAAGGATAAGGGATAGGCTCGTAGGCTCGTATCTCTACAATTGAACAAAAGTTCACGGTACAGACCAACAGTGAGGTTGTTAGATATTGTGTAAAAGTAGCTGAGTAAGAGAGATGCATCAGCAAGATGGCAAGAATCCAGAAGCCAACGGAGTGATATTGCGTCGACGTGGCCTTCACGCTGGGGTTACCAGCTTCATGTCCACAGTACCCAGTGCCAACACCACGGCAATGAAAAATAGCATAATCATCTGGGAAAGTTCTGCGTCAGCGAGCGCACCTGCTCTAGATGCTCTAGAGGTACATACTTATACACACTAATGATTTGCGTGTTTTTCTTATCACTGCTAGTGGCTCAAATTGTAAGGTTGAGATATGTGGTGACGCCTACCATTGTGCGTGTGTGTGCAAATAATGGCTGATTGTTAGCATTCTGTGACGGTGCCACTTTTATTAACCGCATTTGCTTATTTAAAGTGTTTTTTGTCTTCCGATCTTCAGTCTCATTGCAAGCAACTGAAAGAGGCTTATTAGGGGCTCTGGTTATTTCTAGGTAGATAAAAAGAAAGTATGTTCTGTAGTTCTGAATGTCAGTCGCCGTTTTCGCCTTCCTCGAAGTCTGATCAATAATATTTTCTGATACCATTCAAAACTTCAATATATCACAAAATTCATTCATTTGAATGATTTCAGAATTGAAGTGTTTTCTAGGTACTATATTGTTTACACGCTGATGATAATGTCAAGTAGTGCATGCAGGCACATGTTAACTGAATGAAACGCATGACCGCATTTATAAGGACGTTTTTAAAAAGTGGTAGATATTTCCATTTCAACGCGTGCCTGCTTCTGATTGGAATACTATTTTTATAATTAAGCTCCGATGACGCTCCAATGCCTAAATTGATTGGTATCTTGTACAGGTCGATGAAGGCAGCAAGATAAGCCATTGGATAAGCAGAAGTAGTATTAGTCACCGCGGCGAAAACAACGAACATTGCTCCCAAGGGAGGAGTATGTCAGTCCCAGTAACACCAACATTAACAGCGGCCGCGGGCACAACAGCTACCCAACAGCCAACAGCTGCAGTAGGCAAACAAGAACATCGCCTCACGACGGCGAAACGCAGTGTCAGCGAAAGCTCTGCGGATGAATTTCAGCGCAGCACAAGGAGAGCACACAAAGGCAAAATGTGGCGAAACGAATTGGTCGTGCATCCGGGCAGCACATCGGCACAACCACAGCGCAAACACAGCACCGGTGCTGACGCAGCTGGTCCTGAAAAACTGAACATCAGCAATGCGCTAGATGTGGCTGTTCGCGTGATTATGGTCATTATATTTGTGTAAGTTGTAAGTTGAATTCTTGTAATAATTTTTCATGCGCACTACTTACATATATAGAAAATTAGAATTAACGGGTTCTTTCCGGAGACTCATTCAATTGGAGGAACTATGGCTCTATAGGTATCCCCGCATGCCAGACATTGTGACGCCGCAAGCACTCTTACTGTCCGTTATTTTGGGACCCTTCTGCACGACCTTTTTCCATTTACTGCTGAAGCGTGATCGACGTGATTTTCGCGCTGCCACTTGGGCATGGACGCTGGCGTTGGGTATGAATGGTATCATAACGAGCATGCTGAAGGTAACTGTGGGTCGGCCGAGACCTGATTTGTTCTATCGCTGTTATCCTGATGGTGTGATGGTGGTAAATAATGCCAGCGATGGTTTTATGTTTCACGGGACCTTAAACTTACACAATTGTACCGGCGATCCGCACGACATAAACGAGGGATTCAAGAGCTTTCCCTCCGGCCACTCGTCATGTAAGCTGTCCGCTTACTCAATCCTAAATATTTTACTTATTTTTGTTTTTCCTTATTCTTTTTTTTGTAGTTGCCTTTTGTGCGTTCAGCTTTATTACTTTTTATGTTGGCGGCAAGTTGCATGCCTTCGCGCCGCTCGGTCGCGGCCAATCGTGGCGTTTTTGCATTGCGTCAACGCCGCTCATTTTGGCATTGCTAGTGGCGATTAGTCGCACCTGTGACTATCATCATCATTGGCAGGTAATCGCAATACTCTTTCGCAATGATTGTTCAGTCGTATATGTGTTGAATTTTATCCGGTAGGATGTCGTCGTAGGCAGCATAATTGGCTTCTCCGTTACGTACTATGTGTACAGACAATATTACCCGTCCGTATTTTCGCGCAACGCACATCGTTCTTATTCACGTGAATGTCACAGCTCGGGTAGGAGGGGAAATACCTATACGCGTCTACCCGCAGAGAGCACAGACGTATATGCCGCTACTACTACGCCAGATGAACAACAGTTACTAGACAGTGATGAGGAGGATTGCAATATTAAGTCTCCGGCGGGCGAACGCAGCCCATTAATTAGCGAAGCCAAAAGGAACAACAAATGGATTTGAGTGCAAACACTGCTGCTGCATTGTTTCATTCGGCTTCAACACGTACTTTGAAAGTAGAATGACTTCTTTATATACATACATACATTAAGTTTAAAGTTTGAATGCATTGTAAATTTAAACAGCCGAGTTTCTACAACAGTGATTATTTTTTGGCATTTGCTGGGAATTTATGTTATACAATATTACGTGTACCTCCTTAACGTAATATAGTAATATTTCCACTGATCCAATACGTGTGGGAGTTCTCTTTAAATTAGCACTAATTTGTAGGTCAAACTAAAATTAAACTGCTTATTTATATGAAATAGTTGAACTATTAAAAAATATGTTTACATAAGTATGAAGTGTATTATTTTGAACCAAAGTTGTGTGTAGATGAAGTACACTACAAAGCTGCTGCGCTAACACTACGTACCAAAATCAAAGAAATTTTAAAAATTCTATTAAACATGTGCTTCTTATTTTGAGAAAGAAAATATTTATTTCATCCAAAGATATTTTGGCCAAAACTTAGAGCCTAATGTGTGCAGCCAAACTTGTAATTACAATTCTTTTGTTATAGTATTTCAGCCTAAACGCGAACTTAACAAAAACGGTCTTCTCATATAAGCGTTTGAAGTGCCTCCCTCTGGTATTCAAGTGTTAAAGGACTGCAAGAGCTGTTGCTTTTCTCGCTCTTTCTTCTTTACGACATCCAAACTGCGTTGCCTCCAGGTACTCTTCCGTAGTTTTATTGGTCGACTGCCCACATAACGTCCATCCATCTCCTTCATGGCGCGAATGAAGTCGGCCGGTTCACGAAAACTCACAAAACCAAAACCTCTGCTCTTGCCCGTGCGCTTGTCACGCACTACACGCGCCCGCTGGAATGAGGGATACTTGTTGAAGGTGCGCGTGAGCACCTCGTCGTTCACATCATTACCAAGATCGCCGCAGAATATTCGGAAGTCGTCGTCAGGCCAGTCAGCCAGCGAGGAATCTTCCCAAACGGAGCCGCCGGCTACGCGTACAGTTTTGCGGTCTTTCTTTTTACGTTCGGTGGACTGAAACGATTGTAAAGCGGATGAGGCACGCGCCGCCTTAATAGCCTCCTCGGCAATGGGATTAGGGCCAGATTTTTCTGCTTTCAGCTTTTTAAGCTTTTGTGTGACATCGAATTGAATGGCATTAATGTCGATTGAAGGCGCCGCTACGGCGGGCACATTTACTGACTGTCGACTCAGGTAGAGTTTAGGAGCAGAACTTAGCACTACTGGCGTCGCTGTGATAGACCCCGATCCAGTGCCGTCTTTGCCTGACATACCATTGCCTACTCGTGTTGGCACAAACGTAGACATGAAAGTGGGCGGCGGTATTGGTGGCGGTGGTATTACGAGGCGTGACGTCGTTGAGGAAGCACCCGCACCTGCGGTGTGTACTTGTGACTGCGGCTGTTGCTGCAACTTCTGCTGCTGGTAGGTATGCGATGCGATGATCGGACGGACCTGGCTGGGCACGAACAGATTACGGGGTGGTGCTGCAGAGCCTGCGGTCGGCTTTGATATTTCTGCTTCGAAACGCGAGAGTTCATCCTCAATATTTTTTCGTTTTGTACCCATTTTTGCCCGATTTTAAAGCATTGGGCGATATTAAATATTAGCAATGAAATCTCCACAACTCACTCGGCTTTAAATTGTTTCCACAATTAGAGAGCTGCCAGATCATTGCAACTTTTGTAAGACACAGCACTCTCCAATGCAACCCTGTCCTGTTTACCCCTACCGAAACGGAATTCTCGGAATTCTCGTTTGCTGTTGTGCTGCAGATTTTAATAAAAGATCATATATTAAACGGATTTGAAAGGATCATACTAGAAATGAATATCACGAATACAGTGAATGTATCTGTGGAGACGCCATGTGAGAATCAAATACAGGAAATCACCTACGATGGCACGGAAATTTACCAACCGTGAGTTTTGCGAGTTCTGTTCTAATCTTCTGCAGTTGCGAAGATTATCCAAAATTTTTGTTTTCAGCCTCCCAACGCTCTCGGAAAGTTTAGCCAAATGCGCCGCACGCATAGACTTTAGCAAGACGTCGCTGGACGAATTGAAGAAAGAGGAGAAGAGCGCCGAAGAAGAAGCGTCACAGTTTCAACCGAGTCTCTGGCCGTGGGACTCTGTGCGGAAAAAACTAAATGATGCGCTGACCGAGATTTGTGTTCTGTCCGACGTGATTTCCATAGCCAAGGATAAACGTTACTTAGTGCTGGATCCAGTTCCAGAAGACCCTGACGAGATTAAACCTATTGTACAAGTATATAGTCGCAAGAAAGCACTAAGCCAAGCGGCTCAAGTGCTGTTGAGTGGGGCCGAACGGCTACGTAATTCACATAGTGAGCAACGGAACCGTAACGTGTCCGATTTCCACATCGAGTTGCTACGTCTGCGACAGAACTGGCGTCTAAAGAAGGTCTCGAATGCCATAATTGGAGATTTGAGCTACCGCACGGCAGGCTCCAAATTCGGAATGAGTGGTACCTTCGAGGTGACAAAGGCGGAGGATGTGGCGGACGAAGATGGCACCCCCGGTGGCAGCAATGCTGCAGGGAACAGCAACAACGGACTACCTAGTCCATCGCCGAAGAGCAATTCGGCATTGAGGGTCATAGTACCAGCGGAATTGCAGGGTGTAGCCTATATAAAAGTAATAACGCAGAAAGACCAGGAGGACTTGTGTACGGCTACAGTAAACCTCATGGGACATGGACCGAACATTACACAACAGGTACCAGGCAACAGAGCGATGCTTGTAACTTTGTAACTATGAAATCGCTATATCTGTTCTCTTTCAGACCGGTGTGTGGCAAAAAACGCTAGAATTTGCACAGAACGTGCTTTTTTGTAAAGAGCTGTTTAGTCAGTTGGCACGCGAGGCTATACAGCTGCAGGCACCCATACCACACGTTGTCATAGGCAATCAAATACGCGCCACATTGCTGCCTGGAATACAGCTTATAATATCTCTCTGTCACTCGACCACCTTCGACTCGAGCCAGCCGGGACCAATCACCGACCATGACCACGTTCTGGAGCACTCCCTACATCAGCTGTTACGCGAAGTACATCATAAGAACTCGCACCATCCTTTCCCGCACCCGGCCAGTGGACCGCTGGGTCCGAGTAAGAAACGAATGCTCGCCGGACCGATGGCGGCCGACAGGCACAACCTACTCGAAATGACCAAGACACAGACCATATTGGAGCAGATAATTGCACAGGCCCAGCACATATTCATGCGGAAGCGCACCCAGTATGTGTTGGACACTTTGGCGCGTGACGTCAAGGATCCACAAATCGTGTCCCACTGGAACGCCATGAACAGCCCGACTATGTCGTGCGTGAAGATCAATATTGTCACACATGGGTAAGTTTCTCTGTCGTATATTCAACTCATCCACTTATCACCACCTTTTCTCTCCACAGCTATGATACCATCAATCGCACATCGCTAGTTATACACGTGAAGGAGCGATCGCTGAAATGCATCTGTCGCGACGGTCGCGTAATGCATCTCTCGTACGAGCCGCAAGAGCTGCGAGATCTCATACTTTGTCAAATCAACTCGCATCAGATTTCGTGTCTTCTGAATTTGGCGCGCTGCATGGCTTGGACTGTGCTCTCGAACAGCAATCACCTGGGAATAGGCAAGGTGGAGCCGCTAGGTAATGCTAGCTCCTGCTTGCTGGCCTCTCCCAATAGCGATCGCATGATCGCGGTGCAAATAAGGTGCGATCCTCAGATCGATGTGAAAGTCTATATTGCGCGCAGTCCGCGGCAGGACTTCTTTCCTAGTCCACTGGTGCCGGAGAAGTTTTGGGAAAATCTTGGCGGTCATTTCAAAGAGGTATACTATTATAATTCTACAATGACCACTGCTAAGAAATGCTTCATTTCGTTTACAGGTGCGATTTGACAAAATAGAGGGCAAAAGTTTTCTCAACAAAATGGAATTTCTAATGGCTTCCCTTACCAGCAACTCCTCCTGAGCGCATATACATGCTTTCTGGGTCGCTTTTTGGTATTGAATGCTTGCATTATTTTAGAACTGTATTTTATTTCTATGGCTAAATGTGTAAACATTTTTCTTACTTAGCACAAAACTCAGAAATGCTAGAAAAAAATAATTTAAAAAAATTTCAGTTATCATGTATCCATTGTTAATTTCTCTTGCATTTATTATGCTTTTTCACATAGACACAAACTTAAGAATTCGTCGTGTTTTGTGTTTATTTTGAATTTGAACTATTAGAATATACCGATTGATTTCCATTAACAAATATAGATATGTATGTAATTTAAGCACGGTCGTGCCAACCCAATGGAAACTGCTGTTTTTGGTTTTCCATACTGACTATAGACTCCTTTTTCAGTGCCACCCCTTACAAAGCAAAACAGAACTAAAATAGAGAAACAACAAGAGCGTCGAATTTACATAATTAACCCACAGTGCTGTTAGGCATTCACATACATATGTACATATATCGCAATTATCCAAGGAAAAAGCACAACTCAAAATGTTAAATTGTGGTTTTCACGTTTGCAATGCGAAATGTTTTATACCAAAAAGTAAATTTGTAAATTTTGTAGATAGTGTGCGAATGTTCGATATGTTAAAAGTTTTAAATGTAAAAAGTTCATCCTTGGCCTCATCATCTTTCTATCCTTCTCTATCGGAGCGTGCTGTGGAAGTATTTTACCTTGATACGGATAGTGGCCAGAGGTTAATATGATCGCTGCCCCGCTAATAACGCCAAGATTGGAAAATAAGGTATTTTTGGTCCGACGGTCAGAAAATGCAGCCTCCAATAACGGCCGCAATTATTGGCATCTCAGTGTTCTCTGTCCTATCCACACAATAAAGACGATCCCACGAACTACGGTAACTACCGTGATGTCGGTTACCTAGCTGTCGCATATAAGGCTTTATCGTACAACTTTTTCAATATCCTGGTGGAGAGAATAGAGTGAAATGTTGAAATGCCACAATATTCTATACGAGTGTCCATCTGCCGAAGACATCGACGTTGGGCGTAGCATGCTTGATGTAAACCAAAATCGAGATATGACGATAGATTTAATTTAAGAAAAACAGTTTGCATTGGAGGGTTAAGCGGTTACAACTGGTGCGCATAAAAAGCAGTCGGCAAAAATAAAGAAATTACACTAGGCAACATTAAAAATAAGACAAAACCAAAAAAAAAACGCTGCATAAAGAAAAATTGTATCTTCGAAAAAGTTCATAGAAATACCACAAATCATATTCTTTGATGTAACCTACATTTTATTTCAGTAATACAAGAATACAAGCTTTGCTATAAAGAATATTTTTACCTATAACAAAATAATGTATGTAAGTTGGGCTCAATATGGAATTCAGACAAAACTCAAACTGCACACGATGTTTATTTTGGTTGTGCGACGAAGCATGGACACTGACACAAACCTATTAATCCGTTTTTGGGGTCTTCGAAAGAAAAATCGGTCAGTTAGCGTTGGGGATGACTTGCGTATGGATATCCAGTGGCTATGCTTGTTCGGGCTTGTCAAGCTAATGAAGGAAAATGCTCCGACAATGAAGGTATTCGATGTGGTGGATGGGTGCCGGCGTGGAAGAGGAAAACCAAATATGGAAAAGGTGGAGAAAGCCTGGAGCCTTGGAACCAGTGATTGCAGTTTTGCGCGCGCCAAGCAGTTGCATGTCGAAACGTGCAGAAGTTTTAGTGTATCTTAAGAGTAAAGTTAGTTGAACAAGTTGGCGGTGAAAAATGCAATTTTGTTGACTAATGTTTTTTATTAAAATTAATAAACCGGGTCTATGCCGAGTGTGGCAAGAGCTGCCATTAATTACCATGGGTCGGAGTCAAGCGGAAATGACGTACACATTGAGCGGTCATTAGCGTTTCGCTGTTGTAGCACACAAATGCTGCCGAGCGCCGCTTCGCCCGCCGCGCTTATGCCAATAACATGCGATGAGCAAAACAGGGCAAATTCATTAGAAAAGCTTCGCGTGGCACAATAAGAAATCAATAATAGAATATACATAGTAGAAACTTGTATTAGTTGCGTGTGCTTTGGTGAAAGGAACTGCCTGATAAGTGTAACAAAAAACTGGTGGAAAAAGAAATAATTAAAATAGAAAAACGCATCAAATGCAACAATACAAGCAGAAAGCAAATATGTTACAACATTATGCACATAAGCGGTGAGCCACAAATGAACAACATCTGGCGGCAGCCGCAGCCGCAGCAGCAACAGTTTTCCAACTGCAAATCTTCCGACGCATCGCGGTCGCCGCTCTGCTCATTGTCAGCATTGTGCCGCAACGCTTTTACCGCTATTTCCTCATCGGCATGCTATCGCAGCAGCGACGCTGATGACGAGGCTGACAGCAGTGCAGATCGTGGTAACATCACAGGCGCATCACCGGCGTGCCACCACACAGAAGCGGTGCTGCGTCGCAGCACGCCGATTCTCTTCTCTACAAATCGGGGCCTGCATCTGCGTGTGGCCAAACAAACGCGTGCCGAGAATCACCAGCGCGCCAGTCGTTCTCGTTGGTGCACCAGCAGCGCCTATGACATACAGTTCTGCGATCTGGAACGCTGGGTAGGTGTACAATATTATGAAAGCGGGTAAAGGGCTGCAAATGATTCGAAAACACTTTTTCTCTGTCTGCAGAACACGCCGCGCGCCAATGCTGTGAGTCTGGAGGATACGTTCACAATATCAAAGCCGCAAACCACATTCCACAGCAACTTTCAAGCACAACAACATTCAGCGGAGTCAACGTGTTCTTAGCATTTGAAACGCTGTAAAGGCAAATTACCAAATGAACAGAACTCATATTGCTGAGTTCCCTAGCATCCTAGCATCCTTATCCCCAAATTATAAACCCAATATGTCGATCTGATCGACGGTTTCGTTCAAGAGTAGGCTAAGTTGACTGGGTCCAACTTTTAGCTTTACACATACAAATGTACATAATTTTCTCCGACATATCCAATACTCGTATATAGTCTGTTTGAATTTGGTGCAGATCATACCACATACCAAAATTATAAAAATTCCAAACGCTTGAATTATGGAATGCAGTGTAATTAAAAGCATTCATCAATATTAATAAAAGTTTGACATTTTGTATGGAAAATCGGTGTTATTCGCCTACCTAGAGCTCGAACGACCCGAAATTTTGGCCGAGACCGAGCCTTTCGAATTTACATACATACATATAAGCAAAAAAGGACGATGAAAGAAAATTCATGAATTTTTAGAAAAAAACATTTTACTACAAAAAACACTTCATTAGAGGTATAAATACCTACATTAAACATCCGTTTTATGAAAAATCAATAAAAATTATTATTAAAAAAATAAAGTTTTGTTTAAAACTATGTACACAATTTTTTCTCAACTGTTCGGCTAAATACTCGGCCTTTTAGTAGCAGAGACCGAACCATTTGGCCGAACTGTTCGGTAACCGAGACCGGACGAACAAATAGAAGCTTTAACTAGCAAATGATAAATTGTTCCAAACATATACAAGCTGACACTAAAGATCCTCCAATTAGTCATGACTAAGCCGGAACTAGCTCAGCTTGACACGATCTGGAATGGATTGCGTTTCGATATTTCATTGATCACGCCCTACTCGACTTTATCGTATCCTATCTCGCTCTAGTCGATACAATCCAATTACATTTTAGTTTGATTTAAATTGATTGAAGATGGCAGATGCTCATATGGAGCGCCAGCAAGAAACCCAAGAACTTGCATCTTTCTACAAGCAGGTAGAGGAAGTCCTACACTTGGAAGACAAGGTGGAGGGGATGGACGTGCAGACATCAAGCGCAACTGCGCAAGCATCAAACGGAATACCACAGCAGGCGAGCGCAAGTATGCATTGTTCATTGGACACCACACCGTCCACTTCAACGCGACGAAACGCAGCGCACGCGAGCGCTGCTGTAATACAGGGAAGACCGAGCGGCAACAACATTAACTTCTTGCAAGAGTTTTGCGCTTTTCGCGGCTGGCCGGCGCCACAATACGAAATACTTGCGGAAGTACAGTTACCATACCCCAGCTTTACAGCTCGGTGCGAGGTAAGGAATTTAACGGCATCCGCAAGAGGAGGAACACGGCAAGGAGCAAAAAAAGCCGTAGCCGCAGCAAAGCTGGGCGTCGTAAGAGAGGCGCCAGAAAACACTAATCAAGTTGCGATGAAGCATGTCGCAGGAAAGAAGCGAAAACAGAATGTAAGTATAATAAGCGAATAACTTTATTTACGACCATATAATAATAATAATAATTGTATATTTTTCAGAAGCGACGAAATGGAAGGAATCGGAATCAGAACGAGAACGTCAATCTGTCGTGTGTGTCAAATAGTCGATCTATTCCGCCGTCAGTGGGACACCCTACAAAGCATTCATCGGTCCACCAACTACACCAGAAATAATCGCCGATCTCATTAACTTACACATATTTACATATTTACATATTTTTTTATACATACATTTTATAAAAGCCAAACGGAGATAAAAAAAGCCACAAATGATACAATACTATAATTCATAGAAACTAGCGCTTAAAGCAAACAATATAAACAATAATGAAGGTTTGTAATTTATATAACACGAAATATTAAAAATTTACTCAAATACGGTTAAAATCTATTTTTAGATGCAGTCGTCGACAATTCACGGACGAGCTTAATCACGCTTAATCGGGCACAATCCGGAGCACTTCATCACACCAAAGGCATTACGATTTATGCTTTTGCCCTCGCTGCTGAAGACGACCGGCTTTATTGCTTGGTACCTCGTAACATATTTGGGTTTCGCAACAAGATCGTTGCAAATGAGCTGCAGAATCTAATACGCACCATAGACGAGTTCGGGAATTGTATACGTCGCAACATGACCTACCTCAATGAGATTATCATAATGAAGTAGCAGGAGCTCATAGAGTAAATCTGCACCGACGATTGAGACGATTGAACTTTAATAAATAATAAATATTAACAATTTCAGATCGCGTCAAATTGAACGTGCTTGGGATTGCATTACACCGAAATGCTGTACGATGCCACGCGCAAGCTGGAAACCACATATCCCCTTCCAGCAAAATTTGCCCAGTACTATTCGCCCATGGAGGAGCTACGAGAGTGCGAGTACTTCAAGAACAACGTTACGGACTACAGTCCCAAGCACATACAAGTAATTGATGGGACATATCTGCTAAAACTATAATTACAACAAAATAATGCTATTTCAAGATTTCAACAATATTTTCGCCTACATACAATCTCAATTTCTGAAGCTGAAACACAGCACAAACGGCACATAAGCCCGTTGGAGACAATCGGAGCTCCAATCCGGAAAATAGCGACAGTGAAGACTCTGCCGATTTGGAGTTTCAACGCCGCAGCAAGAAGCTAAAGGAGTGGGACCATTTTGCGGAAGTACGGCACAGAAGCAGGCAATCGATTTGTTCAAGTGCGATGATGCAGCGCCAACAAAACAAATGCTGCGGGCAAAGAAGAAGTGCTAGAGAGCGAATGTTAGGCTGTTTTACAGAAAGCATTTTAAAATATTGACTTATAGATTGTTCTTTTATTTTAAAATACGTTTTAAAGATTTTAATTTAGTGGCCTGCAATTTGCCTCGTCTATGATAAGATCATTTTTATAAACATTTAAAATTTCACTGCAGCTTTATTCTTTAGGAATGTTATACACCCTAGCGTATTTAATAACGCACATTCTTTTCATACATTTATATTCAAACTAAATTATCTTGCGCTCATTTGATACATTTCATTCATTCATTAGCTTGTGAAGTTTAAACGAGAAACGCTGCTCTATGAATTCAACTTTGTTTTAAATTGTTATTATGTATTTTCAACTTGTACTTTAAAAAACGCTGTACAGTTTAAGCAAAAAGATACACACACAAGTCGGCACATTTTTCAAATAAAGTTTATATTTACATGAAAATTACAAAGGAAATTTATGTTTTTATACAAAACTAAGTTTAAGTACACGTTAAAATGGCAATTAAATTTGAACGGATTGTTTTTCGCTATGGAAATATTTACAGATAGCACTGTTTAGCGTAAAATTGTAATACTTAATTTTTTTGATGAGGAGGTATGAAATTTCAGGAGGAGGTATGCAATTTTGATGAGGAGGTATGATTTTTTTGATGAGGAGGTATGCAACTTCATGAGGAGGTATGCAATTTTCATGAGGAGGTATGATTTTTTTGATGAGGAGGTATGTTATTACCATGAGGAGATATGTTATTAGCATGCGGAGGTAGGCAGTGGCCAATAGAGCCCTGCATGAATATATTCGTTTTGGCAACAACAATACTACACTTGCTGCACGGGTACTCAGTATTCGAAGAATGTAAACAACGAAACGAATAGAAACGAGAACCAGCGAGCGTAGGTTCTCGGGTTTACTCATATTCATTTCTCACGGCTACTCTGCACATTCGTGTTCGGTGAGCAGAGAACACTGCTTGGTTTCTATTCAGTAATCGAGACTTTACAAAGTATTCGAAGACTGTTTACTCGAATATTTCGCCTATTTTTCGGAATATTTATTTTATTTTAAATTATTTATAATGAAGGTTTTAAATAAATAAATTATTAAGTTGTCTATATATTGTTTCCATTGTTAATTTTACAACAACGTACAACAATTCCACTTGTTTAATAATGCGCAATAGCAACTTATTTCTTTCTGTTCAACGAAATGAATATATTCGGAATATTCAAACAGTGTGCTGGTATTCGAAACCTTTTGTTCCCGTTTTCCCGCTTCGACCGAATATGAATAAACAGTGTACGTCTACTCACTTCTCTTCGAAACTTCTTGTACTCTAAGAGAGCAGTGCTTGTATTTATTCGGACCGGTTTTCCAAGAGGAAGTGAAGTAATCTATTCAAAAGCATGTGAATGTTTTCGAATAGCAAAAACGCATGCTTGTGCAGGAGTCTAGTGGCCAACGCGTAACTGTAGTAATGAACGACTTATCATTTCGTTACTCATAATTATTAAATTTTTTATTTATCCTACCGCACAATGTCTGTGGAATTCAACTGACCGTTGACTGAGCAGCAGCAGAAACGGCCGAACAAATATAAATATCGTTTATTAAACATTATAAATATTAAAATTAATATAATAATTATATAAAAAATTTGAGCAAAATAACTTATTGCAATCTAATACCGAGAACTAATTTAATATAATTGAAATTGAAGAAGGAAATATGAAAGTGGTGCACTGTCGTGCAATTGCTGATACGTTGCTCCGCCCCTCAACTGTTTGGCTCGAGACTTAAGTTATCCATACTGAAAAAAATGTTGCGTTTACTTACGAAATATAATATTAAATGAAACACTGTTCTGTTTACTTTTTACAAATATTTTTGTTGTTTTAAAACTTTATTTCATTTATAATTAAATTGTTGTTGTGTTTTTGCTGTATATTTGCAATTTATGTTTTTTTAATTTATATTATTTATAATTAACACTAAAATACTTATTGAAACATATTTCCCACTTTTACATTTTTCTCCGCAGCAAATTGTATTTTTTATAGTAATAATAATTAAGACAATATAATAATAATATGTGTATATGTTTATGTACTTAGGTACTAATTAAGTTGATTTATTTATGTACTTTTTGCAATTTTACCATTTTTTTAATAAATTTTTTCTTTCATTCTTTTGTGTGTGTGTAGCATATTTTCCATTTCGCATCGCATTTCATTATATGTATGTATAAATTTGTGTGTGTTCTATTTATTTTAATATTATATGTTTATGTATATATATTTTATTTATGCAAGTAATAATTACTTTTGATTCAATTTCATTAATCGTAAAATAATTTCTTTAAATTATTTTATGCAATTATTTTAATTTAATTTTATCAAATATTTTATTTATTCTGTGGTTTTTCTGCTTTTATGTATAAGTTTTAGGTTATATTTACTGTTTTTTTTTTTAATTTTAATGCTAAATACAAGCAAAAACGTGTTTGTGTGAAGTGAAAACCGCCAGCACACATACATGCACAATTCTATAATGCATATACATACTACAATATATACATATATGATATTACAAATATATATGTATGAATGTAATTTCTACTGCTCTTTTATTATTGTAAAACAAAACAAACCAAAATACTAAATAAGATTTTGCATTTATTTATATGTGTGTGTGTGTATATATATTTATATGCATCTGTGTACATACTTCATAAATATTCATATAAGTTTACACCTATATGTATAATATTAATATTAGTTTAGTTTTGTACAATATTGAGTTATTGATCTTTTTCAAAGTGTGTATGCTGATGTATATATTTTAAATATATATATATAATTAGGCATATAAAGAAATATAAAACTTTCTACATTTACTGCATTCCTTGGCGACGCGCGCGGCTACTGCCCAGCAAAAACGACGGTACCTGCATTGCCCGCACACTTAATCAGCCATTCCATCATCTACGTGTATTTGCATGTCTTTAAGATGCATGCATTTACAATTTTGTAGCGGTATAGAAAGCGGGTAAATTTGATTTCTATCATATTAGCTTGTAAGTATTTGCTATTTTCAAGTGCCTGGAGGGGGAGAGGCTTTACGCGCGTCGGTATTTTAACTTGTTGCAAAGCCACTGTAAATGCCGAGAATTTTGCTTTCCGGCGTGTGAAGGGGGCAAGGGGCTGCGGTAATGCTGTTGAGAAAAGGGCTGAGTTAGTCCCATTTAGGAAACTGTACTATTTGAATTTGTTGTGGAGAATACACAATATGCATAATTGTTTTTACTCTTGCTGACCCCATTTGTATACATATAAATCTAACTAACACTTAAGTTTCTTTTTGTTGGTTTTGTTTTTATTACAGCGCCAAATTTTCACACTATCATTATTATTATTATCTAGTGCAGATTTATAAGCAGTTATAAATTTATGTGTGTGTGTGTGTGTGTGTGTGTGTGTGTGTGTGTGTGTGTGTGTGTGTGTGTGTGTGTGTATACGTATACACTATTTATATAATGCAAATCTTTAAAAAATAATTAAAGTTCTCTAGTTTTGTTTTCTTTTTTGTATAAAAAATCACAAATAGAAGAAACACGACCGTACACAAAATCAAAACAAAAAATTCAACATACATAATTGTTTATAGTAGAGCAGTTTACAATAGCAAAATTTAAGCAACTTAAAGAAAGGGATAGGAGGAATAGACCTTCCGCACATTTTAACTTAATTACAATTTGACTTATTTTTACTTTCACATCGTAGAAAAATTACACGCTGCGCCTGAAATTATAATTATGCTCTAAAATAGTAACTACAAAATAAGGAGTGGAGCTCAAGGCGACAAAGTGCACGAGTGCTGGGCATTACTTGAGACATCCACGCACGCACGCACGGTTGGCATACGCAGCTGACAGTTTACGCGCCTGTTGGGCGTGACAATTTTTCCTACACACATAAGAGCATATTAAGTAAAGGCAGGCTAAAAGAAAAATATTAAAAATTTACAAAATTCGAGTTACAGTTTTTAGATTTGTGGTTGTTTTTGGTTGCTTTTTCAGTAGAAGCATGTTTTTGTTGCTTGAAAACGTATAGAAGCATTTTATTTCGCATTTGAACATTTTCATTATTTTTATTACATTTTTGTTTGTATGATAATTTTTCTAACATCGTGTCAGCCTGCCGCTTAGAATCTTTACTTTGTTTTCTTTCGCCTAATTGAGAAATTGGTATTCGTTTGACTTGATACATAATTATGATTTCTGATTTTACTTTTAATGCTTTTGTAATTGTGCTTTTTTGTACAGTTTTTAATACTTGAACATTGTCCTTTCATCTTGATTTGGTAATTTGTCAGCTGCGCGCCAAGTGCCCGCACAGTTTGCTTTCGTTTACATTTTTAACGTTCTGCTAATTTCTATGTATATATCGTGTTCTTTTCACAATTTCCTTTATTTATGTAAATTATACTTTTCCTTTATAAATACAAGTTCTTGCTACAATTACTATTGTTGTTTTGTTGATGTGATTTGTTGTTTCTTTCTGGTTTATGCTATTTTTTACAATCGATTTCGGGCTCTCTCATCTCCATTAAAAATTAAGTTCTTTAGGAAAATGTGGCGCGCTGCCAGTGCCGTGGTTTGTATTGTTGTTGCTGCTGCTATTGACATTAGTGATAGTGGAAGCAGCCGCGCCCAATAGACTGGCGCCTAATGCCACTACCGCTGCTGCGTGGGTTGTGGCCTGGTTATGTTGTTATTGCATGAAATAGTCCGGATGTTCAGAGTCTTTTTCGAACCGTTTCGCTTCTTCATGCATGCTCTCCTTGATCTTGAGAATAGCTGCTGATTCCGTTTGATCATTTTCGCCAGGTCCACCAAAATTGCCCAAGTTATAGTCGCCCATACCACTACCGGAGTCTTCTCGTGGCGTGCCAGGCCCGCCGTTGGCAGGTGAGTTCTTCATTCCGTCTAGTCCAGTGCCGTCGCCTCCGCCGCCGTTAAGTACTGGGCCCATCGAGTTGGGGCCACCGCCCATGGGACCCATTCCGCCCGGGCCACCACCTCCGCCGTCTGGTCCGGCGCCCAACGCGAATTCCGGCTTCATGTTCATATACATATTATCGCCAGGTCCACCAGGACCCGCTTGTGTATCTTGTGGCGAGGGCATGATGGGCGTACCAGGACCTGGTGGGCCGTTCGATCCCGGTCCGGGACCGTAATTGCCGGGCGACGATGACGCGTAAGCATTCATAGGCGCTGTGGCGTTTGGTTGCCATTGCGGTGGGCGTCCGCCGGCACCCATGCCCATGGGCGGCATGCCACCTGGTCCGGGTGCTGGGCCCCTCATGCCGCCGGGTCCACCGTAGCCCATAGGGCCCATGCCACCAGGGCCGCGCGGCGGGTTCATACGTGGATTCATTGGACCCATCCCGCCTGGTCGTGTTGGATCCATGCTGTTTGGCATCATAGGCTGTCCCGGTGGCCCGTTGAATTCATTGCCCATGCCTTGCATGCGTACGCCTGGCCGTGGGGCTCCGGGGTAGCGTGGTCCACCCATAAATGGCGGCTGACCGGGCATCATTTGTGATGGTGGCGGCTGTGGGCTTGACGCATGCGTTGGCGGCGATGGCCGCATTGTTGAATTGGGGAAAAAGCTCGGTCCCATTGGACCACCCGGCCCCATTGGTCCGTCTCCACCGGGTGGCATCTGGCCAAGCGGGCTGGGCGCTGGTCCGCCGGCATTGTGCGGGCCGCCGGGTCCGATGCCATTAACGCCGTAACCGGAGCTTACAAAGCCGTAGTCGTGGAAAGCTTTCGCCTCCGATGAGTGATCGCACTGGTCGCGGCGTTCAGGTGCTGCGCAGTATAAGTCCCAGAAAACGCACCACCAGGTGTGAAGAAATCCGGGCGGTTCGCCCAGCGTGATGTTCTTTTCCCATCGAATTTCCGACAGGAAGGTCTGTGCAGCCTTTTGGGCGCCAACGTGCAATAGGTACTCGTACACGTACAGCGCCAGTTTCTCGCGTGCCTGTGCATCGGATGGTACCGAGGAGGCCTTGGATTTGCCATACATTGTGATGTGATGTGTGTGTAGATTGGTTGGTTGGTTGCTTGCTTTATTTGTTGCTGTTTATGTTGTTTTTGTTTCTGCTGCTGCTGCTGCGGGAGAAGGTGGTCGTTTCTGCTGCGAGCTAGCTGAGCTGCCACAAGTGCTCTTCTGGTTGCGTTTTTCCCTTTTTCTTTCTTTGACTTTGTTGGTCGGACTTTCTCTTATTCTTCTATAAATTTAGTGAAGCTAATTTCTGTTTTGAGGCCACAATCCACAAAGTTTTCTTTTATTTGTTGTTTTTTCTTTTATTCAAATGGCGCTCGCCGCCGATGTGGAGCTCACGCAGCCGTTCTCCTCTTTTCTATGACTTCCAACATTTTGCTTCGTCCGCTTTGCATTCGGTTTCTCTGTATAATTTGGGCGTTTGTATTTCGTTTTTACAAACTTTAACACTCCTTTTTGCAAAATTGTATTTTTTAATCTTTACGAGCACTTTTACTTTGCAATTTTTTACACCAAAACTTTTCCCTTCCTCTCTGCTCGTCTTTTCGTGCAAAATGATTTGCCTCGTACAACAATTCTTCGTTTTACCGTTCGCTGCTGTTGTTGCTGCTTCACTTTGCTTTGCTTTACACAACCACTTCAATACACTTCACTTCACTGCTCGCTGCTGTGCCGTTTTTTCTTTCGCTCCGTTCGTCTCTTCTACCTCTGCGATGTGATGCGATGCTTGCTTTTCCTATTGCTGCTGTTGCCTTCGGCCGCAAACTGAAAACGATAAAGAAACCAAAAATATGAAAGTCGTGCAATGAAGGAATTGACGAAAGTGTGCGGTAGAGAAGCTTGCACGGAAACACACTCATACGCACAATGCTTGCTACGTTAGTGCTGGCGAGGAAAAGTAATTGTACCCGTGTACGCAGAGTCAAATTCTCGTGACAAAGGTACTCGTACATTCTAAAACTAAGACAACGCGATTCGCTGTTCAACGATGTCGCTTATTTGGCTTCCCGGTTAACTGTTATATATAGAAAATAAACATCCCTTAACATTTAACTTGAACTTATAACCGCTTAATTGACATATCGATTAAAAATGTGGATAGCAATGTGGAGATTCAAAACGAAATTCTAATTCTGATAGACTCTAGATTCTAGAATATCCGTGCATGTAATGTACAAAACCAAAAAATAAATATTGTAATAAGACAATCATTTAACTCGATTTCTACGTTTGTCAGTTTTACATAATTTTCTGCCTCTTATACATAAGTGAATAGTAAATAAATCATTTTGAAACCAAACATTAACATATCAGAATTAAAACACAGAGAACGGGGTAAAATACATTTCGTTCTGCAAAAAAGTAATATTAATGCTAGGGATACTCGTAATAGCAACAACGTAGAAACTAGCTTTCAGTTTGAAATGTCGCCGTAGTTTTCAACCCTAAAATAATTGTGAAATAACTTCAGAGACCTTGACAACTAACCGATTTATCGCAAATTTTTTCTTAGGTCAAGCTGACCATTTTGGAAAGTCCAATTCAGCGGGAAACGCTTATTCACGCCGCCCAGACTCAGTGGACAAGTCTTGGGTGCCTTCTGCGTGGCGTCAATGGTTCGATGTTAATTTGTTCACGTAACCGTCTTCTCTAAACGCACAATAACAATTGAATGAGATTCTAGCTGAAGTCATTCTTCCAAATTAGTCATAAACTAAAATACATTTTTTAAATTTACTATCATTTGCTTGGTTGGTTACTTCGTTCCTTCTATTAAAAACAAAATGTTTGCTCTCAGCAAATGGAAGTCTTTCAAGTGTTCATCCCAATCAAATTAATGTAGTTATATCGCTTTAAAATCATTATACTACAATTGTATACTACTTGAAATATTCAACGCTTATATCTTATATCGTCAATAGATAGTCACTGAGAAGCCAATTCTCAACTTAAATTTATGTATACAAGAAAAGAGCTCATTCAACAGAATTTACGTTTCTGCAGTAACCATAGTCTTTACAAGCCTAGTAAAAAGGTTTACAAGTTCCAAAGTAATCGATATATGTGCATACATATGTACATGTATACTGAGGTTCCGTTCACTATTCTTAAAACCATATTTAATTTATCCGCTTCACTACATGTACATTGAAAACGAGACATTTGCCTTCCGAGCTCTAGAAGAAACCTCTCACAAGTTTCTTGAAAGCGCAACATTTCCCTATGATTATTTATCAGCATATCCACACTAAAGATAGACATTATCTTTTAAGTTATATCATCTATATAGAATTTTCAGTATGTAATACAAGCCATTCGTAATTTTAAATTTGAAAGATGGACTCACACAAAAGTACACTTTTAATATGTACTAGTAATATTCTTTTTGCTTAAGAAAATACATTTATACAAACATACATGCATATACGATCACGTTTAATACAGTTAGGAAATAAGCAAATCTTACAAACCTTATCCTTTATCGTAGGTAAGATACAATCGCAATTCTCAAGATCCAACGAGTCTTCTACCCGCCGGTTTCCTTGCAGTCAAGGAATATAAACTGGAAGTACGTATGTACATGCATATGTAAATACGACAAATTATGGCAACAACGTAAGATAAGGTATACGTTACGTTTTGATAGCCGCTTAGTTACGTAGCTATGCTGTGCGTTTGCTTTGCAACGATACCAGACAGCGAACTGACACGAATTCTCTTTAGCTTTATTTTAATTAGACTCTTCGTTACTTTTATAGCTATATATTTATATTTTATTATTTTCACAAATTTTAAATTTTTGCTTGAATAAAAGTTAGCGTTAAGTGTACACTTTGAGCCAAAAATGTTATCAGTTTCGCGAGAATTCGTATACAAGTTTTATTTTATTAAAATTCAACGTGAACAAATTTCCAGCTCCCCTTCGATTTGATCTTTTATTCTTTCTTCTTTCACTTTGTATTGTGTTGTTTTTAGTTCTTTTTCACTTCACCAGTCTTTCTTTCGCACGGTCGTTTTCTATAAAAACCGCTTCGTGCTGCTCGTCGTACTCGTGTTTGTCTTTTTCCTCCTGCTTATACTCTTGTTGTTGTGCTTGCTGTTGCCGATTCTTCGATTATTTCTTGAATTTGCTTTGAATTTTGTCTCCTCTGCTTTTGCTGAATATTCTTCTTCTTCTTCTGCCACTTCTACTGCTTTCCTACGATTTGGGCTCACTACTTTAATTTTAACTTGTACGAAATTTTCATATGCCAATTTTCTGTACAGTTGCATCTTTCAATTAGTTCCATTTTGTGCACATGCGTTGCGGAAATATTCACTCGTTCATTTCTACACAATTTCACCTGCCAAAATACAGTTTTTCCACCAAAATATCCGCACGAAAAATTCTTTCTGGCCTTTTCGCTACAAGTGCGTCTCGCGTTAGTACTGGCGTTACCGCACGTAAATGCCTTATATTGATTTCGAGATTATAGTTGCCACCTGCAATTCCCATAAAATTTAATTCTTTCCTCTAGCAAGTCACACCACCACGATATGCAGGTGAAAAGTTACTATAGTCGATCAGTAGATCAAATATAATTGAATGAAAGTAATGGGAGGAGCAGAAAACATTGCAACCCACTATCAATTCTCCATACATATTTTAAATTTCGAAAACTTTGATTTAGGCTGACTTTGAGTGTCACAAATTATGAGTAAACTAAAAGGGTGGATAGTTCTATAAATATAAAGTCGACAAATTCTACAGAAATACTAAAATTTTATCATTTTATTTAGCATAAGAATGCAAAAAAACAAAGACTGGGGAAATTAGAAATTAAAAGAGAAAAAGGCAATAATTCTGTAAAAATCACGTAGTCGCTTAAATTTGACTCTAAACCAACCGGGTGCGGTCTTTTTGCTAAGACTTTATTTATTTTTTGTTAGCAAGAAAGTTTACATTTATATATTTATTTGACATTCTAAATGGCTTCTAGGAATTGCAAACAAAAAAATTTTTTTAAATTCAATTTGAGAGTTTTTGCTTTCCGTTTCAATTTGTATCATGGTTTATCAACGGCATAGCGAGATATTGAGCCACCCTTAAGCTTCGGTCTTTTGAACCTTTGCGACAAATTAAAAAATGTTTACCGCCTATATAGTGGGCGAACTACACCCGTTCATCCGTATGATATGGGGAACTGGTACCTCAACTTCTTCAATATAATATTTCATTCGTTATAATGCATAATTCGAAAAGTTAGGGCCGTTTGAGCGCTAAAATTCCGAGGTATGTATGCTTATGGACGTGGACGTGTCCTTCAACCGGTTTGGTTAACTGATCGGTTCAAACTAGATTTATCTCTCTAGTGACCAAGGACAACCGGGAATCAAGACAGAAAGTGATTCTGATCATTTCTATATGCTTGTTTCTACTTAGGACGACTTCTTTACGGACAAGTTAATATAACCTGATTAGAACCCGACCGAACGCTCGGTTTCGTTTACCGAACAGTTTTAAAAAAAATTTTGATTTTTTAATAATACTTTTTATTGATTTTTCATAAACCAGTTGTTTAATGTAGGTATTTATACCTCAAATTAATTGGTTTTTATAAAAATGTATGAAATTGCACAATAATCGTTAATTTTCATATAAAAATTATATGTATTTGATTCATTCAGGAAAGTAAACAATAACAGTAATTTTACCATTTCCCCACTGTAGGCTCTTGCTTCTAGACACAAATTCACCAAAAACTGACCGTCAGGCGAAAAGCTGAACAGCGGTGAAACTGAAATCGAGATGGTGGATTTCGCAAAGCTCTGCCGGCTTTGTTGCCTCGCAGTTTCTAATTTCGTGAGTGTGTGTTAGTTAGTTGATGGTCAAAATTTGATCGCGGAATCGCCGGGGTGTTTTGGCCGTCAAGTTCTAGTGTGAGTATAAAAACGTATACGTATGACAAGCAGGAAAAGACGGTTAGACAGGGCGTCTCTCTTACTCTTAACCTCCTCTGCTACCACGCTGTACAGGGATACAAAATTTAAAATTTGTGCAATAAAAGGATTGCCAACTCTGTCCTATTAAAGCCTGAAGAGACAGACAGTGCGTCTCTCTTACTCTACGACTTATGACTTGACGTTTTCAATTTGGTACCTACTAAAGTTTATTCTGCCTCTATGCGCAATTAAAAAGGTCTGCACAAAATACCGGTACAATATATAAAAAAACGATAAAAATATAATAGAATCTGGTGAAAGACATAATTCAGAAAATCGGAATAATTAATCGTGTTATTTCGACATTGCGCCGGTTCTTTTCCTTTTTAGTTTTTCGTTTCTTACCTGGTCGTAATTGGGGATGTGAGATAATCGATAAATCGTTTTCATAAAATGGATTAAATGCTGAATATATCGATAGGTATGTATGCAAATGTGGTGTTGCCAGTGCGACTTATTTAAGTAAGCGTTTAATACTTTGTGTGGAAGTGACACAGTTTTGAAATAAAGTTATGCTGATAAATAAGCCAAATATGTCCCTTAACATAAATAATGTTAGAAGTGCATTACAATCGTAATATGCTGAATCATATCTGTGTATGCGATTTTATATGCATCATTTCGTTCTGTAGATCCACTTAAAATTTCCAAATTTGTCATGTACAATCATAAAATTATATGTAAGTATGTAACTGACAAACAGTCTGTGTAACCGAGTCACTGCGATTTACGAAAACTACAGATTACTAGAGGCTTTCTCATACTGAAAAGTTTTCTTTTGCCCTTTTCGATCTCACAAATTTTTAACATTTGCTACAACAACATCATTGAAAAAGAGATAAAATTTGCCGAAGCTTTCAGTGTGTAAACGTGTGGTGAAACAGCAAAAGCGAATAAAGAAAATTTTCCACAGAAATATTTCCTGCTGGGAATTGAGAAGAGAAATAAATCAGCTGACTGATGATTTTTGTATTTAACGTTTAAAGTTAATAATTGTTTGTGCATTTACTTAAGTAAAATAGTTATTAGAACGAAGAGTCTTGCATCCTTTGGCTCACATGTTTTTACTGTAGTAGGTTTGGCGAGGTTTACTGAGGTAAATTTTTTTCTTAAAAAATTCAATTAATGAAATTAGGACATTAGGACGTAAAAATGCTCTTTGATCCCATGACTGACATTCCTAGTGTGGAGCTGTAGACTAACACAACCATATGTAGGGGAGCGACAGTACTGCATTGCAGATAACAGTGATGCAGTGATGCCATTTGCACTTCACTTTGACAGACAACATTGCCACTACATCGTTCAAAACACTGGCTTAAAAAATTTATTAGGTTTAGAAATAATTACTTCCCTTCACTGTGTTTAAACTTTAAAGGCTCTTCACTTCAGGTTTTCCATCTCCACTTCAATTTATTATTGTTAATAGTTGCTTAACTCCACTTTTTCGAGAAAACACGTTGTTTCACTTTAATTTTTTCGAAATAAAAACACCGTTAAAAAATCAAAACATTAGTTCACTATACAAATTTTTCCCTTTTCGAATTTTGTTGAAACTTTAGAAAAATGCATTTTGTTGACTATCAGAAAATGTGTAAAATATTAGCAAATTTAACAGTCATTTACACTTGTACTTAATATTTTGAAAGGGCGTCCTATGTCTTCGTTATTCCATATAATCTGAAAATCTTGGTTTTTACGAACGTAAGAAAATTATGTGGCGTAATGGGTGCCAAATGGTGCCCTCTATATAGTGTTTTAAGACATTAATAGCTTTTTGGGGCTCACTTCGGGGCCTCTTTTACTATACATCCCTTTTATACATACCATAAACATTTATTGCAACAACACTGCTCTCTTCCTTACTGGAACGCGTTTGGTCGTGCTTCCGTGCTTCCGATGTGTGCGCCCGTGTGACACGAGTAGTACCGAGCCAAATTCGCGCAAATAGCAACCAACTCACAGTGCAATTGCAAAGGCCACGGAGGCTGCTTGATGTCCTTTAGCTGCCAGTAGTTGTGATAATTTGTAGTCGCCGCGGAGCAGTAGTCGTGTTTTGCATTAGAGGAAGTGTGAATGGTGGAAACGGCGTGCTGTTGTATTTTATAGTGAAATTCTTGAAGCAGCACATCTATTTTTTAGTGAAATATTTGCACTGGGTTGACTTGGTTGCGTGAGAGCAGCATATCGTTAACCATTATTACCGTTATAATTAAGAGTGTGTGGCATTTAATTAAGACACCTTTTTAATTATTAAATTTCAAGTGGTGCCGTTGAAGAAACAACCTTTTCCGCCCCCGCTATTTATCCCATACGCACAGCCAAATAAATAGTTTCACATCAGCTCTTTTATCCTTGCTCTATGGTCTGCGTAGAAATTTGTATAGCTGCTTTCGACCTCGAATGCAAAAGAAAAACATTAGGAGACATTAATATCAAACTAAAGTGGCTTGAGAGCGTATGAGTCAATATACTCACTTTGCTTTGCAAATTTTATATTTTTGTTCTTCATAACGGTTATACATTTTGAAGTCGCCAACGTTTTAAGGCGTCATGCGTTTAATATAGTGGAGATCAACAAGGTGTCTTCAGTCAGATCAATAAGGGTGCTCGCACCTCCATTTAAGGTTAGATTGATATTTTATCATTTAAAAAAATAGATTTCATGCTATTCAAAGAGTATGCTTGATGATCCGAGAAGACGCCGAGCTGCAGAATGAATCAATCGAGTTAACGGAAAAGCTACCGTGGCTCAGTGGACAAACGCTCGGTTCCTGATGCGTGGAGTCGCAGGTTCAAACCCCAGCCGACTTAGTATGTCATCTAGCAAAAAGAAACTTCGTTACTTTGCATGCGGCACCGTCTCTCGTGAGCAAGTTGGCAACTCTCCGAGAGTATAGTTTGCCATCAATGTAAATCTTCTCAATCCCGTTCGGACACGGCTATGTAGAACACATATATAGGTCCCATTATCTTGTGCTATAATAGTACGAGGACACACAAGTTAATGCGAGAAATCTTACCCTTAGCTTCGGCTAGATGAGATATAACTCTAAATTTTTTGAAAATTTTTTTATCACTTTTCTTGGCACTTGACGACACTAGAGGAAATATCTAATGCCGGTATCACACTGCTTCCGATTCTTGTCGGCGACACGCTTCCGACTCTTGCTAACTGTCGTCGGCAGTGTGATAGTGCTACGACTGTAGTCGCCGACTGTTGGTCGACGACAGTCGGAAGCAATGTGTCGCCGACAAAAATCGTAAGCAGTGTGATACCGGCATTAAAGCACATCTAAATGTGTTGTGGCTTTTAATGCATCTGTACAAATATACCGTTTAGCATATTCACAAATCGTGAAAGGAAGATTTATGTTTCTCTATTGTGCGCCCTAATACTTTGATCGAAATCAGGTGCGACAGTTGAGTCCGTTTGATAGAATTCGGTTAAAAGAAAATGGTAAAATTTCCTATCACATCGGACAAGCAGGAAAAGGATCATGCCGGGTGAATATTGCGTATAACTTCTTACAATTGCGTCCTATGCATTTTGTTAAATTAATTGCAGGTTCATAAATGGATTTCCTGCATATGCACAGAAAGGCAGCAGATATTTATTTTTACTCTTACCATGTTTCTTAATATTTCGAAACTTAATTTGCTACATATGTACATATGTGTGGCTACAAAAATGTTGATCTGAATACAATATGCTTTAGTAATGGCGAAATCTGACACACAAACACATTCACCCACAAAGCGGCGCATCCTTTCGTTCGCATATACTTTACACGTCCGTGTCCGTGTATCTGCATACGGAGCTGCTGAAACATATTGCCAGAACTTGGCAAATTTATGACCCCAACGCACGTCACCGCAGAGGCACCCTCAGTTGATTTACTAACTTCACAGTTTGTTCTCCCTTCATCCCTTTACAGTTTACTATCGCCACAACATGTGGTGATGGTGTTAGTGGAGGCGTTTCGGCAAATGCACATGAAGTCCAAAAATATCAATTGGTCTTTCGCTATGTACCTATGTATGTATGTATGTGTGTGTGAAAGTGTGCTTTCCGTTTCGCCCATTGCATGCTGCAGTTCCCTGAATGACTTTAATAAATGGCTTACAAATTGTTTTGATGGGACAGCTTTTATGCGAGCATAATAGATATTTTATAAAACGTGAAATTTGATTGAAGAGAAACGTAAAGAAGGAGAGAGAAAAAACTTATTTTCGGCCACACATTGCATTATTTATGAAGGGAATGGAGATTATGGAGTTAAAATAAATTCGAACCAATTCGGATTATATGGGTAAAATTTAAATGGGTTTGAGTTGGTCAGAAAATTTTTTAATTTTTTGTATCGTGAGGCGTATTGTTTTAACGGGGTACTTCTGAGGATTGCAAGAATATTTTGGTGAATTGGTTATGAAGATGTAGCTCAAAATATATAAAAAATACCGTACCACTGATATTCTAGTATTCTAAAGATATCTGGTTTTTTTCAAAGCGAAATTAGGCCGACAGCTATTTATTGTGTAGGACTACTTTTTTCCTTCTAAAGCAGAATCCATGTTGAAAATGCTTAAAAGCTTTGCAAATAGGTACATATCCAACTGCATTTTAACCCGTTTACGTGCACAAGCAGCAAGCAGAGCATTGAGTGGCGCATACATGCGCTACCCCACTTGTTTCGGCCAGCCATACAATGCTCAAGGGAAACCGCCTTGAGTCCTGTACACGCCTATTCATATATATATGTATATATGTGTGTATGTTACCCAGTAGTAAAAAACAAGCAGAATATTTTGATAAAGAAAGCGTTTCTTTCCAACCACCCAACTCTTCCCCGCTCAATGATTTCTTTAATAATTTTTTTTATGAAATGGCCACTTTTGCAAGACCTTGCATTCTCTTCTCTCAAAGAAGAGCTTAAAGAGGGATTAATTTTTATGTCTTGCCACCTTGCTTCCACATAATACTTCTAAAATTTTATTCCAGAGCCGTATCGCAACGGGATCGAAGGAGTTTTAAATCTTCATGGCACAGAATAATTTCGGATAGTTGTTAATTTTTAGCGAAAAGAAACAGTTTCAAAAACAAATTCTTTATTACATATGGTATTGATATGCTTGGTTTCGAACCAGCGACGACCTCTCTCATCAGAGACTGAGGACTTACCATTCAAATAAATCAATATGCCTGTGTTTATTATTCATTTAAAATTCATCGAATGAACTAAATTTTATATGTATATAAATATGTACATACAGTGGAGTCGGGATATAGTGAACTAATTATTGCAAGGCCTGTTCACAGTATCAAGGCTGTTCACTATATCAAGGTTGACATTTTTTGTTCAAAAACTCATTTTATTTGTTCAAAATTGACATTTGTGTATATAAGTGCAAGAGATCATTAGAATATGCACTCGACAAAAAACAAAACAAGCAATAACGTCAAGAAACAGCTGATTTTGCAGCAATCAACAGCAAAAGTACAATTTAGGGGATACCCGCTTTCGTTTCTGATTCCTTTTTGTATTTTTTCGTTCGTTTCTGCTTGAAAATGCTTTCAAAAATTGGTTCACTATTTAGAGGTTTTCGATTTTTCACTATTTAGAGTACTCCATGTAAAAATTTAGGTGTTCACTATATCGAAGTGTTCACTATACCGGGGGTTCACTATATCCCGACTCTACTGTATATTCAATTATACTCCTTCCCCTTTGCATTCTAGGGAAGAATCGCCCTGTGGCAGTGATTATGAGTTGCGCATTTCGATTGCTTAGAAGCTGTTCTACAAATCCTTCCCGAGCAAGGGCTTTTAAATTAACCGCAGTCATGCATAAATATCCCGCGAGGTTGCCATGATATGCTAACGTTACACTGGCTGACGGATGTCTTTTGAAGATCTTTGTTTAATAAAACGTTTGTAATTAATTTAAAATATGAAGTTTATTAATGTAAACTGTAAAGGAACTATCGACCTGTAGCGAAATATGGTACGTCTTACGGCGGACTTCCCGAGAAGTGAAAAAAATTACAATAGAGAACATCCTCCTATAATTGCAGTCTTTGTCCTTGTGTATAAACCCATTACCTCCCACTCCACAATTTTGTTTGAATGGAATTCATTTTATGAATTAAGTGCCATGCAAATTTTTCGGCTACAAAAACAAAGTTAGCAATTAAATTTATTTTTATTGATTTAATGCTGGCTCCTAATCCCTTCGGTCCCCGGCTTTTGTCCGAACTTGGCCGCGTGTGTTTTGATATAAAATCGATTTGTAAAGTTAAATGCGCACGAGGAGCAAAAGTTAAATTGGCCATTGTATGTATTGCGATTTTATTTTTGCTTTTGTTATAGCAAGCAAAAGTGGCTATAACTACAGAAACAAAATGCAGCTACTAACGACACAAACTCACAATAAATCCAAAACCGAAACCGAAAGAGTCAGCATTATGTTCATTCTGCATGAGCACGATAGGGGCTGTTGGCGCAGTTTCGAATGGTTTGATGAGTGGAAGGGCGGGGGTTTAAATTGCATTTTGTAAATGATGTGAAACAAATATTTTGCGCAGTGCTGCTGCCACAAAGCTGCTGCGTGTAACAAGGTTGCTCGCTGGAAAGGCGGCTACCATGTTTGCCCCCCTCCCCTCCAGCACAATTTGTGTAGGAATTTCGTTCGCAATTGTACAATATTGCAGTTTTGCTGGCGCAGTAATTTGATGTGGCAGCTGAAGTTGATGACACTAAATGACGCTGACAGCATGTTGACAGGCGCCAACAGCGACAGCAATAGAAACAGGCACAGCAGCAGCAAAAGCAACAGCAACGAAAGCGCAAATTTGTGTGCCTGTTGTCCTGTAGTGATATGTGTTGTACTTGTTGTTGCAAACTTGTAAAATGCATTCCTCAAGCTACAACACAAACTTTAACACACGTTTCAACATTTGAGTTTTAAAAATATTTAACCTTTCAACTGTAAACGATGATTGGTACATTACAGAATCTTATATATAAAACGCAGAGGGACTAAAAAGTGTCTGATGCAGCCTGATGCAGCCTGTCCACTTTCTTTCTTCTACCACTTTAGACGAACGCAATCAGTGCCCTGTGTAGCCCAGTGGGTAGAGCTGCGCGCTTGCACTCGGCAGGTCATGGGTTCGAATCCTACAGTTTAAAATTTTTTTTTAAATTTTTTTTATTTTTTACTTTGCTTTGCCTTTTATTGTTGCTAATTGTTTTACCAGCTGTCGTGTATACAGGCACACACGACAGGTGGCCCCACTTGTCAGTGATAAAATGCTCACTGTATCTGATTCCGATGAAAGATCAAAATGAATCCTAAATACTCAAACAATCAAAATGTTTAAAAGTATTCACAGCTACGTGATATTTACTGTGGTAATAATACCACGTGGTATTGCAAAACCGTATTTTCTGTTCTTGTTTCCTAAAAAAAATGCAAATACATACCATACGTGTAACAGGTATAACACGGTATGGTATTTAAATTTTAGATGGGATACAACAACAATATAAAATATTGCATCGCAATCTGTGGAAGAAATACCACGTGATATTTTTACCACGTTAAATACCACGAGCTATAAAATCCTTTATGAAAAATATACAATATGTGATGGCAGCCCAGTGATGTTTTTAGAGATCGATTACACAGTGCTCGTTAAGCGCTTTTAATTAATAAGAAAAATAGAATGCTATAAATATGTACACGCAGTAGAAAACATGGACATATTTTCAAATTATTTCATAAATTTTAAAGACATTCGTCATATGCGCAATTGCGAAAACATGAATTTTAGCACAACCAACGAATTTTTGTTTGTATTTTCTCCTTTGTGATTTATCTGCAGAGCATTTTTATATATATGCCATATAAAACGAAGAAGTCAAAAATTATTTGATAAATATTGCAGTAGTTTCTCATTGTTTGTAAATATTAAGCAAATCGTTACGAAAAATATATGAAGTTGCCACATGTTGACTCGAGCTGTATTTCTTTTAAAATTTCTGCTCTTAAATGAATCAAACCTATGTTTAAAGTTTGAATAAGAGATTGCAACAGAAATATGGTATTGGAAGCAATGGCAAAAAACTCTATTTGTGATCTCATGCCGCAAACGCAACACTGAAGTCGATGCAGTTACTCTGGCAAGTTGCCAATCATGTCAAGACGTTTTGGTTTGTGCTTGAATTGCGAGAATACGAGTGTGTGAGGTGTCGCAATGCGGAAGTCAGGTGGGGGACAGGCAGCAAGAAGATTACCGCACCATGCGCTGAATTTCAACGGAAAATCAAAAATTTTCCGCATAATGCTACCTCAAAATCTCGTTCACATAATCTCAGGATGCCATAAAATCATTTTGCAACAGACTACGTGTAGCACTAAATTATGTCGAGAGGGATGGATAATCATTCAAATTTGATATAATTGCATTAGAAGCGTTTCTGCATGTATTTGTTTACAAAATGATGTCGCTCCATGGCGTAACGGATGGAGAAATCCTTTCGGCACCACACTAACGAGCGTGAAAGTTGTCTCTTATGCCATCTTCTCTTGAATGCGGCCCATTTGCGTTCTGAGTTGCAATAAAATTTATATGCCACGTACCAGCGCTCTACTGACTGACCCCTCATGCACGACCACGACGCCCATTCAGTTGGAAGAGTAAACAGCGCTTCACGTGTTTACTTTACTTCTTTTTAATGTTGCGTGCTTTTGTGCATCATGGCATGTCTATCGTTACTTTCAATTTGTCAGGTCGTATTTCTGAGTGCCTCTTTCTGTGCTTCCTTTCTAAATGGGCTCTTTAAAAAATCACAACAGCTGCAACAGTAAATCCGAGTAGGAATTTGTCGTTTTAATGTATACGAGTAGTAAATATAACCACAGCTCAAGTGTAATAGTGGCCTCAGTTTTGTTAGTGCTTGCTTAACATAACATATTGAAAATGTTTTAACATAATATTTTTCAGGCTATAGGAACGTGCGCTGGTAATTTCAAAGGAGCCCGTGTATCCGAGGCTAAGGCCTAGCTTTCGCGCCTTACCTTGTGTGTGTCCGTTCTATTTTAGCACAAGTTAACGGGACCTACAAATTTATTCTAAAGCCGTATCCCAACGAGATTAAAAAGCATTAGTTTGATGGCAAAGAATATTCTCGGAGAATTGCCTATTCTTCGCGAGAAATGGCGCCGCGCAAATAAACAAGTTTTATTTCTTTTTAGATGATATGAGTCTGCTGGGGATTGAACCAGCGACTTCTCGCATAAGAGAGCGAGCCATTTATTCAGTGAGCCACTGCAGCGCTTCGATCGGAATGCTTTTTTATTTTGTCAAATATATACATGGTCCGCCTTCCCTTAGATCAACTTCCCACATATGACTCCAACACGGGTATTTGGTGTAGGGTATTACTCCATACCCATATCTCACTTTGCAGATGCACTCGAACCTACTTGTATTTCTTTGGCGTCGAAAAATCACCGTGCTTCTGATATCATGCAGCTTACTTTTGCTTGCGCTCTGGACTTGGGCCTTATTCGACACGCCTAGCAGCGAAAGCAGTGGTCATATATTATATGTAAGTCCACCTTGCCTTGCTCTTAGAATTATTCGCGTCAAAGGAGTGGCAGTTGTTTTTTGACTTCTTGTATTCTAATTTCAGGATTTCAGCAACGGCGCTAAAATTCACAACAAACACGCTCATCTACTGCAAAAACTGATAGCACAAGCGAACCGTGTGTTGCGCTATCAGCAGCATCAAGAGACTCGACGCGGCAACTCAGCGCAGATCTCGGTTAAGTCGACTAAAGACCCACCGGCTGCAGTAAACGAGGCTTCCGCGCAAACGCTCGCGCCAGTAGCACGCCACAAAAAGGCGCCAATATTAGGCGAGAACCAGCTGTTCGAGGAGGAGCGCCTTAAGATACTTGAGAGTCAGCAGCGCGTACGCAACGCGGGTGCGGACGACCTCAACAGCATCATGATGGACTACGAGCGCGTGCTGAGCTCAGCGGAGCGACAATCACAGTACGAGCACGAGCTGCAACGCATGGGTGTGCCGGTGGTGGCGGGCATCGGGCCGGAGGGAGCACGTGCGCCGCATGAGCGTCTGCTGCATCTGGACTTGAAGGGAGCGCCGCCAAAGGTTTGTGTGTGCTGTTCGCTGTTGGCGGCCCGTTTTTTAGCTGCTCTATTTCCTTACTTTCAGCTGGCCTTTTTGAAGCGCCTGCTGCCGATGTTGAAGCAACTTGGCGCCACTGGCTTACTCATCGAGTACGAGGATATGTTTCCATTCACTGGCGCCTTGCAGGCTCTATCCGCGAAGAATGCATACGAATCGGAAGAATTGAAGGTGGGCTACACCAATTAGCAGTTGCTCTTATTATCTTCAGCTGCTCGCATTGTTTTTTAGGACTTTCTGCGGAGTGTGGCCATGCATGGCCTCTCTGTGATGCCACTGGTGCAGACTTTTGGTCACATGGAGTACGTTTTGAAGCTGCCTGACTTCAAGCAGTTGCGCGAGGTCCCCGAGAGCCCACAAGCGCTATGTCCAAGTCAGAAGGATTCAATTTCATTGATTGAGAACTTGCTGACGCAGGTGATTGAGTTTCATCTGTCCTTGGGCGGCGCATCCGGAAGCATGCACTACTCCCACATACACATTGGTTGTGACGAAGTCTACCACGCGGGCGAATGTGAGAAGTGCCGCAAGCGTACGCGTAGCGAAATCTTTCTGACGCACGTGACCACCGTGGCCAACTTTGTGCGCAGCCGTTGGCCCCAACTGCAAGTGGTCATATGGGATGATATGTTGCGCGCTATGTCGCTCAGCCAGATGCTCGCGTCGAACATTGGCAGCTATGTAGAGCCCATGATTTGGGTGTACGGCAGCGACATTTACCGCTTCATACCGCCGCATTTGTGGGACATGTACGCGAAGGTGTTTCCAACGGCCTGGGCTGCATCTGCCTTTAAGGGTGCCTTCGGGGAGAGTCTGATGATTCCGCCACTGCAGCGGCACTTGGAGAACAATATCAGATGGTTGGCGGTCATTGATAAGGAGGGCGGCAGGTATGTCCCGACTGGTTGCATTGCACTATGGAAGAACTTTATTTTGCTATAATACTAATACGAGTATGCGCCTCAGGTTCGCCAAGGGCTTCAAGGGATTGGCCCTGACGGGTTGGCAGCGTTACGACCACTTTGCCGTACTATGTGAGTTATTGCCTACGGCCATGCCCAGCCTCATTACTTCCTTGTCCACCGTGTCCAACGGCTACTTCAATACCAATCCCAAAGATAATGAAATGCTGCGCGTGCTGGAGTGCGCATTTCATCCGGATAGCCGGTGAGTTCATAATTACTGCAAATTATATACAATTGTATTAATTAATTTTAATTTTAATTTGCCATTTAACCTCTAACCACCAGCCGATCAGGTCATCCGTGGATCGAGCTACATCCTCAGTCGCACCACAGTCAACTTTTCTCCACCTGCACGTATCCGGGCAGTTTGGTCTATAAATACGCTTTAAGCATCTTCGACAAGCTAACAGAGTGCCAGAACTACTTGCAGCATGCACAAGCAAAAAGCGCCTGGATGTCCGACTACAATGTGCGGCACAATTTTAGCTCAACGCTGCGCGTGCGCGAACTCACTGCCAGCACCTCGACACTCATAGACGAGCTCAGCGCTATGGCGCGCGAGACGCATCACGTCATGGCTGAAATGTTCGATGAGGTAGTCTGGGTTTTATGTATTTTAATGCAGCTCTCTGAGTTTCTTTCTCCTCTATGCCTTAGCACACAATGGCTGAGTTCATTGAACAGAACATATATCCCACAATTGTGGCTTTAAGGCGCCAGCTTGAGCATGCACAATCCCTCTTGCGACAGCACACTTGGCCACAGCGTCCTCTGCCGTACGCACGTGAACTGTTCGATCTCAATTTGGTGCCAAATGAGCAGCCTTCCACAGCCGATCAACACCTTCCAATGCAACAGAATTGAATTTAAATTCGAAAATTTTTTTTCCAGAGAGATGGAACCTTTGAAGAGAGTATGTATATTTACATATTTTTTAAGCAACTTTCTCAACTCTAAAAGTGCATAAATACAATAAAAAGTTAACATTCTTCGAAAATAAAAGAAAATATTTATTTATACAAAAGCAATGACAATAATAATAATTGATTGGCACAACTAGGGCCTAGCTTTCTCGCATCAACCTGTGTGTGCTTTGTTATATTTTGCACAAATAAACGGGACCTCTCTTTTTATTAGATTTTATGTGCCCCGGCTGCGATTTGAACCCAGCCCTCCTGCATCAGAGACAAAGCAATGACAATAAACTATCAATAGTTAATAAACTGCTAAAATTTTTAAGAATCTAGTTATTTTTTAATTGAATTTAATTTAATTAGAAAAACAGACATCAAAATCTTAAGAATCATAGAATACTTTTAGTTCTGACGAAAGTACTAGTAATAATCGCCATACGAGCATAATGCGTTCTTCTAAGAGTTTTTATATGAATGTTGAAATAAATTTCCGCATTAAAAAATGGAGATATGAACGTAGGCATCCTAAACAATAGGTTCGTTTCCGGTCTTTTCCGACTGAAATGTTTAGAGCTGACCACAAAAAAGTCTTTCCCTAATTTCTTCTAAATAAATACTACATACAACCTCTAGCAAGGACACGAGAACCCGAACGGACAGACTGACAAGCGGTCAACCGGAAATCAAGACAGAAATATATACTTTGTCTACACCTAGGACGGCTTCTTTAATGCATTACAATTTAGCACAAAGTTATTACACCCTATTACCATAAGTGTAGGGTATAAAAATGCTTATACAATATTTTGATGTTAGGTACTTCCGAAGAATATACAGCAAATCGCATCTGAGCCTTAAGTTTGAAATTTTTATTGTTTCGTCCATGGATTAAGGTACCGGCGGTAAGTATGAGAGTGGAAATAAAAGTGAGCGTGAACACGTTGGCTCTGAGAGTGCTGATAAAATATATATCCATGCTTGTACATATGGATCGTATATTGGAGAGCGGGCTGCATAATATTCGTTTATTGGGTTGTACGTTTTCATCGAATGCTGAAACCTTGTCTGTTCCTGCTCGAAACATAAGCTTCTGGCAGTTAAAGTGAGCATTTTTCAATATAAGGAAATGCCAATTTAATGTCTGATTTACTTAAAATATTTACATAGTAAATTCAGTTTAAATGAAAAGTTCGAAAGCGACAGCGGTAAAATGTTTTTCCCCTAAAGCAGCCACGCAGAGGGGAGTATTTGACTTGAAGGGATGAAGGTACTCTCTCACAATATGCCTCACTCTTCCATTGCACGCATTGCAAGGGAACTCAGAAATAAACATATGATTTTAGGGAAAATCAATGAATGAACTGAAAAGCATGACTGCGATTTTGGACGACGGATGGTCGGCAGTCGGCATTCTGGAAGTATTGCAAAGCGATTATTACGTTACGGTTAACTACAACAAAGAACAGCGTAAAGGTGTGCACTTTTTGTAAGCGAAATTGCCGCATTGGAATATATAAAAAGTGCCGAATAAAAACAAATAGAAAATATATAAGATATTTCGTTGAAATTATTTGAAAAGAGACTGAAATCGAGCTTTTTCTTCTTTTTAGAAAATCAGAGTCCACCCCTTTTTGCACGTGTGAATACTTCGTAAGCGCAGTGAATTTTGCTAAAAACAGAATTGAATATTTTATTGTGATTGCAATTTGTGAAAGTTTTTGTAAAATGGGCATGACAGAGGCAACTGTGGACACAAACAACTCGAAAATATCACTGGAGATATTTCAGGATATTTTCAAGCAGATAGAACCGGAAGTGCAAATCGATACATTTGAGGTGAGAGTTGGCACGCACACACGTTCACATATGCATACACACATGTACATACATATGCAACACACACAAGCACGCATGCAAGCGGCATTACACATGTAATTATAATTACATCATTTTCTGTCATTTACTATAAAATGAAATACATACAATTTAATAATTTTCATATTAATCACTTTGAGAGGACATGTGTTTATTAAATATATGCACTTGCATTCCACAGGAGGAACCAGGATCTGGGCGTGGCGACAATTATACGGCCGCCTTGTATCGCATACATTTAACCGGGCAACGGAAATGCGCCGCCGATGGCAAAAAACAAAAGTGGGAGAAGAATCTAATTTGCAAGCGTTTGCCCGAGAATCTGCAGCGACGGGAAGCGTACAAGAGCGATAAATTGTTTAGGTAAAATTTTGAAGCAGAGAATAATAAGCAGCCACTCATGAACTCATGATGATAAAGAAATTCGAAGGATATTTTAAAATTATAAAATCTTTATAATCGCAAGTTGGAAGTTAATGCGAAAACGCTAGGCCAAGCTTCGTTTGCGGGCTGTTGCGCCATTTATTTATTCTATGTTTAATAGTAATTAAACAATTTTATAATATACATATAATAAAAATAAAACATTTAAAAATATAAAAGTTTAGTGAAAAATCAAAATATTTTTAAATGTTTGTATTATAAACTCGGTATTTATATCATTGTAGAAACGAAGTAGAATTTTACACAAGCATAATGCCGGAATTGCTGAGATTTCAAGGCACAAAAACGGAACAAATTTTTGACGCCATTCCAAAATGTTATTTTGCTCGGCCCGATGTACTCATTATGGGTAAGTATTAAAGCATTTCCACCTTGAGTGTGACCACAAATGAAATATATTTTTGACATTACAGAGGACCTACGAATACGTGGCTTTCAAATGCCCGATCGCAAAAAGGGCTTAAGTGTGACCGAGACGGAACTCGTGCTCAAGCAAGTGGCACAGTTTCATGCATTGAGTTTGGCTTACAAGTTTGAACATCCCAAACAGTTTGAAAAAATGCGTACACTGACGAATGAGGGCCTCTTTTGCGCCTCCAATGAGAGCTGGTACAAAAACTACTACGAACGCCTCACCAAGAACGCCATTAAAATGGTAGGGTCTGAAACTACTTTGTTACTATGACTTGTTCGCTTAAGCCTTAACTGTTCGTTGACCAATTTAGGTCTCCGAAGTATTGCCCGAAGATTCGAAATATCTTAAAGCTATGAAAGACTTTGCTGAGAGTTCGTCGTTCTTTTCGCGCATGTGTACCATTGTGAGCAACGAATCACCATTGTCCGCCATTTGTCACGGTGACTGTTGGGTGAATAACTTTTTGTACCGCTACGATGTAAGCGAAGAAGAGGTCAAGGTACTGGAGGTGCGTTGCCATCGTCCAAATGAAATGAAGCTGCTATTTTATTAAATTGAGTGTGTTTGCCTTATGTAGGTTTGTCTGGTGGACTTTCAGCTGATACGCTACAGTTCCATTGCTTTGGATATTGCCAATTTGCTATACTGCTGCACCAGCAAATCGACGCGTGACGAACACCTCAGCTCCTTTGTCAAGGTGTACACCAGCGAACTGTTTCGGTGGCTGAACACGCTTTGCAGCGGCTTGCCCGAGCACTGTGATACAGAGGAGAAATTCGAAAAGCTGTAAGCACTCTACCACAAGTTACACTAGTCAATCTTTTTCGGCGCGTAATTTATACGTTTTCTATATAATTTAAAGTGTTTCCTAATCATTTTAAATCTGAAAAAATTTCAAGTTTTGCATGCTGTAAATAACATTGCTATGCTGTGATCTGAATTGAATGTTTACTAAAACACACATACGCTGTTCTTAACTCTCTCGTTCTCTTTCCTACTAACACAGATTTGCCAACGAATTGAAGACGTATGGATGCTTCGCTTTGGGGCTAGCCTTGGATATCATACCCATAAGCACTTGCTCGCCGGAGGATGCGCCTGACCTGTACCTTAACACGTATCGCACCGAAGAGATGGAAGTGGGTGCGCCCGAATTAAATTTTCCGCCCAACGATCTGTGCCGCCAGAAAATGAGCGAAATTGTTACAGATCTGGTCGATGGTGGGATGCTTTAAACTGCAAGAGGAATTGAAATTATATAGTCTCGAGGGAAGGAAGCGTGATTTCGCTCTGGGTGCGTCACAATTAACTGATGGCATTGTGAAATGGTGCATCTGGTGTATCCAAAATCTTTGATAATATGCCAATAATGACATCTCTCTCAACCGATTAACAGACTCGAGCACGTATTATATATGTATGAATACCTTTAGGCGTTTGCACTTGATTGGAGACACAACTAAGTGGCTAATACTATATTGATAGATATGTTTTTGTAAAAATACTCATAATCTACGAAAGTGAAAAAATATGATCAAAACCGAAAGACTTGTATTAACTATATAACATATGCGATAAAATGAAAAATCGAAAAGAAAACATGAAACGAGCGGCATTTGAGGGAAACCCGTTAACAAGGGGTGTGTGCTATGAAAAACAGGAATATTTATTCAATATTTAATTACGAAATACATATTGCATATTTTGAAAAAATACAGCATTTTTGCTTTTAGCATAAGCCGCTTATATCAAGTTTGAATTTATCAACGGAATTAGTAGATTAAAATACCACAAAATTCAAATTGGGTGCATTTTTTCATTAACTTAATTATCAAAGCTGCATGTTTTTTGGAATATTATTTATAAACTATAGGAAATAGATATAAATAATTTATATGAACTTTCGGGAACTTCCTTTTGGCTCGAAAATGTATGCGAGTTGTCCTCCACGTAGTATTTTAAACTCTATACGAGTATTTAAATTCAGCTACATTCTATTTTGTAATATTAAAAAACGTTCGTTTATTTATTTTCTTTTATAGATTTAAATTAAATTACAGTACGTCAGAATGGAAAAATATTTAAAAAAATCTGATTGTCCGGCAATTTTGTAAAATGGTTCCATAGACAATAACAATTTGTAATTTATACAAGATTGTTCCGAAATGCATGTATAATGTAATAGATACTACTTTACCATTTGAAATATTCTTCAACAGAATTCAAGCAACACAAAGCCTTTCAATACAAAAAATAAAATCAATAAAAGAACTGATAAAAGCATGGTTTTCATTGATTGCTGTTCGTATAAACTTAGTAGTCTGCTTTGGCGGTCCAACTGGACTTGGTGGACAATGTTCCCTTGTCGGAATTCTCACGCAAGAAGCGTAGACCAGCTTCTATAGAGCGTTCGAGATCAATGCTGGACTTGGATTTCTTAGCATTCGGTGGCAAGTTGTAATGCGTGTCTAAATCAACTGGTGGTGGTATAGCAACCCCCATTGAATGGGTGGGAGTGCCGCTCGACATTTCGCGTTCACCGGCGGGCGTTTCATAGCTACGCCTTTGAAAGTGCTTTTCCCGTTTGCTGCTCTGGAATGGTGCAAACGTCTCTATCGGAGGCGGCGGTGCCATGCTATAGAGGTTTGTCGGTGGTGGCGCTGGTGGAGGTGGCATGCTGGTGAAGTGCGTGCGTTTTAGTTGCCTCTCTGGCGCAGGTGCAAATTCAGGATTGCGTTCTGCACGCTTTTGTACATTCCATTCCTCTTGCGACATGGGCAGACGCTCAGGTTTATATGTCCATTCTGCGTCCTGTGGCGCCTCAAAGCCGCTTGCACTGCTGCTGGGCACACCTTTCTTTTCCTTATCCCACGGGCGAATGTGCTGCTGACGTTCCAGTTCACGCTCCTTCTCATCCTCTTCTTGCTTTCGCTTAAGTTTTTCAGCACGCTTTCGTGCCTTACGCTCTTCTTTTGTTTCTTCGTGAATATCTGCAACTGTCGTGGGCTCCTCATTTTCATCAAATGGCGGCAGACCCAATCGCGCTCTTTGGCGGTTTTTCGCAGCTCGCACACGCTCCGCAATGATTTTTTCGCGCTGTGCACGCAGGACATCACGACGCTCTTGCTCTGTAATAGTGTGCTGTCGTGACTCCTCCAGCTCACGCTGTTGCCGTTTTCGTTCCTCTTCGTCCGTGGAGAAGGCATAGTACCCCACGCCATGCTGCCGCGCTTCATCGAAGAACACGTCCTGGTAGTGCACGTCAGATTTATCAAAATTCTCCTGTTCCTTGCGCTTCCAGTTCGCGCGTTGCTCTTCGTGCTTGGAAACCAGCGAACAGCCATCACTGTACAAGGACTCCGGCGGGAGCGGCCCAATGAGCTCGTCGTTATCATCCGGCGCAGTAGGTGTGCCCTTTGTGTCAATCATCCAATTGGGTTTACTCTGGTCCAACCGCTCTGGCATACTGACAGCCAATTCGACGTCCCGTCTCTTCACGTCCTCCAGATCTTTGCGCAAGCATTTGCGCGTGCGCCCTAAGCAATCCGTGTACTCTATCCAATCTTCTTCTGGATCATCGGTCGCCTCATTGTCATCGGCTTCGTCACTTGAACTGTCGCTACTTTTCGGACGTTCCTCTTCAATGAACACGGTTTCTTCCTGGCGTTTGCGGTTGAACAGTACTAGACAATTATCGTCTGAATTTAGCTTGCCCCCGATGCGACTCATGCGATTGTAGTACTTAGCTTTCGCTTCTAGCACACGTTGTGACTTCTCCAGCAGCGCGGAATCTTCGTACTCGTATATTGTCGTCTTATCCTCTTTGTCTATCTCCTTTATACGCTCTTTTTTATCACGTTTTTTAGAGGAGCTGCTGCTTACGTTATTGTTCTCACTGCTCCTGTTTGCCACATATTCTTCCGTCGTGCGAGTAGCCTTGGTCTTGCTCACTTCTGCCTGCTTGCGCAGCAGTTCCGCTTTAAGGCTCAACAGAGACGATAAGTTTACATTGATGGCCTTGTTGGGATCGTTCATGGTATGTATTTCAGGCCTTTTTTTTTTTGTAAATCCTCTATCACAGAAAATATCAGTTATATCGTGACCGCTCGAAAAAATCCACAGTTATGAAAATCTAAGCGAAAGCATAACAGCTGACTCTGTGTAGCAACAGCGTTGCAAGTTTTCAGAGCTACAACTTCAACAAACATATTTTACGTTAGGAACCGGATCAATTGCCGGTAGTTATATTGGAAGCAAACAAAAGTTTCACAATCGGCTGATCATCAATAATTTCTTTTTTTTTAGTAAAAAAAGCTTATAAAAGAGCAATTCCTTTAGTTTATTTCGAATATGTATCAACTGCAACACTGTGTAGGTGTATTATAGCAAACACAGCAACCCATTTTAATGTCATGCAGCTGCTAAAAGAATTTTTTAATTCTGTAAAAGTTTATAATTTGGAAGTGTTGAAGTGTCATGCAAGAAGCAAAACAAAAGTTCGATGAGTAAATTTGGAGTAAAGTGATGTAAAAGAAGATCGCATGGAGCAGCTGCCAATGCAAAACAAAAGAATTTTTCATAAAGTGGCAGAAGAAAAAGCAGCATTCAATAGAATAGAACAAATCAATAAATATTCGCGAAACTGAAAAACAGACTGAAACATATCAAACGCACCAAATACCAAGGGAGAACAAAAGCTCGTCATAGGGCGTTACGGGCGTTACTGTCATTGTGTTGCGGTTGACAGGTTGACAACATAAAATAAGTTCTCGTATAAAACGATTTTGCCGAGTTTTGCTTGCCATTTGTATTCCCCTTGGATCTTGATATTGTCATACTACAGCTAGAGTTAGGCAGAAACACTGTCTGCCACAAATGACGTCGACTAGTGCCGTGCCAGATCCGCCTCTGGTGCAGCTGGAAGATGTCGATCTTATACACGCCTTCACCAATGATTCAACACCAGCTGATGTGATCGGTTCTAACAAACTTACCACACAAGTGGAGGTAACACATACTCTGTTCGGGAATATAACAAAAGTGTGTTTATTTAATATCAGATGCCGTTCATTGTTCGACTGCCCGCAATAATTCTATTGTTTATAATCTTCAATTGACACATTTTTATCCATTCAGTCTATTAGAAATGCATGTCCAGTGAATTTGTGAAATACGTATTAAACCCTATTAGTGTTTATTAAGAAAAATGCCTTAATTCGTTCTGTTTTTATTCCTTTTCTGTAGATAAACACTGTAGGATTAAAGAAAAAGAAGAAACCAAAGAAAAAAACACGACACGAACCAAAAAACTTTGTATCCGTTGGAGACTGCGATGTGGAAAATGCAGGCGATGGAACGGAAGCTTTTGACGCCGTGGTGAGCGCAAATGCAGACGATGACAGCGACGCTGATGATGGCGATGATGAAAACGAAGATGATTTTTACTGCGATGTAGCATCCAGCAACACGCTGAACGGCCATCAACAGCAGCATCAGTACAACGGCCAACAGCAAAATGAACTGCTATCGCAACACAGGTTGCTGGCTACGAAAAGTGCAAACGACAGCACCATCATTTCGCTCTCATCGACCACATCACCCTCTCTGAGCAACAACAGTCGCAGCCACAATCGCATTAATAGTGGCAGTGGAAGCAGCAGTAGTAGCCATCCCAGCAATCGCAGTTCGCCGATTTTAACAGCCGCGCAAGTTGCACGCGCATCACCGCATCAGCTCATTCACGAAATTCACAATTTGCCGCTGCCGCGTTACGCGCACGACTGCATCGAGGGTGACGAAATTTGTCTGGTACCGGAGGTCGATTTCGAGGGCGGCGGCATGGATTCCAGCAGTGATAATCGCGAATCGCAGCCACTGCTGGGTAGTGCCAATGCTTCTGGTCGGGATCATATGGATTTGGCCTTAAATACATTCGCAGGTAGGTGCTACGCTTAAGCAAGGCTATGCCGGCAAAATGTAAATGCATTCTTCTGTCTTTCTAAATGCATCTTTTTCAATTGCAATTCCCAACGCGTTCAACAAGTGCACTTTTTTTGTTTAAAAATCCTACTCATATACATACATAAAGTCACAGAGGGAAACCATATCAGTGCTGCGTACTGTCGTGGCTCTGAGATAAGGTAGACAGACAATTGCCGATTGGGGTCAGCAGAGTGTACATTTTAAAATGTTGCTTCGCCACAAGAAGTTCATGTGGCATTTTTAGTACCTTATGTGAGCGGATGGAATATGGTCATCATATCTTGAAAACTTTACGCATTAGCAACTGAACCTGTTCCTGGCAGCTTTGCCACCAAGGCAAGTTTCCTTTGGGGTTTTTAAAATTAGCTGAATATTAGGTATTGTCAATAAATAAAGCATAGATATGAAAATTATCGTATCACGCATTTCGATTAGAAGGCAACCGAAGTAGAGGCAAATCGTTGTTTGATCGTCAAAATTGATTTCCACTTTCTCGTCATGAAATAGTTTTTTGTGCAAACTGCTTTCCTCAACGAAAATTCTAAATCATACTTTTTAATGCCTTGAATTATCCCCCTTGAAAAATGCATGAATTTCAAATATGTACATACATAATCGAAGCCATTGTTCGCAGAACGATTATAATTTTTTGCCAATGAAGAGAAGAATGACACAAATGAAAAATTTGTAATGCATGCTGCTCACACAATTTAATCTTTTACAAAAAACTCGTATAAAATATTTTATGCGTGCCCTTTATGTTCGCTTTGATTATGGCAGTTGGAACTTTTTATGGAATTTACTGTGTAATATTTGTATTTTTTTAAATTTAACTTGCCTGTCTTCAAGAATGCTAAAATGTGATATTTGCCTCATTAAAAGAGTTTAATTTCAAATTAGTAATGCCTTAATTGGAAAAAGAAAAATAGGCCGCCCGAGCAGAGACTTGAACCCTGGACCGTTGGATAAGTCCAACGCTCTACCGACTGAGCTACCCGGGCACATTTCGGGCACCGTCCTCTTTTTCATCCATGAGCTCAAATCATCCCCACTCCTAAATAGAGACGAATTTACAAAAAACCGTTCCCGTACTCCTTGTAACTTGTAAATGAGGGTGCAGATGAGAGAATCAGGAATACATACGAAAGAATTAGGCTGTCGAATCATGAAAAATGGCAAATTATCAGCTGTTTTGCATTTGCAAATATATTTTATAATATTATAAAAATCGTAGTAAACCCCGCAAAATTTGTTCTGGCTACGACTCTGGTTATTTGATACCAAGCCCTTGCTGTAATTAAATGAATTCAAGCGATTACTGTATAAATAATACAGGCTAATAAATGAGTTCGCACATTGTTTGACGCAGTAAAGATAAGCAGGCCAGTCAACTGAGTTTTATACTTGGGAAAGGCTAAGCAAAATTGTTACTTTGTGTTCAGGTTTTTGAGAATGGACCACCGAATTCTGTTTGCTCGTTATTCTCCAATAACTGGCCATATAAATTTGTGAATCGAACATGTGTAATTTACTTAAATAGCGCATATTTGTTTGGAGTAAACATATTTTGGTCGATAACTTTGCTCCTCATCAGTTATGAGTTCTCTTTCCCTTGACACTTTTTGCTATACAGTAGTCGCCCACAAATTATAACTACTTGGCTCCTCGAATAATTCTCATTTGAAATGATCTAATTTCTGGACGGTTTTTTAATTCACATAAAAAGTAAAGAAAAATAGTGAAACTACTTCCAAAAATCTTGTTTTCATACAGATACATTTTTTTTGTTAACAATTAATTTTTTTACATATAGAGCCCGCACTGCTAGAACCTCAGATTCTAATTTCTGAAAAATTCTAATTTTTGAGCGTCCGCTGTAAAATATTTTCAGAGTCTTAATAAAGAAATTCGAAATAGTTATTTCTCCTTTCTAAATTAAGGCATACGAAAACAATAAAATTATTTTCAAAGATCGTCAAAATTGAAAGGTTGAAAAACATTGGAAAACAACTTTAACCAAAACAAAATCAAAATGACGGATCCAACGATAAATAATAAAGAAAAAAGCAACGAAAATCTAGGCGTCCGTGAAGAACCATCCTTGATGATGTACCATTGTCACTGTCATCAAGAAGAATGTCGTGAGGCATTACGAATAACGCCATCGATAGAGGAGCATATCGAAACTGTGCATATCAGGGCTCTCTCCGTTCTGAGCATAGATGCTCAAGGCTCTTTCCTGGAGGTCGTGGCTACACAGTGCCATTGCCTTAATTGCCCGCTGAAGAATTTATGTAAGAAACTGCACTTTCAGTAAGCACTGCTCTACATTGCCTTTCTACCGAAACGAAAACGATTGTGAATGTTAATTGAATTTTTATCAACCATTTCCTAGTTTTTTGCTCAACTTCTTGCAATTATGTACTTTTATTTGCTTAGTTTGACACATGGCTTATTTAGTTGGGGGATTCCTCAAAGCTTTTATAGTGATAGACATCTTGTATCAACAATATGCGTGGCATATTTGTCTAACCAGTGCAACCCCACCTTCTCTAGAATTATATTCAAAGAATATAAATTATGGCTCAAAGGATAAGTGCTCAGTCCCTGATGCTTGGATGCGCTGGTTCAAATACCATCAAATAAAAAAAACTTACGAGGAAGATAGGCCTAAGCCTCGTTCGCGGGTTGTTGCACCAATTATTTGTTTTTATTTTTATATAAATTGTGGCAATCTCATTATTACTGTTGTGTAGTGTTACCACACAAATACACACAAGCACAAAAGCAACGCAAATTCGTGCACTCGCCAAATTGTACGAAGACGAACACAAAACGAGGTTACGCATACGTCAGCGAGTGCGCCAGAGAGAGCGCACACACAACAAGAGCTGCACCTCAGCCCGAATGCAAACGGAGTAGTTAAGCGCTGTACATAGAGAAGTGTTGGTCGGTTGCAAAATTAATTGAAAGTAGACGTTCCGGTCATCTTGTCTCAGCAATAAAAGAAAAATCAAATCTAAATAAATCCGCCAAGGAATTGCTGGCGTTGATAGACCGCAGCATATAGTTGCTCCGGATGACGGACCAGAAACGTGAAGCAGATATTTTGAAAGGCTTCTTTGAAGGCGTTTCTGCTTGTTAAAGAATTTTTCGCCTGTGTGTATGGGCGTGTGTTTATGCTGTGGTCTCGATTTTGTAATACGAGCCTGTTTCTCTTATTACTGCTGCGGCTGCACCCACGCGCTATCAATTCAACTGCTGCACAATGGCTGCAGATACGCTTTCTTTGGACAGCTTAGATTCGTTTGAAGAAATTGGGTCCTCGCCTCCGCCGCAGTTACAATTTCAAGGTACCGCCTTAAAATTTCAACATGAATTATGCATGTGTGCGTGCATGTAATTGTTGTTAATGTACACTGAGTGTGTTCCGGCTCTCGACCGTCGAATACCCTATCCACTGACGCCCAAGTTTTAACGGGTGCTATCCAAGAAGCTTATCTGCGTATTCAAAGTAAAGAAATTGCGAGTGCCGAGCATACGTACAAACATATGCCTTTAATTGTTTTGTTTACGTGCGGTCGACTCAGTCTGTTTGGTGGTGCGCAAGAAGCGAGCATGCTCTGGCCAACTCTTCGATTGAGTGGCGGGCGCCTGCAGCTGGCGTACAAGCCTCCACGCAGAAGCCGTTACCGCGTTATGCTCTTACGCACTAATTTATTTCGTAAACTCCCGTCTTTATTTATACACACACACACTCGTATGCCTTTATAATAATGCTTGATTTTCTTCCTTCGCAGATGATCCTCTGTTTTCGGATACTGTAGCGCAAGTGGAAACGGCCATTGAGAATGGCATTATGCCGGAGCGCATATATCAGGGCAGCAGTGGCTCGTACTTTGTCAAGAATTCAGCTGGTGTAAGTGTGTCTCCCATTCCTACCTGCCTCCAAAGAGCTCTACAGCTGCTCATTGCTTTTCTGGAGAAAATCGAAGCGCAATGTTATGCATTTCGAGAGCTTAGATAAAAAGCCTGCGTACGCAGAAGCAACTTCCAAACGGGGAAATTCAACAATTAAGTTTGCTTTTGTTGAATTTTTGGTGGCAAGCTGCACAGATTTGACAAAAACTATAAGCTCATTTGATTTTTTAATTGTATGTACTGGCAAAAAGAATGAATGCCAAAAATGTAGATAGATATTTCGAAAAATTGACTTTACTACAGAATTGTGAAAAAAATTTTCAATATATTTAAAATAAACCTTCTTACTTATTAGTCAAAACTAATTAATTATTTATAGTAATTTCGAAAATGATATTTTTGCTTTTTTACAGAAAATATTGGCCGTTTTTAAACCAAAAGACGAGGAGCCTTACGGCCGACTTAACCCCAAGTGGACCAAATGGATGCACAAGCTGTGCTGTCCCTGCTGCTTCGGTCGCGCATGTCTCATACCAAATCAAGGGTACTTTTTGTGCTTGACTCGTGCGCTCCAATCTTTGTTGTAACACGCTTTCCTTTTGATTGCGCACAGCTATCTTTCAGAAGCCGGCGCTAGTTTAGTGGATCGCAAACTAAATCTTAACGTTGTACCAAAAACGCGTGTTGTCCGGCTGGTTGCCGAAACCTTCAACTATGCGCGCATCGACCGTCAGAAGGCGAAACTGAAGCGCCGCATCAAGGAGCACTATCCGTCGGCGCGCTTCAATCGCATGAGCTTACCCCTCAAGGTAATGGTGTGGCGCTATGTGTGTAGGCGCCCTTCGCCATATTAATTTTTTTTTGTTCCCGGCAGACTGGTTCATTTCAACTGTTCGTCGATGGCTACAAGGACGCCGACTACTGGCTACGACGCTTCGAGCAGGAGGAGCTTTCGTCGGCACTCGCAAAATCGTTTCAGCTGCAATTCGAACGTCTTGTCGTACTCGACTATATCATACGCAACACGGATCGTGGTAACGACAACTGGCTGATCAAGTATGAGCAACCCAAAATAGACACGCAAGCCGGTGGCAAGATGACAAACTACGTTTCACAGCAGCCGCCGGATGGGCCGATTATAACGCTGGATTCACCCACTTTAGAGGAAAGTGACAGCGAGCATTCTATACCCCAGAATACAACTGCCAACGCGCCGAAAGAAACACACAAAGATTACGAGGGTCCCTCCACAAGTCGGGCGCCGCAGAACTTAGTTAGTGCCAAATCGCTAGATCAGACTGACTGGAATATTGTAGAAGCACCGGTAATAAAAATCGCCGCCATAGACAATGGTCTGGCGTTTCCCTTCAAGCACCCAGATTCATGGCGTGCCTATCCATATCACTGGGCTTGGCTGCCGCAAGCCAAAGTGCCTTTTAGCAACGAGACTAAGGACCTGGTGCTGCCCTTCTTGTCGGACATGAATTTCGTTGAGGACATCTGCACGGATCTCTTTTACTTGTTTCAGGTAGGTGGGGATGCAGCAAGCTGCTCCGAGCCACTAAAGTTCTAATTTTAATTCTGCTTGTTTTAATTTGAATTGCAGCAAGACAGGGGCTTTGACAGAAGGCTCTTCGAACGTCAAATGTCGGTTATGCGTGGTCAAATTCTAAATTTAACTCAAGCCCTCAAGGATGGGAAATCCCCAGTGCAGCTAGTCCAAATGCCCGCTGTTGTTGTAGAACGGTAAGAAGCACCGCTGCCACACACTGCACACTCTTAACTCATTTTTTAATTCTACTTCGTTCAGATCTAAGGGCACCAATAGCAGATTTTTCTCATTTACGCAGCGCTTCCAAAACAAAAGCCCCTTCTTCTCTTGGTGCTAACATGATAATTGTACAACAGCCAAATGCCAGTGGGCGGTCGCCGCATTATTCATCGTTCGCACACGCATACACACACGCATATACGTGTTTGTTCGCTCCTTATGTACATTCGAAAAACAGTGAATTCGTGTTATGTAAATTGCTAAATTGCGATTGTTATGTTTTGAGAATATGTAAGAATGAAACGGTTTTGTTCCCCTTTCTGCTATCCCATTACTATACACTGGATTATAAATACTATTTTCTTTTCATTTGTATTAGGTGTATCTGTTGTTTCTTATAATCATATAAATATATTTACTATTATAATACAGTCATTACTTAAGTTTTGTCTTATCGTCAAGAACACAACGGAACACCAAAAAATAAGTGCAACTGTGTATGGTATTAACTAATATTATGTTTATTGATTTATAGCTGAGAAATGATATAGAAAGAGATTTGTGTTATTGCCCTCATTCCAACAATATCCATATATACATATGTATATGTATATCTTATTGATTCGCTTTGCGCTAACATATCATATTCCTAACATAACTCAATGTACCATCAACAATAAGGCTCTTGCTGCAGTCTCTTCAAATATCTCCCTCTTAATATTTCTTTTCACTTACAGCGCTGTCAGAACTTCATATGCAAATCTATTAAATATAATCATATTCATTCAATTATGTAAACAAGTACACCGAGAAAAATAGATATGATCATAAACTAAGAATCCAACTAAAACGTTATAAACTTAATTAAAAATTAACATTTATTATTTTAATCATACCTCCCTCCTGTGGCATTTAAAGTTGATTCCAATTACCGGAACCGGGGGGTCACTCATTTCGCAAGTGCCTGCAACGGAAAAACATATGTGAAATTCAATTTTTTGCACGATTTTATGGGATTTTGGAACGGGCTCCAATTGGAGCAACTTACGTTTTTTGGTAATTATGGAAGTTGTTTGGGCATCTCCTATCCATGCACTTCCCTCCTGTGGCATTTAAAGTTGATTCCAATTGCCGGAACCGGGAGGAATCACTCATTTTGCAAGTGCCTGCAACGGAAAAACATATGTGAAATTAAATTTTTTGCACGATTTTATGGGATTTTGGAACGGGCTCCAATTGGAGCAACTTACGTTTTTTGGTAATTATGGAAGTTGTTTGGGCATCTCCTATCCATGCACTTCCCTCCTGTGGCATTTAAAGTTGATTCCAATTGCCGGAACCGGGAGGGGTCACTCATTTTGCAAGTGCCTGCAACGGAAAAACATATGTGAAATTCAATTTTTTGCACGATTTTATGGGATTTTGGAACGGGCTCCAATTGGAGCAACTTACGTTTTTTGGTAATTATGGAAGTTGTTTGGGCATCTCCTATCCATGCACTTCCCTCCTGTATATGTATACATACCTATGTACATACGCATGGGCGTACGAAAGATGTCATGGCCAACCAATTTTTTATTTGAGCAATTTATGCCTAAAGAGAAAAAGGTTATTAAAAAACTGTAAATTCAATTTGTTATTGTCTTATATTCTATATCCTTGCGTGGCGCAACTTTTCGCGTTGAATTGGCAATGCTCCGATAATATTCTTTGCCATGAAAGGCTTCTCAAACCCCTTCGGATTCGGTTAATGTAGGTCCCGTCAATTTGTGAAAAAAATGTAACAAGCATACACTATTGCGCCAATCAATTTTTACATATTATTTTTGTTTTATATTACTCCGAAAAAGTACTTCAAAAAAGTCTGACGGGACAGATTTACCTTTTTTGTGTATTTATGATTGGAGATCTAGGGTGCCGCCGCCCCTATCTGCGTACGCCCATGTACATACATTCATAAAGGGAAGCTAGATATATTATACAATATATCATGTATGTTAAATATTAACTGAAACTATTCAGCAATCCTTAAAGAAAGGTCATAATTGGAATAAAATCTATATGGAAAATGTCACGTGGGCGAGTTTTTAAAGATGTTGAACAAAGATGTAGGTTCCGTTAACATGTTTGAAAATTCAAAACCGGCAAAATATTACGCTACGGCTTCCTCAACCGGCTTGGTGCTGCGGTTTCGGCTAATTTGAAATCGATTTCGGCTAACATTTGGCCGAATAAGTAAGTATATAATAAAAACCCAAAATTTTGTCTTTTTTATGGAAATTTGCACCAGGCTATCGCTTAACTGGAAATTGGAAAAAATTGTATAATGGGCACAATTGCTTAGTGTTGCTAAAAATTGACCGACAACCTGTTTCGGTTGCTATAACATCGCGCGACCACATGCTTCTTCGACACCCCAAAGTTTCCGTTCCTACTGGGGCTAGGAATATTGTTGGCTAAATAGCTTTTTAAGAGCTTAACATCAAAGCTTTTCTTAATGAAACGGGATAAGAACATCAACGTTGTCTGGCGGGGTGGCCGGTATGAACAAGCAAAATACGATATGGAGTTGAATTGTAGTTGCAAAACAACAAAGCAAAGTAGCACGCGATGCCATGGAATGTCAGAAATAGCAGCAGTGCGAAAAACCTACTTCAGCACAACGAAGCAAAAAATCCATAATGTAATAAATCTGTAATAAAGCTTTAAGCAAGCATTGGCGGCAATACATATATTCAACTTTTACAGAAGATTATTTGATAGTCGACCTCGATTTCCCGTGGCGACGTGAAGCTTGGAAGGTGTATCTTAAATAATAGTTCGCAATTGGCCCAAGTTCAAAAGGGCACAGCTGCACTGCTTCAGAAGTGCAACAACCGACAGACATAACATCGAAGGTGCGTATTAAAATTATCTGCTGCTGCTACCTTGCACTTTGCTTCCCCGTTGGTCAATTGTTTGTAGTACTCGTGTTTGTACTCGTAAAACCGGCGACAGTAGACAAAATAAACAATCTGATAAGGCGCTTCCATGTTTATCTTATCTTTTACTACGTCACGAAATTTTTACTTTTGGAAAGAGTGAAACAGTGCAAAGAGCAAGCTCAATCGAACGCTAACAACAAACAAAATGACTAATCTCCATATGATCACCATATGATTATTGTTGTTGTTGACTGGTAAAAGTCGAATTCTTGGCCCCAACGTTTTCGGGGAAAGCATATCTCGCAAAAATGTAGCGTGTGTATCATTATCAGTATAAGAAAACGCTTGCCAATCCCATGTGGCCACGAGATTATAATAAATGAGCAGATCCTGTTAATTTGAGCACACACAATTTAAAGCGAGAAAGCTAAGCCTCGGTTATATGGGCTGTTGCACCAATTACAGTGATATAAATTTAAAAATCAATACACTCGGTTTTAACATAGTGAGTGTCGTAAACCTAGTTGTAAATTCAGTAATAAACTACAATAGAAAGAAGATATTTTCCCTTAATGGTGTATTTAGTTTTTTATTCTAACAACAAATAGATGGGTTTTAACTAGATACATATAAACATTCGCATAAGGATCAGTTCTTTCCGTTTTTCGCAGATTTGATGTCAACTCATTCAACTACTTTATACTATGGATTCTCTCATTCTAATTTTTCTATAGAGAATGAATGATTTATTATAAATTGAACTGTACAACTTTGGGCAAAACCGAATAAGAAAAGACTTATATGAATTTTTAAACCTATGCTACTCAAACTAAAGGATAAATCCCCTGAATCATTTGCAAAATAGTAGGTTCTTCCTGCTCCGTACCTCCGTACACTTCTAATCACGCAGTAGCTAAGATCAAATCTTATGACGCAATGTGCACAAATACATACTGCAATGTGTAAAATATTTGTTGACAGAGAAATTTGAAAATTTCATTGACGCATTGCGTCACAAATAAAATGTCTATGATGTATGAGCACAGAGTTATATTTCGCGTTGTTTGGTGCTCTGCCTCTTTGCTTTTGGCGTAGACTTGGGACCACATAATGAACGCGGCTAAAAAGAAGAGTTTAGGATAAGGCAGATAAATGAAAAATATCAAAACAATCTCGAGCCAAAAATTGGCATTTTACTTGCATGTTTTCCGTCAGTGATCAGCCGCGGTCTAACTACATAGTTTCTTTCTGGTTTGCGATCGCCAAATTAAATTTTCATTTTTAATGTGAAATTTTTGGTGCATTTCTTGTTATACATATATAGGAAATCTAATTGAATAGAATTGGAATTGTAATTGCAAACGAAGCAATAAAACACACGTAAAATGAGAATTATTAGACCGCGAAAACTGCTGTTCCAATGTTTGCAGGTTTCTACTGGAAAAGCGTTCGACCATACCCTGGTTTCAAGCTTAGATAGGGCTTCTTGTACTTGGTACCTCAAACGGAGATTCGACCTTCCTCTTCTGCGCCGGCCAGCAACCTTCGCAGTGAATACCTTTTTTGGCGGGGCATTATTCAATCGTTCGATGTGCCAGAGCCAGCGGAGCCTCTGCATGTGGATCCGCTTGGTATTTACTTACCAGCTTACACAAATAATGAAATCGTAAACTTTTAAAATTCGAACAAGTGCGTACCCACCCAGAAATAATTTGCCGGACCAGGCAGAATTCAAAAGACGGGCATAAGGAAACAAATTTTGAAAAGTCGTGAAAAGTCTACAGTTAGCAAAGTGTTTTGGGTGGGATTTTGTAGCAATTTTGTAAAAATAATTGCTATTATTAGAAATTAGCTATATAACGTCTGGCTTCTCTCCAGACGCCTCTAATACGCGCGCACCATCCTCAGATGGAAATGCCAAGCATTGGCAGTGCCTTCTCTACTTGATCTTTTCATCGGAAATGCTTTAAGTACCTTCTTTGCTTGAGCTCGTTCGTCCATACGACATGACCTAACCAGCGAAGCTGCCAATGTCGGTGTAGAGCTCGTAGTTCATCCTGATGCCAACGTTTTCACCAACGCAGATCGGGCCGAAGATCTTGCGGAGCACTTTTCTCTCGAACACTTCTAGAGACGTTTGTGGTTATAATGACGGTGCTAAGATATGTGAACTCCTTGAGAGCTTTGAAGAAATAGGATATCGAAGGCACCCGTATAATCGACGAAACAATGTGGGTGTCAATTTTGAATTTGTGGGTTTTCTCCAGGATTTGGCGTAGTATGTGAATCTGCTCCATGTTGGACTGGCCAGGTCTAAAGCCACACGGATAAGGAGCAAACAATGCCTTGGCGAATGGCTTTAATCTTTAACACAATACACTCGACAGGAACTTGTATGCGGCTGCAATAAGGCCAATACCCCGATAATTTGCGAAGATCGTCGGGTCGCCTTTAGTGGAGTACAGATCACACCAAGAGTTCAATCATTGAGCGTGCCTTCCACTAGTCATATTCTGCAGAGAAGGTGGTGCATGACCCTACCAACTCATCGCATTTGCTTATGTCTTTTTTTCCGAATAAACCAATATTAGCCCCGTCCTAGGGACGCCAATGGAAATAAATACATATTAAAAATTTGGGATTTTTAAAGAAAAAAATTTTAAATGCGGCCTCAGATTCAAATGAGGCTAAATCTCCATTTAATCATCAATTAAAATACATATTAACATTTTAGTTTTTTCCAAATACGCCCAAGGTATCAACAATGTCTACAACAAAAGAGTTCGTCGCGGCTTACGAGCGGATCAAAGCAGCTAGCAAAGACGCTATGAAGCAGGTTGCCGAAGGCATCAGTCAGGAGGAGCAAGAGAGCCCATTGGAAGCTATCAGCACATATGAGAAAGCTTTGCAGCATATCAATGAGATCTTTGCAATTCCGGTGGGTCTGCCTGATAATATCGACACAGTGGAGGGGGAGTGGCATGACGCGTGTGCCATCATACGTAAACTGAAAAGCACAAAATCGGAAGTGACATACCGTCTGCAGGTGTTGTGTACTGAGCATGCTTGTTTAGACAAGACCGCAATTGAAGCAGAGGAAGGTGTTGCAGAGGCAGAAGAAGCGTCCGTGACTGAGAACGGCGAAGCCAGGAAGAAATCAATCCTATTGGAAAATCCATCTACTTATTATGCAATCAACAGTGCCAGTGCTGGCACGACTCGACCCTACAAGGAAATTATTGCCGGTCTGAGGAGTGTGCTAGCCACGAAGAACAGTGGAGCTCTCTTTGACACGCTCTTTCAGGCACATGTAAAGTTGTACCGTATCCAGGCAAATGGTGATGTCGCCACTATGACGGTAAGGAGTGTCCTATTTGGGGTCTGCGATTTTATTATGCATATCCCTTCATCCTTTTAGGGGAACACTTCAATGACACTGGTCATGTGCAATGTGAGTGGCGAATGGGCGTACTTGAATGGCGTCTGCTTCATACAGTGCTCCATTCCCCCCGCGGAGCAGCAAGTAGACGCCGCCAGTGATGCAAATACGTCTTTGATCTGGATTTATCCGCTGTTACCCGCAGTTACCCACTGCTATCGCACCGATTACGGCGCCTTCATATTACCCGACCTGGAGACAAATGAACCCGGCAGCGCATTTGGCCTATTGCTCGTTGAACCGCGGGATGGTAGCGGTGATACAAACACAGCGGAAAAGCTCGAAGAGAAACTCACCGATTTGCAGCAGTTCTTCTTGGATTTGTTGGAGGCTGTACTCAGCGGCACCGTTGAGCAGCTGCAGAAGCCGGAAGCAACAAGGCCAGTGCGTGACACCAGTCAACAAATGTCGCGGTACATGATCACTGCCGCCGACTTCATAGCCAACAATTTAGTGCGTGGCGCCGAGAAGACGGGCGAATTCATGATCAAGGGTACACCCTACATAATATCGAAGCTCAACCCCGCGCCACCGGATGCGCCGCCAGTCTCTTCGGGCGTACAAACCTCCGTGGAGGTGGCAAAGAGTGTTACCAGCGCGGCTGTGGGAGTCACAGGTTGGGTGGCAGACAAAGTGGGTTCGGCCTCCATGGCGCTGGGCCGCTTCTTGTCGCCATACATACAGACACATGGTACCACGTTGCTGGAAAAGGGATTCGGCTATAACAGCAACGAGGCGCACAGCAAAATGGAGGGCGCCATGACAATAGCCGCTGGTGCCGTTGAGGGTTTCACCACCGTCTTCAACGGCCTGGAAACGTCTGCCAAAATACTGGGGAACAATTTGAGCAACAATTCAGTTAAGATTATCGAACACAAGTGAGTACGCACTTATACTTGCCCTACCCAAAACTCTGTAATAATAGCTTTTCATTGCTTGATTCAGATATGGTCCTTCCGCTGGTGGTGTGGCCGCCGGCACCTTCGATACGCTGGGCAACGCCTTCAACGTCAGCCAGAACGTCAATTACATTACACCGCGAGGAATTGCTAAGAAAATGGCAAAACATACGGGAAAAGCTGTCGTGGACGACTACAAGCGCACTCTACGCGTAGAATCTCAATACGTGCCCGCAGTCATATTATATCCCGACCTGCGAACGCTAAAGGAAAAATCAACAAATTAAGCAGTCCGTTTTTTATATTTAAAGCAATATTATCTTCTTGTTAGCTTTTAGATTTAATATTTAATACGGAAACACTCATTTATCACATTTGAAGTGATCGAATTGTATTGTTAGTTGGGGATTTTGATTTATTTTTTAAATGAATTCATGCAAATAGATCGGGGCCATATTGATTAATATGCGAAAAGCATTAACTCCCATATTTAGACATACTTATATATTATATTTTTGTTATTGTTACTATAAAAATCATTCAATAATAAAATACATAACATAAATTATTAATTATTATTACAAAACCTCTCACATACAGGTATACAATACAATATATTAAAAAAGAAACCATGTAGGTATGTTAAAACAAAGAAAACAAATAATTGAACCGGTGAAGTATTATATAATCCCAAAAAATTTTCGTATTCAATAAAAAAAGTAAGTTTTTTAAATTCAATTATTACATTTAGCTCTTGTACTTATAACATTCACGGAAACAGTTTTCTCTGATGAAAGAAATTTACTTTTTCACACCCCGGTTTAATTTATTACAATTACATAACAACTTTTAAGAATAAAACGTTCGCTTACTTCCTGCCCACGCGTCTCATGTTAGACCACAGGCGCAAAGAAATATGGTACAACACCTCGACCATGCTCAAAATGGAGAAGCCCATAAAAAGCCCAAAAATGCCACCGCAATTTGCTAGAAAGTCTGTTATGCCATACAATTCCGAGCGCTTCGATGTGATGAACTGATTCTCTTTAAAGTAAATCGACAGGCGGGACATTCGGGAGCCTGCATACTCTTCCAGGAAGCTAGTGTCGCCGCTTGCTTCAAGCATCTCCTCCAAATCGAAGTTGCCCTGTGAGATTTCGGTGTTGTATACGAGGGAGGTGCAGGCGGGCATGCAGTTGCATTTGGTAGCACCGCGATAATTGAACATAGAGCCCTTGAGTCCTTCGCTGAACTCACGCAACAGCAGATCGTTTTCAGCCCTGTCGTAGCAGTGTATCTTGTTTTCGCCGCATACGGGCGTGTGGATGGTGCGTGGCATGGAGAACTTTACACAGCCACACTTCTGCAGCGTAAAATTCGCCAAGCACTCTAGCTCACAATTGCTCTGCGTGTAGATTTTGAAGTAACGCAACGGTCGCTCACTGTTGAGGTAGCACTGCCGCCGCAGCGCATGGTACTCGGCTATTCCCTCAGAAGTGGTAATCATATTCGGTTTGACGGCAATTTGCACCTCTCGGCCCATGGGTATTCGCACGAACTGCTTTGATACAAGAGGCACATCGTCTGGTGAATGCAGTAGCACCTTGAACCCCTGTATGGGCCCGCGGCAGGCGTAATCCACCTCCTGCTTGAAGCTCTGCAGTGCTATGAAAAGACCAGCGCGAGAGCCGGCGCCCAGTACACGGGCTGGGTACGTTTTGACCCCGCTCTCCGTGTTGTAGCCTTGCTCCAGCGACCACGCTAGCGTGCGGTTCAATATTAAAGTGCTGTGTGTGCTGTTTTCGTTGCCCATGCGTTGGTATTGGTACGTGTCCTCCCGATAAAGATCAGTGGCGTTGAGGCCATTGAATGTGAAGCATATGCCCTCTTCCGTATAGGTCTTGGTAAAAAGCTCATCGCAGTCACCAAAATGACTGAACCACTTGCAGAAAAGAAAGTAACGCTTAAATGGTGGCAGCATTTGGTCCAGCAACTCCAGATAATCGATCTCATCGCCAGATAAGACAGGCACACCCTCCTCGACAATTTGCGTGTTACAAATCTGCAACAACGTTCGAAACTCTTGCAACTCAGTGTCCGTAATATTCGTCAGCTCAAATTGACGCTTCGCTGCTATGTCCTCAGTCAACCGGGCGAAGAACTGTGCATATGTGACGCCTAGAAAAGAGTGTTGTGCATATGGTAAGACAATTTTACTAACTCGACCAATGACCAGAACAGTAGATACATTGGCTTGGGCGGCATAACTTGAATTTCATATAAATTGATATTACAATTAAGCAGGAATTGGGTAATATCGACCGACTCACTCAATTCATCCATTATTACCTTCGGTCTTCAGCACTCGTTTCGTTTCAGAGCATATTGTAATCGCTGGAAATGGTATACTCCAAACGGGTGTGGACTTCTCCGAGAAGCTCACAATCACCGGCGTCTCAGTCCATTTCACATAAATGCTGCCAATCAAATTCGAGCAGGCGTAAATCGACACCACAAACACGCACAGCCAAAATACCTTCTCCTTGAAGGGTCGCGCCTCGCCCAGATATTGCACGCCATGAATCGAGGTATTCGAACAGTATTCGTAATAGATCTGCCTGACGCCTTGGAGCAGTGATTTTCGAGCAGGTTTCTGTATCTCCTCGGAGTTGGACATTTCAATGTTTTCATCTTCGTTTTGGTTGTTATTCAATCCGGATTTTTTGAGGTGCATTTTGTGACACAAATTTTACACAAAACACGAAAAATTATTAAACCAGAAACTGTAAAAGAACCGTTACAATTATGCATGCACTTTTTGGAGCACGCCTAATGAATATAAAGTGTAGACGGCAACATTTCATAAACACTAGCAAACAATGTTGCACTTTTTTGCGACTTGCATTTTTTGATATTTTCGCTATTACGTGCAACCTTTCGTCATTACACACATCTAAAATTTTAAGTTCAACTTTATTGACTTTATTTAAGTAAACTGATTTTCTCAATAATTAAAATGTTATTCTGAAAATTACACGCCAGCGAATATTTTACATGAGCATGAAAGAGTAATTTTATTTTTTGAATTTATTAAGCATAGACACATAATTTCTTTATAATAACCTGTAGGTAATTGAGATTTCATCTTTCTATGACAAATTTTTTTTATGTGGACCACAAGCAAATTATTTGGTTTCAAGAGCAATCAAGTTGAAACACAATTATCAGGCTCTAAAAATCTAAAGGAACTCCATTATTATGATTAGAGAAAAAAAGCCTTTAATATTATGGATTCCCAGTGTATATATTTATTCATATAGTAGTAATAGCTTTAATACTAATAAGAAATTAAACAAAAAGTATGTATGTAAGTATATAAACATAAAAAAATTAAAAATATGTATATTAAATTGACTATGGCACTCTATTGTGTACTAGAAAAACTACGCAGATACAGGACCATGCTTCTCAAATTGAAAACATGTAAACATTAAATTAAAGCCCAAATCTAAAACCAAAAGATTTAAGAAAACCAAAAAGAATTACATATTGCTGCCAGCAGAAATAATTTTAAGTCAAAAACAGAAAAAAATAGGCAAAATTTTATTTTTTACGAGTACGGTAAGAAATGAAAATAAGCAAAATGCGAATGCCAAATAGAAAAGCCAATACAACATTATTCCAGACAGTAATTGGCGAGAGATATTTAACGACAGGGCATTCAGGCCTGTAAGGAATTTCGATAGTAAACAACTAAAATATCCTTACGCAACTTAAACTAAAATCAAATTTACACAAGAATGCCCCTGACACAGTGTCATAAGGCTGCACTGCTGGTATCTTTGGTTAGGTGTGTCTCAATGTCAACACGACAAATGGGACAGTGCTTGTTGGTTACCAGCCACTGATCCACACAGTCAGTGTGGAAGAGATGCATACAAGGAAGACGTCTGCAAGTAAGAGAAACATCAAACAATTTAATTCCATCAATATGCTACTCGCTCATGTCGTGTGTTGCTTGATTGGGTGCTTAACTGTCAGTTGTAGGAGTTTATGTCGCTGTCACCTTTTGCGCCTTTGTAAAATAGAGTCCGGGCCTACTACCCCAACTTGTTGGACACGAGTCACTTGTATTCGAAAAACAGTGTTGAAATTCAACATAGAAATGAGATTAAATTGGGTCATAATGTAACCGTGTAACCCTACGATTCGGGTACATTTTCCTCTCAAGTTTCACAGACAAATATTTAAATCGGACCGCAACCCCAAATGCTTAACTACTTTAAAGAACAATAAAAAATCGACGTACCGCACATCATTTTCAATTTCGAAAAGTGACAGGCAAATTGCACACTTCTCTGCATCGTCATCGGTCTCGCTGGGGCGGCGCAAACGCTTGTATTTGTGCGGTAACGTGTTGCGCTCGATGATTTCCTGCGGGAAAAAATGGAAATATTTTTATTTTATTTTCGGGTTATATATTTTGAATTTCGTTTGAATACCAGAGTAGCGCCACGATTTGGCCGTATCGCTGAGCCAATGAGTATGCGAGAGCCAAGGTGCGAGAGAGGGGTGGACAAGCCGATTTCCACGTGTACCGGCGAATAGTGGTGGAACATGTGATGATGAACGGCAGAACGACGGCGTTGCTGCGCTTGCGGTTGAGAATCGTAGGGATAATAGGCCTGACAAAACAGCAGCGCAAAGATAACAAGAAACAATATTAAAACGTTGTTCCGGCCCTAAGCAGAAAGTACAACTCACGGGATCCAAACTGGAAACGGGTCCATTGCGCGCATGCACACACGAGCAAATATTCGGCAATTGGAAACGCGAACGAAAGCTACTCGTCAGGTTGAGCGGATTGGACGAAAGATCCATTGGTGTGGGTGTCATGTGACGACGATGAATCTCTTGCATATTCTGCTGGCGAAACCAAAGGTCCTGATGCACCGGGTAAGGCGGCACAGTGTTGCCTGCAGACGCGGCGACTGCGCTGCCAGCGCGGTGATGGTGCATGTGCGCGTGCGGATGCTGCTGCTGCTGATGTGCGGCAGCTGCGGCGGCAGCCGAGTTGGCGGGCCCTGCTGCTGAATTAATGTACGCTGCTTGATGATGCTGATAACGCCGCAGTCCAAATGGCGGCGATGTGCAGTAGGAAGCGCCAGGGGCATTGGGTGCGCCCACAAACTGCAGCGAATTGGAGAAGTCGATGGCCGTGGGCGGCGAGATACCACGATGTGAGGGTTCCTCGCTGCGCAAAGATGTCGATGACGACGCAGCAACTGCTTCGTCCAAGTCCGTAGCCTCTGGAGGCCCTGGCCCGCCCAGCATTTGGTCAGACTCGCGCGCGCAATACAGCGTGGAATGTGCGCCCGCCGCGGTCTCGTGCCGGTGCATGTAGATGGGTGGCGGTGGAGGCAGAGTGTGTATGGGCAGCGCGTACTCCATGGGAATACCAGCGAAGTAGGGCAGCGTTCCGTCGGGCATGTGCGCCAGCATGTGCCTATTGCTGCTGCGTGCCGCGCCGCCGGCATGCTGCAGCACAGGCGGCGCACGTTCGCCACCTGCGTGCAGACGTAGACGCGGCAGCAGCGATTGTGAAGAGCTCATGAAACCCTCCGGCGTTGGCCCGCTGCTGGAAATGGTGGCGGTGTATGCATCACTCGGCGTGGCTGCTCTCGACGGATGGTTGTGCAAGTAGCGCAAGGGTGATCTGCGCATGTGCATGGGCAGCGAGTACATCTCGTTGGCGCGATGCCGCAGTCGGTATGGTTGGAATGTTAAATGCGGGTGCTGATGCGCCAGCTGCGCATGTGTTGTGGCGCCGCCGGAACGGTAGTAAGCTGAGGAGGCAATGCCATTCGCGACGGATGTCATCGTTGCTGCTGCAGCTGCTGCCGCGGCAGCGCAGGACGAGGACACACCGCTGCTGACTTCCACGGAACGATAAAGCTGAGAGGGAGCAGCGTCGCCAACCAAAGCTGCATCGACCGCGCTACCAGCAACATCGTCCACCAACCCCACGTCCATTGGGCTCAAAATACTGCTGGTGTTGCTGCTGCTAGCGCCTACCGCACTGGCAGCTGCATCAGCGCCATCCTCAGCCAAAATATTACACCAGTTGCGACGTACCTCCGCGTCGGCTTCCTCGAAAGACTCTTCTACCAAGTCATATGGATTCAGAGAGTTGGTTGCGTCAGCTGCGCCCGCTGCCGAAGTCCCAGCTATACTTGAAGTGGTCGGCGCATCATCTTCCGTAGTGAGATCGATTGAAAGTATGGGCTCACGCGTGGAATGCACAAACACAACATCGTCATCATCGCCTGTAGTGCTGGAATCCGACAGCCAATCCAACTGCAAATCGGGCGCGGTCAACACGGCAGCCGAAGAGTTTACATTGCGTGTTGCTACCTCCTGTGCTTTCTGCGTCTCGCCGCGTCTCTGAGCACTTACAGTGTAGTTTTGTGCTTGTTCCTCTTCCTGCAAGTGTGGCGTGCTGCAATTCATAGCACCGGCGCCAGCGAACGTTATCACGTAGGAACTTGGGCGCAGCGTATGACCTTGCTCTTGACTAGCGGTTGGCTACAAGTAAATAAGGAAACACACACAGTTTAAAGCTTAACTTTCGTCACGACACGAACCAAATTACTCACCTCGTTCACCTCATCCACATCGGAGGACTCGTGCACGTTGAGCATGCGTCGCAGATCGCGGTCGTCATATCGACACTGTTGTACGCTACTGCTCATACGCGGCACCTTTGCCTCTCGCGGCGAGCTGTAGTAGAAGCGCGGAGGCGGCGGAACATCGCCAACAACACTATCAGCGCGACCACCGACTTCACTGCGACCGCCAGCTTCGCGGCGAGTGGCAGTGCCGCTGCTGTGGCCAAAATTGAATTGTTGTTGCCGTCGCAAGCGCTCCCGGCGCCAATTTAAAAATTCGTACGCCGAATTGTTGGTGTTTTCAGTTAAGCTATTGCCTGGGCCTCCGCTTGAGACTGCCCTGCCGCCAGAGCCACCCCCTTCGCCAGAGCCACCCTCTCCACCAGCTGGGGTCGACAAGGCTAAGGGCGGTTTGTGCAAGTTCCAGATCAGCACCTCATCATCGTCCTCATCGTCGTCGTCGTCATCTTCTTCGGAGTAGTGTGCACGCGCAAAGAAATGTCGCTGTCGGGAAAGCCGCTTGCGCATGGGATAATCACATGAGGAACTTGCCGATGTGGGCGTGCAGCTGCTGTCGCGCCTTGAACGTCGCTGTAATCCACTTGTACTAGGCTCTGCATCTAAATCGACCGCAGCGGCAGCAGCAACACTAGCTGTGCTATTGGGATCAGAACTAGTACCCTTGCCATCACTACTACTACTGCTGCTACTATTCGCGACCACAACATGAGTGGAAGACGCTTTTTGTTTCTTCTTGACGGCAGCAGAAGTTGTGGTGGTCGTGTTGGTGGTGCACGTGTCGGCAAATTGTCCATGTTCTGTATCCGAGGCTGAGGTGACTTCATCGGTGAGTGAAGCTGCCGCTGCGACCAGAGACAGCGCACCACTTGCATCACACCTTATGTCATTTTCGTCATTAGGTGACTCTTCATTATTCGCTTCATGGCTGTCGACGCCTCTGGTGGATGCAGTTTCACTTTCTGCAGCTCGATTAGCTCGAGTAGTCGATTCAACCTCGTACCTCTCGCCTGATGCAGCCACCGTTGGAACCTTTAGTTGTTGTCGTGGGTTGTCAGTACGTCTTGATGTTCGAGCAGCTTCAGAGCAACTACTCACCGTTGCTGCTTCAGCCGACAGACGTCCCTGCTCGAGCAGCTGACGCACAGTATTGCTGCTAGTGCTGGCTCCGTCGTGCCCGTTTTCGGTTTTTATTTCAGTCTTTCTTATTTGTGTTTCGTATTTGTGTGCATCGGTGGGCGTGATGCCAGTGATTGTACTGCTGCTAGCTGACGGCGTGGAGGTTCGGAAGGCATTCCAATAACTGCTATCCGCCATTCCAGTAATAGCAAGTTCTTCATTTCCACTAATTGTGTTCATTCGGCGTCTATTCATGGGATCGAATGGATCATCGGCGACACCGCTATCAATTGTGTGATCCTGCTCATCGCCGGACACAGCTGGCTGTCGTTGTTGTAGGTGTTGCTGACGCGAAGACCGCATATTGTCCTGTGCATCACGAGGTGGCGTTGTCACTCTTAAAGCATACAAATATTTAAAATAATGACGCCTGGCAGACAAATCAACGTACCTGTTCGAGCTTGTTGGTATCTTGCTGCTGCCACTAGCAGCATCACCGCCACCAGCTTGCCTGCAATTGCATGCATCCGGAAGGCATTTGTTATGGCATAGGGCCCACGGACTGCGTTGATGTACTCTCTGCATTTCCATGTGCCCACTCAGATAGCGCTGAAAAGCAGCAGATTGCTCTAAATGTGCATGTTCCTGCTGTTGCTGGAGTGACTGAGTCAACGGCTGCTGTTGTGCAGGTTGCCTATGCGTATGTAGGTGATGCTGGTGTGAGGGATGAAACTGCGGTGCACCACCGAATGTCAACGGTGCATGCAAAATTGGCAGAGACGGTGGTGGAGCTGCCACGCCACCTGTGTGATGGTAAGGGGAGTATGACGGAGACAGGTAGTGTGTATTGTGAGACGGCAGCGACATATGACCGCCATTGTCTACGATAAAATTCTAAAATTGTCAGATGTGGAATTTAATTAATTTCGGTGTCAATTGCAATGCTTTACGCAGGCATGCTTACTTGTATGGGAAGGTTGAATGATGATGGTTCGGGTCCGTAGAGCCATCCATATGTAGTGGGAGCTATAAGCAACAATTTAAATTTTTTGTCGCTTTTGCATGTATGCAGTTTGCAACTTACGTGCTTCGCTGCTTATTTCTACTTCTGGATAGGGCAGCTCCAAATCGACGGGGCAGTGGGGGCGCTCTTCATCATCATTATCCATATTTTCCCTTCTTATCCGTTCTCTTTTGTTTTGTAAGTTTTAGCTTGTGGCGATTTCTTTCTTTCTTTCAATATCAAACTTGATAGGGCTGTGTTACTGATTCAAATTCCTAAGAATATAAATAAATAGAAGGGACCGATGAAAAATACAACCCAATGAAAATTTTAAATCCCCAGCTAAGAAAAATGCACTCACTCACTGCCTTTGCCTAACCATCTCAGCTGTTTTAGTTGAACAACAAGAAGCAGCACATCTAAAGTTGCCACCACTGAGTGAATTGAAGAATAGACAGTGCATGCAGAAATTGCACATTTAATGCAATAGCTCAATTCACAATCTTGTGCACTTGAGATTACGGGTTTGTGTTATATTTTTGCAAAGATTTTGCAATTGCATCTGTGTATATTTTGTTAGTGTAGAGTAAAAGAATACTATAAAATTTGCAATTGCAAAATTACAAGACCATTTGAACAATATTGTCAATTGGGCTAATATCATTTCAGGTGGAACTTGCTGATTTTGTCAGAATTTAATAATTAAATAAATAAACTCAACTGAAGAAAGTAAGGAAGCATCAGCCGGGATTTCACGGTCCCTATAACAAGTACCCGAGTTGGGGTGTCATAATTAAATCAAAGGACACCAAACATGGTTTGAATATTATAGAAATAATAAGCATATTAAATTTAACACCTACGTAGGAGGAAACTACGCCTCTTTCACGAGAGTTGGAAAAGAATCCTGTTGGGAATATACCCACAATATATTACGCTATGGGGTATATTACGGTGGATATGAGCATAAACACATTTCATTTACCGCGTATATAGTAGGCGGAGCAGGCCCAGTTTCTAACATGACATTGAGGGGTAATATTTTTACTTAAAAATACAATTTTATTCTATAGATGCATAATTAGACAAATCAGGCCTATTAAACCGCTAAAATACCGAGGTCTGTAAACTTATCGGCGAATTATTGCCCAGTTTGGACTATGGCTAGACTTCAAAATTAAACTAAGCGACGGTTCAATGACCAAATGTACCAAAATTCGTCATCTGATTGGATCTTTCTCTCTTGCGGAAACGAACGTAAAGACGGACAACCGGAAATTAGGACGAACAATTTTTCTATTTTATATACATACATATATATATGTACTTACATATGTCCATATCTAGCGGCTCCTCTAAGGTGCTACAAATTTTGCACAAAGTTAATATATCATGTTACCTTAGGTGTAGGGCATAAACATTTGCTCATGATTTTCTGCTCTGATTTCTTTGTTTGAAAATTCTGATAATCAAAATTCGTGTTTGTATTATGTTAATATATTAATAGTTTAGCTGGTAATAGATATGGTCTTGTATACAAGAAAAGAGCATCGACTGAACGTTTTTGTATTACATAGTTAATTTGAGTACCTACTTGTATATTAAACGTCACTTTTCCGTTGGACTCTACGTGATTTCACGTGGCGGATTTCAACTAAGCAATTAACGTTATGAACTGTATTGTAAAGTTATTATAAACAACCTTTTACATAAAAATTAAATTTTGTTCGAACTGCTATTATGAAAAGAATCATGTTCTTCATTCTTATTACGAGGGCATGAAGCGAAAGTGTATTTAAACGAAGTAATGAGTCGAGTATGATGAGTATAATCATTAAAAAAAAACTGTGCATATGGTTTACCAGGGTCTTTAAAGGTTAGAATTGTATACTTTTTTCAGAAACTTTTTATTTAAAACCGAAGTACAAAGAGTTTAGTACATTTTGTGAAAAAATCTAGTTGTTTAAAATATTTTTGACGAAATAAAATCCTTCAATAAAATGTATATGATTGTTAAATATGATTTTCTAGTTCTTACTTTAGATATTTTCAGGAACTAATCATTTGGGTTTTGTGAATAAATATATATAAAAACCGTTGTGTAGGATATTCTTCACGGAATAATCATGAGACTTTCCAGAACTTTTCTTTGAAATTTCCATTCTTACAAATATCAAGCAAATATTTGCTAGACATCGCCGAAATGGCAAAAGTAAAATTTCTCTTTTTTTAAACACTCTATAATTTTACTAGCATATTCTACACTTCATTACTGGTACCAAAAATGAATTTCTAATAATACACGGTGTTTCGGCATTTTCAAAAGATGCATAAATTAGCTATTTAAGGATACTTTAAAATTTTACGCAGACTACGTCGCTGCATTTTCTATCCGGGAAAAACCGGCAGCACAGCTGATTATCCATAATACAATACAGCAGAATTCAAAAATACATCTTGTTCTTAAATAGTCTACACCGATATTTTTTCAACTCACAATTCGCAGCTCTGCTGCTGCCTCTGCCGCCGTTGCCGTTCTGCACAGAGGCCGACGATGAAAAATTAACAGGAATTTGCTTTTGCTTCTTTTCCTTCTTTTACACATACATTTTGCTCAATAGCAGCGACATGTTCTTGTTTCACATTCTGATATTGAACTTTGAAAATATGCTCTGCAATTCGCGTTCTTGCACACATTAACGTTTTATTCTGATCACAATTTAAACGTTCTTCGTTCTAAGCAAAGCGACCTTTTACAACTCTCCAAATTTGCACATAAAAGGGTAGAACAATCACGGGCACAACTTTTTCGACGTTCCGCTTAGAACAAAATGAAATGAGAGATTGGCTGACGAACGAATCCAATTGCACAATTGTAGTGGCTTCAACCAAAAGCGAAAATTACAAGAACTCAGCTTGATTTTAATGGAATATACATAAATACAAGAGTAATTTTGATCAGAAACGAGATATTTAAACTCCTCAAATACAAATGTCAAAATTGAAAAACTAGCAGTAGGAAAACAAAGCAGGCGGGGTTGTCGAATAGTTTATATCGAAGATGTCACAATATTGCGCCCATGTGAACAGCGCAGAATGCCCAAAAACGAAAAATTCGCCTCGCGATTTGATTGTGTTTAAAGCATATAGAAAAAACTAGTTTTAATAAATAATTTAATTTTGTGTGATATATTTTATATGATATGGCATACCAGCAGAATGCCCACACGAAAACTTTGTTCGTTGTCAGCAATGGAATTTGACAGATCTTAAGTAAGAAATTCTTGCTAGTCGAGACGGGTTAGCGGTATATTAAGATTGACAGCAGTACTAAAAAGTTAAAGCATGGCATGATTGGCAGCACTTGGTAAGTGTTTGGAATAAAGTTGGAGGCTCATATTTTCGTAAACTGAATGAAAATAAGCAATTAATAGTGAATAGAGTAGTGAAAAATGTCAGTGTCAGGCCTAGAAATTGAGGACACCTTTGAGGCGTGCAGAACTTGCGGGATTTACTTTTTGATTTCGTCGAATTATTTGCAAAAGATCTTTGCATCGCTCGGCGTTGAAACGGATGCTCAAAACTCTGAAATGCTGCTAATCCGAATGCAGTTGCATGCATGGAATGTGGAGGTGCGAGAAAAGAGACTATATTAAATCTGAGACTGCGGTGCTTATTTTCCTATTTTTCAGATAAATGAAAATGATGGCTTTCCGCAGTACATTTGCACAAATTGCATACATGAATTCCAGAAGGTATTCAAGTTTCGTCGCTCCTGCATTAATATACAACAAGAACTGAGGGAGATGTATAACGGGCGAAATGAAAATATAATAAAAATAAAAACGGAACTTCCTGATGCCCTCGATGAAGAAAACAGTCCTTGCTGTGATTTTATTTACGTGGACGATCTGAGCGACACTGAGGGTGATGGCGACGCCGCTATTACACCTTTTAACATTCCACACGTACCCATCAAAGAAGAACTCATTGAGGAAGCCACAGTGCCAAATGAAATTCCTGCTACAAAAATTGAAGCGGCTAGTGAAGAAAAAGATCCTGCAGATGAAACAACTAACACACAGTCTTTACAACAAGTCACATCACAGCACGACCTCAATATGAGATACTCCGTAAAACAACATTCACCGCAACAAAATAACTCCTATGCTGCTACGGATTCACCCGCTCCATCTGTAGCTTTGCGGTGCAACTTATGTCTGTATATTGCGGCGAACCAGTCTTCACTGCGCCAACACATGCAACGTATACACGAAGTCAAAAATGTCGAGTGCCATATTTGCGGGAAGGAGTTCAAGAACTCCACAGCTGGCCGATTGAAATTCCACTTGCGCTGGCATAAGATCAGCAAACATGTCAAATGCGCACAGTGTGGCTTCTACTGCAATTCGCGTGATACACTCAGACAACACATGCAAGCCATGCACGCTAAAATCGCCTGTGGTAAATGTGGTAAATGTAAGTAAGAAATTTGAACTGTTTGGTAATCTTCCTAAGTAAAGGCATTAAAGTCGAAATGTTTTTCTTTAGCGATAGCTTCCAAAAAAATAAAGTCACACATGCGTGAACATGCCATATCTGTGGAGTGGGAGTGTTCTTGGTGCAACAAAGGTGAGAAGTCAATTTGTTTTAGGTTTAAAAATATTTATTATAATGAGAACGATTTTTTAAAGTTTTCAACAATGAAGCAGCACGCGAAGAGCATCTTTGGCAAGAACATGCCACAGCTGAACCCAAACCCCTACACCAAAGCCGCGCCCCTTTGTATGGAGTTTTTTGTATGCATTGCGAGCAAATGTTTGAGAGTCAAGAAGAGCTGGAGCTACACATGATGCAAAAACATGATGATTCTCAATCGAGTTCTCTGCGCAATGATAACAGTTCAGAAATGTTAATAGAGGGAAACAGCATCACAGAAATTTCCCACGACTATGGCAATGAGTATTCCGCGGATATAACAGACCAACCTTCCAAAGAAATTAGCCACAGTAATCTAGAGTTAGAGGAAAGTATTGCGGCAACATCGCAGGAGGATGAGCAGAACGAGAGTGAAAATGATGAATTCGCCTGTGCCGACTGCCCCCAGACCTTTGCCACCGTCACAGAATTGTTTGCCCATCACCGGGAACATTTGAAAATGCGTCCTTTATTCAAGTGTCACATCTGCGACAAAAGTTTTGATTTAAAATTTAGCCTCAATCGCCATCTCAAGAAACATAAGAATCCCCCCTTTTGATTGACATGCTAAATTAATGAACTTCGCTTATTTGCTGCAATTTATCGAGCGAATCTCATGTACAATATTGTAAACTTGTTTTCATTTATATGAACGAATTAGTAGTATTTATTCTCTTCCATTGAAGATTCATTAAAATCAGATAAACTGCTTGAATTAAATTTCTGTTAAAATTTAAGTACTGTCTGAAATTAATTGCTTATTAACGTTAAATTCCAAACCCAGTAAAATCTGACTTTAAACAAAATAAATAATTAGGGACTACTAAGTCTTAAGCGTACATAGTTGAAGTAAGCACCATGCAGTGAAAACTATTTCTTTTTCAACAATAAAGTAATGCCTGGCTCTTAAAACCGTTCGCATAATTAAAAAATATTCCTTTCAGTTTTGAGGAAAGAAGTTTAAGGTGCTTATTTTGTAAATCCCAACGCCTCACTTCACCCTGCGTTCACTAATTTGGTATTTTGTAAAACGCATCACCTCACTCGGTGACTGCTCGCGTTGTCTTACGTAGTTTCATATGAAAATCGGTACCGCGTAAAACGCAACGCGGCGCATTCACTCACTTGAACTGTCAAATCGTTCACTTGGGTTTGTGCTCGCGTTCAGTTTTTTAAACGCAAAATTTTTGGTAATTTCGAGTGAAAATTGATTTGTGGTAATCTGCAGAAGCAAATAATAAGTATTGCAGTACTTCTTAAAGACAAATACTAAAGAAAAAAGTACAAAAAAAAGAAAATACTAGCACTGTAGTTGAGGATCGAAATCACAAAAAAAAAGAAATGCATCGCGGTTGAGGGTTGAACTCGCAACTTCTCGCGTGCTAGTCGAACGCTCTAACCACTAGGCTATGGGAGGTATGCAATGGATGCAGCAAGTTTTGTGTGTTTTGTATTTGGCTGATAAATTAAGAAAAATACAACTCTTTTTCGTAAGAACTTGACAGCTCAAGTGATGCCGTAAGACAACGAACGCAATTACGCCGTGATTTACAAAATGCCGTTTTTTGATCCCGGCGTTGGCTTCGTGTTCGCGTTGCGTTCGATCACGGTGATTTATACGGTAAGGCCGTTAATGTTTAAACTTGAACGTAGGCGTCGCTTGGAAAACAATGCACAATTTTTCTCGCTCATGTGCCGTCGGTTTTAATGATTAGTCAAAATAATGAGCTTTTAATAAAAAAAAACTAGTTACTGCAAATTAATTTTGTAAAAATTACTAAGACTGAAATCGAAAGTAATTAAAGTGCTTATTTACTTTTTGGCGCGATTTTATTTGCCAGTTTGTGCATTTCACTGTTGGCCTTTTATAAGCTTTATATTAACTTCACTTCAGGTTTGTAGTGGAATCTAGTAATCAATTTTTCACCAACTTCCCGACTACTTAGAGATCTGAAACTTTGCATACATGCGTAAACACGATGACAATACATGAATCAATCATAAAAATTTGTACTTTAAACAAAGTTATTAACGAAACTGCAATTGCCAATCAGAGCACAGACAGAAGAAGAAGCATGTAGGGACAGACGGGCAAGGAGGTGTTTAATCGCATTTAATATAATCTTGCCGTATTTATTGAATACGAAATGTGTACTGACCTAGATTTATACCTGATTTAGGCCCCTGCAAATAATATTATATATATAGATCAATAAATAAATTACATCAAAAACATCAACAGACGGATCAGATCATGGACAGACGGGCAAGGAGGAGCGCTGCTATTCAACCGCAAACAACGAAAATCAAGAAAAGGGCAGACGGGCAAGGAAAAGTAATCCTACTAAATTAAATAGAATTAGATTGAGCAACAGCCAATAACAGTACAGATAGGGAAGAAAAAGTTAATATGTATATGTATGTAGATGATAAAGTTGTTTTGACTGATCTGGTGTGTTTTCTCCCTTAAGCCTCGTTCACATTCGACTTTCCTCGCTTTGCTTGACAGTTCGAGATTCAACAACAAAGCGTGAAAAGTATAAGACAATGAACGCTTTAACTTTGGATTTTACTGATATAATTGCAGTAGTAGTAGTTATGCTACTAAAGTTTGAAATTCGCGAGTGTCTTAATTGAAAACGCAAACGCACGAGACAATGAAACCAACTGCAAGCGCACGAGAAAATGAAAAATATCACAAAAAATTTCAAAAACTGATTGTCAAAGCGCAAAAAAGTTGAGAGTTGCCCAACATTTTGCTTCGCATTGCTTCGTTTCGCTTTCCTCGCGTTCTATTTAGCAAGCCTCATATAAAAGCATGTATTAAACTTATCTGTCAAAGCGAAATTCTGAAGTAAAGCGAAGCAAAAGTCGAATGTGAACGATGCTTTAGAGATCTGAAACTTTGCATACATGCATTCATTCATTTTGAAGGAAGATTCCAGCGAAATAATGCTTTTCACGTTCTTTGACGACACTGTACAGAAATTAAAATTCATGCCAAACCGCTAATCGCTATATGTATATATTTTTTTCTGTATTTATGGAATACAAAATATATAAGGACTTAGATTTATGCCTAAATTAGGCCCCTACCAACATATATGCATCACAACCAATATTATATAGATATAACATTAAATCACATCAACAAATATTCCGGAGACAGACAGGCAAGGAGGAGCGCTGCTATTCAACCGAAAACCAAGAACAGATCAGACGGGCAAGGAAAAGTACTCTTATTAAATTAAATAGAATTAATTTCAGCAACAGCCAATCAGAGCACAACAGGGAAGAAGAAGCTGTATATAAGGAGCAGCTGTAGCCAAAGCGGACAGAACTGTACGAACTGCCAAGCATAGAGGTTGTCTGATTTTTACTCTTCGTTGTTTCTTTTGGTTGAATTCTAACCTTAAAAAGGGTTTTTCTGGTACGGAACCCTTAAGGCCTCGTCACATAGAATCCGTTGCGTCCGTGAGAGCGTCGTTTTCAACTGACTGCGACGGACTGCCGGAGAGGGTCGGCACAATGAATACGCTGGCAGCGCATAGAAAATCAGCTGCCTCGTCTTCTGTATTAAAACATTTTTATTGTTGCGCCAGCAGCAGAAACCCCAGCATTTTCCTTCAGAAGCTTCTTGCGGTACACCTGAGCCCATTTGTCATAAAGGCAAATGTACTGTTGTACTGTTTCTATTAATTGTTCTTCGAAATAATTGCTAATACAGAAAATTTCAATGAAATTGAAAAAATTTCACAGAAAATTTCAAGTCGGCAAAACAATAAAAACAATCAGCTGATATCTGTCAACGTTCTGCCGGACGGCAAAAGTTGAAAGTTGTTCAACTTTTTGCGTTGCGGCATCGCATCCGTTGCTTATGTGCCATGCTTCATATGATTTCATACATTTCAACTTTGCTGTCAGTTAAAAAATCGCTCTCACGGACGCAACGGATTCTATGTGACGAGGCCTTTAGGGCGCGAGCCCGACTCGCACTACTGCTTTTTTTTGTTCTATGAGCAATCTTGCCATATTCACAGTTTTAACTGTAAATTACAGTTTTTTAGACAAGCTTGCAGTTTTTAAGATTACCTCCTAGTACAAATTACAGTTTTTTTTTAATTTCAGATTTTCAGTTTTTTTTAATTACAATAAAAGATTAATTTTTTCTAGCTTTAAAAGAAAAACTCACGGTACATTGATTGTGATTACATTGTAGCCCTGCTTCGAAAAGGCAATTTGCTTGTCATTTTTACCGTAATTTCACAAAAATCTTTTCGTTTTGAAGGTTACAGTTTTTTGGTTGAAAATACAGTTTTTATTTTGGGAGTTCGCAGTTTTTTGGAAAAAAAATCTGGCAACATTGTCTATGAGCGACTTTTTCCCATGGCGTTAGGACTCTTGCTCTCATTAGTCCCCTTATAGAAACGTATAAGAACAACATGCCAAATTCAGTACTATTTTAGTTTGAAAATTACCGCAGTACCATATCACCTAATTTCAGTACCTTTTTGTGAATACCAATATAATTAGGGTTTTCACAGCGTTGGCAGCAGGACTTCGGCGTTGGCAGCAGGCAGGCAGGCACTTGCAACAACTTTGATGTTAGTTGTGCGACGCGAAACATTTAACTCGCAGAAACTCCTACGCGTTGGCAATAGCGAGACTTCGGCGTTGGCAGCGTGGCTTCGGCGGTCTTTTCCACTGAGCCTTGTCGAGGGCTGATATGGTGCACCTGCTTTGCACATAATCGCCTATTAATTGATCTAATATCCTGCGCCGGTGCTCTGCGCAGGCCCCACTGAACCAGTCCGTATTATCATTTTCATCAAGCAAGCTTTTTCTTACTATCCAGCCTGTGATAACCGGAATGACATTGGATATTTTGTGCTGGCCGCTCATCACTTCTCTGGCCCAACTTAAATGAGTTTGGCACACTTTGAAGAATGCGTCGGAAGGATTTATCCACGGCTTTCCGCATTCCCATTCGCATCCACTTCGGATGAGTACTTCCGCTCGGCCATCGAAATTGCCATCTATTTCAGCGAGTGTGGCGCTGCACACACTGCAGCTATTAAGCAGCGCAATATTGGCACCTAGAGCGTATGCAACTGCCCGCCTTTCCATACAATCGTTTATTTGGCCACTTGGAAAGCTGCTGTCTGCAGCACTTGTGCCTGCGGCTATCAATTGCTCGATTTCGGCGTCTATGGCCGCGGCCGACGGCGGAACGGCAAAGTCTTTCGCTTGAGCTTCAGCGCAAAAATTTTCGCGAATGCGATTGGCCAGCACGATTTGCATCTCTGGGTGCGTTAAACGTTGGGGATTTAAGCTGTGTGTGGTGTCGAAGATGCATTCCAGGCTTCCCTGGTTCATTCTGCCTAAATCCACTGAATTCAGTACGGGGTATTCTTAAAACAGTGCAGCGCATATGTTCAGCAGTCCAGTAGCACATATCACACCCATGGGCTCCTCGATTCCTTGCAGCATCTAGTCTCTCTTGCTGGCGAAATTGCTTCTGCTCAGGTTATTGGCCAAAAAATCGAACGCCTTGGCTGTTCGACGAACTAATCTTTTTGAAATTATGGTATATGTTATTTGAAATAAGAATATAAAACAGTCATAAAAATAAGTTTGCCTTTCTCATACAAAAATAAAAAACCACAAATACAACACGGCAGGCTATGTATTTCAAAAGTCATATTCAATTTCATTGGAAATTTCCATACATGGACCGAGCTCGCCGCGCCTTGCAAGCAAAACAACAACAACTGATCGCGCCACAAATATGCCACGAATATTAGGGTCGATCACAGCCGTATTATTTGTTAAATTGAGGATATGACGATAGGAGACGCTGTGAATACCCTAAATATTGTGTAGTGCTCTGCAAGTTTTAAATTCTTTTTGCGAAAAATTTCAGAGCTCTAAAATTGAATTTATGGAAGACTAAAAAGTAGAAAATAAAATTATATAAAAAAAACTTTTTAAAAATAAGCTTTAATTTATTTAATGTACTAAAATGTAGAAAATAAATTGTTTCCAAGTCACCTGTATCTTACTATTAATAAAAGCTTGTGCGCTCAAAACCTATATTCACACTTACCTTTCATTACTAGAATCTATTTACAAAAAATAAATTAAATAAAATATTGTATCAATTGGTTGACAAATTTTGAACAAATGAGTGCCCCAGAAAATTTAAATTTTTGTTTACTATGTGTGTTTCTTGTAGCAAAAACATAATTGTTGTTAATAAAACCTTGTATATTCCATTGTAATATCGATATGCTTATACCGATATCCATTATTAGAGAATTTAATAAGTTTGCTTTTTTGTTGGGAATGAGTTTATTTTTTTGTTGGTGTTGATAGTGTATTTTTGTATGTGTTAGGTGTGATGATAACATTTAGATCAGGGAACCTGTTATACATAGGAAACGATCGAGCAGCGAACAAGAAAAGGTCTTTACGCGGTGATTGCCTGAGCTAGACTTCTTGTTTTTCAGGTGTGGTCTTTGATCCGTTCTACTTGTCCATCGACGTGACTCCGAAAGCTGTTAAGGATGCTCTCAAGGAGCAGGAATTTTCAAAAGCATTAATTATGTTTCTGAAGTTAAATGATTTCAATCTCATTTAGTTCTGGAACAAATTCCATACAAAGACAGTAAGTACATGAAAATGTAGAAAAATTTCGTGTTTTTATAAGCTTTATATTAGGTTCACATCAGGTATGTATGTATGTAGTGGAATCTAGTAATCAATTTTTCACCCACTTCCCGACTACTTAGAGATCTGAAACTTTGCATACATGCGTAAACAGGCTGACAATACATGAATTTATCATAAAAATATTAAATTAAATATTTTACTCTAAACAAAGTTACAGACGGGCCAGGAGCTGTTTAATCGCATTTTATATAATCTTGTCGTATTTATAGAATACGAAATGTGTAATGACCTAGATTTACGCCTGATTTAGGCCCCTACCAATATATGTATATGCATCACAACCAATATTATATAGATATAACATTAAATCACATCAAATACATGAACAAATGTTCCGGGGACAGACGGGCAAGGAGGTGCGAAAACGACGAAAACCAAGAAAACGGCAGACGGGCAAGGAAAAGTACTCCTATTAAATTAAATTGAGCAACAGCCAATCACAGCACAGATAGGGAAGCAAAAGTTAATATATGTAGATGATAAAGTTGTTTTGACTAATCTGGTGTGTTTTCTCCCTTAGGGCCAGTTTCACAGTGGATGTTTAAACTCTGATTGCAGTTTAAATAGGGAATTTCAGTTTCACAGTGGGAAGTTAAATACAATTTAAATGGCCGGTTGTGGGTATTTAAGTACGGCACAGAGTTGCAATCGAAAACAAATAAACAGCTGATTTCGGATGTGCAAGCAAGCTGCGGCGACAATATTGCAATTTATAAGAGATCAAATTAAACATAAACCTGCATGGTATAGCACATATAAATGATCCCGTAGTATTATAAATAATATAAACTGTGGATTCTTTGCACAATATCCAATAATTCACTTCTTTCGGCCGACGAAAAATTTTTAGCTCGCGCTACCTCCATAATTGAACAATTGAACATATGTTTTTGGCAAGTTGTGTCAACCTTCAATTGTCAAATATTCGAAGTTGCCATTCATTATTCCGTATTTAAATAAATGCACTGTGAAACTCAAGAAAAGTTAAACTAGATTTAAACTCAATTCGCAAATTAGATTTAAACATCCACTGTGAAACTGGCCCTTAGAGATCTGAATTTTTGCATACATGCATTCATTCATTTTTAAGGAAGATTCCAGCGAAATAAAGTTTTTCACGTTCTTTGACGACACTGTAAAGAAATTAAAATTCTTGCCAAACCGCTAATCGCTATATATATTTTTTTGCTGTATTTATGGAATACAAAATATATAAGAACCTAGATTTATGCCTAAGTTAGGCCCCTACCAATAAATGTATATGCATCACAACCAATATTATATAGATATAACATTAAATCACATCAACAAATATTCCGGAGACAGACAGGCAAGGAGGAGCGCTGCTATTCAACCGAAAAGAACGAAAATCAAGAAAAGGGCAGGCGGGCAAGGAAAAGTACTCCTATTAAATTAAATAGAATTAATTTCAGCAACAGCCAATCAGAGCACAACAGGGAAGAAGAAGCACTGCTGTATATAAGGAGCAGCTGTAACCAAAGCGGACAGAACTGTACGAGCTGCCAAACAGAGAGGTTGTCTGGTTTTTACTCTTCGTTGTTTCTTTTGGTTGAATTCTAACCTCAAAAAGGGTATTTCTGGTATGGAACACATAGGGCGCGAGCCCGACTCGCACTTGACTGCTTTTCTTTTTTTTTTGTTTCTATGAGCGACTTTTTCCCATGGCGTTAGGACTCCTGCTCTCATTAGTCCCTGCGCGGTTAAATTATAGAAACCTATAGGAACAACATTAAAAATTCAGTACTATTTTAGTTTGAAAATTACCGCAGTACCACCTACCTTCAGTACCTTTTTGTGAAAACCAATATAATTAGGATTTTCACAGTGCCTCATATTTGTCGTATATGTTATTTGAAATAAGAATATACAACAGTCATAAAAATAAGTTTGCTTTTCTCATACAAAAATCAAATACGAGAAATACAACACGGCAGCCTATGTATTTCAAAAGTCATATTCAATTTCATTGGAAATTTCTATGCATGGACCGAGCTCGCCGCGCCTTGCACGCAAAATAGCAACAACTCACCGCGCCAAAGCAACGGGAGTTTTGCCCATGGACCGAGCTCGCCGTGCCTTGCAAGCAAAACAACAACAACTCATCGCGCCACAAATATGCCACGAATATTAAAGTCGATCACAGCCGTATTATTTGTTAAATTGAGGATATGACGATAGGAGACACTATGAATACCCTAAATATTGTGTACTGCTCTGCAAGTTTCAAATTCTTTTTGTGAAAAATTTCAGACCTCTAAAATTGAATTTATGGAAGACTAAAAAGTAGAAAATAAAATTATATAAAAAAAAACTTTTTAAAAATAAGCTTTAATTTATTTAATGTACTAAAAAGTAGAAAATAAATTGTTTCCAAGTCACCTGTATCTTTTTTTTTTTGTTGTCGGAATATGAAAAACCTACCAGCACGCAGACAAGTATTTATCCATTGTACTGGTAAGCTGATTCCTTTTACTGAAATCTTCCTGAGCTTTTAATAAAGCGGAGGATTTTCGATGGTGGCAAGGAACTTAGATGGTCAGCATAGTTGCCTTCCACCTGTATCTTACTATTAATAAAAGCTTGTGCGCTCAATATCCATATTCAAAATATCTTTCATTACTAGAATCTATTTGCAAAAAATTATTTAAATAAAATATTGTGGTAACTGGTTGACAAATATTGAACACATGGGCGCCCCAAGCTTTAATTAATAGTGAGATACAGGTGACTTGGAAACAATTTATTTTCTACTTTTTAGTACATTAAATAAATTAAAGCTTATCTTTAAAAAGTTTTTTTTTATATAATTTTATTTATAAATACATTTTTTTCAATTCCATTTTTTTAAATCTTCAACTCATTAGAAGAGTCCGTAGTACACGAAAGAGACCAATATTACATATATCGTTTTCTCTTTGTTTGTTTTCAGTTCAGCTCATCTGCAGTACTTTGTCGAGTGAATTCGCTGAGCGCTTGGTGCAGAACATTACCCAATTGTTATCAACGTCGCCGCATATAGAATTTTATCTGCAGTGTTGCAACTGTTTGCTCACAAGTCACGGCAACAGGGACGACACCTTCAAACACCACTCCCTGTTAGCACTGCAAGAAAGTATTCAGCGCAAATATGAACTGTTGAACAAGATGTAAGCATGGACTTTTGTTTGAATTTTTAGTTTGTGTACAAAATGTGTATGATTTTTTCCTCAGTTGCGACTTTAACACATACAATGACAGCCTTGCTAAAGGCAGCGGAAGTGCGCAATAGTTCGGAGAAACGTAGCTCGAAGAAAGCCACGAGTGACAATGAAAGTGATAGTGACGATGACAATGTTAATGACGATGAAATGTTGCCTGATACGGTCGTAACCCGACAACCAACATGCAGATGAATTCGCTAAATTGGAGGATAATGATGACGACGACGATATTGAGGATAAAAGTGTAGATAATGGCAGTTAATGCAGGAAACACTAAATTGTTATTGATTAATAAATTCACTTCACGAAATTTTGTTATTGATTCTTTTTTTCTCGATTGTTTGAGATAAAAGTTCTTCGCAAGATCTTTGGCCCAATCCGCGTTGGCAACTTCCGACATTGACATAGTCGCATTACCAGCGGCTTTGCTGGCAAGATCATGTTGTACGTATGGACGAAGGAACCACAACGAAGAAATTTTTGAAGCAAGTAGAGGAGGCACTGGCAACGTTTGCCATTTCCAGTTGGAGAAGGCGCACCCGTAGCGGGGGCGCCTGGACAGGAGCCCTTCGATAAGTTATAGCCACGGGTTGTTACTGATAAAAGGTTGTTAAAAGCGACGCTAAAAATCATAAATTTCGTTCTTTCGATCTTTAATTAACAAAAATTATTTTACACATTTGTGTGTATTTTATAAATTTAATTATTAACAAGTGTTCCTTCCAATTTTATATATATGTATTATATTAAATATAAAAACATGTCTATACAAAATTCAAAAAATACGGCCACATTTATATCGGGCCGTCGCGCTTTTAGTGTAGCTGACACGATTCTAATTTTTTGGTAGAAATCGATCTATGTTCCTATGTTTTTTAATAGTGCTCAAAAATAACTGGAAAAAATTGTTGCAAACAGAGGTAATTGAAAGAAATGTATGCGGAGAGCACGTTATGTTTTCAAATTAGCGGCTTTCACGAAGTAGAACAACTGGTCTGGGAGAAAAGTAAAAGGCCAGCTTTGCTCTGAACAACAATAACTTATATACCTATGCTACTTGTTAACTTTGTATGGTTCGATATGTATATAAGTATACAATTTCATTTTATTCGTTTCGAATCTACTTACGGTTTTGGCCCTTTGTATCTTCGCCCTTTAACTGCTGCACCTGCTGTTCTCATCAAATGCATTGTGGTGTAAAGGAATTGGTGGTTTTAATGATATGCCAAATCAAATATCTCAACCAATATATAATATCTTCGATATTATTTTCTAACACAACTCGCGCACACAGGCACTATATATATATTATACAATATCTTCGATATTATTTTCTAACACAACTCGCGCACACAGGCACTATATATATATTATATAATATCTTTGATATTATTTTCTAACAACTCGCGCGCACAGGCACTATATATTATATAATATCTTTGATATTATTTTCTAACAAAACTCGTGCACACATGCACTATTTTTCTGTAAACTCATTTCACAGGGCGCAGCCTGCTGAGTTTCAAATAAATTTTCATAAATGCAAATCTGAACACTACAGTACATTTTTGAATCGCAACAATCGCGAAAATCCAACATCCAGTTTCAACTTTTATCTCTGCCACGTGTTAAATAACTTCGTTAATAAATGTATAAGCAGCTTAACAGCGATTAAAATTCAAATTCCAAACAAATAAAATGCAAGCAAAGAAACTTTAATTTCCGTTATTGCGTTGGCAATAGCGAGACTTCGGCGTTGGCAGCGTGGCTTCGGCGGTCTTTTCCACTGAGCCTTGTCGAGGGCTGATATGGTGCATCTGCTTTGCACATAATCGCTTATTAATTGATCTAATATCCTGCGCCGGTGCTCTGCGCAGGCCCCACTGAACCAGTCCGTATTATCATTTTCATCAAGCAAGCTTTTTCTTACTATCCAGCCTGTGATAACCGGAACGACATTGGATATTTTGTGCTGGCCGCTCATCACTTCTCTGGCCCAACTTAAATGAGTTTGGCACACTTTGAAGAATGCGTCGGAAGGATTTATCCACGGCGTTCCGCATTCCCATTCGCATCCACTTCGGATGAGTACTTCCGTTCGGCCATCGAAATTGCCATCTATTTCAGCGAGTGTGGCGCTGCACACACTGCAGCTATTAAGCAGCGCAATATTGGCACCTAGAGCGTATGCAACTGCCCGCCTTTCCATACAATCGTTTACTTGGCCACTTGGAAAGCTGCTTTCTGCAGCACTTGTGCCTGCGGCTATCAATTGCTCGATTTCGGCGTCTATGGCCGACGGCGGAACGGCAAAGTCTTTCGCTTGAGCTTCAGCGCAAAAATTTTCGCGAATGCGATTGGCCAGCACGATTCGCGTCTCTGGGTGCGTTAAACGTTGGGGATTTAAGCTGTGTGTGGTGTCGAAGATGCATTCCAGGCTTCCCTGGTTCATTCTGCCTAAATCCACTGAATTCAGTTCGGGGTATTCTTGAAACAGTGCAGCGCATATGTTCAGCAGGCCTTGTACTGTGTGTTTTAGTCCAGTAGCACATATCACACCCATGGGCTCCTCGATTCCTTGCAGCATCTAGTCTCTCTTGCTGGCGAAATTGCTTCTGCTCAGGTTATTGGCCAAAAAATCGAACGCCTTGGCTGTTCGACGAACTAATCTTTTTGAAATTATGGTATATGTTATTTGAAATAATAATATAAAACAGTCATAAAAATAAGTTTGCCTTTCTCATACAAAAATAAAAAACCACAAATACAACACGGCAGGCTATGTATTTCAAAAGTCATATTCAATTTCATTGAAAATTTCCATACATGGACCGAGCTCGCCGCGCCTTGCAAGCAAAACAACAACAACTGATCGCGCCACAAATATGCCACGAATATTAGGGTCGATCACAGCCGTATTATTTGTTAAATTGAGGATATGACGATAGGAGACGCTGTGAATACCCTAAATATTGTGTACTGCTCTGCAAGTTTTAAATTCTTTTTGCGAAAAATTTCAGAGCTCTAAAATTGAATTTATGGATGACTAAAAAGTAGAAAATAAAATTATATAAAAAAAACTTTTTAAAAATAAGCTTTAATTTATTTAATGTACTAAAAAGTAGAAAATAAATTGTTTCCAAGTCACCTGTATCTTACTATTAATAAAAGCTTGTGCGCTCAAAACCTATATTCACACTTACCTTTCATTACTAGAATCTATTTACAAAAAATAAATTAAATAAAATATTGTATCAATTGGTTGACAAATTTTGAACAAATGAGTGCCCCAAGATTTTATTAATAGTAAGATACAGGTGACTTGGAGTACTGGCAGTACTGCAGTAGATTCTTTCGAAATAAGCATAAACATAGACGGCTTACTTGCTGCACTTTCCGCACCACCATATGAAGCACAGAATAAACACAGAAATGTATCAAACGACTACTGTCACAGAATTTGCACCAATACAATTACAGAACAGCTGTAGACTCGCCCCACAAAATTTCCCTTATCAATTCAAATAAACATTTCAAAAAAGGCGGTACGTTGCAGACATTTTGACAATATTTTCAGCAAATATAACTTTTATACTAATTCAAGTTTGTTCTTTGTCTTTTAGAATCCATTGAAGAGGTTATTAAGATGCCCAGAAAAAGGAAATGCATAATGGAATGCTCCGGCAGCGGGAAAATGTTCGCTTTACCAAGTTGTAAATATAAACCACACATTACTTATTAATATTTATAAGATCTCATTATATTAACCTCATATATTGATCTCACTTGAATTGCAATTTATTGTTTCTAACTTATGTGCATGTAAATAGTAACCGCACTTATTTATTATGATCTCATTATATTTATATCAATTGAAATTTTAATAATTTTTTGGAATGGTATATTTATTTTAATTATTTTGAGTTTTGTAGAATTGTGTTGATTTGAATTTTATATTATGGTGCGATAGGCCTACCGGGGAACCGAACACCAAAAAAAATCGGTAACGCGCCAAATTGCATACCTCTAGGGTGGTGTGGAAATTGCAATGAGCTCATTACATAATAAATTAAATACAATACCAAAAATATCGCTTAAGCTAGAACTTTAAGTTATATTTTTTATGGTTTTATTACTTTATCGCAGTATTTCGTGCTCCCAGTCGATGATGTTCAATTCCGGCTTGAAGCGTTTTTGCGGATCTGTAATGAGAAAATAATAAAGTTTGAAAACATATAAAAATTTGCAAAATTTGATTTTTCAAAAATGCAACTCCAATGCAAAAATAACAAAAACAAGAAATGTATGAATATCTTTTTTGAAACAGCTCAGGTCGTGCAACGCCCCCACTGACAGGAATAATAATCATTTCAAAATGTCTCCCCTGAGCTTTGCTGTCTCCTAAAGTGCAATAATTTTAAGGCAGCTGGAAATCCTCATCAAAAAAAACACTCCCTCTTCGCTTCAACACTCACTTATCATAGCATAGCGCTGCTCGTTCTGCAGCTGCGTATAATCAATATTCGAACCAGTAAGAAATTGTTGCGTGGTCATCATTTCAGGTATCCAAATTTCATTTAGCGAATTTTGCAGCAACGTCAGCAATTGCTTAAAACGTTGGTGCACAGCAGCGGCTGCCTCATCTTCGCGCAGCTCCAGCAACGCTTTGCATGTGTCACGCAGGTGTTGCTGTTGATTGACCAGCTTAAAGATGAGATTGTGCAGCGCATCGATGAGCGCGATATCTTCGAATGGATTGCCTGGTTTTAGGCTGAGCAATTTGCGTTCATGTTTTCGTCGATTCTTGCTGGAACGGAATGATTTGCTATAAGCAGAAAAAAAACGATTTGCATTAGTTTCAACACGCAAATATAGTAAGAGAAACAGAAAATTTCGCTAATTCGAAAACAAATATACCCCGTGCCGCGCGAGCTGTTTGTGTAGCGTGATGAGTGCAGGCTGGCAGTGTCCGACAATAAATCGCATTCATCTATTCCCATATGCTCCAGCTGCTCTTCGCCGTATTGCAGCTGGTTAGCCTTCTTGGCGCGAACGTTAAGCAAGCGTTGTTTGTAGCTAAGGAAAAGCTCCTGATCTGCTAGCAAATTCGAGTCGAGCAGTGTGCGATAGGCCAATAAATCTGCGTCTATATAAAAAATATTTAAAAGCTGTATTATAAAAAAAGCATTCATTTGCAAGAAATGGACAGCTTTACGTACGCGGTGATAATAGGCAGCCGAAAGCGCGCCTCGTTGAGCTGTTCCATGCGCTCGAACAGCTTGTTGCATATATATCTGACCTTGTGCTCCAGCTTGTTGAAAAATCTGCAAAAATCATTAAAAAACATTGGAAATAAGTTATTTTATGTGCTTACCGTTCTTCTTTGACAATTAATCGCGTGCGTCACAGTAGTTGCTTGGTTTCATTAAAGAGGAGCAAAGGGAAATTTTACGCCTTTTCTCAATAGTAGCAGTAATTAACATTTTCACATATAAAAGACATGAATTGATATATTTTCACTTTAAAATACATTTATTGATCGAGTCTTTCATTTCTGGTTGTTTTTCTTTTAGTTGTTTTCTAAAACTTACTGCCAAACATTAAAAAAGACAATTACATAAACCATACCTTTTCATGGGAATTTTATGAAAATGTTACCTTACACAAAAAAGCAATGCTGCCTAGAGGGCAACAACAAAATAGCTAGGGAAACTCACGGACAGTGTTCGTGTGAGGGAAATTTTTAAAAAAAATGGGACTTTTTCGATCAGCTGACTCTGATATACTTCTGTAGGTATTCTGTGATATGAAGTATGCCGAGTGGCGCGTTACCGATTTTTTTTCGATGGGTGTTCGGTTCCCCGGTAGGCCTATCGCACCCAATATAAAATAAAAATTAAAGAAATAAAAAAAAAATAAATGATGTTTCGGAAGAGTCCATCGGTGTGGCGGGATCTGTTATTATATAAATGAAATTGAAAATTTTAATAATATAAAATAAAGAAGTAAAGGCCTTACCTTGACTTTGGCGGCATCGCGGCAACGAGACAACTGTGGCGGGCGGGCAACGCGATATTTATTTCGGGTGGTCATCTGCGTCCTATCTGCCTAATCCTGTTGTGGGTTTCTCGTTGTTCTTTTTATTCCTAAATCCGTATTTATCTTATTCCCTATCGATAGGTTTACAAAAGACTGAAGCAGATGCCCTGCGCAGGGGCCATCGAACCATCTTTGTGTTATCCTAACATTCCTACTTCTTTCCTCAATGATGTCTATCGCATCCATGGCAAAATTACTATTTGTCCTATCTCTCTCATAAATTACTTCGAACCATTCAAGGTGCAGCTGGCATATTTCAAAAAATGCGGCGCTTGGATGAGTTCCGTCATCATTTAAAATATGCCAGCTGCACCCGCCACAAGACCTAATCAAACTTAGGTTATCTGAAAAAACTGTGAGCACCATATTTCTACCAAAAGCTCTATCCACTCGGTTGGGATTTGCATCTGGATTGGGATCTAACGCGCCAACGTACTTCGCGACTCTGTCAGCAAGTGAATCGCGAAGTACGCCATTGACACGATAGCCAAACGAAAAACCTGATAAATTAATTAGTGTGTGGTGGGATAGTCTACTCTCAATTTCTACAAGAGTTTCTGCATATTCTTTTCTTTTTGTTCCAAATAATGCCTCCAAACTGTCTTGGGAACAATTTTTTAGCAAAATTTATCCTGCCTGAGGGTATGCTGCTTTCATGTCTGTGCTTAACCCTAGAATATTAACCTTCGCCTGTGAGGCGGAATGAATTCGGTTTTCTCCCGATATTTCACGAACGCTTTTAACGATCAATGCAAGCGTTCACGCCAACTCAGTTTAGCGCTGTACGAGCTTGTGAGCAGACGCACATCGTACTGTGCCTTTGCGCTTCTGAGATACACATCTTCTTGACGCCTGACAGGCGAACGTTAGTAGTAAAGGTAATTTTTTTTGCTTGGTCTTACATGCAAAAGAACTTACTGCTTGGAGCATAGATCAGCAAATTGTTATCAATGTGATACAAAAAAAGTCTGATTTCATTTTTACGTACAAGCCATAATAGAAATAGTAAATCTTTAATTCTTTTTAAGTTTGAAAGTAAGGAAGAATACCTTTAAGAAAATATATGGATTTTTTAAGTTTGCTTGTTTTAAAATATTTTTTTTTATTTTTTTAAAACGATCTCTTTCAAAAAGATGATAAAAAATGTGTTCCTTTTCAATACGAATTATTTTTATTAACATTAAAAAAAATAATTGAATTATTTTATTTCTTTACTCTAAAAATTTATGAAATATGTTTAAGCCCTTTTTTTAAAATAAATTGAAAGTTTTAAAAAGACAGTTCGTGTTTTTTTCTAAAGTAGCCTCACAGGCGAACGTTAGTATTAAAGGTAAAAAAATAAGGTTAGTATTCTAGGGTTAATAGCATCAGACTCCCTAAGGTTTTCTCAAGATTTTTAATACTAATAGCATCGCATCCCTCTATTCCTCTTAAGAGGCTTCTATAACTATTTATTATATTTTCTTCTTCTGAAGTAAAACAGTTGGAAGTACTTATTTAAAACTTCTACAACTTAACTAGTGTCCCTAATAAACTTTTCTATGGGTTCCGCATCCCTTAGAATTTCCGCCGGAATTCTCTCTCGGAAAACAGCCCTTCTCTTCGGCAGTTTGCAATTGCATCTGCAAAACACTTGACGAATACATATCTGTGGGTTTCCTTATTTACGTCTCTTCTTTTACTTAAGTGAGCCGGTAGCAGATTCGGAATAGATTTTATTTTGGAACCCTGTCTATCTAGTTCTTCTGTAGCACGGACTACATCTTGGCAGACTGTGCCGTAACTACAGTTTATGTTATCGCTAAGAATTGCACGCATTACGTTGCGGAAAAGATGAGAAAGGTCGAACAACGCGAAAATTTTATTTTCCCTAAAGTTAAAATGGCCTGCATTTCCGCCTTAACTATTTACCACACCAACATTTATTCCCGCTTGGTCGCAGATGACCGCCCTTACAATGAACACAGTGGCTCGATTTGTCATCCCACGTTGCAAAAATCATAACTTTTGAACGGATAAAGATATCGGAACTATTTTTTTTGCTTTCTACAGGAAATTTGTATAGCTTTATTGACACCAAAATGTTGTTTGTGTGGACATACAGGGTGCGACGAAATCTGGTGTTAAAGTGCGCCTTTCTTCAGGTAGAAGAAATTGCACTTTTTATATAAAAAATGACGCGTCGCATAGCAGCTCAGAACGTATGCCCAGTTTCCTAGTATTCCCTCTAGGAGGAATACTAGACACTTCGTGGCTACGTCCTGGCTGCGTCTGCCTTCCCCGTAGTCGACGAAGCCTAATATTTGGCCCGTTGCTTCGTCGTACTTCAGGTTGCTCTTGATTACAGCTTCATCGAACTTGAGCACGCACTCACGTTTCTCAGGGGCCGACCCAATCTGCCCGAGGAAAGACATGAGGTCTTTGTTTAACCCGAACCCCAGCGAAGTCACAGTTGTTGCCGCTGCTGCGATGCCGTTGTCTTCGCGATCCGGCCATGCTTCTATTTCCTCTTCCTCTAGGACTCTAGGCTTCTCGGCTTCCATGTCAATGTCCAGGGGGGTCTGGGGCCATCTATGGGTCTTTCTTGAGGGTCGACGTCAACCTCAACCGCTGTAATGCGCCTTTCCATTCAGAATACCATACCCGCCGATCAAATAACTCAACTGGAACTCTGTACAGTGTACACGTTTCGTCTCACTCGCCGATGTAGCAATGCCGCCAAGGAAAAGTACATCTATGCCTTAAGCTTGACGCCAGTGGAGAAAATTCGAGTGTTGGAGCTTATACAAAAAACGACCAACGAAATAAAATGCCCTTTTGTGGGATTAGATTTGAGCCACTGCAGCGTTAGGGGCGAAACTGTAAGTTGCACTGCAGTTGTTTATTTTACCCAACGAAATATCTATCTGGAATGGATTATTTACAGTCGGACCACAAGCAATTCTTCTTTGACATGCAGTCAAGCAGTGATGATAATCGTAAACGAGCAGGCGGAAGACAGAACAATCGTCCTAAGATCATTAAGATAGACCAGGGTGCGTGTGTGTGCTATATGCTGTCAAGAGAAAGTGCTTAATTGTTTTATATTCTAACTACTCTACAGAAAAGTGCTGGTTTTGTCTGTCCTCGCCGGATGTGGAGAAGCATTTGGTCATATCGATTGGTGATAACTTTTATCTGGCGCTAGTCAAGGGGCCCATAAATGAATGTCGAATGTCTTGCAGATGCCTCGAAGATGGGAAGTGGGACTTTGAGAAAGCGCTGCAACGCTTTTTGGAGCTTTGTCAGCGCAAGGAAGTGCCAGATACAGATTGTTTGTTTAAATGTTACTTTACTAAATCATGTAAATTGCTTAATGTGATGCCAGTATCTTAGGCTTTATGACGAAAATTCCAATTTAACTTTCTGTCAAAGTTTGTAGTCTTTTTCATTGTATCTATGCATCTACGCTTACGTTTGTTGGTTCCTAGTGTTTTGAACCTTCTTCTTCCTAAGGCAGGACATTTACACGAAGTGATCTATCATTTCCTTTTCCTTCGGGTTTACGCAAATGCCTACAAGTGCATAAAGAGGGAAGGCATATACAAATTCAGGACAGAAACTACGCCTAAAGGACACTGTGGAAAGAAACACTGTGCAAGACATTGACTGTATCGTATCATTTACTTTTCATTCGGGCACCAGCCCGGCTTGACACGGCTTGGCACCGCAGTGACAAATTTCTGCAGTTTTCGCAGTCATTATCCTACTGTTGCGGGTTGCAGAACACGAAATGGAAACGTAGAAAATGTATTATAAATGGATAAAAATTTGTTTGTTATCTTGTATAAAGATGAAATAAATCATCTGGATAGGTTATTATTGTTTCAAAGTAATTACTTACTTTCGGGATCGATCTCTTATCCTTTTTCAACAAGTTTTTACCACTACACATCTCTTTTTCACTCGTTTTATTCTTTCTTTATTAAAATGCATTGAGAGACTCTCACTTCCAGTTTCGCAACTATCAATAATTGCATTTACCCAAATTTCCATCTTTAATCGCGTGGCGGCTGCAAAGAAATTTGTATTTTTGCATTCACAACAAATGCGATAGTTCGCCTTTTGCATATGGATGTATTTTATATTATAAGCTTTCTATTAACTTCACTTTGCAGATGTCGTCAAATCTAGTAATCAATTTTTCACCCACTTCCCGACTACTTAGAGATCTGAAACTTTGCATACATGCCTAAACTAGAGCCCAATACATGAATCAATAAATTTTATGGGCGTAGGATAAGGGGCGTGGCACTTTTTTTTATCAACTCCAGATTTGTGCATAACTTTAGAACTACACATCACACATCAATGAAACTCGGTAGGAACTTACTACATATCCATATCCTTCTACTGAGAAAATAAGGGGGGCACTGGATAAGGGGGCGTGGCACCCCCATACAAACAAAATTTTTGATCTCGATTAGCTTTGGAGCTAAAGGTCGTGCAGCATTGAAATTTCGTATGCAGTCGCCTCTTGGATGTGTCGTCCCACTGGTCAAATTTTATGGACGTAGGATAGGGGGCGTGGCGCCCCCATACAAACCAAATTTTTGATCTCGATTAGCTTTGGAACTAAAACTCGTGCAGCATTGAAATTTCGTATGCAGTCGTCCCACTGGTAAAATTTTATGGGCGTAGGATAAGGGGCGTGGCACTTTTTTTTATCAACTCCAGATTTGTGTATAACTTTAGAACTACACATCACACATCAATAAAACTCGGTAGGAACTTACAACATATCCATATCCTTCTACTGAGAAAATAAGGGGGGCACTGGATAAGGGGGCGTGGCACCCCCACACAAACAAAATTTTTGATTAGCTTTGGAACTAAAGGTCGTGCAGCATTGAAATTCCGTATACAGGCCCCTCTTGGATGCTTCGTCCCACTGGTAAAATTTTATGGGCGTAGGACAGGGGGCGTGGCACTTTTCAAGCAACTACACACTTGGGCTTCAGTTTATAATTATAGGTACACCACACATCAATGAAAAACGATAGGAACTTACTCGCCGCGCCTTGCAGGCAAAACAACAACTCATCGCGCCACAAATATGCCACGAATATTAGGGTCGATCACAGCCGTAGTATTTGTTAAATTGAGGATATGACATATGACGATAGGAAACATTGTGAATACCCTAAATATTGTGTACTGCAAGTTTTAAATTCTTTTTGTGAAAAATTTCAGAGCTCCAAAATTGAATTTATGGAAGACTAAAAAGTAGAAAATAAAATTATATAAAAAAAACTTTTTAAAAATAAGCTTTCATTTATTTAATGTACTAAAAAGTAGAAAATAAATTGTTTCCAAGTCACCTGTATCTTACTATCAATAAAAGCTTGTGCGCTCAATATCCATATTCAAAATATCTTTCATTACTAGAATCTATTTGCAAAAAAATTATTTAAATAAAATATTGTGGTAACTGGTTGACAAATATTGAACACATGAGCGCCCCAAGCTTTTATTAATAGTAAGATACAGGTGACTTGGAAACAATTTATTTTCTACTTTTTAGTACATTAAATAAATTAAAGCTTATTTTTAAAAAGTTTTTTTTATATAATTTTATTTAGGTACGTTCGTAAATGCAGTAAATTCGTGCAGTGACAGTAGCAGTGCAGCCAACTTAAGTTGTCACTGCCCGATCAGTTGATTTCGTTTGCAGGTTGGTTGCAGAAACTTTTGTTGCATTAACGGACGCGATTCAGGATGGAAATTTTGGTTAAGGCATTAATTGATAATTGCGAAACTCGAAGTGAGAGTCTTTTAATGAATTTTAATAAAGAAAGGGTAAAACGAGTGAAAGAGAGGTGTGTCGTGCTGAAAAAGAAAAAAAGATCGATCCCGAAAGTAAATAATTACTTTAAAACAATAAAAACCTATCCAGATGATGTATTCCATCTTTATACAAGATGACAAACAAATTTTGATCCATTTATAATAAATTTTCTACGTTTCCATTTCGTGTTTTGCAAACGGCAACAGTAGGATAATGACTGCGAAAACTGCAGAAATTTGTCACTGCGGTGCCAAGCCGTTGCATTAACCAACGCGTTGCACGCAGTAGTATTGCGCCATTTTGCTTTTACGAACGCGTTGCTTTGCAGTACCACCGCTGGGTTGCATTTACGAACGTACCTTTTCTTCCTCTTGAATTTTTTTAGAATTTTAGTTTTTGATAAACATTTGTACTGGATCCATTTTTTTGTATGTATTTAAAGCAATTGTGATTTCCTAATTTCAATGTTAGTACCATTTTTATTGATAACGTTTTAGGTACATACTTGTATTTCAAAATGCAAAATGTCACATCAAAATTGCTGCCCCTGTCGTTTCTACCCATATCAAATCATTTCTGACAGTCGCATGCGATGTGTCGCATTTCGAAATCGTGTAAAAGCGGTCTAAGCATAGCTTTATGTCAAAATGTCAAAGTTTCAAGTGACTTAAAAAATGGCTTGAGAATAGAAAAAATTAAAATGTGAATGGAAAATTCGCTAAAATGATCAGAAAATTACATCAACTGAATGACAGCGAGCGAAAAGCGACATTGTTGACGGCGTAACATAGACGAACGATACGAAATTAAGCGTGTAAAAACGTGATAAAATGCTGTAAATTGCTTGTGTAGAGCAAGTGAAATACAGGAATAAAGCGCAAGAAGGATTTTTGTATAGGTAGGTGGTCGGATGCGATGGATTATTCTGTCTGCTGTCTGGTGGGACGCGCTCTGATGATGCAACGGCGGCGACACCGCGGACAGCGGACATGTGTAAATGGCGGAGCAAACAAAATGAGCGAGAAATATTAGTGTAGAGAAATTTTTTATTGAGATTGGTTAAAAATATGCAACAATTTCTCGTTTTAGCGACGTATATAGCAAGCCACTTACGCCGTATCGCAGTTGTAGTAACCAAATGCAATGAACCACTCTCAGGAGTTAAGCGAGTCGATTGATGATGGCGCCGATGTGGAAAGTGACACCAGTTCGAGCAGCTCCACCAGTGACAGTAGTGATTCTTCGTCCACGGATAGCTCATTAAAAGCGGGAGATGATTCGCAGTTGCTGGACGTCATGGAGCTGGCGGAGATAACGAAAGAAGTGTTCAGTCTACCGCGAGGTCTTTGTGAGAATGCAGCTATTTTTCGGGAGTTTTTCTCCCTGAAGACATGGCAATTGTTACCGGAGCAGATACAGCTGCATCTACAGCAATTTTTACCGCATTTCTCCACGATATTGGGACCACACGAAGCAGCAGTCGAACAGCAGCGCACGCTATCAATGTTTTTCGGAGGGCAGCTTAAACGTTTCAACCACACGCCGCTTGGTGATCTTCAGCTAAACTTAGAGGCAGGCAACTATCGTCCGGATGTGCTGCAGCTGCGGCAAAGCATCGCCAAGTCCAGACAACGCGAGCAGCGGTTTCGTACATGCGAGCGTCTTAGCCAGTTGGCTAAAGAAATGTTTGTTTCGCGAGAGCAGCTGCTACGCAATGCCTACAAAGCGGCTCCAGACACAGTGCTGCGAGCAGAGCGTAGCCTACGCCGCCAAAAGTCGAATATGCTGTACACAGATACAAAGTTGTACGCAGTACGGGCGCGCAAACGCTTCTACACTGAAGTTAGGGACATGTCGCAACGGTCGGGCATACAGCCGACAGAGTTGAGCGCCGACGATGAGGATGACACAGACGCGCCCACTATGGAAGAGTTGCGCTATGATGCACACCAAGCAACTGGCGCTGAAAACGGCAGCACGAACGGAAAAAGTGCTATCTTTTCTGTAACTACTTCTTCGACCGATAAATGCATTTATAGTACGCAGTTTAAGCGACGCCACGCGCAAGAGGAAGACGAAGCTGCCATACGTGCCGCGCAGCACGGTAAAGAGCCACGACTTTGCAACCGAAACTTTCGGCAGTATTTGCTGGAGCATAAGCGGCGCAAATTAACAGAGCCCGTAAGTAAATTGTTCCTTTTTGCATTGTATTCAGTCTTATAACAAAAACGAATTCCAGACACTTCCCGACTTTGAGACATCCGATATACGGCTGCGGGATGTATGCGCCCGAGCTCAACTGGGTGGCAATTTCAAACGCTTCTTCGCGGTGGGAAAAACACCAGGTCGTAAACCAAAAGCAAAAATAAACATTGGCAATGGTCCCCCAGCGCTGGTGCCCATACAGCCGCCGCTCATTAGACAGGTCGCAGAGCTAACGAAATCACATGTCAATAACAATTTATCTAGCATTACGCCCAAGCAATTGATTACTGTCAGTACATTAACCAACTTGTGCCAAAAGCAGCAGGAGCACAACAGCCAAATCCAGCTGCCACTGAATTCAATTGAGAGCAAAGATACGTTTCACATCATGGATGGCGAAGAAGTGGAGCTGCAACAGGAAGAAGTGGAAACGTTCGGCAGCACCATTTGTGAGGAGACCATACCCGCCTTTGTTATTTCCAATGAAGTTGTCTTGCCCCCAGCAGTGGCGCAACATGTTGAAATTTCACAGAATGTGAGCTCTTTAGTACAGGAAAGTGTAAGCATGCAGCTTCTCGACGAGGAGAGTGCACTGCATGCGAGTCCACATAATCTTGAGCTCAGTATCAATAATCTACCAAAACTCGAACCCATCATGACTGCAAACAAAAGCATCGATAGATCGCTCACGACTGCTCAACAACTTTCACCTTCGAAAGTTCAACCAAACCTCTCCTCTTCATTGGCCACGCTGGTGCCATTGAAGAAGGCAGCTGGGGGGTTGAATTCCATGGGTGGCATCTCCCCGTTTTTGAACAGCTCCGAACTGATACAAGAAACACACGCCTGCTTCTTTTCGCTGATACGGGATTTTTTCTGTGCCACGCCGAACCACCGCATGAAGTTCGAGGACCTGAAAGACAAAATTGACGTATGGCTCTACAATCCCATCACGGCACTGAACGATTGGTATTCACAGGCAGATAATTGGTCGGCACTGCTTAACTCTGCCATCAACTTCTTGGCTGGCAACTACACCGAGCAGCCGGAGGAATACGTGCCGTACATAGAGTACAAGATGCAGTTGAACATTTACCAATGGATAGGCGCTGGCCGGGACTCGGATGCGCGTCTAGCGGCACTCTGTAAATACTGGATGCAGCGGCGCAGTGATTTGGCGGACAAATCTGAGCTAAACTTCGACTCGGCGACAGTGCTGCTGCGACGTCGCTCGAACGACATCGAGGACGCCGGCAGCGCCTATGATAGTAGTAACGGGGGTGCATCGCCACCGCCACCACCACGCTATCCTACCACCTGGACAGTGCGTGCCGCCACGCCAGACGAGGTCGCCGAGTTCCAGCGTCAGGAACGCGAGCGCTTCGACAACCCGCATCGCGCCTACACCTACCGTATGCACGGCTACGAGAGCATCGTTGGTCCGGTGAAGGGCATCTACTCGCAGATATTGGCGTTGACCAAGGCGCGTGGCCATAGTATGATGATTGGCGACCGACCCAACTTTGTGACCATACTTACGCTGGTGCGCGACGCCACTGCCCGTTTGCCTAATGGCGAAGGCACGCGTGCCGACATTTCGGAGTTGCTCAAATGCTCACAGTACATTAATCGGGACGCGGCGGAGAATGTGCTGCAGACCATTGTCAGCGGCGCGCTAGACCGCATGCACACGGAACACGACCCATGCGTGCGCTATGATCCGAAGCGGAAAATTTGGATCTACTTGCACCGCAATCGCACCGAAACGGAGTTCGAGCGTATGCACCAACAGAATCAGGCGCTGAGCAAGCAACAGAAAAAGCCGCCACAGCGCAAGCAAAAGACAAAGACGCTGCTAAAAGATGGCACCACCGTCGATGTGGACGTGTTACCAGCGAATGTTACAGTGGCGCCGGTCACAGCAGCGTATACTAACACCTCGTTCTCGCTACCGGCCTTGGTGCCAGCCAATCCCATAATTGTAAAGACCCTGCTCGGCCATCAGCAGCAGTCACAACAGCAGCAGCCGATAATGGCCAAATGTCCGCCAGTGCCGCCACTCAAATACAATATACCCACACAGGCGAATGCGCATCAGCAGCAAAAGTCACTGCTGAAGAATGCGCTGCATACGCAGCGCCCCGCCGAAGCGGTTTCAAAAATTGCGCTGTCTACTGCATCCGCTAAGACAAGCGGGCTTTCGGAGTCGAATCAGCTGCTGTTAACGGGCCAAACAAACCTGGTGCGACACGCGACCAACACTAACACCGTGAAGCAGTTCAGTTTTTCGCTGCCGCAAATGAAAACAGGTGTTGTCAACTCGGCGGGTACTCATACGACGCCAATTATTGTAGCTACTCCCAGCGGACTGCAAACTGTGCATGTCTCGCACGCCAATGCCGTCGTAGCAGCCGCTGGTTCTGCGGTAATATCCTCAGCCACAATGCAGCATCTGCAAACTCAAAAGCCAACCTTGAGTGCCACGGTAGGTGGGAAGAGGGTGGCCCTGAACAAACCCATTATCATAAACCAAATAACGAGTGGCCAACAGCATCAACAACAGGGAGTCACAAAGTTTACCAAATCGCCACTAGGCACGAAACACCAGCAGCAGCAGCAACACAACTTCTTTTTACCCATCACTGTGTCAAGTGGCTCCAGATCCATCAGCACTGCAACAGACGGTAAAGATACACCCATGCGCAATGTACCGACAATTCTCATGAGCAACTCCGCGCAACTTATTGACGCATCTGCGCAGCAGACGTCGGGCATAGTTGCAAGCACGCAACAGACCACCAAAAATATAATTCGTTTAGTGCCGGCTGCCAGTGCAAACAGCGGACAGGCTAAATCTCTGGTATCGCCCGCAAGTGCGGTAAGTTCAATGTCGGCCAACAGTGGCAAGCACACGGTGCAAATCATTGGCCAACGCGTCATTGCCAATGCCACGGGGCGCACACAATCCCAACAACACCAACAGCAACTAAAAAATGTCACACTGGCCGGCGGCATTTCCATAATAAGCAGCAATGTCAACTCCTCTTCCGCGGTCGCGGCACAAACCAGCTCTGAAACTTCTTGCACAGCTGCTCCGGGCAGCACCATATTCAAAATGACCCCGCAAGCATTTGCCTCGCTTCAGCAAAAGCAAGTCGGCGGTCAGCATATACTCGTGCGTCAGGCAGGCACCACATCCGCTCAGCAACAGCAGCGAGTGGTTGTAGGTAAGTCCAACATTAAGCATAGACTATAAATTATGTTACTATTCGTAATTCAACTGTGCGTCTGAATAAAGCATTCGAAACTCGATTGAATGCTGCGTATAATGAAGTTTTTAGAAAATAACATTTGATATTGCTTTTAAAGAATTTTGCATTTAAATTTTCTAAAGACGATGATGATGATGTCGAACGATAAGGCACAAGTTGCCTTCTTTTAGATTTGATGTCGCTTTGTTGGCGTCAATTACAACGGTTTATTTATCATAGAACTCTTGAAGCGTTTGAACTTGCATGTGCCCACAAGGAGTCTAAGAGATTTTTATAATTTTCACATTCTTTATTACAAGAACAATTATTGGTCATATAAATTGGTTAATACTTCGTGCGGTACTTTATGAAACTTAGCTTCGAAGAGTCTGGATTTTCAAAATACGGTCTCTTAGCATAAATTTTTTTGTTAGGTTTAAGGTATTACATAGTCTGGAAGGGTTGGGCCCAGTAGATTAAAATACAATTCTACTTTAAACTAAAAACTCTGATAGCTTCCTGCAAAAATGTTATAAAAGTTTAGTTTTGATAAAGTGGCGTCGAAGAAGGCTAATGCTAAGGCTAATCCCGCAATATCCGGCAACTTTTATATGGGGAAAGAAATTATCTGTCTTTGTAATGAATTTTTCATTTCGGAAAATCTTTCGAATCCTTTTTTTCGTTCTATTTCGAAAATGTTAATTTTGGTAATGAATGTGACAACACTCAAATCGACTACCACAAATTTCGGAATATTTCTGATATGGATTACGAAATAAGGCATATGGTTGATTTATCTTATATCTAGGCGTGTCATCTAACGCTTCGCATTTAATTATAGCTGAAACATTTGATATCTTTTAAAAATGTCTTTGCAGGCAATACCGCCATCATAACGCAACCGGCACCATCCGCAGGTAAGAGTATTGTGATGCAGCAGAAACCGCTTGCCGCCAACCAGAAGGCAACAACGGCGGCTGCGAATGCAGGCACGGGGCTCGCCACGACTGCGGGAACTGTGCACAAAGTCCAAAATATAAATGCCAGCACTTTGACGCCTCAGCAGCAGCGCGTGCTCCTGCAGAATCTAAGGCAGCAACAGCAACAACAGCAAATTCAATACAAAACCGTGCAAGTTGTTGCCAACTCTCCGCAGCATAAGCAAGGTGAGCAGCCACCAATGCAGAGCAGGGCTCAAATTGTGAATGTTGTGCCACAGCAGCGCTCAGCGAATGTGCTGCTCGCGGCCAAGCAAAGCGGCAAGACAGTTGCAGTGGTTGTGTCGCAACCGCAAGGCCGCATTTTAAAGACCACTGCGAGTATGTCGCAACAGCAGCAACAACATCAACAACCGCCGATAACTATGGCTGCCAACGATGCTTCCTCCGGGACTAGAGTGGTAACCAGCTCGACGGGACAAATCATTTCTCTGGAAACGCTGCTGCAGAAACAGAGCGGAGCACTGAGGATTGGAAGTGGCAATGACGGCCAACAAAAAGGCGGCTCGCCGAGTGCCCAATACGCTGTGGTCTCGCAGCCACGCAACATTATATCGATTGGCACGCCTCATCGGCTCATCACAACGCAAGCAGCTAACACGCCTGTAACAGTTGCCGCTTCCTCCGCGTCTGCCAAACAAATTGTTATGCCACAAGTGAGCAGCGGCAATGTAGCGAAGATGCTGGGCAAGACCAACGTAATCGCTTCTGGTGGCGGTGGAGACACGTCCATCGTCTCATCTGCTGGCAACATCCGAATCATCAATGCTGCGGGCGCGGCCACCAGCCTGAACATTGCTAATATGCAGGGCAAACAAGTTGTCTTCGCCACGAAGCCGAACAACACCGGAGCTAACATGAGGAATGTGGTGACAACTCTGCCAGCATCTAGTCAAGCACAGCAACTACAAAACACCAATCTCATTATTGGCACGCCATCGCTGAAAATTCAACAGGTAAAGCAAACACATTCAAATAAATATAGTTTACGCTAAACGCTTTTGCAGGCGAAAGGGCACCAGCTTAACAAAATCGGCGGCGTTGTTGGTATGCAGCAGCCCGCGGCTTCGCAAATGCAAACCGTCATTATGGGCAATCAAATACTGCGAGTGCAGCAGTTGCCGTCACAAGCTTCGAAAGCGCCGCAAAACCGAGTGGCAGTTTCAGGCGCCAACACGGCGCTTACCAACGCAGCCAAAAACACAACAAACTCGGGGGGTATTGTTTTAGGAAATTGCAGCAGCGAGGTGCCAGCAAATCTACAGAAAACAATTGTACTGGCCACGCCGAATCAAACAATACGTGTGCAGTCGACACAAGCGCAAGTGGGCACAATCGGTCGTAATGTCATAACTTCATCGCAGTCGGTAAGCTGTCAATTGGCATGAAATTGCAATAAGTTAAAATTAAAATTACTACACAACTCAAACACCATTTCAGAGCTCCGCCGGTGTCAAGGCTTCCCCTGCCAGTCGCGTCGTTTTAGCCGTGCAAGGTGGAAGCCAAATATTTCTTTCACCTAGCTTTCAAGGTGGTTCCTTAAATTTGAAATCGCTGCAAAATATGCGTGTGATGCCAATGGCGCAAGCACAATCCGCCAATAAGGATGCCGCTGCACAGCAACAGGATAAATTGATGACTAACGCCACGCTTAGGATAAGCCCGCAGCAGTCTGTAATGAAAGGCACCGGAGGCAATGGCGGTGATTAAAGCATACCGCCCAACATTGTTAATGAGAAATTCGTTATTGGTACAAAATGGGAACGCCAGGCGTGGCGGTGTTTTTGTTTAGGTATTTCATGTATGTATATAGCATAGTGTGTAGTAAAAGCTAAAGATCAACTAAAAACTTGTAAATTCTCTTACATCCAAAAAAATTCATAGCTATAATTCTTAATTGATTAATGTATTCCTAATAAAGACACACATTTAATGTAGTTTTTTGATTATTTGGTAAGCTTATATGTATTTATATTTGAATAAAAAATTAATATAGAACAGTTTTTGGAAAGTTATCATCACTTTAACTAATCAAATATTAAAATTTCGATATATTTGCTGGAAGTCACTGAATTAGGGAAAAATTGGGAATTCGTATTCTGCGATTTAAAATTAAAGTATGACCATATTACATTTTGGATAATTATAAAAAAACCCTTATTTCTTAATCTTCACCAGGCGCGGGCACACTTTGTATTCTAATGAACTGTTTGTCAAGTAAGTTATTGACTCATTTTAAATCAGATTTAATTTGTTCTTAACAGTCGGGCAGGCATATTAATCATCATAATGTTAAATAGGAGAATCGCCACTGTGCAACTCTTCTATATCCGGGGAATCACAGGATTTGCATTTTTTAGTCCTTAAGTCCGTCAATCCTGGGATTAAACGCCCAAAATACTACATTCAACCAAAGAACTTGAATTATAATATAAGTATATAATGAATTATAATATAAGTATATATATAATTCAAGTTTTTTGATTCAACCTATTGGTCATATATGATCGTCGTCCAACTTCATGATCAAGGACTTCTCGATTAGCTCTGCTACGGACTGTTTTTTTTCCATTCTACATAGTTAAAAAAATATGCATATATGTAAATATTTGACGCAACAGCCCGTGTAACCGTTCTGTTTAAGCAAAAGTTAACAGGACCAACAAGTTTGTTCTATTGAGATTGAGAAGCTTTATTTTCATGGAATGAAAATTCTCCTCCATTCTCTAAACGAAAAATAAAAAGACACAGCTTAAATGAAAATCTCAATACTGTTGCTCGATGGTCAACTATTTATTTTAATTAAGCTATGGCCGAGTTAATATAACGAACGCAACATATAAGCCATATATAAGAAAGATTGTGAGTTGGGCTATAATGATTTTTGGTTTTATTTCCTGTTGAAAAATCAAATTATTCTCACAATATGGAAACAATATTACAAATTATCGGTTGTGTGAGCACGCCCTAACTGAAAGTGACAAAAATGTCATCCTCGTTCCCTGCCTCAACGCTCAGCTGTCACACAATTGTCATCTGTGCTCGCACATTTTCTGCCTATTAAACAAAGCTCCTGTGTATACCTGAAAGTTTTTAGCGGCGTTTTTCATTTTTCTCTGTGGCAAGAATTTTTTCCTCTGTGCTATTCAAAAGAATTTAAGAAAATTGAAAACTGAAAAGTTTACGATATTCTACCATTATTTAAGAAACAAAAATGGTCTGCCACAAATATAAATAAAATCAATTAATTGACTGATTAGGAGCACGCAAAAAACACCAAAAAATTTGGCAATTATTTATGAGCGTCGAGCGATGAGTGGAAGTCGAATTTGGCAAAGCGGAGGAATTAGGTGAGCACTTAGTTTTAAGGTTTTTAAAAAGAAATATGTTACACATGTACATAACATAGTTTGACTGGCTGCTGGCTGGTTAAATTCCACCATATATCCGCGCAAATTTTTTTAAAATCACAAGAGGGGCGGGGAAGGCGGCAAGTTCAAGAATATGTAGTGAATTTTTAGACGAAGAAGCGGTAAAAATATTGCAGAGAACTGCAATCTGTGGGCAAAACATGCGAAAAAGGTGCAGGGAAGAGAAGAACATTCACCTTGTTCCCATTAATAAAAAATCGCTGGTCTAGAAGAGAATAAAACGGAAAGAAAGCAAGCTCCGCTAAAGCAACAAAAGAGACACTCGGATCTCGGATAGTTTTTGTTGTTGCTGGTAAATGGCGAGAAATTGGCCGAATTGCTGCTTCTGCTTCAATGCTGTTGTAATAGAGGAGAAATAATAGAAACAACTCGCAAAATCAGAACAAGTCGGGGATGCACGACTATTACATTACTAGCAATAGAAGCGTAGCTGTGGAAATTTGCGTATTTATTGTTACGAGTACAATAAAATTTATTTTTAATAGAGGAACCTACAATATATACTGCAGTGGAGTTTTTAGATACAGCATGCTGGATTTTTGCCGGATAAAACAAACCACCATTTGGAGGTATCGAATCGAATTATACCGTTTTGGATTGGATTCCTCCAGGTTTTCCCACCGACTCCGAATTCTTTTGTTAGTTATTTATTAACAACGAGTACAATTACTACTGGGAGTTGAAAATAAATAATAAAGTTATTTTGCACTAGCGAATTCAACCGTGAAACAAAATCGAAGTTTAATAGTTTGCTTTCGAGTTCCGGCAAGTCCACTATTGGAATCAAAAGTAAGTGATGTAAGTATGTACTATATTTATGCACGAACGCAGGCGGCGCTTTTATATTTGAAAGGGATGAAATTCGAATTTTCTTATGAGGCATGGAAACTAACAAAACAATTATTATAGTATTGGTTATTTTATTTATAATGTTATCATAGGATATTTTATTTAAAATGTTATTCAAGTGAAGTCAAGAATCTTTTATATTGGATTGGGGAAAAGTAAGCGGCGTTTATAAGTAAAATATAAAATTTTTTTGTATTAAAAAACATTTTATTTTTCCAATTGGTTGTACAGTTTTGCTGCAGCTCTTTAACGACTTACAATGTGCAACAGAAATTTATCAATGATAATCGATAAAGATAATAGAGTTTCGCAAAGTTAATGAAACTTTGCAGATAAACGTTAGAGTCTTGGTCATAATACAAAAAATTTTACTCATACATACATACATATATATTTTTTCCTATTTTAGAAAATTGGTGCTTATGTTTAAATAACTAAAAAAACTCAATGGGTAAAGAAAGAGAAACGTCTGAAACTGATAAAACTTCAGCGGAGGGCAGCAAAAAGCGAAAAACCATAATTGAGTCTGAGGATGAACAAAGCCTGGATAGCAAAAGAAGCAACATTAAAACCAGTCCTAGCCCTACCAGCAGCATAGACAAGAAGAGCAAGCAAAAAAAGCGCGAAAAAGAAAATAGATTAAAAAAAACTGAAGTTAGCAGCGACGAGGAGAAGCAAGCGCAATCGTTTCGGGTGACCACTACCAAAAGTGGGTTTAAATTACGCATTGTGCCGTTGGAAAAGTTGCTGGAGAAACCAGAATTGCATAAATCACAGCCGAAAACCCCAATAACAAACAAACCACAGCAAAGGCCACAGCCAGAACCGAAGAAGAGGTTACCAGAGCGTACAAATCGCAAGAATTATTCCATAGTCGATACCAGCGATAGTAGTGAGGACAAGGAAGAAGAGGAGGCGGAGGTAGAGCAACAACATCAAAGGAAGCAGCCACAAGGGCATCCGACGAAAGTGTCAAACGGAGTGGGAAACTACAAGCGCTTGAGCACAAAAGGAAACGCCGCTGCGTCACCGGTAGAAAAGAATACTACAAGCGGGAGTATCACCAACGCTTCCAGGGTAGATAGAGTAAAAGAGCATAACAACAATAACTTCAATAGTAATAATACCCAGTCACTGAAGTTGAAACGCTGTGTAGTTCGACTGAAACGAACACAATTGCTTCCAAAAGCAAGAGCAACCACAACAAAAGGTGGTACTGAGCCCACAATCGAAGCTACAGCCGCTCAAGGACGTATAGTTTCTCGGCAATCTTCCGCACAAAAAGATTCGCGTCTGAAGAAACTAAACGGTTCCAAAATGAACGCGTCATTGTCTGCGGACAAGCCAACGAATTCCACGGCTCGTAGCAGGAGCACAGTAATCTCAACAGATAGCGGCGATTCGGATTTTGAGATGGCAAAAATCATAACAATGGAAGCTTCTGATGATGATTCGGACTTTGTAGTAAAGAAAATCGCAAAAAAGTCGTATGGAGCCCAGGAAGAAAGTGAAAATGTTAAAAAAAGAAGCGCAAAGAAGACATCCGAAGCAGGGGTCTCTGATACTGCGAAAAGCAGCGATAGTGAAATAATGCCAATGCGCAAGAAACGCATTTTCAGCAAACGCAAGCGGAATTCCTCGTCGAGTGACTCTGACTTCGAGCCCAAGGAGAAACCGGCAAAGAAAAAGAAGGGTCGCATCAGGAAACAATCCAGCGACGACAGTGGCGATGACGATGATGAGAAAAACAAGAACAAACGCAAGCATATCCGTAAAATAATAAAGACAAAAGATCTCGACATTAGCACAAAGACCGCCACCAAGGAGGAGGAGGAGCGACGCAAACGTATCGAAGAACGCCAGAAGCTCTATAACCAAATTTATGAGAAACCGGAAAGTGTAGAAGTAACCGACTTGGTGCTGGACTTCGACGAGCAGACGAAGGAACCTTTACTGCAGGTGGATAAGGGGCTGCTGAAAAAGCTGAAGCCGCATCAGGTTACGGGCGTGAAGTTCATGTGGGATGCGTGCTTCGAGACGTTGCAGGATGCGGAGGACAAGCCCGGCTCCGGCTGCATACTGGCGCATTGCATGGGCCTGGGCAAAACGCTACAAATTGTGACGCTGTCGCACACACTGCTCGCAAATACGCGTAAGACAGGAGTGGAGCGCGTGCTCATCATATCGCCTCTGAGTACATTGAACAATTGGGCGCGCGAATTCCATCAGTGGATGGCATTCACGCGCAAAAAGAACATCGAGGTGTACGATATGTCGAAGTTCAGAGACAAGCCGATGCGCATATTTAAACTGAACGAGTGGTACGAGGAGGGCGGCGTCTGCATACTTGGCTACGACATGTATCGCATACTGGCTAACGAAAAGGCCAAGGGCTTGCGCAAAAAGCAGCGCGAAACATTACAGAACGCTCTGGTGGACCCCGGCCCCGACCTTGTAGTATGTGACGAGGGGCATCTGCTCAAGAACGAGAAGACCTCAATTAGCAAGGCGGTCACTCGAATTCGCACCAAACGACGCATAGTGCTAACTGGAACACCGCTGCAGAACAATCTTAAAGAATGTGAGTTTATATGCAAGCCTTGCTCCCCATCCGCGTCTTTTATACTAATTAAAATCTTTCTTTGCAGATTACTGCATGATACAGTTCATCAAACCAAATTTGCTCGGCACATACAAGGAGTATCTAAATCGCTTCGTTAATCCCATTACCAATGGCCAGTACACAGACTCAACGGAGCGGGACATTCGCCTGATGAAACATCGCTCGCATATTCTGCACAAGCTGCTCGAGGGCTGCATTCAGCGGCGCGACTATTCTGTGCTGTCGCCCTATTTGCCGCCGAAGCATGAATACGTCGTCTACACGACGCTGTCGACGCACCAGGAGCAGCTCTATGACTTCTATATGACTACGCAACGTGACATCTCTAGCTCGGATATTGGTGGCAAGGGTGCACGGCTGTTTCAGGATTTCCAAGAATTGCGTCGCATATGGACACATCCGATGAGCTTGCGGATGAATAGCGACAATGTCATACGCAAACGCCTGCTGGCCGACGACGACTCAATAGAGGACTTCATTGACGACGATGACGAAGAGGAAGCTTCCGACGGCTCGAGCTCGATCGCGGGTTCCTGCGACTCATCCAAGTCGTTTGCCAGCAGAGATGCCAGCGGCCGCGCTGGTGGCGGCGCGAACACGCGCAATAGTAAGCCGGCCGATGGAATTGATCTCGAAGAAGTGAACAATCCCGACACCGCCGAAAAGGACGACCCTTCGGAGTGGTGGAAGCGCTTTGTCGCAGACAAAGAACTGAACAACCTAAATCATTCCCCAAAACTGTTGATACTCATGCGACTGCTGGAACAGTGCGAGGCCATTGGCGACAAGTTGCTGGTCTTCTCGCAGTCCCTGCAGTCTTTGGATGTGATTGAACACTTTTTATCCATTATCGACAGCAAAACGAAAGGTGTTGAAATCGAAGGTACGTGAGTTTAGCTTCTGCGTTTCAACAACATATTTTTATTTATTTTAAGTTTCATATCATGCTTCTCAGGGGACGTCGGTGAATTGAAAGGAATCTGGACGCCGGGCAAAGACTATTTTCGACTCGATGGATCATGCTCTGTGGAGAACCGTGAGGCTATGTGCAAAAAATTCAATGATGCAACTAATTTACGTTCACGGCTCCTTCTCATTTCAACGCGCGCTGGAGGCCTCGGCATCAATCTTGTGGCCGCCAATCGTGTGGTTATCTTCGATGTGTCGTGGAACCCCTCACACGACACGCAGAGCATCTTTCGGGTATACCGCTTCGGGCAGGATAAGCCGTGTTATATCTACCGCCTCATTGCGATGGGCACCATGGAACAGAAGGTGTACGAGCGACAAGTGGCCAAGCAGGCCACGGCGAAGCGCGTTATCGACGAGCAGCAGATTTCGCGTCACTACAACCAGTCGGATTTGCAGGAGCTCTATACGTATGAGCTGAAGCCGAGCACCGAGCGGGAAGTGCCGATTCTACCGAAGGATCGGTTGTTCGCGGAGCTACTGAGCGAACGTGACTGCCTAATATTTAAATACCACGAGCACGACTCCTTACTTGAGAATGAGGAGAGCGAGAATCTCAGCGAAGCTGAACGCACGGCGGCTTGGAACGAGTACGAGGCAGAGAAAACACGTTCCGTACAGACGGCGCAGTTCATGTCATATGACCGCAATGCATTCGGCAATCAATTCGGAAATGCCTCTGGCAATGTTACCTCTAACAAAATATTTGGCTTCCGCACTGACGTCCTGTTGCAGTTGTTGAACATGAAGGTTGCCAAAGACCAGCCCGAGCTTACGCAGAATCAGGTCATCCAGATGGTGCCTGTCTATTTGGAACGGCTGTATAACGAGATGAACAATGGCAATCCGGTCATGTACAAGGATCTGCTGGTGCTGCACGCCACGCTTGCACATCCCAGCGGCATGTATATGAGTCCGCTGTTGTATGCGAATCAGCATCCCTCGGCGGCAGGTTACTATCAAAGTCCGACGGTGCAGCAACCCACTGCGCAGGATCAGCTAGGCGTGGATGGAGCGATGTCGGCACCGATGCCAATGCTAGCCTCGGCGCTAGCAGCCGAGCGGCAGGTGGTGCCTGCAATTGTGCCCGGCTTTGACCCGAATGAAGTATACGAGATAGACTAAAGGCACCAATAAAAAGATGCACCCCGACACGACCGTTATACATGTGCAACTTCTCAGCGCCTCACCCCTCCCCTCACTGACATTTGTGGTAGTGCAAGTTTTCTTACTGTGTAGCTTAGCGTTAGTTTGCCTCCAGGAGAGTTATCGAGAAGCGAGAAATCAGCTGCACTTAGAAATCTAAGTTTTTCTATAGCAAGTTTTTTTTCCTTATTTTTAGTTTGTGGAGCAAACACAGATTTTTATGTTTATTCCTAATACATAGAGACTAACCTATTCGTATTTCCTATTTCAAATTTCTGTGTTTGAAATATTTAAGTTATATTCATACATAATCAAAAAACAAACACGCCCATACATTATTAAATTAACTATTTGAAATAAATAACTGAAAATTATAAAAATATCTGAAAATCTTTTAATTTAAAACAATCCTTTATTTACAAAATATAACAGACGGTGTGATACCGAAATGTCGATAAGCAAACGAGCACACGCATATATTAAAATTGAAGTGACAGGAGTATAATTCGGTAATAATATACGTTAAATCGCAATATGTATATTTTTTATTGCTTTACTGGCAAACGATCTTCAATAAATTTATCATTACAAATAGAAACAAAGGCCCAAACTGTGAAGTATGCTGTCTGTCATAGAAACAAAACCAAGGTTTTCAAGTTTTTAGATATGTTCCTCCAGAATGATCGAAATTACATAATAAGAGCCCAAAAGGCATCTAAACTCAATGTTTTACTAATTTGTAACCATGCACGCACAGTCAGTTATATGCTTTAGGAAGTTCGCGTCGCAAACGTCCAACAAGCCACATAATCGATAAACAATGATACTCCCAAACTCTGGTACAAAACAAGCCCAATCCATAGTGTAATAATATCATTACATATTTATATTATTACACTATGGCCATCATTATTTATCATTTTTAATATTATTACTCTATGGCCAAAACAAGGTAACCTGTAAATATGTGTCTCATTTATAGTCAAAGCGTTGCATACTGAAAATTATATATGTATTTTTTATTGTTTGAGATATTATTAAAACTAAAGTTCAATACGAGAATCCTTGGTGTCCATCTCCTGGTGTATTATTTTGACAGTTTACCAATCACACGCATGCGTAGTTGTTGCGCTTGCAACACCTTCTGCTGCTGCAATTGTGATTGAAGATGTTGCTGTTGTCCTGGCGGTAATTGCGTGCCGGGACCCATTCCGGGAGGCATGTTTGGCATAAGCCCGCCGCCAGTGCGACCAGGCCCAATACCGCCAACAATACCAGAAGGCGGCCCATCAACCATGTGACCTACACCACCCCCTGCCCCCATTGGACCGACCGGACGATTGTGTGCTCCTTGGTTTTGTTGTATATCCGACAAACAAGCCTTCCACTCTTCCAAGCGATTGTAATGTTTGTTGAGCAAATTTTCTTTGCGGCTAATTTCGATACGCAGGTCCTGATTCTCATCTTTGATCAGCATGTCTGGTTTCAGGGTGGAGACGAGAAAACGTTTTCGCAGAAAAAATGCTTCCATCTGCCGTGCAACATCTATAAAACGGTTGGTTGTCTTTTGCACTTCAAGCTCTATGTCCTCTTTGTTAATGCCCGTGTTTGGCTCTTGCTTGGTTAATGAGAGCAGACAAGACTGAAACGCCTCCTCGAATTCATCCATTAGGTTACCATTTTCGTTGCTCGAAGATGCCATTGAAACACGAATTGTTTTTGAAGCTAGTTCTAATAAAATAACAACACGGAAAACAGAAACCAGGGTGGGACAGGCTCAAAATAAAAGCGTACCCAGATTTTTGGAAAAAAAGTACCTTCCGCGTATATTTCATACCTTGTGTATAAAAAGTTCAAAGAAATTCCACGAGTCGCGTTTGTGGAAGGACGCTGGTTTTGTGATTTGACGAGCGAAAAACTTGCTACTAACATAAAATTTAAATGTTCAGATTTACGTTTATCCAATAATTCCTTAATTTAGAAAAATGGCCGTTCTAATCATTTATTCTTGAATTACAAGAGTACGAAAATTTTGGTACCCGTACTGTTATTTACATTTCAGAATGAGTCAAATATAATTTTTATATGAAAACAAGTAAGGAAGCATCAGTCGGGTTTCACCGACAGAGTAATACCCCAGTGGGGTAACCCCACACCAAGTAACCGAGTGGGGTGATAATCCACTGAATGAAATGAAATTGTGGGTGTACTAAATTTACCGCCCCCATGGTGGGCGGACCACGCCGTTTTTGGAGAATTTAAAGGTGCTTTTACCAGCAATGAAGTAGCCACATATGGACGCTCTGGTGTATACATTTATTGTGGAATTTTTTGTATGGCACGGAAGACCTATATTTCAACCTGGAAACCAAATTTCGTTGGTTTAAATTAAAAAATAGTCAATTGAGTGTCATTTTACCGGATAATTTTTGTGTTGCTAAAGAGATTGGGTACGTTCTTTTGTGTTGCGTAAACATTTCTTCCTCTTCTTCTATCCAATCAGTTTTCGAGTGGCAAGCGTGCGGGGTTCAAATTAAATGGTACTAACTGGCTGTCAACGAAGACCGCAGGGGAAAAAATTAAAAGATTTTCAATCAAACTGTGAACGAAAACTATAACCGCCTGAGAAGACAGAAATAATTGAATAGCGGGGTTTAGACAGTCCTACATGTCGTCCAACATGTAGGACAAGCCGTGATGTTGTGATGTTGGATCGTGTATACGCAAGAAACAACCGCTTGTCACACATGTGGGATGGTTTTCAAAATTTTTTGATATTTCTGCTCGCTTGTCAAACCATCCAACCTGTGTAAACACACGTTGGTCAAACCGGTCAAGCCTAGTTTATTTTGGCACTTTGAGAAATTGTCCGTTCTGTTAACATAATCACCACAGAATACCTACAGAAGTATATCAGAGTCAGCTGATCGAAAAAGTCCCATTTTTTTTAAAAATTTCCCTCACACGAACACTGTCCGTGAGTTTCCCTAGCTATTTTGTTGTTGCCCTCTAGGCAGCATTGCTTTTTTGTGTAAGGTAACATTTTCATAAAATTCCCATGAAAAGGTATGGTTTATGTAATTGTCTTTTTTAATGTTTGGCAGTAAGTTTTAGAAAACAACTAAAAGAAAAACAACCAGAAATGAAAGACTCGATCAATAAATGTATTTTAAAGTGAAAATATATCAATTCATGTCTTTTATATGTGAAAATGTTAATTACTGCTACTATTGAGAAAAGGCGTAAAATTTCCCTTTGCTCCTCTTTAATGAAACCAAGCAACTACTGTGACGCACGCGATTAATTGTCAAAGAAGAACGGTAAGCACATAAAATAACTTATTTCCAATGTTTTTTAATGATTTTTGCAGATTTTTCAACAAGCTGGAGCACAAGGTCAGATATATATGCAACAAGCTGTTCGAGCGCATGGAACAGCTCAACGAGGCGCGCTTTCGGCTGCCTATTACCGCGTACGTAAAGCTGTCCATTTCTTGCAAATGAATGCTTTTTTTATAATACAGCTTTTAAATATTTTTTATATAGACGCAGATTTATTGGCCTATCGCACACTGCTCGACTCGAATTTGCTAGCAGATCAGGAGCTTTTCCTTAGCTACAAATAACGCTTGCTTAACGTTCGCGCCAAGAAGGCTAACCAGCTGCAATACGGCGAAGAGCAGCTGGAGCATATGGGAATAGATGAATGCGATTTATTGTCGGACACTGCCAGCCTGCACTCATCACGCTACACAAACAGCTCGCGCGGCACGGGGTATATTTGTTTTCGAATTAGCGAAATTTTCTGTTTCTCACTATATTTGCGTGTTGAAACTAATGCAAATCGTTTTTTTTCTGCTTATAGCAAAACATTCCGTTCCAGCAAGAATCGACGAAAACATGAACGCAAATTGCTCAGCCTAAAACCAGGCAATCCATTCGAAGATATCGCGCTCATCGATGCGCTGCACAATCTCATCTTTAAGCTGGTCAATCAACAGCAACACGTGCGTGACACATGCAAAGCGTTGCTGGAGCTGCGCGAAGATGAGGCAGCCGCTGCTGTGCACCAACGTTTTAAGCAATTGCTGACGTTGCTGCAAAATTCGCTAAATGAAATTTGGATACCTGAAATGATGACCACGCAACAATTTCTTACTGGTTCGAATATTGATTATACGCAGCTGCAGAACGAGCAGCGCTATGCTATGATAAGTGAGTGTTGAAGCGAAGAGGGAGTGTTTTTTTTGATGAGGATTTCCAGCTGCCTTAAAATTATTGCACTTTAGGAGACAGCAAAGCTCAGGGGAGACATTTTGAAATGATTATTATTCCTGTCAGTGGGGGCGTTGCACGACCTGAGCTGTTTCAAAAAAGATATTCATACATTTCTTGTTTTTGTTATTTTTGCATTGGAGTTGCATTTTTGAAAAATCAAATTTTGCAAATTTTTATATGTTTTCAAACTTTATTATTTTCTCATTACAGATCCGCAAAAACGCTTCAAGCCGGAATTGAACATCATCGACTGGGAGCACGAAATACTGCGATAAAGTAATAAAACCATAAAAAATATAACTTAAAGTTCTAGCTTAAGCGATATTTTTGGTATTGTATTTAATTTATTATGTAATGAGCTCATTGCAATTTCCACACCACCCTAGAGGTATGCAATTTGGCGCGTTACCGATTTTTTTTGGTGTTCGGTTCCCCGGTAGGCCTATCGCACCATAATATAAAATTCAAATCAACACAATTCTACAAAACTCAAAATAATTAAAATAAATATACCATTCCAAAAAATTATTAAAATTTCAATTGATATAAATATAATGAGATCATAATAAAATCAACGACTAACCTGTTTGGCTGCTTCTCAGAACTTGGTAAAGCGAACATTTTCCCGCTGCCGGAGCATTCCATTATGCATTTCCTTTTTCTGGGCATCTTAATAACCTCTTCAATGGATTCTAAAAGACAAAGAACAAACTTGAATTAGTATAAAAGTTATATTTGCTGAAAATATTGTCAAAATGTCTGCAACGTACCGCCTTTTTTGAAATGTTTATTTGAATTGATAAGGGAAATTTTGTGGGGCGAGGCTACAGCTGTGGGGCGAGTCTACAGCTGTTCTGTAATTGTATTGGTGCAAATTCTGTGACAGTAGTCGTTTGATACATTTCTGTGTTTATTCTGTGATAATCACGGACAGTAAGAATTTCATTGAGCTGCAGCCTGCAGTTGGTTCTTACTTTGAAATATACGTTAATTAGAAAAACTTAAGGATGTATACAATTAAATGAATAAAAATGGCTTTAAAATTTTAATGCTATAGCATTTCATTTTGCATCACTATGAAAATGAATGCTATGCACAAAAGATGCATAAAAGAGATAAATCAAATAATTTTCCTGAAACTTGGAAAATTAATGGCGGAGTTCATAAAAATAGAAACGCACAAAATAAAGTGTACGTAGCGCTTTTGAAAAAACTAATTGAGTCGAATGCTATCGACGAGAGCTGAGAACGCCCATTCTTTTTCAAAAGTCTCATTTGCCGTCGGTAAAAAGGCTTTGGCTGTATGCGTGCGTCTCGCTTGCCAACTTGAATAAAGTGATGTTGGACGACATGTGGGACCGTGTATACGCAGCGGCACGTGTGCAGTTATTCCTGCCGTCAACCCATGTTGGACGACATGTAGGATCGTCTAAACCCCGCTAATTATGAGTGGTACAGTGGCACCATATTCCTCTCTATGTGCTGCATGTAAAATCGAATAGTAAAAGAAAAAAATATATAACAGATGGCCCAAATAAAAGTTGCCATTGTTTCTTGAATGTGGAATAGTAGTAGAAAATAAATATTGACAGCTCACTTAATACATATATATGTATGTACATCGGACAACATTTTCATTTGACACCATTGTCTGTTGTTATTAATCTCAAAAATTCAATCATAATTTGTATTTTCGTCCTTGCCAATCCATCATAAACCAATCAGTGCACTTGTATGGTAAAAAAAAGCTTATAACAAATAATAGATAATTTCCGAAACATTTTTTAATTTCTTTGTACAATCTATATATCTATTACTCACGCATTCCTTAGATATGTGTATTTAATAGTTGTTTTTCTTTATTGTATGGAAAAAACATTTAAAAAAAAACGGAAAGCAACCTTGTTTATAAATCTTATATTTTAAAAGTTTATGGGTTAATATAATAAATTCCAATCTTGAAAGCAGCTTTCGTAGAACGAAATTAATGTTGATCTGCAGACAAGATGACTTGAACAATGGTTCATATTTGCTAATTGTTTATTTTTGTGCGTAAGTTGCTAGATTAGATATACCATTCTATACCATTATGTAATCTTATCGTCATTTAACGCTTCAAAATAAACAAAAGCGACAAAACTGTATCCGCTCTTGGCGATTTGATTTTAGAACTTTGAGAGAGCCTATTAATAATGGAAGTTAAAATGTATTACGGCGGTGATTTCGCAGACCGATGCATCCTCTCTAGAAATGTTTGCGAAAAAATTTATTCTTAATAGAGGCTATACAAAAATATTTTGCTTTGAAAGAAAAAACGGTTTCGTGTTTGTTAAACTTTTATATGAATCATAATTGCTTTTATTAGTGTTTGAATTAAACAGAAAAATGTATTAATATATCAAAAATATATATATATATATAAATTGTAATTAATTCAATATAAGTGTGGCAACAAGTGTATACGTAAATTACAAAACAATGCTACATAGTTCGCCAATACAATTCAAGAAAACATGTAATAGTTATAAGATTACATTTTTTACAAAAATATAAAATTTGCTTTGCAAAATGAATTATTATGGCTTTGTGTGTATTTGTTTAAATGTAGGCACAATTGCATAAAAGTTATATGAAAAAAATTAGACACATTTATATACTTATTAAGATATTATAGAGATTTTCATTTGTATTTCAATATTAATCACAGTTTACTATGAAATGCTAACTTAAGGACTCGGCTGTAGTATATGTGCGTATGTATTCATTTTATTGAAATATTTATATGGTATATTAAAATTTCATCCATTTTGCAAAATTGGCAACAAAAATTCCTGTGAAGGAATACAATTTTCGGTAAAACTTTACACGCTGCAAATATCAATAAAAAAATTGTTATTCGCTGGGTATTTGATTATAATTAAAGTATATTAATACATTTCGAATAGCAGCACTATAGAGAAATTATTGTTTTATAAACGCAAAAATTATTCAAGCAATGTACTGCATTTACATACATATGAATGAAGCTGCCTGTTACGCGTACAAAACAGAAACTAAGAGCTATACAAAACGAAAAATATCTACCTAAAAAACTATAAGAAAACAAAACCAATTTAAATTAAATTATAAACTGCACAGTTGAAAAACAAGGAAGGCATGCCGATGGAAGGGATTGTGGCAGGTTATAATTTTGTTGTCAATTTCAAAAGTTTATTTTTAGAAATTTTAAAAATTTTCTCATTCTGGTTAATTTTAAGCAACCAAAGCCTACGCGTCACGTTGGATCAGTGAATGAGCCACTTGGTTGCTTATACGGGAGGCCCGGGTTCAATTCTAAGTCAAGGCACATAAAATGTAATAGAGGTACATATCTATATAAAATCTAATATAAAGAGAATTTGTTTTCAAATTATGTATTTCTTTGCGCGGCGCCACTTCTTCCGATGAATTGGCAATTCTCCGAAATTAGAATAGAAAAAAGAATTTCTTTATTTTTAAATTATTTTTTCATACCCGACCTGCCACATCACTTCCATGAGATGCATGCAGCATTGCTGCTACGGCAGTTCATTTAGCAGGCATGCCGTCCTAGGACATGCCTATAGAAAAAAGATACAAGCGGGTATGGAGGCGAGCAGGCCTGCTGACCTTCCCAGGCATGCCTCCAGCATGCATACTGGATAGCTTTTTTTTCAACTGGGTGTATTCATTTTTACATATACATATGTGTGTTTTTTAGGGATAAATACATATACAAACAATGAATGACAACTCAAACTTGTTCCAAACACGCACTCGCCCCTACCCGTACTCATATCGTGCTTGCGCGTAAATTAGTATTGAAATGAAGAATTTAAGTTTTTTTGCACATATGCGTGTAGAAAATATTAGATAAGTAGACAATAGTCCGTTCCTGTACTAGTAGTTATATTTATAGGCATAAGACAGAATTTGCAGAAAACCGTTCTCTTACACAAAAAAACTACAAATGAGAGAGAAAAGTTCTCTTTGTGGGAAAAAAATTTGCTGCCAAATCATAAAAAGTGTCAAATAATCAGCTGTTCTGCATTTTAACCATGCAAATACACTTCTATATACGTACATATGTATATAATATAACCATATAACTTCACCATCTACAAAATCAATTTTGATGTAGAAGCTTTTAAAAAAACAGTTTTTTATCTCTGCAAGTTAAATTTTGAGACGAGCCCTTTTGTGGATAGTGTGCGATATGTAGAAAATTCGGCACAGCACTGGTTTATGTTCGAGCGGGTGTGACGTGCGGGTGTCGTTTGTTTTAGCCAATTGTTTAATAACATTTTAATAAGCTTACATTTTAAGTATTATTATTATTATTCGTTTATTCTTTTCGTGTTCGTTTGTTTTTGTATTATATACGAATATACACACGAGTATACATATATGTACATACTACATATATATGTATATAATATAGCATTTGAATTCAATGAAAGCAAAACTTGTAAAAATTTTAATTTTTCAAGTTAATACAAAAGTAAATGGCAAAAAGTCGAAAAAGCCGTCTATTAGCTGCTACTCACTCGCTCATGTGCTCTTCTACCCGCATATACACATAGATACTCTATTGCACAATGGATCCATCTCAGAGACGGACTACAGATTAGAGCGTTGACGACGTAGAACGATTGTAGAATGGTGGTTTTGTACAGTGTGGGGCGAGTGCGGGCGAGCGTGTGCGGCTTTTGTGTGGATTTATTGCGCCACATGTTTACTTTAACGCAAAACGTAAATTAGTGCACAAGACTGGAGATGGGTTTGACTCTAATGCGGCACACAAGCGCGTGTGGGCAGGCAGCAAACAGAGACCACTGGCCTGGCTGTCACTTTGTTGTAAGCGACGCCATTGAGTTTGAAATTCTCAATTGCGCAAAATTCTGAAAAACGACGGCATTAAGAAATGTTATTATTATTCTTAGCAAATTTCAATTTTCGAATCGTAACCTACTTTTCAGGCATCATTTGATTGACTGAGCTCTCTGGCCGTGCCGCGCCGCGCCCCTTGTCTACGCATGCCCGATTCGTTCCGTCCAAACAATTCCAAGCTGCACTCTTTCTTGCTGGTAACAACAAAGGCAAAGCACTGGCAGCTGGCAGCCCCCGTAGGTACATACGGAATATTTCGTAATTGCATGTAGTTCAGCTACGCTATTCTAATTGCTGCAGCTATTTTTCCTACTAATAAAAATACAAAACTTTTTGCTATTGTAGTGTACTCAACATGTTCTACACATAATACATTTCTTAATCCGCATCTATCTTTTGCATCAAATTGTTGCCAATATATGGCATTCACAATCCAGTGCAAATGGCCTCTAAGGCGCATATGTCATTTTTCAACTAAAGTTTTTGGCTACCTTTCGAATTAAATTTGCATGTACATATGTAGTGCATATGTATCTAAAAGAGACAAAACAGTGATCATAAAAAAAGAAAAAAAAAATTTTTAAGTTCTTTTTTCTGTGTTAAATTGATGTACAATGTACTTTATGTTTCTAGAAATATTCGATAGTTGCAAAAAAGGCACAAACAACAACAAGAACAACAAAGATTAATTACTGCACTAACAGTGGTTCTACATACGAGTAGTTAGTTGACAAGCATATACATACATATGTGCATATATACATACATACATATGGATGAGCGTATGCAGGTAGAGGCTGAGGAGGGCAGCTGTTCACTCATCCATGGAAAAAAGTTAAAATACATGAAAAAAGTACCATACTTTTCAACTTCAAGAAGATTTTTATAAATTCAGGCTTTCGAAGCGTATAATTGGCTTGTCCCCCTAATTGAAATCCTGCCCACTTCCATGCAAACATACACATAACTATGCACATCTGTGTATACATGTGTGTTTGCGCATTTTATAGTATATGTACATATTCGCTTTTGTTACTGATAAGATTAAATTACGTTTATGAATTTGCATGCGGACTCGGACGTACATACATATGTACATACGTACATACATATGTACATGCAGTAGCAGAACAAACAACAAAATATTTTAAGCTTGTTGGCAGCATTTTCGTATAGTTGCTAGGCTTGTAGAGCTACTACAAATGCTCATTCTATTTCAAATTTGTTTGACAATGTTTTCGAAGTTGGCTTAGCACGGAAATGTATGTAGGTTCATCTAAAAAATAGGGTTATAGAAGCAAAAGCGCACTTGCAATAGGGAAAAATTGCACTATATTTTTCGAAGTGTGGTTTTTCGATGCTAGAGTTTAGATCGCTCAAATGCAGACCTGACAAAATGTACTATGTAGTATCCTAAAGGCATGTGGGAACATTTTCTGAATTTAAGATATCAGTTACGTAGTGCATTATGGAGGTGTGGCTGCTTCCTTGGACTCTATACACTCGCTGCACTCATTTAATAGGGAATACGAGTTTAGAAGCTACTACGAGGCCGACTCAGCGAATTTTTATCAATAAGATGACGTTTTCAATAGTTTGCCTTTGCACACTTCCTACAACAGTCCGTGCTTGCAAATCTTATATCAAGATCTCTTACTATTATTTAAAATTTCTAATCACAACTGCTATAGATTTGATTTCAAAGGTCATTTCAGGTTTATGTATGTCAATTTAATTTCAATATATTTATATAAATTTATGTGTTATGATTTTCATATACTATGTACGTAAACATGTACTTTGCACGCGAAATGTCAATTTCTGAACAATTCCATTTGTATTAAATATAAAAACGCAAAAACACTAAAACTGTGTGAAAAATTTCAATGGCGAAACAATTAAGAGCAAAAACTGCAAATTTTTTTTAAGACATAATAAATACAAACGCAAAGCACACAACGAGATACAATAGAAATGAAAAATTTCACTCCTTAAACAGTTCAATACATATGTACATACATACATACATATGTACAGAGCCGTACTCTCGTACTCAAGGGTACATTTTCAAGATGAAATCACTCTCGAAAGGAGTAAAAAGATATATTAAGATATTAAGAGAGTTGTGTTCGATTACAAAAATTTTTTTAATTTTCAAACTTTTACTGGAAAAGCGTTCGTTGATACAAGAACTTGAAGGAGTTTTTTTGTGAGAACAAAAAGGACAAAAGAAAGATTTCAAAAAGAAAACAGCTGGGCTGACTTGCTGATGTTTAGTTAAACTTTTGGTGCATTGCTTGTAACACCATAGGAAATCTATCCCATAATAAGCAGAATAATTGCAAGACAAAACACATGTAGAGTGATGATTATTGGATCGGCAAAACACTGTTCCTATAATGCTAAAATTTTTACTGAAAAAGCAATCGTTCTTTCAAAACTTTTATCCTTTCTTTGCCCATGTTTACTGGTAAAATTTATGCAACATACACACCTAATACCTAATCTATCGTGGCAGGCTCTCTGACCCCGCTCCAAAAAAGTACTACCTACGTGCCTGCTCGCACACACGCTCACGATCTCGGAACACAAACACAGAAATGAGAAATGGAGCAACAACGTGCGGTGCTGGTGGTATTATTTTTAGCGCTCTTTCTCGCTTGGAATATAAATTAAGCGAATATGTAAACAAAATTTTCGAAAATTTCAAAAAACAACAGCACCCTCGTACGTTGAATGCATGCGCCAGCGTTGTGCTTGTGTGTGTTTGTGTGAGTGTATTTGAAATTCAGCTGAGAACTGCTCAAGTTAAATGTAACAAAATTGATTTGCTTTTTGCGTAAGTGGTAAAATAAACAACCAACAAATGGAAAAAAACAATTGCCAATAAAATCAACAAATTTATAAGCGCAAAATTTTAAATTTAAAAAATTCGAATATGCGCATTTGTAGTGAAATGCAAAATAGGGCGTGCCCACATTGCATGCATACACTCTATCCTATGCCCGCAATTCTGATCTTGAAGGTCTCGGCTGGCAGTCGGATTTTTATTTTGCATTCAAATGACAAATTTTATTGTATTTGCAAAAACTGCTATAGAGATTTTATAATTGCAGTATTTTGAGCTAATAGCGAGCCTCGAGAAACCAGCCAAATTATTCGTCATACCGAGAATTGATATAGAAATGCACGTCAGAATGTTGGCACTGAGCATATAAATATGTTGGCTCAGTGCTTTTGGGCAAGATCGTAATTTCCAATTGGTTCGTCATAGCCAAAAGTTCATTATAAGTGCAGAGAGTACTGTACATATGTATGTATATGCGAATAGACAAGACTAAACTTCGATAATATTTGCGCACTTCAAACATTTCCCAATGGTTAAATGCTAGCACGAAAGTATACAAATAAAATAAAATGTATACTTCAAGAAAGCATTCGTAGAACTTGAAGAAATTCCACAAATTTACTAATTCAATTTAAAGTATTGTAAATTTGAATATGTATCTAGAACTCTCGAGGAACCTCAAACACATGCATGGCATTCAAATTAAAAGCTGTTGTGTTATTAGTTTACGACTTTTTGCATAAAACAAAGAAAACAAAAATACATACATACATATACTGAATTGCCAACTGAAACTGCGCTAACCTTTGATTAATACTTTGATAAGACAAAGTTCGATAAGAGGAATCTGAATTACCAAACGCATAAGAATTAATACATAATGCTATGTATACGAGCAATAGGAAGGAAAATAACTTTTTTGGAATCTCAAGCATAGTGATTTGTGTCTCAAAGTTTGTAAATAAATCAGCTGAAAAAGAGTACAGAATTTTGAATCGAATTTTATCTTGCATTGAATTGAAAATATTGCACTTCATGTACAGCTATGACTTTCGGGTTTTCAAGGCAAAACAACAAGCTACTGCCTGTGAGAGCGGGCAAGCCTCGGCATGGGTGACGTCTTTTTTGTGAGACTACAATTACAATTCTCTTCCGTTGAAAAGAACACGAATAAAATTTGTTGCTCAAGTAGCTAGTTAAGCTAACTATGACGTCATTCACAGAAATACACTAGTATGACAATGTATTTAATATTTTTTACAATCTTGTTTTTTACAAGTATTAGCGCGGCAAGTAAATTGTAAGTAGGAAGTTTTAATTCAGACTCTCTGCAGGAGAAAGACAAGAAGTGTCTATTTCTAAGTGAAAACAACGAGACGAAGTTTACAAAAACTCTGATTTTACCGAGAACATATTGAGTGACGTTTTTTCGAAATATAGGAGTTTTTGGGTCACTAGCTGTCGGCAACCTGGTCCCATGGATTGGTAGGCGAAGATGCTAACCATTTCTCCTGCAGCACTTGTTCTTCGTTTTGTTGCTGCTGTAAAGAGCATTTTTCAGTACAACATCTGCATAGCTAATTTTTAAAATATATTTTTTTAAATTCTTGCTCCAAATCCTCCGTAAAGAAATCCTGCTTACACACCTGGTATATCTTAATATGTACATACATGTAACTATGTATGAACATATATATGCAGACTTCTAGCCCTACGTATTATTTTGTACAAGACGTTATCGAAGCCGATTTATGACGGAATCTCCATTTGACATTCGATAACTGTTCCCGTTAAATTATCGCAATGCAAACACAGTTGCCAGATAGCGAGCCACATAGATTTACGCAATTTTATAACCAGTAGCCAGAACCCTATGAGGGAGTTGAAATTAAATTGAGGGATGCAGTGGTTTTTCAGAATGTTATAATTTCTCACTAAATTTGTCGATATTGTTGTTTTTGTTGCTGTTGCTTTTGATTGTGCTCTTCCATTGAAAAATAGCAAAAAAATTTGATAGGGATTTGTGCCTCTGCTACCGACGACGACTCTGACGTCAGTGGTTCTCTGACGAATCTGCCATGCATTCTGTTCAAATATTACGCTGCCACGTTCATCCGCATGCACCCCATATATGTATGTACCTCCCCCTACTATAGCAGAAATGATACCCGCTTCTTGCGATGCCAGCTAGTGATGGCTGCCAGCTCCTCTCAAAGCACGAAGTTGTGCTGCTTCTCGGTGGGCAGCGTTTTGTTGGCGAACGACACGATGGCCGATGCCGGCTGATTGATGTCCCAATCGCAGAACACGTGGCACTGGTTGTCCTTGGAGCTGGGCGAGCGGCGCGCCACAAACGCGAATATGGTCTTCTTTGGCGCGCCGGCCACACTGGTTCTGCTCTCTTCGGGTGATGCGCCGTCCGGCAGCACGGTCCACAAACGGTGATCTGGGTCGATGGCGCAGTAGGATATGATTTCGGCGCTGTAGTGCTTGCGGAAGAACTTCTTGCGTGTATTGTCCGTCAGCGTGATGCCCTGCTGCGATACCTTGAAATGGACCTCGGTGGGCGTGGGCAGCGGCTTTTGCGCGTGCATCTGGCGTATGGCTTTGCGTATGGCCTCTTCGCCGGTCAGCGATTCCGTCTCGCCGGAGTACAGCCAGAGCACATTGCAGGCGGCGCCCTGCGTCAGCAGCTGCTTTTGCGCGGGTGTGGGCTGTAGCAGCGGCGGCACTGGATCCTGCTCCGGTATGCGCAGCAAACACGGCAGGCCCAGTTTGTTGGTGGAATGCTCGTAGACAAAGGCCGAAAGCGAAGTGAAGACCGGCTCGTTGGCACACCCCTTTAAGCGCACGCCGCGCGTCGTCGGCTCGATGAGGAAATGCCGCACCAGCTCGTCGGGCTTGCCGGAGGCACTGTACGGCGGTGTTTGTGGCACGCGCAGCACCAGGCCGTACGCGTTCTTGTACGTGGTGGAGTCGCGCACGACGAAGGTGCCGGGCTCCGCGTGCATCAGCAGTGCGATGGCCTCCTCGCGCGACAGACTAGCCTTGTACCAGAACTTGGAGGAGTCCTTGGCGAATTTGACCAAATGGGCGGCAACCTCCTGCGGCTCGCTGTTCGCCAGCGACAGGCTCGAGTTGAGGCGCGGCCTGTTAATGGTCTGGTAAATGGTTTCCGAGCTATAATTCTGTACGTCCGCCATTTGGCCGCTCGAGTAGTCGAGGCGCTGCGGCAGCGGGCTGTGGGGATGCGCCGCAGGGCTGTTATAGCCGTTATTGCTACCATATGGATGTAGTGTGCGCGGCGTAACAGGAAACGCTGGCGTTTCGGGGCGTGAGACGAGCGATGCTGTACTCGCAGCCGCCGCTGCCGAAGAAGGTGAAGCCATAGCGGGCGCAGTTGTAGCGGTGGACGCGACATAATCCGTAACTGACAACTCTGGTGCGGCGGTGCTGCGCATTGTGGTGGCAACTTGCTTTGTGGTGGTTGCATAAATGGGTGAGTGGTTGTTGGCGTTGCCATAACCAGACGCATTTCCATTGCCATATGCGGTATACACTGTCCTCTGGCGCTGCTGTTGCTGCTGCGGCTGATACTGTTGCTGCGGCTGGTACTGCTGCTGCTGGTACTGTTGCTGCTGCTGTTGTTGCTGGTGCTGCTGATACTGCTGCTGTAGAGCGGACTGCGGCAACGAGCGGCGACCGTCGTACGTCGCCGCTGACGCTATCATATCCAATGGAGGTCGTTCTCTGTTCGTATACGCTGAGCTAATTGTGTGATAATTACGTTCCACATATGTGGTCTCGCCGCCGCCGCCGCTGCCTCTCACCACGGCGGGCACATAATCAACATCAACGTCTAGAGTGCGAGTCCGACTGCTTCGGCGCTCCACCGTATTGTCAACGTTGTTATAGTTATTGCCATAATTGTTGTTGTAGCTATTGCCATAATCGTTGCTGTAGTTGTTGCGTTGCGACAGTTGCCGTTCATCATCCAAATTCAAATTGAATTCAATGTCAAAATTGTATTTGCTCTGATTTGGATTCCTACCCCGAAGGTGGCTTTGGCTCTCGCTCAGACCAGAATTGCCGTGCCCATTTGTTGTCGCATAGAGCGACGACAGCTGGCGCTGCGGTGGCTCTGGCGGCTGCCTGCTGCCGATGACGTTACCACCGGGGCTGTCAGATCGCAGCAGATCGTTCGGCATGGAGCGGTACTCATTGTAGACCTTTTCACGACGCTCACGTAACAATTCCTCAAAGTCATTGCGTGTTGGTGTTTTGCGCAGTGTACTGCTGTTGCTGCCGCTGTTATTGGCAGTGTAGTAATTTATGCTGTTGCTGCCTCCTCCGCTGTTGCTGCCATTTAACCCACTGCCGCCATAGTTGTAGTGGTATGTGTTGGCGATTGTGTTGGTGTTGGTGCTGCCGCGCGTAGGTGACCTGCTGCTGAGAGTTTTACGCACCAGCAGCGGGCTGGTGAGACGTGGTTGCGTCTTGATCAAGCTGTTGTCCGTCGTGTTCCCACCAATGCCACTCATGCCTGATCTACCTAGTCCTGCATTTGCTGTTGTACCCGTTGTTGTTGTCGTCGTATTTCGACTATAACCGTACCGATCACGTTCGCGTTCACTGCCACTTTTCAATGCGAAATCTGCATCACGGTAATCGCCGCCGTAGCACACATTTCCGGCGCCCGAGCCGCCCACGCGTCCGTTTTTCAGCGGCGTCGATGTTTGATTTATCTGCCCGTAACTGAATGGCAACGAATTTTCACGGGCATGATACGGTATGTTATTATTGTTGTTGTTGTTCCCGTTGTATCTGCCCTCTGCGTCATTCTGTGCCGTAACGACGACGTATTCCTCATATTGCGACCGCATAGTTCGCGAATATTCACAAGACTGCTGACTCCGGCCGACACTCTGACTTTCTGACTTGACTCTTCTGTCTTGCTGCTGCTAGCTGTTAGCCGCTTGCTGCTTGGCTCATTCACATCCACTCAGCCGCTCGCTCACCAACACATACCCAGCATGCCCACACTACCAACAATGACAACACAAACACATTACATACTCGCTAGTTCAAATAAGCCAAGTGCTACGCCGCGCAGCGACTCTTACGGCCTGTGTGTCTGTCCGTCTTTTTGTCTGCCAGGCTATGCCTTATAATGAATGCGTGTGTAGGTGAGTTTGGGAGACTCGTTTAGCCGCTCCATGAGTTGAGGCGCGCTCACGTATAGTAAGCATCTTTGCATGTATGCATACGTGTGTTTGTGTTTGCTTAACCCTTAAGTGTACGACATGGTCTATTCACACCGAATTAGACTTGATTACTTCCTACATGTGTGTCGATTCCTTTCCGGCAAAATAAACAAACCAACCAAAAAATATTATGATTGCGTTTAAAACCAATTCAATGATTTGCCGGTATCATTATCTATGTATTTTGGGTGCAAATTGTTGAACATCAAAATCTCAGAACTGAGTTGAGCTTTCTAAAATTTACAAAACATATTTTTCTAGTTGGTAATATATGTAACTTGGTCAGCAAAAGAAAAAAGCTATTTTGTTTAAATTAGTTAAACCAAAACCGTCGAATTTGTGAATAACTGAAAATTTTGCCGATACTTTATAAGACCGTCAGTATACATATGTATGTACATATGTACCTGCATACATCATGACAGAATAAATTGTTGGTCATAGGGCACTTTTTACGGGACCTGAATTGGGACAAAATTATTCTTTAGCTGTGTCCGAACGGGATTGAGAAACATTTTCAAATGGCAAAAAGAGAAGGGAAAAACTGCTGTCAACAGTGGAGTTAATAGTCATTGTCGTTGACATTGTTGTTGTTGTTACACATACACACGTAGGTTTGTGGACTTTGCATAGGTGTTTTTATGGATTTTTCAAATTTTTCTCATCGTTCTCTCTGTCCATCCGTCCGTAGGTCGATCAGTCAGTCTGGCTGCCTGCCGCTCCGGCTAGCTACACTACTATCTCCGTTCTAGTAGCTGGGTATGTTCATATGTACATATATCTGCGTGTATGTATTTTGGCACTAATAAGTGATGTCATCCACCAGCAATATTGTTGTTTGAATTCTTGCATACGCGTCGTTGTATTCAATGTGCTGCCGGCGCTCGGCTCCTCTTCGAACTATACATCAATAAAAAATCTCTCAGCGCAGTTCAATTTAGTTCAGCTCGCACTAAACTCAGCTGAAGACAGTTTCCATTCAATTTCTCCGATTTCTGCTGTTGCTCTCAACGATACTCACGTTCCCTCTCCCACGAGCACACACATGAACACACACACAAGGCACAGATGGCGGCTATGTGGAGTTTTCATCTGAAATACCGAACTGACGAACTGACTCCACATATGGCAGCCGATCTCTCCGTCCGCCTGACCGTACGTTCAATTGCTACTTTACAATGGAAACAGTTTCTATATTGCCATGTAAAGCTATTGGCTTTTTAAGTGTGTATTTCTCTCGGCATTTTTATCACAATGCAGCATCAAAGAGAGCATCAATTAATTGAAATTCGAAACAATTTCTTTAATGCAGTTTCACTTTGAAGTGCTGGAATGCTCGCTGGTTTACTTACTGGCCCCTACCGCCACTGAAGCTGCGCGTGCCATAGCCACGCAAAAAACATGCACACACACACAGGTACCCGGATCGTTTTGCGTATGACGCCAAAAGCAGAAAGTTTAATTTTAGCATTTGATTGTATTTGGTTCGAAAAGCACAAATGACCTTGAATAAAATAAGTTTTAAAACACAAGTTAAACTGGATTTCTTTATAATGATCGAACATATGTATGTGTTGTCTTTCAAGCGATTTTTTTAATAAAATTTGTTTTGATTGTATGTATTTAATGCCTTCCTGTGTTTGTTTTGGGCAGTTGATCTTTTGTATAGTCGCCCTTTTATATAAACAATTGGTAAGCAGAGAAAGATCAATGTTTCAATGGTCCTCAACATAGCAACACAAAGCAATACTTGCTTAAGCCACGTGTATTCAGCGTCTAAATTTTCCAGAGCTAAGAAATTGCCAAAAATCTTTTTTTCTACATTTTTATCCGGTTATCTCGAAGACATTTTAGTTCAATCTTTCATCTGACTTATTTATGAAGAAAAGGTTTTATACATACATATGTCATATAACTTTTAATAGCTTACCTTGAATCCAAAGGAACGAACTTGAAAACCTTAAAACGGATTTTCATATTCACGGGATAGTTATAAAAGTGGAAGAAGTGAAGTTACGTTTAGTAAATACTTAGACTTAGTACGCCCTACGTAGAGCAACTACATAAGTTCGGATAATATGCATGTACATACGTACATATGTATTAGGTCTGTCAATTCCGCGATTCCGAAATCCCGATCCATTTTCAATTACGAAAAGTGATCCCTTTTAATTGAAAAGTTTACTCCCTTAGGGGAAGCGGTTAATTTAAGATGAAATTAATATATGTAAGAATTCCTGGGAAATCCTGGCAATAAATATTAGGTTTTCCCCATATAAGAATAAAAAGTTTCCCCTTCCCCCAAGAAAAGTGTGACGGAAACAAATGTGATTTTCAACATCTTTTGGTCTGATTCGTTTTTTCAAAATATTGCTGATATCGTTTTAAGTGATTAACCCTGTATATATGGTCACAGTGGCTCAGTGGGTCATTGTAGTGCTATTTATCAAGCAGTCTTACACTTACAGCCTTATCCTCCTTCGTGTTGTCCTGGCTGCTGCAATTTGCAAACATCCTACCTAGACGAGCGCGTTGCATATTCAGTATATTTTTTCACAAAACGCTTGAATTAGCAAAAATTAACGGCGCGATCTTATGAGATTCCTTCACTCAGCTCCACAACAAGATCCACAGCTTGTGTATGTGTGTGTGTGTGTGTATTGAATGTGGAGCCATCAATGCCAAAACAAGCGACATAGCAGCGGCTTCGTTGATTCGTTGTTTACCCCGAAATGAACATCTGTTTTATATTCATCGAAATTGTTGGTGTTTTACGTCACCTTCAGACATGCCATGCCACCAACATTGAAACACCAAGCTGAATGGAGTGGCTGGAGAGAGAAGAATGCCTAAACACTTACATTATTCAATTTCTAGGAGTAGTTGATTACGATACCCGCAGGCGTGGATGCCACATTCTTCTCGGAAACAAAAGAGCGCAGACGAGAGAGTGAGAGAGACAGGCAAAGCGAGTCTGAAATATTCGAAATACTTTTCCATGAAGCGGAGCGAATGAACAAATTGAGGCTGATTCTAAGCGCAAGTCCAAATGTTAAGCAAGTGTGTGGTGGAGAAGGGGCTTTTAAGTGAGGAAACAAACAACAACCAATTAATGGCATAAAACATACTTTTTTAATGCCTATGTTTATGTAATTTGTCTTTATTGCTTGATTTGTAGGGGTAGCCAGACGTACTGACTTAATCAGTACATGTATGTATGTACCTACGGAGTTTTTCCGAAAGTACTGTAAATTTCAGATTCCAAAATAGCTACGAAAATCTTTTGACTTTAAGATATGCCACGAATTTAGTTATTTTTTATTTATAGTACATATATTGTAAAAAAAAATTACAATGAAAATTTCTATTCTATCCCACCTCGATTATGCAAGTACACATTTACTTTAAAAACATGTATTGTATTTTAAGAGTTTGAAATTTTTGAATGCAAAAGCATTTTTTAAATATTTTTAATTGTTTAATTTTTTAAATATTTAAATTTTTAATAAATATATCTATGTATAACTATTCAAAACAATATATGTATATATATTTTGAAAATCTGGTCACCCTACGCTCGACTGACTAACTAAATGTGTTTGTTGTCAGTCTCTTATATATTTACTATGTGTATTTTTCTATTCTTCTAAAGTTCATAAATAAACTCCGTTTTTACCCGTCGTCTTTTCGCTTCAAGCATCAACGACTTTGATTTACATAGATACATACATATGCATATCCGCACTTGTTCATTCAAAATAAGGTTATAAAATTATTCATTTTTATATTTACGTCTTAACTTCCGGCCAAAAGGCAAATTTGCAAAAGTTCATTCCAGAATGCCCATAATTCGAATTGATAACCTTTTGCAACTGCAACGAAAATTCTATTATCTTTTGCACATTTTGCATTGGGTTGGTTCTATTTTTTTAATAACATGTAGTCACGCGAAATTGAAGTGATAGAAAATGGAAAATGGACTCGCCGAAATATGATGTGCGCGGACGGATATGGGCTCTGCATGCTAGCGTATGCTAAATTATTATCATTTAATTAATAGAAATGCGGTCATTCCATATTTTCTTCTTGTGTGGCGAAAACCATGTAGGTACCCCCCATGTATGTGATTACGTAGCTGACTATCCTGCGAGAAAGTGATGTTTGCAAATTGAATTACGTAGCAAAATGCATAGATTTATTTGCTGTTATGTCAATCATAAAAAATGTAATATAAATACATACGCCATATACACATTTTCTGCAGCATATTTAATATGGGAAAGGGCTGAGGTTTATAGTATCAAACTTTTCATCTCTATCAGTAGAGAACTGGTACCGGAACGAGTAAATTATTGAGGAAATTACTTTTAAATTTGTTCAGTACATAATTGTTTTTGCACTTGGGCACAGAAACAAAAACAAACTCAAATGATGTCACCACTGCTCGTTAGCCGGCGCCACAGCCGACACTTTTAAAACAAACAAAAACAAGTAAGGAAGTATCAGTCGGGTTTCACCGACAGAGTAATACCCTACACCATGATCCCAAGTGGGGTGATAATTCACTGAAATTGTGGGTGCATTTGATTTACAACCTACATAGTGGGCGGACCACGCCCATTTTTGGCAGACTACAAGATATACCTAATAGGACTATACATGCCAAATATTGATGCTCTGGCGAGTGTACAACAGATGTTATCGGCATATTTATTTTACTGCCCCCATGGTGGGCGGACCACGCCCATTTCTGGAGAATTAAAAGATATTCCTACCAGGAACGAAGTAACCAAATCTGGACTCTCTGGTGTATATATTATGGAAGTTAAGAAGATTTTTTGTTTATCGCCTATATAGTGGGCGGACCACGCCCATTTTCTTGTATGGCATCTAAGACCTATATATCAACTTGGGAACCGAATTTCATTCATTTATATTCGTAACTAGTCAATTGGTAACCATTTTACCGAAAAAATTTTGCCGGCTATATAGTGGGCGGATCACGCCCATTTTTTCCTGAGATATAGAAGACCTACCTCTTAACTTGAATACCAAGTATTAATCTTTTCCATGAGTAATTACACAAATTATAGCCATTTTACCGAAAAAAATCCGAGGTAGTGGGACTTACAGACCCGTTGTGGGCGTGTCCTTTGGGTAATTTGAATAATTTTAACACTTTACCTAACCCGAGGTTCACTGTAACTGTATACCAAATTTGGTCCAAATCGAACAACTCCTTCTTTCTTTTTTTTGCATACACGCAGACAGACGGACAGACGGACAGACAGACGGACAGACGGACAACCGGAAATGAAAAGAGAAAGTGTTTCTGATCATTTCTATATACTTATGTCTATACCTAGGAAGGCTCCTTTAATGCGTTACAATTTTGGCACAAAGTTATTATACCCTATTACCATAGGTGTAGGGTATAAACAGGCAGGCTAATATAAAGAGACTAGAGACTTTTTTTCACGTCACAGAAGGCTGAATAATTTCTACGAGGAAGCTGATTAATCAATATTTTAGAGATATCAAGCTATCAAGCAGTTTTCGCTTTCCGAAACTTTAAACGTGTTTTTCTCAAAACTTCACATTCTGAACTGGTGGCTACTTTCATATTAGAAGTCAACTGATCTTAATGCTATTTTTATTCATAAACAAAATCAATACGTTCTATCTGAATCATGGTTTATGGAAAATCACAGAAAAAACCTAAACAAATCAATTTGTTTTTGAAATTTTATAACTTTCTAAATTTATATTTTTCTTCGATATTTTTTTTTCACATTTACATTTAAAATATACCCGGATTGTTCAAAAGCTGGACCCAAAATGGATTGAAAAATATTGTTTCTTCATTCAACTTCGAGTTGAAAATATGATCGTCTCTCCTAATAAAACACAATGCAGATTATCAAAGCATATTTCAATACCTTATTCGGGGAAGCGCCTGTGCCAGTCCATATGCAATATAACAATCCACTACAACCATTAAAATTTTTTCTTAAATACATATAACAATATACAACTATTTTTGAATAAATCATCTACTACTATTTGAACTATATGTTATTAGGTGATCAAGGATGTTCATAGGGAAGATTTTAATTTCGTTCAGTACACTTTATTAAACTATATACTATTTATGTACAAATATATTAAGTGTGCAAACGAGAAGATCTCGTTTGATTCCGTGTCTATTACATATCACTTTCAATAAGTGTGGAAAGAATAAGTTTCATAATATTAATATACTAGGCTTTATTTCTCAAGTTTCATACGCCAATATCACTTGTATACATATATAAAACGTTTAACAAACCAAAATATTTGAACATTTTGCCAACACAGGGAAAAAATGTAATATGGCTCGTACTTGTTTGTGTAAAGCAGAGTTAACAGCACTGTTAAAATTGATATTTATTACACTATGGATTTGATTAGTAAAAACAAAACAAAATTTAAAATATAGCTCGCATTGAAAGTGAGCCACTTAAATAAAAATTAATTAAATAAGATATTAATATGTTGTTGGAAAACTTTTTGTAGAAATTAGTCCTGCAGACATCTGGGCACCGATTCCAGCAAGTTAAATGAATATGTAGAGAAGGAATTGCACAAATTCTCAATTATGTTTAAGTCCAGAGACAGCAGATTCTTTTGAAGCCATTCCCGCGTGCACCATAAGATTTGTGTTTGAGATCATTGTCCTGGTAAAAATAAAAGTCGCCAGAGTGCTCCAAAACTGACCGAAATGGCTGAAAATCAATTTAATACATATTAACAGCACTTGTCCAACCAACTCTTCACATTGATCGTCTTTATTCTTTTCGCTGAGAATCAACACGTTTGCGTTCGATTGCACGCTGTCCTCTTCTAGAAGCATTTGACCAGAGACAATATATGATAGAGATAGCGCAGTCTTAAAATGGAAACTATTCGGCTGAAAAACATTAGGTACCTTACTCGCTTGAAGCAACTCGCTGATTGTTCCGTGAGCGGCAGAGCGCAGATATAGGCGAGCGCGCTCAGCACAGAAAAACCGAAAGAGGATAAATTCGAATCGCTCGCTCGTTGCTTGGGTCGCCGTGACGGCTGCGTAGAAATTCTATTTATAGTTTTGAATTGTCACAACAAATGAGAAAGTACATACATGCATACACACATATGCATGTATTTTTCTTTTTCTTCAAGTTTTTCAGGTTTTTATAACCATATAACTCATATTCATTCAAGTTCTCTATATTTATATTTTATCTGATTAATCTATCTATCAATAATTCAATTAAAATTTTCTTTTACTAATTTTTAAGCAGTAACTTTTTGTATTTACCATAAATGATGTTTGATTTTACATAAAAGCGCAGTTATTAGTTACCACTTCTTGTAAAGAATTGGAATAAGCCAAAATATGAAAACAACAGCAAGTGGAATATCCAATTAGGATCCCATTGAATAAAAGAAATGTCAAAACTCTGTCTTTTATTCAAAGTGAGTTGTAATATGCAAAAAATGTAAAAAAAAAATACCAAATTCAATAAACTATTAATATAAATTTAAAATATAATAAAATACAAACATTCGTGATCGACAAATTTATGCAGCAAGTAATTCTTCCTCTTGCAGCATTCAGTTTTCTTTGAAATTAAAAAAGCCGAAATAAATAACTTCTCTGAGCGGGGATCGAACTCGCGCACCTTTCGTGTACGTAAACGACCGCCTCTACCAACTCTGCCACACACTGCTTTGTTTCATATCAGGTAGGAAAGAACTTGAATGAATATGAGTATGGTTTTTGCTAGGCTGTACTGCATAAATTTAAAATCGCAGGTCTCTGATTTGAAAAATGCCACATGTCACACCCAAAATGACTTTGAAATTTTGCAAATAGATATGAATTTTGAAATAAATTATTGGAAAATGAATTCATATCTATAATTATAACTGTTTGGATTTTTTGAATAAATTTTCCAAAAAAAGGGGAAAAGTTCAATACAAATACACAGAAACTTAGCAATTAAAAGCCATACAAGTTAATAATAAGAAAGTAATAAGCCATAAATGCTGAAAAAAAGAAAATGATTCTGCCACAAATGCAGGGCATACAAATTATCAAAAGATAAAATTCTGAAAAACTTGAAGAAAAAGAAAAATACATGCATATGTGTGTATGCATGTATGTACTTTCTCATTTGTTGTGACAATTCAAAACTATAAATAGAATTTCTACGCAGCCGTCACGGCGACCCAAGCAACGAGCGAGCGATTCGAATTTATCCTCTTTCGGTTTTTCTGTGCTGAGCGCGCTCGCCTATATCTGCGCTCTGCCGCTCACGGAACAATCAGCGAGTTGCTTCAAGCGAGTAAGGTACCTAATGTTTTTCAGCCGAATAGTTTCCATTTTAAGACTGCGCTATCTCTATCATATATTGTCTCTGATATATTGTCTCTGGTGGAAGAAAACACCAACTGCAACAACCAAACCTGTTGTAACTTAGCTTTTAGCACATGTATCAACCTCTCAATAACCTGGTTAATAACATTGTCGGTAATGTTGTGTGGAAGAAAACACCAACTACAACAACCAAATACCAATTTTGGTTCCTGTTGTAACTTAGCTTTTAGCACATGTATCAACTGCAACAACCAAATACCAATTTTGGTTCCTGTTGTAACTTAGCTTTTAGCACATGTATCAACCTATATGTAAAAATTGGTACTAATAATACTATTAAATAGTATGAACTAATATGGGGAACAGTATGTACTAATATGGGGAATAGTAGTTTTTTTAGTGCGAAAAAGTGCAACCGTTCACACCGTAACGTTGGCAACTCTAAAATAGAATTTCGCAGATATAGCACGGTTGCATTCCACAAGTACCAATACTTGGGGCTCGGGGTGTGTTCAGTGGTTTATATAATAAAGAATATAAGAATACCGAATGAATTGTAAATTCCTTGCTTTGCTGCACTAGTAAAATAACATTTTATTCTTCAATGGCTTGTTTGAATCGTTTTTTTTTACACCAATGTTGAAACGCCAACGCAATTATTCGATCAATTTTCCAATATTCCACAATAGCGTGACGCTGAAATACAACAGTGCGTGGTAGTAATTTCGTGACTGTGCCGATGCTGACCGACCAATCGTGGCCGTTGAAAGTAGGCGTCGTCACTGAATTTTGAAACCTATAAATACGAGTGTCGGGTGAAAATTTCACTCATTCGATATCAGTTTGGTAAGCTTCATAGCCGGCTACTCCGAACCTGTCGTTGTTGAAAAACTTAATTTATTTGTGAATTTTGTGTGCAAAAAGCTAAAAACTCAAAATGGTAAGTGAAAAACTATCAAAATTTACTGAAAAGTGCATACAAATAACGTAGCGCGTCCTTTGTCGTTATAAGGAATGGGCATATCGATTTTCTCTAGTTCAATAGGGCAAGAATTTAGATTTTCCTTTTGTACGTTGGTTTTCATACTTTTCGAGTATATAAAATGTTTTTTATTAGTCTGTTATTGTTTAAAGTTCCGTTCTATTCGCCTGTATTTGCATTTGTTGCCTTTTATTACTAGAAAGTTCGTTGCCGACCGCGCCCTGTAGTCGATTGTCGCCGGCTGCACGGTGACGTCATTGCTTTGTCACATTTTCTCTAAAACGTTTGCTTTTTGAGTGGGGGTTGATTTAGCATTTCAAAATACCTTTTTATAGGAAACGCCTTACTTTCATACCGTTTAGGCTATTTTTTCTAACATGTTTTCTATTTCTTTATTCATCAGCGTGAATGTATCTCTATCCATGTTGGTCAAGCTGGCGTCCAAATCGGCAACGCCTGCTGGGAATTGTACTGCTTGGAGCACGGCATCCAGCCTGACGGCCAGATGCCATCTGATAAGACTGTCGGCGGTGGTGATGATTCCTTCAACACTTTCTTTAGCGAGACTGGTGCTGGTAAGCATGTGCCCCGTGCTGTCTTCGTCGATCTGGAACCCACTGTCGTAGATGAGGTCCGCACTGGCACCTACCGCCAATTGTTCCACCCTGAGCAATTGATCACCGGCAAGGAAGACGCTGCTAACAACTATGCCCGTGGCCACTACACCATCGGCAAGGAAATCGTCGACTTGGTGCTTGACCGTATCCGCAAGTTGGCTGACCAGTGCACCGGTCTGCAAGGTTTCCTCATCTTCCACTCATTCGGTGGAGGCACCGGCTCTGGATTCACCTCCCTGTTGATGGAGCGTCTCTCTGTGGACTACGGCAAGAAGTCCAAGTTGGAGTTCGCCATCTACCCAGCTCCCCAGGTGTCGACGGCTGTCGTCGAGCCATACAACTCTATTCTGACCACCCACACCACCTTAGAGCACTCTGATTGCGCTTTCATGGTCGACAATGAAGCTATCTACGATATCTGCCGTCGCAACCTGGACATCGAGCGCCCCACTTACACCAATCTGAATCGTTTGATCGGCCAGATTGTGTCTTCGATCACCGCCTCGCTGCGTTTCGATGGTGCCCTGAATGTGGATTTGACCGAATTCCAGACTAACTTGGTGCCCTACCCACGTATTCATTTCCCTCTGGTGACCTACGCTCCCGTCATCTCTGCCGAGAAGGCCTATCACGAGCAGCTGTCGGTGGCTGAAATCACCAACGCTTGTTTCGAGCCTGCCAACCAGATGGTGAAGTGCGACCCACGTCACGGCAAGTATATGGCCTGCTGCATGTTGTACCGTGGTGATGTCGTGCCCAAGGATGTGAACGCCGCCATTGCTACCATCAAGACCAAGCGTACTATCCAGTTTGTGGACTGGTGCCCCACTGGTTTCAAGGTCGGTATCAACTACCAGCCACCCACTGTGGTGCCCGGCGGTGACTTGGCCAAGGTGCAACGCGCCGTGTGCATGTTGTCTAACACTACGGCCATTGCTGAGGCATGGGCTCGCTTGGATCACAAGTTCGATTTGATGTACGCCAAGCGCGCTTTCGTGCATTGGTACGTCGGTGAGGGTATGGAGGAGGGTGAGTTCTCCGAAGCTCGTGAGGATTTGGCTGCACTCGAGAAGGATTACGAGGAAGTCGGCATGGACTCTGGCGATGGTGAGGGCGAGGGCGCCGAGGAATACTAAGCGAAAGAGTCTGTTGAAGAGAAGCATTCCCGTTGCTGAAAAATTTTGTTTTGCATAACAAAAATTCAAAAACTGAACGAATCAAAGAAAGAATGGCTTCAAAATAATTTTTCAAAAAAATGAAAAAAAAACAAATGCATGAAAACGCACGAACAGAATAAAACACAAATGAGTATTAAGCATTTGAAAATTTCAAAAAGAAAACTTTCATTTGGGAATGTACGGGGGGACCAAGCAAAAGAATTTCTTGCTGCAATCTACAAGCAAATGGTGTAGCGGCCCACTTCATATATGTGTCTATTATATACGAGTTGAACGAACCGCTGCTTGAGCACTCCGTTGTGTTCTAAATATAAGTTACTTTACATGATCAGGCAACGGCTTTCATTGCTGTTCATTCTCGAAGATCGCTCCGCATGGAATGGTTTGCGTGCCTATTTTTGCGTTCAATCTTGTCCCTCATTTCGTTTGGGTGAAAGCATGTAAAATTAGATTGCGGTGGCCCTTCACTGCACAGCATTGGATTTGGAAATGGGCTGGTGAATAGGGATAATGCAACACCGGGAGGGGAGAAGATTTAAATTTTTTTTTCTTTTTATTGATTTAATATACGCCCTAGCTTAGACTTCCACCTGGAACTTTGCGTGAGTCATCAATTGTGTTGCGGCGTATTGGCTGGCAAAAAGTGGTGGCGACTGGAAAATAGTTTTTGGTAGCGTTGTGCAAAAACAGCGGATTTAATCATGACTTCATAGAATACATGCACATGAATAAGTACATATGTATAAGTATGCACAGTATGCACGTTGGTGGAACTGGCAAATGCTTGCTGAGTTGTAGAAAGAAAATCACGAAAACTAGTTTCATATCTTTAGGCTTTATTATTTTTTAACTTCGCTATATAATTTGCATTAGTATCAATACATTTCTTAAGCCGGTAAATCCACTCTTCGAAACAATTCATCAACTAAAACTTCTTTAGTGAATCTTGGATCTTCGTCTATCCTAGCCTTCATATCAACGGTCTATGATTTCACGACGTTCGTCCTTCACAGAAATCTTTGAAACCACTCTGACAAATTCACCAGGACCATTCACCCAATATGTTCTTTTGGCATTCATGGAAAAAATTGTACTGGGCTCTCGCATACATGAACTCATGCGTTCTGTGCTGACTCTGCATTCGTTAATGTTGTTGTAAGCCTAGTTACTACCGACCGAGGTAGTGGGCTAGTTGGCTTCTCCATTTAAGGCAATTTATACATGCGAAAAACATACTATGTAAGTATGTAGTTGTATTATTGCTTGAAAATCGATACTTTTGCCGCATTGTCTGTTTTGTTGGTATGCAGCTAAGCAATAGAAGGATAGGCTGAAGTGTATTAAGGGGGAATGTTCCTTCCAACACAGCGGTAGATGTTGCGTTTGCAGGTAAAATTTACAGGTAACCCGGCTAAGTAATTGCAACGATTTCCGAGAGCTTCTTCAACCTTCTCTTTAGAATATCTTCTTTTTTCTGCGAATCAATTTATATATTGTAAAAATGCAGATTTTTCTGCAAATAATTATTGTTTTAGTTACAAGCTTAAAATTTTCGCCGGAAACCCAAACATTTTCTGTTGCAATTAGCCATAAAATTCTAAAAATCGTAGCATCTGCTTGCAAGTAGATATGCATGAACATGACGTCAGCATAAATTATTTAATTGTAGCCGAAAAGTTGTAAAACAACTTTAAAGCAGTCTACGCCGACTTGGCTGTGAAGAACGCTGTTTCTTCGGCGTTGGTGGTTTGGTGTTCATATTCCCAATCCCGGCTTCCAAATATGTACGTGTTCTTCAGATTTGAAGCGATGACGAAATAAACTTAGGTGCATTTCTACATTTAAAGTGATTGAATGACAAATTTAATTTTTCGCCTACACTCCATACACACAAATGGCAATGAATAAAACACGTTCCAAAACGGTTGAATTCACTACTCTCGAACGGTTTGTGTGTCGACGAGATCGTTGATTTGTTGACTTCAACAGCACCGAGGAAACAGATACATACGTATGTATGTATGTACTTGCCTGCCACAATTCTGAGAGTCAACGGTGGCGGTGGCATCGATGTGGGTGGGTGTCTGGTTCTAGCCACAATCGCCGTTTACGGACACACTTCATTGATTTTAATAGAGTCCAGCTTAACTGCAATGTACAGCATAGCTTTTATATCTGATTATAAAAGTTATCTAGGAGAATACTTATGTAATGGAATGGAATTATTTCTGCTTAATTTCAATTGCAATTGCTGGATTTGAAAACAAAACACGTGGAGTGGCAAGTTCACAAAACTCAGGAGCAAGCTAGAAGAGTTAGAGGTCCAGAAAAGCATACACGTCACGCTGCACAAGGGGACAGCTCTAAAAGAAATACCACGAGTTAGACACGCATGGAATACATAGTCTTCCAGAACGCTACAGTGAGATGAAGAAGTTGGGTTTTGGAGTGCTGACAATCTTCGGGTCAACACATTCGTGCGAGCAAGCGTTCTCTTCTATGAATATAATGAAAAGTAATAATAATTTACTTAATAGAAGCCCAACTAACATAAAAATGTAGAGGCGTGCTTGAAACTGTAAACAAGTTATGAACCAGATTTCAGCAAACTCTCAAAAGGCTCGATGTAACTAATTCTATTATTATAGCAGAGCTAGCTTAAATACTTTAATATGTTTTGTGCGGAGCATTTGTATGTTTCTATATGAATCGGTATTATTTCTTATATTTATTTTAAATACCATAATATTGAAATAAAAATGTTAGTAAGTTTCGCCATCTCGGGCCATTTTACAATTGTCAAGACAATACTGCAAGAAAACCATAAACTGCAATAAAACCATAAACAAGTTTCAAGATTTGGCAGCACTTCGCTGCATTGAAATTTGAAAGAGCGCAAAGCAAGCGGTTTGAAAGGGAGAAGAAAACAAACGCTGCAAATCAAAAAATTACTTCTTGAAGAAATTGTAAGAATATATTGGCAAAAATGCACAAGACTATGAAGAAAGCACCAACTCGTGCGCATTTGCCGGAATTGCTAAAAAATGTGCCTGAGGAACACCGTGGCCCGATTAAGGAAATGTCGCTGAAGATGATGTCGCATCCCGCCTATGGACAAGCGTAAGAAAAACTCGCAATTACGATGTAGGCTTGTGCTGTAATATACCATTTTATATTAAAAGGTATGAGTGGACCACGCGAGATTTCGAATTGGGCGCACCTTTAGGACGCGGCAAGTTTGGTCGCGTTTACTTGGCGCGGGAGCGAAACTCAAATTACATTGTGGCTATGAAGGTTATGTTCAAGACGGAGTTACAAGCGGGCAATGTGCAGCGGCAAGTGCTGCGTGAAATTGAAATACAGTCGCGCCTAAAGTAAGATGAACCATTGCTTACCATTGTTGCAATAGATAGATATACATACGAAGTTTCTTTCCAGACATCCAAATATTCTGCGTTTGCTTACCTGGTTTCACGATGAATCGCGCATCTATTTAGCGCTAGAAATTGCCTCTGAGGGTGAGTTGTACAAGCATCTGCGCAATTCGCCGCACCATCGGTTTGACGAGTACCGATCGGCCAAATACACTTACCAAGTGGCGGATGCGCTGCACTATTGCCATCTCAACAATGTCATCCATCGCGACTTGAAGCCAGAGAATATACTTTTAACATCTTCGGATGACATAAAGCTGGCTGATTTTGGCTGGTCTGCCCATACACTTTCGAATAAGCGAAAGACACTGTGCGGCACTTTAGATTATTTGCCGCCGGAAATGGTTGACGGACGCATCTATGATGATTCGGTGGACCAATGGTGCCTTGGAATATTATGCTATGAATTTCTGTGCGGTTGTGCGCCTTTCGAAGCGGCAAGTACTGAGCTGACGTATGAGAAAATCAGACGTCTACAGGTGTACTACCCTCAACATTTGTCAGAGGGCGCCAAGGATCTCATTTCAAAACTGTTGCGCAAGCCGAGCAATACACGCATCACTCTCGTGAATGTCATGAAACACTCGTGGGTGAAGGAGAACATGGCCAAGCGTAATGAGCAGTTTAAACAGATGATGGTTGCGGCTGCAAAGGCCGCTGATAACTAATTTAAAATAATTAAGTTAAATATATGCTTTTAATTGAATAATTAAAATTTGATCATAATGTTTACTTGTTTTTTTTTAAAACGGTGGAAAGGTGCCAATGACCTATTTTAAATCGTAAGAAAAACGGCAACCCTGAAAATAGTAATGTGAATAGAAAGGTGGCAGCTCGCTGGCGTTCTATAAACAAAGGGAAAGAAGAGGAAGAATATTGTGTAGTCCTACGGAAAATTAGAATCAATTGAAATATAAATTAAAATTCGATTTGAATTAAATATAAAAATGACTTTAACGAATACCGTGGACCAAGCAACAATACTGAGCGGTGATCGCTCCAAGTGAGTATAGTATCTAAGCGTTGTCTTACTCCCTCCTACAAATTTCTCGTCTTGTTTTTTTCATACATGACAGACTGAAGGATTTGCTATGCAATCGCTTAGCTGAGTGCGGTTGGCGAGACGAGGTGCGGCTGATGTGCCGTCATGTTATCAAGGAAAAGGGGAGCAATATCAAGGTGGAGCAGTTGATTGCAGAGGTGACGCCAAAGGCGCGTGCAGCCGTTCCAGACACCGTAAAGAAGGAGCTGCTCATGAAGATTAAAACCATACTCGCCGCCCAGGAAGGTATTGACCTGTAGATGTTGACATTGCTGCTGCTCAGCTGCTGTTTCCTGATAAACCAAATTGAAAATGAAGAATTTGCACTGACGTCACAGCACTTAAGCTCCTGAACAGCCTTGAGCGTTAAATTTACTTTGTATACGGGAATCAATAGCAAGAAGAACTTAAATTTATCAAATTAAATCGTATTATCTGTCTTCAATTAATGCATTATTTTCTTATGTATAATATAATAATAATTTTTTTATGAAAGACAGGCTTGGCTTTTAGATATATCACAAGAAACGTTTTTATCAGGATAGAATTTTTACAATTAGGCGATATATTCCGCTGTGACAATATGAACGTATGCGGTCGCCACATCAGGAAACTTCTGACCCGCTTTTAGCTTATGCAATTCTCCCATTATTTTCCAGTTTTTCACAAACTATATGCCGCACTTTAACTGAATTGCCTCCCTTCTTCTTCTTTCCTGTTGGTGATTTGTAGAGGCACAAGTAAGTATGTAAATATACCTTTAAAATATAAAATAAATACCTTTTTCCTCACCACCGGCTGCTCGACTCGTGCGATTGTATGATATTCAGTTAACTAAGCATTTACCACTACTTGCCGATCTTATTTAAAAGCGCACAGTTGAATTCAAATAGCAGTAAAAAACAGAATATTTTTCAATTTTCCAAGTATTAAGAAATATATACATGTTACCAGGGCATAATGATCGATACCTCAGCTTAATATCATTTAGAAAACGCGAAAACTGAAAATAATTCAAACATTTTTCAATAAAACAACGTCTTTGTTCATATATGTATATTCTACATAATATATATTTCATGTTTCGCATTCGCATTAAACGCTTAAATGTATGCACCTATTTACACACAAGTTATATCCACTTAAAAGCTATACACACTACTTTACATAAATATAAATGAGACATAAATAAACTCTGCACTTAAAAACTAGCAAAAAGAAACTACTTTTACACTTAGTCAATATTTCTCTTCAAATTTGAGCTTATTCAACTTATATTTGAGGAATAGGAACAGGATGGGGGCTGTGGAATTTTTGCATCAAAAAAGTTCTTGAACAGCACGCACAGAAAAAAAATAAGTACAACGTAAAGCGACCGGAAACTGAAAAATGTTTTTGGAATCAAAGGCAAATCAGTAACTTCCTCTTAATCTGATCCTTAGTTCATGAAGAATTTGAAGGCAGTCATCTCGCTACAATTTGCTCTTTGTTTTTGTCTATAGCCTGTAGTATACACTCACTCAGTATACGGTGAATACACAAATAATAATTTCGGAAATTAATTTAATTTTTACAATTTCAAAGATATTCCCTTATGCCATCACACACCCACTCCCGCTGGCTCATCGTACTTTTTATTGTTCTTACTTAATGGGAATATTCCTTTCTACTTATTTAACAACGAATCAATGGAGAAATCTTTAAATTTTGCATTCGAATCTTCGAGCATGAGCGGCTGGGTTTGTTTTTGTGGTTCTCGCGCTGGCAGAACAACATTCGCCACGGTATTGGCAACTCTAAGTTTGTTGCGCGGTTTGCGTAAAAATTTGGTTGAAATTGTGAATTTTTTTGCTTTTGCTGTGGTTGTTGCTTTGGTTGATACTGCTGACGGGCTATTTAATGCTGTTGGCAGCGTCAAATTTCCATAAACAGCAGCATCGCTGATGGCTTTCTGCCGCCAGTTACGAAGTTCACTACTACACGCCGTTATTGCCGCTGCTGATGCTGCGCTGGCGTTAAAAGCGGTTGCTGTTGGTGCTGCTGCTGCTGTCATGGTCATACAGGCTGTTGCACCATCGACTTCCTTGACATTTTCTGCCGCATAAGCGTTGTCCATTTGTTGCTTTTTAATGTCAGAAGTGGTTGGCAATATGCCATGCAAGGTTGCCGCAACATTAATTCGTTGCTCAATAGCACGCTCACCGAAGTAATTGAGAAAGTTCTGCACATGCACAAGATTCTCATTTGGGCGTGGTTTATTTGCCTCTCGGCGCGCTTCCTCGCACTCGTTTTCATCCTCCTCGTCGGCTTCGTGCGCCTGCAGGTCGGCTTCGTAATCGCACGACGACCGGTGTGACGACGATAGTGTGGAAGACAGAGTACTTTCACTATCCTCTTTCGCCTCTAGCTCGTCAACTTCATCCATAGTTTTGCTGTTGTTGTCGTTGTTGTTGGCAATACAAGTTTCCTCATCCGATGCGATGGTTATAATTTCAGCTTGTGGACGCTGCAGCTGTTGTTCCACGAATCCTCTTGGTGCCTCTTTTTTATGCGCGACTACTTTAAAATTATGCAATACCTGCGACTTTTGATTATTGGCCAATTGCGTAGGTTGTTGCTTTGCTTGTTGCTTGTTGTTAGGCAGGCTTTTGTATTTGATGGTAGTCTTTTTCTGCGCTGAAGTGGTTGCAGTGGTCGATAATGCGATGGCAGTACGTTTCTTATTATTCTTCAAATGTTGCTCCTGTTGCAGGTTGCTCTTACGTGCAGAGGATGACTTTCAGCTAGTCTTGGTGAGGTGGTTATCGTCTGGCCTTAGCTGGAACTGCGTAAGAATTGAAAAAAAATATTATTTATATATTAGAAAACGCATGCATTGGTTTAATACATATTATGAGAAGCATTTGAAGAGAGCATTCAAGATATCAAAATATTTTCAAGTTGGCTCTTTTATCAACATGCTGCAGCAAGTGACCAATGTTTCCTATAAAACGGGCAACAAATTCTATATTTCATGTTCTCTTCAATAGTGCTCTCGTGCTTTATAGTTGTTGCAAATGTGTTGGTGATATGGTGATTGAATTGGCCCAATTTTTTTTGTGGTTATTATAGTTCATCTTTACAAATTTTGATAGGGATGAAGGAGGGTGTGGATGTTAATGTGGTTTTTTTTGTTGTTGATGACTGATTTGTTTTTTTATTTTATGACTGATAAATAATTAAATAATGTTTAACAAAATAAAATGCAAAAAAAGACCCCCAAGCCATGGTAGGAAAATATTTCACATTATGTAAAAATATTTTCCAATTTCATTAGCGCATTGATTAAATCAGTTTTTCTGTTTCGGCGATTATGCTGTTAAGCCAAAATTCAATTCAAATTTCTCTGTGAATTGTATAAACATATGTATACAATCTCTTTTAAGTCGCTGGCATTAAGGCAATTAATGTAGCGATACATTGTATATATGTACATATGTATGTACATGTAAAATGCATGAAAATGGGAACGGAAACGTTACCTTTACGAAAATTATAAATGGCAGGGCAATGGAGTGGGCGTGACTGATTGACGATCAACATACAAATAAACAAATATGTATGTATGTATAGCACATGAAAGAGAGTGAGCAGTTTCTGTGAGTTTGCAATACATTTAACATTTATGCATTTGTATGCGTTTGTGCATTTAGCGCCCGCCCGCAAGCAAACACACGCAAGATGTCGTCACTAACTACCTGATGATGAGCGTAGAGCGCAGAATGCGTATACGCCGGGGTGCCATCCGCTGCGAGAATAACACCACTTCGATTAACACCACCACCACCAACATTACCACTACCACCACCAATAACACCACTTCCACCTCCACCAATTGTGTTCGTTGACCCACCTCGTGCAGTGGGGGCGGCGGAGCTGCTATTACCGCCCATACCCATACCGCCGATGCGTACGAGTGAATGTGGTGACTCGTGATGCGATGGTTGCTGCTGCTGCTGTGCAGTGGAGTGCATTGCATGCATTTGGGCATGTTGTTGCTGCTGCTGCTGTTGTTGGTGATGTTGCAAAGCATTTGCAACATGTTGCATGGCGGCGCTGGAGGCGGCCGCATGCTGCTGCAGATGATGATGCTGCTGCTGGTGTTGGTGCTGCTGTTGCTGATGATGCGCCTGCAAATGTTGGTGCTGTTGCAAACGACTTGCCGCCGATATTGGTGGCATTGCTGCGGTACTACTATGAATGCTGTTGCTATGCGGAATATTGCTATGTGATGATGTTGACGATGTTGATGACGATGATAAGCTGGCGGTTGCCGTTGTTGTTATTGGGGAGCTATTGTAATTGGCGTGGGCGGATGAGGAGGAGTGTTGTCTACACGGCACACACGAGTGGTAAACATATAAAAGAAAAACAGAGAGGAAGAAAGGCAAAAGATAAGAACGAGGGAACCGGGTTTACGCATTACGCGAACAAGATGTGCGGAGGAAGAGTGCGCAAGTCAGTCTGCCAATCCCAGTGCAATTCTCAAAAGCGATTGCAGCGATTGTGCCTATCGAACACACACACACACACTCTAACAAACGCACTAGGCGCTGTGGGCTGGCTTACCTCATGCTCAACGGCGCCGCTGCAGTCGTTGCCACTATTGGGGTGGCTGCAGTTGTGGCCGTCGTTGACTGCTGGCTGAAATCAATGCCATTCTCCATGATGGGCAGTGCCGCTGTAATGTGGTGTTGCGGATGCTGCTGCTGCTGTGCCATTTGATTCGAGGCGTTCGCATTCAAACGCGTGCCGACTGAGCTGGGCAGCCTGCTGGCGTTAGTGCTTACCGACATTGAGGTAGTTGCCGCGGTGGCCAGCGACGCCGCCGTAGCCGCTGAGCTACTGCTGGCGCTCGTGGCCGCCGCTGTTGCTATCCCGGCCGTCGAGAGGCTGCCGCTGTTGGCGGCTGATCCAGACCCCGCTGATGATACGCCTGTGGCTGTAACATCGTGAGGTGGATTTGCATATACTATATTTGGTATAAATGTCACAAGCAATTCTATGTTGGTGTGTGTAAAGGTTTTCGCTAATGGCATTTGACGACTTGCCATTTGCCATAAAGGCACATTTCTTTCAAATCAAAAATAAGTGCGAAAAGATAGAAAGACATGCCACATCGCTCAACAAGAAGTGGCATAAATTAACAGTATACACTTTCGTTGTAACATTTAAATTGTATACCGATTAAACATTTTCTAGACACCCTATATAGCTTAGCTCCGTTTTTGGAAACAAAATCCAATGAAAAGTTCTTAAGTACCAGGAAGAGAGATAGTGCGGGGGTGCGGGGTATAGAGTATGATTGAAGTTGACAGTGTTATAAAGAAAAGTGAGAACAATCACCATCTATTATTGTTTTCTTAAAATTCCGTGTTGTACTAATGCATAAATTTTGGTAATTATTTCAATGTTGTAATAATGAGAAACTAGAAAAAAATATAACAAAAGTTGTATGTAATGTCGATTTAAGTTCAAATAGCTATGCGCTGCATTCGTGGATGTTACAGCAAGTTAGAAGGTAGCATTGTCAGGGCAATACTCGCATTGATCTTGGCTTAATCATGATCATGCTATTTTGACAATGATATTATTTATTTATTTATTTATTGCTACATACTTTATAAATAAATTTAAATTTGACAATGATATCTCTTTGCTTGTTTGAGCAACGAATGCGAGTGACAGAAAATAGTGAATATGTATGACGGGAGGAAGGGGAATGCCTTGGCTATTAGAGTTGATTAAGGTGTGTTAATAAAATTTTGAATTTTGTTTTCAAATTAGTATTTATTGTTATTTTCAATTGAGTTATTGTATATGTATGTACAAATTAAAACAAAATAAAAATTATGCGTAGAAGTAAAACTAAATTTTAGCTTAATTTTAAGAAAAACCAAGAGAAAGAAATAATCAAATTGTATTGACTTGTTCGTGATTTGTGTCGATATGTTGTGCGGTGTGCAAGTGCAGTGTTGTAGCATGTATTTAAATGTGGAAAATAAAGATATATAAATGTTTAGATAATAGCATACATACATATATATGTACATACTAAAGTCGAACTTCCCTATAACGAATTACTTCATTATATATACAATTTTGCTACAAGCAGAAAAAAAGCAGGCGTGTTCTTCAAATTTATGTACAAATGGTACCAATAAACCTTCGTTCGTTATAGAGAATTTCGACTGTAACGATTTGTCGTCTCTTTCGGATTCGCTATACGGAAGTTCGACTGTTTATAAATATATATATTGTATAGGCATATGCGCATATGCGTATATATAAAATTATATACATGAGCTGAATTCAAACCAACAGACACAAATTCATTACAATAGAGAGAAAATAATTGAAAATTATTTGTAAAGGAAAATACTTTAAGCTTACAGAATTACAAAACTCGAAAAAATTAAATACTGTATCTTAAACAGAAGTTTATTATATATGTACGTATAAATTTAATTTGGCTTAAATTAAAATGATTCTAATACCCTTAAAACCAGAAATATTAAATCGAATTTGTGTACTTTGCTTAAGGTAACAAATTTTTCCTCGATCTCCATTGCAATAACTGTTTTCTTTGTATTCCCTTTAAATGCCACATTGGAAAAGTCAGATAAGCACAGATGAGTGAGCGAGCGAGTGAGCGGGAGAGTGAGTATGCGAGCAACATAGCGAGCATTTCAAAAAGAGGAATCGTACAGCAGTTCCAAAAGTACCAAGTACCAAGTTGCGGTCGCATATGTAGATGCAATTCTGATTGTTTGATTTGGTATTATGCAAAAACCATATGCGACATGTTGAGCATTTCGTTTAAAATCGTTTCACTGTTTGCTCTCTTCTCTCCTTCTCTTTCACTGTTCTCTCTCACTTACCTTGGCTCTGTGTTGTGTTGGCAGCAGCATTCAGCGGTATCGCTAGCCGCGCATTAACCGCCAACAAATGGTCCCGCCGAGCTATCAAACTGGTCACGTGCTCCTCGAGACGCACATTTTCCGATTGCAGCTGGTGCAGACACGACAGCAGTGATGCAACTGCGAACGAAAACAAACAGAAATATATGTTAGAAATGGCGATTACAAAAGCTAACGACAAACTCACTGTCGAAATGCTGTGCCTGTTCCATCAAGAACTGCGAGCCTTGCTCCCATTGGCGCTCCAGCAACTGCTCCAGGCTCTGGGGTATGGTCAAATTGCCATTAACGCCGCTGCCAAACATGGAGGCCAACGAACTGGCACCGCCCGCAGGTGGTGCAGCTAAAGCGCCGGCCGTCGAACTAGCCGTATTGGCTGATAAGGAGCTCGCTGCCGTCGTATTTGTTGAATTGCGCTGCAAATATGGAAGGAGAGAGTATGTCGTGAGTTTTTAGTGACGCCTACTTCGCAGTTAAGGCAGAGACTGACTCACCAGTTTGCCGGGGAAGGGCACACCGACAAATTGCGGTGTGACCGCTTCCGGCGTGTAAACGCTGTGGTCCTGTATTTCCATGTGCAGCTGGTCGGAGAGCTTCTGTGCGACACTGCTGTTGGGGTTGATTTGATTGCCGAGCATGTGCGCAGCCACATGCGGCAAGATGATCGGCGGCGTGTTGGCAGCGGGCACGCCGTTTTGAAATATTTTAACATCCTTAAAATCATTGGTCAGCGGCATATTGCCGGCGGTTGTGCTGGCTGCAATTGCGACGTCTTTCGCTTTGCGGCCGCGCTTGCGCACGGAACCTGCTTCTGAGCCGGGCGAACTGGGTGGCGAATCCTTAAATGTGGTAGGCGGTAGGCCGATGTCAATGATGGGCGGAGTGCTTGCCTGCGCCACGCCAGTTTGAGGTTCGTATGTGAACTTGAGACCGCCTCCGCCATGGCTAACGGACGTCGGGAATGACGCGGAGCCAGAGCCAGACGAATGCGATGCCAGCGTGCTGGATGATGTGGTGCTGCTCGTGCTGGCGCCGCTCAGGTTGAAGGAGGATGAAGAATAGATCCCACTGTCCGGGGTTCTGTGGTGAGCAGCGTGAGACGTGTGAGCAGCAGTGGATGCAGCCGTTGGCGGAAATGTCGCCATATTGGATTGATGCGCATGCAGTTGGTTGGTGGTTGTTGTTGTTTTCGTAGCATTGTTGTTGTTGTTGTTGGTGGTGGTAGTTGTGATTTGAGGCATATTAGTTAGCGCGGAGGAAGAAGAAGCAGAAGAAGTGGAAGATGTTGCAGTGGATTAGTTAATTGCACAATATCAATATCATTATTATTATTATTGTTGTTGTTGTGGTTCTTATTAGCAACATGTTGCTGATGCTGTTGGTATTAGTGGCAGAAGCAGAGCTAGAGGCGAAAGTAGACGAGATGGAATTTAAGTTGGGGAGGAGGAGAAAAGTTACTTGCAGCTGTGTTAGTAGCAGCAGCGGTATTATTGTTATTATTACTAGTACTATTATTATTATTGCTGTTGCTGTTGTTATTTTTGCTAGAGTTGGCATTGCCTGCTTTGCGCTCTGGCGAACGCCGCTGCAACGTGCTGCTAGCAGTATGTTGCTGCTGTTGTTGTTGCGCAGCAACTGTTGCTGATAGTGCGACTGTTGGGCGCGCAATAATTTCTTATTCAATGGCTTATTGCTCGTCGGCGGCATGTTGATGGCAACATTTGTCGTTGCCAAGCCTGTTGCTGTGGCCGCTGTTGCTTCGCTATTGCTACTAGTACTACTGTTAATGCTACTAGAGGTATGTTGTGGTTGCTGCTGTTGCGATTTATTATTACTAGTGCGATCGTGTTGGCGATCTTTGTTAGGCGTTGCAGAGTTGGTAGAAAGATTAGTGGAAACTGTGTTGCTGGAGGGGGTGGTAGATGTGGGCGAGGAATTGTAAGAGGCGATTGGCGACGTGGCCGTTGCTGCGGTAGCAACAGCGACGGACGACGTCGCCTGTGAGGATGCGGCGGACAAGGAGGGGTGGGCGTTATAATTTGTGCTGGTGCCGGTACTCGAAGCTGAAACTCCCTTCAATTGATCGCGCGTCGGCGATGGCACGGTTGCCGCCGACGCTTCCTGCAACATCACCCCGGGCGACGGCGAAGGAGTCGGTGTCGGCGTGTGTGTAGGTGTCGGCGTATTGGGTGGCGGCAGTGACAGCGATGAGGGCGCTGTGGGTGGCGGCGTGAGTGTGGCGATTTCACTGCGAAAATGCTGCTGGATCGGTGAATTTGTTGCCGACGACGACGACTTGATCAACTTCTCGGCGGTGACTTCGTTTTTGCCGCTGTTCGAGGCCGCAGCAGCTGCCGCGGCAGCTGCAGCGCGCTTCTTGCCTGAACGCGAGATGGACTTTTGCGTTAGCGCAGCTTGTTGTTGATGCTGCTGCTGTTGCAACTGTTGCTGCTGCAGCTGTTGACTCTGGGACAAGGCGGAGCTTTCGCCCGAGCGCGATCTTTTGTGCGGTAATAATTGGCATTTTGTTTCGATTTCAAGTTTCGTTTCGCAACGTTTGCATTTTAGTTAGAGAAAAGTAGAGAAACAAAAGTTTTGTTGACAACAAGTGAAGCTTTGCTTTGGTTGGTTTATTTCAAAGAATAAAAATGGGTTAATACAACAACATGTTATGAATGTATGTGTTGGGATGTGGTCTGGGAAGCTGTGTGTTTTTCATGTATGTGTGCGTGTATAAGTATTGAGGAAGAACGAGCCAAATTAAATATACATATGAGGATATGAAAAAATTTATGCAGGAAGTTAGAGAAAAAATGGAATAATTTACTTTCTTCAAAACAAATATAAGACATTAGGCACAGATTAATTAAAGCAACAAACATTAAGCAAACAAAGACATCACATTGATATTAATATCCAAAAACGGATTGAGAAATATTTGTAATTTCAAAAAAGCGAATTGAGGTCATATATTTTCAATAAAACGAGTTACACATTTGATATGATTTTAGCGCTGCGCACTTGAAAGAATACACAAACAACAACAAAATGCCGCTTCAACGTCGAACCGTTGAAAAATTCGGAGAAAATACAATCTCACCTAATTTATGATGTTTCAAGACGGACCTGTGATACTTGTGGGCAATGCGGCCTGGGCCACCAGGGCCAAAATATATTTTATAAAATATAAACTTTAATAAACAAATAAGGCATTTATTTAATCAACGCCATATTTTGGTGCAATTAAACTGTTGGAAATCTCAAACCAACGTGAATAAAAAATGCATCTCAAAAAACGAACACAGATACATATATAGTTTTTTATATGTATCTCGATTATAAACAGCAGCAACAAAGCACAAATGAATTAAAAAATGGAAAAAAGTCGAGCAACAAAACGAATAAGACTTGTGTGTTAGTAGAAAAGATGCAGGACGTGCACATAAAGCGTTGTAGAGTTGTGAACAAATGCGCATGCAGACTAGTCAAAGTAAAAAGAGTTCAACTGACCTGCTACGACGCACCGGTGCCGCTTCCTGCTCCTGCAATTGCGAAACGCGTGTCGCCTGCTTCTCGAAACTGATCTTGAGGTTGCCGCTCTCGGTGGTGGTGGCCGTGAGCGTCGCAGCGGCGGATAGCACACTGGGTGAGGGCGATTTGCCGCTCTGATGTATAACACTGTGCGCGGAGGGCGATTGCATGGCCGAAGAGGTGGCAAAGTTAGAGTTGCCGTGCTCGGAAAGCGCAGGCGATTGATGGTGTATGCGTGGGGACTGCCGTTCCAGCAAACCACTACTGCTGCCTCCTAAGAGCGTTGAAGAGGATGACAAGACATGGCCGCTGCTGCTGGTAGACGACAATAGCTGCTGCTGCTGTTGACTGGCAGCACGTGTGGACTGCGAAGGCGTCACATGGTGGTCTGAAAATGACAATTTATTTAAATTTAGTCACACAAACAAGCTGAGCGTTCGAACCTGTCGCAGCATTTCCTCCAGCAGTCGACGATGGCAGATTGATTCCAGGTACATTAGCGGTTGAAAGTGGCACTGAAACATACAAACTGGGCGCATTGGCACCCGTGCTGCCGCCAGTCAACTGTGGCGCTTGCGCTGCCATGGCGCCGTTGCTATTCCCAGACGCGGCCGTGCCGTAGCGTTCATCTCGATGATGATCCTTGCCAGAACTGCTGGCAAATGCGGAGGTCACTGTGCCACCGGCGCTTGTCGTGCTGCCCGGTTTGTGCGCGTGGCTTGTTGTGCTGCTGGCCGAGGTCGCGACGCTGGCGCTCAAATTGATGGCTACTTTTGCATCGGTCAAAGACTGTTTATGGGAGGAGTTGGACGATGATCCAAGAGAGGTTGTTGAAGTAGTTGTTGAGCCAACGCTTGCTGCACTCGCAGACACATTGCTGCTGCCACCGCCACTTTGCAGTGCATTGGCATTCTGAGAGCTTGCATCGACACTCACTACCGTTTGATGTGTGGGGGGACTTAACTCCGTTTTTTGCTGAAAAGAAAAAAAATTTAAAAAATTGTAAATTTATTGATACTTAGTGGAGAGGTTTGGCGAAGTTCTGAGAATTTAATTTAAGTGAATTAGACTAAGTTAGACTGCGAATAAAAAAATGTATCATGTATCAAATATCAAGTGTTTCTCAAATGTATTGATAGAGAACATATTGAGGGATTTTTTTCTCTTTCTTTACGATTTTTTTGAACATAAGTTTTTGATGGCAACCTTTCACTCACGTAACTGTCATCACTGTCATCTACTATATATAGAATTCGAACGAAACAATGCTGTTAATGATCGTTTTTAAATAATATTGATCGAAAGCCTTTGCTGCTATTGCTCCTTGTATTTTGTTTTGCAAAATAGAATAATATTAAAGAAAGTTTTTCCTCGGGAAAATAAAAAATAATTAATATTGTAGTACATTGATTGATTTATGTTCAAGGGACAATGATGACGTACAACTGGATTCCCTCAGGTGGGAAACGATTAGCGACTTGGTCTTCTATGCTAGCACCCAGGTTCAGTTTTCAACATACATAGTTATAACTTGGGCTACACTTTAAGAAATAGTTACACGCGTCTGTGCACTATTCGCTGTATAGTTCATTTCACTGACTTTTACACAGTGCGAGAGCGAATGAAGTGTGCGTACTTTTCGAACCCTGTTTGCATTTGGGAATCTCTGGAGGCTAGTTCAACAAAAATGGTGTATACAGTTTCGTTGCAGTTTCAAAAACAAAGACAAATAAACAATTCCGAAAAAATTCGCCTTCAGTATGCAAACATCTGTTTTAGTAGCACGAGCAGGAAGTGTTGGTTCGGGCTGTCAGAACGAAAAAGCAAGAAAATTATACTCGTACCAAAAAACAATACAGAGAAAGAAGAAGCGGCGAAAACAGAAGCAGCCAAATGCAACTGCACGGAGAAGAGCGAGTGCAGAGCGCCAAAGGAGAGCGGGCGTGAGGCGTTAGGTGGGGGCCGAAAGCGGCAGGCAACGGGAGCCACACACACACGACAAGGTACGACGGATTGACAGCCAATGTGTCAATCATGCGCTATTGTGCTTCTGTTGGCGTATTGTTGTGCTGGTGGTGGCAGCAAAAGAGCTCTGCATGGGTGATTTTAGAATTGCACCTCTGCTGCCTCTGCTTACTGCCGAGTGACTAACCGAAGGGGCGAGCCAGAGGCAGAGAGGAAACGACGCGAACCAAATAATTGGATTGCGTTTTTCGCTTTACATATTGAAGTTGAGTTGTTTTCGTATTTGCGAACGAGACGCAGAAAATGATTAATAAAAAATGCGGTTTTAAAATGCAAACGAAGAGTTCAACATTGTTGATGTAAGCACAACTGCAACGGAGGGCCAAAAGCCGACAGACACACACGCTGAGACTTTTCAAAGTTCAACAGCAGCATAAAGACACAACGCGCCGCATAGAAGCAATAAAGTGTTGCTTTCATTCTTCTATCGCCTGCTTACCCCCGCCCTCCACGCGCCATTTTTAAGTACAAAAAGTTACATGGCACTTATTTGACGATATTTATTTCTTTTAAAAAGAAAATGCACGTGGAGACTGTGTGTAACAACAGCAACATGAAAAGACATAAGTATGCTTTACTTTTTGTTAGTTTTTTTTAATAGTGTCTCTAAACAACAAGACATCAATTTATTGTATCAATCAAAGCAATTCTGGAAAATTTTAGTAGGCATTTGATCTCTCTTTTTTCTTAGCAAATATCCCGAAGTCCTTTCGGCAAAAATTTATACGAACTCTGCCATACTTCAAAGTTTCTTGTAATTTACACACGTTACTACATATGTAAAAAAAAAAAAACAATAGTGCAGATGTTGCAACAGCAGGATGTTTCTGCCGCAGGATCTTCTGGTGGTTTCGACAATGATTACATATTGCTTTTACAGTACCTACACAACAACAACGTTGCTTTCACAGTGAGTAGAAAGCATTATTGGCAGGGCAGTTAGCTACCCTTTCATCATATAAATTCAATAATTTCCCAAGCTGCGTGTCTGTTGCACAATGTGAATATGCTAAGGGGAATGGGAGCGCGCGTGTGTGTATTTTAGTTTTTGCCGACATGCAATAAGGATATGAGTATACAGTGTGACTGATATAAATTTATGAGGCATATTTAAAAAAGAATATACTACAATTCAGTGTATTGAAATTGAAAAATTATGCGTAACAGGAATGAAAAGTTCTCATTTTAGGCTGAAAGGTGAGGTGAAGTAGCAAAAGAGCTATCTTATAATCTTATGTATCTATCATACGAATACCTGAAAATGTTTAAAACTTACATTATAAGCCAAAAATTTATTTTAATAATGGCTATAGTTCATGTGATTGAGAAATTGTATCAAAGCAAAGATTATGTTCCAAGAAATGCCCGTTCATCGAGAGAGACGGCGCCGCTTCATTTGTTAGATTGCATTGGGTCTACGAGGAATGGATCCTGGAACCTCTCGCATGCGAGACCAATTACACATCCTCATCATATGTATAAAAAAAACTCTCGGAGAGTTGCCAATTCATCGCGATAGAGAACAAGCACATGCAAATATGCCATTAGACATTGGCCATCCACTACATGCCACATTATGTACGGAATGTATCATTTAAAGGTTTTTTGTTGCTACAATTTCATTGAAATATTTGCAATATCGAATTTCCAGCAAAATATGAAATTTCAATTCTTCGCTGTAATACCGAAATATGATTTCGATATACTTATGTAAAACTTCACATATGTTATACGAGAGAGGCACGTAAAATATTTCTGCTCAGGCGGTGCAATCGAGACAAATTTTTACGCGGCAAATGAAGCGAGTGCAAACTGCAGGAAAACAACCTTTCACGAGTTTTTAGACAAATCTTCTAAATCCTCAAGAGCAGCTGCTTGTCCGTGATCTAGGCGCAAATGGGATACAGTAAAAAATACCCCAAAGTATTACGAAAAATTCAAACGAGGGATAAAAATGAGTTCAGCTGTAACAAGGCAAAAAATGGATAATACAAAAAAAAGAAAGAAAACCAATTGAAGAAAGAGCCGAAGGAACAGCTGTGCCGTCCTTAAGGTCGTCGAACAGTGCATTGGCATTGTTGTTTCTGGTCCTTTCTTGCCTCGGTCTTCGTCCTGCGCCCTACAAGACAGCATAAATACTTTTTGTCTGTCGATGGAAAATATATCTTGCAGCAGAGCAGATTATGCCGTAGAATTGGTAATAAGCAGACGTAAATGTGCTGTGCGCCAATTAATCGTACTCGGCCAATGTGAACTGCAGGGATGTGGATGTGGTTGCGTCCGCTGCTGTCGCTGGCGATAGCACGTAAGCAGCAGCAGGTGTGTGACTTCCCCTTCTGGCGTTCTATAGCATACGCACTTGCGTCATCAGTTTCCACTTCATCTTATTTCAATGCACTTTGTTACTTGCGGAGCTCAAACATACATGCATACAAATACAAAATATATGTAAGTATATAAACAATTGCAAATACGGACACATGAATAAAACATTTTTCAGGGCGCAAAACAAATATCTGGAAAGTTCTATTATGATGTGGTCTAAACTATATAGTTTTGTCATATACAATTACATACATAATATATAATACTAGCGATAACCCGGAGAAAGTGCCGTACGACTCAAAAACTGTTGCAGTTCCAGGCTCATACTTACGCACTCAGAATATAGGCCGGAAACTATGAAACCGTTCCTTAAAGGTTTTTACCCAGCGCTCTCGCCTTCTCACATGTCAAGTGAATTGTTTCATAGTCAGTTAATAAGTATAAGCCAGTAACTTGCCAGAAAAAGTTCTTTAAATGCTTTTTCTTAAAGTGATAGTCCTAAATCTTTGAAGAGATTTCCTCTCTTAGTTACTTCAGTCATATTGGGTTCATGGTATGTTCTACATACATAAACACCGAGCGTTACAGGAGTTTCTGAGAGGTTATAACGACACCCTCCTACCGCTAAAACATCGCAACAAGCCAAATTGAATTTTTTTTTAACTTTATATACTTATGTATATATATAATTGGCGCCATAGCCCCTATACAATTAGGTATCCATTGCTGGAGAACGCAGAGGAGCACGTTTCCAATTGTGGACGGAAAGGTTTGGTGCTTGAAGGCCTAGCGACTCTTGGCATATCAAAGAACAAAGACTGGCAAAGCGCTTCTGTGAATTCAGAAGTATTCACACGATTTGATTAGCTGCAGACGAATCCAGGTGAAGACAACTTCAATTCAGAAGGGTTGCGTTTTTAATCGACTGACTGCATTACACAATCCAAAATTTGATGCCGTTTTGAAAGCGAATTCTAGATTTTTCTGCATGCGAGAGCCGAGTGTCACCCCTTTAATGTGTCGAGCGCAGAAGAGGACATGTCCTGGCAAGCAAATCAATCCATTTACGAGAACGTGATGCCTAAAAATGGTGCCGCAAAACACACACGCAAGCACTCTCTCACTCTCATGAACCAACACACTTACGTAGACTACATAAAAGGCATAGGGAGGAAAAAGCAATGACTGAAGTTAAGGAGGTTAGAATTGAGATATTACCCCAGAAAGCAGGAAACGAATTTTTAAATTGTGCGGATATGTTGTCGCCGTTGTTGCTGTGGCTGTTACAACAGCCGTAGCACCATTTCCAACGCCATTGCATGATGATGGCGACGCCGATGCAGATGTGCCACCACCGACAAATTCAACCGAAGCCGTCGATATGGTCACAGCCGATAGAGATGACGCAGATGAGGGCGACGACGACGCCGATGTCGAGTTTTGCTGGCTACTCAGATGATGATCCCGATCACGGTGATGACGATGCTCCCGATGATGTTCCCGTTGCTCTCGATCCCGATGATGGTGGCGATGGCGACGCTCCTTGTCCTTATCCTTTTCCTTGTCGCGTTTATCGCGCTTCTTCTTTTTGCTTTTGCGATGCTCCTTGTAGTCCAGCATATCGATGTTGATATTGTTGTTATTGTGCTCCATGTTGACACAAGCACTGAAGGCGGCAATGCTGGCTCCGTCCGTATCGGTGGCCACCACCAATGGCGGCGCAGGTGCGGCTTCCATCATGCTGGTGCCGCTGGAGGCATCTGTGGTGTCCATCATCATCATTGTGCTCAAATTTTGGCCAACTGTCGTGGCGTGTTGTGCCTTGGCTCGTGAGAGGTGCGGGCGGAAGGGACGAAAACAAAAGTTGGTAACAATGTTTTCTCTGCCTGCCTGCCTTGGCGTGTTCTTGTGTATGCCGAATAATTATCCTTGATCTCTTTGAGAGCTTTTGGCTTTGATCACAGTTCAGTTCTTTTGTTTGTTGTTGCTGTTGTTGTTGATACCATCCATAGAAGCTTTAGGGAACAGGTTTTTGTTTGTTACTTTTTAAGTTTTTTATTTTGCTGCTTGTTATTTGCTTTGTGCTCCTTTAGCTGCAATTATGCTTTGTACACTTTTTGCTTCATACCCACATACACACACAGCCACTATCATTATTATTATTTTAAAAGGTATTTTGGGCATCTGCTAGATACTATTGTTATATGCTTGTTATCATGGTGCTTTCCTTCTATCTTTCTAGCTATGCTTTGCTTTAGTTGCTTGTTAATTTCTGTTTTTTTATGTTGTTGCATGCCACTACACACTGCTACATATACATATGTACATACACAAGTTTCCAGCGGAAGGGAATCGACTAAGACCACGCTTAGAAAATGCTCAGGCGCTCATACATTGCGGTGTTGTTATTTGGTTGTTTGTGTTGTTGTTGTGGTTTTTGTTGGGAGGTATAATTATCACATTTAAAAGGTTTAGGTTTGGAGCGACGCAACACAGCCAAAGAACGCTGTCAACACTCGCGGAAGCCGTTCGCACTCTTTACATTCTTGGCGGCAGTGAGGCGAGTTTCGGTGCGTCAGCGCGACGCCCGTTGCCAAGTAACTACCAAGAATTACAGCGCGATAGCGATACTGCGGGCTGGCTCCAATGGATTACGTGTATTTGTGCATAAAAAACCGTCACAACCAGCCCGACCGATCGATCGACGGACGGACCATGCAGCCAGCCAAGTAGCCAAGTGGTAGCACAAAACCGCTGCCCAAACTTTCCTGGTGCTGGCGCTGCTGCACAAAAATGCAGCACGTAGAAACCGTAGAATCGTATCGTATCCAAAAATGAAACGCAATCCAAGCAATCACAGCGTGAGCCACAACTGACAAAGCAGGCAGTCCAAATGCAAGAAATACACCAAGAATAATACAATAAAAAAATAAAAGATTAAAAGTTACACAAACTAAACAAACAGCCGAACGAACGAACGAGTGAAAGAAAGAGCGACGAATCGTCCGACCGACAACGGACAGAAGCAGAAACGCACTACTTCTCTGGCCACGAGACAACGAAATGCATTGAAGCCGCGCAGAGTTGTTGAACTAAACTGCTATGGGCTGTGGGATTTGCTTAGAAGGTCTGGCGGTTGGCTCGATGGACGGACGGTCGGAGGGATTGCTGGCTCGAGTCTGGTGCGCCCGCGTTCTCTTACTCTCCAGTTCTCTCTACCTCCCCGCCATGTCCCGCTCTCTCACCTTATCGCATGGCAGTCTGGCATGTGTATCTCGCATTCGGCGCGCACAACATTTGCAGATGCCGGTTGGTTTTTTGCTTTGTTTTGTTTCTCTTCTTCAGTTTGGGCTTGGGCTTGAGCTCGGGCTCAGCACTTCGTTGAAGTACATTGTCTGCACGTAGACGCATCTAGACAGCGGCGCACAGTGCGTCATTATCGACCAATAACGCAGGTAATCTTTTAAACGAAATGTTTAGCTCAATTGAAAATAATAGTAGTTTAATTGATAAAAATTCACATCATTGGTTCAATATTCTGTTCAGTGGACAAATAGCTATTTTTTTTAACAATGCGTCCTCTGTTTTTCTTTTAAATATCAGATAAAAGTAGGTATAAGCATAATCCGAATTGTCTGCGAGTGCTCCATCTTAGATTTTTTCTATTTACAATTCTTCAATTTCTTTCCCATAGAAAATGTTTGTTTCTTTCCAACGCGAGTCTTTCCGAGTATCCGGTATTAGGAAAGCACAATTTCTTAAAACTGTAAAAAGTTGCAACCTTACCGGTTCGATGCTTAGGGCTTGCTGAGCAGAGAAAAGTTCATGGTCACAATTTATTCCTATTTTTATTGTTATTTATACGAAAAACGATATATGTATGTATGAATGTAAATAAACGAAGCATACATACGTACATATGTATACATTTCGGCTAAATCTGCTTCGGCAGAAATTAACATTCAAGGATTAACTATATGTATATAGATAAGCGTGTCCTTTGCACGCTTATTTCTGAATTTCAAACGATTCTTATGCCAAAAAGCATATAGGCAAAATTTTCACCCGATCTAATAATGTTTATTTTTGGCCACACTTACCATATAAGTGAAACACTGTGCGGCGCACATATGAAAACGAAAACACCGGGCTCGCTGGCTGTCTGCCTGCCCCGGGTGGAGGGCCCCGGTCGCTGGCTGCGTATGACAAGCCAAAAAATACACATCGAGTACAGTCCGGAGCTATTGCAGCAGTTCACTGAGAACGAAAACTAGACAGAGAGAGTGTTGTTGAGTGTATGTTGCCGTGCATCTGTGTTGGTGATGTTGCATGTTGCACGTACGGGGAGAGATGTTGTAATAATGCAACTGGCAAGACAACGACGAAGAGTCAGCGGCCTCCATTGCACTCGGCATGAGTGTAGCGATGTAGGGGTGCAGCGGCGAATATAAAACACAACAACAGCAACCACAAGTAAATTGTTTGTCTGCGGCATGCGTGAGAAGGCATATTTTTACTGGTGGTGGGCTTTCCATAATGCTCGGAGCAAGATTTTGAGTATTTTAATTGAGGAGCGACAAGCGCTCAATTCCATCTGTGTGCCACCAGACAGGACTAAAATGTTGCCAGCATCGAAATGAATGCAATATTAACCCAGCCTACTAAACAAATCAGAGAATCTTTTTTGGTCAGGCAGCAACATTTTTTTAAAAGCCTAAACACAGCGTGGAATAATATAAAGCAAATAAGGTAGCATCAGTTGGGTTTTACCTTCAGAGTAATTTCTTACACCAAGCACCCCAGTTGCAAGCACATATGGGAGAAGACGGGCCATGTCTATTTCTGGAAAAAAAACATTTTATAATCTTGGGACATATGTGAAATTCATATTATTTTTCTTCTTGTTGGCGGATTGTGGGCTGTGTATTGTCCGATTTGTACCTCAGAACTTGAGCTAGAACTAGGCTCAAGCTCTTTCTGTAACAAATTTCGTTAAAATCGGATGAGTGGTTCTTTCTTTTCTGCGAACACGATCAGACGGACTACCGAAAATCGAAAAAGAACCTAATAGTTTGTATATACATGCATATGTACTTATGCCTATACCAAGACGGCTTCTCTAAAGCATTGTAATTTTTGCACAAAGTTATTATGTCCTGTTACCATAGGGGAATTATATGAACACAAACCTGCGAAGTTGAAGTGAGCGCTTTCCAATGACTTCGACTTCTTCCCTATTGAATATAGAATCGGAAATATCTTCACTCCGACAGCTTCTGTACAAAATTTCAGCAAGCTTTGAGCGCGTAACTTCAATACGGACTCCACATACACAGCCTTGCAAAAAACTATGATTGAAAAGCATAGTCAAAGCCGAATTAGCCATAAAGGTAGAGCACGCAACACAAATCACGTACACATCCGACATCCGCTTGCAAGCATGCGTTCTGAAAATACCACCAACAACAACACATAAGAGCGCATAAAAGGACTCTATTAAGCAACTGCAAGGGATGAAAGTGAAAAACGTTAATACCCGCCACAAGCAAGAACACATTGAAACAGAACAAAAACACAAAACGGCAACCGGAAGTTTGAATTCAATTTGTTAGCGAGGGGACGCGACGCAACGCAGCACGTTTAATTGTATTGTACGAAGCACACGGAGCAACAAATTCTGCACAGATTGCCAGGAAGTGCACAAGTTCAAAGATGAAATTTGCAAATCGTTTATGATTGCTCGCGAGACTCGAGCATTGGCAAGAAAAGGGCGCCAACAATGCTCAGGATAGGCTGCAAACGCACAACTTCATTATATTGAAAACATTAGTTTATGGTGTAAAATGAAATGATGGAAAAATTTTCAAATCGAAATGCAAATAAACAGCAAAGAAGCCGTCTTCAAGTACACAGGGGAGATGCCCAAATTACAGGTAGTGGAGGATGTGCGTAACACGTAGAATGAGTAGTGCATATAGAAATGAAGGTAGATAGATAGACGGATGGATGGATAGGTAGGTAGACAAGCAGGCACGCAATTTGGACATGGTAATATCAGATGTAATCGCCCGAAATGATGATTACGATGACTACGTGAGTTTTTTACTGAACAAACATCGGAGAAGACATGTTGCACTTCTGCCTTCTTATGACTGGATGAACGCATAAGCAGCAGATAAAAAGAAAATAATGGCAAAAACGGTAAGAAGTTGGAAAAGCTGTAAAACTAATTTGTATGCTATGTAAGAGAACTAGCAGTGGGGCGGGGCGCGGGTACAGGCAACTTTGAATTCGTTTTTCTATAATTTGTTGTCAGTTAATGCAAGCGTATTATTTCAATATTATTTAACTAAATCATTTTAATTAAATCACAAAAACTCATAACACGTGCGGATAGGAAAATTATAACAAATTTGTTGACTTCAATATTTTCTGAGTTTAAGTTTAGTTAGCCTACTCTAAAATGGAATCGTCGATATAAACTAGATGCTGTGCTTAAAAAATGCGAATGGTTCTAAAAACGAAGGAAATATAGCAATGCGAGTATTATACTCGTATGCATGAACATGAAGGTTAATTGTTGACATACAAGCAATTCATAAGTGAGTTCCGCTCTAATTTGACAAGTATGTATAAAGCGATTTAAAACAATTTCATTCAATATTGAAGATTCAAGAAGCATGCTCTAAACAATTTAGACGCGTGAATCTCGTCTACTTTTCAAATTGCTGTGTAGACTCTGCTTCTATTTGAATTTGCAAGGCACAGTATTGCATTTGCTTGCCTTGCTATTAGGGTTGAAGTGAAGCTAAAAGCGAAAGCAAAAAAAACGTGCAAAACAAATTACCAAAGCAATAAAATGCAAAGGTCACGTGACCAAATCTCAAAAATACATACTTCAGTTACGGTTAAAAATCATAAATATTAAGCTAATACCTAATTTTATGGACACGTTGAAGTTCAAATGTCTGTAAGGGGTACAGACGTACTATAAAGCCGTGAAGTCGAAAGGTGTCAAAAGAACTGGCTGGGCAAAATTTTATTTTTGTTTTTCTTTTCTTAGAAATATCCGCTGTTCATTTGAATTGGTATTGCAGTGGGTTTAAAAGGTAGGTAGCGCTCAATTCAGTTGCTTTAAATGTAGCGTGTACAAATACATATGCATGAGCTACATGTTTCCAGGAAGCAGCATTAACGAAGAAATATCACTTAAAAATAAATTTTCAACAAATGGACTTGATATTCTGCGGGTTACAAAAATTGCCATTGTTTGCACCTTAACGATATGATTTGTAAATTACTTTTGAAAGTCACCACCATCAGCAGCTCATATCGAGTCTGAAGTTGTCAAGGGGAGTTTTTAAACAATAGAAATTCACTTTTTGCACGGTACATTGCTCACGAACTGTGAGCAAACGCATAATCCTCGAGCGAATTCACCCCCATATTTGTAAAAAACTGAATTGATGCGAGCATCAGATATCAAATGCATTTTCCGATTCCAACCGATATGAATAAATAAAAGTGGGGAGCTTCAAATGCTCACGCCATCGCTCAACTATTTACGGTGACTTTTTTGGTATGTACCCTAATGTGAATAGCACACGGCAAAAAATGTTTTGATTGATATTGCTATAATGGAAAATCAATATACGAATATTAGATGGTGTCGCGGTTTATGTCAATAATAACAAAGAATGCGCTTTTTCGGCGCGTTCATGGGAAACTTAAGTGCATAATTTTCAAATTGCTTGTTGAGCACGACGAAGTCTTACCTTCTATGTCACATTTAACATTGTTTAACGAGCAGAGATTTTGTTCATTAACCAACGCTCAGGGGGACGCTCCTATACATGCAAAGCACTTGTTCGTTAAGAAAGGATTATAGGCTATTGGGTGGGTGGAAAGTAGAGAAGTGGCGATGGACATTTGCTTTGAATCCGCGAATATTGTTGTGACGTGGAAAAACTTTCGCAGAAAGACTAGGAGAGACTGTGGAAGTAACAAACAATATAGTACAAAAACATAGTGCTGCGGCAGACAATAAGAAATTTTATGATACAAGTTTGTAAGCTCTCCCATATTAATTTCAAACCCAAAAACGTTTATTGAGTTAAAAAGCACTACGATCGAGGAAATATAATTATGGATAAATATATCTAGATTGCTGCGCTTTACCTTTTTCGAACTTCTTTCGATTTCTTTCTCAAAGTCTGTCTGCTGTAACGGCGTTAGAGTAACCGAGACATCTTTGATTATATCCCTGAATGAGCTGCAATTTTATGACATGAAAATGTAGAGTAAATTTACATCAATTTATGCATTTCATTACTTATTGACATCGTCAGTTGTAGGAGCCACATTTGACTTGATGTCCGATTTGCGCTTCTTGGCAATTGAATTACCGCTATACCCCTTGCTGGTAGTTGATGTTAATGGCGCAGAAGTAGAAGTGTTAATAGCGCCTGATATATTTGCATCCATGCTTAAATTGTCGAAGCTAGTTGCGTTTGTGCTGGAAATGTTAACGTCACTGGTCACAGCAGAAGCGGCAGTGCTCGAGGAGGAGGATGATGTAATTTTTGTAGATTCTTTTGCACTATTGGTGGCTACATTAGTTGCAGCAGACGCAGTCAAATTCTGTATCGTGGAACCACTTGTGTTGTTTAAAATATTGGCATTATCATTGGCAGCATTTGGAACTGCGGTTGTGCCAGATGTTGAGTTGATTGCCATGGAAACGTCCTTATTCTTTGATGACTTCGATGATTTATCACGTGATTCACGCGATGAAGAGGATGACGAACCGCTGTCTTTATCTTTTTCTTTGCTTGAACTTGAAAGCTTGTTTAGGCTTTTGCCGTATTTATCTTTTTCCTTATAGCTACTCGAATTGCTTGATGAACTCTTTAAATTTGAAGTGGAGCTGGTGCCAGCACCACTGCCAAGTGTATTAATGCCGCCAAGTGCCGTGCTACTGCCTACGAGAGCATTAGCGCCACCCATGCTCGCATTTCCCGACCCGCTTCCAGTACCAATTGCGTGTAAACTGCCACTGCCAGAGAAGCCTATGGAGGCAGTGCCAGCGTTGGAGGACGACGAAGAAGAGCTCGACTGCTTTGAGGCTGTCGAAGATTTGCGTTGTTTTGTCGATGCAATTGTCGTCGAGGAAGCATTCATGTTTGTTGTTATTTTAATGCTTGTCGCCGAAGTGGAGGACGAGGTGGCATTAATAGTGGAATCAATTTCCTTCTCGGGTGAAGATCCAGAATCGGAAGAAGTGTCGTGCGTGACGGGTTTATATGGAGGTATAGTTTTTACGTTGCCTCCTTTCTTCTATAAAAAAATAAAAAAAATGTAGAGAAATAATTTTAAATTATTTAGCGGTAAATGTATAATACCGAAGCAACCAATTCATGCATACCAATTTACTATAATGATGTTGGCAGTAGCCACAGTACTTCACATTATCCAAATAGTTGCCAGCTTCTTCACACAACAAGCCTAAACTCTGAGCACAAGTGACATGAAACTGTTGCTTGCAATTCGATTTATTGCATTGCATGCAAGCGCCGACAGTGGCACGACTCGGTTTACCAATGTCTTGACAAATGTAGCAAGCTGCAAAAATGTCATACATGAAGATACGAATCTATTTATATGTAGTAGGTGGCAACTTACTCTTGGCATAACGCTCCTGCGGTATCAATTGCAAAATGATGGGTTCCATGGTGGTCACATTTCCAAATCGCACCTCTGGAATGTACAGCGCACACACCACGTGTGCCCATCCCTGGTTGTCGGTCTTCTTGAGGGCGCCATCCCGCGACGGACATAATTCACAGCGCACGCGCGCCGAACGTTCCTGGCTCTCACACTTACGGCAGTACCACGGTCCAGTGGGTACTGTCACAATTCCATAACATGCCTGATGAACGGCGACGGTACAATTTTGACCGTCGCAGTAGACGAGCGGGTTTTCAGGCCAACCGCGCTCGTCGGAACATACACAACAGCCGCCGACCATCTCCTTCATACTGGACACTTTTTTCCTCGTAATTATGATCCTCTGACGCGATCACTGCTTCATAACCCAAGAGAGAAATTCTATACTCATTGGGTTTGGAGAGTGGTGTGCCGGTGGTGAGGTGTAGAGGTGAAGGGGAGTAGCAAAGCAATTATTTGGGAAATGCTAATGCGAATTTTAGTTTATTCCAACGTGTCTGTGCATAAAATATCTGCAAAACAAAAAATTTTGTTTTAAGTCAAAATTTTAGATTTGCAAAAAGAGAGAAATAACAACAGCATGGAAATATGGTAGCTGATTTCGCGGTAAGAAGCCGGTGAATGGGATCTAGCTCTGAGAGCATCAACCTAGTCAACGATATATTCCCTCAGGTGTATGAGCTGAAAAGACATTTTCAAACATACTACATATAAGACAATAGACGCATAAATTCCAGCGCCAATATAAATTATAATTTTAAACTTCTTGTAATGTCCAAAAATAAAATACATATTCCAGTTCCCACACAAAGGTGAATGAAACGGGAGCAACATAAAAACGTGGTGGTGCTTCCTGCAAGAAAACTCCGTTTCTAAAAAAGCGAAAAAAGGTGAGTAACAATAAAAAAGAAGTGTGATTTACACTAACAACAACAATTCGGAAGGTTAATGAACCCAAAAAAAAATTGAAGAAGCAAAGACAAAAATAAATGTTGTTTGACAATGTGTCGAAACGAGTATGTATTTGAATTTGTATTTTACGCTCCGTCAGTCCGTCGCAAGAGAGCCGTAGCCGGGAAAGAGTGGACTGCTCTCTTCCGCTGGTGCTGAGATTTCAAAAGGTACTATTCGATTTGAGCGGATAGCCCCAACACGAATACAATTAACAAAACATAGAGTACCAAAAAACAACGCAATGTGATAATGAAAGCAAAATAATAATATTATATTTGAATCTGAATGATTTGGGCACGTTGCCAGAATGATGCCGCTGTTTCGAAGCGATGTGTTCTGAGTTGGTGAATTTGAGGGAAATTCATAAAATTTCGCAATAATTCCACAATTTTATAAAAAGTTGGCCTCCAATATTCGATAATTTGTTTTTCGTCTTTCCTCCATAGTCCATAACTTTGCAACACCAAGGAATTATTTTTCTCATAAAGCTCAGAAAGTTTGCGTATTTCAATACTTTGCCCCACTGTTCTTCGTAGTCATAACGGTCATAACGTATGCAGGTTAAAAGCGTTGAAATGCAAGAGTAAAAGCAACAAACAAATAAAGCGCAGCTCAAACAGGGACACCGAGAGAACTCCAGCAAAGAAATGAGGTCAATTTGATACCGCGTCAAGGGGTGGCCAACAGCGTTAACGAGGTCGACACATTTACAGATGAAAATTTAAGTAGCAACACATATTTAATAGGTAATGCTAATTAATGCGCGTACATACATATATACATACATACATACTTATAATTCTCGATGTGGGAGCGAGAACAAAAAATCGCCCTCAAAGGAGACTTTGTTGCGCCAGTTCACCACACTAAGCAATTTCTAAACTATGTACATATGTATGTTGTGTTTGCATTCAGATCAGGATTGTGGAGTCGAAGTCAGGAAAGTCTGTGTTTTTTGAAATTTTGCTCTGTGATGGCAGGCATTTATGTGCTTTAATTTCGCAGCTCTGGTACAGACAAATAGAAATCGGTCTTAAAGAATGAGGCCAAAGCTTTTCTATGTTTACGAAAATCATGAAAAACCGCCCTGTGAATACAGAGAGAAAAATAAGCAGTGTAATGGAACGAAAGACGTTGTAACAGGACTTACGAGGAAGCACAGGGGTGGATAAAGTAACAAGATGCGGGAGGGAAGCGAATGCCTATAATTTCATACATACACACACATATTTTCTAAGGAAATGCAGCTGTGTAGGGTGGATTTGCAATCTGGATAGAATATGCCGAATATGCCTGCAGTGGAGTACCAAATAGCATTAGATACAAAAACTTAAAGATGAAGGCACTGGTACAAAAAATATTTATCGATTTTTTCATTTTCAGCGATTTAAGGCAATACTTTAGGAAAAGAGTACTTGGCTGAAGACGAAATATGAAACAGAAGAAGGCGCAATTGAGAAAAGCGGCGCGCGATCGGTAATGTAAAGTGGTCAAGCAACGTAATCAACACGACCAAGTAGCGAAGGAGAGCAGCATAGAACAGCATTTTCCGTTTTTGGTTGCACCCAAACATCTTTTGAATTCCCTTGTAACAGTTAAGCAACTATTTAGTAAAATTTCTTAAATTTGCGAACAAAATTTACATCTTTCTTACGAGTAAAGAGCAAAACCCGCAAAAATATAGCACACTTCTTCAGCAAAAGCTTGCTGGCGGGGAAGAAATATCGATTTTTTTAGCTCCACATTTTGCACTCACTTTTCATATCTTGGTCAACCTTCTGCTTTAATTTCACGATGCGTTTTTACGCCTCAACGTTTCTGCACATTTTCATTGCAATTTTTATAAGTTTTTTGTTTAATACACATCAATTATTTTCTTTTTAAACGCAGCCCCCGCCAGTCGAAAGAATTTGTGAATGAAAACCAAAAAAACTGTGCGATGATGTTCGAAGAAATTGGGGGAAACGAGCGCGAAAAGACAATACCACCAACAGCAAGTAAATTCGGCGTTGCCACCTTGCTGCATCTCCAAATTTTCGTAGATTTAGAAACACTTGTTTTCACAGACCGCGGCGTACAAACACTGCCTCCGTAACCGTGTTCCGTACAAATAATCACAAATCCGGAAAAACGCACACTATTCAAGCGTGTTTTCACGTGTTACTGAAGTTCTTCTGTTTACTGATTTGCTTTACCTACGATTTGCTACATGTGGCAACCGGGACTGTTTTATCTTCTCTTCTCTAGACAACACCTTACATTTCCAATTGGAATGCTGGCGCTCAACGCACCTCACTCCCCTCTTACCCCTCTTAAGTCTTTTTAACAACGAAAATGCATACAAGATATTTTCAATATCCTACTGCGCCTCTAATTTTACAAACTTCCATCACATTTTACACCAAATTTTTTCTTGGACACGAATATTTCGTCTTTTTAATTGTTTTAAGCGCTTTTCGCAGGTTTATCACACGGATATTTGGCTTTTTACACCATACAATTTTGGATCGACGGCTAACAACGAATCTGGAAAATAATTCACAAATGTCAAAAATCGAGCTATTCACAATGGTTAATTTTCAGGGAACTAGTTTGCCAAAAGTCAACTCTCCCTTCTTTCAAACGAATTCAGCGCTCGTAATTGTATGTATGTCCGCTTTTACACGATACGACTCGGCCCCGGCGATTTTTTCGCATTCCGCTTTGAAATCGCGCATAGTCCGCTTTTACACGATGCGACTCGGCCCCGGCGATTTTTTCGCATTCCGCTTTGAAATCGCGCATAGCTTTTACACGATGCGACTCGCTCCACTCCACATATTGACACTAGAGTTTGCAGCTGGTTTTATTTGTGTAATTTGTAAACATTTAAAGCACTTATTCCACTCTTTGCTCATTTTCTTCTTTATATTTACTTTTATGCGTAAAATTCTGCAAATTTTTCAGTTTATTTGCAATACGTATTCACTCGATTTCAAGTTTTAATTTACAGTCGACAGCGCGAAGCGCGAAAACGAATAAAGAGGAACGTCAGAAAATCAGAAAATCGCAGCACAATCGCTGCCCGAGCGATTTTGCGCGTTCCCCTGTAGTTTCACCCCTCTTTCCTACATTCTTCCGTGTCTCCGGGGCCGAGTCGCATCGTGTAAAAGCGGACATAGCTTTTACACGATGCGACTCGCTCCACTTCACATATTGACACAGAGTTTGCAGCTGGTTTTATTTGTGTAATTTGTAAACATTTAAAGCACTTATTCCACTCTTTGCTCATTTTCTTCTTTATATTTACTTTTTTGCGTAAAATTCTGTTCTGTTTCAGTTTATTTGCAATACGTATTCACTCGATTTCAAGTTTTAATTTACAGTCGACAGCGCGAAGCGCGAAAACGAATAAAGAGGAACGTCAGAAAATCAGAAAATCGCAGCACAATCGCTGCCTGAGCGATTTTGCGCGTTCCCCTGTCGTTTCACCCCTCTTTCCTACATTCTTCCGTGTCTCCGGGGCCGAGTCGCATCGTGTAAAAGCGGACTATGAATGTATGTATGTACATATGTAAGTAGTGTTTTTGAATCGCATGTGGCTCCTCGGATGTTAATAAGGTTGAAAATTTATCGGGAACTTCAGTAAATATCATTTATTTGGCAACATCGCCAAATCACCCGTAGAGTAAGAGAGACGCACTGCCTACTGTCTCGTCCGGCTTCGATATGCATATACGTTTTTATACTAACACACTCACACTAGAACTTGATGGCCCAAAAAACCGGCGATTCCACGATCAGGTTTTGGCCATCAAGTTGCGAATTCCTAACACACCTCTTACATATTTAAAACTGCGGGCAACAAAGCCGGCAGAGCGTCTATGTATTTGCGAAATCCACCACCCCGATTCCACATTCAACACGGTGCTGTTCAGGTTTTCGCAGTTGAGGGTCAATTTTTGGTGAATTTGTGTTTTGCTTGCCGCAGTTCCGAAGTTTCGCAGTTCATCATCGTTGAGGAATTTTTCCTTACTCGAGGAAAGGCCATTCCATTTCAGTTTTGAGACGCTTGCAATTTCGCTACAGGCATTGAAGAAATTTTGTCGATTGCTGTGTTCTGCGAAAAATAAGATACAGTGGTAAGTTTTCTGGGAATGACTTCTCAGCTCTCGATTTCTCTAGGCGTCGGCAGTGTTTCAGGAAAAATCAATTTTTGTTGAATATTTTGTGTGGCTAACTTTTATTGAAATATTCGGCTTACAACACACATTTTAGAAATATGAGTTCCATCGGTGACTGCTTCGTTGTCCTTCCACCAAACTGTGCTGCTGAAACAGCGATGATTTTCGGACGCAATTCCATGGACGAGACGGCGTTGGGTGTGGCGCAAGAAGTAGTTTACTTGAATGCTAACGAAGTAGTTGATGGTCAGGTAAGATAAGAGTGCGTTCTATTCTATCTGTGCAATATTGCATGAGAAGCGGAGAAGGTCGTAAAAATAGTTAAATTTCAATGAATAATATGGATGTCGAATGGAAATTTTGGTTTTCTTGTATATTGCTTAGAGTGATGGTGGCGGGGAACCGGAAGTTGCAGGCGACACATTTGGCATTATTTTACAGAAACCACGACCTGGTGTTTGGGGTGGTGATTGTGGGGCTAACGAAAATAACGTTTGCGTAGGCGTCACCTGGTCGGCTCAAGAGGCGGAGAACGCTAGTGGTCAGTTGAATTCCACAGACATTGTGCGGTAGGATAAACAAAAAATTTTATAATAATGAATAACGAAATAAGTCGTTCATTAATACAGTTACGCGTTGGCCACTGGCACTTCAGCTGTAAATGCTGTGGAGCGCATCGGAGCTTTGGTGCAGGCGCATATAACGGGGGAACAGGCAAAATATAGTTTTGTAGTGTGTGACTCCTCGGGTGGCTGGATTGTCAGCAGCTGTGGCAAATTATGGGCAGCACAACGTTTCACCGAAGGCTATCGACGTTTACCCAGTGATGGACTAGCTGTGACAACAACAATCGACAAGTCTAGCGAAGATCTGGGTGATGCTCTGAAGGCACTTGGAATATGGAATGGCGAAGTACATGTCATGTGTTTTGATTTTTCTTCAGTTTAAACTTCATTAATTCATAATTCTTTAGGGTGAACTCGATTTTGCGGCATCTGTTGGTGCCTCGCCCAATACGGATGCTACATGGTGTGGTGACGAACCTACTGGCGATGGCTCCTATTCACTGACAAGTATGTTCGGCACGTTGCGATCTGCTGCCAAAGCGGAATGCTCCAGATCAGCCGCTGTGTCTGTGTTGACTTCAGCGGGCATATCTTCCCATTGGTTCACTGGCACTCCGAATGCCAGTGAGTCGGTTTTCAAGCCTTTTGTATTTGCGCCGAATCCGAAAATCTCACCTCTGACCAAAGTGCCAGCCGAAGAGGCAATCACGCTCTTGCACAAATTGCATGCACAACGCAAGCCTGCTGCCGTTGAAGATCTAAAAGCGTTGGAAGCATCTTGCGTCGAAGAGATGAATAAGTATCTCTGTGAGCAAGCAGCAGCCGACGATGAGTTGGATGAGCTGATGAAGGATTGTGTTGAGGCTGAAGTAAAATTTTATCGCTAGACAACAACAAAACGAAACGAATTTAACTCGCTTAAATCTGTGAAAACAGCGCACGCATATAAAAGTCGTTTTTATCATATGTATTATAGAAAACTTAGAAGCTCACGATCTTAAGATTGCATTTGTAAGTTTTCCACGGAAAGGACTTTTCTGCTTTTGCAGTATCGCATCACCAAGTAATACGATATTTTTTTACCATACCATTCCTATTTGTTTTGATATTGTATTTAATTTAAGTATTGAAGCGAGCACGTGATATTTTTAGTTACTTCGTATTTTGCCAAATATAGAATTTTTATATTTTATTTAAAAATTGCTTTTAAACTGTATATCGTAAACATTCCTAACGCAGAACTGTGCTTTTAGGTTTTTCTGGAAAAGGAAAAATATCTAAAATAATGTAATTGAATTTGGATTTTTTATACAATTTAAAGGCTGCTTTATTTAGTCTATTAAATAATGTAATTGAATGGTATCATAAATACTTTATTTATTGTTAATTTAAAAATGCCGCCAATTCTTATGTTTGTAGAAATTTAGCTCTTGACGAAGGCAAGAATTTCAAAATATTATCTTAACGCTATGTTTATATTATTAAAAACTCGATGTTAGTTTTCTACGAACTCATATTTCATACCAGAAATTGGAGTAAAGCTCTGCGCTGATTCGCAAATTCGCTATAAGCATAATTTGCTTTCTCACGTTATTTATTTATTTTTTCGAACCGCACCGCGCAATTTAATAAAGTATGCATACTTATGAAGTTGATTTTTTAAAATATGTATCGCGAAATTAAAAGGAAAAAACGTTTACTATAAGTATAGTAGCTGCATACAATTATTCCAAATAACGAAATATGTATTATGCTCTTGCGTCTTTAAAGAATCAATTCCACGGTAATAAATAAATAATTGTATTTCGCATGAAGTTTAATCCTGTTTTTTTGGCATTACAAATTAAGTTAGAAGCAGTGAAAAAACGGATAAAACAGTCGTTGACTTGTAGCAACTTTAATTTATTCAAAATATTTTAGCGCGTGAATATAAAATAAAAGAGGAAACAATAAATATTTTTGAACAATGAAAGTGCAAGAGATTACTTTTCGGCAATTGTACGTTTCACTATTGTACATAACACATTTCACAATTGCCGGAGCCTATTAATATGCAGCCGCTGCCATTTCACATCTAAATCTGTTCCACAACCAAGGAGGTCTTAAAGACAGTAGCGTCATTGTGCAGTGCCTCCAGAATGGTTATTTCAAAGCTTTGATATATCTCGCTGAAATCCATGATGTTTTTCGGTTCCGATTCTAGCCAGAATCGATCAAACTCGAAGAGCAAGTAACAGTAGAACTTATGAAAATGTGCCAACATGCAGGGTTGCTTATAGGCGTGAGCCAGATTGTAGAAATGCGTCTTAGCATCGCCAGATTTGAGCAAGCGATACGCCAGGGACGTGAGATTGATGCCCACAATGGCAAAAGTGTAGCCTAACGTAGGGTGTCGCGAATGCAGCAGCACGTGCTGGGCGGCATCTTTGTATTCTTTTGCAAAGTACAATAGATTTTCCAGTCCAAGCATGCCCATGCCACGAAAGTCGGTTTTGGGATCATCGCCCTAGATTGGTAATTTTTGTGAAAAGAGTCACATAATTGTGTTTCATTATACAAAACTCACCTGAAAACCAATATCCTGCCACTGCTTTGTGATTCTGGCCGTCAATGATTCCTCCGGCATTAGGCAGTTCCACAATTCGAGCAGCTTCTCTTCATGCGCAAAATTTTCTGCATCGTATGCTTCAGCGCGCAACCTCTCCACAATGTGCATGAGCCGTCGATAGCTCCAAATTTGTAGCACACAAGTTCCAAGCAGCGGTCCGAAGTCGGGATGGTGTTTCAGTTTGATGCGTTTCGCACGACTCACCACACTCACTGCACGCACAGGAAAATGCCTGAGCTCCTCGTCGCTGCAATGCTCTGCCGCCTCATCAAGCTCACGCAGCAGTTGCTGTATTTCCACATTGTGCGACAGTCTCAATGAGCGCTCCACTTGGCGAGTCCTTGCCGCGCCGCCTTTAGCACCGTAGCAAATCCGCTGCAGCTCGCTCAGACGCGTAAAAGTATGCAACAGCCATTTGATGATAGGGCGCAGATACACGAATACGAAGGAAACGAGACGGTCTAAAAGGAACATTTTTCTGGTTTTTCTTTTGTAGCGTCTTGCTTGCAATATTTGACTAGACTGGGGTGACATACATTATTATTTTCGATTTTGTTGTGGTGTTATCGTCTTTTTATGTTGCTATGTTGATTTGACAAAATATGATGACGCGAAGGAGGGGTAGGGATGCAAGCAATAAATCATAAGTTTCCAGAGCGTATGGTGCTAAATTGAACATTAGGGGATAGGGTACCTTCGTCTTTGGCATGAAACTGTTATCGGACATCTACTAGTAAAAACTTACCCATCACTAGCATAAATATTCCTCACAAAGTTTGCTATCTCTATCTAAACAGCTGATTAAGCTACAAGTGTTTTTGTCAAGGATGATAATTATTATCATCTTTTAATTTAATTTAATTTTATCATCTTTGGATTTTGTGTTTTCGCGCTTAGTCCGCTTTTACACGATGCGACTCGGCCCCGGAGACACGGAAGAATGTTGGAAAGAGGGGTGAAACGACAGGGGAACGCGCAAAATCGCTCGGGCAGCACAATCGCAAATTGGATACGTACTTATGTGACCTTGAACTTGTAAAGTGATCAATTTTGAAAAATATATACATACATATGTACATATATATATATATTAAAATGTTTGTTAGCGCTCAACTAGTACGACTTACAGATGCGGCAAGTGCAGGTATATTCGTGTGTGGTTGTCAGGTATTTTTATTCAAACAGACAGTTTAAACTGCTTTGAAAATTACATGGCATTAGATTAAGTCGCTGCAATTACCAACAATATACATGTGTATATGGGAAATTATCATTTATTGTTACACAACGGCTTTAATCAAACAATCAAACAAATCTGCCTACGTACTTACTTAAGTTGTGTACTGGTGCACTCAATGCAGGCTTGAGGGACAATTTGAGGAGGAAGTCGGCGGCTAGGTGTAGTAACTGTAGGAAATGCAGGAAACCAGGATTCAGGTAAACCTTGGAGCGTCTCCTCTGTATTTGTCTCACCATATCTATATCTTGCTTAACCTATTTGGAACTCCCATTGCTTAATGGGGTGAAGGAGGCCTCAAATCACGAAATCAACTCTCTAATGAAGCACCTGTATTGCGTCCATTGAGAAATTGTAAGGCAAACTGTTGTAATGTTCATTTAATCGTCATTGCGTGCGATGAATTTTCTCTTGATAATTCTTATCAAATGCACAAATGAGCGTAGTCAGAATGGAAACTGTAGGGGCCCTCAGAAAAGATAGACCATAAAGTAAATAATTATATATATTTTTTTTGTAATATTAATATATATATACATACATACATATGTATATATCACCTTTTTTATATATATACATTTTTAATTGTGTCATCGATTTGTTTGATTATCGTTAAGTCTATCAAAAATGCAGGGAAGAGTGGAGAAACGATAGGGGGATAGAACAAATTGTTCGGTAAGCGATTTTTATGCAACATTTTAACGTTTTCTTTTGCTCGCTGAAGAAACCTTGAACTATATACGACGAGTCGACTCATGTAAAAGCTATGTACATCTTTAAGGGAAATGTCAAAAAACCGTATGCAACGAGTTGCGTCTTGTAAAAGCGGACTTACTGTAGGAAAATATTCCGATATCCATATTTGGCTTGACAATATATTTTCATTTACGGTGCTGTTTTGGCATTTACTTTTTAGTGCTGCCAGATGCAATGTAATGCTTAAACAAATTCATAAATATAACATATGAACGTATGGGTGATTCTATTTTTCTGCTACGAAAACTTTATTTAATGAAAGTTCGTGTTTAGGGTGGTCTTGAGCCGCCTCCTTCACCAACGTATACATGCACGCACATGTGTACAAAATTACGCATGGCTGAGAATGTGAATTTGCGCGATTTCTAAACAGCTTGTCTCGTCTGCAGTTCGAACCGTCATATACACACTCATCCACATTTTAACATAGGCTTTTCTACTTTATATACATACATATGAGTATGGAAATGCTTCTAGGAGCTCAGTTCGTGGCATACGTTTGCACGATTATCTTATTCGTACAAAGCGCTGAACTCGCAATCAGTTACGAGTCTGCGAGCATTCATATTGGAAGCGCCAACGATCGTCGACGATAAGAGCACGCTCAGAAGTTCGAATAGTTTCCTTTTTTGGCTGTGATTGTTGAAACACGAAAAACCGGATTAATTTAAAATGAAAGCTACCGGTGGCAAGCTGTGGGGCAAAATGCTTAACGGTAATCAGTCATATTCCAGATATATATCTGTGGTCATATGCAATAACGACTTAAGTCGAAAACAACTGTTTCGAGAAAATGCAATTCGAAATTTGAAATGCACATAAGTGCATGTACATAAGTGCATGTGTTTTTTTTAAATAACTTTTTTTCTGAGATGGGTACAGATACCGGGGTTTGAACAAAATATGCGCATCAACGTCAGGAATACAGTGGTAACGTCAACTCAATTTCGTCTTAAGTCGACTTAAGTCGTTATTGCTTTTGACCACAGATATTAATTTACCCTGTTTAGGAATGTTTATGCCTTATTTAGGGCCAGTTTCTCAGTGGATGTTTAAATCTAATTTGCGAATTGAGTTTAAATCTGGTTTAACTTTTCTTGAGTTTCACAGTGCATTTATTTAAATACGGAATAATGAATGGCAACTTCGAATATTTGACAATTGAACACAGCACAACTTGCCAAAAACATATGTTCAATTGTTCAATTATGGAGGCAGCGCGAGCTAAAAATTTTTCGTCGGCCGAAAGAAGTGAATTATTGGATATTCTTCAAAGAATCCACAGTTTATATTATTTATAATACTACGGGATCATTTATATGTGCTACACCATGCAGTTGTATGTTTAATTTGGCCGCTTATAAATTGCAATATTGTCGACGCAGCTTGCCTGCACATCCGAAATCAGCTGTTTATTTGTTTTCGATTGCAACTCTGTGCCGTACTTAAATGCCCACAACCGGGCATTTAAATTGTATTTAACTTCCCACTGTGAAACTGAAATTCCCTATTTAAACTGCAATCAGAGTTTAAACATCCACTGTGAAACTGGCCCTTATTGTGAGTGTGAAATGTGATGTCTGGATTTGTTTTGTTTACTTGTAGGACAAATTGAAATAAGCACTTTAACGCAAGCGGATCTGGATGGTGCTTTGGAGGTAACTAGAGTCAGATCCGGTCTTCGAAGCGCAGTTAAAAAAAAATAAAACCAAAGATGCAATGACTTGAAAATTGTATGAAAGGTGTTACCAATATTCGCATGATATTCGCCATAACAAAATTGAAATGTTAGCATTTCCATTTACACGAACATTAAAATGTTTTGGCGAATATTTGCTCTAATCCGTTTTATCTTATTTAATATGTAGTATGTTAATTGAAATGACAAAAATATAAAAAAACGAAAAAAATTTAAAAAGTGTGCGTCGGCCGGGAATCGAACCCGGATCAACTGCTTGGAAGGCAACTATGCTGACCATTACACCACCGACGCCATGCTAGAAGGGTATTCAGAGCTGCTATAAGAAACTCTGGGACGAACAAGTTCATTTGCAACAAAAAAAGCTTTTGAGTTTTACAGCAAGTATGTAAGTACCAAAATCCAAATATGTATAGAAAGTCAGAATCAAATTTATGTATGTATGTATTTTGAAAATAATATAGAACATTTTTGGAAGAATATCGAAAGAAAGTATTTCTTGCAGAAAATAGAGCGTGAAGTAAAATTGCCTTCGAAATTTCAACAATTCATGGAAAATTATAAGAGCAGTAAAATTAGGCGTTGAAAAGAAGATGCATTGTGAAGAAGCATCTTTGGCGAAATGATATTAAATTCTGTCGATAATGCAGTGTTAGACTTAATCTAGAAGCCTTTTACCTACCTCAACGGTTGTGAACTGCAACTGTCAAAGACGCAGAAATGAATTTTTGCTTTCCATAGTTTCTTATTAGATCTCTGAATGCAGCTCCAGCACAGCGTCGGTGGTGTAATGGTCAGCATAGTTGCCTTCCAAGCAGTTGATCCGGGTTCGATTCCCGGCCGACGCACACTTTTTTGCATTTTTTTAATACTAAATTTTTTCATCTGCTAAATATTGGTTTTTTCAATTTAGGTGCTTGAAAAGTCATTTTTCCTTAACGAATCCGTTTGCAATGCCTGCGGCATAAATTTGCCCAAGAACGCTCATGCGCGCGCCGAGTTGCGTGAGCTGTGTCGCCAAGCTGCTGAAGATGGAGTTTCTTTGGTGGCCAAAGATGTTGACACCGGTGCGATCATATCAGTGTCTTTTAATAAAATTCAGGTAGATATGCTTTTTAATAACAAAGAGTTTAATTAAAACCTTCAATTAAAAAATTTAGTATTTGCCTGAGGCTGGCGAGGAACCGTTCTTCATACAATTCCGCAACGAACATACGCATTCACCGCAAGCGCAAGCACTCATGGACTTTATGATTGAGGTAGACGGGGAGACCGACGTCTTTGAGTTGTACAATATCGACTGCCTCTGTGAGTTAATGTTCCTAGCCACATTGCCCGAATGGGAGGGCAAGGCCATAGGGCGTACGCTTGCCGGGCACTCCATCGAATTGACTCGGCAAATGTCCCGGGGCTTTGGACTGGAGGACATACATCCGAAGTTACACTCGAAGCGGCCACGTGCCGTCACCGCACTCTTTACTTCGCAGTACTCGCAGCGTGTCGGCAAAGCGTGCGGCTTCAACGTGGTAAATTCTGTGCCATATACGCGCTTCAGCAGCAGTGGCAAGATCTTCGATTACACACGCATTAATCCGTTGCACAAGACGTGCCAGCATGTCATTCTGATGATCTAAGTATCGACGATGTATAACGCCAAATATAATAAATGAAGCAATAGGAAAAAAGTCAAAAGATAATATTAATATCCTCTTGAAATTAGACATAACTTCTTTTGGAAATAATTCTTTAGCATGAGCTTATTTTTTGTTCAGTGTACACTGCACACACACTTTTCGCCTTATCAAATGGTGAGAATAGTGCTATTTTATATTATATTATAAGCTTTATATTAACTTCACATCCGGTATGTAGTGGAATCTAGTAATAAATTTTTCACCCACTTCCCGACTACTTAGAGATCTGAAACTTTGCATACATGCGTAACCACCATGACAATGTATGAATCATTGGGCGTAGGATAAGGGGCGTGGCACTTTTTTATCAACTCTAGATTTGTGTATAACTTTAGAACTACACATCACACATCAATGAAACTCGGTAGGAACTTACTACATATCCATATCCTTCTACTGAGAAAATAAGGGGGGGCACTGGATAAGGGGGCGTGGCACCCCCCATACAAACAAAATTTTTGATCTCGATTAGCTTTGGAACTAAAGGTCGTGCAGCATTGAAATTATGCAGTATGCAGTCGCCTCTTAGATGTGTCGTCCCACTGGTAAAATTTTATGGGCGTAGGATAAGGGGACGTGGCACCCCCCATACAAACAAAATTTTTGATCTCGATTTGCTTTGGAACTAAAGGTCGTGCAGCATTGAAATTTCGTTTGCAGTCGCCTCTTGGATGTGTCGTCCCACTGGTAAAATTTTATGGGCGTAGGATAAGGGGCGTGGCACTTTTTTATCAACTCTAGATTCGTGTATAACTTTAGAACTACACATCACACATCAATGAAACTCGGTAGGAACTTACTACATATCCATATCCTTCTACTGAAAAAATAAGGCGGGCACTGGATAAGGGGGCGTGGCACCCCCATACAAACAAAATTTTTGATCTCGATTAGCTTTGGAACTAAAGGTCGTGCAGCATTGAAATTTCGTATGCAGTCGCCTCTTGGATGTGTCGTCCCACTGGTAAAATTGTATGGGCGTAAGGTAAGGGGCGTGGCACTTTTTTATCAACTCCAGATTCGTGTATAACTTTAGACCTACACATCACACATCAATGAAACTCGGTAGGAACTTACTACATATCCATATCCTTCTACTGAGAAAATAAGGCGTGCACTGGATAAGGGGGCGTGGCACCGCCCATACAAACCAAATTTTTGATCTCGATTAGCTTTGGAACTAAAGGTCGTGCAGCATTGAAATTTCGTATGCAGTCGCCTCTTGGATGTGTCGTCCCACTGGTAAAATTGTATGGGCGTAGGATAAGGGGCGTGGCACTTTTTTATCAACTCCAGATTCGTGTATAACTTTAGAACTACACATCACACATCAATGAAACTCGGTAGGAACTTACTACATATCCATATCCTTCTACTGAGAAAATAAGGGGGGCACTGGATAAGGGGGCGTGGCACCCCCCATACAAACAAAATTTTTGATCTCGATTAGCTTTGGAACTAAAGGTCGTGCAGCATTGAAATTTCGTATGCAGTCGCCTCTTGGATGTGTCGTCCCACTGGTAAAATTTTATGGGCGTAGGACAAGGGGCATGGCACTTTTCAAGCAACTACACACTTGGGCTTCAGTTTATAATTATAGGTACACCACACATCAATGAAAAACGATAGGAACTTACTTGCCGCGCCCTGCTGGCAAAATAGCAACAACTCACCGCGTCACAAATATGCCACGAATATTAGGGTCGATCACTGCCGTATTATTTGTTAAATTGAGGATATGACATATGACGATAGGAAACACTGTGAATACCCTAAATATTGTGTACTGCTCTGCAAGTTTAAAATTCGTTTTGCGAAAAATTTCAGAGCTCTAAAATTGAATTTATGGAAGACTAAAAAGTAGAAAATAAAATTATATAAAAAAAAACTTTTTAAAAATAAGCTTTAATGTACTAAAAAGTAGAAAATAAGTTGTTTCCAAGTCACCTGTATCTTACTATTAATAAAAGCTTGTGCGCTCAATATCCATATTCAAAATATCTTTCATTACTAGAATCTATTTGCAAAAAATTATTTAAATAAAATATTGTGGTAACTGTTTGACAAATATTGAACACATGAGCGCCCCAAGCTTTTATTAATAGTAAGATACAGGTGACTTGGAAACAACTTATTTTCTAATTTTTAGTACATTAAAGCTTATTTTTAAAAAGTTTTTTTTTATATAATTTTATTTATCAATTGTTTGGACGTTAGTTGTTAAGCGAAATCGAATAAATATGGCAGAGTGGCGGAGTGCATGGTGTTTGCCTCAACGCACGAGAGATCGATAACAAAACGAACAACTCTTGAGACCACTAAAATCGCACACATTCACTATCTCAAGTATCAAGTATCTCACTGTACTTGTGCGTGTGAGGGGTAGGAGATAACCCGTATTAATCTTTTCCTTAAATTAAGTGCTGGCAGAAATTATTTCGCCAAAGACCATTTTGAAAATCGACAATTGACTGTAGAAAACAGTTTTACGAAATGCACGTAGCTTATTGGAATTTCTAAATAAGTGCAAGCTAAAAGTTTAAAAAGTTTGTTATTAGTTTTTTATTAACAATATTTTGAATAATCACAACAAGGCTTATGGACGATTTTAAAGTGAAGTATAATTACGATGGACCCACAAAAGGCGCCTCGTATTGAACGAAAGAACTCATTTCTGGTCAACTCAATTTTTTTACTTTAATTTAAAATATGGATTTTTTGATGAATTTCACCATGGGTAATTTTAGCATAAATTCGTTCACTGTTTAGAATTATATGCTACTAAGATCTTGCCCTCATATAAACTATTTAAAGTCGGCCATAAAGTGCGCCTTAAAATTTCGAAATTTCGATTAGTAAGTTTTCATAAGCGAACCTTTAGAAATTTCCTACACTTTAGCTCTCAAGTCCGAAAGCAGAGAATGTGCATATGCACTAAAATCATTTTCAAAAAGTTTTCAAATTTAGAAAGCAATTCAATAGGAATAATAATGTGCTATATTTTTACATAATATAGTTGTGCTCTTCTATTCTAACTTTAATCCTCTTAGAACGCTTTCTTTTTATTTTCTGAAAAAATATTTTTCCGACAACCTCAAAATTTTTAAAGTTGAAGTTTTTAAAAGTATACATCAATAGCTATTTTACATAAAAAGTTATCATTTGATTTAGACATAGTAGAAATGACGTTGACATTTTTCAACTGACAATATTCTAATCTTGTAGAGAAGACAATGGATGATTGAGAGGAAGCATGATTCAGATTGCCTCCAAAGAGGAGGTGGCAGTTGTGAGTACGCTTTACCAGCCAGTGATAATCTCGGCGGGGATGTGCATGCGAGTGTGGGTGGCGTACTCTAGCCGCTGCATTAGGGCAGTTGAGCGCAAGTGATCTTAGACGTGAGCGTGAAAACGATAACAATCAAGTGCGACAGTGTAGAAACGCATGTGAAAAGTGAGCGCAGCGCATCAGTGTGGCGTTTGCCGCTGATAGTTGTCGTTAAACAGCGATCACACGCGCCAACGGCGCACAGTGGCTCGTTTGGCCGAAAAAGTTTCAAAAATCATAACTTTTGAACGGATAGAGATATCGGAATCGGATATCGCCGCGGCGCACAGTTGTTCGCTTTGACTTTTCGCGTTAATAAACTATAACTTCTTAAGAAATTAAGATATCTGAATGAGTTTTTATCTGTAGCAAATTGCAATACCTTTTAAAAGAAAAACAATTTTAAAATATTTGTTATTTTTGTAGTTAAACGAGTATTACTTTCTATTAAAAATAATCTTGAATTTTTCCTAACGTTTGAGGAAATTTTCAACTTAATGGTGCGTATGCATTCAGTCTTCGCTCAAAAAAAAAATTGACATTGCTTCTTGAATGTGATTAGTAGAATAGTGAAATATTGAGATAACTAATTTGAGCCCCTTATCTTCAAAAAGCTATGTATGTCTGCTATATGTTTTTTTGGCAAACACAGCGTTGCTTTAGTCACAAAGAAAAGTGAAGTAAAGTTGATTCAAGAAAATTTCCTGAGTGTTCATTTGACGTTTTATATATGCAGTTTTTGTTTTTCTAGAGAGCTGCATACACACCTTAAATATGCATTTTTTTACAAAAGTTCTGTTTTTTATTGACTTAAAAAATTATTTAACTTTGATTAGTTCCACAACTCAAACAACTTATTCAAATGAATTAAAAGTTGTATTGTACATATGTATGTGTGTACATGTTATATAACAGTTCTGCTTAACCAACCCATCACAAAATGGACTTTTGCCAGCAGATTTAGCCAAACGCGCCATTGTGCGGCGGTATCTTATCGTGCGGTTTGGCGGCCGAGTCGATTATACAACAACTGTATATAACAAGTGCTATTCACACAAACACACGTACACACCTACCAGCACTAACTAGATCCATTTTCTAGTAAGAAACACTTAAATTTGATGAATTATTTTAAATTTCCCGAGCGAGCATAATGCGCCGCGCTGCTCTTCCTATAATTCTTCAGTCATTCATCAGGGCAGGGCAGTTATTCATTTATGCGTTTATCCGCTTATTCATACATTCCGCTAATCGAGCATTTCATATATTCAATGCTCGTCATTTTGACAGAACTCATGAATTCACTTGCCGTCCGCGCCGAGAGATGTGAGCGATATGCGGAATTTCGTTGTTGGAAAATCAAAACAATTTGCATGAACCAAAAACACTGTTTTGCAAATTTAGAACTTTTTACGTTTCAACTTCAACATACCCAATAGATTAATTTATGCAGTTAAGTCTTTCAACCAAATTGAGTCTGCAAAGGAATTCTCCCATATTGCAAATATGTACGTAGTATTTGTCATAGCATTCAAATGTATGCATATCACGTTCACTTTTGAATACATATACGCATGTATAAGTATTATTCAACCAACATTTGTATAGTTAGAAAAATCACTTGATATAGAAGCTGTATTTTTCTGTTGAACAATATTGCTTCTATTTGAGCTTGAAAATTAGCGGCGTTAAATAAAGTTCTATCACTTTTGAAAACAAATATTACATACATAAATGCAAAAAAGCGAGCAAACTCTTTGACGAGCGTGTTTATACATTAAAACATTATCTATTTAAAATATGTATATATAATACATGTAGCTTTGTACCGAATAGCACGCTACAGCTTTAAACCGATTTTCTTAAGTTTTGACAAGGCATTACAGTTTATCGCAAAATATTCGTAGGCTAATTTGGGTTTGATATCTCCTGAACTACAGTTCAAAATGAGTTTCTAGGCATGCATTATTGAATAAAAGTAAAGGTTTTCTTATACGCATAGTTACTTTTTTTACTTTTGGGTACATTATAGACCGTAACAATGATTAAAGGAATGGGAAATGAAATGTACATTAGCCTGCATTGTTTCTCTGTAGAGGCTTTTGAAATCTTAAAAATTATAAACAAATTGTACAAAGCATAAAAGTTTGATCTTTTCGCTAGTTTTGCATTATTTATTTATTTATTAAATTTTATAATTTATAAATGATTTAATTAAATTTACCAAAATCCTGAATCTACGAAATTAACGTACAGAACTCACACTTAGAAATGTAGAAATAGATCTCTTGCATAATGTTCGTGCTGAACAGTGTAATCACAATTCTCAAATTTTACTATCGCTCCCGCTTTGGTATTGGGGCAGAGAATATTCTCAATTTCACTATTTTTTTGTTTGTTATCGCTGCTTCTCTATTGTTAATGAGTAAATTTTAAATTTAGTTGAATTTAAGCGATTCGTGTGGCAACATCAGCTGCTCATTTCGCTTGTGTTGCTCTGTCGTTCTGTCGGTCAGTGGCGCTCATAAAACTAGAATCGCAATTGTATACGGTGCAAAAAAAGCATAAACATAAATACGAGTATTTAATAACCGGATTTGTGATTTTTTTTTACTTCCGCTCGTGACATTTTGGCTTGTGCGGAAATGGAGAATAATAATAATAACTCAAATTTAATTTGTAACGGTAGTAAACATTTAATAGAATTTATGAATTGACAGTTGTTTTATAAGTTTGAATTGTTTATATTGCAGGCGAATTTGAAATTGTTAAAATCACAGAGGATCTGTACGATGAAGCGATTTATGTAAGTAAATTGAAATTAAAGCATGTCTCAGTGGAAATAAATCAAGCAGCTGATTTGATCATATAGGGCTTAGGCTATAGAATAAATTTGTAGGTGCCGTAAAATAGCACGTGCAAGTTAATGCAAGAAAGCTAAGCCTAATTTTTGCAATTGCCTTATGAAAAGTGTTTAATTAAGGCCTTTAAATTGATAAAAATCTACTATAAATTCGTTATGACAAGTGGAATTCAAATGGCTTTATTCTCGTCCACTAGTTGATACAACATTTTGAAGCATGTAAATAAATACATTCTTCTTTTCAGATCTATCAGAACTATTTCATGAAATGTGAAAATGTGTGCACTGCTACGAATGTGTGTGCTTCGCAGCAGTCCGTCGATGAAATGTTAATGCTTATCCGAGCTATTCTCAAGCAGGGCGTCTCATTTGCGGTACGAACCTGCGCCACACGAGAGCTGGCCGCCATTTGTATAAATATGATAATCGTGAGTGTGATATTTCGCCCTAAAATGTATTTCACTTAAATTTTCGTACGTCTAGAATCCAAAAGGTCATTGCACGTTGGATGACGTCTTTCAGCAATTCCGCTCTCCTGCGATGATATTCATCGGTGGCTACTTGGAACACATGGAGTTCAGTGTGGACCTCTATAAGGAGTGGAACATTGAGTGCGTACTCGAGATCGAGTTTCTCTCTACTCGCCCAGCTTACGGCGGCAAGGGTTTGGCGACGATCTTGTCCAAGCATTCCATTGAGTATGCAAGAAGAATGCTAGAAGGCACACTGCCGGAGAGCGAGGGACTACCAGCACATATACGCGCGCAAAGACCGCAGGCAGTTTGCTCCGTGCTTACCTCTCGTTTTACGCAGATCATTGGCGAAAAGTTGGGCTTTCAGACTATCTATAAGGCCAAAATGTCAGACTTCACATACGAAGGTGTACCATTTTCGGAGAAAATCGATCCTATTCACGAATATTCCGTGTTTGCTGCTCTGCGACTTTGATTGTGCGTTGGCACTTGCGCAATTCGACATTTCAATAAAAGACGATTCCTAACGATTTGTTTGTGAAAGAAAATTAAAGGAATTTATGTAGCTATCATTTAGTTGGTGATCTTCAGGTTATACAGTAAACTTAGTTTTGGACTTAGAAGCACATTTCGAGCAGAAATAATTTAAATATACATACATATGTATAATCAAAAAAATGTTAGATCAACTTTGAGAATATTGTATATTCCATCATACAAAAAAAGAACGGTAGAATTCGTTATTTCGTTACCTAGATATCAATGCTACTGACTAAAGCTAAAATAGTACTTAAAAGGTAACGGTTTGTAACGGCTTACGGAACGATCGAATGTCGCTCGGTTTTTCGAGCTTATGAGACTATGAAGTTACCTACTCAACTTCTCGAGACGCACCGAGAAGTATGCAGAAAAGAGCAATCTATGGACTGAAGTCTTGTCAATCAGCAAATCAATTGGACTTTTATCCCGACTCTGAGAGAACGTTGGTATTTGTAAGTATTATTAGCTACACGCCCTACCCTCTTTCTTTCTTGCAGACCCCTTTCGCTTTCTGATACTTCACAACTTCATCGACCATTTACACCCAACATTTCGTAACATTTCGTATATAGTATTTCGAATAGCATCTTCTTCAATTTTCGGAAATTGATTCTTAAAAAATATTAAAAATTTGTTGTAATAGAAAAGCAACTATGCCTACTTAAGACTCAGTTTTAAATTATTATTTGGTAAATGAAAAATTTAAAATTCGAATTGAAATGAGATTAAAAAATCTGTCGGCACTTTAAAATCGCTCTTTTGTGTTGTTGTTATGATTGCTGTGAATGTGAAATATGCTTTGAGGCGTGCACTCAAGAGGATTGTGAGTTAATACCCAATGTCAATACAGCGGAGAGGCGAAGGCAAGGGAAATGGCAGAGCAGCAGCGCGGAAGAGATTTGTGTGTGTGATAAGCGGCGCATTGCAATTTTTGATCCTTGATGGCTTGAAATTTTTTTTCGAAATAATTTTTAATTTAGAAAAAGTAAACTGCACCTTTCGATTGACATACACACACATACATCATCCCTTTTGAGAGTAGCTTTAGCGGCACCCTTTCGGGAATTGTGCTCGTATTGGTTGGGCAATTGTGTGTAATGATACCGTTAAAGTGATCCGGTTGCGTGATCTATGCCTGCCTAAGGTTTGTATGTGTGTGTGTAGTTTCAGAGGAGGATACGCTTGATTGTGTTTTATGACGTGTACTTAATTTAAATAATTGGCAAGTGCTAGTTTTGAGCATATAATGATATACATATAGTAATTCAAGCACTTGTTTTTAGAACAATAAAATTAACCATTGGTTATGCTAAAAAAGCGTAAAACAAACCAAATAACATCAAATGCGTCAACAGTTGACAATTTGATGGATTTGAAATAATAGTCCAATGTGTTAAAAGTAAAAAAAAACATTAAATGTTGAGAAAGGTTGAAGATCCTTCTATCCAGAATTCATTAACTTTTAAAGCATATTCACCGTTGTGCCTCGTCAACCGAAATTAGTTATTAAACTCGTCAGCCGAAATAGGGTTAAAGAGAGAAGTAATTGCATTTCAGGAAAAGTCAAGGTACTAGGACAGAAACTGCAAATTTAAATTTGGAATTTTAATTTAACGTTTCCAAAATAAGAACGACGATAAAAAAATGAGTAGAAAATCAGCGCAACGTTGCATTTCTAAGGAAACTAAGGAAAGAAACTACTTGTAAATCTTTTCAATGCTTCTGCTTTGGAGAAAATTGCGAAAAGGGAACAAATACAAGTAAATAAGAAAATAATGTGTCTTAGATAGTAACGAATGAAAAACTTCTATGTTTCTATCTAAATGTTTTATGTGTTGTTAGTTGAATTGACTAATATTAGTATTCTAATGTCAATGAGCTCGGCGCATTAATTTCGCTTTAAGCATGATAAATCTAAATCTTTTCTCTACGAATCAACCGTCATAATCACAAACTTACACAACACTTTCGAAATTGTTTCAGAATTAGTGGAATTTGTCAGCCCGCATAATTTTTCAGCATTAACAAATTTGTGCCATTCTTTTTTTCTTGTCTCTTAATTTTACAGCAAATATTTACTCTAGCCGCTTTCCGTTGAGGCTGCTGCTATTTTACAGCGCTTACATTCGGAAACTTGCATACGGTCGCTTCTGGCGGCGACGACGACAAGGGTGTCAAAACATAAATTCCTACATTTGTTTTTCCAAACGCAGCGGCAGAATAACTTTCCGCGGCAGAAGACTGAACATGAGGGTTAAAATCTGGCGCCGCAATGCGCCACCGTCGCTTTTTGTGTGTTTGTTATTCTAGTTTGATGTGCTTGTTGTCCTTTTTGCGTCCTTCTTGTTGCGCTCTAAGGAGACCATGATAAACAAATTATTTGGCAGTCCTTCTATTTTCTCTTGCAGCTGTATAAACAAATTAGTTTCCACTTTTATTTTGGCATGCACTCACAACAGTTTACATGGTAGGGCAGAGGGTCAGGAGGGGCATGCGCTGTAGTGAAATAAGTCACATTTGTCTGCTGCTTGCGCTTGCGAAGCTGTTTCGATTGACTATAAAGATAGTGAGAATAGGAACGCTCTGCAGGCTGTCATATTTGACATGTCAATGAGGGCGTTTTAATTGGGAATGCAATATGGGCATAAAAGTTACTAACATCGATGTTCAGGAATAGCGTACATTCGGTACATCGTTTTCAAAACTAAGTATGCTTTTCTATAACAAAAATTTGCTTCGAAATTGATTGCAAATAATAATCGTATGTAAATCGCTAAATGTTATTATCAGCAATATATAGAATGCTCATTTCACAAAGACAATATTTTTCTATGGTAGATCGTAACCCTTTTGTCACAATTATCCCGAGTTACTACGGCCCGATCTTCAATAGAGTGTAAGATGCGAGTATTGCATTTTTGTTGCGCGCGCAATACCCAGCGAAAGATTTTTTACATTTTTATAAGCTTTATACATATTAACTTCACTTCAGGTATGTCGTCAAATCTAGTAATCAATTTTTCACCCACTTCCCGACTACTTAGAGATCTGAAACTTTGCATACATGCCTAAACACGAGCCCAATACATGAATCAATAAATTTTATGGGCGTAGGATAAGGGGCGTGGCACTTTTTTATCAACTCCAGATTTGTGTATAACTTTAGAACTACACATCACACATCAATGAAAGTCGGTAGGAACTTACTACATATCCATATCCTTCTACTGGGAAAATAAGACGGGCAGTGGACAAGTGGGCGTGGCACCGCCCATACAAACAAAATCGTTTATATAGAATAGCTTCGGAACTCTTAAAGGCAACAACGCGCTCTTCTTTATATAGTTCATATTTACAATTGTGTATACATATTTTTCTTTGTGCTCTCAGATCCAACGATTTGTTGCACTCACTTGTATTTCCCTTCTCATATGGATACTTTTTGCTCGTAACATAGACAAAATATCAAAATATGTTCACACAGATAACTACAATATGGTAATATGATAATATCTTTTGCTGGGAGTCCTTTCATCTATTGAAGAAATTGATGGAAATTTGCCAACTAGATTCTAGAATCGTTCAGATTACTGAAGTACATTCGATTTGAGCTGCATTTCAATATTGTATTGTTATTTACATCGTTTACTTTTTTTATACTCTTCCGTTCATGCTATACTACTATATTTTAATTATCGAAAATTTTCCGGTGTAAGCGATGCTTGCATTTCGAGAGGGAGAACAATTATATAGCATTGCTGGCAGTTACAGAAATATGTATACTGAATCTTCAAAGAAAGTTCATGGCTTTGCTGAAGCTCTTCTTCTTCTTTGAAAAACAAATAAGATTTATAATTATTTAAATGTACATATAACATCATTTCAGCTGAAGCAATAGTTTCCAACTTAAATCAATAAAAATTAAGGTTGTTGTTACCTTTAATACAATAGACTTTTCAGGCTGCGGTAGCTAGGAGATTAGATTCATACTCCAAATATTTACAATGTACTCCAATATACCTTGAATACATACAGCAAACTCCATCTGGAATGGGATTCCACTTCAGCAAATTTCACTTGGCATTTCTCCCCAACCCAAAAAGTACAGGTGAAGCATTTCGATTGGCTCGACTCAACTCAACTCCGCCCCTTTGCAGTGCAGCTTTGATGTGTTCCGCCATGACAATTGCATCCTGTTTATACGGAAACCACCCTACATGACGTGGAACGATAAGATCGAAGCGCGGCACAAGGACTCTAAGCGACGTTTTCCTGTTCGCCACCCAAGTGGGCTGCGGTATTCGCTCGTGGTTTGTGCTCGCGTACGGTTCGTGTGGAAACACAGCGGCTTTTCTTCGCTTCGAATGGAACAATTGCAAGTGCCAACGGCAATGGAGCGGTCTTAATACCATCGAGCGCGAATCGCCAATAATTGGGCGCACGTTTCTCGCATTAGATTGCTCATATTGGCATATTGTTTGTGTGTTGGAATACCACTCAGTGTGAAAATATACGTATTGAAAATTGCACAAAATTGTAAGATAATGCAATAAGTGTTCAAATGTATTTGTTGTGAGATATATAAACGATTTTAATAGGGAACGCATTATTACATAATTGGATTAAAATATATTTGGTTTCAAGGTAAGATTGGCGGAATGGCGGAAAAGTTAATTATTAATTTATGAATGCGTCCAGAAATAGACTAGGTCGGTTTTTAGCTATTTATGGTCATGGTGTATTCTGACATGCGAAATATTGATCATGTTTTATTGAAACTTAGTGCTGATCCATTCAACTACTTTAAAATGTAACAAGCAATTTAAGTCGCTCCTTTGAAATTCTAATACATGTACATTTAATTTCATTTTACATTATTACTTGATTGTCTTAGATAAATTTGAATATCGCGTCTAAAGTTAAACCTGCATAATAGATATGACAGATATAGTTCCGCTTCTATTGACAAAAATTTAGAAGCATATTTGTTTAAAATATTTGAACAATTTGATTGCTTTGCCATGAAATGTTAATGAAAATTTATATGACAAGTTGGAACTTAATTTCTTTAAAAAGTTTTATTGGCAAGTCAGAAAATTGACAAAATCAGATTAAATTGATTTATAAACAGTTTCACAACAAAACGAGAGATGCGATCGACGAGATACACGAAAGAAGTTCAATGCATTCTTGATATTAGTATGAAAAACTGAGCGAATTGAGTTAAAATATTTTTTTATTTCTCAATACAAGCCCACATAACCTCAACACATTTCGAAATTATCTTTGCAATACCTTGTCAAAATAATTTGTCTGCTTATGTGAGAGTACGAAATACGTGGCAGAAAGGAAAATTTGCAAATAATTTAAATAATTTTTCAAAAGAAGACAATTCATCTACAGCTCTATTCTATTGCGAGTCACAAAAGTCACAATTGATACTTTTTCCTGTAATGCCAAATATTGAAAGTGGCAATAAATTGTAGCTGCTATGTCAGAATAGGGTTGTCGGTTACAAAATTCGCTCTGTGACAATCCAGTAAAGTAGCTTATCTCAACATTAGCATGGTCAGAAAGAGAAAACAGGCAAATTCGCATCAAACGCAGCTTAAGAATGAAGATACAGATATAAAAATTGCATGAACGAAAATTGATCGACTTAAAAAAAGGAATACCCTTTTTTATCAATTAATTTCAGATTTAGCTTAAAAATTTACAGATCATTGTTTAACGGATTTACTAACAATTTGCCACAGGTGCACTCTTTATCTGCGCTTATCACTACAAACTATCTATCATGTCGAACATGCCCGTAACAACCTCCAACGAAAATCAATAAATTTCTCTCAACATATTGTACATGCACAGAATAGAATATAATATCATATTTGTATATCATAAATTAATGATAAAATAAGTGATAAAAGCTAACACGAGAATGGGTATCGTTAACAGAGCGCTGTACAAAATACAAACAAGGCGATAAGGGGGCGATAAGGCAGGAGTCAACCTGAGCAGACGGCAAGGCGAACGCCCGCGAAGACTGCGCAAAGGATTACAAACACGTCGCGCGCTGATCGGCAGCGGCAGGCGTAACCAGTTGCCGGCAATTGTTTGCCAACAGCACTTGTTGGGATTGTGCATGTGCATGAGTGTGTGTGTGTGTGAGTGAGAGACACGTGCAAGGCACACGCCGTACACCATTCACACCAATCAACCAATTAACCAACCAACCAAATAGAGAACCTAGTGTCAAGTGATTTTTCATAACCGCTTAACAATATGAACAACACTTTTTAAAAGGCTTTGTGCCAATCAAAAAGGAATAACAACAACAAATACAAAATTGACGAGGACAACAGCAAAGCGCTGAGAATCTTCGGCAGCATAACGCGCGCCAACGTCTTGGAAAATATCACCATCAACATGTTTTCCATGGAAAATTTTGATCTGGAGTCAACAATGGCGCGACATTTCTTCGAGGGCTCACAGGCCACAAACGGCTCCACATCGAGTTCGGACTTCTTCTTCGGCGAAGACAACAGCTCGGAAAGTGACGACGATGATGCCTACAGCAGTGGCTTTAATAGTGATCAGGAGAACAATGAGAAAACGTAAGTCGAAAGTAGCAAACAGACACAAAAAAGTGTTTATTTACACTGTTCAACAATGCTTTTGTTACAAGAACATTATAAAGCTTTTTTCTAAATAATTCCAGGGTGTTGATTTTAAGCGCATTTGGTAGGTTTCTCAGCCAAGCATAAAAAATGTTGGCGGAAAATAATGTGTTCTTTTTTTACACTTTTCCATATGCGGCATTTAATTATCGTCTTGTCTATTTAATTGTTCATCTTCACTCACTTCTATATACTTTCTTTAGCATAATTGTCGAAATTCGTTGACCAGTGTTAGTTGAGTTCACCTTTTAATTGTCTAACTTCCATAACATGCTTTCGCCCGCACAGCCGCAGCCATAAGCCACGCCGCCTGAAATGTGCCTCCCAGATGGCGCAGCAACGACAGGCAGCCAATTTGCGGGAGCGCCGCCGCATGCAGAGCATCAACGAGGCCTTCGAGGGGCTGCGATCGCACATACCAACATTGCCGTATGAGAAGCGTCTGAGCAAGGTGGACACGCTCAAGCTGGCCATCAGCTACATCACGTTCCTGGGCGAAATGGTGAAGAAGGATAAGAACGGCAATGAGCCGGGCTTAAGCCTACAGCGTAACTACAAAAAGGAGCCGCCCAAGAAGATCATACTCAAGGATCGATGTGAGTGTTTCAGCCTATTCGGAGCCTATTTCATAGCCCATGCGAACTTGAGGGGATGCAATTTTTTTGGAATTTAATTTAGAGCGGGCATGTGTGTACCTACCTACGGCAAAAGTAAACCGATTTAGATTATTTCGCTGCGTGTTCATAATCGAATCAATCAAAATTGGTCAAGCATGCCACATTCTATAACGCCCACTTCCGAACGCATTCAACTGCAGAAGAACTGATAGATGCATGCGCTTCTCGCATGCGTCCATGTCATAATTCAGCAAACGTTTAGTTTCGTATTTAAATTTAATACGAAAATTATATGAAAAATCATTGAATGAAATGCGCAGTCCCAGCAAAAAGTTCGCTTTGCGTGCCGCAACAAATTGCATTTTCAATCTTCCGGCTGCCGCCTGCACCCCTCAAGCGTCAAGCATCGAGCCTACAGCCACCGTCAGTCAACCCTGCATCGATGATGATCCCCTTGTTTCCGCAGCACGTATCCTGCGCATATGCATCAGCGGCTGCTTGTATGTGGTTCACCAAACGGCGGTGGCGGCAGCGGCAGCCTGTAACTAATTGGAATTTTCACACTTTTCGAATGAGACAATGAGAAAAAGGTTGCTGGATGATCGCGTTGCAGGGAAGTGGCAAGTTCTAGCTTGCATCGAGCAGCAACTTTTGGGAGTTGCTATGCTATGTTGCTAATAAAAATTGATTTAGTTACGGTTTTTTGGTTAATAACGTTTCCATTGAAAATGTATGAATTCCAAATGCTTTCGAAATCTAATAGTTTCGTTTATGCCTAACCAATCCGGGGATACCAAGTTCCGCACAATTTTCTGTTCCGAAAATCTCAAAATTGCTTAAGAAAGGATTACACGATTTTGGCATTAAATTTCTTAGCATAAAGCAAAAAAAAAACAGAATTTTACTGAAATTTGGCAGTTTATTATCTCAGGTCTTCCGTGCAATTTCTCTTTGAGAGAAACTAAAGGTCAAGTAATTTTTTTGCGGTAAAGTGTAGAGTGAGAAAGAGAGAGAGAGAGAGAGAGAGCGACCACCTGCAATAATCTGCATTGAAATGAATTGCTTGCACTTAAAAGTTGCATGTGTAGACCGGGGGTTAAGGTGGCAACCTCCAAATTTTTTTTCGCAGAAATGCATTTTTATCTCAGATTGCAGAATATACATAAAAAGATGCGAACGCAAAAAAATTTAGAGGGTTTGAAAAAGATTGGAAAGTTTTTTTCTAGACTTAAAAATTGAATGTTTGAGGTATGTAAATGTAAAGGTATATGAAAAATCCCATTGACAAAAGTACCGGCATGGCAATTTTTAATATTCAAATATGCCGTTCTAAAAAACTTTGGGATTTACAGCCCTAGTTGCCGTACATGCATATGTGTGAGTCTGCTGGTTTTGTAATTTATCTGCGATTTGCTGTTCTATGTTAAGCGGGAAAAGGGTTCCAAGCTGTGAGCTTAGAATTTGTAGTTTTCGGTTTTTTTTTTATTTTTCACGTTTTTATGAATATTTTTTGGAAAAAGTGTCAAAACAGAAATTTATAAAACTGCTTATTTTGCGAAAGAGCTGCTTCAGAGCAAAAAAAGAGATATCAAAGATGCAAAGATTAAGTGCCATGATTTCTTTCGGGCATAAATCTACGCATAAATGTGCGGTTTTTATGCTAAAGTTCTTAATTCAAATAATGGATGGATAGGCCGCTTCCAACTAGGTTAGACTGGAGTTTCGCGCTATACTATTTCTGTGGAAAGTTTTGATCTTTCCCTGCACCTGTTCACACAGATAGGTTTCTTTCGCAAGTTTTTTATTTTCGTCAGTGATTTTGTTGTTTTCCAATTTGTAAGAGGATATAGGATAATAGCAAACTTCTCGGTACGAGAAAGTTTGTACTCATTCTGTTTCGTTTTTGCCTGTCTTGCCTAGGAATTTGACTTTATGGATAGAGAACTTATCGAGTGTAAATCAGACTTAGTTTAGGTAATGATGACGGTCTAAATCTAGCATCTGAAACTTCAAGAGGAGCACAATTTTTAGTGAAGAAAAGAGTATCCTGAAAAAAATTCATTTAACATTGTATGTATATACAAGTATGTATAAAAGAAGATAGAAGAAGAAAATTTCTAGAATGGGGCATTGGGCCTTTTAATTGAGAAGTAGTGTATGTTCTATTAAAGATGGCATCTGGCAATCCAACATAGAGCAAAGTTGCAGCTCTTTGTTATTGCTGCTCTGCCAAAAGCTTTTTCTTTGAGAGCAAAGTAATGGATTAGGGTTTCGACGAGTCATAAGACACTCCCGATTATAAACGGTTATTTTAAGTGTAAAAAAATGAATTATTGAATTTTTTCAACAATGAACAACAAGTAACAATAAGCTTCCAAACACATACCGATGTTTCAGGGCGCTACTCCGATCTGCGTATATACATAAGTGCCGTTCTTATATGTATCTGTATAATAACCTATTAGATGAAAGATATTTTCCAGGTAAGCCGATTGAATGCAAGCCATAAATACAAAGCAGCTCTAATCAATAAAAGCAAAACAACAACAATAGCTTCCATGCTACAATACTGGAAAATCGACATAAACACGGAGCTCCCAGTTCGTGGGAAATTCGTTACACTGCAGCAGCTGCTGAAAGTCCATATACTATGCTATGCGGTGCAATTAACTAGTCAGAAATATTTCCATATGCTGTTTTTATTTTATGTATCCAAAGGATACAAATCGCACGCTGCAAATACCAAACAAATAGATACAAAAAATACGAAAATGTAATGCGGATCGAGCGTGCTTCTTGCTCATCAAATCTTAGTTAAGCCCAAGGCATGGGAAGCATGTTGTAGATGTAGGATGCGAGTAAGAAGCACGCCTGGCAAATTTTCACACCAACATTTACAACAACAACAATAGACAGCACTAATGCCTTATACAACAGCGAACGGCAGCTTAACCGAATATGGAAGTGCAGCTTCGTAGCACTTGTCCAACCAAGCCAACACCCACCCGTCAACAGCTGCCCCCTCCCGCTCACTAGAATTCACAGCTCTTGAGCAACACCAGCTTAACACTTGAGAGTAAGCAAATTGCACCAGAGCAACAGAGCGATGAGGGCGTGTTCCCTTTCGCTACAACAGACTTGCGCTGATTGGAGACTGTAAATGCGGGCGTACTGCACTGCACCCCCCTTCGCTTCAACTTCACCCTCCTGCAGTGGCGCCATCTTCTGCAAAAGGATGTAGAACCTTGTTTACCAATTTCCGTCGGATGGAACGCACAGCATGCAGCTGCAATAACAGCGACGGTTTACATATTCGGCCCTCGGGTTGAAGAGCGCCGAACGATGGCACAGGAGCACATTTTAATGGGGTTGTAATGTTGTTGCTAATGGATTGTTGATTGTTTTCCTAAGGAAGAAGGGGAAAAGAAAAAGCGAAATTTTCTATATTCCATAAGGAAGGCAGGGATTTTTGATTGTTGCGGCTGTGAGACTGCACTTTTGGTATTTGACAATTGTTTGGGCGGGAAAAATCGACACTTTGGGTCGAACCCTTTCGCTAAATTCACGAATTAAATAAATAGCACACACGCACACACACACTGGATTGCCGCAATATGCTCGCCATCAATTGGATATGGTATGAAAAGGCGAAAATCGGGATTCTTTTTGCAAGACTATTTATTAAATAAAAAAGGTTGGGATTTTTTGTTTTGGGTTTTTCCACTTTAAATTTATGCTTGCATTATATTTAATGAATTAAAATTTTATTAATATTTTTTCAAACTGAATCCTTTAACTTCTCACCAAGAAAGAAGCACTATTTCTCTTTCATCGGTTCATCGGGAACGATTTGCTCTTAATTCTGATTTTAATCCATAAATTTCGCTAGATCTGACTAGATGCACGAACGCATCTATTGTTTTAAGATCGAATTATATTGTAAGATTACAATTTTATACAATTTAATCTTTTTATATTGCGATTCTAAAATTTCACCATTTAATTTTTAGCTGGCGGCATATCGCACTCCCTCTCCTGGTATCGCAAAGGCGATCGTTATCCTGGCAGCAGACTGTACGCACGTACATGGACGCCAGAGGATCCGAGAACGCCTCAAAGTGCGCATGGCCATGGCAGCCACAATCAACAGCACAGCCAAGGGCAGCCACATGCGCTACAAGAGCAAGAACAGCAGCAGCAGCAGCAACAGGAGCAACAGCCACAGCCTCTCCCATCTCAGTTATCGAATGTGCGCAGCAATGGCGAGAGAACTCAGTTCCACAATAGCAACAGCAGTGGTGATCACAGTGATGAGTCGAGCAGCTTCATGGGGGATAGCAGTGGCGCCAGTGGCGGTGGTCCGGATCTGTATGGGCATGGCTTACATCAGAATGGCCTATAAATGCCATAATGACAACTATAAAGTCATGTGAAAACTAAATTATAAAAAAAAATTCCAGCTGTGCAATTACAAAGCAAGACTATTTTAGGGTGCGTCAGAATCGGAATCGTCACAATGCCATACTCAATTCCGCAATGTTATGTGAGAAATATGAAATTAGCCATGCGCTAATTCGAGAGACCGTCGCAAAGAGATGTGAATTTGAAATTTCAATAGGAATTAATAAGAATTTGTATTTTTGAATTGCGAACTTCTTGCATTCAACTTAGGAGTTGGGCAAGCAATGGTACGATTCTGAATGATGTGATGACGTCATTAGAATAACAACCAAATTCAATGACATCGAAAGAAGTCATTTGCAATTCAATGCTAGTCAATGAGATATGAGTATCTTCAAAATATGAGAACGAAACTAAATATTTATTCTGTGGTATAATAATTTAAGGTTTTATCTATTTATTTAGTAGGTATTAAGTTTTATCAATAAAAAACATATTTCAAAAAATAAACATTATTTCATGAAATTATAATTTTAGAAACATATAGGTATATTGAAAAAACTGAGAAATTTCTGCGTACAAAATCTATCAAATCAGAATGCGGGACACAAATATATAACTCTTATTGACTTAAATTCTGACCCTAACAACAACTGATTGACCTTCGACGACATCTTCGACTAGTACGAGTATTCTCTATAATTGTTTGGGAAAACCCAGCCTAATCTTAAGATTCGTTGACGTGCTTTGTACAATATACTCTAATACGTAAACAAATATGGTTCAAGGTAGGTTAAGGGGTCGTCTCAAGGACATCACTTAGGCCAAAAGGCCCATTGTGTTAAAACAAATATGGTATAACGGTTCAAAGTGTCTGTACTATTTCTAATTTTTGGAATAAACTGTTTTTACAGGGTGCCGAGGTAAAGCCTTCGTTTCAACTTTTTTTTCCGTCATACGGCCAAATATAAACGTAAAACTTCGGTAATACCCGAAATTTGTTGGCTGCCGTTTGTTGTTTTCTTATGCGGAGAAGTCTGCTCGGGGTAAATTATAATAATTGTTGCACTTGTCTCTAGCCTCGGTCCTCGGGCTCTTTGGCTCTGACAGTGCGTGTCAACAAGGGTTAAAAAAATATGTGTTATTCAATTCTTATCAGAAGTGTACAAATTTATTGAACACCTGGATTTGTCATTTATGTCCACACCCACCCCCAACGCACTCTCGCAACCAATATATAAATATATATGCAGTAGTAATAATAATATTTCATATGAGGTGTGCAATACTGAAAAAATTATATTAAAATGAAGTGAGACGAAACAAAAGCAAAGAATGAAAAAAGGAAAGGGAAATACAAAGTGAGAGAGGGGTGTATAACAAAACAAATTGACCCTTTGCACCGTTTTTTGAAAACTAGAAAATTACTTCCGCTCTGTGCTTTCCATGGTCTTGTCTGTTGATCGGTCTGTCTGTTCGTTGATGGTACAAAAACAATTTATTACTTCCGTTTGTGGCAGAGCAAGCAGCGTTACATTGTAATTGCACATTTGCCCCATTTTCGAGTGTATGTATGTTCTATGTTTTTCATTTGTATGTATGAAAACTGATTTCCAGCAACTCGATTAAAATGTTTGCCCTCAGCCATTTGAACCCCATTGCCATATTGCCATGTTATAAGCTGTTCCTGTCCCGCGATATTGATCTGTCTCTATCGTTTTCCTATCTCCCCCACTCTGACTCACCTCATTTGGTTGGTCAATTTTGATCAGTATCTGCAATTAGGCCTAGCCAGCTATCCGGGGGTTCTTCGACTTCGTCCTTGATGATATGCCCGCGTGTTCGTTCATGAGGTAATTTTTATAGTTTACTAATGTTATTTCTTCTGTTGTTGTTGTACTCTTACTGATTTAGCTGCTTTGATAAATTCACTTTGGTCATATGTAAATTATTTATTTTCAATAGTTTTATTAACTTCGAGCGTTCATGGCGTTAGATGCTACATCATGATTTGTTTGTGTTTGTCCTGTGCCTTTAATCACAGGCTTGCAGCTGCCTCATTTTTTTGGTTATGAAAAATACAACTCTATCTAAAAAATCTAAATGATATCAGAAAGAGTTAATATCTTCTGAAAAGTATAATTTTTCAACTTTGCACGAAAAAAAAGAAAAGAGGACTATGATTGTTATAAAAGATGAAATTTGTTTGTAATTAATTTAATGAACTTTTTATATATGTACATACATATGTACATATCTAATTAGTGAATTTGATGAATATTTTTCGAATATCATAGTCGAGTTTTTAGTATAATTTCAAATTTAATTAATTGAAAACTATAAATTTCAGAAAGAAAATTTTGGATTATGCCAGAAAGAGAATTTTTTGATTAATCAACTTCTGTACCGTCAAATGATTAGAAACATGCGAAGGAGCAAAATTTTCAAATGGAAACATGCGAAGGAGAAAATTTTTCAAATGGAAACATGCGAAGGAGCAAATTTTTCAAATGGAAACATGCGAAGGAGCAAAATTTTTCAAATGGAAACATGCGAAGGAGCAAAATTTTCAAGTGGAAACATGCGAAGGCGCAAAATACAATTTAACAGGCGATGAAGCCATCAAACAAATACGAGCCCAAGAAGAATACAAATTTCATCAGCAGGACTAATAAAACGATTCTATGACGTTTACTATTACTTATTTTTTGTTATGTATCAAGAAAAAAATATTGTAGACATCAGATTCAGTCGACCGCCATTGCGTGAATTCCAAGAACAGAGCGAAGTGGTTGCTTCGTCGGGGAAGAGTACATAATCCTCGGTGTGATTGAAAACTGCCTGAGTGTAGTGCCCCTGTTTGCCTGTAGTGCGGCGCCGCGGAGCCAGTGTAGGTTTGTATGGGCCGACTGGTACATAGCTCCCTCCGTCGTGCAGGAGGCTATTAAAATAATTTATTTGCAGCAGAAGAAAAAGTGCAGTGCTTATTTTTATGAATAGTATTTGTGATAAGTTTGTGAACTCAATTTGAAATTGAACCAAATTCTTGAATATTGCATCTTAAGATCTGAATTATCAAGTAAAGTTATTCTTATTAGCTTTTGTACTTTATGCGCTTTTCACATATTTTTTCTATATTTTCAGTGTAGCATACAGCCCTCGATTTGGAACCAACTGTAAATTGAAGAATTCGGAAGTGCATGGGTTGTAGATGTAGAGGCATATTCCCGAATTTTAAAATAAAGTAAGTTCCTCCAAGTGGAGGCCAATATAAAATCCCAAAAAAACGCAACATTTTTTGACTAGTAACAAATTTGTATTTCAAGGCAATTTTGAAAATTGGCTGCGACCGCATGTTCCTCGATTTGGAACCAACTGTAAATTGAAGAATTCGGAAGTGCATGGATTGTAGATGTAGAGGCATATTCCCGAATTTGAAAATAAAGTAAGTTCCTCCAAGTGGAGGCCAATATAAAAACCCAAAAATCTTCCCGCTAACACTAGAGGTCGCTAGCTTACGGAGTTTTTGGAATTTGTAAATCTTCATGAAATGTCAAAATCAGCTGTGCTATTCCACATCCGCGTTTCCAAGCTGTTGCTGGCGTTCTGGCGTTCGTTTGTTGTAAAACAGCAACAACAGCAACAAAATACATTGACGTGGAATAACAGAACGAAAAGAAAAGAACGGCGGCTGCGATTGTTTAATTAAAAATTAAGTGTGAAATATGCTTAAAGTGTGAAATATAATTAATAAAATATCAAGTGCACAAATACGGAATACACAGCAAATCAATTAAGGAAAATTTAAAATGGTGATACCAGAGAAGAGTCGCTTCCTAATCTACGCCCTGGGAATATTCTTTTGCTACTTCCTCTATGGCATTGTGCAGGAGAAGATCACACGCGGCCGGTATGGCGAAACTAAGAACGAGGATGACAGCGTGGGCGAACGCTTCACCTATGCTTTGGCGCTGGTGTGGGTGCAGTGCATATGCAACATGGTTTTTGCCAAAGGTAGTCCAGTTTTTATTATACGCTTTTATTATAAACTGACCATTCTCCAGCATTGTGCTGGACTGTCCAGCATTGGAGCATTGGGCTGAACTGTCCAGTATGTAAAATTGTCCGTCAAAACTAAGAGAGAAAAGATTGTGATCTTTTGAGAGCATTGAGATTGTGAAAATCTGCTCACTTTATTTTATTGAATGATGTCTTTCGTTTCCTGTGGTCAGTGGTAGAAATAATTAATAATAAAGCTTCTTATTTCCAGTAGAAGTGGGTTACCCTATAGTTAGTAATATGTATAATTTTGAATTTGGCAACGCTCATGTGAATCTGTATCAGACTGTATCTATTACAATCGGAAAAACAATAATATTTACAATTTGAACGCCTGTAGGCATGTTGGCATGTTGCTAGAAATTAATTTTAAATCATGGCTTTCGTTTCCTCTCTTGCAGGCATGCTGACTGTGCGACCACAGAAGGAAGACACCACGCACACTGGTTACTATGCCGTCAGCGCTCTGACCTATCTGCTGGCCATGGTTTCCTCCAATATGGCACTGCGCTGGGTTCCGTATCCCACACAAGTAGTAGGAAAATCGGCCAAACCGATTCCGGTAATGATTTTGGGCGTTTTGATAGGACGGAAATCCTACTCCTGGACGCGATATGGTTGCGTATTCACCATAGTTCTGGGTGTCATACTTTTTATGTACAAAGAAAGTCAGATCTCTAATTTGTCGCCGGAGAAGACTGGTTTGGGCGAACTGTTGCTCTTTCTCAGTCTCTCCATGGACGGGCTGACGGGTGCGGTACAGGAACGTATGAGATCTTCCAGCTCCCCTTCGGGACAGCAAATGATGCTCTCCATGAACTTTTGGAGCACGCTAATGCTTGGCTTCGCCATGATTATTACTGGTTGGTTGCAGTATTTTTATTTTTATTAAGCGTTTAACACTTCTTTTTTTAGGCGAAGGCAAAGATTTTATAAATTTCGCAACGCGTCATCCTGAACTGTGGGGGCAATTGTCTATGCTGGCGCTGTGCGGTGCGCTTGGTCAACTATTCATCTTCCTTATGGTGGCCAGCTTTGGTCCTTTGGCCTGCTCCGTGGTGACAACAACACGAAAATTCTTCACTGTGCTTTGTTCGGTGCTGCTCTTCGGCAATATTTTGATTCCGCGCCAATGGTTCGGTGCGCTGTTGGTCTTTGCTGGCCTCTTTGCTGACATGGTCTATGGCAAGAAAGCTGCCAGCAACAAAGCAAAGGATGTGGAAGATAAAAAGAAATTGTTGTCATAGAATTTACTTGATTTAGTTTAAATGAGAACAGTATACATTACTTCCCATTTACATCTTTTTATACATAATATGTATATTTTCATTATACCTTTGTAAAAATTACAATTCACACTCCATTTTTATTATACAACTTTTCAAAAAGAATACTGACTAAAAAATACTACAATTTAAATATTTAAATTGTGTGTAGTTAAAATATTTTGAATTTGCTACTTCCAAATTTGTTAGCTGTTAATTTTGATAATTGGCAACAATACAAAGTTTATAACTTTCTAAGACTAAAATAAATGTGCAGATATTCAACATAAAATAAACGAAATTTAATATTATAAAGATTCAAAGTTTGAAAAGCGATTTTTGTTTTGATAATTGTTGCTCTAAAGATTAGAAGATTGAATACATATGTATGTATATCTTTAAACCCGCAACAAAAGTGCGCAATCTAGTAAAACCCTTATTTTACGGGAAGATGTATCTTTTTCGAACTTTTTGGAATACATTTTCAATTTAAGAATTAAGATGTGAAATTCTTAAATTAGACAATTTACTTTGTTTTCTGTGTATCGGTAAGATAAGGGTTAAAATGTTGCGCGTTGCCAAATGCTTATGTTTTTACTCGAACAGCCAAACACAGCTGTTCCACCCAGAACCTAAACCCAGAACAGCTGAGTCGCCACAAGCTGTGCATCTATTACAATTACATGCGACAAAATCGCGCTATTACAATTATCGAGCTACTACAATAATTTGCAACCATAATTTTCACAATTAGAATTAAACACAACAACAATAAAAGCGCAGTGATAAATTGAAAAGTGATAAATAAAAAGCTTGCAAGAGCTAATGAAAAATGTGCGAGTAACGCAACCGATGCATAAAGTGAAGTGTTAATTACAAAAAAAAAACAGTTTGCTTGGTGTAAGTTGCTGCTCTTTGTGTTGTCTCCTGCGGCGCCTCTGCTGCTGTTGCGCGATTGAAAAGGGTCGAGAAATTGCTCCTGGTCCCCCTGCTGCTTTCGCTTTCATGAGCAAACGAACCGGACAGTGTACCTAAAAATAAAACGAAAATTAGTTCTCAAAGTGCGAAAATAAGCTCGAGCACACGGCTGCCCTCAATTGTCAATTGCGCGTATTCGCTGAAAAATTCAAATTTTTTGACATACAAGTGACAAAAAAAAACATAAAAACAGAAATAGATTTTTTGACGTTGGTTGCAGCCTGCCCGCGCCCTCGCAAAGTCGCGAAAACCCCTGGCAGCCGTCGGCAAGGCGTTTCCGCTGCTAACGGAAACCGGTAAATTTGTTGTAATTCTTATTGGTAGAAATGCTTATCATCATTTAAAGAGACCAACTCTGCTGTTTTGCTAAACGCCGGTGTGTTTCTCACAGTTCTTGCAGCAACCCCCGCATATGTATGTTAGTCCGCAGCACTTGGCGGAGCACATGTAGCACATGCTGCAAAGCTTCGTCGCACTATTAAGCCAATTAGAATTATCAAGTTTTATGAGGTTTGCCTGATGAGTCAATTGATACTGATACCCCGACTAATCTAACCGCATAAAAAATAAAATGTTCTTAAAACTTGCGGACTAATTAATTTAGCAGGTTTAGCTGTCTTCGAAAAAACTTTCTGAAACTACAAAAAATTCATGATTCAATACAAGCAATTAATTTTGATGAAAATGCTCAAATTATGCATTGAATATATATGTATGTATGTACATATATGTACTACATACATACATACATATTATTGCCGGCAGTGCAGCCGATTCTGTTGCCGCAGACCGAGCCGATAAGATCGTACGAAAATTTATGAATCTCGTCATATCGCAGCATTGATTTGATTTAAAAGTATAGCAATTGCCAAATTAGCTATCGAATAATTCTTATCACCAGCGTCAAGAAGCTGAATCGCTATAAAAACGATTTCTTTTGCGCTGTTTTTGTTCTTACTGTTTTATGCGAGCCATATAGTCATAAGTATATCATAAATAGATTGAACATTTTTTATTTATTTGCGAGTCATAATGCCATAATAACGTAGAAAATATTGGACCAGCGTTGCCATAGCGTCGTCGATTCATAAATACCACAACTTAAATAAAATAATCCAGAATTTTGGAAATATGCAAATTTTAACGTTTGTGTTATCACATTCTAAATCACTTAAAGACGATAAACTGAATTTATGATGTCATGTTATTTTCATAATTAATATTAACCCTTTAACGTACAACGGAAGACTTAGTACTATTATTTTACCTTTAGAACTATTTATTTAGTGTGAACGCGGCCTTGGCTGTACTAGTGTCGCTTTATGCTTTCACTTCGCTATAACTTTAGTAGCAGTTTGAAAGTTTCTCCCTTAGAAGAGCAAGCAATCATCAAACGATTTAAATTACACTCTAAAGTAGCGAAAGCAAATGAGGGATTTTTAGTGCTCAAGCCACACTGATAACGCTTATGGAAGATGCGCTATTAAGTCGCGTATTGTAGTATTTATATATTCATAAAACATAACAACACAAGTTAATTTCTTTTATTTACGAACTGCTGGCTTGATTTCAAAAACAATATACACGCTGATAAGATGATGCCCCGAAGCACAGCTCCAATATACACCATAAGAGTACTTATAAACATGCATATGTATGTATATATGAGTATATGCATCTGCATATATACGAGCATGTGTTAATACATACATACACATATGTATGCATGGCAAAAAAATGTTTAGAAAATGCACGAAAGCAGAAAATTTCAATAAACGCACGCCGCGAGGAATTTCGCGCAAGAGCGCAGACGTTGAGGCCAACAAACGCAAGCGACCTTAACAAAATCGAAATGAGCAAATTAAACCAGCGCACAGTGATTCGCTTCAAAGACAACGTATGTAAGAAAATGTATCTTGTCAAATCCAATCAACTTGGGCAGCCTTAAAAAAATCTCGTCGAAAAAATGTTTGAGTTGCATGCAAGAGCTGTTTAAAGTGAAACATGCGAATTTGTCTTTTAGTGTTTTGAATGAATATGTTTTTATCAGTAAACTGTCGAAAGTTTCAGTTTTATATTTACAGTTTAACAAAGGAATCTTGCTTTTTATTCTTTTATCAAGTTTTAGTCAAAGGTTTCTTCTGGCTCAGCAAATTAAAATAACCTTTAAGGTATGAGTGCTTGAGGGCTTGTCTGCTTTAACAGTAGCATTCTCGACTCACCGCATTAAAAAGAAATTCTGCATTGTTTCTAAATTTTTAAATATTTTTGAAAATAAGAAGACTGAAAATATTCCCACAGTGCTCTAAGAAAATGAAGAAAATGTGTGAAATTCTGTTGCTTGATTTTTAATTTCAAGATTCACAAAGCCATTTCTAATATCTTGCGATTTTAGACAATAATTCAATTCAAAAATAGTTCACATAGTTTTTCGACAAAAATTGCTATTTTGTATAGTTAAAAAATGCATAAAAGAACAAGGAATCAAATTAATTATTCTTTGAATTAAAATTTATTACAAAAGTAATGCACCCCAATCGAAATAGTAAAATTTTTTAAATTGCTACAAATGACTAAATAAAATCAAATTTCTCGAAATTTAAAACTTTTCAGATGCAATTTTAAGTCCAGTTTGTGGTAAAATCAAAACGGCTAAGAATTTTTAGTGAACAGAATGTAAATTGTTGGTATTATGCTGTGTGCTGTTCTAAAAGATCGTGCTTAAAAGAAAACGCCTTTAAATTTTTGAGATGTATGCGCTTGGAAAAGAGCTCGGAATTTCAAAGAAACTAACTGTGTACAGCTATAAAACTTTTATAAAAAAAATGGTGTTATTCCTCTATTAAAGCCGAAAGATGTGAGTTGAGAGAGACAAAATTTTCTATCATACTAGATTTGATCAAAATCAGCGCTTTCCTTTTAATTTTGTTGCGTTGTTGTATGGTATCGAATCACTGTACAATCATTTTCTTTTGCTACATAATACGTGAATTCTTCAGCAGCGCTACAAATACACTGTTACTTTGCTGCCGCCCCTGAGCGATCGCCCCTTGCAACTGTGCTGTATTGCTGCTGTGTCAGTTGGGCGGTGCTGGCGGTGATGTCATCCATCACATGTTTGGCTGCTGTCGACTCGGCATGACCGCCGACCAGTTTCGAGCACTTCTTCTGAAAATATGTAAACCGTGAACGCAAAGAAGCAAAACGTAAGCAAGATAAAAGCACTTTTGAAATCTACTCTACTCTTTGCTGGTCTACTCTGGGCTTTTGTAAAAATTTCCACTTCAAATGCGGCCTGGCTCGCTCATTCAATGAATGGCACTTTATTTATTTTAATAAATTTTAATTGAAACGCGGTCGGCACTTGTCGCCTCGTCGTCTTGCGTTCCTTTGTGCATCATGCCTTTTCCAACGCCGCACTCTCATGGCATGGATTTGCATTGAGCGTAAACTGATTAAGGCGTCCACCAGATGTGGGCCAATGCGCAAGTGAGCATTTACTACATCTGGAAACCACCGAACATTAAGTGTTGTTCATTTAAAATTTCCCTCAAAATGTTTAATATCGCGGTTGTGTAGCATCAATTGTAATCATTAAAAGAGATATCTAATATATAAAACGCAGACTGACTAAAAAGCGTTTGCTTTCTGTCCGCTTTCTGTCTTTTAAGACTTTAGACAAACGGAAGCCAGTTCGTTGTGTAGCCCAGTGGGTAGAGGCGCGCGCTTGCATTCGGCAGGTCATGGGTTCGAATCCCAGCTCCGCAGGTTTTAAAATTTTTCTCTTTTAATTTTTTTTATAAGCTTTTTTTTTACTTTGCTTTGCCTTTAATGGGTTTACTAGCTGTCGTGTATACAGGCACACACGACAGGTGGCCCCACTTGTTTTCAATAATTGACAGCTGTTTTCGCAAAGCTGAAGCATCGATGCGCTCAAAATTTGTCTGCGTGTATTTGAAATTACGAATAAAATCGAATTTTGAAATAATAAATCATAAATAAACCCTAAACAATTAAAACGGGAACGTTTAAGAGTTAAAAAATTATTTATTAAAATTTTTAAATAAAATGTGATATAAATAGAAACATGAAGTAATGCCGAAAGTAGTATGTACATAGTGCGCAGTCATCGATTTATTTCATAGTTTCTTTAGTTACTCTATAAAAAAAACAACAAGCTGATAAAACTAAAGTGCTAAAAATTATCCGCCCACTCTTCTTCTTCTACATATATGCTCTCTTCTATGCGCGCTTATCTCAGACAGCAGCTAATAAATAATATGTATTTTTCATATACGCAGCAGCAAAATATATCTTTTGTTTATATAAAAATATGCCCCAGTCGATTGATGTACCACTTTTTCTTGCTCGAGCACATGCGCCATTTCACATGCCAGACAACACACGCCCATGACTCACGACACTGCAGCAGAACTTCGTGAAAAGCCAACTCCCACTATTTTGACATTGCGCCTGTTTTGCTCATGCTCAGTGCAATACAAAAAAGAATAGAAAGAGAAACTACGTATTTCTAAATTTATGTCGAAATTTTATTACAAGTTGCGACAAATGAAAACTGCATACGCCCGGCAGCCAAAAATGCTCTTGAAGTGCGCTGTCAATTAGAGCCACGAGATTGCATCGGTTGCATCAGCTTGCAGCCTCTCCCGCACCTCCTTCACTCACAAACCGCGGCCTCGTGCTGTCATTATTTGCACTCACGTGCTCTGCGGCATTCACTGCCGCGCGCCTCATCTCTCAGCCGCACTTCCTCATATAACGCTCTTTCATAGCACGTCATGCCATTTCACACATTTTGCTGGCGAATATTCGCAAAAAAGCATAACACATGTTTAGCCTACTGCCAGGCGCTTTTGCCGCTTTTCCACAACATGTCTAGTGTCACTGGCAGTGTTGCTGCTGGACAGTTGGCGCTGGCATTTCCGGCAAACGTCGCAAAGCAACGAAAATCCATAGACGCGCAAGCTTTCGTCAAGCTTGCTTGGCTTCGTGAGTTTTTCGGGGGGCGACAGCTTTCGAGCGCAGCGCAGCGAAAGAGCACTAGCTGAGAGGCAGACATGCATAATGCCAGATATATTCGCGATTAAAGTTGCTTGAACCCTTTGGAAAATTATTTTGGCCTTTGGAATTTAAAATGAAAGCAAAAATCGGCCGAACAGTCACAATACCCCTGCGAAAATTGTTTTGAAATAAAGCCAGCTTATAACTGTCTACAATCGCAGAATATTTCCTAAAGAAAATAGCTTTATACTGCTTGAAGTTGCCACATTAGTTCTTTTAGGCAGCGGTAGCTAGGAGACTAGATTCCGACTCCAAATACAATCTTAGGTTAGCTAGAAACTGGCCAACTGGAAGTAAATGACATTATTACTTATTTAGCATTTTGGGCTGTCTGAAAGATGCCACGTCTCCTTGAACAATGTTCCACATTTTATTAAGTAGACGGACGTGGCTAAATGACTACTTCGTATCAAGTTGCGATGATTTGTGATTAGATGTTTGAAAGTTATAGCACATCCAGTATTTGAGATTTGAGTTACATATATGAAAGATGTCACGATCTTTTATAAAATAACCCAAAAAAAGCACTAGTATAAAAGCATGATTAAGTGATGACAGATCAACGAGTTTTAAAACTGTAGAACTTGTCATTTACGGGATATACAACATCAAAATACATAGTAAAATGGAAGTGCCACTTCCTTCAGTTTTTTCGAGATGAAAAGTGGTCTATGCCATAATCCACAACATAGGCTGCCTATCCACCAAGTTTCTCTCAAATAAGTTCAGCCGTCAAGAAGGGGTTTTAAACAACGTAAGCAATTTTTTCTCAAAAATAAAAGTTAAGCGACAATGAACAAAAAGCGCCAATTTTTTTCGGTTGTGAAAACATGCATAATTAATTTCGATCGCTAGTAAAAATATTTGCTTTTACAAGATTTTTAAAAATATTTATACGATCGTTGTTGCTGTTGGGCTGAGTAAAAATATATTTTTCCATTAATCTAATAATAAAAGCTAAGCTTAAAAAGCCATTGTTTTAACTAAAACGTTAGAAAAAAGTATTTGCAAATTAATATATGTATGTACATACATACATATGTATGTACATACATACATATGTATGTGTATTAAAAATCGGAATTAAAATCTTTAAAAATGTTTACGTTGCGTATGCGTACCATTTAATAAGCCGTACATTTGAGTTACGCATACGCAGTGTCTGGCGAATTCTAACTGTTTAATATTTTGTTCGTTTTGCTGATGGAAGTGGAAGCGTAACTGGCAAAGAGAAAGAGCATAGAAGCAAAGCTTTTATTTTTGTCGCAGAATGCGCAGCACATAAGGAAGAGAGTGAGCAACCGTGAGAGAGAGAGAGAGCGAGAGTGAAGAAATAATTGCTACAGCGGCTCTACCTGCTACTGGTCCTCCCTGCCTTCTGCTGTAACCCAGCAGCGGCAAACAGCTGCTTTCAAATGCACGCTTGCTTGTATGCATTTTTAGAAAATTTTCTCTTTTTCCGAAGAATGTAAGTTCAAAAGGCAACAACACATATGCTGGAGAAATTGCTACGGTGCTCGTTTAACAACAAAGTGAGAGCGGAGGAGCTTAAGAGCAAGAGCAAAAGCTAGACCAAGCGCACATTTGCATTTTCCTTCTACACTGTTCGTTTTAAGTTGATTGCTTTTGTTGCTTTCGCCGCTTGGCGTTTGCCTTAAATGTTTTCGTATGTTTGTGAAAATTTTGCCAGCACTCGTCAATAATCATGAGAGAGAGGGAGAGAGAGAGAGCGCGTTGAAAAGGAAAAGTCTTCATTTTCATTCGCAGCACATTTCGCGAGTGGCAATGCAGAAAGATTGCATAAAAGTTTTATACTACAGAAGATTTCAGTGCAACGCAGCAGCAGCAGCATCATCGGCAGCAGCACCAGCAGCAGCAATCAAAAATCCAACAAAATTGCCAACGCTTTCTTTCTACAATATTTTGCAGCCACTCAATTGTTGTAAATCGTGTTGTGTAAAAGCGGAAAGAAAAGGAAAATGTGAAAATGTGAATTTATGATAAAATCAATAATAAAAGTGAAAGAAAATACCAGAAAAGTACGAATTTGTGCTGTGGCTTCCTTGTGAAATAATCCCAAATGTTGGTGCGTCATACAAATTCAAATGAATTTCAGCAGATTTTGCTAAACAAATGAGCTGAGCTACAAAAGAAAAAAGAAAAAAATAGAAAATACAAAAACAACAACCTAGCAGAAATTTCAACCTTTTGAAATTTGTATTTTAAATTGTATTCTGTGCCTCGGCCAATTCTGCAATTCTTGTTTCGAAGTGAATTGTTGTTGTTGTTGTTTTGAAGGATAAATATTTCGCCGCGTCGAATTGATTCAATTTGCCTTAAAGTTTAGATTAATTTCGCAAACATTTCGTCGCGTTAGCCGTTCAATAATAACCGTTACGTGCGCTTCCGGTGTTGCCGTTTCCGTTTGGCATACAAATAGCGCTGCTCTTGCAGGCCCACACACGTGCTTTAGCCAGCCGTGAAGAGTGCACAACTTTGCCTGAGCTAACGGCCAGCGTGGCAGTCGAGTTCTAGTGGTAAGTAAGAGGAACGCCCTATAAATTGTACCAAGTTCCTGACCATGCTCAATACCGTCAGAAGTTGGACTAGAGTATCTAAACCGTTATATGGCGGCAAAGATTTGTGCACTATTTGTATTATTATTATTATTCCTTCTAAATTTAATTTTAATAGTAAGCACTAACTGTTTGTTTTTTTATGTTGAAAGATTGATGTATTCGACTAGCTGACCCAGTAAGCATTTACATCTTAATATATAAAAACGTTTGTGCGTATGTATGTCGCAGCATCACGGCTGAACCACAGACGCGATCGACCTTATACTCACAACATATTATGTTCGTGAGGTGCTCTGAATGGTTTGTTTTCATGTTAGACCATCCTAAGTGTTGCCACGGTGGCGGTTTTTCGAAAATTCTTATTTATGAACCGATTTGGCTCAGATTCACACCATATAATACTAAAGTTGACAGAAAGTGGTCGACAAAATTTGAACCCGATAGCTGTTGTCGGGGTAGAAATATTCACGAAAGCATATTCTTCCTGAAATACATTGAAACACATTTCAAAACAAATCTTGGAATAAAATAATTATTTTAGGCAGAACAACGTTTGCCGGGACAGCTAGTTTGATATAAATTTGAAAATAATTTGATATCAATCGTTTGAATTCTATTTGATATCGATTTAAAAAATTTACATTTCTTAACAACAGAAAATCGATATCAAATGTTCTAAGAATTTAATGCCGGCATCTCCGCATAGAGGCTGCTCTTGCCTCGTTTGGTCATGGACGCTCGTTCTCTTCAGCACAAGTTAACGAGACCTAAACATTTATTCTATAGCCGTTTTCGATCAGTATTGAGAAGCTTTATTTTCATGCCAAAGTTTACGCTCGGAGAGTTGCCAGCTAGCTCGCGAAAGACGGCGCTGCGTGCAAAGAAACGAAACGGCTGGGTTTTTAACCAGCGATTTCATGCATCAGAGATCGAGCAGTTATTCACTGAGCCACGGCAGCGCGTGAATATAATTACATTCATTTCTATGTATAGGAAACTCAATAGAAGAAAACGGAATGCACAAAAGCATAAACCTCAAATACATTTTCCTAAAAAGCCTTAGCGTTTCCGACTCACATTTCATGGGAATTATGCATGCTCAGCATGGCAGTTCCACAGCATTACTCTATATTTGTAGGCAACAAATTATTCGACCGTTTCCGAAATGATTTTGTGTGTGTATGCAAATGACATAATTATGCTGACATAATATTTCTCTTCATGTTCTTGAATATCCTGCAGCAAACTTTAAATTTAAAGCAATTACTTCAGCAATGCGGCAATGTTAGGACAATGACATCAGCAAACCAAACATTAAAGTGCTCGTAACTTTAGCAAGGCTAAAAAGAGACTTGTCACTTCGCCGACACAAAGTTTCCAGCTCATGCTCTAATCCCTATGGTGCTTCTGCACCTCAACGTTTATTTGTATACGTTTGCGTCAAGCCAAAAGGCGTAAGCGATGATATCAAAGATACATGACCCAACAAAAGAGCACTGAGCAAAGAGAAATAGTCGACTGATAAAACAAACGAGCAACAAAAGAAAATAAAAATATTCCAAATCGCCACAGGAGAAAGGATTACCACAACAAGGCATGACATCATCGTCATGCCCCCATACCAAAGCCGCAATTGAAAGTTGCTTTCGCGCCAAACTCATTTCAAATATGATGGCCTCAGTCTGAGGTACGTTAGCGGCATGTCTGGCTGTGTAAACATGGTCTGTCGGGCTCTCGTACGTGGTGTGTGCATGCTTGGCGTTCTGGCATTTTAAGCTACTTCGAGAAGGCGTTTCGATGCGTTCGATTCGTTGTCGTAAGCTTATCGCTTCGTCCTGTCGCTATTTTTAGCGCCATTTCGAAAGCTTGTTTGGTTTGGAGTTGCATGCATTTGAAACATTAAGAGTGTTGCATAGAGAGCTACGATTTTATTCTCGCTTTGATACATCCTTGAGCATTGTTTATGCTAATATTAAGGCAAGGCAGTCAAGGAAAAATGGCAAACTTAAAAGGCCTCAAACAATTTAACTGATTAAGCAATGTCTACTTTTTTATTGCAGTTGAAATCCCAAGCAAAATGCCCGGTGGCAGTGGTGGAGGCTACGAAGAAGTGGCCGCAGCAAGACGCGGCCGCTTTCGCATAACGTCGTCCAGCACGCCGCAAGGACCGCCAGAGACAACACTTGGTCGCTTTCGTCTGATGCCCACTTGTAAGTTCCTGTAATCTGTTCAGCGAAAATAATTTCATATGCTAATATTGAACGCTTCATTTCAGCAAATTATGGCGCTATTTCTCCAATATTGCAACGGGGTCGCTTTGCTGTCATACCGGAGGAACCTCACGGTTCTCCCGCACAAGGCACCCCGCCCACTGAACGTTCGGTGCGTTCGCCCTCGCCTACGCCCGAATGGGATTTTGACATCGAACAGGTGAGCAAGTTTTTTAATTACGATTATGCCTATGGGTGTCGGACTGAAAATGCGCGCAGGTTTCCTGCTAGGGCATATATGTATGTATGTATGTACTACATATGTATCTCAGCTGATAAATAGTTTTGTATCTGAAGTTAAAGGTACTAGATTTACTGCCAGTTCATACCGATTCAATTATTCTGAGATACACATACTAGTTGCTCCGTTTTAAAGCAGGCCAAATCAATTTAGTTTGATGCTTTTTATTTACTTAGTAGAATCCGCAGTGTGAAAATCTATATTTCATTAAAATTTTTTTCCAGACAATCCAAAAAAATTTAGAGTAACATACTTCGCTCACTGATAATACCAAATTTGATACTATGTGGAAAAATCTGTTTAGACATAAAAGCAGAGTTTTCGGTTTTTTCCATCTCTCTGAATTTTGTTGGCAGTACTACATAGTATAAAATTTTAGTAAAATGGTTCCATCCATTATATCCAAGATAACATTACGTTTGTCAAATGAAAGATCATAATTTATGCAGGTTCTGAATTAATTCCATTTGATCTTGTTGTCTGTACCGAGTACTTGCTTTCGTACAATAATTTACATTTGCAAATGTTGGAAACGATTTTGCCAGCGGATCGAATGGAATTGAAACAAGTGTAACGAGTGGGAATAGTGTTGTGCAATTTTGTATTGCTGAGTAGGTAGTTGGTATTCTTTGGAGAAAATCGTATTTACTTGCTGCTGTAAGTTTTAATTTAAAGTAGTTATTAAAATTGTCAAAAGTACAGTTTATAAAAGGTTAAGAAATTCTTTGTATAAACATTTTTTCATTATTAAATTCGAAACATTGAATTTTAAACTGAAATCATTGTGCTATACATAAAGCCTGTAATACATATAATATAATAATCAAAAGTTTTGTGCCTATAAATGAGGCATGCAATTCTGAAACTGCGCAAAAAATTAAATTAATTCGAATATCCAAAAACAACACATCACCAACAGTGTTGGACGCTTGGTCAACAAAAATGATGAATCAACAGAAAAGAACGAGCGAGCTAGCCGGAAATTAAGTTGCGTGCGCTTCAGCAAAGAGCTGTGCTATTAAATAGCTCTTAATAACCTCAACTAAATGTCATAATTAATTACACAAACTGCGCAAGCAAAACACGTAAAATAGGCAAAACAAATGCGGCGGCAACGAATGGGGCACAGCGAGTGGCAGAAGGTGGCGAGTCGTAGCTGTCAAGCGCGCGCAGTTTAATCAGGGAACAAGTTGGCAATGGAACGCACACTCAATGGAGAAAAGCATATGGAGAACTGAGCACAGAGCCGCTGCTGGCTAAATGTAAAAAGGCAGGAGATAATTTGGACTTTAGTGTTTCGTTAACTGTCAGAGTGAGTGAACGGTTTACCGTGCGAGAGGAGGTTAAAGTTAAGGAGAGATCCTAAACGGGCAATCGATCGCGAAGCGTTAAAAAGCGTTTACTAACTCCATTTTAATTGTTTTTACCACTTTGTTAAAATATTTTTTCGTAAAAGAAATTGTACATGTGTGAAAAATTTAAGCGTATTGTGAAACTGGTACTCGACTCTGAAAATTTGTATGCAGCAAGTTCAAAAAATGTACACTTCGTTGTGCTAAAAAAAAAGGAAAAGTGCTGGAATTAATGTTGTGATGTAAAGTGTAAATTAAAAATATATTTTTTTATAAAAATTAAAGATAAAATAGAAGTGAGTAAACAGAGCAAAGTGAAAAAAAAGTTACTGCAAACCAAAGCGCAATCAAAAACAAACAATAAAACACACTCATCAGCCACGCCTCAACGTACGCTCGCAGTCGCCTCAGAAAGGGGAGGAAATGTGAAAGAAGTAAAAGAAAGCAAGAGAATCATGAACTAAAGCACAATTAATCGTACGCACAAAGAGAAAAGTTAGTACATAATTGTAATTGCAAACAGCTGTTTCAACGCCCCTTCCCACCACCACCGCCAGCCCATCAAACACAGCAACGAGACTATACGCGTTAACGCTTAGCAGCTGCGCTGATTGTGCAGTCTTACGTGCACGTTGAACCCCACCCCGTCTGCAGGCCGTAGTAGCGCTGTTTACATGCATTAAAGTGAAGTTTACACAAAGAGGAAATCGTAATCGAAAATTATCGAAAAATTAGAACGAAAGCGAATTTGAGCAAAGAACACGGCCCAACGTTTTTCATGCATTGCAAATGGAATTTCCCCAAAAAATAAAAGGCCGAGCAAATTTGCTGTTTTTTACCTTTCTTTCGTTGTATTTATTTGTTTACTGAGCAGACGGAAGACCACACCAATAACAACAACAACAACAACAAATGCGCTTTATCACAGAAACAACAGCTCCCTCTATCTGGCTTTTGTTTTGCTGCTCTGTCTCTTAGTTGGCAGGGCTGCCTGTTATTTTCTGGCACATGCCGCCATTTCAACTTGGTGTAATCTACAAAAATCTTCAAATTCAGCTAAAAACTTTTCACTATAAAAACGCTATATGTCTTTAATTGCGGCTTCTTAAGCCCGAAACAAAAAAAAATAAAATTTTTTTTAATATAAAAATAACCATAAAAATTTAATGTATGTAAATTAGAGCAAATTCTTCCGCCCCAAACAGTTCTTAAATTATGATATGTATAACTAATTTGAGCTTTAATATTGAAAAGTATTGTGTATTCTCATACTCCAGCTGTATCTCCGCTATGATCTTTGACTAAAATTGCTGCGTAAAAACAATATTAAAGATTTAATAATACGTTTTGATTCCAATTTAAACATTTAAACATATAAATTTTATAACGGCTTAAGCCGACTCTATGATCGGATTTATCAAAAGAAATTCTGAGCATTTTAAAGACTAACTTTGAAATCGCTCTATGTTGCTTGGATTCGGAGATTTCTGGAATATGGGGCAATAGTAGAATCCGTATTAGTACAATATTCGTTCATCTCAGAGCAAGCTTACTATATTCATCGTAAGTAAGATGTATTTGCCAAATGTCATTCCTACATTTTTTGCTAGAAAACTGAATCTTTAAAAAATATAAGGTCTTATCGTACCAAAACAATCGAACAAAAATCTCGATCAATAATAGTCGACGACAAAACGATTATTTATGTTTGAAATTCCAACTTTTCATCAAAATTACATAAACACAAAAATAAGTAAAAATAACACAATACACTTGAGGCTGCCAAAATCTGTTTTAAAATCGCTAGAATGCGTATAAATCTGCAAATCTTGCAGCCCTGTCGACTAAAACTGTGCGTGTTGCGTGTTTCTCACCCGTCGTCTGACAGTTGTATGCGCTCTCATTATTTGCTTGTCGGCTGCCAGGAACATTATAATTTGTTGTGCGCTCTCTGCTGCGTCGATTACCACTCGCCGAGCATGCGAAACAACTAATTTTCCAGCTTGGTTTGTGGTATCTGAAAGATTGTTGCGCGGATGTTCACATTGACGCGTACGCGTGCCGTCTGGCTCCCCCATTTGATGGTGGTGGTGGTGGTGATTGTGGCGGTTTTTATGTGTGCGTTATCTGTCGGCTTGTGTTATCTGCGAGATATCCAGTCCCTTAGTGTTTGCAGTGCAACCTTGGCTTTAGCTTTTTGACAGCATTCTAAATCGATCATTTTGTTGTACATATTCCTTTAAGTTTTTCATATCAACTATTTGGTGGTTACGCGTGATCGTGTGTTTGCGCGTATCTCAACAGTTCCAAGAACAGCAGCAGTCGAGCAAAAAAGTCGACTTCGCGTTAACAAACAGAGTGAGTGCTGAGTGCTCTTAAAAAGTGCAAAATTTATAAAACCAAAAAGCACAAACATGCAAAATTCTCTCGATCGACAAACATAATCTCAGCTGATATATTTCTGTGGCACAATCATTAAAAACTTCGTATCTAAAAAATCGTCGCTAAAGATATTTTAAAATTGATTGCAAATTAATCGATTTTTCTGTTTGTGTGTGTCATTTGTCAATTTGCTCTCATTTGCAAATTTGTGAATTTGTGCGCTGTTGAAAAAAGGTTGGTATCAATTTCTAAAAAAAATTTATAATATTTTTTGTATATTTTTTATGTTGATATGACTTGAGCTGTTACTTTATTTTCGAATATATTGTGAATTATTTCGTTCATGTCATATTTGTATAACAAGAGCTAGAGAAAAAACCAAAAAAATCCAAAATTTTATAAAATAAAGTGGTGAGATTCATCTCCCCTATTACAAAAGCTGAGATTTCACGAAAAACTTTCAAATCTTTTGCATTTCGATACAGAATTTAAAAGATCACGGCGGAATCTCACTTTCGAAAGCAAAACAAAGCTGTTATTAAAAATTTTTCAATCTGGCTAAAATGCGTAGGTATTTATTAATGGTTGTTGTGAACTTTTGTAAGCAGCTGTCAAAGAAATCTCGTTGAAAGTAGCGGAAATACTTTCGCAAATCGATTTCGAAATCTTGTTATTGAAATCTCAGATTTCCTGCTGCTGCATAAAATCAAATAACTTATCGAAAGATGCATTGATTTAATTTACTTAAGTTTGTTTATGTAAATAAGACAAGTCTTACTGGAATCAGTACCATTTACCAGAAGAAATTTCAAGCTGATATTTGCATCTAAAGCAAAAACTTTTCTCATTTTTTGAGCACTTCAGTTAAAACTAATATTTTTTCGCATCTTTACTGTTATCTTTATCTTGCAGTTAGTTCTGTAAACAAGATTCTCACTCACAAAAACACAAAAAGAAAAAGTTCCAATATGTTTGAAATGCAATTCTCGTGAAAAGCTTGTTCACACTTTGTCGAAAGCATTCTAAAAACTGCCTGCCTAATACTTGCCCAGAGTAAACTTCAATTTGGCAACAACAACGAAAAAGCAGACAAAAACAATTACAGGTTTTAAATTTAATTCACTACCCCGCCAAATATAAATGTGATGAGCATCTTCGCAGACGGACTTCATCGTCTTTGGGTCACATGAAGTCCAGAGCAAATAAACACATGCATGTGAATGCGAGAAAAATAGCATTAACTCAATAAAATGCGTGAATAAATATTTTCCATATGTACATGTAAGTATGTATGTATGTGAGGGCATACATACATACTACTTACATATGTATCTACTAGTATGTATGTATATAATTTACTCATTACCTGCTGCTCAATTGAATTGACTTTTGCAGTTAGTGCTTATATGATTGGAGAAAATTTTGTGGCCAAACAGATTCTTGTGCGTACTATTTGAATGGATAAAGAGCAAATTTTGGCAATTTTTCAGAATTTTATTTATTGACAAAGTTATTTTTATATTGCATGCAATCATAAAACCGCGTTTTGCAATCTTTTATAAATTTGGATTAAGCTTGTGCTAAGTGCTAAGATTCTAGGAAAATTTATCTTGTCTCATAAATTTGTGTTTAAAACCGAAAGACGAACGATATATGCTACATATGTCTGAGCAGGGTTCAGAAATATGCCTCATTGATTGCTCATTTGTGTTCTTCGTTCTCATTTTTTAGCAAGAAAAATTTTGCGAAATAGTTAATCTGTCTTGGAATTGAACCGATCAAATGCAGCACTGTAAGCAGTACTCCCACATTGTCTCCAGGTTTGTAGTGCTGGAAAAGTTTTTAAATATCAGGATTCCGTTTCTCATTCTTAGCTCAGATTTTTTTTCGGTAATTGCATAATTTTATAAAAATTTTGCTGGCTTCCGGATTGAAGTTTTCAAAATATTTTAAAGTCGAACAAAATAGCTCATTCAGCAATAAGCCTTAGTTAGATTTGCAGTAGGCTTGGGTACGGATTTTCAGGATTTCTGTAGCTGTTGCCAAGGTGAGGATGAGAAGAAGACAGTAGCTCACCTACTATTAGATGCTGGGGGAAGACCTTAGGATATCCCTTCCTCAACAGCCTGAATGACCTCAAATCGTTTAATATGAAGAGCCTTTTAAGGTTCATTCAACTCTTGAAATGGCTTGAGCTGGGCTCGTTGAAATTGTGAATGCTTCGGTCCGAAAGTGCTTCGATTCAAGCCGATGCAGGCACTGCTATTTTCCTACGTTTCAGAGAATGTAAAATGTAAACTACCAGATAGGTATTAGCCTAATAAGAATACGCATTTCGCGATGAGGGTAGGGCATCGAGAGTTGCGTTAAACGAGCTAGCACTGTGCATTACAATATAAAAGTATTTTTTGCATCGAGGCACTGCATTTGAGCAGGATCAAGCAGCTAGTAATCAGAGCCCAGGAATTGTGTACGTTCTGCCAAAAATCATTTGGCATAGGTAGACGCAAATGCACTTGGCGAGTCTGGCAATGAGTGAAAAGCAAAATACTGGCAACAAAGTTTATTGAACTCAGTTTTGTGCTCGTTCGGCAGATCTTCATGTACGGTGGCTCGCGCTGCTTGGCTGAAAAGTGCACGTTTCGGTCTCCCTGTTACCACATTTGCCGAGTGTTCATTATCTGTTATACCGATCTGGCACTGCCGCGCGATTGTACTATACATACACAGAAATACACCAATTATTGAGTCTAGATCGGTCATAGAAAACAAACAACAACAACAACAAAAATAATAATTGAGGCATGAAACGCAAACATCGTCAATTGGTTATAATGAATGAACATCTGCCCTTTTGTCATAATTTTTTAACCTATTCCGAGTTTTCTGCTGGCACTTGAAACTGGCACATAGTGTACTCGAAATGTAAAAATGTATATCTCATCCATTAAGTTGAAAATGCTCGCGCTCATGTCACGCGTCGACAATTTAATTTACAATCGTATTTAATTCGATGTAGCAGAAATGGCGTAACAGCGGTTCTGATGACTCATGCGATTGACTCATGATTGGCTCAAAACATCGATATACATACTATATATTGCCCATGCCGATGTGGTACTTAACTTCTGTAAAAATTTACTTTTTTGTAATAGTTTTGGATTTAGAGAAATTGAGTTCCGCTGCATTGTAAAACGAAACTTTAATCCTCACCTTTTCAGTTCAATTTCAGAAAACGCAAGCTAATTTTCAAAAATAGTTCAGAAGTTGTAAATTCAGTTTTGTAATTATATAACTTTAAATTCAGAAAGTTGAACTGAATTAATTTAGTTAACGTTAATTAAAGTTTGAGATAATATAAATTCTATTCAAGAAAGCCAGCAATTTATTGTCAAACACATTTTCACAATCCCAGCTGAATCTTTATTTCTATACGTATTAATTTGACGTTTACAAAGGTAGTTGCAAAAATTTAAGAATTTTAATTAAACAGTTGCATTGAATGTTCTGCAATCCGTTTCGGAAACGTGATTGTAAAGGCTCAGTTAGTGATGACGTATCGTATTTATTCGTATCGTAAATGTCTGAGAGGGACCTATTTCTATGAGAATTTCTGCGTTACGATCCGAATAAATACGTCAAAAGCGAACACATGTATAGAGCTCGGGTAAAACAGCTTTTGTCTGCGATACGAATAAATACGATACGTCATCACTAACTGAGCCTTAACTCGACTGAAATTGGAAACACTCTTTCCGAAGTGGAATGAAATCCATAGTTAATTAATATCGAAAATTACATTTTCGCTTAGGATTGCAAAACAGTTTAAATTAGCCAGTGCGTTTCCGATTAAAATCGGATTACAGCATATAGAATATGATAATAAAATTAAACAGTTATGGTTACATGTTGCCACAAGCTGGCATTCATGCGCTCAAATTGCTGCAAACGCGCGTCCAAATCGCTAATCATGCCAAAGGCCTTGTCCATTTTCTGCTCATAGAACTTCACAATCGCCAGCAACTCTCTGCGCAATTCGCGTACTTCGACGAGAGGGTCCTCACTTAGTTGGGCAGCATGTTGAGCCGCTGAATCAAGCTCATTGCCATCGTTGCTAATCGGCTCACTTTCGGCTGAAGTTGCTTCCTTTTTCTCAGCGTTGTTGCCTTCATTCTCTTCGAGACGATACATGCACGCTATGCCCTGCAAGTATTCGCCGGGAAAGTCGGCATCATATTCATCCGATTTGTAGCTCATGCCATGGGCATGTATAAGCATGCTCATTAGCGGATTGAGACTATAGCAGTTCCAGTCGTTGGCGTGTATATAGAATTGCCTTAGCTTGTTGAGATATTTGAAATTCAAGGGATTCAATTCACGTAGCCGATTGTGCGAAACGTCCAATGAACGCAAATTCCCCTGCGGCGCCAGGGAGGAGATTGGCAGCACATTGAGCCCAGTGTTGCTGAGATTCAAGCGCTCCAGCGACTTGGTCATCCACGGATCCGGTAGGCTGCGCAAGTCGGGATTGTCGCTCACGTCGAGCGAACGCAAGCTGTTGGCAAGCGTGAGCGAGGCAATCTGCTGCAGCGAATTGTTGGACAAATTCAAGTTCTCCAGTGTTTCGGGCTGTGCGAAGTACAATTCCAAGATGTGGTTATCGCGCATGTCCACGTTGGCGACGCTGCCGTAAACATTGACGCGCAGCAGCGAGCAGTTGGCGGCGTTCAAGTGCTGCACGTGCAAGTTGGCGATAAGCTGCTCCAGCTGCTTGTTGTGCGATATGTCCAGCAGCATGAGATTCGTTTGCGCCTTGAGCGCGTTCTCCTCGATGTCGCGCACATCGTTGCCGCTGAGCGAAAGCGTGAGCAGCTTGGGATTGCCCGCGAACAAATCATCGTTGATAACACGCAAATAGTTGCCCGCCAAGCTCAGCTCCAGCAGCTGCGGCAGCGAACTGAACACGTCGTCGGGCAGTTCCTCCAGCAGATTATCGCTCAAGTCCAAATATTTAAGCTTTTCGAGGCCGGCCAAACTATCGCCGTACAGCTGCCGAATGCGATTCGAATCCAAGAAAAGGTATTGCAACTCGCTGGCATAGTCGAAGGTCAAATGGGATATGCGCTCAATTTGATTCTGCGACAGCAGCAGCACCTTTAAATTGCCGGCCATCAGAAAGTTCTCCCATGTCAACAGCTGTACCGAGCAATTGCGCATGTCCAGCTCCTGCACGTCCAGCGCGTAGAAGACCTGCATGGGAAAGTGCGCAAATGTGCAGTTCTCGAACACGAGCGATTTGTGATCCACCGGATTGATGATGTCATAGGTTGCGCTGTCCTTAATGCGCACCTTCGCTTGCAAATCGAAGTAGGCCACTACGGAAGCGTTCCCGAAACGGAAACCGCTGCACTTGCCCTCCACACAATGGCCGTCGAGTGTGTAGATGTTCTCGAATTTGACATTTGCGTTCTCCTCCTGCGACAGCAGCTCCACACTCTCAGCTGTCACTTCGACAGTTGCACAGCATAATGCCAGCAAGATGAGGCAACATAACGATGTCATCGTCAGCTGCAATACGCCACTTTTCTACTCTGTTCTGAAAGTATTTATTATCTATTTGCTAGCACACTTTTAATGTGACTAAAATTTGCGTTTCTGACTGCGATTTGTACCGCGCGGAACTGCGTTTGCATTTGAACTAAACTCACTGTACGCTTTAGTAAATATTTTCGTGCTGATTTTATTATTTTCGAATACAAAAAAAAATTAGATTTTATTATTTTGCAAATTATATACATACATTTTTTGTTTGTTGTTTATACCAGCAAATATGCATACATATAATAATAATTGACCTCTACCTAGTATAGAGAGCGCCATACAGATATTTCATTATATTGTAAGTGCTGTAGAACTCACTGAAAGAGAGAATGAGCACATGCTCTCATTATGATTGTTATTGTTTTATTTTTCTTCAGCTCGCAAATGAGTGGTTTAAAAATGTAGCGATTAAAATGGAGTTTACATATAGCGAAACTGAAAAGTGACATAATCTAAATGTATGAAAAATGCTACAATTTCGATTTTCGAATAAACAAAGAAACGTTGATATATAATTGATGTCATTCAAGAGCTAAAGAGCTCTCTAGCTATAATTGCTGCTATATGGAATGTGCCATAAAAGGTATGAGAAGTTGTAGTTAAATGAAATAGAATAAATTTTATGTGTTTGCAGGATTTGCCTGTTGATAAGGAGCTACGAAGCAGGGTTCGGAAAAACACAGTGCTGTGCTAAAGAGTGCAAATGCACAGAGTGTAGAATTGATGGCACATTATTTATTGCACTGCCTCCTGCGCTCACTACATGCTTAAGTCATGCACACATTGTTTTGTATTTTGAGTATGGATCCAATCTCTTAATCAGAGCGCCCTAAAAGTGCTATTGTGACTGTTGGCATCTGCACCAACACTCCACTCTACACTGTTCACAGTTTGTGGAAAGATATCTCAACTTTTTCTTTTTAAAGCAAACACCCACAGCGTGTGCCGGAGTGCCTTTTTTTTGTTGCAGTTTTTATAAACCTTTGTGCTGTTTAGAGAGTCTTTTCGAAGTGCTCTCTTTTCATTGTGAACAGTACTTGAGAATGGAAAGGCTACAGCACGCGATCATGGTGTGCGCTTGTACTAGGTACTTGCTGTTCGCTATAACACGATCGACTCGACTACGCTCTCTATTAGCCACTTTGAAAATAAATATTTTCGTTGCTGTCGTTTCGTTGGCACTGCCCTTTTTTTTGCAATTGCTTCATGCTCTGCTGATTTATCGAATTCTTTTGTTGGTTGATTGTGTGTTTATATGATAAAAATTTTTTTGTATGCTTTTTAATCGACTGCTGTATTTAAGAGCGGGCTTAGTTGACTTAGATCTCAAATAGGTTGGTTCGAAATTACTATCCAAATCTCATAAATATCGGCGAAAGCATGCTAAAATCTTACTCTTGTTAACCGAACAAAGCTTTTCGTACAAATATTTACAATTTACGAGCATCTAAACGAAACTCAAAATATCAATTGATGCAAATTATTGAATTGTGACTTTCGCCAGAATAGGCCTGTTAGCCAAAAAATGGTTAAGGGTCGTCGGAAAAGAGGGCGAACGATTTGAAAGCGCAAGTGGTAGAAGCCCTGCTTAGTTTGAAACCAGGAACTGAAGACTCGCAAAGCACAAGCGCCTCAAAGGGTTTTATAAATCCGCCTTCCTATAGGTTGTAATCGCCATATAATTGTGTAAATGTTTTTGGTTTCAAAATAGAAAATCATTACAAGTTTGTGCAAAACGAACTTTTGTTGTAGAATTTAATGACACTAACTTGTTGAATAAACAAATAATACAACAATAAAGCAAAGCTGAGTATAGCTGAAAAACCTGTATGCATGTGTGTGTGTGTGAACATAATAACGATTAGCAGTTTGCTGATAATGCAAACTCGCCCGACAAAACAAAACTGTATATCTATGTATATATGTATATGCTGTGTACGTCCCTTCGCTGCAAGTTTATACTACTTAAATTTCTAAGCGTCCGATAAGACTGCTGTCACTCTGCCGCTGCTCACGCTGAGCACTGATAAGCGAGCGAAACGGCGGCGCTTTCGCCGGCATGCTATGCTGGCTATAGTACGCGCGCATTTTACTCGCATTTGACTTAATTTAGCTAATCCGTTTAATGCTAGTCTATTTATGATTACTTTTTAAGTTGCTTTTAAAGTAATGCAACTTTGTTTTTTTTTTTTTTTTATCACATTTGTGAGTTTTGTTGCTTGAGATAAAATTTAACTTTGGCCAATTATCGTAAGAGTGTGTGCAGCACCTATCTGGCAGATTAGCCGTGCTTTCAAACAAGTATCGACGAGGTACATACATACATGAGATAGTAAACTTTTTTTTAATACAGCATTCTAACATTTAGTACGTTTATTACGTAGCTACTCGTACTGTGCAAACGGGTTTATTTATTTTATAATTTTCTCAATTACTAAAGGAGTATTGATATTTTTTTCAAGCGCACTACAAACTCTCTTAGCTGTTTCTATTTTTGAGCTGACATCATTTAGAGCAAATTAGTGAAGCCGCTAAATTTATATTTTCGGTTGTCAGTCGACTGGAAGCTTTTGTCAGATATGTATTTATTATATAAATACACATAATATGACGATCAGAGTCGTTGCTGCAATCTATTTGCGGAAGATGTTTTCAGAAAAACCGATCAAAAGAAGCGTTCGATAACTTGCTGCCGAAACATTGTAATCAACGTTTTAATTATTTTTTCTACCATATTAATTAATTAATTGATTGGCACAACAGCCCGTGTGGGCTTAGGCCTAGCTCTCTCGCATTAACTTGTGTGTGCTTGTTATATTTTTGCACAAGCTAACGGGACCTACTTTTTTTACCGAATCCGATCGGGTTTGAGAAGTTTTTCATGGCAAAGATTATTCTCGGAGAATCGCCAATTCACCGCGAGAATAATCTACCATATACCAATCAAAATATGGTATATTAAGTTTGTTGGAAAATGGCAATTTAGTGCCTTTAGGTAAACGTTATAGATTAGTTAAGGTTAGAAGACAGATGGTCTGTCAGAAAGTCACGCTTAGGCAATATTTAGGTCAGAGAAAAGCAAATTGATTTATGCATTCCAAAAAGTATAAACTCATACATAATTTTTTGATATAAATAACATATCTACTTCTATCTTCGAACTCGACGCGAAAAAAACATCGCGAATTTAACCATCTTAAACAGCTTGAAAAAAGCTCTTTCAAAATTCAGCTTTCAAGTCACTAGCTTTAGTAGGAATTTTTATTCTAACAATGTGTCAGTTTTCGTTTTCTATAAAATCTGTATTTTGTTGGGTATTCCGTAAGATACGCGAAAGCTTTTCAACGAGTTTATTATACTTTCTGTACATCTTATATCAAAATTACACACCCACACATGATTCAATTATCTAAAAATACATATATAAACTCGAAAATACTTGTTAACTACATTTCTCATTATTAAATTTAGATATTTTCTAACCAGCGCATTAACTAAAAATTCAAAAAATCAACATAGCTTCTTTTGAGGTTTATTAATTATCTTGTGTCTTTATTGCTAAAGCCCAACATTATCGAACGTTGTGGGTTCAAGTTTGCAACAAAAATTTATCGATTTCTACTTTACCCCCTGCCATGACTCACATGACTAATTACAATGAATTGTCACACATATACATAGATAAAATTTGCTCAAATTAAAATTATCAAAAGAAATATAAACTAACCGCTTACTATGACTAAAATTAGCTACAAAATTGTTCAAATTTTTTTTATCAACAATTTAAAATGTTCACGAGGGGAATTTCTTTTTGTATCTTGTTTATTTTGTCATTTCTTTTGGCATTTATACTATGAAAATGAAACGCTTTAAGAATAAACCATCAACGAGATGGTAATTCATTATTGTGTGACATTTTGTAGTCGTTTTGTTGCAAATGACTAAATTGGCATATAAAAATAACTTGTTGCTTTGATTCGTAGCTCGTGTTGACAACTGCTTATATGCCTTTTTTGTGCGCTACACTACTGATCTACAAACTTTTTTGAACGCGTTCCTTTATGACGAAAATAATTATAAATTATACCATCTAAACTGACCAACCTGACAACACTGTATAAAACAAACTATCTTTGTATAAAATCTGAGGAACCGTCATATATGATCGGAAGTGATCGTGAACCTACATACTTCTTGCAGAATATAAAGTATTTTGAAGAGAAATTTTCTGTGTATACCTCGGGGTGCGCGTATTCCACTTTGGAGACCACTGCTATACACCACAGTTTGAGGCATAATAATTCAAATATTACGGCAACCTCAAAGCTTTGGAATTCAGAATAAGGTCGAGCTTACACGGCGATAACGTTCATTTTTTATGTTAAATTGAAAAATAAAAACAATAATTATCAATTGATAAATACAATTGAAAGTAATATTTCAATAAAGTACCGACGTGTCCGAAACGAAGTGGCCGATGAACTTCCAAGGTTCTGAAGACCATTTTTTAGGTCCGGAGCCTGTTCTTGCCCAGCCATCATCCACGACCAAAGCGTCTATCAACGACTGGGTTACAGAATACAATGTAAACAAAATTAATAAGATGACGTTTTGGCTGAAATTTGAAAAATTCGTAAATTATTGTTGTAATGCTGTCTACAGTAGCTTTCTCGAAGCTTTGTAGTTATAGTAATTTTTTGCTATTAGCTATTTTTATGACTGCTAATAGCGTACTAAGGAAATATGTATTTTTTAACTTTGTTGTTGTTGTCAATAAAGATGCTAACATCGCTCTCGTGAAAGTGAGATATTTGTATGTAAATACATATGTATCTGAGCGATTGCTATCACTTGAGTTTATTACAGTAACAATAAGCAGCTGTAAGCTACGAATTATTATGACAAAATCCTTATGAAAGTATCGAGTTGACTAGATATAAATCGAAAAAATTTTATGTATAAATTTACTTTGTAAAACTCGTTTTTAATTTCATTTAATTTCACTTCGTAACACAATTGCTTTGCATTCGTAAATACTTTACTGAAGTCGAATTTAACTGGCACATTTGCATAGCTCTATAAATATATACATATGTATATGCATATAGTATATGCTAGTATGACAACACTGGCGCCAGTTGCAGTCAATTGAAATCACATTTTCCTTAATAGATTCGCTGTGTAAACAAATTTGTGGCCGGAATTCTGAAGCTGCTTTCAGAGTTCCATTGTGTTTTAATTCTGTATCTTTGTTGTTGTTGCTCAGAAAAAAGTGTATATTTGTTGAGAGCAAGCACGTAGCCCTTAACTAAATGCGTGAAGACTGTCATGATCTATCTCTTTTAGAATTTCTTCACAACTAGCGAGAAAAATCTGAAATTTTATTAACAAAATTTTTATTTTACTGCAAAAATAGTTTTTTGAATAAAAGTGACTTGTATTGGTACGTACAAAGCCCTCTCCTTTTTCTCCCACAACCCTCTTTTTGTTTGCTTAGGGCCAGTTTCACAGTGGATATTTAAACTCTGATTGCAGTTTAAATAGGGAATTTCAGTTTCACAGTTGGAAGTTAAATACGATTTAAATAGCCGACTGTGGATATTTAAGTACGGCACAGAGTTGCAATCGAAAACAAATAAACAGCTGATTTCGGATGTGCAAGCAAGCTGCGTCGACAATATTGCAATTTATAAGAGATCAAATTAAACATAAAACTGCATGGTATAGCACATATAAATGATCCCGTAGTATTATAAATAATATAAACTGTGGATTCTTTGCACAATATCCAATAATTCACTTCTTTCGGCCGACGAAAAATTTTTAGCTCGCGCTGCCTCCATAATTGAACAATTGAACATATGTTTTTGGCAAGTTGTGTCAACCTTCAATTGTCAAATATTCGAAGTTGCCATTCATTATTCCGTATTTAAATAAATGCACTGTGAAACTCAAGAAAAGTTAAACTAGATTTAAACTCAATTCGCAAATTAGATTTAAACATCCACTGTGAAACTGGCCCTTAATCATGCAAGTTTTTTTTGGTAGCCTTACCAAAAATTTTCCCTTTGGAAGCCCTGCGCGAATTAACCTATGGCATAGGTCCTATGCCATTGTTCGAAATTCAAGCAGAGACCGTTTGTTTTCTCTTCTTTTTTTGGATTTTTTTAACTAAATAGTTATGACTTTTAAAGTTAAAAGCTTGGTTCCTACCAAATTGCCGAGACTGAACTGCTATCTCTTGAAATAAGCAGCTTTTTAAATGAGAAAGGGCTAAGTAATGCATTGTATTTCCTTGACAGCGGGCTTAATAGGGCATTTAGGCCGCAAGGCAATATTCTCAATTAATTAATATTACTTATACCTTTAATTTTAATACACACGTAGTGTAAATTTCATAACTGGACTTGTTGTTATTTCATATAGACATATTTACTAGCAGCACCTCTTTAAATACCTACATATACACCTTAACATTATACGCATTTTTCTCACTGGTAGCAAAAATTTATATTCAGTGTAGAAATGAAGCGAGCAAAATTTCACTCTTCCACGTAATTATCAGCTTTAAAAGACAGGTTTTCCTATTTTAAAATATTTTTATATTTTTCCAAGAAATGCTATGTATTTATGTACATGTTTACATGCGTGTATGTATGCCATAGCTTGCCAAAAATTTTTATTAAATATATTGTATTTATTTTGGTTTATTTATTAATTTCTGGCGTGAATGTATAATCACCTTTTGAACGCAGGTGTTACTCATAAGCATCTCAAAAGTTTATTAACAATTTGCGAGTGTTGCTAATTTGTTGATAAACTTGCCATAAAACAACAACAGCAAAAAAGCAATACTAAATGCTTTCAAGTGAGCGAGAAAATGTAGTACATACAGTGTGGCAAAAAGTAAGCAGAAATTTTATATATTTTTGAGTATTAAGTGCTTTTCATTAGAGCAATAAGTTTTTCTGTTAAGCTAGAAAATGTTTAAATGGCTTAGCTGCTTGAGCTCTGGATTATGCTGGCTTAAAATTAATTCTTTTGAAAATTCTGATTTAACCAAAGAATTTCTGCACTTATTTAATAAATCAATTTTTAAGGATTTTATTTTATATTGCGCTCTAAATGCCACCCCACCCATAATAAAATTATTGACACTATTGTCGATTGAAGTGGCATTTGACACTTACTTTGATACTATGCATAAGATATAAATAATGAATACAATAATTTATGTTATGACTTTAATCCTTTATTAGGAAAACTTTGTAGCACTTTGTTGCTATTACTTTTTCCCACACTGTAAAGTATGAAGGCAGGCAAGCAGACAAAGAAAACAAATTAATTAATTTGATTAGTTGCTCTAAGAACAAATGTTAACTTCGAAAACTGTAAGTGGTCTGACGATTGTCCAAGCAATTTACAACAATTATTGAATATATATTCTGTGTTTAATAATAATAAAAATGTCATGACATAAATATAGAAACTGCAACGAAGTTACTAATTAGCTACACTGACAGTTACAAGACAAATGTATTAAGTACGCAGTACACTGTTCCACCTAATCTATTCTTATCTATTCATTCAATTCACTTGTTTTAGAGGAGTTCCATGAATTCGTTTGCGAAAGATTTTATATGAAACATTACACCGTTCGATAAAATTAAATTTTTAATAAAACCCATGAGAAATTTTTATATATTCTAAATCATACTCAACTTTTTAGATAACACTAAAGTTATACAATTGTAAATGGAAATGAAAAATATGATAAATGATGAGATATTTGTATAACGAATGTTAAAAGGAAAAGTACAATATGAATATTGGAAATGTATGCAATTGAAGAATGAGACCGTTGAAAAGGTGGAAGCAAAAGTGTAGCAATGAATTAAAAAAAAAGGCATGTGCAGGAAGCGCATTTTGAGGCTGGTGAACGGAGAAGAACTGCCCGGTTCACTGGACCCCTCAGTGTTAGGCCCTCGTGTGTCGTACATGTGTTTAGACAAAAGTTTATTGAAATAGTTTCTAAAAGTTTACCCAAAGGAAAAAAATAGCTGATATAATAAAAGAGGTTGTATGAGTAATATAAAGACAACAAAATTTTGTTTTAAAAAAACATAAACGACTTGATTCAAAAAAAACGGATAGTTTTTTGCACTACTTTCAGACCTGTCGGACGGTTTAGTAATTGTGAAGAATGTTTTCGACAACTCTCTATACTACTTTTCTATAACTAATTTATTTTAATTGTCTGCTTATTGCAAAGTTGTGTTCTAATAAATACTAGATGCTAGTTGCCAGTATGTGCCTTCATTAAAAGAAAAACATTTCATGCTCTAAAATTTATCTAATCTATTTTTGATATTTGAATGAGTTTGCAGCTGAGTGAGTGACTGATTGTAGGGCACTTATTTTGCGACTAGACAGTGCTGTAAAGTGTCTACAGCTCTCGTAATTGCATTTTCTTTAATCGTATTAATTAACAATTAGAAACTGTTCCGCTGATATGTATGCGCTCACTTACTGACGCACGCACACACAGGCGATTATTTGCGAAGTTGTTTGCGTGTGTGATTTTTCTAGTTGCTGTAGTTGTTGTTATTGTTGTTGTGCTGGCATTTTGAGTGACACCATTTGCTGCTCTTGCGATGCTGATCTGATCACAGTCAAGCAAATAGACATATTGGCACCGCTCGAACGTTAGTTGGTCACTCACAGCCAGTCTGTCTGTTTGTCTGTCGGTCTGTCTGCTCTACAAATATATACACACACACACACAGACGTATTTTTACGCTGCTAAACACATGACAACATGAACAAAATTATAGCATTTATAAATTGTTTGTTGTTATTTTAGTTAATTCGCGGAATTCCGCTGTTGACATTTTAATTTCGACAGAAGAAGACGAAGAAGAAGAAGCAGCAGTGACATTTTGTATGCTTTGTTTTTTGTTTTTTAGCAAGTCAAAATTATAGAAATTTTATGATGATCAGAAACTGTTCTGCTATAAGGCTTTTTTGGTTTCATTTAAAAAGTTTTTCTTTCAAATTTCACACGAAAAGTACGTACACAATCTACTCGTAAAGCTGCTTGCCAGCCTCAAATGTCAAATGTATTATTTATTAGTTTTAATTGTGTTTGCAATACAATCGACGGGCGGCATGACTAATAATGTCAGTGTAAAATGAAGCTAGAAATGAAATTTTAGAATTTGCCTTTGCAATACAGCTGCTTGACTGTCTGACTGACGGCCTGCTCGGCAATTGCTCATGTGACAAACAATTAAGAGCAGCACAAAGCAACTGCTTGAAAAGACAATGAAAACAAAGGCAAACAGCAAAAACAACAACAACAACAATGAGAGTAAAACAGGAAAATTGCAAATGCTATCAGCAGCAACAGCAACAGCAACAAATTGTTATTGTCAACAGTGGCGCAACGTCGACTGAAATGTCTACAGAAAATTGTGGCATGCTGGAAAACAAGAGAAACAATGGCGCTCACGTATGCCCACCTACCCCTCCGGCTACTTCCTCACGTCGTAAACGTGTGTAATGATAATTGAGGAAGCAATTTTCCGATGGCGGCATTGGCATCTTAATATTTGTTTTCCTTTGCCTGCACCTACACATGCATACAAGCACATAGCCAACCGACCAAAAGTTCGCTTACGGCATCGAAAACGGTATTGCATCTTCATAAATTACCAATAAAACTATCGCTTTTCGCCGATCACGATATTGACAGTCGATCTGAATTTGCCACATAATAGGCTCGTCTGCGATATTGCTCGAATCATTTACGAACTCGATAAATATATGCTTACGATATTACTCTCGACGGCTTTTAGTGACATACATATTTCGGATTTTATTCTTCTTCTCCTTCTTCTTAATTGGTCAGAACGGGTTACGACCTGACGTAAGGCTTCTCTCCAGGCGCCCCTGCTGTTATAAATTATTTCTTCTTCTGTTCGACGCTGTAATAAATTAAGAATCAATACTTATTGTATACAAATTGTAAAACCACACTGCACGAAGTTCAATTTGAGACTGGGAATTTGTCAATGGGAAGACAGCTTTGAATTAATGTAATAGATTATTGGAAAACCTTTGTAAAAAATAATAATGAATATTCGAAAAATATTTTGAAATAAAGACGAACATTTTGTGGTCGTGTTGGTCGAGTGGGATTACTACAGCTGGCTCCTTTATCATTTGCACAACTTCTTTTTGTAGTTCTTCAGAGGAACGGCTTTGTTCGAAGGAAAATGAAAACACATGCAATAGGCAATTATCAATCAATTTGTTTACACCCAATGGGCAAAAAAATCGCTCAAATTCGAAGCCACGAACTTTTCTCGACATTTCTGTAATTCTTAAGAGTTTTGCATATTTCACATTTTCTACATATTCTACATGATTTCAAGCGGTTTCTTGGTGCAATTTTCGACGTGTAGAAAATCCTTTACAATCATTTCATAAGTAGAGAATTCGTTATAGTACTGCTTGCTATATCGTAAACCATTTCGTAAGAGATATCGTAAACAAACGTTTTCGCGTTACAAAAACCGAACTTTCGTTTTCGGCGAAAAGTTTGTAAGTGAAACGCTTCTTTCTCGAATCGTTCTTTAATACATTCAATCGTTTTTGTTCACGAGACCTTCGGGAATTCTATAATTTTGTCTTAATTGAACTTTATGTCGAGCGGGGTACTGGCTCAATCCAGCGTGGCGTTGGCAATACTTTATTTAATCAAACGAAATTACAGTTTGAGAGTTATTTGAAGTTAAAACTATCTTCAAAACGACATCAACATACGTGATCATCACTTAAAATTCATATTTCTCATTGTAAAAAACTTCTTCCAAAGTGTTTGTATGCATGTACCTCTTTGCCATGTTTCAGCGAAGCATGCCAAGCCTGCCATGCCATGCTCCCAATCGCTCTTGTTGTCTGCCTTTGCAGCCGAAATTAGGTCAATTTTAAATCGACATCTTTCATCAGTTTGCATTTTTTTCCATGGAGCTCATCCATCCAAATGCATTCCATGCTGCAGTGGCGCACTGTCTGGCATAATGATGTCAGCAACTGTTGTTGTTGTTGCTGTTGCCACTATTCCGGGCGCAAGTGTTGTTGCTCTTCTTTCCAGCTTTCATTGTATACTTGATGATTTGTTGATTTCTGATGCGAATGCATCGCTTACTTCTTGAGTGTTGTCGCCATTTTTCATATAAAATTTTTTATTCATTTCCTCTTATTCGATTTTGTTATGTTCTGCGTTGCGTAACAAGCGGCGCGAGCCATAAAAAGTTATAATTTTCTTTATACATACATAGTAAGTATATATGTACATACCTAAAGCATACTTAGAGGGGCTGTTAACGTAAAGTTGCACAGGATCAATGCATTTAATCACGGCTGGCAGTTCAACCCAGTTTTTGTTCCATATGAGTTACATTAATAGTAATAGTAAAATTCGTCGAAAATTTTGTTACATATCAATAGTTGGTGAACTTTATGGTTAACACTGAGGGGGGTAATCATTGTCAATTTGACTAACTATATATGCGTTTCTAAAAATATTTGCTATTCCATATTAACTATTGTATTTTGTCAAAAGTAAGAGACTATACCTACTCGTATAAGCAAAATCAATTTTTCTTTTTTTTATTTAAAGCAAGCAGTTTGGTATATGGTCTGCTTAAAATCGACTTTAAAAATAGTTTTTTCTTTTCGAAAAAGACTACCAACAACGTATGTAAAGTATGATTTATGTTCTAGATTTAGAGATGCAATAAAATTTCGATTTCTGACTTTTGTTCAAGTTGTTGGTGTTATTAAAAAAACGCACTACTCTTCTTTTCTACTTTGCCAAATATTTCCTGCTTCTGGGGTAAAAAACACTTCGACGCTAAAATTGTGATGCTATATTTGCTACAGAGAGGGTGCTAACTGCTACAATATTTGAAATACATATGTTTTCATAAAATTCAGCTTGACTTCACTCAAGCCTTAATATTTCTCAATGTCCAGTCGGGGATTAGATAGATCCGCCTGTTGTATGGGCGGCTTAGCGGGCTGCACATCTGCCACCTTGTTTGTTTCCACAATCACTTTGGGCGGCATTGTTATGTCCAAGCTATTCGATTTACTGTAGAATAAGTAGCCCGTCGACATTAATCCAATAAGCGATAACGTTACGAGGGTCCAACGTAAGCCGGAATTGAGTTTTAAGCCTCTGCAAAGCCAAAGTCTAGGTTTATAGACAATTTCGAAGAATAAAAACTACTTACAAGAACAGCGTATGCTTAAGCATATTGGTGTAGGTTTTATTCAATGCCACGCCTTCTTCAATCCAAAATAATGGAAATACCATTTTTCGCATATTTTTCATGGGTTCAATTTTTTCCACCGGCTCCACATCTAAATTGAATTGTAGGCGTTTAGCCGCTTGAAACGGTGTGCCAGACATCTGAAGTCGTTGAAGTTTAAGTTGAATTTGATTTTGATTTATAGAAATCTCAAGACCTACCAATTCGAAATCAATAAACACAGCATGATCATGTTCATTGGGATGCAAGCCATTGACATTCTCCAACAGTCTTGGATCTGCGTTATAAAAATGTGGCATCGAAACGATTAACGGGCCACTCACACAAGGCTGCAAGTTCATGGTGCCCTTCAAAGGACACGTTTCAATATCCGTTGGATCGTCACAGAAACAATGCAATTTCTCATCGCCCTGTAATGCAAATCGAAATTAGTATCGTTGACGAAAGTTACGTCATTGAAAAGTTTTCCATCAAATACTCGTTTTCGTGAAAATTGTAGATACAGAGTGTTGAATTTAAGCGATCGATACATTTTTCATACTCACTCTTATGTCGCCCAGATCCATGAAGTATCTCAGCGCCGGCATGCCATGATATGACGTTTTGTGTGAATACACCGCGCCCAAAGAACGGCACAAGTCTGGCGTAAAAGCCCACAAGCCCTCTTCCTTTTTCATGAAGGGCGGAAATATGGTCGAGTCCGTGCCAATAAACTGATTGCACTCGTCCCCTTCCCACACATCCATTTCCGGCTCATCTGCAAAGCGTATGACCTTGCCCAGTTTATGCACGTTCTTCACACCTCGACACACTGTGAAACGTCCGGCATCGGAATGATTAAGCTAATGAAAAAACGAAATTGACGAACTGTCTGATTTCGATGCCAGGTGCACAAAAATGACGCTCACCGTGCCCAAAAACGAAAATAGAAAGTGCGTATCATTGACTTGTTTGGCTTGTTTCACATCGCCCGTATAGAATGCAGTGCAGAGTGCTTTGGCCGCGAACTCCTCCGAGGAGCAGTCTATGCTGAGGCCGCGGAAGAAGATGTCCATAAACTTGGCACTCAATAGCGACTTCTCATTCGGGAACACAATATTTATGGCTTTCGCTACCAGATCCAGCATGGCGGCTCGTTCACGCTGTACGATGACGGCAATCGACTGGAAAATGAAGTCGAAATTTAAATTCTTGAGAAATGCAACCGTATCTAATTATGAAACTAATTGGCAAGGCGTAAACTGCCGGCGGTGCCTGGGCACAGCTCAATGCAATTTTACTGAAATGTCATTTCTCGAAGGAGGGCAAGAGTAGCATCTCTTTATTGCTCATAATTACTCTCTGTTTAAAAAGTTTACAAAAGTATTTTGCATGATGTGGTTAAAGATTTCACTTTAGTGATTCACTTGATGACATTTCGTAGAAATAAGTACAATATTTTTATGTATGAATGAAATTGGAAATAACAACTCTATTCTGATTCACACATTGCACAGTCAGTAAAAGTGCACAATATGTGCAGAGGGTGCAAAGGCAGTGCAATAAATAATATGCCACAAATTGTGCGCTCTTTTTTCTACAGTAAACAAATCTCATCAAATCGACATCGAATTTATGTGTAAAAAAACGATTTTCGAAAATTTTTCTATTCAATTTTGAAAATTTTCCTGCCAAACTGCAGCTACGTATTTCATTAAAGAAAAAAGTAAAATAAATATTGCTGATTTACCGCTATAAGTGGATGTGGCAAAGTTATGATTTCCTCTCCCGTCAGCTCTTTGCTAGCTTGCTGGTTGAAAATAAACGTATTGCGCATGTTGAAAGAGACCGAATCCTCGACAACATCATCCACCAAGTCATACTTGTCCTTCCACTCACTCACAAAATATAGCAAAATGAAATACGAATTAAAAATTAGGTACAAACTTTTGCCGAAAAATGCAACTTACTCAAAAACGTAAGGACCGATTTCTTGCAAATTCGGCTTGCCACCGTTTATGACGTCATCCGGATTTGTAATGTTAAAAACGTAAATGTAAAAATGCACGGGAAACGGCGTGTTGGACCAGAGCTCACGTATGTCGGAGCCAGGCTTGAGATTCACTTGCTTTGGCATAAGAGATAAAAAAAACAACAAAACAGAAAATATGAACTCTTCGTCGACATTTTGTCTACTCAATGAGCACCTTCGATAGCATTAGTTTGAGCAGTTTTGGGAATGCAACCCAGCCGTAGATAATGCCAAAGAAGAGCACACCAATGGAAACGGCCAATAGTTTGTTGCGATTTATTTGCATTGCAGAGCGCTAAAACGTTTTTTCTATTGTCAAGATGAAAATTTTATATAGTAGAATTGCACTGAATTGAAATGCGCTCAACTGCCGCTGGTCTTAATTTTTTGCCACTGCTCCAGACGATTTCCTTGCACGTACTAAACTGCTCAACTGTTTCACTGCAGGAATATGGTATTGAGAATTGTAAAAAGTCGAACACGTATGCACTTTTTCATATAATAATCTGAGAACAAAACGATTACTAGTATTACCGCTAGAATCTATTATTAATGAATGTCGTATTGTTTTTCTTGTTGTTGTTGTTGTGGCAATTGCATTTGAGCTGTTGTTGCAAAAATTTTGCATTTTCATACAATTCAATATTAAATTTCATACAAGCCACACGCCCTTTTATAGTCTCATGCAACAGGCCGCACGCACTTGCTGGCGGGTGGAGGTGCGCAAAGTTTCTTCTAGCAAATCATTTTGCATGCAAAAAGTTGACGCAAATTGCTTTGGCATTTTTCGGCTTCCAACGTTTTAATAGCTCAATACTTTACGTCCATATGTTATGCAGCAACTTCTTATGCCGCAAGAGAGGTGCATTTTAGTTAGAGGCCGTGACTTTTCCTGCACATTGTGCAAAAATTCACACAATTTGCTAATTACGGCAGCCCGGCGGCCTCTTATAAATTATTTTGCACGAGTTGCCACACCGCACTGTGAACCGGAATAACACAAAACGCAGCCAAAAATTAAAGCAGATTGCTTCTGAAGCATTGAAACTTGCCACATACATACTTTTCTGTTAGAAAAATTTAGAACATTTGCAAATATTGAACAAACGCGCTTATAAGGCACGCCCATCTAACATATTGTACATACATATATTGTATTTTGTAAAGTTGTTCAACAACGCACATATTTCTCTTTCAGCAGAATGAAGAAAATTTATAAATTTTGATGAAATCGGCTCATTATTCATTACCCATGATCACGCTTACTCAAGTATTAGCTATAAGATAGGCAAAAAGCTTAGGTATTAAAATTTTCAACTATGATTTTTGTCCACTTCGCTCCTCTGTACCGTCAGCGTCAGTGTCAATCGAAGCACTACATTTTGTCAAATGCCAATAAAATATTGTAAATGTCAATATTTCCATATGACTTGTAGTACAGCTTAAATTTGTATCTCTCTCAAGAGAAAGTATGGCAACATTGCAATCGCCGTCAATATTGTTCATTTCTATGTATCGATTCCGCTTACTAATTGTGCGTATTTAAAATTGACATCAAAAAGGCCTACATTCCAGTGCGATATGCCAATCGCATAATTGTTGAACGCTTCAAGGATGCCAATTGAAGCGTCATATTTTCAATTTAGATTTTGCTTCTCTTGCATTTTTCAAGATCATTCAACACCTGTTTACAGTTACACAATTAACTACGTTTACAAAATACGCAACATAACTTTCCATGGCATTCGAAGTAGCAGCAATTAGTCAAGTGCCTGCCTGTGATTGTTCGTTTGTTTACATTTGTGCAGGGGTCAGTGCAACTCAACTCAGTGCACGCACACATCTGCATTGAATACACTTGAAAAATACTTCGGAAAAGAAGAAGAAGAAAATTCAATCGAAGAAACGCCCTCTTTTCAAAAGTATATGCTATTAAATGACGCTGACATATAATTTGCAAATTGATCGGCAATTGGGTAGGTTAACATTTACTGAGGGGCGAGTAAGAGAACATATAAATACTGCATCAAGAATTTGTAAGCACAGCAAGGTTTTTTAGTAAAAGAACTCTCTTTATTTATTACCTATAACTTGTCAAAAGTGACATACGACCTAAAAGTATAAACTTGAGAAAAACTTGTCCATAGTTTTAGGCTTATATGTACTTATACTCAAACTAAGTTTAAAAAGTAAAGAGCGACCAAAAAGAAATATTTTGAAGGTCAAAGTTGAAGTCGAATAATTTCTTTTTAAATACATTTTATTTACTTTTACTTGGACGGAATTTTGGCCGAAGCCATGGTCGAATAGTCCTTTTCGAATCAGCCGAATACACGCCTTTAGAATAAGAAGCTAAATCGGAGTATTTGGTGGCAGCCCGAAGGCCCGTCTTCAACATTTTTCCGGCCAATCTTCCGCTCATATACGAACAATTTCCATAAACATACATACAGTGGTTCAAACGACTAACCGGACAAAGCTTTTTTATTACTGAGAACAATGGAAAAGTGCTCAAAAATTTTTAGGAATTTTTTCAAATTCAAATATTTCTTTATTTATATATGAAATTTCCTTTAATATCAATATTATTATTAATACATATGTATACATATAATGCTTTGCGTATAAGCCTGAAACTATGCAACATTTTATTACATGATTTTATTCTTTATAGCTCTAACGTTGCCGACTCACTTTTCAAGGGGAGTTTATCTGAACTGGTATTATGATTTTCCAGAGACTTACTCAAAAATAGTCTCTTGCCTCGAATTTGTTTCGCATTTAAAAGGAATTTATATTACGTAAAATTTCTGCAGCACTCTTGCTGATTAATTGCTTGCTGTTTTGACATGTGCTTTTTCGGCGATTTATTTACGCTTTACTTTTTGTGGCAAAACAAAAAATCACTATTTCAAGCTACTCAATTCGCTTTTTCTGAGAATCGTCAATTTGCACTTGGCTCATATTTTTGCGTTTCATGAAAACGCACATTGTACGAGTTTATTCAATTAATTTGCATTCATCAAAATGGCGGGCGACAATGATTATCACTGTCTCCACTTGACAAGTGCCGCCGGAGTACGAAAAACTCGTTTGTTTCAGCGACGAAATTCCAGGCGCAAACGCTGACATTTTTTTAGGTCAATGCCAGCGGGGCTGCAAAGCAACAAGCCAACAAGTGTCAGTCGCGCCTTAGCCCACACTTACAAGCCGGCATACTTGTTCGGAAAATGCGCTACTAACAAATAAGCACGCGTTCCTCGCCGAATCCCCCCGCTGCTGAATTTCCTTCGCACTAAGCTGAGCGACATCATTTTCAGTTTGTTTGACGCGCCGGCGACGTGCGAAAACTTCTTAATTCGCGTTCATTTGCAAGCTGAACTGACAATGTTGTTGCTAATTTGTTAAAAACGTCGTCGTCGTCGTCGCCATTTTCGTTGTTGTTATTGTTGCTGTTTGAAAAATGCGCCTGCGCTTGTATGCGACGACTGCTTATAGGCCAGAGTTACAAATTGAGCCAACAATTGTATTGATAAATTGGCGCCCAATCAGCGCGCATAAATTCAAATTGGTTTTTGTTGTAAAATTGTTGTAGTGCGCCATATTTTATTGCAGCTTAAATCTGCAAAATAAATTAGAATTTTTTTTAAGCTTGCGCTCTTAAACAAGTTTTGTCAGTTGCATTTTTCATCTTCACTTTACTTTGATATATTTACATAGTTCGCTGTGTGTATTCCAGTGAATTTCCATTGAAAGATTAATTCAAAAAAATTTATATAAATTATAATTTATTAAAAGTTGTGCTGAAAGCAAAAGCCGCTGTAATTTGTTTGCTTTGTAATAAATTTTTTTAATATTTTAATGCATGAAGTTGTTTGGCGACGGCACAATTTTTTTTGCATTACTAAGCTGAATCTCACCTTAACTAGGTACTCGGTTATATCATGGCTTACTAAGCTGGTGTAGTTATTAACGCTTTTTCGCTTAAACCAACACTCAGGGGATGCTTCCTATACATGCAAAACACTTGTTGGTGTAGAAAGGATCATAGGTTAGTGGGTGGGGGGAAAGTGCATTAGTGGCGCTGGACGTTTGCCTGGAATTCATGAATAATGCAATGACGTGGGAAAACTTCCGCGTGGAGCCTATTCCACAACCTCGATATACGGCCGAAGAACGAATTCTGCCTGTAATGCGCCAATCAGTCACCGCGTATCGTATTTAAGCGTATCGTAAATGTGTGAGAGAGACCTATTTCTATGAGAATTTCTGCGTTACGATCCGAATAAATACGTCATGAGCGAACACATGTATAGAGCTCGCGTAAAACAGGTTTTGTCTGCGATATGATTAAATACGATACGCGGAGACTGATTGGCGCTTAATGCGTCTCTCAGCTAAAGTTCGCTGGAAACTCTCTTCACTACTTCTCGCACTTATAAACATATGATTGGTCAATACATGGCCTATTAGGCACAACAGGTTAACCTAACTTAACTAATCGCCCATTCAGCACTTTTTGCTGCACATTTTTGCTCCTTTTAATTAAATTATTCTGTATTTAGCTGTTAATTATTCTAGATCAGACGAAGTTTCTTACAAAATTTTAATGAATGCATCTCTCAATACTTTCAAGTAACTGAACCCATAAACGGAACGACAATTAAAAGTGGCATTGCCAAGCTGTTGTACTGGTGGCATGAAGTGCGCGGTGTAGGGTGTGTGTGTGTGTGGGATGTGTGATATTGGCCTGAGCTCGGGCAGTGTGTCAGTGTTGCCATGTGCGAACGTGCCCCAAGTGCAGTTGCGGTCTAACGTTGCTTTCAGACCACTTTGCATGCGAAGGTGCAGCCGCGCTTTTGAGGTGAGTTATGTCACTCACGATTAGGCACAAAGCCAGAATTTTTATGGGGCCCGCAATGCAAGTTAATAATTTTAAATATATTTACTGCTTTGAAGTGCGGCTGTAAGTAAATTCGCAGTTCAAGAGTAGATTTAATGCACGAAAGTATATTAAAAGGAACAACTCATCCATACCAAAGTTGTTAAGAAAAATAATAATTCATTGATTGGCTCAACAGCCCGTGTGGGCTAGGCCTAGCTTTCTTGCATTATCTTCTGACTCTTTCTTTTTCTGTTGCTTCTGTTTGCGTTTTTACACAATTACATGGTTTTTTTTTGTTTATATTTGTTTTGTATAAGTTTGCAATCATTTGATATCGTCGTCATGGAGCAAGGTAAATTGCGAGAATGTATTTCGGACTTCATATCACGTCGCTTTTTAAACAAAAGTAGCTTTAAGTAGTGATACTTTATTGCAGTCCCTCAATATAATTGAGGTCCCTTTTGTATAATTGGCTAGTACTAACAAGATCTTACCCAGGTGTCCATACAGCGTTAACTACTTTTGTTAATATGCAAAATTGTTGGAATAATTTTTTCGAATTTACTGTCATAGAAAAGACAAAACCTGTCGACTTCTGTAAGAAACAAAAGAGATAAAAGGTAGTACAACAACAATAATTAGAATGGTAGGTGGTATAAACAATGTTATTTTACTTGAAGCTCGAAAGTAGTTTCTTGCTTTTCTAAGTTTCTTTTTATTCTAAGTTCTAGGTTCGGTTTTTTTTAACAATATCTCGACCATCATCGGTCGGTAATCATCATTAGAATATATTTTAGTTCTTGAAGTTTTATTTTTGGTATAACTTAATTACAAACAATTATTATAATTGTAAATACAATACCTATAAATTTGCGCATTTCAAGTTCTTTTTGATATTCATAAAAAATTATGTAAGCAAGCAATTGAGTTCAAATAAAAGATGCAATCAATCGCATAAAAATAAAATACTTATCTCATATATTGCAATGCAGCTATTAAGTAATTGAAAATCGAACGATACTAAAACCATTGTTCTGTTATTTAAGTTTTCTTGAAATCACCCAAAGCGCTTAGAAGCTTTTGCGGCTTCTTTGTAGTTGCCAAGCCAGAGGCGGATTTCAATAGACAATTCAATTGCTCGTGCGGACAGCGTCAAACGCCAAAGTTACAGCAATGCAATTCATTGCTAAATCAGCACAAATGTCGATGTTGCAATATTTAATTTGACTAATTACTGAAATAGCAACAGCAGCAAAATGTATTTGCTAAACGATCAAAATAGTTGATAGATTTCCAGTTACAACAACTAAACGTACACGCTGGCTCAAATGCAGGCACGTAGCAGCACTTTTTTTCGAAGGGGTTTTCATGTTATGCGGGCAAAATAGAATCAATATTTGTCTACATTTATTTCTCTTTTGGTGGAGTAAGAGACTTGAAAGCAAAAATCCCCTTATACAGCGTTTTTCGAGCGCCTCTGTGTGTAAGTGTAAAAACGCGAGTAGTATTGACGATTCCATATCTGAGCAGCGCAGCGAGCCAACAGCGACAACGACAACGACTCGCATATCGACAATTGCAAATCGCCAAACAAAGCCGCAGTAGCGATATGCAATTGTCTCGAGTATCTGCAATCATTGCTGTTGACGCCGCAGCAGCAGCAGCAACAACAACACTTGACTGACGTTTTTAGCTTGCGCGCTTGTACTCTTTGGAATTTTCCTTAGCAATTCACGTAGCGTGTTTTGTTAAGTTATTCCATTCATTCAGAATTTGTCATGCTGAGTGTGAAAATTGATTCGTTGCTTTGGCAAACAATTTCGTTTCAATTTTGCAATTTTGATTTTTGAATTTTTGCACAAACCAAAATGTGCTTGTTAAATCGTCGTCGCGGAAAGGCTTTTTATCTACATACTTCAAATGCTGGCAAATGCGGAGAGCACCAGATAAGAAGTCAAATTTCTAGTTTTTATACCCTACACCTATGGTAATAGGGTATAATAACTTTGTGCCAAAATTGTAACGCATTAAAGGAGCCTTCCTATGTATAGACATAAGTATATAGAAATGATCAGAAACACTTTCTCTTTTCATTTCCGGTTGTCCGTCTGTCCGTCTGTCCGTCTGTCCGTCTGTCCGTCCGTCTGTCTGTCTGTCTGTCTGTCTGCGTGTACGCAAAAAAAAGAAAGAAGGAGTTGTCCGATTTGGACCAAATTTGGTACACAGTTACAGTGAACCTCGGGTTAGGTAAAGTGTTAAAATTATTCAAATTACCCGAAGGACACGCCCACAACGGGTCTTTAAGTCCCACTACCTCGGATTTTTTTCGGTAAAATGGCTATAATTTGTGTAATTACTCATGGAAAAGAATAATACTTGGTATTCAAGTTAAGAGGTAGCTCTTCTATATCTCAGGAAAAAATGGGCGTGGTCCGCCCACTATATAGCCGGCAAAATTTTTTCGGTAAAATGGCTCCCAATTGACTAGTTACGAATATAAATGAATGAAATTCGGTTCCCAAGTTGATATATAGGTCTTAGATGCCATACAAGAAAATGGGCGTGGTCCGCCCACTATATAGGCGATAAACAAAAAATCCTCTTAACTTCCATAATATATACACCAGAGAGTCCAGAATTGGTTACTTCGTTCCTGGTAGGAATATCTTTTAATTCTCCAGAAATGGGCGTGGTCCGCCCACCATGGGGGCAGTAAAATAAATATGCCGATAACATCTGGTGTACACCTGTCAGAGCATTAATATTTGGCATGTATAGTCCTATTAGGTATATCTTGTAGTCTGCCAAAAATGGGCGTGGTCCGCCCACTATGTAGGTTGTAAATCAAATACGCCCACAATTTCAGTGAATTATCACCCTACTTGGGAACATGGTGTAGGGTATTACTCTGTCGGTGAAAACCGACTGATTGCTTCCTTACTTGTTTTATTCTTAAATAAACACAAACATTCACGCACACATCGCAAATGTTTTTGTTTAAAGCACTTTTTTATTTGCGTTGTGTGAATGTTGAGAGCGTGTTTTGTTCTGTTTATGTATCTTTGAACAATTCGCGTAAGCTTAAATAAATAAATACGCATATAAAATAAAGTCATTGTGTAAGAAAACAATGTTGTAGATATCAAAATCTAAAGAATTTTGGAAAGCATCTTCTTTTTAATTTATTCGAAAATAGCAAACATAGAAAAAATAAAGCTTTCTAAGAGTTAACGGAAATATTGAAATTCCTTCATTTTCTTCAGTAGGACATTGCTGAATGACGGTTACGTACCAAATCAATGTTGTGAGAAAAGTGGTTCCACAGAATCGACGTAACAGCCAGTCGAACAAAGGCTAAAGGCTCAGTTAGTATTGACGTAACGTATTTTATAACGTAACGTAAATATCTCAGAGATACCTATTTTGATTATGTTTTCTTTGTTGCGATACGAAAAATTACGTCAAGAGCGAACGCATGTATACAGCTCGGGTAAAGTAGTTTTTGTCTGCAGACACCAAAAAAATACGCTACGTCAATACTAACTGAGCCTTTAGCACAAGCTTTCTCTCTTTTATCTGTTCATGGTACTTGAGCATATGTTCGTTGGACCTACAATTTGATTCTAAAGGTGTGCCTGAACGCGATTAAGAAACTTTCCTTTATTTATTTATTTACGTCACTTACGACACTTGACAATACTTTGCTTCTATCTAGAAATTTATTAACTGACGATATCTACATAATTTTTAACGATGGTATCTTGAAGGTGCGTGTGTGCTTCTTAAATGATTGATGTGTTCAGGCAATTGGAGTGCAAAATCAAATATTTTAAGAGTGTCTTATCGTGCAGCATGTTGCAGCTTTTGTGTATTTTATTAACATAATTTCGTAAATTCTGCTAACCTTCGTTGTATAGTCCATTTTTGGACTATGGCATACAAAGGAACACACCCAAACCGAGCAGCAGCTACACTCACACACACAAAGGCTGCAGTACAAAGAAAGCAAATCGCTTTTCGTATATTACGCCGTAAAAGAATTTAGAAAAACTTCTTGTTACCGCAATATTTACATTGTCGCTACACTCAGAAAAAGAGTGCTATATTTTCAAGCAGAACTCCTATTAATTTTTTAGTTTTTACTATAAAAATCGTGCGATAGCAAACGTCTTCTTATTAATAATAGCTTCGAAACTTGTATTTTTACACAGCGTCAACTTTTCAATTAATGGAACTAACTTATAAGCTTAACAGTATATTTCAACAGCATATAACATTACATATTTTTCTGAGTGTACGCACGAATATTTTTCCTTAGACTGCTTAAAAAGGGTGGGACTTTGAGTCTTTACATGACATGGCGCATTGCAAAATTACTGTCATTTCATAGTTTTCAAATATGTTTGTGTTTATAGAAAAGTTCGCTATAATGGGCACTTCCGCTTCCGTTGATATAGTTGTAGTGTAAACATAGCAAATTGTTGATAAGATAAGATGAACTAATCGAATTCCAAAAAATCGCATGCGTAAGCGTCTTTAGAATAGCGTTTATTCAGGGGGTGAAGGTGAGAGGCTTTGCTTACTATAAAACGCAAAATTGCGAAGCATCTGTAGAGATTAGGCATGATACGAAAATTCTTATGCAAATATGAACACTTCAAACAGATTATATTCTTATAGCTTGTAATTTTTTATATGTATTTAGAATGAAAAAGAATTAATGTCAGTGTTTGGAACACGGTGTAATAGCAAAATTATATCGTAAAAAACAAGGTATTCTAATTTTTATAGAGAACGGATACAAGAGATGATGAAATTAGCTGAAAACGTTAGCAACAAGATTTACGGAATTTACGAATTCTCCAAATTCAACAAAAACACAAATTTATATTATAATAATTGAAATTAAATGATACATCGCTCTAAATGCTTGAAAATCATATACAAAAGCCAACAGCTGAAGTCATATCAACTTAATCAGTTGCAATTTATTTTATGAAAGCACTTTCAGTTTAATCAACGCCAATGCATTTATTTTACAGATTATTGTGCCGTCTATCCGGTTCCAACGCAAGTGTCAATCCAAAGTGCAATTAAAAGCGAAATATTGTATCGCATGCAATAAAGCGTATTCAATGTCGTTCAAAAGAAAATACTAAAGTGCCTTCTACAGTAGAATTCTATTCTGCCCCCAGTTGTTCTCAACTTGACGCTGCTATGTGAAGGTGTTGAGCCAAGCGAGTGCATCTTTTTTGAGTTCCCCCAAACAGAGTACACAAAAGACTTTCCTGCTCCTGAACTTATTTTAATTGCGGCACACAAAAAATTTTTCCGCCAATCTTTAAAACATTGCGCAAATGGCCACAAATTGTGAATATATCGATGAAAATGATAAGCCAGCAAAGCTGCCAATATCCGCAACGGCTTCAGCCTCATCGATGACGCAGGAGGAGAAGCAGGACGGCACGGAGAAATCGCGCAACAAAAGTGATAATTCACTGTCCGATGCTTCGTGCTCCGATCTGGTTGGCAGCAGCAACAGCGCCAAGCCTGGCCGCCTTCAGCCAACGCAGCGAAATCTGGCCATCGGCGAGGATGTGTTCGAGAATGCCTTTGAGGCGTCCATGGACGATCTGGAGCATGCAGAGGCTGACGGCTACGAGTCCGACTCGGAGAGCTCTAACGACGATAGTAATGACGTAAGCGCGCCAACTGCTGCGCTGCGCAGCGATGATCTGACCTATTCCAGTGGGCTTGGCTGCTCGCAGCTATCCACGTTTCCGCGCACCAGCTCCTTCGAGTACCGCAGCAGCAGCGACAGCGACGAAGAAGACCAGCCCGTGCAAATATTGTCCGCCAGCAATCAGTCCACCAAGCACTTCGCGGCGGAATCACGTAATGCAGATATTTTCCACAATCGCCCGTACCTGCTGCCCTTCATGGAGCGTCGTCGGCTGTCGCAGTGCAAGGAGGAGGACGAGGACGATGGCGACAGGTCGCCGCAACCACACACGAGCGACATCAGCGCGCCGAAGTTCGAGCGTGCGGCGCATTCCACGCCACCTCCGCCGCCGCCGCCGCCACCACCGGCCAAAGACGGCGCCTCGGCAGAGAAGTTCAAGGATTTGGAGCGCCTGCGGCAACAGTTCATGCACAAAATCGACAGCATCAACACCAGCCATATTGAGGGTATTAAAAGCGCGGGCGCTGCGGAGCACACGCCACCACCTCCGCCGCCACCGCCCATACCTCCAACGATTCTGCCGCCTTCTTTAATAAATCTGCTGCGATCGGCGAAGGCGCCTGCCATGCCCATGATCAAGGCGTCGGAGCCCATGCAAGCGATTGCCGCTGCGCCAGTGCCACTAGCCATCACAGCATTGGAAGTCAAGGCTGCAACTTCTCCCGCAAGCACTGCCGCAGCAGCGCCCGCCACTAGCAGCTCTCCCCGTTCGCCCAGCCCCGAGACGCTGGTCGTGCGCGGCAAATTCACCGTGACCAAGACGTTGGAAACGCCCGAAATGCAGCTGCGCTCCGAGGCGAACAAGCTGAAGCATATGAGCGCTGCCGTCAATGCACATACCATCAGTTTTCCGAGCAGCTTCGGCGGCTACTCCTCGGTGCAGGGCCTCTTCTCGCAGCGTTACGGCAGTCACAAGATGCCCGTGGCAGCGCCACATCTATCGAAAAAGTTCTTCGACACGTCGCTGGTAGAAGTTCGCACGCCTGCCGAGAGCACCACATCGCTGCCTAAAGCAGGCGACGACTCGGCAGGCTCCCCCCCAACACCAACCAGTGGCGGCAATGCTGCCAGCCACGCCCAAAGTTTCAAATGTGATACTAGTATAGGCAAGCCAACCGGTGACTTGAGTCATTTGGATGATGTGTGGATAAAGCGATCAAAGAACTCCGCACTGACCGATGACAGTGCAGCAGAGAGTGGACGCACAACGGCGGCACCCTCCGAAGATGTAAGTTTATAGATTTCCGGTCGATGGCAATGGGAAATAGTTGTAAGAACCCTTCGACTCGAAAAGTGAAAGTATTTTACTCCCTTACTTAAAACGATCCGTCGAAAAGATGCAAGGTAGTCTAAAATTGTTCGTAAAAATTTTTCACTATTGCGATTATAGTTACCAGAACCAGAACCAGTAAATCGAACTATCATAAAGGTTGACTCTTTGTAAAAAACTGTAATTTTTCGACTTTTGCTAAAAAAAAACAATTTTTTTTGGGGAAAAATAGATTACCAGGCACATGCTACATTTCACATTCGATCGAAATTAATATCGAAAAGTAAATTTTTTTTAGTTTTCTTTTTCTAAGTCTCGAATGTTTGAAAAGTCAACTTTTAAATATACAAATTTGCGAATTTTTATGGAATTTTTTATTGGAATATTTTCTTACGTTTAAAAATAGTCTTAAAGTTTACGACTTCAAAAAAATAGTTTTTTTCGAAATATACATTTATTAAAGTTTCCAGGTTTTAAAGAAATTTTATATTTGAAACGTTTAAGATTGTTTTTAGAGAGCCTTTTAAAATTGTCGATTTCTTAAAAAGTAGTTTTTTTAAAGTAAATTCTTTTAAGTGCTAAGGCTAAGTAACATTTTTACGAAATGTTTTATAAAGTTTTTAAAAGGTCTTTTAAAATTGTCAACTGGTTTTTAATATCGATGCCTTTAAGTTTCGACACTTCAAACTTTGAAGCTCAAAGTATCAATTTTTTAAGATAACTGATGGCAGCAATTTGGAATTTTTTTTACACACGTTAATGCAATTTGATAATTTTATATACAAAATGTCGGTTACGTCAATTTTCAATGTATTTATTCGCAAACCCTCACAAGCACAGTTGTTGTTGTTGTCTGCTGTTGTTGGCAATTTGAATGCTTTTTTTTTGCAAAATGCTGTGCGGGCTGCCGGCGCACGTGACAAAACGCGCCGAGTGACTTTCAGCTTTTTTTCCAACTTTTTGTCTGTCTTTTTTGACGGTTTGCTTGATAGTTGCTGCTGTTGTTGTTGTTGTTGTTTTGCATAATGAAAACTGAGTCATGTCAAAATCAGCATTTCGGAAATATTGCTTATGTAAAGCTTTCGGGTTTTTGGTGCAACACTGCAAAAATAAAACATCAGCAAGTCGTTAACTCATTTTCGTAGAGGCTACAATTTTGACCACTTAGCAACAGCAATTATGGCGATCGTGCAAAGAGTGCGAAGAAGACGCGAATTTTTGCTCTTTTGCAAACAATTTCGAGATGCTTCGCTGCAACTGCAACTTGTGCCACTCTCTCTCTCGGTTTTCAACGCCCTATTACACCGATCGCTGCTTAAACTTAATGAAGTAAATTTCAATGGGGAAAAAATACAAAATAGAGTATAATAACTTTGCGCGAAAATTTTAACGCATTCAAAGAGTCTTCCGGGATATAGACTTATGTAAGTATGTATATATAGAAATGATAGGAATCACTTTCTCTTTTGATTTCCGGTCTGTCCGTCTGTGGATGCAGGAGCGACAGAAGCAGTTGTCCGCTTTGAACTCAATTTGGGAGCACAGTCACAGTGAACCTTACGCTAGTTCAAGTTCCGAGATTAGCTAAATCGGTCAAGGGACACGCCCACAATGGGCCTGTAAGTCCCGCTACCTCTGCATTTTTTCGGGTAAAATTAATTGAATTTGTTTAATTGAATATGTATATCCATAATTTCTGTTGTACACGCTCCAGAGCATAAATACTTGGCATATATGGTCCTATTAGGAATATCTTGTAGTTTGTCAAAAATGGACATAGTCCGCCCACTATATAGACAGTCAATTTAATACAACCGCAATTTCATTTCATTTAGCGTACTCACCATACTTGGTTACTTGGTGTAGGGTAATACTCTGTCGATGAAACCCGACTGATGCCTCCTTACTTGTTCTACTTTATATTGCTGCATATTTGCTTTATCTAATCGCTCAGCTTTTTAACTGAAATATGTCATAAAGTTGAGTGGGTTTCCACGCAAGAGGCATAAGATCGACATAAGCACACGCGTTGCCCGAGAAGCGCATATGCTACGGTCACGTGACTGGCGGAGTAGCTAAAGCTACAATGGCCTCCTGTCATGCGTATAAGGGACTTCAGATATGCTCAATGCAGCGTTGAAAATGCTTGCGCTACTTAAAGGAATAGAGGGTTATTGCAAATTCTTAAAAGTTGAAATTAAAATTTTTTCGTCTGATTTCTTGAGAGCTGAATTTGAAAACTAATCTTTGCCATCAACTCTTTCTTTGCAAATTTAGGCATACATTTCTCTGTAAAAATTTTAGTCTTGTTGTTTTCTGCTGAATTAAATACTTCAAGAAGTTTGCGAAATCTTTATCCTATCCCTTACTTCTTCTCCTTTTCAAACCAAAAAGTGCTTTGCACGTAAAGGGATATCCCCTGACCTGACCGTTGGTTTCTTTAAAAAAAAAATTTATTTTCGTTAAAAATAGAAAATGTAACATTCAGAAAAGATTGCAAAATATGCGCGGAGAAGAAAAGAAAAAATATGCGAGAAAATTTCTTGAGCATTAATCTTGCGTTTTTAAAAAATGTAGTTTACACTTTTCTTGAGAGCTGTAACCCTTACAATACGGCGTAGAAATCAGTTTAGTGCGCTCCATTAACGGGAATAGTTATTTTTTCTCAGTAACTGGGATATACATACATATGTACAGTAAAGCCTCGCTTTGCGACGTTTTACATTGCGCCGAAAAAAATTGCCGAATAAATTTTCGTCATTTCACGTCGCATCGTAAAATTCTTATGTTTTAATTTTCTGTATTAGTAAATAAATTTATTAGAAACTGGAAATTGCTTTGTTTTTGATCAAATAACCTTTGGATTTCGCATTGGGACGTATTATTTAAATATTGTAGCACACTTTCATGCAATTCGAATTGCGACTAACTTTACTGTCCTTTTTTCGTCCCATCCGTAATTTCAAGCGTTTTTCAGACTGGAACAGCATAAGCCCCGTTTGGGGTGTGATAGGGTTAAAGCTGAAAATCTGTGCGAATGAAAAAGAAACAGAAAATGCATACAAAAACAAGCAACGAAAATTAATTTAAATTTTTTGAACGGGTTAGATTCTTTTTGCCAGCCCTAGTTAGATTCAACTGGTACGGAGCAGCACGCCATAAACAACCATAAACAAAGAAGCTGAAGTTGGGTATTCATAAAAAATTCAAATTCCAAGTAAACATTCATACAAAAAAACATTGACGTCACGGATAACGATAAAAAAAGAACCGTAATAAACTAGCGAAACTTGAGTGGGGAATCTTTTAAAGCGACATTTTGAAGTACTGCGAGAATAAAAAGAAATCTCACTTGGAATTCAAATAAGATTAAAAAAATCAGTTAGTAAATTGTTTGCTGAAACTATTATTCAAATACAAAAAAAGCTTGAAGAAAGAAAACCGAAATATATTAGCGCAAACGAGTTGTTGCGGATGCACAGAAGACGCCCCAGCGTAGTCACGGGTGTATCCACAGACGGACGGACTTTGCTTGCGCGAAACAAAACATAAATGAATGTAAACAAAATGCTGTCGATGCTTTTGGCCATTTTTTTGGGAATTAATTTTTGCTTGCTTGTCTTTAAGCTCTCTATTGAGTTGCTTTCTTTGCGTTTCTCGCGTTCCTTGTGCTGTGCCATGGTACGGCGCTTATTTTTAGCGAATTGAGCTGTTTTTTGCAGCAATTCGAAAATGAAAACAACAACTAAGCAAATTTTAAATTAGCTGAAACAATATAAGGTTTATGTGCAATACATATTAAAAATACAAAAACAACAAACAGCGTGAAAATATTTTGTCAAACATTGGCGCGCTGAAAGCTGAATTCTTTCTTGAGCTTGGAACCTGCCTCAAAATGTTGACATATAAAAAGTCTTCTTCTTTTTGATAGTTCAGTAGGGCTTCTCTCCAAGCGCCGCTGCTACTCGCGCGCATTCTCCAGTTGGAAATGCCAGACATTTAAAAAGTAAACTGACAAAAGTTGTTTATACAATACAATAAATGCAAATATGTATGTATTATTTTTGTCTCGAAAATGGCAAAAAAAAATTATGACATTTATAATATCAACACCCTCCCTCCTCCCCCCATTCACCCCTCACGAAAGTGTGCCGTATGCGCCGCTGCTGCTGGTAAACAACAGAAAAATACAAATGCAAAGTTTGATTACGCACCACTCAAGAATCAATTTTAAAGTTGTTTTGAAATGTTTTGCGCTGCCACTTGGCAACTGGCCAAACTAAACTCAATGAAGGAAGCGCATCAGTTGGAGTGGTGTGGGGTGGGGCGGCAGGCCGGGCGCACTACATTTTCATATTTTTTTCGATCTTATTCTATTATTTTAAACAATATTCGCTTTTTTTTTTTGCTGCTTTTTGTTTACATTTCATGCTTCGAACAGCATTTCTAATAATTAAAGAGTGACCGACACGACCGACACTGTCGTTTTTTGATGGAAGCCGAAGAGAATGAGTTTCTTTTAAGCCTAGCGGGGTAATCGAATCTAACCAACGAAGTCATATAATGAAGACGTTTTTTAAGAAGGGTATACATACAAATATCGTGTCTTCCGTCCAATCTAAACAATGAAATCATTTTATAGAAATGTTTTTTCTAAGAAAAACTATCGTGTCTTTTTATTAAATTTATTAAACTTTTTAAAATACAGACCTATGAAATTCTTGTCCTTATTGTTTCGTCTACAAATTTTAACAAAACCACTAACATTTGACAAGAGAACCGCGTGTGGAATTTGATTTTATTTAAATTAACCATTTAGAATGAACAAAAGTAATATGTAATTGAAATTTTAAGCAAAAACGAAGCAGCATATCAGAGTGACAATTTTCTATTATATAGCTACTATATGAATGATCTGTTGCCTACAAAAGGTAGTGTTACAAGAAACGACATAATTGTAATTTTTCATTGAATACTTATTGAAGAAAAATGTTGGCCGAAACCGAGCAATTCATTTCGAATTAGCCGAAGCGGCTTTCGGCGTTGTTTCAAATTAAAAGCAACAGTATCTAACGATTATATGCCTTTATTAGAAATAGCTTAACATTAGTTGCTTTAATTTTTTCCGACACTGTAGATTGTTAAATTTATCCGATTAGCCCGGAAGCATGTTGCTCTTTGTCTCTGACTGCGTCTTCTGTTCTTCTGTAGCGGAAGCTTGTTGCACACGGCAATTCGTGTCGAAACACATGCTTTTTTTGCGTATACATAAAGTGTATATGTGTGCATACATAAAGTGTATATGTGTGTGTGCGTTATTGGCCTATTTCAAAAGCCTGTGCTCGGTTGTTCGTATTAAGTAAGTAGCTTGAAATTTTTGTTATTCCATTTATTCTTTTCAGAGATTTTCTCTTTTAGTATCAAATAGTTCAAAAATATCAATTCTTATTGCAGTAACTGTTTATTTGAAGTGATCAAAAAAATGCAAACTGCGTTGACAAACTTCTAACCTTGAAATATAAATTGCAATTATTTATAAGAAACTTTTAACCCTTTCCACACCAAAGTGGCCTAGGAGCAACTTAACTGTTTCTCGTCTCATATCAAAAGCTACGATTTTTGTTTATATATTTAATTAAAGTAGTTACCCTACCTGTTCTTTAAAATGAAATTAATTTTTAGAATTTTTTTTCTACTGCCCCCCAACATTTGTTTACTCCATTGCCACAATCAACCTAATTTTTTCCACTATTTCCATTTCTTTATGTCGATATTACTGACTTCGCCAAAATTCAACCCCTTCTTGGAAATAATTTTGGGCGCGCCCATGAATAGATGAGTTCTATAAAATGAGGCGATGGAAAATCTAAATTTGGGTGTTTTTTTAAAAAGACATACATATGCATGTAAATATTTCATTCTGAACTCTTTAAGACTTTTTTCCAATCAAGCTTATGAAATGCCGCAATATCTCATCGAAATGTGCATCCTTTTTGTTGCTTTTGACATAGGGAAGTATGTACATATGTATATACTGTATATACCACGTATACATACATATGTATATGCGTGTGAGTATGTGCGACTGACATGACATGCAACTGGGAGTAGCACCTTTGGCTAATTCAGCATGACGTAATTTCCAAAATTCCTGCTTATTTTATGCCTCTTTCTTTTGCATCAGAAACACACATACACACACGTTTAGGCCGCTTGAAAAATAAGTTGGCCAGTTCGTCGCTGCTTTTGCAGGTTTCTTTGCTGGTGTTGTTGTGTACCGTGTGTCATTTTGGGCTGTTGATGGCGCTCTTGTCCGCCAGCTTGACATCAGTTTTGGTTTTTTTTTTGTTTTGCCATGCTATCAATTTGCTTATTGCTGCTCAATTTTGTCACATGCTGTCAATAAAGAACAGCGACTTTAATTGATTTTTATGAGAAGGCACCAAGAAGTGTTAACGTAAGAGAATCCAAACCCCAAACCGCACAGATGCAGGCGCTACAGACTGCAAAAGGGACAAGGAACGGCATAGAACTAGCAAATATTCTAGAGAAGATCGAATCCTTTGGCAGGGGTTCAACTTCGTTGTGTTTACCAAACTCGGAAAACACTATCTCAGCTATTAATTTTTCAAGTGTACTTCAGAAAATTTAAATTTTATTTGAAAAAATTCCAAATGTATTTAAAATTTTTCAGTTCTACTTCGGAAAATTGCAATTAGGATTCAGAAACATTTTTCAGTTCCAAATTGAAATTTTCTGAAGCCCAATTGAACCTTCTCAAATACATTTGAAACTTTCTGAAGTTCAATTTTACATTCTGAAATACATTCCGAATTTTCTGAAGCACAATTAGAAGTTCTTAAAAACATTTGTAATTTTCCTAAATAAATTTTTATATTCTGAAATTCGATATTTTCTCAACAACATCTGAATAAAGAAAAGACAGAAGGAAGGCATGCCTTAATTCAAAATTGCACATGCTAAGAGGCATGTGTGTAATTAAGGAAAATTAGTTGGCATCCTGCTAGGAATTCATCAATTAGTTATAACTCTGTGCCATTTTGTGATGTGTCACTGCGACATGTCAGCGCATTTCAGTCAGCTCCCTGCAGCGGACGCTCAAAGTTCAGTAAACATTTTCCCCTTCCACACGCGCCATGCCGCCAACAAAAAATACTCATAAACGTCATGTGCATTTTCAGGAAGATGGACGCACGCCCGGCTCCAGACCCTCCAGCGCACCGGCGGAACCCAATGCCAAAGCGGCCAGAAAGGCCTCCAAGAAGATGGAGAAGGAAGCGCGGTAAGCATGGCTACAACAGCTGAAGTGCTCTTATTTCAGTTTTTTCCTTTTACTCTCACCTGCAGGCGCCAAGAGAAGGAGAACAGTCGGCGGGAGAAGGAAGCGCGCAAGATTGAGCGCGAAACAGCCCGCCGGCTGGAGCGTGAAGCCGCCAAATTGGAGAAACTGCATCGCAACACAGAAAAGATCTCACGCAGCACCGAGCGCGTCTCGGCTTCGTCGCGCTCAGGCTCCTTGGAGCGACGCCGCAGCGGCGAGGATTCGCCCGTACTCAATCAGTCCACGGTGCACGGCATCGCCAGTCCGAATCGCCGTCCCACAATATTCGATGTGTTTCGGCCACGCGGCAAAACTGAAACGAAGCGCAAGGACAAGCTGCTGCTGGATCCGGTGCATGCGACGGTGACCGGCGCTGTGAGCAAGGACCGCGACAGCAGCAGCGCGAGCAGCACGCATTCGGGCACCGGCGGCGGCATCATGAACTCTATGAAGGTGGCCATGCAGAATTCGGGACTAATCGGCGGTGGCCATCATAGTCGGCCGCAGCCCGCCGTGACTATAACCAGCGCCGAGGGCACTTCGTCGGCGAAGAACAAGTACAAAGATGGCTCGGCGCATCCGCATCAGGGCAGCGACGCGCAAGTAAGCCAAAGACGCCAATACTCTCGGGCCATCCGCTGCAACTCACTCCTTCATGTATTCTCTTCTTGCAGTATTATCACACCGTGACGGCAGTGCGTCGTGTCGATGCCACCCGTTCCCCAATGACCAAAGTAATGGATTTGTTCCGGCATCGTTCGAATTCGGCGGCTACCGAAGCAGACAAACGCAAAGCGGTGAGTCTTTCTTAAAAATTCACTGCAACGCATAATAATTATTTAGTAATTTAAACAAAATTCGAATAGTCTTCTATTCCGTATGCGGAATTCGAACACAAAGCTGTACAGCTGTTATATTTCACCCCGTGGTGATTTCTCTATGTTCCAAGGTTTGTGTACACGCTCTGCTGCTCTGGTGGGCTTTCATTTTAACGTTGAGTTCAATAGCTAGTGCAAGCACCGATATGCGGATATGTCGGATATGCTTTTAGGCAACAGATGGCGCTTCGTACGTTTTTCGAATTTTTAATCGGGTAACCCTAAACCGTTATTTAACCGTTTGTGGTAGTACAGTACATGCTCCGCAGCAATGTCATGAACCTATTAAAGGTAAAAGTGGTGCAAGTACCCAAGTACCAGAAAGTATTAATTAAGTAGTCCGGCCACTGTTATTCGAATTCGAATTTGGAAATGGTGGAATTTGCTATTGTAAGTAGGACTAGAATCTTGCAACTGTTTTAGATAACAACAAGAGACTAAAATCGGAACCTGAAAACCCTTAAACTCTATTGGATTTTTTGATTTAATTAGGCGAGGGAAAAACAGTTCCTTCAAATTAAAAAACATGTTCTAGAAATAAAATGGATTCTCTTAAAGAGCTGGATTGCTCAGATTGAGATACGGAAAAAATTGCATGGAAAGTGTAAAAAAAAATTTTATAGAATGTGTTTAAAAAAATGTTGCCACAAAATTAAAAATAAAATTCAAATTAATTAAGCAAAACCACAACAACAATAAATATCGACGTCTATTAAATGCAAATTGATATTTTTCTACGGTATTATGTATTCAGCTCAAATTAATTCCATGATTGATGACGTAGGCAGCGTTTCTTTTGCGTATGCTAGTCACTGCGTCGCCAACAGCTGAGAGCTCAGCTCGTTTATTTGTTTACTGGCCGGGCCGAATTTTATTGCGGCGATTCAAGCATTTATTTAAGCAGATTCTTGTTTGCCTTAAGCAAATTTGTATTTCATTTATTCGCTTGAGCAAATTCCGTTGCGTAGGTAGGGGGGTTTGCTGGTCGGACGTATTATTTGCTCAAATAATCAGTCCAAACTTGTGTCTGCTACGCAATTATTATCATAATACGATATTTTGCCGATTGTTGGCTGTATGCCTTCTTCATTTGCTGCTTAAATATCGATCGATTAAGATTTATTTATGACTGCTTTCATTTGCGAATTACTGTCAAGAAACGGTAAAAAATTACTTGACTTGATAGTCACAAGTTGTGACTTATGTAAGTCACAAGTTGCATATTTTCAGGCAACTAAATTTTTGGAGTATAAGCCGTTCCCTGAACTTTTCATTTTAAAAACATTTGTTCGTATATAATTTCGAGCCACAGCTGAGGTTCGAAGTTTTTCAATAGAAACTCAAATATATATGTATGTAAATCTTCATAATTTTTTTAAACGTCACTTTTTAAATAGGTTCGGGCTCATATTTTTTAACACTCGAAAAGAACTAGTGCTGCCAATTGCACTTTTTTATGCTGATTTTACTATCTGAGACGAAGTTTGACAGCATTTTTCTTTTAACTGCGTATTTATTCCGAAATTCCGGAATTCATTCTGCAGCAATACCGGTATTTTCGGTACTGCAAATGGATGATTTCGTGTTTTGGGGGGTTACGGGATTGACAGACCTACTTCAGATCGATGATAGGCTGATCAGAAGACTCAAAACTTTTCTCTTTTAGTGCAATGGTAACTTCAAAATAAATCTTAGATTGAGCCAATAGCATGAAGATTTGAACAGAAGTGGTGCTCGATGTACAAAAAAAATAGCTTTTCTAATGAATAAGCTTAAATTGATAATACTCCTTCTGACCCTAAATACTGAACAAAGAGTCAGACGCGATTAAAGTGCCCATATTTCTGAACTGCCTTTACTATTTATGTATATACATACATACATACGCAGGTATCATTAAGAATTTGTTTGCGTCGACTTTTATTTTTGTTTTGTTTGTACAAATAAAAATGCCATAAATACTACTTTTCTGAAAATACTGCAGAGATCACGTTTTATTATTGATTTTTTCGAATTTTCGTATGCATATTTTACAATTAATGTAGCTTTTATATTAGCCGCCGCCTTTGTATACTTGTTATGTACGTGCTTATAAATTGTTTGTAAAATGTAAACAGAATTTTTGTTGCTCGTAATCTAATCAATCGACATATGATTTTGCAACGATAAAACTTCTTCAACTTCTTTGAGCACACAAAAGAAAGTCATAGAAGAACTTTACAGTCAATTTCCCTGCCAATTTTATGACTTAAATGATTCATAACCAGCAAAACAGCAAATTTGTCATCATTTAAAAACGCAACCGTAATTGTACAAGTGATATATACCGATATCAAACTGTTACAATAACTCGACTTCAAGTGGCACTCGAACGATAGCGAATTTTGTAATCCTTCAAGTAATTTGAGCGCAAAGACTTTTCGACCATTCAAACAACAACAACAACTCGTCGTCTTATACCTTCGGTAACAATACCCTATTTCAAAAGCTATTCTTTTATTTAAATTTTGCTTCAAAAAATATGATCACTGAACAGATGATCCTTTGGATGCTCCCTTATGAAGCCACGTATTAATATGGGGGATTGTCACAGAAGGCCTCTCGGGCCGTAACGACTAGAAGCCTAGATCCCAACTCCAAATACAATTCAGTCCATGGTAATCCTATATTTGTCTAAAGGACAAATTTTATTTGGCGAAGTCTATAGGACTTTTAGACAAATTTACGATTACCATGGAAACATTTTACATATTTGGCGAAGCCTAAAGGACTTGAATGACCTTCATTCCGTTGTATACTTAGTGCCGTGATAACAGATTGTTATCATCAAACTGAGCATTGCCTTCGTTGCCATTTGTTGCTATGATAAGCACGCGGCAGTTGATAAAAAAAAGCTCTGAATTCAATGCAAGGAAATCCCATTTGAATAACACACAAAGTCGCTTTAGATTGACATTTATAGCCACTGTCAAGTTTCAACGGTTTTATCTACATACATATTTTACCGACTCGTGATCTTTCACGCTCAAACAACATAAAGCTTTAAGCACAATCAATGGCGTCTTGACTGCAGTCGTCGTGGAATTTCGCCCAGTGAAACAGAATCAGAGCGAAATTCGCATCAGTTGATTCGGAAAAAATCATCCCCACAACAAGCACAGAATTTAAAAAAATCCACGGAAACCACGAATTCACGAATTTTCCGAGTTGTTAAACTATAAAAATAGTTTCCGCACAAAAATTTCCAATTTCCTTACTTCAATTTATTTATTTTTCACCACTGACAGCTGAACAGTTGACTTTTTCGCAGGGTGGCAGCGACCAAATTAGAAATTGTTCTATCGCGAGACGAATCGTTGGGAGGCGAACTACGCTAGCGTCGTCATTGTGGGCAATTACATGCACTGCCGTGTTTTAATTTTGACAGCGCGCGTTCGCCGCGTAAAATTCGCCTCGCGAGTTGATTGTGTTTAAAGCTTTATGCTGCTGTTTCGCTCTCTCGCAAGCTTTATTGCTTTGTTTTTCCAGTGATAAGAAGACAGGCGTGCTCTTTTGCATGGCGCTCTCTCGTGCTAACTTCGTGCCGTGTAGACTTTCCGGCGTGCAAACAGAAAACAGGTGATTGTGCGTAGTAAACAGTTTCCGCCACAGACGTTCCTTATAGCTTTTTGTTGCCTTTTTGTGTGTGTGTTTTTTTATCATATCTCGTGCTTGCGCAAAATTTACAAAATTTACAAGCAAAGCATATAAAAGTTTTAAAAAGCTTTTGCGGCTTATAAATATTTTCTTGATTGTAGCTATTTATTGTATTATTTTGCCAAGACTTTTCTCGCCTTGCTCTTTCTTTCGCTCGCGCAGTTCTCTCTCTCTCTCTCTGTCGCTGCCGCTTTAATTTCGAAACGTTTGTGTATTGCCAATGCTTGTATTTTGTAGCGCACGATCGCCGTGTGTCTGTCCAGTTATAAGCGATCTCTCACTGGCAGATCGCCGCCGGTGCGCCAGTCTAATTTCAAACTCTGCGCTTAAAGTCATATCTGCTGCTTTTGCTGTGTTTTTCATTTAATTTTTGGTCGCGTTTAAGTTTGTCCAAAAGTTGCTCTCATTACATACATACATACATACATCGTTTTCCTGCAATTGAGAGTGCATTTGTTGTTGTAGCTGCTGTCGATCGGTATCCTCCAGTGTAATTAATCAAGAGTTTCCGTCACGAGGAAAGCGCCTAACGTGTTAATGACCCTATTTCACTTGCCTCGCGCCTCGCGCACGCATGATTTACAAGCTATAGCCTATAGGAGCAGAGTGCGTTCGGCGGTGGCGGCTGACAACAGTTTGAGATTTGCATACGCGCGCGCAGTGTCAATTAACGCGCCCCCCTTCTCGCAGCCTCGCTGAACGCTGAAAGGCACAAACATAAAATTTCGAATTGAATGCTTTGGATGTTGTGAAAATGGCCAGATGAACTTGAAGTTAAGAGCGTGCCTGCAAACAAACGCTAAACGAACAAGCTAGCAAACGCCCAGCGATAAAACATAAATAATTAAAATCTACAAAGATAATGAAAATAGCAACAAAAAGAAAGAAACATTTCAATGTTGGCATAACCGAAAATCTACACGCTTCCGTCAGTTGTGCGTTCAATGTCAGTGAAGTGTTCAGTGCACCATTTGAAGTTGAAGTTGACAAGGGGCCGCATATAGAAATATGTTCGTGTGTAAATTGGAAAATAGTAAATCACACGGCAAATTCCAGCGCTGCACTATTTTAATTTATTTGCAAAAAAGTATTTAAAATGCCCATAGTCTTTTGTAGTAATGGAACGTAATGGTCATTAAAGACATTTGCTGTGCCACGTGAAAGCTTTTAAACCCTTTCAAGTACGGCAAAAAATCAGTCTAGTGCGCCTCATTACCCAAAAGTTATTTCTGCTCAGTAACTGCTACATAAGTTGTCCTAGCCGTAATTTCAAATATTTTCCAGAGTGTCCAACCCGATGTGAAAAGGAATTTAATAAAGGGAAAATAAATATATTTATGAGTGTAGCAAATTTACATCACATGATTTGGTTAAAATTAACGTACATTACTTGCTATAAAAATGAAATTTTTCAAAGCGTATTGGCAGCTTATGTTTTTCTCCCCAACAAACAACAAACTTATACTATAATTTTTAGTATCAAAAAAATTTTGTAAACACAAATCTTTAAATTTATTATTGCATTTATTGTAGTATTTTTATAATCGTTGTGCATGTAGTACAAAGTTATATAAATTCGCTTGTAAAATTTGGCAACTGAGTCAATGAAAAACGTTCACACCTCGTTGATTTACTTTTATGATACACAACGCTCTCTAAGTATATGTACTATATATTTCTTGCGCTTATGACGCTTTTTCGAAAATTTTGCTTATGGGCATTTAAGAGAAAATATTACTCGATTTATTGAATTTTCACGGTCTTTTAAAAACGGCAATTCTTAAGTAGCTTTGCAAACTGAGCTTCAAAGAGTGCTCTTGAAGGAGTGAACTCCGATACATATTCTATGTAGAACAATGAACTGCAATAACACTCGTTTGCTTGAAGCAAACAGCTATAGATTTCTGAGACTGAACTGTAATCTCTGGTCTGAAAAAAATCAACTTACTATGCTTTCTAAAAGAGAGAGGTCTTACCAATGAGTCAAAGATATTAAGAAAGGGGCAAAATATATAATATGCATATGTACATATGTATGTATTTAGGTCGCAGTGCGCTTCCCCACTAATGAATTACACATAACAGCGAAGTGAATAGGAGAAAAAATCGCAGTTGATGTTATGAAAGTCGATCTTATATAAATCAACTAATCGACGTGTTGTTTCTTCAAGTCAAATTTTTGTAAAATAATAGTTAAAAAATATAAATCTCTATAAACAAAACTTCTTTGTACTCAAAATCCATATATTGACTGTATAACCAAAATTTTCGAATAACAGTTCTATTCTGGCGAGAGTCACAAAAGTCACAATTCAATATTTTGTATCAATTGATACTTTTTCATATGTTAAAATAATATTTTAACTAGATTTCAATTTTGACTGTGACCCGAATACAGCTGTAAGAATTGTTTATAGTTTGACCAAAGCTAAAACTTACATCATATATCCTGACATTCCTATACAACATCGCAAACCCCAGTACGTTTTTCCTTCATGTCTGCCTTAACCAAGTACAATGGGCTTCAGAGCTTGAGTGCTTAAGGATTTTTCCTAATCAATCGATAGATGCCTATTCTAATTTATATGCATTATGTTTTGATGTAAGTTTTTTCACTTTCTTTTTATTCTTCCTCTTTTTCTTGTTCACCTTCTTGATTGGTCAACAGCCGCTTTTCTTCTCTAATTTTTTTCACTTTCAGCACAGTGTTATTTGTAATTTATTTTTAAACCTCTTCAATGCTACGCAATATAGTATTAACAATTTGAATTTCATAATTTTTTTCAAATCAATATACTTATTCAAAAAATTATTTTGCACTATTTTCAACGGCATAAAAATAAAATTTTAAGTTTGAATTTCCTCAGTCTATTTCTGGCATGGCATGCCTCAGTCCATTACTCCAAAGTGCTGGCAGATCTCGAAGGTCGACACTTACATACAAAAAAAATATCCCTTGAAGATTGTAAAAAAACACAATTCAATATTTCATTATATAATACGAATCAGTGTTGTAGTGCATCCATTTCCATAACTTATTCTTCTTCTTCGACCTAACGATATCCATAGCTACATTTTGAAAATCAACACAATATTTGAAATATGTGCTATGTAACTAAAATGCAACACATTTAAAAAAATGTTGTTTAAATTTTCAAAAATTTCAAATTACTGTAAATCATTCGCAAATTTTTGGCAGTGTATTTTAATATCAAACAAAATATAAGATGCTTAAGACGTATGCACTCATTAATTATTAACAAACACACAAAAGCAATATAATACATATAAAGAGTTTAAGAGGCATTTTCTGTTTGCTTAAAGAAAAGCATGAAACATTTTTAAATGAAAATTGTAAAATTGTTGGGCAAAATGTGAAAAGCTCAATGCGCGATTTGCAGGCAGACGGCGCAGCCATAGTAAATTCGCCATTTTCAAGTTCATTAACGGTCAGAGGCGTCACTTTGTTGTTGCATATTTGCAAACAATGGATGTGAAAATGCAACAAAACAATAATAAAAGTAAATATTTGTTGTTTTCACAAATGAAATGGAAACTGTGCTCATTTTGTGTTGGCGTTTTGACATTTGTCAGCGCAAAAAAAATGTGTCAAATTAATTACAAACACATGTTTTCACTCTCGCTCTCTCTCTCTCTCTTTCATTCTGATGATTGACAGCATAATTATTGTTTATTAACTTTCTCTCATTAAAATTGTATTTTAAATACTTTACAAAACTAATTTGTTTGAGCTGCAAAAAGTGTTGCCAACTCAGAAAGTTCCTTCAATCGGTACTGTCGTTGTTGCGAAAATCCGAATGAAGAGGGTCTATCGTTTAGACCACTTTCTGTGCAAATGCCCTGCCCTGCCTTAGGATAGGTTTTTCCAGAGAACATCAATGACATCCAAGGTATGAATATCATGGATGTTATAAATTTTCTGAATTCCGTCAAATGGCTGTAGGTTGATCTAGGCGTGGTAACAAAACGGCAAGTGCTAATTGATAGTCAGGACTAGCCACACAAACCAACCAACCAACCAGCCAAGAAAGTGCATTGGCGAAGAGAAACGAGATAAATTCAAAGTAACGGCAATGCTTTAGCAAAAGTATTTTATGTGTTTTTGTTGCCTTTATAAATGATTACAGGCAAAATTATTAGACACTATACAGAGATACATCAGGACCATGCTTTGTTCTGTGTCAGCAGGAAATCAGCCCAGCTCTGCCTGGTGATTTCAGATACTGCGAACTTATCCATAGAAGTTATTCATAAAGTTTCCCAGAGCATCACGTAATCAAACATTTTGCTTCGAATCGCCGCATATCTCAGCGACCTTTCCCATATAAGGCCATTAAATTAGCTATAGACAACGTAGTATTGTTTTGAAGTGTTGATAAGATATACCTAGATGTCCGCCATACTCCAAGTCTAGGAGCCTAAAAACACTCTCAACTCCAAACACTTTCAAGTTTGTTGGTTTATTTGAAGTTGATTAAAAGTTATGAATGCAATTTTATGTTTATGACATTTGATTGATCTTTTACTTTCGCTCAAGTAAAGCAGAATTGCGCACAATAATTCGGAATGGTTTATGCCCTGCAATAGTGAGGGTACGGGCATGATGTCAGCGACTAAACAAAAGCGGCGTGGCAATAAAAATCGAAATGCCCAACTTGCACTTGAGCTGACGTAAAATTTAATTAATCCAAATTTAAAGCATGCACGATAAGATAAAGTCCATTGAGTTAAAAATAAAGCTACAAATCTGAAATTGTTATTAACTGCCGGAAAATTTTCGCTTTTTGTTTGACAATACCGCTGAAGCATGTAAGAGAATACATGCTAGTCGATGGAAAAATATAAATACTTGCAGAAATACATATGCTTCGAATAGCAATTTTATGATTTTTCAAAATTGAATGACCCTCACAGAGACAGGCTGAAGTCCAATGTCAAAACTCTTGCCATATTTCTCAATGATGCTATGATCCCTACTTATTTTCGCAAAAATTATTCAGTTTGTAGAAAACTTCAGAAGTTCTAGTCGATGAATTATGTTGCATGATAGTTATGCATTATTAGTTTTACGGCCATTTATTTGTTGCAGTGTGAGCGCAATTTTCCATTTCATAAAACCAATTTTAATTGCATACAACGCTCCCAACTTGGTCGCAGGCATGTGGAAGTGATTTTTTCCTTTTCATTCGCGCTATTTTAAAACAGTCACTCGCTTGTACAACTCCAGATTTGACGGAAGTGAATTTGTAATTTTAATTACTTTCGTGATTTTTTTAAATTTTATAATTTATTATTGTGCACATATTCAGCTCTTTCTTTAATTGTCGCAACGCAGCGTCTATCTTTAGTGGGATTGATCGAATAGTCAGAGCCTGCCTACTGCCCCGATCTGTTGCCGTTCGGTGTTCCTTTTGCCACAACGACGCGTCAACTCCATTTGCCACTAGCTCATGCCGCTCTAGCCGATTTGGCTGTAAGGTCAGCCGGTTTGTAGGCAACACTGGCTTTTGGATGCGTTGCACAGCGCGCAATTTGAAGTGTTGAATTGACGCACAATTCCGATTGTTATATTATTTGTCGAGAAGCATTCCCCCCAGTGCCGCTCCAGTGTCTAATTCCAAACGTTATATGTATGTACATATTTGTCTCGCTTGTCTCTTATAACTAGATTTTTAGCCATTTGTTTTCTAAGCAAATATGTTTCTTTTATGTAGAATTAATATGAATGCCTCTTATCCATATTAGGAATCAACAAAATTAAGTTGTGGAAGCCTGCGCTGATTAGTTTAGCTTTACACTCTTGGAATGTGTTGGAGGTAGTGATTGGTTTGAACGCGGCAAATACTCTTGCCAGACCATCTACTTTCCACGACGAAGTCCATGTCCTTTAGGATGACAAGAGACTATCGCCTGAATGACGGTTGCATGCTGTGCTAATGGAAAGTACAGTTTTTTGCTGTTTTCCTCAACATATACACTGGCCCTAGAGCCTTCGTTAGTTTTTGAGCAGTCTGTAAAGATTCTACAACACTCCTTGCTGACGAAAGCCAGTTGTCACCTTCAAGAAATTAAAGTTCAAGGTGCGTAACTGATACGTCAGACAGCAAGCTCTTCCGATCCAAGAATGGTAGAGAGGTGTGCGATTCAAACCAGAGCCCTCTTTGTTTCTATTTGAAGCAGGTCTTAGCGGCCAAACCTCGTATGAAAATGAAGAGGGTTGGAATGTTGATTCCTGGCCAGGAATTAATCCCTTGATTATCTTCTAGGCACACCTGCCCCCTTTCTTCTACCCTAATAGAGTATCAATCTTTTTCAATATTTGCATTTATCAGTTTGTTTTCGTTTAAAGGTTTACTGCCATCTTTGCTTGGATCTAACAAGACTTTAAATTAATTTTTTATCACTAAACCAAAATTTAATTAAAAACTTCTGTAATTTTTGCTGCTGATCTTTTTTCTTCTGCACATATACAAATATTTGTACCCATTCTGTTTGCATTGCTATATCTTTTAGTAATTTATGTTGGCATATCTTTGCATATATTTGGTATCTTTTACTGCTCTCCTCCTTTCTCTCCCCCTATTCCCATCGATTGCGAATTTTTGCATTTTATCTTTCTGCTCTTTGCGAATTTTAAAAATTTCTATACTATAGCCATGCTAGATATCAGCTTGTATCTGTCGTTGATTTCTTTAATTTCCTCAATTAAGAACAAGGTCAGGGATTAATTTGTCATAGTAACAGTCAGTATTTTCTTCTTCTTCCAAGCTCGGCATATACTTTTTAAAACAAATAAATTTTATTGTTTTTGTTTTATTTAAATTACGCTGACGCGCTCTTGTTTACCTTTTTATTTACTTAATCTAGTTCTTTTGTTTTTATTTTGTTAAATAAAACTTTAATTGACGCTTATCTCTATTTTCTTTGTCGTTTATTTTTTATTAAGAAAAGTATACGGCTTACTCACTGTGGGAGCAGTGCTGGCTTGTTATAATTTCGCAAGTCTTGTTTACATGCTACTGTTCCATAATGTCTGCGGTCGGTTTTCCCTCGCAGATCTTCTTGTTAATAGTGCAGAGTGGAGTGTAAGCGCAAGTGCAAGAGAGTGTGGGTGGAAGTGCTGAAATAAATGTGTGCGGAGATTAACCAACCTCTCTGCCTTTTCTTTTTGTATTAACCGTCTTACAGCTCTCCACTTCTCTTGCACTCCCACACACTAGCATTTCACATTCCTGTGCTGGAGTGAGAGTGGAGAGAGTGCGAGTTAGAGTGTGTGTGCGAATTCAGTTCCCAAATTAACGCCGCGGCGGTCGTTTTTAGCATATAGAGAGTGCAAGAGGCAGTGCAATATATATTGTGCCATTCTCGACATTTTATTGAGTCAAAAATTTAGACTGTCCCAGCAAATAAATGGTTGACAACGCCCTCCCCCCTAATGTAAATTCTACATACGAACACGAAATAAAACTCAAGTCAAAAATCATCATTATTTCCGTATTTAACTGAGAAAATTACAATAATGTAAATATTTAAAATTGTTGGAAATGTAAATGAATCCGAGAGATGATTGAATTGTATAAGCAAACAGATTGTTTAATTTCAATTCAAATCGTGATTTTATTGCAAATATAAAAGAGGGAGGTACAAATTTGAACGGGCTCAATTTAAAGCATTTAATTAATGGTGCAGTGGTACCATTTGCTCTATTACAACCAACTGTCTGGTAGACATCGAACTCATGCGAATGAATTGTCTTGATTTTAAACTTACTAGCTATGATAAGCTCACTAGCGAAGGAGCATCCGAGAGCTTTACCTTTACTAGACAAAAATTAATTTAACACACAGTCTAAAACAATGCTACTTAGAAGCTTCACAGAAAGGAACAAACGCATCTGAATGGTCACAAGATTCTTAAACTGTCACTGTAGGGCAATGTGACCTTCAGGCCGCGCTGACTAGCAGTCTAGCAGTCTCCTAACCCTACTCCAAATATGCCATACTAAATTAAATAAACAACGACATATTATACCAACAACAGTTGAATATACTTTGAAATTCCCCACAATTTATAACTAAACAAGAATATGACGACTTGCAACTAAATTAAATCAACACTAACAAGTGTGAGCCAATAAAACATCGACTATGAATTTATGGCTGACATCACTTTTTTACTCAAATATATAACTTTTGATTAATATAAATTCGGCTAGCAAAATTACTTTTATCAGTTTTTGATAGCGTCTGCAAATCTGAAAGCAAAACAATAGCTGCAAGAGTATTTTCAAATTGCAACTGACGGAGACGGAAGTGACGTGTGCGCCCTCTGTGCGCGATTAGCGTGCCAGCTGGAAGTCTAGAAAAGCTTTCGAACTAGCGCTTTTTCAGTGTTGCCAGCTTTATAGTGTTTTTCTCAACCGCCACAAACAGTGTTGACAAAATGTAACAACAAACAATAAAGCTTAATAAACCGCTAGATAATATAGAATATCGTTGACTTTGTAGCTTTTTGTTTAAAAATATAAATAATTGCGCGTGAAAAATTGACTATACGAAAATGTCTGCGGTGAAGCGTTGGATTTCGCGCCACACTCCTTCGCTGCACTCGTCCTCATCGCAACCGAAGACGACGACGTCAATCCGTAGCCGCAGTCAATCGCTCGATGTGCAGGCCCTGGAGCGCAGTGGTGTGCGCATTCTGATGCAAAATGTAATTGCCGTTATTTTAGCGCTTTTTTTTATTTATAGTGTTTACGAGAAATGATAATGCCGGAATTCGAAAATTTGACTTTACGGAATTTCCCAGGAAGCTTGTGAGATTTTCGGATTTTTGTCGTCATTTCCCGTAACGAATTTCAACGTAAATCGAATTATTACTGGATAACAAATTTTTCAAAATGCACTGCACTTTAGCGGTCTCAATTCTCTTTTAGAATCTCGATAATAGCATAAGAGCTACTTACAAGTATTTTACATATCCCTAATTTCGGTACTGCAAAAATCCTATGAAGATTGACATCCCTCGTAGTTACTCGTCATTTTAAAGGAATCTGGTCAGTCTAAAATAATTGTTTGAAATTGTGTAAATGGCAAATAATTTTTTTTCCATAATGATAAATAGTTTTGTACATTTATAATTTTTGTTATTGTTGTCTAATATTTACAATGTTCCTTTTTTTCAGCGAGTAGCGGCGCATCAACAACAATTGGCCGTGCAAAGTGAGTACTTACCTGATTATTTTTTCTTTTTCATGAATACAGCAAGTACCAAGTTTGAATAATATTTATGAATTTTTATATATACATATTTAAAAATATATACATACATACATTCCCTTTAAACTTTTACAGCATTTTTTATGAAATTTGTTTAGATATTTTTGCAGCTAAATAACTTCTTTGGAAATGCGCATTTTCTTATTACGCACACGCATTATCTTATGCACAGTAGCTGAAATGCAACGCTGCGTCATTTACATAACAAAATTTTTGCAAAATCAGTAGCGGCGAAAATAATGAACAACACAGAAAAAAAGTAAAGCCAGACCGATGATAACACTTTGGCCTTGACTTTGAAAAATGTAAAATGTAAAATGAAGTGGAAGACAGAATATGGGGTGGGGCAAACAACAACAAAAACAAGCACAAAATAAATATACCTCTGTACATACATACATACATATACACAAGCATGTTACACTAACAGGGTGCAAAGTTGTTTTGCTTGACAGAGAACAGCAGCAGCAGCAGCAACAACAAATTTACTTGAAACTGGTTTTTAAGTTATGCATTTTTTTTTACAAAATTTCAAAAAGTGTATTTTATACTGTTCGCACTGACGTACAGCAGTAGTAGCGCTACAACAACACGTGAGCAACATCTTAAGCTAAGGCAGCTGCTTGTAATTTTGGTAAGGGAAGCGAGCTGCACCCACTTGAAGAACCAGTTTGGTCATTAACCCTGTAGCACTAATCATATTATTCAAAATAAATTTACAACAATTCAATTAATATGTATATGTATGTGCCGGCGATTATGAAAGTGGACTAACCGCTCTATGCTGGCAGCAATGACTAAAACTCAGAACAGTGACAATGAAGCATTTCATCACAACTGATGTATCAACTGTCACAAAAAATGTTATCGTCGCATTAGAATGTGACAGGCGAAAACAGCTGTTACAAAACATGCATTTTTTTTACAAAAAGTGTAATTTTTCAATTCTTCAACATGAGGGATCTGTTGCTGGCTCTCTCGGCCGTTATAGTCTACATAAACGAAATCGTGAAAAGGCTACTGAGGAACTTGTGCGACACATATGATTCATTTTCCAGGATATGATTAATTTTTGGATCAAAAATGCTTGATGTCTGAAATCGCTTTGACATGATTTGATTCAATAGTGACACTCAAAAGTTCTCTATAAGCGACGAAAAAAAATGGAAAAGGCAGCATATTATATATGTACAATTTGTAAAAAAGGCTTAAATGCCTATATTTATTTCTTTTAAACGGTTAAGCGGGATTTCTGCAAATGCACAAACCAATTGAACGGCTATCGATAAATTTATTCTTCCAATAATTGAACCAAGAATCGAGAAATTGTTCAAATTCAATTAAGCGGGAGCTTTACTGGATCATTTGTTTATAGAAATATTCGATGGATGAGATTAAACAACACCTTATTTAAAATTACCTTGCCCTTGCATGCATTAGATAATTATAATACATAAATTTACGTATGTACATATCTGACAAATTTCACACCTTTACTCACTTGGCCAGATTCTTAACGATTTGACACATTATTTTCATTTTAGAATTTTAAAATTTTAAAAATTTTTCAAAATTCCAATTCCTTTTGATGCCGCCAGCTTGTATTATTACAAATTGTTGTTGTGCTTGTTTGTTTTCCGTTGTTGTTACTGTCGGCAACCTTGACTATGTGTACACCAACAACAGCAAAAAACAAACCAATAAAAATTTAATAACAACAGTAACAAGAACAACAAAAGTCGCAACAACAACAACATATTGTGTAAAATACAAGCATTTTGAGTGTATGGAAAACATGTCTACGAATTTATTTATGCCCACACGCGTACTTACATACATATGTACTTATAAATTTGTTGCTCCCAGTTTCTATTAAGATTTCTTATTTTCTCTGCTGCATATGAATCTTTACAATAAAATGAATTAAGCTAGAGACAGGCTCCGAAAGCAAACAAATTCATTCATTTATTCTGTTCGGAATTTGCGTAGTAGCTGAGCTGGAGCTGCCATGGCTCGCTACCGAGGAGAAGAAAGAGACAGCAGCGGCATAAGGTCATGCTATACAAAGACTTTTTACTACATATTTTCAAAACATGCCATAACACCGTTGATAATACGGTTTTTATATAGTATTAGCATGTAGTTCGATCGAACTGAGAGTTCTTTTAAGCCCAAACCGTAATTCGAATTTTTAGTCATTCCAAATATAGTCTCAAAGCTCTCATCTTAATTCATATGCATTTATAGAAAAACCATTTAAAAGAGTTAAACCTTGCTAGACAAAATTTTTACCATTAAAAACTTTTAATATTTCATAGTATTTAAATGAAACAAAAATATCTTCAATCAGTATACTCTTTATTTAAGATAATGATTTTATTTTTTTCAAACAAAACTGCTATAATTTCAAGGCAGCCTTCAAAATATGAGATTATGTGTAAAAATTTACGCCATTTAAGAGTTATTTATTCGAATCTGAGATATCAGCTGTAAAAGGTGAATAAACGATATCTACCTATCTACTGTGCCCTGTGCAATACATTTCAAAAAAATTCAAAAATTACACATTGACATAGTAACCTTGTTTCGCTGAAGTTCTCCACAATACCACAATTTTTTCTGTAGGGTTTTCAAAATAAACATTTTGTTAAAATGCAGCCGGCTGTACCCTTAGTTTGACCTTGAATTTTTTAGCTTTCTCATGCACTGCTGCGTTCTTTCTTGGTGCATTTGTGGTGGCTGCTTTTTTTTGCTCTTCCCATTTCTCGTTTTCCATTACATTACCTTCTCCTCCTCCGGCAATGCTCTTCTTTTTGTTTTGTTTCCCTATTCTACCGTCATTCATGTTGTGCGAAGTATCACAAAAGGACCCCTTTTACGGGGTGAATAAAGTATGAAAGCAAAATGCAATATTTTTTGCATCATGTTTATTTATTTCTTAACCCATTTTGGTACGCACAAAAAGTAATTTAATTGTAAAGATTAATTCTTTTTTCTAAACTAAAGAATATTGGTTTAAGTACGGGATTATGTACCTAAAAAGGTAAAACAGGGCACAACTAAAATTTTAAAATACATATTCAGAAAAGGGAAAATCCCCGGTCTCCACGCACGATGTCTTTTTAAGAGAAATTTATTTCCTAAAATTAATTTCGTGTAATTTTTCATGAGCTATACATACATATTTCAGAGAGAGGGTCTAAGCGGTCTCAACCTACAATAAACTGTGAAGATAATACGATGCTATATTTCTTTAGAGCTGGCTTGTAACACCACTAGTCGGCCAAAAATGGGTTAATTTTTCTTTTCTCCACATTCTGTATGCCCTTTAAAAATGCATTAGGCATGACATAATTTAGGCTTGAGCAGTTTTATGTATCAGCTGAACGTAATTCAAACAAATATCGGAAGCGTAGAATATAAAAATAAACCTGAAGGCAAGTTGATATAAAGCTAATAAAAATAACCGACCTCTCAGTTTGGTGTTTGCAGTCCAAGCGTCGAGCAATTTGCACAATTAAGCTGGAATGACAGCGGAGCTGACACCCACACGAAAGTCAAAGAAAAAGACTTAGAAAAGGCAAAACGCAAGGCGTGACAATCTAGTGACGGCCGACGTCAAAGCCGATTAATAAGAGGTCAAACACAAGTTTTAAAGGAGCAGAAGGGCCGAGTAGCAGGCGGTCTTTTAATTGGCCGTACCGAGTTACATGCCGCTGTGCAGTCCTTTTTTGGAACATAATGATATCATATCAGCATAACAGTGCTCCCCACGCTGCCCTGCCACTTTCTGCCACACCCATTACAACAAGCAGTGCAAAAGCCAACGAGGCAGAGTGAGTATAAATATGTAGACATGAAATCACGAGACACACGGCGGCGCCCCGAACCTACACCACATTTGGGCGCCGAGCCGCAACATAAACAAAGGCAACAACACGACATGAACCGAAGAAACATGCGTGGCGCTCGTGCCCCCACGAGCCGCACACACCATACCAGAACAACAACAAGCGACCCACCCACACAGCCAGCCCGTTGTCAGTGCGTGCTGGGGGAAATCAATACACGAGCAACACACACACTACGAGAAATAGAGCGAGAGCGAGAGTGAATGAGAGACGACAGTGCCCGGGCTGAATCGTGCCTACGTGCGAAACTCAACGTCACACGACAACACTGGACCGTTTGGGGCTACGACTAACGAACGGCTTGGTTTAGCCTCCCCCCAGGCAGCCGAGGGCAATACCCCATGTTGCCACTCAATGTCGTTGTTCTTGTTATTTACAACTGGCGTCTCTCGTTATTGCTGTTGTTGCTTTCGTCTATGAAAATGGAAAATTTTCTAAAATTGTCGCTGTGCACGTGAGAGAGCCAGAGATAGAGCGCACCCTTGTACACCGATTACAACATGTTGACGTGCCATTATTTATTTTATTGTTCCCATTCTTGTTTGTTTTCAAGCGAATTGTTAAGCATAAATGTTTACTTAAATAGTTTCAAATTCTTGTGATTTTTTAATCATACATAATATGCCTATTTTTTTGAATTTATTTAGAGCTTCCATCTCTAACGACGTACTGATGCCTTTCAATCTCTCTTTTTCTAATGAAGGGAAAGTGAAATTAATAAATTAAGGCAATTATTTTACTATATGTATGTATTTTACTGCGACCTTGCATCTCTGCAAAAAAATTCGACATGCTGGTTTTTTTTTTATTCTTATCATAACAATATTGCATCATTCAGTCCGATCCAGTTTGGCGTTTAATCTAATATTCATTATATCAAAATGGCATTCCATGCTGATGATTCACCATCAGAAATCAGTTCCTCAATTTTATTGATCACACCAAAATGATCACATGATCATCACGAGACATTCATTCATAAACTATGGAATTCCCATTGCCGTTAAGGTCACTCATACTGTCCTTCTAACAGCCGGTCTGTATCCGTCTATCGTCGACGTAAGAAAAAGTTTCGAAGATACCAGCGTGCAACGGCTTAATTGCTACGTAAATTAATTAATTTCACTAAATGCACGCTGCAAACTCCAGCACCACCAACTCTTTTTTTTCTGCAGTTGTTTAACGATTTCTCTGCTCATGCTGCCGTGAACTTAACAGAGTTGCGTATTAGAAATATTTGAAGGTGTTGCTGTTAACTCCAACGTTCTTTATGCTTCCACATACTTCCACTGTTAATTTGACATTTCGCTGTCGATGGTCGCCGTCGGCGTTGAAGCAAGCTGTTAACCGGTATCTACGTACATTCCCCTTTCCGATGGTAAATATATTACACTGCTTTTTGTTGTGCTTCTTTAATACTTCTGTTTTGCTGGCAGACTTGTTGTTTGTTGTTGTTCGCCATCGTTAGTTCGTACTCTGCTGCTGCTTTCCTATCGCACAGTGATGTTAACACTTTGCACTGTCCGCCAAATTTGGCAGATTTAGAAATCTTTTATGCGTAGTAAATAAATTCAGTTTGTAGCGATTTAGTTCTACTGTGATGTATTGCATTGGGTTTTATCAAGGTTTAAAAGTCCACATCAATGACGGAAATCGTAAATTCATTTTGAGTACTGTGCCAAACTGTCGTTTTATATTATGTGTCCTTTTTGAATAACTTACAATATAGAATTGTTTTTATCCTAAAATTATCAAAGTATACTTTGCTAAGGGGTTGGTTGATGTAAGTTTTCTTGTTGCTTGTGGTTTGCACTACTATAAGATTAAGAACACATTTTGAAAATTGAATTATATAATTTTTATTAAAATAGCTAGCCTACGTGTTGAACAGATTTGCAGTTTATCCCAATTTATACAGGAAAATATTTATTTAAAAGATTTCTTTGAGGAATTCTGTTAAAAACTTGTGAACGCCAAAACGAGGTAATAAACTTAACAGTAGGTACATATGTACAAGAAAATCTCTACTCGTATTCTTTTCGATTTGCTCTCTTGCTTACGAACTCGACTTTCAAAAGAAACCTTTATTTCATTACATCGTTTCATTTTTAACTCTACCCGCACTTTTCCCTTTATTTTGTGCATTTGGATATTTGAGAATTGGCAACACTGCTTTGGCAACCGACGGCCGAAGCCCAAGAAACAAAAGCAGAGAAGCAAGAGAAAACGCAAAGGTGGAGACAGCCCAGCTCAGCGCAGCGCATTCGTCGCACATTCACAATCAGTTTACTTTCATCAGCCGGCGCTATTGGTTCGTTTTTTGAATAAGTCGAATTTTGCGTGCGTACGCATCAACCACTACAACAAAATTAGATATATATATTGCATTTAATGCAGAAAATCTGGCAAATAAAATTAAAAATAACAAGTACAACAAGTACAAAGTGAAAAAGCAAGAATTTTTGCTTAAAAATATGCAAAAACATTAAAAAATAACAACAAAAAGTGTAAAGCCTTTTTAAAAATAGATTTTCTTGCAAGAAAAAAACTAAAATAAATAATAAAAGGTGTATTAATGTTGTAGCAGCAAGTATTGAAGAACATGAACGCATTTATGGAAAATGTTGCATCAATTTGTTAGTCTTTTGTAAAATAGACAAGAAGTCAAAGATACATAATTACGAATTTTGTTTTAAAATTGGAATGTGCAAAAAATTTGGCCAGTGAAAAGGCGCAAACACTATTTTTGAGTACACCTGCACTTGTGCTCTACGCGATTTTAAAACATAAACTTTCGATTACTTCATAAGAAATATATTTTCTATACTCCTACGTATCGGACTATATGTGCGAATATCAGTAACTACTTGCCACAACGCAATTCTGCAATATTTATAAGAAACTTTCTCACGTCTTATAATTCACCCCCCCAACACAAAAAATGTGCTCATAAGCGCAGAAAGTCAAATCCGACAAATTACGTAAGTTGGCTAAATTGTTTATTGTGTGCAATATAAAATTTTCATTTTTTGATTTTTCAAATTCTATTTTTATTTGGATTTTTCGTTTGTTCTTTACCCTACTTTACGAAATTGATTTTGATATCCCGTAAATGTGAACAAAAGAGCTCTGAAAGCAATGTCGAATTCATATTCCTCGCTGTACTTGCCTTGCCGGCTTGGCATTGTCACTGCACTGCCCCAGCCGACCCCTTCGATTGCCCCCGCTTTGTTGTAAGTTCGAGGCGCTGCTGGCGCTCAGTCACTCTCAGCTCACTACTTTAATTGAATAAAAAAATTTGTGGTTTTATTCATTTTTCTGTATTTTAAACTGTGAAACACGTTTTCTGCTTCAGCATTTTGTTTTGCTTCATCTTCTGCTTAGCGTAATGGGCAGCAGCTGAAAAGATACATAGATACACACACACGCGTGTCACAGCTACTTTTGATTGTGTCGTATATACATATACATATTTTAAATACACAAAATTTTTTGTTTTGAATTATAATTCATATTGTGCTCTTATCATAAAATGCATGTGCCTCTTCTCTGTTTATTTGGAGCGGAAGCATGCCCACTTTGAAGCAGTGCTGCCGTTTGGACTTCTCAATTGAAGACTTCACTTTTTCAACCAATATTATGTCACTAGGTCTTACAGCAAAAAACTACGGTTTTCGAAAGAAATTCTATTGGGTTTGCAGAAACAACATTTTAATTCACATTAAAATAAAATTATATAAAAAAAAACTTTTTAAAAATAAGCTTTAATGTACTAAAAAGTAGAAAATAAGTTGTTTCCAAGTCACCTGTATCTTACTATCCATAAAAGCTTGGGCGCTCATGTGTTCAATATTTGTCAAACAGTTACCACAATATTTTATTTAAATAATTTTTTGCAAATAGATTCTAGTAATGAAAGATATTTTGAATATGGATATTGAGCGCACAAGCTTTTATTAATAGTAAGATACAGGTGACTTGGAAACAACTTATTTTCTACTTTTTAGTACATTAAAGCTTATTTTTAAAAAGTTTTTTTTTATATAATTTTATTTTCTACTTTTTAGTCTTCCATAAATTCAATTTTAGAGCTCTGAAATATTTCGCAAAAAGAATTTTAAACTTGCAGAGCAGTACACAATATTTAGGGTATTCACAGTGTTTCCTATCGTCATATGTCATATCCTCAATTTAACAAATAATACGGCAGTGATCGACCCTAATATTCGTGGCATATTTGTGACGCGGTGAGTTGTTGCTATTTTGCCAGCAGGGCGCGGCAAGTAAGTTCCTATCGTGTTTCATTGATGTGTGGTGTACCTATAATTATAAACTGAAGCCCAAGTGTGTAGTTGCTTGAAAAGTGCCACGCCCCTTGTCCTACGCCCATAAAATTTTACCAGTGGGACGACACATCCAAGAGGCGACTGCATACGAAATTTCAATGCTGCACGACCTTTAGTTCCAAAGCTAATCGAGATCAAAAATTTGGTTTGTATGGGCGGTGCCACGCCCCCTTATCCAGTGCACGCCTTATTTTCTCAGTAGAAGGATATGGATATGTAGTAAGTTCCTACCGAGTTTCATTGATGTGTGATGTGTAGTTCTAAAGTTATACACAAATCTGGAGTTGATAAAAAAGTGCCACGCCCCTTATCCTACGCCCATAAAATTTTACCAGTGGGACGACACATCCAAGAGGCGCCTGCGTACGAAATTTCAATGCTGCACGACCTTTAGTTCCAAAGCTAATCGAGATCAAAAATTTTGTTTGTATGGGGGGTGCCACGCCCCCTTATCCAGTGTCCCCCTTATTTTCTCAGTAGAAGGATATGGATATGTAGTAAGTTCCTACCGAGTTTCATTGATGTGTGATGTGTAGTTCTAAAGTTATACACAAATCTGGAGTTTATAAAAAAGTGCCACGCCCCTTATCCTACGCCCATAAAATTTATTGATTCATGTATTGGGCTCTAGATTAGGCATGTATGCAAAGTTTCAGATCTCTAAGTAGTCGGGAAGTGGGTGAAAAATTGATTACTAGATTTGACGACATACATACCTGATTTGAAGTTAATATAAAGCTTATAAAAACTCCTTGCTTGCTTTCAGTTTTTCCAAATTCACGCCAATTTATTCAATATCACAACATTTTCGAGAGAACACTTCGTTTCACCACAAACGTTTTTTTCAAAACGCTCAAAATAACTCAAAGAAAAAAGTTTTTTTTAGCATATTTACAAACTTGATATCAGATATTACGGAAGGTCGAGCTAGCAGAGGAGCACAGAAATTTTCGTGCTGCATGTTTTTCTTTTGGTTTTTCGCTCTTAAGCAATTTTGACAGGGAAGGAGCCAAAGGCAAGCAGGAAAAATTTCCACAGTAAATATTGCCGTGTTTAAATTGGGAGCAAGTGAGTGTTCGGTCATTATTTATTCCTACACTAAGTGCAAAAACAGTCAAATTAAACCAAACCGTCTACAATTCAACAATTCAAATAAAACAACAATAAAAGTTGTGTTTCAATTAAAAGAACATGCGCACATAATTAATAACAGATTAAATACGAAATTCTTTAAAATGTATACATACGTCATAATTTGAGTTATGTATATCGAAAACAACAACAAAAATTTTGTCTGTAAGAAAATGATGGACAAATTTTCACATTTGTTGTGTGAATTTTTTCTGAGACATAAAATTTTCTGCTCTTCTGTGTGTTGTAACGTATGTAAGGACTTCGGTAAAGTAAGATTCTTTTTAGTGAACAATCTTTAGTTTGCACAAAATTATTATAATTAACAACAACAACAGCAGAGGTACCTTTCGGCCCAAATAACATGTCTTCTCACTACGGAGGGAAACACACTGCCCTCTTGGTAATGTAACTCTGTGCGGGGCACAGAGGAGACCAGAGCTGTATTTGACACAAAAAAGGTCACCAACAAATCCAGAGTATTGCCCACTCTGTTCTCACAGGCAGAATTTTTGTTGTTGTTTTACTTCGAAAATCAGAGTTTTGGCCGGTAATAAAAAGTGCAATCATTTAGGTCAGCTGATTGAGCTACAGTGTTGCTGTTCGTTATTCTTTGATGCAAGGTAATTATGCCCACGTTCAGCCACCCATCAACTACTTTAGTCAGGCCACCTATGTATGTATATAAGTCAGACGGGTGTGAAGCGGTTCTTGTGCCGAGCGAAAATGTCAAAATTAAAATACGCTGTAAATTTTAATGTGTACGAGATTCACATTCAAACGAAATTTAAATACGCGCACATTACATTTTTTATATCTCAAAAATATTCTTTTAATACGAAAAAGTCTTAATTTTTGCTTGCATGCCGTATTTTTGAGTTCAGTGTACTTCTTCCTTAAATTGTTACCAATTTCCCCACTTTACTCAAAGCCCATTAAATGAGGCTACATAAAATTATGTGCCTTCCTATGCAATAAATTCTTTTTATTGCCACGTGCAGGAAACGCCGAAGCAGCCTGAAATTGAACCGATTCTGGCTCACTGGATTACGAGAATACGTTGCAAATTATTGTCAAAATGTTTTATCGTTGTTTTTGCATTCTTTTGACGAAACTTTTCATTTACACAATCTCCAGAAAAAACTGCTCCCTTTTGCAATTTTGTTTATGCATACAATATTCGTATCTATTAATTGCATTATTTGCGTAAGAATTGGCATTTTCATAATGGTAAACAAGGTTTTTGTTTACTGTCTGACACAACAACAAAAAAACGGACTAACATCAATTTGATGCATCATACAAATTAATACATACATTTGCTATATGTTCGTAAGTAAAATAAATCAATTAATAGAATTTCAACGTTGCTACTGGGCACCTTTTATTATATAACGTGTTGTTCATTTGAGGCTTCACACGAAAATTCGTTTCACCGAGAACAACAAAACAATGCAAACGCATTTTCCAACGTTTATAAATTTCAGTTATATCGAAATATCAGCAAAAACTTGACAATTTTAAGCCCAAACATGTCATACGCTGTATGAGTTGAGAGTTATCGGCTTATTTTGACAGCGGAACAACTATGAATGTTATTTAAGCACTTTTAAAAGTCAACAACAAAACATTTAAGTTGAACATTTAAAGTCAAATCGGTTGCAAAAAGGAAAAACAACGTAACTTAAGTTTTGTTCCGATGAAGATATTGTTTTAAAATGATGCCAATTAAATTTAGTAGCCGAAGAAGCAGTGTTTCAAGAATGAATGCTTTGTAATTGTGAAATAAGTCTTTTCACAAATTGTCAAACAAACAGAAAATGCTCATATTTTATATGAAATCACCTTGCTTGAAATTCCCGAGAAAAAAATTTATTAAAGCGGCTCCACTCTTTAGAAGATTTAATCGTAAATAGTTGACACAACAGCCCGTTCAACCAAAGCTTCGGCCTAGCTTTCTCGCATCAACTTGTGCGTGCTCACATTCTATTTTGGCACAAGTCAACGGGACCTACAAATTTTGTCTATAACCTTCATTTTAATTTCAAAGTAACTTTCGAAAAGTTGCCAACAAGCTCACGAGCGATGGCGCCGCGTTAAGAAACAATTTGAAAAACAAATTCTCTGCTGAGTTTCGAACCAGCAAGCTCTTGCATCAGATACCAAGCACTTATCTTCCACTGAGCCCCTGCGGTGCCGATGGTTTAAAACTATACCTAATACATATTTAGTTACTAATGTTCGCAGCTATCATTCAATCCATCGTAGAAAAGCAACGAATACAAAGAACGTTTGATATTACAGAATCTATATGATGCTTTTTCTTCAATAGCCGAAAGTCGTCGTAGAATTGTTTTAGGATTTGACGTTTCCAATGAATTCTACGAATTTCGTACTTTCGTTCGTAGCTTTTCGAGTTCACTAAAAGCGCAATTTCGTAGCTTCTGCGAAAATCGAAGCTACGTTTGGATTCACCGAATAATTTAATGTTGGGACTGCTCTACTCTTAAATGGACTCTACTCAATATACTTAATGTTATTGTTATTCGTTTGATGCACAACTAAATTTCATGTATTCTAGGTCAGTTTTACAGTTTCAGTTTTCCCCCTAGTCTAGTTGATGTTGAGATACTCGTAGATGCCATGTCGTTGCTGAAAGTCGCCAGCTAGCGAGATAAGCTGACAAACAATCAGTCAACTTGTCTCTGAATCATGGGGGCCCAAACAGATGTCCACATTTACCTTGACAGAGCGCTCAATTAAGTTCACTTTCAAAATTAAAACAAAACAGCCGTCTTTTTTTCAAAGTTATCAGCAAAATTGTTATCAGGCAACTTTGTGGGGTCGTTTGCGGGAAGCGACACAAAAACACATCAATTACTGCTTGAGCGCATTATATACATAAAGAATTCATTTAAATTTTAAAAGTATAAAATTTTGGATGTTCAGTGCAAATGCACGTCACAGACTTGTTATAAAATATGTTTACTTTTTATAAGCTTTATATTCTAAAAAAAAGTTTCAAAATAGCAATCGAACTTTGTGTGCGTCGTCGTGTGTGTGTATGCGATAGCACGTTTCTCGCTTTTGCCTTATGGCATAATTTTCATGTATTTTTGTTATATACAATCATATATTTAAAACAAATTTTTGTTGTTCATATTTATTTAAAATGTAAATAAAAGCCATGCAGTGAAATATGTTCGCAGACGCGGCTGTACCGGCAAAACACTCACTCACGCCGCGCGCCACGAGACAGTGCGGCAAGCGACAGCGTGCAGGGGGCGGGGTGCAGGGGGCAGCGGCAGCGGCAAGCGTATGGAAAGCAAAACAGCAGCAAGCAAAGAAATTGCGCAGCCAAAAATTCATTTGGAATTTTCGAATGCCACCACACAATGAAGAAGTGAAACAGATTCGCTAGCTACGCAGCAGCAGCTGCCGCCTAGCGTAAAATGGACAGTTTTTCTTTTTTCTGTTTTTACAAGCTTTCGTTTATGTATTTCTTAAATTTTTTTATATCTACCAACACAGCCACAAGAACACTTCACTTGTGGAACATGTCTCTTCTGAACTCAATATTTGTATTTTTTATCTAAGATTATAAAATACGTACGCTACGCTCGTTAATGGCAGTCTATTCGCTAGTGGTAGCTACTAGCTAGATTTTTTTTGCAGTAGGGATCTAAACTGCTAGCCAACACGGCCTGAAAGGCCTAGCCTGACAATTGGGCATCTACAGTACTTTTCGCTTATAACGAACCCGTTTAAAGCGAACCTTCGCCTCAAACGAACTAATTTCAAAAGGACTATCAAAGGAACTACTTCATTTAAAGCGAACTTCGTTTAAAACGCAAAATTGCACCCAGTCCCTTGAAGTTTTTTATAAGCGAAAAATACTGTATTAACAGATTCAGAAAAGTATTAGAAACTTCGTTTGGAGTTCTATGCGAAAGATTCCTGGGTAACGAAGTCTGATCCTTACCAGTCCATCATCACAGTGATAAAGCATGTGTTCTGCTCTGTAGGCCTGCACTATACATACATACATACATACAAAGCTCTGAGCGTGCGCTGTCCTTGAAAGATTACCTATCGCTAGTTGAAAATGTAAATTGCAATTCGTATCAAACATGAAACGTAATAATTTAAGATAAGATTTCGATTGAGTACTGTATATAAGGTTTGTTCCCGCAGTTTCTTAAAATTTTTGCAAGTTTTCAAAACGCCAGGCTTCAACGTTCAATTTTTCAGTGCAAGATATTCTTTGCAATGCAAATGCTCTGAAATACATGTCTCTAAGAAAGTCTCTTAGTTTAAGTAAAATGCACGAAGAAGCACACCATTTTTTAACCAAAAAGTAGGGGAACGCACTTATTTTCTACTACTTCTTGTTTTCTACTGTTTCTTATTTTCTACTACTTCGCACAGCTCTCACAGTAGGGATGGATGGACAACTTTGCTAAAAATGGGAAGCATGTATAGAATTTTTATATGTATATGTATTGTCGTCTACGTTGTCTTCGGCATTCTTTTTGCTATCTATACTTGGTTTTTTTTTTCTTTTTTAAGTTTTTATTTTATTTACCTACATTTCATTGCTGCTTTTTATTGCTTTTCGCCTTCTTTTTGATGTACGAATATTTTATATTTCAAGCTCATTATGTGCAAATTGTGCTTGGTATGAAGCCATGTTGCAATACATATTTGGGTATAATCACATGCTCCGTGCAAAGCTGCAGAGGGAGGGGCACAGTGCCGCGCTGTAATTGGAAGACTGCAACAAAAACATGTTACAGAAATTCTTGTAATTTAATACTTTTGTTTTCGTGCTTTAGATTTTTTGTTGATGAGTATTTTTGTATGGGTTTGTAACAATTCAGATACTTTTTGTATGTTTTTTTCCATGTAACTGTGCACTTATGTATGCCTTCTGTTGACACAACAAATACAAAAATTCGAATTATCAGCGTTTTACATTTGCCCTAAGTTGTCCGTTTATTGACATTTGCGAGTACTACGTATCAATTTGTTGTATTTGTTTTAATGTTGTTGTGTTTGTTGTAAGCTCCTTTCACTTGCCAAATTTTTTGTGCTTTAAATCATGTTTACTCAACTTTAGTGTGTTTCAATTAAAAGTTTTCTCAGGCACACCTTGAGCCTTGAGCAAGAACAAGCTGCTATGCAGTGGCTAGCAGCTAGCAAAATATTGATCCATCTAAAAATTTGGAAAATATCGCATTTAACTTTAAAAATCCAGATTTTTTTAAACGAGCTTAAAAATTCCTCTTTCAAAAGCCCTGTAAATGCGGTCGCTTTTTAGTAGAAATGCGATTCTTTTTCTTTTCTAACTTTTCACACGCGCCCCTTATTTTTTGCATAATTTGCAGCTTCTTATCTGCTTCTTACTCACATGAGTCCGTACCCCAATCGCACATCCATTTTGTTAGGCTGCGCCACTGCTGGTGTCCGTACAAGTGTTAAATAACGTATCTACGAGTATACGAAAAAGCTGCACTACTTTTTTCTTTTTTACCATTTTCGTTGCGTATCTTTCCCGCTCAGGCTGCGCTTTTAAATGTTTGCTTCTTACCATTCGTGCTTTTTATTTAACATGCAAACCGGTTTCCTACAAATAGACCTACGACTTAACACATTTAACGCGCCCACTAATTTTTTTCAAATTTTGCTTTTTTTTGGTCAACGAACTTGAATCTTTACGAAATTGTAACAACGCCGAGATGCGAGTAAAAGAAGCAGCATTCGCTAGCTCTACTCATTTGCCTAATGAAAAAAATTTTAAATGCAAGTTGCATAAACATTTAAAATTTTTCTGGCATATTCGAAATTTGATCGAAAATATTTTGATCGATTTCTAGCTGTATATTTGGTAGCAAAATAATTTATGAGCGCCATTTTATATGGCAAATAATATAAATATCTGCGCTCGCTGAAAGCTTTAAACAAAAAAGTGTACTCGCGTCTACACAATCTGAGTAATCTTCATAAATTTTAATTTATATTTTGTTTTATCATTTCGACGTTTGATACAAATTAATACGCTGATATATGTGTATGTATGTACATATGTATGTATGCGCGTATACTAATCTTTTTCACTTTAAAGTTAGACTGCTCTAAGATTGCCTTCGATATTTGCGTCAAGTGCTTCAAATTTTGTTTTTGTTTTCTTCTTATGATTATTTATCAGATGCAATAACTTTTGACAGTAGCAGATACTTTGCCAAAATAAATTGTGCAACTCGTAAAGTATTGATTAGGAAACAGCGCATATTGTCAATTTTGTTAATCTACTGTTAATGTGCTGCTACGATTTTAGCATGTCGCCAAAGTCTAGGCTATCTAGGCTTTACTTGACTCTGGACTTCTTGGTCGTTAACTTAACTACTTTCTCACTCGCTTTTCTAAATTGCCCAACAGCTACATTTATAGCATCGTACGACAATAATTTGCACACATGACAAACGTATATATATTGTATATATACCTTTGTATAGGCATGAAAGTAGAGTTGTAATATAGTACAACTCGTTTCTTCGATGTCTTCGAACTTTTTTTTCACAGATTTCAAAGTTAGTTGAATAGTTCATAGTTCTACACATTGCAGCATAATATAATGTACATATATCATTTAAAACATAGTAATTTATGTTATTTAAGTATTTAGTTATACTATATACATATGACTTCTACTTTTATGTCTATTTAGATTTGTTTCCGTACGAAACCAAAAGTAGATTTTTGTCGCACGTTGCCCTACAAAAAGGCACTACTTATTTAACATTAATGACTGTTTATCGTGTCTGTTCCAAAATGCCAAAATTACTCAAATAAAACAATTTTCATAATGTCACACGTAAATCAATTGAATCAATATACGCAAACGGTCAATGACACAGCGTTTTGGCATGGGAAGCAAATTATATGTAATGTAATGGTGTTACCAATTCAATGAAGTGCTACCAACTTTCTCTCTTTTTATACCCTACACCTATAGTAATAGGGTATATTAACTTTGTGCGAAAATTGTAACGCATTAAAGGAGCCGCTCTAGGTATAGACATAAGTAGAGATAGTCAGAATCACTTTCTGTCTTGATTTCAGGTCGGTCTGGTCTGACCGTCTGTGGCCGTAGGAGAGAAAGAAGCAGTTCTACGATTTGAACCAAATTTGGGTACTCTATGACAGTGAATCTTCACTTAGTTTAAGTTCCAATATAAGCCAAATCGATTGAAGAACACGCCCACAATGGGTACATCCGTCTGCAGAACATTTCTCTTTTCTTACTAGGTCTCTAGTTTTAATATCATCATAAAAATAGACCTGTCTCTACAAAAATGGGTTAATTTTAATGAATTATTTACATACATATTAATTAATAAAAATTTTTTAAAAGAACAAAATTGAAGATTGAATGTGTGGAAAATAACAATGCAAATATTTGCTTCTGACACATTTTTCTTGTGGCGCCCTCTCTACCTCTGTGAAAATCCTGCCCACGACAGAACTAAAGCTCAATAAAAAGGCAAAGAAATTATTTAAAAAATTTTTTGAAAAGCATACAAACTAATGTTCCAACGAAACATAAACTTGCCATATTTTACAAGCAAATAAATAAATGCAAAATATGTTTTTTTATAAAAATAAAGGCAATACGCTAGAATTGAGTTATTCATATACATATAAGCCAAGCACGTGTTCCGGGTTTTGAGCACTTCTCTGACCGCCACGTCTCACCGCAAGGTCTCAAGTCATTATCGTGACGCGGTGTGTGGCAAAGGGGTGTGCGCAGCAGTGCAATTTAAGCATTTTTATCTTCGCAGCATTTGTTAGAATTTTTGTTTTATCAATTTTATTTGTGGTATAATTATATCAAGCTCTTAATTGTATGTGTTACTTATATATAAGGAATTCATAAGGATTGCGTTATAACTGAAACTAGTTTTGTTGCATATTCCAGTTATTGCCTCACAGAAATAATAACTTGAAACTTTTGAGCAAATGAAACAGGATACGTTTTCATGCATATAATGTATTACTAATATATACATATATTAACATATTTATAAATGAGGTTAAGCGAATTTTTAATTAACGAGCTAAAATTCAAATTTTCTACCAACTTAATCTACAATGTGATAATGCGAAGGTATCGAAGGTATTGTTAAATTTTATAAAAAGAAATGATTAATGTGAAAAATTACGAAACAGACTTCTTTCTAAAGCTGTCAGTAGAGACAAGTTTGAAAACGAAGAGTGCCGGGGAGCGTGCCCATCTTTAAATCTTTTCTTATTCCATGGCTTATAAGACTGGGGAAGGTTTCCAAGCTAGGAATCAACTTATTACTGAGGTTTGCCAGAAACTCTCGTAATATTACAGATTTTTAGTTCCCTCATTCAGACACGTATCCCTATCTGATGTCGCTAAGGACGCACGGGGCCTATACGTGGCCTATTACGCTTACCGGTATAATCTAACTTAACCTAAGGTAATAATGATATAAGAATTTACGTAATTGCAGAAACCTGCAACTTTAAGAGCATTCTGAAAGTGCTGGTCCCCATGTAGGGACCATTTATTTTTACTAGAGCAATTTGGTTTCCATTAACCCGTAACCCGGTAACTGGTTTGTTATTGCCAATCAAGAAATTCTTTTTGATTCCCTTTTGCTGTTAACTACTTTTGTTTACACATGCTTATTCTTTCAGCAATTTAAATATTTTTAATTCAAAAGAATTGCCACAAAAAATGTGCGATACTATCAATTTTGTACTTTTCTCTCTTATCTTTTCTCTCACTCACTCTCTCTCATGCGAAGTCTTGCTCAATAAAAATGCACGTATGTACATGTACATATTTAAATAGCCTCTAGACCACATCACAACTCTGCTAAAAATTTTTGACATTCCACATTGCATATTTCTATATCTCAAAAATTATATTATCTGAATATTTAATGCATTGATAATCTCTTTGAATACGCCTTAACAATATGGCACGCCCTCGCCATCTGACATTGCTCACGCCTCGTGCTTAGCTTAAGTAGGTTTTATTAAGGAATAAGTTTCGCATTTGACATCATATGTTCTTGTTTGTTGCTGCCATTAGCGATTAAATAAATGTACGGATTTTAATCAGACACATGACAACGCAAGATTTTAACCATTGGCGTTTTTCCCAAAGAAAATTTGCAGCTAAGCCTGCGCTTCATCCTGGCAACAGACTCTCGCACACAGTGACAGTTTTAATTTTACAACGCCTAGGCAAAAATATTATTATACCCCGGCGAAGAATCGATATTATTCTACAGCCAGGCAAACTCAAACCCGCAGCCATTTTTGCGTCTTCTGTCATTTGAGACAAAGGATACTTTTTGCTATCTTTTGCTGTTGCATAACTTGCTTGTTCCTTTGCTGTTCTACTAGCCTCGTATATACTTAGGTATATACATATGTATGCGCGAGAGCTCTGTACTCTGCAATGTCAAACAGTGGGGCATAAATTATTGTGAGACTTTGACATCGACGAGCTGAGCTGTGCTGCGTGTAGCGTGTCAAGCTATGACGAAATGCTTTATAAATAAAGCCGACTTTTGCACTCGAAATCCAAACGCCAAAAGCAAACAGAAAGCAGAACCAATAAAAGGACGTAAACTCTTTTCAAAAGCAAAAGCCAAAAAGAAATTCACAAATTTGCATAGCTTAAAGCGTGACTAAACTGCATGCTACATTCGGCGCTGACGGTTAGAATTCACTCACAGCTGCGATATAAAAAATAGCACTATAAAAAGTCGGAATCTTTTTATCATAAAAAGCGATTTAATACGAATTGAGTGAATTTAGTTCATTGAAGTAAGCTGATCTTTTAGTTCAATCAATCAAAGTTTCTTTAGTTCAGTAATGGCTCAGTAGATCTGCGCTCGGACTCTGTTAAGGAAGGTCGCTGCTACGATCCCTGACAGACTGGTGCCATCTACACATAAAGTTTCGCTGTTTCTTTGCGCGGCGCCCTCTTTTGGGAAGCACTGACAATTCTTCGAGAGTTTTGTTTAAACTGCTTGAAATGCGTACCTGTGAACTAAAACGGAGGCGCTAAATGAAAACTTGCATTGAAATTTAACAAAAATGACGCACCAACAAGTGCGAATGGCGAGTTCGAATTCGAACTGTGCCGTTGTTGTACTTTTTTGTGTGAGTATCACACGACGATCGCACTTGAACTATTTTTTGTTGTGCTGTTTCTATTATTTGTGCTTTTCTTTTTTTGCACAATTCAATGTCAGCAAGAAAAGAAATATATATGTACATATATGTATGTACTATAAAATGCTAAAACTTAAGTAAATTATAGTGCGCGTCGTACGCACGAAATATGTGTGTGTGCGTGTGTGTGTTCGTGTGTGTGCACTTCAGCGCTGTACTTACTGCCTTAATTAAACTAAATTTCGCATGCAAAAGTCACATGAATATCAAACTTCGTCTCGTCCGTCGCTCTATCGAATCGAACTCTCATAAATTTGTTCTTCTTCTGTTGGTAAGCATTAAAAGCTTTAAAATGAGGTGTGGAAAACGCTTTTAATATTACTTATACTTTGTCTAATTTAAAGCCAAGATTTTCAATTTCAATCGATTTGTCATACTTTGCGCCTTAAGCCTGTTTGTTGTTGTTTAAATGTTTTTTTGCTGTAGTCGTTTTTGCTATTGTTGAAGGTGAAACTGCATGGCTCTGGCATGCATTAACAACAACAATAGTTAATTTTTAACTGTTAGAAACTACAACACTTCAACAGCGATTTTAACACATGATTTTTTCAAAGAAATAGAAAATATTTATTTTGATGACTTCTTGAATACATAAATTAAACGACTTTTTTAAAGAAATTATTGAAATATTTTTCTTTAATCAATACTTTGTGCTTTTTTGCAATGCTGTGAAGCATAGAGTTGTGAATTTTTTCATCTTTAATGCTCAAAAATTGTATGATTCCTAATCACAAGCGAAGACTAATCCCATACTTATGCCCCATACCAGCTGAAGTCGATTAAGCGGTCGTATACTAATGACACTGTTCGACAAACATAAAAATAAGGTTCTGACAAGGATCGATAAAATAGATATAAAAGCAATCAGCTTGAGATTACGGGTTGATGTTCCGGGTACCTTCTCGTATCAGGGCTAAAGATGCACGCCTCAAGTAGCGCTTAATTATCGTGTATGTTTAACTCTTCGCTATAAATTTAAATATGTACAACAATTTAGCCTTATTAAAATCAAGTTGCGACTTTTATAGGCATCTAAATGACGTTCCAGCAAACCAGAAAGCAGAAACCAGCCCCCAAGTCTGCCGCATATATGTACATACCTTACTTAATTACTCACTAGTTAGCCTGTGAACAAAGAAACTAGAGAAGTAGGTATGGCCACTTTTGTGTGTATGCAGATTTTTCCTGAACTAACTGGTCACTGCGAACTCGAGGGGAGAACGAGCAGACGCAGGCGCACACAACGCTTCAGGCAAATCACTCAAAAATTTATAGTAGCTCTACCGCTGAGTATCTGCGCGTAAACACATGCCAGTCAGTTGCTAATCAGATGCTAATATGATTTGTAAAACTTGTTCTGTATCTATTGAAGTGTGTGTGTGCGTGCGCATCAAAGTTTGACGTCACCGAAAGAGTCGTTGCTTTTGATAATACTACATAACTAAAATTCATATGATTTTGGCAACAACAAAATTTGTTGAGACTATTTATGTTTATCAAAAATAAAAATAAATAATTGCTAGATTCTAGCGCGCTTAGGCTCAAATTTGGGAGCTCATCACGCCTGCCAAAGCAGACGAACACGACGCCTATTCACAGATTAACCCTAAGTTGCAATACTCGTATTTGAAGTGGCTCATCATTCTCGTTGCTTTTACATGAAACCTTCTCATCAATCACTCTAAGAGTTTGCTGAAGCGCTGCTTTTTTATCATTATACAAAATTTCATTACAAAATTGAGGGAGTGGCAGTAGACTTTATAAAGCGGAACTGTAAGCACGCTGAACTGAACACAAATAAATCAAAAAGTAATAAAAAGTTACTGTGTAGCAAGCATCTTTGTTGTGGAAGTTGTAAGCAGTCATTGCGACCCTTCCAATATTTTTAGCGAAATTTTTCAACTGTGCTACAGCAGAAGAGCAAATAAAGAGCGAGCATCTTTGCTGTGGCATTTAAGCATTACTTAACACCTTTGGTGTAGATATTTCTCGTAAGTTCGTTGAAATTAGCACAATTTTTAACTGTGGCATTCATTTTGAACTTCATTGTGTTTTACGATCTGGACGCACTTACACCAGTATGTCTGTCTGGCTGGCTGTCTGTCTGTCCAAGTCGTGAAAAATGAAGATGACTAAAAGCCAAGAATTGTCTGGTTTTTTAGATGTGATATATGCCATATTTTATAATTTGCTTGCCAAAATTTTACTATTTTGTGTACATTTATTCTTTTCGATTTACATAATAAACTTTTATAATATTGATTTAGGGTGATTTCCTTCCAATATTCAGATAAGATATGCTGAATACAGATTTATACCAATTCTCATACAACAGCAAAATTTTATCGCATATCTGAAACCTTTTTGGCAATTGAAAACACCAAGAAAAAACACTTATAGGCAAATGTCTCCGAGTATCACACGGGGATTTTTATGAAATTTTGATATTTGAGAGAGTGACAAAAATTTAAGAAAGACGTATTTTCCTTCAAATTCGGTTTGCGATTAATTACTTTCAAACAAATACACGATCGCTCTCTTCATGTTGCACAGTGTAATTTTTGTGCGTACACTTGTTATTTGTCGGCGTTTTTGCTTACAATGTCATATTTGATTTACACTAAAAACAGCAATTGGTAATATTTTTTGCGCTTTCAAACAATTGCCACACCTCTTTTTTTGTTAATTTATTTTTTTAAGTGACAAGTCTTTGAGCACAAGGCGCAGTCTTCAATTTGTATTTGAAGCCTGGCACGACTTTTATGCCAAGGCAAATCATCAATGTTTTCTTAACAAAAATACTCGATTTACCTACAAATTTTTTCTCATATGGGAAGTGCACATAATCTCTCTCTAAATTAACATCATATGCATTAATTTTCTAAATCAACAACATCAAGATTTGTTCAACGCATTTACATAAATGCATACATTAATAGAATCAGAGCTGGTTTTTAGGTACATGTATACATACATATGTACATATGCATATTTTTTTCTAACACGTCATTATTGGTCATTTGCTGCTAATAAACAAACACAACAAGAACAACAACAATTTATGACATTTAAAATGCATTTCACAATTTTCATTTGAGAATAACAAGACCATCAGAGCGGGCACTACAAACACTATTACTAATAACAACAACAACGACAACAACAACAACTTTTAATTAAGCTGCAGTCAAATAAACAAACCTTTTATGAAAAAAGAAAAATAAAACAATTAAGTGCTTTTAAGTGTTGGCCATGTTGACAATAGAGAGTGTTGAAGGAGTTGCTGTTGTTTGCATTTGTTGTTGTTGTTGTTGGTTTTTTGTAGACCTGCAATAATTCAGCATGTTTTGATTGACGCGGTCTTGTCCTATTTTTGTCAACATTAGCACAGCGGCTGAGTCAACAGCCTGCCTGTTGGCACGAAGAGCAAATTGGCAGAGTTGCTACTTACTAGTACTTTGACTTTCTGGCTGACTTTCTTATGTAATTTTTTTGTGAGATACTGAAATTTGAAGCTATTTGACTCACTTGAAATGAAAAGCCACTGCTTGAAGCGCTCACGTGGCAATTGGAATTGGTGCCTGGCAATTGGAATTTTCAACTGTGTCGAACCAAAGCGATTATAGCAATATATATTGTCGATGTCTATACATATGTATGTATATATTATTATAATGTGCTTGGTCCAACTATTTTCAAACTACTCAGCTGTCAGAACTTTAAGCTCATTTCTTCCAGAATGTTATTGAATGTCACTCTCAAGCACGATTTGGTTTCTACAATTAAATGTTTGTAAACTTTGTCATTTAAAATTAATCATCGGTAACCAAAAAAATAACTTTTTTAGAATAAGGTTGCCCTTTTTAGAATAAGATAATAAAAATTAAAAAGCTTTGTATCAACATTTTTTGAGAAATTCCAGACAGACTCAAGATAAACCGATTTTGAGCAGCAGAGCTGAAATATTTTGGGATTAAAATAAAACAAGGGTGGCTCAGTGCGTGGTCGCTGACACGGAGGACCTGAATTCAACTTCTGGTACGGTAACATCTTATACAAAGAAAATTTGTTTTCAAATTATTTCTTTGCGCGGCGCCACTTCTCGCAATGAATTGGCAATTCTTCGAGAATATTCTTTGCCATGAAAAGCTTCTCAAACCCCTAGAATTTGGTTTATGTGGGGTTAACGTGTGCAAAATATAACAAGCACACACAAGTTAATGCGAGAAAGCTGAACCTAAGCCCACACGGGCAGAAGGTTATAGTATAGGCCTGCCAATTACGAAATCCCTCGATACCGGATCAGTTTCAGTGCTGTGTTTTTTTTGGCATTATCAATGATACACCCTGTATAAGTGCCAAATTGTAGTCAGGCGGAAATAAGAAATGAAAAAGATTCATTTTCTGTTTGTTTGCCATTTTACGTGCCTTTTTACCGTCATTATAATTGCCATTTGTTGTTGGTTGTTGTTGTTGCAGATGCAAAATATATTCACTTGTTAATATGCGCATTCTAAGTTTCTTGTAAATTTGCATGCCTATTTACATTTGCGCGTGTGTGTGTTAGTACAACCACACTTGACACACACACACATGCGCACGCACATACGCTCGACAACTACAACTACTGCACAGGTACGTGCCTTTCACCACAGAGCCGTGCCTTCTTTTGTTCTTCGCTTGTTTGTCATTCTTTGGTGTGCAACAAAAATAACAACAACAACACTACCAAGGCAAGCACTTTAATGATTAGCTATATGCATATGCATATATGTACATAGGTTTTTTTTAATATTTATAGATTTGTTTACAAATTGTTTTGTGCGAGCAGAAAAATTTAAATATCGTATCGTATTTCTTGGACTTTGACATAAGAAAATTATCATTTAAAAGCAGTCTAAAATCAAAAACAAACAAGTCATAAGCATATTACAGCAGCAAGGGAGGGGGGTAGAGGCTGAAGCATGTGTCATACACGTCGACACGTGACAAAAATATTGTTTACTCTCTTCAGAGGCGCGTTCGTCGTTATGCCCATTTTTATCAGGTAGCATTTTTTTGTTTGTTGTTTGTTTTCGAAGCGCAGCTATCTAATCACTCTGTTCCATTTACCGCTAGAGTACAATGTTCTTTTTTCTGCAGTTATGTAACATCAGCTCGCCCCTACGCAGTTTTGCTCCATCAGTGAGCTGAAGTTTTGATTGCTTCATTTTAATAAGCCACTTAGAAATTTATTACTAAATTTATAACTAAAAATAGAACTACAAAATGCGATTCGAGCCACTCTTCCAGCGCGCTGCTTCGATTCGTTGGCGCTGTGTATCACTCACTTTTGTCCTTCCGGTTGCTATTGTGTTGTTGTATTTTGCGTTGGCACCGCAAGTCTGCTGACCCAAATAATGTCTACATATACCATTATAATTTGTAGTTGTATGCATGAACTTTTGACTTTGCCAGAGATGTGACATTTTTGTTTTCATGGCATTTCTTATAGCATACACTCAGGCGCCGTGCCTTTGTGCACGCTTAATGTTGTTATTGGTTAACTTGATTATTGCTGGCCATATGCAATATAGGCACATACATACATATACATGCGTGTGTGTGTGAGTGTGTGTATGTAACTGTCATTGCACGACCTTCATTATTTTATTGGCATAATGTTGCTGTGGCTTTTGTGTGCGTTAAATTGCACTGTCTCTCTTGCTCTTCGATGCTCTTCTCAAACGACGGTCCTGTGCAAGACAGTGTCCTTCTGTCGTCTGCAGTACGAGTACTCGTATCTAGTGCAGCATATTGTGTGCATCAGCAACAGGTCAGGGTCAATAAATGCAGTGTGCAGCCAGTGCAAGCAATGGTTCCGGCTGATGTGCTCGAGCTGGAGCTGGCAATTGATATTGGTATGCACATACATACACGTAGAAATGTTTGCATGTATACGGGCTTATATACTACCATGAATGCAAGTAGCTTCGAAGACATTATCGTTTTTCTGTGTTGTTATTTCGAAGTCAAATGAAATGCCTTCTTAGTACATATTTTTCAAAAGTCATTTGAGCTTCAAATTTGCATTTACAGTATATGTATATATGTACATACATATGTATATATATGTATGTAATTTATGCTCTGATACTGGTTGTCTAATTGCAATATGAACCTAGTTCGTTAGGCATTAGAGATAGAGAAATCTTTTCAAACATTTCTTCTTATAAATTGTTTATAATAAATTTACTATAAAACCTACAGATAAATGTATCTTTATTTTTCTACATTCGATTGTAGGGAATGCGCAAATTCCGAAATCAGCTTGCACAAACATTTGCAAGACAATTGCAAGTAAAGATAAGCGTTTTCTTTAATGAAGAGCAGTCGCTACTTGTGGCCTTGTAGTAGTTTCTGTTACAAACGGCGTGGGTGGAAATGCACTTCCGCATCATTAGTTAACGCGAGTGCAACAAAAGTAGAAACAGTTGAAATATTTAAAATTAAAAAACACTAGATTTTTAAACTCACACTTTTAAATTGCAAATGCAATACGGAAAAGGTTTCTATACATTGTTTGCATTATTGTATACGCCGGCTTGCACCGCCCTCCTGCAAATATTTGCGACAAATATTTATTTATTTCTACGCTTCTCATTTGTTCCGTTGGAAGTGGCATTGGCTTCCTTCCGCTAATGTCTGTCAAAGCAAGCAAACAGCAAAAGAAAACAATAACAAAACGACAATTAAAGAAAATGTACATATATACTCGTCGTGTGTGCCACCTCCGCAGCTCCTCCGCTGCTTGATGTGCGCGCGAATTAACGGCATCTGAAAAGTCTCGAAAGATGCACGCGAAACGCTTAATCAAATGCGACCGCAAGTGCGACGTGCGGCATGCGGCGTGCGACTGCCGGCGGCGCGCATCCTTGAGCTATGCCACATACGAAATGAGCTCGCTTTTGTGCAGTTGTCTTCTTTCTTTTCCTTTATTTTTGTTTTGCAATTGCAATTCTCATTTCCGCTGCATTTTTTTGATTCAAATAAATAAATATGTCGAAGAATTTGCGCGTTCGCGTTTGGTTAAAATTTCGTCTGAGAAATCTTTTTAGCTGTAGCCAAAAGGCATAACAACATAAAAGTTTTTTTTTAATTCTATAGTTCAACCAACTTTGCCTTCGAAATGAAAAAAGCGCATATTTTTCTCAAGCAGCCAGTTTAAGTAAGAACTAGTTTTCTTAGGAATATTTGAATTTGAAAATAACCTAACCTAAAGTAATTATAAAGTTCTGCATAATTCTGTTGAAAAACTGAAAATGTTATTCAGATTTTTTTCATTTACGAAAGATAAGGTAATAATTTCATGACTTCATATGCTCACTTTTGCTTTGAAAGCCTTCAATAACATAACTTAATTAAAAAGAAGACAATTTTTAAAATTGCATTTTATTAGAATCGTTTATAGATTCAATCTTTTAAGCATATCTTATGAAGGCTTTTTAAATTTGTTTACATTTCATCAAAGAAAAAATTTCGTTCTTTATATTAAACCCGGGATGCAAATTTTGCAATCTCGGAATTGAAAATGGTTCGGGATCCCAGAATTGAATGCTTAAATAGACGTTGAATAGCAATTTAAATACATTTAATTTTATATAAAATCTTTGCAATCGGCCGAAGATACCTTATAGTAAAATTTTTTGTCTTTATATTCGGACTCAAATTTTACGATGTCGGAATTGAAAATGGTTCGGGATCCGAAATTTGAAACTTTTCCACAGCTTTCAAATGTTATGCATAGAAAATGCTATAAGCACATCGCATGATCTTTCACAGTATGAGTAAAACTCACGTTCAACGTGAATGGAATATTATAGTATGCAAACAAATTATAATAAGTAGCTATATAGAAATGCAGAGGAAACAAAAAATTTCCTAGAACAGCAAATTCTTAAAGCAACAGGCGGCAGCCAAATAAAAAGCAAGGCATTACTCATAACATTTAAAGTAAACAAATATTTGCATATATGAAAAACAAGAAAACAATAATATGGAAAACAAAGTCGAATTTCATTTCGCAATGCGAGCGAATTTAATTCCAAACCAAGCAAATATGCAATAATTGCTACTCTGAAGCCAAAGACCTCAGATAAGGGGACTGCAGTGAACTGACGGGGCATAAAAGCATTGGCGAGTAAGTTTGGTACGACGGCAAAAATTATTGTGGCCCATTTGGAAGAAAATATAACAATAATTTTTTGTTTGTTTTTTGCCTACAAAATTATTTGTATAATACTTATTTTCGTGCTGGGTTGTTTATTTGTTTATGTGCGGCCAATGAGTTCTAATTAACGAATTCATAAAGGCCGCAATCATTAAAAAAAAACTCGCCGGGGGCCTTGAACACCTTCAAAAGTTTTACGTTTATCTCGAAGCGATTTTCGCAAGTAGACGCTTTGTGGTGGTTTCTGTGTGCGTGTGAGTGTGCGTTCGTTCGTGCGTGTGTGTGTGTTCGAAAATGGGCCAAGATGGCGCTGATATCGCGCTCTAATCTTTAAGCAAGCATAGTTGGAACGATTCCGCCGCCATGGAACGTAACTTTTTCGGGCTCTTCGGGAAACTGCGCACTTAAGCCATAAATATGTGCGTTATTTCCACCTCATTTTTTATGAATTTTTAGTTTTGTATTTTTATTACGCTGTTGCGATTATTTCACTGATTTCTTTATCTGAATTTCTGGCTAATTGTCAAGGGCCAAGCAGCAAGGACATTGAAATGGTCGAGTCATATTTTCGGCTTAGATAAGCAGCGATTCTGATAACGCAGTTGAACGCTAAACTAAGCATGATAACCAGACTATTTGTGGCACTTACTGCACAAACAAAGAGAAGAAGTAAGATTTGGTGGAAGAAATGGTACTGCAAAATAATGTAAAGGACTTGTGGAATTTCGCACCAAACTCCCGGCATTGGCAGCACTACTTGGCATATAACTGACTGAAGCGACGAGCTCAAAGGTCAACCTGTTTTAAAACTTTCAAAGCTCCGATACTCATTTATTAGCAGAGCATTCCGCAGAAAAAATCCCTTTCGAAATTCCAAAGCACCGAACAACAGCAGCACGAGTTTCATGTTTGCTTACATATAAAACGATAAAACGATGAAAGGCTTACATAATTGAAGGATACGAAATCTTTATTTTCCGAAACTACGCACAATTCCCACAAGTATGCTCTGCCTCCTCCTCCTCCAGCACTACCTTCCCCCACCAACCGTCAACCATCATGCCGAACTGCACGTGGCCCAAAATTGTCAAACATTGCGGTTCTTTAGAAAAGCGTGCTTCGGCCAATTCTCTTCCCCCGCCCCATTCACTGCCTATAATTGACTTTTTCTAAAAGCAGAATGGAAAATGGTAAAAAATTTCCTTAATATGTGCCAGCAACGCCCACGCACGGTTGCATTTCATTGTATAGGCACGCTGACTGGCTTACAGACAATCAAAGCGGTCGGCAGGCAGACTGTTTTACTGACTGTTCGGCGTTCAAGGCGCCTGCTATCAGTGATGCCATCTTTTTGCATAAAAAAGCATTAATTTTAAAATTTCAATTGTATGGCAGCCACCACATTCACATGGAAAGTAGCATCAAATCTATTCAAAAATTAATATGATCTTTTTTGTTTCAGCTTTTGTTGCTCTTTTTCAATCAAAGGTTGTGAATAATGTTAAAAAAATTGTCCTAGTTAGAGTACTGAAAAGATATAATTTAGATCTTTCTTTTTCTTGCCATCAAGATATGCAAACAATGAAAAATATTTCTGAACCCTAAGAAAAATAATATTAAAAGGCTTCTCGAAGTAGGGTAACTGGCGTGGTAGAATTGTAAAGGAGCAGATTTACTCTGAAAAACAACAAAATACACAAAGCTGGAATATTTTCTTATTTACCCTACTGCCAGACTAGTTGTCCCTTTTCGCAATTTCTTGCAATAGATGGCATAAGTTGGCATCACTGCCTATTACTTTCTTTCTCTTTTTGCCTCACGAGCAAAGCCAAGCGCCGCTAAATTAAAATACTGCGCCACATCGGCCTTGAAAGTAATACAGAAGATAGTTTAATATGATAATATATATTTCAAATATTGGCAGCAGCTATACATACAATGTATGCAGATACATATTTATGTGCAGAGAATAAGAAATGACAAGCATCTTCTGGATAGTGCTTAAGTGGTGGGGATCGACGATTTTATGTATTGCGTTGGAAATCAAAGCTGGCTCTGAGCTACGCCTAAAGCGGCCATTTTGTGCACGCGCACGCATAACGCAGGGGCAGGCGCGACATGTGCCGGCATAAATTTCCACGCTAACGAGTTGGCATGGGAGCTGCACGACGCCTAAAAACGTGCTTCAACTTTTTGCTGAGTCAATACGATGATTTTTTGCTTTTCTCTCTTTCGAGTGGACTGCGCATGTTCGTCAATTTTTTTTTCTTTATTGCCTTTTTACATTCATCATTTTCCTTTGCTCTGTTAAAGCAAGATTTTCTCTTTCAACGCTAATACTAAGTGTTGCATAGTTTTAGGCTCGGTGACCTTTTTCATTATAATTCTACAAATTTGCACAGCATGTTGAGCTGCTTTCAGACAGTATGCGTAAATCCATCAACATGTAACGCTTGTAACAAAACATACTGAGCGGCGTTTTATCTTTACCAAACAGTTTTCGCCTCTTTTCTACAATTCCAATTGTATCTTGCCACACAAAAGCTGACTTTTCTTATTTACATTCAAATTTTATTCACACAAATTGCTCTTGAGATGCTTGAGCTTGAGGCATTAATTGGTTGTCTGTTTCTAGCTACACCAACAATGATTCACTTTTCTCTGCTCTCTCGTTGATGGATTGTGGTTGTCCATGATGGCTTGCTTGCTTTCTGCTTTGTGGCTTTCACGCTTATTTAGTAGCATTTTTAAGTGCAATTTAGCCACAGATTTCAACAAAGAAATAAAAATACTTTTTGAATCGCTTATTTCAACAAGCCCCTGCCTGCCTGTTTCCAGCTATTGGCACAGCGCATTTGGGTTTGATGTGAGCACGTGCTCTGCTCCTCGAACTCCCACATAATGCTATATACAGCATATCGCATACATATATACAAAAATACATAATTCATGTGTGTTTATCGCATTGACGTCACCAAAGACAACACATCAATTCGTATTCGTGTTAATAATACAACATTTTCTGTTCATATTGGTTTGGTTTGAGCGTCTTATAAATACTTTTTAGTATACTGACTTAAATAAATTTTCGTTGGGCATTTATTATTGCTCATTTGAGTGGAAGATCGATGAAGTTTCATATTTCAAAGAAACTGCAGTTCTAAATAGTCTACTTTTATTTAGATATATCGGTGTTGGTATTGTTATCTACTGTATGAATATGCTTTGATACAATAGATTTTGCTAGTGGGCAGCCAAATTAATTTTATTTTAATAGTTTTTTGCATCTTATTGAATTGATTGCATTGTATTTGTAAAAAAATTTTAACTGCATATACTTTTAAACATATCAAAATCAAATTAGTAAAAAAAATTCTAAACCGATTTCAGTCAATTTAGCTTACTTATGAACGTAGTTGTCGATATGTACGTATGTACATATATTGTTGATATTTCACAAAGAATTTATTACAATAAGAGTGCAAAAAATTCGATCTTGCGTTTTTTTTACTAAAATTTCACAATTTAAATCAAAAATTGTTGATGAACTGCTTTCCCCTAAACTTTTACGTTTCTTCGCTCTCACTACATTGGCAAGGGCGCTGAGTTCTCGCTGAGGGATTGCCGTATTTTTCGAATAAAAATGACGCGAAAAAAAATGGAAAATAAAATAAAAACTTTATTATATATTTCTAAGTAAGGAACAGTGACTGACATTTCAATTTACAGTGGGCTAGAAAGAAGAAAATTACTTTTATCTCAATAGAAAAAGGAACTGAAGTTGCTTAGTTTCGCATAACTGGATCTTCGTATTTTCAGATTTTCGAAGACTACTGTATCTTGAAAAGTCAGACACGGTCCCACACTTATCAACCATTCGAGTCTGCGATTGTTTATATTCAACTCAGCCACTACTTCACTTGCTCACGCTCTCTAGCATCTACTCACTCGCCTGCACGACGCGCTCATTTCTCTCTGCCACTCTCTCTCTTACACGCTCTTTGGGGGCACATGACACTTGAGTACTTGGCGCTCAGCCTGAATTTCACTTTCATTTTCACCACGAGTACTATATAGTATACTACTAAAATGCCTCTTTCTGCCAATGCGTAGTATACACAACAGCAATTTAGTGTACATACACACACGCGCACATATACACATGCAACGAATTTCGCACACTTTTACAGCAGCAGCAGAGGAGCAGCATTTGTGAATGTTCTATGGAGTATGTGTATGTATCTGTCGTCGGCTGCTGCGCCCAGCCTTCTTTTTGCAACTTTGCTACGTTTTTCATTCACTACAATTTGTATGAATTGTCTACTACAATTTCTACTACTTTTTGTGGGTTTTCCGTGTGACTCCCATCAGTTGTATTTCAAACTTTTAGCATAGCGGACGCGCGTGGTACGCGCATATTGCATACTTTTTTGTATCTATGTATGTGTATAGCTACTGCATGCACACACATACTCAAGTAGATACAAGCAGCAGTCAAAAAAGGTACTAATGTTGTCGCGCCAAAAAGCCGCGTGTATGTGTGTGTGTGTGACCTTTTGTGAAGTAGTGAAAGCAAAAGTGCATTTAAACGAGCCTTCAATGACCTCGTAACCGCCAGCTGCCAATGCGGCTAGACATGATTGGAATGCCAGCACAGCCACCAGCGATTTGGAAGACGAGTTGACATTCTGCACCGCTTTTGTTTGTTTTGTGTGTGTTTGTGTGTCCTTCACGCATTTATCTCTGCGGCAGCGCGCGGGGGAGAGTAGCGTAAACAATTAACTTCATTTGCAGCGTTTGACAAATTCTTTCACTGTCTAATTAAAAGCTAAAACAAGCCAGTTTTCTACGCACACCTCTTCACACTTCTACCCAATGCTCTTACCATGTGCGCCGTTTGCACGTATTATTGCAAGTTGCCGCATATAAATAGTACTTCGCTTTAATTATGTGTATGCCAACACCCTCCCCCCTTCCCTAAACCAACGTCTTCTGCTATGTGGCGGCAATTGAAATATTAATTGATTTTATGTAGAAACATTATGCTTTCATAATTAGCCGCTGCCACTGCAAGCCTACTTGAGCTACTTCGCTTTTAACAAAAATTTGCTATAATAAAAATATGCTCACTTTTTCTCTCTGTGTATTAACATGCCAGCGGGTAGAGAGCGACATTTTCTGTCGTCTTATTTCTATAGCATTTGTTAATTATTGGCCTAATTGAAAGGAATCAATTGTAATTTCCACTGGCACCCCATGACGTATGAGCAACATTTATTTTAATGACAACTCAAATTACTCATACGACACGTGCACACGACGAAACTTTTCGCTCGTGCCTTCAATTAAATGTTGTACATTTTAAATTTAAGCTATGCTTAGAGAATTTTCACTGTTGCCAAGTGCAGCAGCTCATTGGAAAGCAATAATGGCATAGGAATAGCAGCAACCCTGCCTACTAAAGAAATTAAACCAGATAGTTGCTCAATTTTAATTTGAGAATTTTTTAGTATTTTCTAAAATAGTTTGAAAAATTTAAATTTTAGTGTTGCTTTTCATATAGTCACAAAAACACACTGACCGAATTCGCTGTTATGTTACTTTGGAAAATTTTAACAAAAAAAGTTTTAAGAGTTAAGACTATAATTTTCGAAAGTTCTAACAAACTTTTCTTCGTCGATTTCTGTAACTCAAAGCTTGTGAAACGAAACTCGACAATGCATTTCTACCGTAGCTGCGACCCATGCAGCACGAAGTCATCTCGTTATCAGCTCCTACGACTATTTTTATGCATCTCACAGTGGGTCTGTCTACGCGGGAGCTGTTGCTGATAATGCAAAAGGAACTTTGTTCCATTCGTGCTGCTATTGCATGAGATGTACTCGAAATAAAATCAAAGGCATACAAATCGAAAGAACTGAATTTTCTATCTGCACTGCAAGATACAAGTCCGTTATTTACACTGCAAAGGCAGCGAGCGCCGATAACGCAGCAACATTGTGGGCTAGCATGTAGAAAGTGGTGCTCTGCGATAAGGACAGTCAATATTTAGTCAAGCTATTAGTACAAGCCAGCAAATTTGCAGCGAATTGTTTGAGTGCTTATCATTTTTAATTAAAAGTGCAAATGCAAATTGTTATTTTCTTATATACGAACGATTTGTTTGTTTGCGGATGAGAATTTTAAATTTTTATTTATTTACTAACAAAGACGCGGCCGGCGTCCGTAAAAATACAAATGTATAGAAGTGGGCGTTAAAGTGTTCGAGTCCAGCGGATACGTTTCGGTGCAGGTTCTCAAATGACAGCAGCAAACTTCATTGCTATGCCTAGCTACAGTCGATATGACTTTATGTGATTGTAAGGTGTGATGTGGGTGTGTCAGTAAATCGAATCCGCATATGTATGTTATTCGCAGTTATACAGAGGCGCTGCCGTAGCTCAGTGATGCGTGGAGTCACTGGTTCAAATCGCAACCGATTCATAACATCTAATAAAAAAGAATCATCGTGTCTTTATAGTTGCCATCTCTCCGAAAGTATTTTTTGCCATGAAAATAAACCACATTTTAGCATACATATAAATCAGATAGCACATGCGAAGAACGAAAATATAGCCTGTGACTTCTTGCCGATAGACAAAAACAAGTTGTCACAGCTATAAACACCTACTCTATGTATGTATGTATGTTACCACAATGAGCCTAATTTGACCTTAGTTTGCGTAAGCAGCCACCTGCAAAAAACTGTTGCATACTTTAGGGCTTATTAACATTATAATACAATTATTATTTGAGAACATTGGTAACGATTCGAAAGCCCCGGCAGCTAGTGTTGCTTTATCTTTAGTAAAATAATACTTGTATTATTAATTTTATTATAATAAATCAACAAAATTTAGAAAAGGCAATGATTTTCCTTTAAAATTGTTCTTTTTTTGCTGATTTGTCATTGATTGTTGTTGGAAAAATTTCCAGCCACTGTAGTTTTAGTGCCGCTTAAAATTATGCTAAGCAACTGTACTGTTTCAAGGTAGTGCGTCGAGGTTTTACGTAATACTCAGAATGCCAACAAAAAAAACGCTTTGCCAAAGCGCGCAAATATTTTCGGTAGCAGGTGCGTGTAGCCAGGCCGTTAACCGGCGTAATGCGCAGCCCCCTCAGCCAACCCCATCAACATTAATGTCATCGCATGCGCACGTATCGAGCTCATTTGTTTACCGTTTTATTTTAACAGCGCACGAGAATTCACATTTTGTCTGCGCTGACGCGTGTGCAACAAAGTACGCTTCATTAGTGCTCACTCACACTCACTCACTCGCTTGCATTTATTTACATTTTTGTACGAATTTGTGCCAATTTGCGCGTAAAGTGGCTGCTTATCTACGCAAATGTTTGACCGTTTTTTTCTTTCTTGCTAAATTTTAACAGTTTTTCTGTATTTTTAAAAGAAATTTTAATTGAAAATACTATGAATGAAAAATGTTTGTTCGATTAAGCATCACAACAGCTGTTGCGACTACGTCGGGAAAATTGTGCCGGTTAATCTCTGAAATCATCTTGAAACAATGTCTGCTGCTTTTGATATGAGCAAAAATATTTTTAACTTATCGTTGTTTAGCATTGAAGAATTCGATTCCCAAAAACATTAGGAATTTTGGAATTTTAATCTGCTTCGCTGTCGAGCATTTTTTCAGTGCCGAGACTTACAAGCTTGAAAATTTGAATCACGATATTACGCTGCACTTCACCAGCGTTATTGACAGAATAGCACTCAGCAATGGTTCTGTGGATAACAGATAACAGATATGTATGTAACGGCCAGCCGGAAACTCCCAAAGATATAACTAATGTTGCCTTCGCAAGGAATCAGCCATGTTTTTTCTTTGCCGCCTTTTTCCCTGTGGCACTTGACAAGCAGAAATCAGCGATTCATAGTTGCCCAACCTTCTAAAAATTTAGAGCACATCAACAAAGTGCGTACTTAAATTTTTTTTAAATTTTTTTGCTTTTCTTTCTGAACAAAAGCCTTTAAAAGGGTCATCAGCCGTTCCGTTTTTGTTGGTCAAAAATGCCTATGTATTCTGTTTTTCTCTTGCACTAAAAATCTGTTCACATAAATTAATAGACGCATAAATTAATCTGTTCACATTAACCATGATCAATCTGCTTAAAGTTGCTATTTATGCAGTCAGCCCGTACTGCGCTCCAAACACAAACAAACGTCTATTGACAGCCGCCTGCTGCCAGACAGCTACGGCAAACAAATGCAGCGAACATCAGTTTTCAGAGTCGCTTGTCGTTCACATTTCAATGCACTCGGCGTGCTTGTTCCTCCCACACAGAGCGGAAAGAGAGGAGCAGTCAGAATTTGAAAAATTAAAAATTTGTTGTAAAAAGTTTGTACGGCTCGCCTATAGCTCTATAACTTTGACTACTTACAGGTCATTCAACTGACATTTTCGCGATAGCAATCTATTGCGACTCATTGCAGCAGCAACAGCAACACCAACAACAGCAGCAATTGTTGCAGGCAACACTGCGTGCAATTGTGCATACTGGCATGCACATGCCTATGCCATTGAAAGTGCACGAAAGAGAGAGCTACAGTGAGCTAGAAAGAGTGAGGGAACATGCGCTGTACAACAAGAGAATAAAATAAAATAAATGCAACGCTAGTGCACTTCTTCGGACATTGGCGACGTTTGTTCACCCTTTCGTCAGCGCGCGCCTCGCAAGCGGCGGGCCAACTCGCAACCTTGCGCCTCACACGCACATGCTATAAATTTATAGCAAAGCAGCTGATAATCGCCCATGAATAAATGCACAATATCAATTTAATTATAATTGCATAAAATAATTAATTGCCCATTGAGTGACGGACAAACAACGTTTAGCTATGTGACTCTCTAAACGGCTGACAAAAGCTGATTTTTATATGATTTTGAGTTCTAAACTAAATTCCGTACAGTGATTCAATTTTGTGATTTATTAAAATAATAACAACAAATGAAGCCGGCAACAGCAAACCAGAGAGCGTGATTTTACAAAAGCATTATATGTGTAATTTTAATTCATATTTTTATAAGTACATAATTACTTTGCACAAGTGCATTTATTAAATTAAATTTGGTAGCAATATTTCTACAAACAACAACGACAACCACTGCCACAGACGCAAAAACAATGCACGGCATTACTCATCTGTATCGGCAGCATGCTGTCGAGAAACAGTTAAGCTCCGACAGCTGGCAAAACGCTGGCAGCAGTACGCCATACGGGCGTAACAGCTGCCCACAGGACAGCATCAGCATTGACAGTTCGGATTCGAGCACCTCGAATATGAATGCCACAAATTGCATGCACAGCGTTGATTCGGGCAGCAGTTCGAGCTCGTCCACGAACTCGAAATCGCCAAACAATTGGTCGCAGGGTAAGTGGCGCCCCCCTGCTGAAAAAGTCGACATTTTGAAGTGACCCGACTGACCGAAAGCGGCGGTTACCTGCAACTGACGTTTGACGTTTTCAGAGAGACCAGTAACACCTAATGAGATTATTATGATTTCGTTGAAAAAGTCGCGTGATTGGCAGCAAAACCGTGCGAAAAAGTCACTTCAGCATAAAAGAAAGCTTATTGGCATCAAAGCTTAAAAATTTTTCTTTGAAAAAAATCGTTTAAATCTTATCACTTCAAAATATCGACTTTCTCTCAACTTCATTGAAATTTGAAAAGTTACTTAAATGCAACAATAAAATTTCTAGACAAAGGCATTGATAAGTTGGTGCCCGCATCCAGTCCCCAACCAGTGCCAGATAGCAACAGATCGATAACAAATCATTATCGAAATTCCTATGATAGCTATAGCAGCAGCTTGCGCACGACCCCCTCATCCAAACGTAACCTCTTCGATCGATCTCATAGTCCGGCTGTGTACGCTGTAAGTTTCAGAATGCAATCGTGCCATTGGCTGTGTGTATACTTAAACTAACCTTCTACTTAACTCAATCTTCCAAACACAGAGTGTGCGAAGAAGTGCCGAATATAGTGGCTCCCCGCCGATACAAGCTGGCTTCTTTCCGCACGATCTCGATGATATCTACGAAAGTCAAGGTGATCATCAGTATTTTACCTATAATGGCACATCGAGTGCGCGCTCGCAGGAACGGCCCAGCATCAATTCGATATTCCATCGTGTGGGTGCGGCCTACAACTCGCTGGACGATTACGTGCAACAGCCCAGGTATTCGGTGGACAGTGCCGGAGCGGCGTACCTGCGCCACCGCTTCGACAATTCGAGCTTCGCCAAAAGCCTCAGCGGCAATCAGGACGACAGCCTTGGTGGCAGTTCCTCGCCCAGAGAGCACCACAAGAAGTCCAAGGATGGCCATCACCATCACCACTCCATACAGGAGATGCTGAAGCATTTCGGCAAGAAGGTGCACATCTGGCCGCGAAAGTCCCATGACACCAACAGCGTTTGCACCTCGCCGCAGAATGATCCACAGGAGAATTTCCGCAGCAGATCGAAGAGTTTGGACGTGAACACGCTGAGTCGGCGCCCTCGTATTCTAGAGGATTGCGGCGCCACTTACAAGATATTCGATAAAATTGTCAAAGAAGGTAAATACACAGCAGTTCGCGCATAAATTTGAGGCTGTCATGAATTCCAAATCACCGGCGTACTTATGAGCGGCTTAGCCAATACGCTTTTTGCGTGTTGGCATTTGTAAACAAAGCCGCCGCCCGCTCCATTGATATGCAGTAGATATGGCGTATACTGTTTATAGACTATATATCCCCGCTTCTTTCTCCTCTGGCGGCTTTTAAATATTTATGGCACATTTGTATGCCACTTGGTACTTGCTGTATTCCTACGTTACCTACCCTGCTTACTTTTATCAGCCTCCATGCACGCACTTGTACTAATTAAAATTTCGAATTGCCTGCTCCTTCCGTCAACGCGTCTAGGTGCTCATATGCGTCGTGCTTCGGCCGATTTGGAGAAACGACGCGCTTCCCTTGGTGCTGCTAGTCGAGGCTTACGCAGTGATGGTACTCTGGATCCACAGCATGCCGCCATTTTGTTCAGGGATTCAAGAGGGGTAAGTCTAAAGCGCGTAATTTGGTGTGCAATTCAAAATTAGGAGAACATGAAGACTAGATAAAAATAAATTGCTCATAATCGTTGATTCGTTTCGGTACAAATGATGTCTTTAAGAGTAAGGTTCGGTATGGAATAGGAATGTGATAGGAAATCTATGTAACATGTTATGTGTCTCTGTGCCATCATCTTTGTTGGGAGCCGCATGGCATGGAGAAGTTTACAAAAGTTCGCTAGAAACTCTCGTTTTCTGACACAGATTACTACTTGCCGGACCTACAAATAAACGAATCAGAATAGAAAATTCGCCACAGCGCTGCTCTCGATTAAGACAGGCGTTATTTCGGGTTAATAATAAATTCTGTCTTTTCGGGCTTAACAATAAACTTGACACTCTTAGTTCTAGTAAAAATGTCCAAGCCCATTTTCACATAAATTATTTTGCGTAAAAATCAAGGCTGTGCAAATATTCCATTGAGAATGTGTACTATGTATTTGAATAGCTGCCGTCGCTTTTGACTTGTGCTCCGAAGTGAAGCACCTTTTTTATAAGCTTTAAGCTGCTTCATAAGCTTTTTTGCCTTACTCGTCTTGAAAGCGGCAAGCTTTTGTGTTGCTTTATTTTGAGAGCTTTTGCACCCAATTGACGCACAGATGGCGCTGTTTAATCGCGTATTAAGCAGATTTTCAAAGTTTTTGCGTTTTTCAAGTTTGGAATTAATTCTAAAATATAAAAAAATATATAATATAATAATATAAAAAAAGTGGTGAAGCGAAACGCATCCCGGGCAATTTGCGTTCCATTTCGGCGATTACGTAGTTCCCCGCCTTACGTAGTTTTTTGCACGCGTTTTTTGCCGATTTTTGTGTGCAAAAATTTTTCCGTTATAATTTTGTGATATTCGCATTTTTCGTTACGTCATTTCATCTGCATTACGTAGTAACAGACCAGACGGGCAAGGAAAATAGAATTATAGCCAGTAAATGTGGAAAATTGTGTCAATTTACAATTAATATAAATAATTCCACCGTGTATTAATTAATCTAATATATAAAAAAAAGTGGGGAAGCCTCTTTAGCCGCAGGCAGCTATTAGTAATTATTTATTTTCAGTTTTTGATACTTCTTCAAGTTTTTTTAATTCATTCTTAAAATGAGAACTTTTTCGGAAATACTATTGATTACTCAATTTATTGATTAATGCCATTTATCTCGATGCCACATTATTGGAAATAATATTTTATTAACTTTACATAAAGAATTTCAAACAGGGACCTACAGAACATACCGGATCTATTATTATTACATTACTGTTTTATTTCATAATATGCGTTATAAAAGAAGAGCACTTTAATTACATACTCTAACATTTTTCCATAAAGAGCTTTTAAATGCTTAGTCGCACCGACTGACAGTTTAATTTGCAAGTTTATATACTGCTGAAAACTTGCTCTGTCTGTATCTGAAGCAAACGGCCGAGCGTCACAGAGCTCTAAACTTCCGCCGCAGCAAATACTGTGAGAAAAGCTATAAAAACAAGTTCATAAATGCCATAAAGAATTGTTTACATGTGTATCTACATCAGTATTGCCACTTTATGCATTATAGTTTTTGATCTGCAGCTAGTTGAAGCAAGATTGAAGTTGTAAAGTCAGAGCAGAAGACTCGGCTCATGAAAACTTCGAATAAGGGAAAATTTGATTTAATAATAGTATATAAGATGTGTTAAAAAGTTGTCAGAATTCAGCAGAAAAACTTTAATATGTTACATTAAAGTTATATCACCATAAGACAGTTTCATATTACGAAAGATTTCAACTTTTAACGATGCCTCGGTAAAAAAGTAGGCTAGTCCTTTCATCTTAATGCAAAATCGTTCCTTAGTGAACTCCTTTTTTTCAAATCTTTGCATTGTGTCGACGAATCCGCACTCAAGTTAAAAGGAAGGAAGGAAGGTCGGCGAACATTAGGGATCCAAATATGATTTTAAAAAACAAATGGAAAGATATACATAATCCTCTACTTTTTTTCGATTTAATTCAACGTAAATGATTTTAAAATGGAACCTTAACATAAACCTTAAAACATCGGTGTAATATGGCCCAGTTGCCCCACACCTTCTCGTACTTTGTAAATTTATTTGTAAAGTATGTAGCAAATAAATAAATATGGTAACATATGTATATACAAATATACTCTCGCAAAAACTTGCTTGACCTTTTGGTATTTTTGAATATTCGTTAAATCGTTCTCACAACATTCGCACACATTTGCGCTTTTTATATATAATTTCAAATTAATGGCTAGCGCACTTTGCTCTATCCAGCCAAAATTTAACAGTGTGCAGATTTTATATACTCAAAATTGGCAAAATACGACAACAAATTAATGCATCCTAAAAGAGCCAACACCCAGAAAAATTCCTGCTGATTTAAATTCGCAAATATTCGTTACTGAAAGCACTTTTTTCGGTTACTTGAAACGCAACTTTTTTTAATCAAATTAAGAAATGTTAATTCGTTGCTTCATTAATCTGTTGTTTTTTTTTCGTATTCTGTTATTCTTCGTTTTCTTTCTTTTCCTTATCAATTTCATTGTGGCAATTACACAATTCTTAAGAAATGTCATCAGTGCCAATGGGGAAGGGCATTTCATGCCGCGCTTACGATTTTTCACCATCACGTCAACTTTTTTTCTTCTGCTGGTTCGATGAGTTTCCGGTGTGCTTAAACTTCACGCGTACGAGCAAGCGCTACACACAAGAAACTCAGGCACACACACATAAACATGCATATGCCTATTATTTCTTAGCTCGTAATTAGCTTTAGCTTTTACATACAAACTCGCATGTTGTCATTTTCGCACAATATTATGTTGAAAAACTATAAAAAACTAAAAATTGGAAAATAAAATAAAATTTGATACTTAACTTAAGTATCCAATTAAATGAAAATTTAAAAATAAAAAAAAGTCATCGTTATCTATGTACATTGTGTTATTATCATATTTTCTACAACTTCCAAAAGATTTGTTTGATTCATTTTTCAACACTATCGAACTTTTTAAGTAACAAAATAATATTTGTTGGTAGTATTTTTAAATATTGATTGAACCAGCGACTGAGCACTTATGCACCAAGCCATTCTTTTGAAGTTATATGAAATACATATATTCTTTTTGAAGGATTCAAAACATTTCACATATTTATAAAAATCATCAATTACTAACTCTACCCACCACTTTAAGCTTTGACTTAAAATATGTGGTTTATTTTTCCACCTTTGTAGGGCATTGCCCACTTCGTTGCCGCTGCGCAGATGGTGTGTTCCTCCTGATATTTATATCACGTTATTTTCTTGAGTCACGCCAACCTTTGATTCTGCTTCAGCTGTTATTATTGTTGCTGCCGTCTCTGTCTTGCTGCCGCATGCTTATGCTCATTGTTCTGCCAGTTGTTGTTGTTATAATCGTTCTGTCGTAACGATCTGCTCTAATATGAGGTCGAGGTTTTGGGGTCTCCCTCCACTTCGACTGGAATGCATTTTCATGGAACGGTATTACCGCGAAGGCAGAGGGTCCCGTCCGGCATGCGGTTATCTCTTTTTGTCTTCTATGCGGTTATTTGCAGTGTAGTTTACCCACTCACCTTGTTGCAGGCGTTGTTATTTCTAGTTTTGCCTTTTGTACTCGTTCTTCAATGTTTTCCGCTTTCGCCGCTGGCCGTCCATTTGCACATTCGTTGGATCTTGCTGGTCGGTCGGTGGTCGGTCGGCCGCTCTGTGATTATCGTTAGTCTCGCAGCGAGTAACCAGTTTTGTGTTGTTTTTGCAAGTGTTTGGACGTAAAAATTTAGCTGTGCTACCAAAATAAGCAAAGAAAATCACAGGAAAAAGGGAAGAAAAATTAAAAAGAAGTGTTTGTTCTGTCAGTGGGTCTCTTTTGTTCTTTGTAAAAGAAAAATTTGCGAATACTGCCAAATCGAATAGTACAAATTTTAAAAGAATAAACAAATAGTTGCGCATCCGCTTCCGTTGAACATGTTTCGCCGTTATTCGCTCTTCGAGAGCTCCACAACACCGCGACTTTCGCTGTGGCCCTCCACGCATGCGAAGAGCTCCAACACGCCACCCGAAATACGCGTCAATGATGAAGTGCCCAACCCGAATGCGCCTCAATCGCGCAAAGCGCGCTCCTTCAGTACTTCCCCTATATACCGACGCAAATTTCATCACTTGCCCGCCCTGGCGGATGATGCGACCGGGGTTGATGTTGCCGCACATCACAGCGACGACGATAATACGGATGGTACTCGGCAATCGCGGCACGTAAGCCGCCACGATAATGCGCGGAATACGCACAGTTTTGGCAATAGTCTAGGCACGACACGCTACAATCGGCTGTCGGTGGCAACGCCCGCCGCAGCGGGTCAATCACACCTGTTGCTGCACCAGCAGCCGCTGCAAGCGAAACAAGAAAAGCCATTGCAGCCGATGGTCTTCCTCACACCCTCGTCGACCTCGAGCAATAGCTTGGAGGCGCGTAAGATTTCTCCAGTGCGAAATTGTTTGCTTATGCGGCGTCGCAACGAGTACGCGGGCTGCGAACAACAACAACACCATCCGCTGTATTCCAATGCAAGAGTAAGTTGCAGTAAGGCGCTGCTCCAACAGACAAAGCTAACAAAGAACCCACCCTTTAGTAATGGCAACTTGGTATAGGTTTTTAGTGTTTTTTTTCAAGCTGAAACACAAAGTAAAGTTCTTAGTGCTTTATCTTATTATTATTATTTTTATTATACATATTAAAAATTCAGCTGGAATGAAGTGATTAGTTAAGTGGAAATGAGAACAGAAAATTGCATATGTGAAATATTAACTTAAAAATGAGGATAGGTAAACTTTAAATGAAAATATTAATTTTGAATTTGAAAAGCTAGCTTGGAGATGAGAAAATGTAATTTGGTACTGAGGAAGATAAATTTAAATTGATGGAATTATTATTATTATTAATTATTGCGGTGTACAATAAGACTAAGTCTCTTTTGGTACTTCATATACGTCAAAGGATTTATCAAAAATTTAACAAAAATAGTTGAAAATCCTTTTTGTTATGTTGTAAAATTCTGCTTTTACATTTTGGCTGTTATGCAAACATAACATAAGCGCTATTGAAAAATCGATAGAAGTTAAAAATTTTTAATACCATCTAACACTGATGCAATTGTACTAGTGCATTTAGAAAATCAAAAGATTGGCATCACTGCGCACACCTTGCTCCTTCTCATCTCGCTCTCTGCATGCATAGCCCGAACTCTTTCAATTTGCTTTCCTGTCATAATTTCTGTGGTCATATGCAATAACGACTTAAGTCGAAAAAAACTGTTTCGAGAAAATGCAATTCGAAATTTGAAATTCTCATAAGTGCATGTACATAAGTGCATGTGTTTTTTTTAAATAACTTTTTTTCTGAGATGGGTACAGATACCGGGGTTTGAACAAAACATGCGCATCAACGTCAGGAATACAGTGGTACCGTCAACTCAATTTCGTCTTAAGTCGACTTAAGTCGTTATTGCTTTTGACCACAGATTTGTAGCGGTTTTTTATATCGCGCATTTGAATTAGCAAGCAATTCCGATTTTGTTCCGATGTGCGGCAGCGCACATTTTATTTTGTTTTGTTTACACATTTACGTTTATTTGCTGTTCATGTTTTTCAATTATTTATTTATCTATGTCATGTCATCATACGCTGTGAAATGCTCGGAATGCCTCGTTGCCAGACAGATTTTCTAGGCCGCTAACGCTACTCCACGAGACTCTATCCACTTTTTTGATTAGCATTTACATACAATGTAACCGATTTCATTGTGGCAGCACAATTGTGCTATAGCCATGTATGTAAATATTGTTCTATATGTGCATACATACATACATATGTACATACATATATGCATGGTCAACCAGTTTGTTGTTTACAATTTAAAGTAGTACATATCAAAACTTGACTTCTTCCTAATATTCAAGGATTTATCATTTCCTATGTAGCTATTTTATATGCTATTTTATTTATCTTTACATAAATATTATTTTAAACATTTTTAAAATATTGACCACTATTGCAACTCAAATTATTGCTAGAAATTTTGCTGATCTTCATAAAGCTCTTAAACTACAACAAGGTTCTTCGCAAACTGTGCAAGGAAAACAGATATCAGACCATTCTGATCTGCATTTCCAAAATTTAACCTGTCCTGTTTTGCATAGCAGAGCTCCGAATCTAGTTCAAAGTTCAAAATTTGACATTGAAATTGATAAAGAATAACACAAACTTTTAAAGATCTAGTGGCAAACTCTGATAAGACATGACGAAATTTGGTGTTGTTGTCTCTGCTTCGTATTTTCAAGTCGCGCAATTTTTCCAACGTCTTCTTTTTTTGGTTCAAGAATCAAGAGCCACGCCATATTTTCGCTCTTGACGATTAGCTGAGCTGATGCTGATTTTAAGATGACGTTACATAATTCTAATTTGTTTGTTTTTCTGGTTAGACCTGTCATAATTGAACTTTTTTTTAACTAGAACTATTTTTAAATACACATATGTACATATGTATAATAGTATGTATGTTTTGAATTTAGCCACAACAGATCCGAAGCTGTTTTATTTTGACTAAGTACAAAAAATTTCTGAAAATACGTAAAAACACTTCAATTAACTAATTTTGTATTCTCTTCCTTGCAGTTGCCTGTTGCTGATCCGTTTCTAGAAAAAGTGAATTTATCAGATTTTGGTGAGTACAGAAAAAGTCTGCTGACTGTAAATTCAATAAACGAGAGAGCAGTTTTCATATTTAACGCGAGAGTAAAAAAACAAAGGCAAAAAAATTATTATTTTTGGGCGAAAAATAATGAAAAGAATCCATTGGCAAAGTGTCAAGCACAAGTGTGGAAGATGGGGGCATGTGCGACATACCTCTGTCGTAGAACTGTCAATAAGTAGGTATATGTATGTATATGTCCGTATGTAGGCATTGGAAAATGAAATGTTATAATTCGCCATGAATTCATACGTATTTTTGAAAATCCGATAAGACTTTTTGGAACTTTTAGACTTTTTCAATGCACGGAGTCAAAATTCAACTCTGCCAATAGGTCAAGTTAAAATTAGTGAGTAGTCAGTGGTGAACTCGAACTCGAGATGATTTGGGATTCTGATTTCGGTCTCTCATGACTAATGGCAGGTCTTTATATTGTCAGACGAGAAAATGACAAGCATGTGTTTACTCACATTTAAAAATTGATAAAAGATGAAATTAAAAAGAAATTTTTCTTTTGCAATTGGTACATTCGAACTTCCCTGTACTTAAATATACTTCGTTATATATAAAATTTCGTTATAAGGCGATTTCTGAAAGCAATAAATAAAATCATAGTAGCAATTGTAAATAATAAGCGTTCTTTGGTATTTGTATCGAAAGTACAATAATAGCATTGTCATACATATTATAGAAAAAGGTAACTTACCACGACGGTGGTGAAAATGTTTGTGACTCTTCGTTTCAGAATTACAAAGAATCTCTAAGCACAAGTGTCGCCTTAAGTATACAGTATAAAATATTTGTAACTGTATACGACAGTCACAGCCAGCATACTGACATCAATCTGATCGAATATAAAATTTAAAAAAACAGCAGCTAATACATATTATATGTAATTTTGAGCTAACCATCTTCTTTTCCTCGGCGTTAAGCCTAGCGCAAGTCTCTCCCAATCTTGCTATTAGGCGTCAGTTAACACTGATTTGGCTATTGAGTTTTTCCTGCCGCTTTTTCTTCAACATTTAGGTGTTATTTCATTTTTGGCAGTAGCAGATGTATGAGACGGCCCGAATGCTACATGCTACCTCACACATGCTCGGCAACCAGCTGTGCTCCTCGTTAGATGCTCGCAAAATTTCCCTTTAACATGCATGCAAAGCTTTTCTGCACATTTTCCCACAACACGAAAGATGTGTTGTTTTTTTATTGTTGTATTTTTTGAGATATTTTCGCAGCAATTCTATACAGCTACTCTATATAGTATAGAATCCGAACGTATACATGTTGTTGTAAATAAGTTTTCCGCCAGCTTAATTTATACGTTGGTAGAGTGAAAAGCCACATTTCTTTAGTCAGTTTCTGATAAAATTTCGTGGCAACAAGAACGAAAATATTTACAATATTTTGGATATAACAGAAAAAGTGACATTTTAAATAAAATTTAAACATGCTTTCGACAAATGCGTTAAAGTCGCATATTTACTGCAACTTTTTATGCTAAAAATATCAAGTGAAAATTGATTTGAAATGTTAAACGTTTGCAAAATTAAAAAAGTTTCTTTTAAATTAATTTGTCCTTTAAAAAATCGCGTGAAATCCCACGCAGCATTTGAACTGCGAAATTGTATTTAGCCTATTAGCGCCCTCTGCAATTGTATGCTGAACTGTAAATTTTTCGAATTAAGTGTGTATTTTCTGCCAGAATAAATGAACTGTTTAAACAAATGTATACAAAAACAACAACGAGACGAAACCTTCACCTTCAGTTGCTATAAAATGAATTCAAATAAATAAAAAACGATAAACAAAAAACAAAAAACCAAAACCAATGCAATGCATTTTTTGTAATGAAAGAAGACAGAAAATTTAATTAGCGGGAAAAGAATTGACAATTTTTGTATCATTGCATTTGTAATTACTTTAAATTGTACTTAGTTTCGCTTCAATTAATAACTGAATTTCATTTCCAATACAAGCACACACATATATGCATGCATGTGTGTACGAAAATTTGGTGGAAAAAATTTCAATGTTTTGGCTCTACACAAAAACGAAAAAATAAATATTGAATTCTGTGGGCGTCGTCAATTTGGTTGTCTGCTTTCCTACCGTGCTCAACAAGCAGCGAAATTGTTTATATATTTTCCGCTGATCCACGGCTAAAAAAGACGCCATACGAAAACAAAAAAAACATAACCTCAACCTCTGGCCCCCACCCCTCCTCGCTTATAGCATGTTTTCGTTGTTGACGCGTACGAAATTCTCGGCTTGCGTGTAGAAGACTTTCGGCTCCTTTCTTTCCTTGACTGTTCTTTTGTTAAATTTAGTTTAATTGGTTTTTTTTGCTGCAAAATTCTGTAGTTAATGCGGTTTAATTTATTTCAGCTCAACTGCTAAAATTATTTTGCTTAGCCTAAAATTTGTCGTATAGAACATTTTCAAAAAAATATACGCATTTTTTTTAAATCAATTTTCATATTGTTCCCAGATAAAATTAGCAAGAAATTCATTCGAAAAATTCGTGAGAAATTTCTTCACAACTTGATATAAAGTCGTGCGCATATTTACAATTTATGAGTTTTTAAATTCAAATTACGAAAGCCGGCATCATCATCGATGTCAAATAAATAAAACGCTATAGATACTGGTTGTATGTATGTATGTATGTGTAGAGTTATTGTTACGTATACATGCACATATGTATGTGTACATAAATAAATGCGTATCATAGATTGAAGCTCTAATAATACACACACACACATGTTAACTGGCTTCTAAAGAGTAAATTTTAAATCTTAAATAAACGTTAAACCGGAACTAGCGGAATATCGAATTTTATTTGTTGTGCCATTCGTACGATAATAGATGCAACTATTTGTACACCAAAGCTTCTAAAATTCTTTGAAATGCCTTACGAAAGTATAACGTCGATATATGTAAGTACTTGTCAATTTTGACATATGAATAGAAGACATGTTGTTGAATATACAGTTTCAAGCCGAACCAAAAGCCCTATTCAGGTATAACGAGCGACGAAAGCTGCAGGAAATGCAAAGAAGCGGTTAACAGGGAGACCTTAGAACACATACTGTGCTCCTGCCCCGCCATCGCTAGAACTCGTCTGACTTGTTTAGGATCGCCGTTCTTTTCAGAGCTCGAACAGATCTCGGAACTACATAATATGTAGGTAACAAGCCTCTTTCGAAATTTGTGAAACACACCCAAATTCTAACAGATCACTACTTTGACAACACCTAAAACGGAACCCTAACTGGTATCGCTAAGGACCCAAAAGGGTCTATGCGTGGCCTTTTTTAGACAGCCAGATCAACCTAACCTAAGAGCCTTATTCATTCACAATAGAAAATGCTACTGAGTTGTTTACTTTGCAAATTTCGATCTGCGTATTTATAAGCTTGAATGTCATTTTCGAACATTCCCAGTCCGTTTTTCAGAACTCATCTCATTTATTTATGTGTTCCAATGTTCTAGTACATAAACATATGTATGTGCATACATATATAGTATATATTTTACCAAATGTTGGTAATTTTTCAGAATTTCAGTTCATATTCAAGAATGTAGTTTTATGCACATTTCGAACATCGCTATTCTTTATTACCTCAACCTATTTCGTTTATGTGCAATATAAAATGTTTAATACAAAAACAAGATTAAAGAAAACACACTCTCGGCACGGCATTAAAAAATATTCATGGCACATTAGAATCCAGATGAGTTTTGAAAGTGGCGTTAAGCCAATATGACGTCATTCGTTGCTGTCGATCGATTTCATTTCCGATACATATTTTATCAATTAGTAGCGGAATGTTGCCTGCATACGGTAAAAATTCGCTGTCCAAAAAATTTGTTTGAAATTGCATTTTCTGAGCAGCGGCGTCTGCGTCTGACGTCGTGCATTCGGCATTGGCCATTTGCCGCTGCCTAATGAATCTGTTAGCATCGGTGCGCTATAGATTTGTTTGCCAGATGCCGTTGTCGAAATGTTTACGGCGAAAAGTCTGTCACCGACAGACGACAGATAGACCCATGCAGAAAGATTTTTGTGAAAATAACGAGTAAATAATGCTCATATGCAGGCGAGTGTCTGCTTATTAATTGTGTGTCCTATACTCGTACCGGGACGCTTCTGATTTTTAGTACAAAAAACTTTTAAAAAAATTGCTTTTTGCCAAGCAGAAATTTCGCATACAAGCATAAATTTATTTGTCGCATTTAAAATTTATTTTCGGATCTTTGCGGTGTTTTCAACAATTTCAAGTTGTTGTTTAAATGTGCATGTTTTCTGTAATTATCGATATTTTTAAATGCTGCATAAACATAGTTAGGGTAGGGTAGGAAATGAAAAGTTTCTGATTTTAATAAAAAGTTCATTTCAATTAAAAATCGCAATCAACTTGGCAACCGACATAATCAATCACATTTAACTTTCGATCGAAAACGGTTTTTTTTTCAAATATTTTATAGTGCCTTCTAAATTATGAATATCCATCAAGAGCTGTTGGAAATGAAAAAAATAGAAAAATTATTCTTTTGGAATCGGTCGCTATTTCTACACTTCAGCTCGATTCGCTCCTGCTGGAAAGTGTCGGAATAAATGACGGAATTGTGCCTAATCTTCTTAAAAGAAAACATTTTGGTTTTAAAGCATATTGCAATTTAAAAACGTTGCTATGTTGTTGTTTTTGTTTTAAATAGTTTAGAAAATTAACAGTACCGCTTGTCTTAAACAATGCTGCCAACAACAATGATCATGCTCGATTATTTATTGTTGTTGGCTTGCTGATGGGCTGACGCACTGGGGCAACTCTGCGTTTTTGTTGCTGTTTAATTTGTCAAAAGCGACAGCAGCAGATACTCGTATGCAGCAATTAAATATCTCGCCAACATATAATGTCGTCTCTGCTACTTTCCATTAATTAATGATATATGTAGTTACACACTTAAAGAAATTAAAGACAGAGCATACCTCTACTGTTCTACCCGCATTCAGCTGCATTAGAAAACCGAACAAATTAACGCAATTAAAACAGATCGAATCGAATAGAAAGTTCGATCGGAAGAACGAACAAATAAACAAACGAGCGAACGAGCGAAGAATTAGAATTACGCATGAAAATCAACGCTGCTACACGGGCAAACCATCCGTCGCTGATCGGTGATCGGTGAACAGTGATCGATGATCGGTGATGCCGCTTGTGAATAAGTGTGGTGCATTTAATGGTGTGAGCACAAATTGTGATTGTGTTGCTCGAGTGTCCGGAACTGCTTGCGTACTGCAAGACGCCCGCACTTCCGAAATCCGTTATCCGCGAACCGCTTCGCAAAAGCGCCGCTGCTTCGACGCGTCTTCCGCATGTTACAGTTGCACTTCTACTCGAATCATGCCGGATGCTTGGTGCTTGACGGTAGCTCAAAATCCCCGGATGTTTGCTGGAAGCACGAGATCTACCCGCTGGAAAGCATAAAAGAGTTCGAAAAGGTGTCTGAAGCATGGAAGAAGTGTTTGGCGGGCATTTTGAAAAAAGGTCTGCACGGCAATGCCAGCCTAAATTCATACATAAGATCTCTACTCTAACCCGTATCTTATTATGTATTACTTTTGGTTTATAGTTTATATCTATGATAGTTCCCGTAACATGTGAGTCAGGAACGCTACAACATATAATGATAAGCGTTTAAAGAGCTATTGCATAGTTTTAGGCTTGAGTCGTACTTTCAGTATAAGTAACAGCTTGATCAAGGCAAAGATTTCTCCCGCAGAGTTTGATTTTCTCTCTCTAGCATCAGAGAGAGGCACCAATAGAAATATTTATTCTTTCGAAAACCTATCAATCGATACAAAATATTGAATTGTGACTTCTGAGACTCCCGCTAGTACTAGACTGATAACTTTATTTTGTACTTTATTTTATCCAAAAGATTTATTCTTTTGAATTTTTGGATGATGTGTCTCGCTTCCTGTTTGCGTATGTGACAATTTCAGAATTAGCAAATTCGAATTAGACCCAATAATATCTCATTGAAAATAGCCTCTCGTAAATTCCAATTTAAATACGGCAATTCTATGTACTTACTGATTTTTACGCATTATATTTTTAAAGTATGTTAAATTGTGATAAAGCTATTTTATTTTAAATAAATTGTAAATTGGAACTTGGAATTTCCAGCCGAAAACCTCTTCTGGTATTTTTTTGCTATCATGGAACTTAAACTCATTTAAAATACTTTTTTCTTCTTTGCAGAAGAGGACGACTCTCAGATCTTTGTAAAATTCTTCCGCTTCCACAAGTGCTACGATCTGATTCCAACGTCCGCCAAGTTGGTGGTCTTCGATACACAGCTGTACGTGAAGAAGGCCTTCTACGCGCTCGTCTACAATGGCGTGCGTGCGGCGCCACTCTGGGACTCACAGAAGCAACAGTTCGTGGGCATGCTGACCATAACGGACTTCATCAAGATCTTGCAAATGTATTACAAGTCACCCAATGCATCAATGGAGCAATTGGAAGAGCACAAATTGGACACGTGGCGAAGTAAGTCAACACACACGCACTTATTTAACATTTGATTTGCTCATCAGCTCCATGGGCTTTTCTCTATATTATGCATTGCCAGGCGTGTTGCACAACCAAGTGATGCCTTTGGTGAGCATCGGTCCCGATGCCTCTCTGTACGATGCCATCAAAATTCTCATACACAACCGCATACATCGATTGCCCGTGATTGACCCGGCGACCGGAAATGTTCTGTACATATTGACACATAAGCGCATACTGAGGTTCCTGTTTCTATATGTGAGTGCTCCTTCTGCATTGAATGACACTCTTTTGTTATTTAATTAATTTTCATTTTTTCTCGCACAGATTAATGAATTACCAAAGCCCTCGTACATGCAAAGGAAACTGCGTGACTTGAAAATCGGCACCTACGACAACATCGAGACGGCGGACGAGCACACAAGCATCATCACAGCGCTGAAAAAGTTCGTGGAACGGCGAGTGTCCGCTTTGCCTTTGGTCGATGCCGATGGCCATTTGGTGGATATATACGCGAAGTTCGACGTGATCGTAAGTAGTCGCACTTGTTTTTATCACTTTGTTTAATTTAAATGTTTACTAAATATCTGTCAATTACTCTTTTATAGAACCTGGCTGCTGAGAAAACTTACAACGATCTGGATGTGTCCCTGCGCAAAGCCAACGAACATCGCAATGAATGGTTCGAGGGCGTGCAGAAGTGCAATCTCGACGAATCCCTGTACACAGTTATGGAGCGCATTGTCCGCGCCGAAGTGCATCGTTTGGTTGTCGTGGACGAGCATCAGAAAGTAATCGGCATTATCTCGCTGTCCGACATATTGCTTTATCTTGTGCTGCGGCCGAGTGGCGAGGGCATGGGCGGCTCGGAAAGTTCGGTGCGTGCCACGGATCCAGTTCTGCAGCGCAAATACTCAGACGACGAAGAGAATAAAACACCATCGGCTGGATCGGGCAGTCGCAGTCTTATCGAGGACATACCTGAAGAGGAGTTATTACCGCCGAAGGAGCTCGCAGTAGCCGACGCCGGCGAAGTGAGCGGCGGCGACAGTGACAATAATAAATCCGCCAGTGAGGACAAGGTGAACAACAACCACGATGACTTGCCGGCGCAGAAAACCAATGGTGATAGCAGACAAGCCGAAGTGTCCTTTGCTGACGAGGCAGCGGAGGACGATTACGATTATGCGGACGACGACGATGAAGATGCGGCAGATGTGATCAGTGGCAACAGCGACGAGCTGAAGAAATCGCACGGCTCATCGGCGACGGTGAAGTCGACGACGATGACAACGACACAGGCGGACGACAACGACGAGTTGAATAGCGCCGTGTCGGCGGCCTCGGCGCTGGGCCAGGGAGTGCCTGCGACGGCACGCGAAGTGGCGCTTGTTAGTGAATAATTTACAAATAATAAATAGATTTGTTGGAACTATTTTAAATATTTTCAAATTAATTAATGCAAATCATTGAAATTAGTTATTTTTTGTATAACTTAAGTGAACAGAAGTGCAGTTTCGTAAAAGCAACTATATACTTCGTGAATTCTGCTTTGTTCGTTTGTAAACTAAAATAAAACAAAAGAATGAGCAAATGTAATGAAACTAAGAAACTGAATTGTAAATTAAGTAGAAATGTATAAAATTTAATAACTCCTTCTGCGGCAAATTACGTTTTATTTATATACGCAAAAAGTAAAAAGCAACTACTAAGCAACATAAAATAACAACAAGCAGAAACCAACGATTGATTAACTTTGAGGAGAAGCAAACGTGTAACCAAAAACCAAGGCAACAGAAGTAGAAATTAAGCAGGAACAAGTTTTGCGCTTTTAGCGAGTAGCAAGCAAACAAACAAACAAAAACAAACATTTAGTTTTAATCTTTCCATTTTAAATTTTGTATGCTATGGCAAGAAATAAACAAAATAGTTGTGTGCTTCAATTGCGCTACACTTGAGCGATCAGCAAACGTAAACACAAATACCAATTCAACTAATAATTTCGCGTTTACTCTATAAACAAATAACATATATATTATTACTATACTATTACTATTATGATTACAGAGCTATAGTTGAATGTGGTAACAGAGCCACATTTAATTAAAAAGCAGAAATATAAATGAGCAAGTGCATATAAATATTTAAATAAATAAAATGAGACAAGAGTGTATACTTTTTGACAAACATAAAAATTCGAATCTTTTTTATTTCTAAAATAATTGCTAAAAAGTGCAGAACCACTGGTGCCAATATTACTGCCGCCTCACGTTTCCACGAGCATGAAATAATTTCATAAAAACTTGAAAGCGTTACTGACATCTTTGAGGAGCACGTGGGCGGCGTTCTACTATTAGAGAGTATTTATTGTGCAAAATATCGAATACAGTGCGAGATGGTCTGTACCTTTTGGCAGCACATGCTTACCTCCTTCTGTTTTTCCTCTCTTGCTCAAACTCGACTTTCAAGAAAGGGAAATTATCTTGTGTAAATTGAAAACATGCACTTCATTCATAGTGGCGGCACGAATTATAACAGGTGACCTACACGGTGTATTGTTAACGATTTTTTCTACATGTATTAAACAATTTTCTCCAAAAATCTGTTTAATGGGAAATCGCCCTTCTTCTTACACGGCTTTTCTCGCATAGTTGTTTCGCTTCATGGTGTTTTAATTTCTCCCTGGATTTTTTTTAGCAGTTTTATATTGAAATTTTACTGTTTATGCACGCTTTCTTATTTTGCCTCGCGTTCTTTTGGAATATTTTCCCAACGGAAATCGCACTTTATTTTCGACGAAATTTTGTTAGTCCCAATCAACCGTATAAAAACAGCGGCAAGTGTGCACAATTCAGCGTCTATTTGATTCCCCAAATTGGAAAGGTTCCTTTGATCATTTACTCACGGTATATGCAGAAATTTCCATTTTCCAATCCAATCCAATTTCAGCGATAAATAAAATCGAAATATGATTCTAAACTTGATTTATATCATAAAATAAATTATGGCTTCAAAATAAAATTTTCCAAACTGAGGTTGACTGTTGAAAAACAATCCGATTTAAAGATGAGATCGAAGGCATTGTAAAGTGTTAAGATTGCGCATTAGTAACAATCGCAATAGATACCTACATATGTATATGTAAATATGAACATAAATATTTTTAACAATATACAAAAGAGTAACTTGTTAGTTGTAAGTTACGCCCAGCTTTGCTATGCTATATTTTTTTATAAATAAGCCCTCGAATTTTGAGAATTCGCAGCTGATAATAAATTAGGCTTACTACTGCTATAGTCTCGCGTGCATAAAAAATATAAACAAAAGAATGATAATGTTAAAAAAACATACATATATTTACATAATTATGTACATATATTTTAAACATAACCCTATTTATTCTCAGTATCTTTATACGTATGCAGCTATTATACTTAACAATGCATTATTAAAAGTTTGCGCATACAAAAAAGTATTTAGTAGTTGAAAAATAAAGAAAAGTTGTTAAAAGTAAAGTTGCACTTTTCATTTTTCACTGATCTTAAACACCCTGGTTTCACGCGCATTTTCCCTGAACCGGCCCAAGCTTTTATGTGCGGCCCTAAACACGTTTATTATCCGCAACATAATTTAAAAAATCTAAATTCTAAATTTCATATAAGTATGTATCTTGAGATTCGTTCGTACTTTGACACACAATAGTGACACCCGAAGAGGATTGTACTTATGATCCATATCAAATTGGTCATAAGTAGGGACAAACGGGCAAGGAGAATCGCTGCTGTTCAACAACAGAAAACAACCGAAATCAAGAAAAGAACAGACGGGCAAGGAAAAGCACAGCTGTTAAATTAAATAGAATTAATTTCAGCAACAGCCAATCAGAGAACAACAGGGTAGAAGAAGCACTGCTGTATATAAGGAGCGGCAGCGGCAAAAGCGGAATTCACATTGCCCGCTCGTTGCTTTGCTCGCTTTTTATTTCTCTCCCATCTAATTGGTTTCTGTTGGCAAACGAAGCGCCAGGAAAAATGGCAATGCAATAGGGGTATTCCCGATCCGGAGCGAATGCAAATGCAAAATACTGTTATTACTCGTTGTTGCCAGCTTATATGTATCACCGATAAGTGCGACTTTTCAAGCTGGCAACAATACTCATAAGTTTGCATCAAATATTTTGAACTAAACGCAATGGATTTTGGTCTAGGAAAAAAGTTACTTTAATGCAAATGCAAACCAGTGTGTTTTTTTTGTGTATGCAAAAGGTAAGAAAATATTTTGCATTCGCTCTTTTGCATGACCAATTGCACCGGCTCGGGAATACCTCTAATGTATGAATGCTGGATATGAGAAAATTTTTTTTTGTTATTTAACTTTATATAAATATCAAACGCAAATAACAAAAGGGACTTAAAAATAAATTTCAAAATACAAGTTGTAAAAAAATTTATTTTATCGCTTTTTCTGATAAAAAGATTCCAAAAGATTTTCATAGTGCCTTTTTTATACCGGCGTTATATATCTTCATATGTATATTATTTCTAGTTCCGGGCAAATTTTGCTTGTCTGATTTTCGTGCCCGACAGTCTATAATTTTATTTTAAACATATTTGAGAAAAACCAATAAAAATAATAGGGATGAAATATATTTAATTTTTGTGAGCAGATCATAGCGTGTGGACGACCCTGGATTGCTGGAATTCGAGTTTGTTTACATTCGTTGTTCCAACTGTCAAACTTGCACATGCTTTCGCCGATAATTTGGTTGATGTCTTACAAATTACAAACAAAAAGTCCGGGGTGAAAGGCTGTAATTTTTATTCTATTAACAAAATGAATGCCTTCGAAATTCAAAGTGTGCCCGGAAAGGTGAGTCTGCTTTTTCGGCAATCGCAAAATACATACTGCAACTGTTATTAAATTCACTGTCAGTTGTCCTCACATTCTATTCCACCAGCATGGAACGATTTCGAGCAAAGATCCTTATGAAACACTGGACTCTTCGCTAGCAATGTCGTGCCTATTCTACTCTTCTTTGCGCAATTTTTTTTTATCAATGGCGGCATTCTGTGATTAATTCTTCGAAGTATGTAGAACTGTGTTATTGAACCTGTTCTCTAGCATTCGAGCATTTTTTCAAAAGCAATTAAATTTCCATAAATAAAATGGATTGCAATAAGCAATTCTTTCGTTTTGTGGGTCTGCTGGCGGAGCCAACGGAAATCGCAATAGCAAAATCCCAATGCCACGTATATTTATTTTAAATACTTTCTATGTAATTTCCAGGGCCGCTGCATGATCGCCAGCAAAACATTCGCTGTGGGCGACACCATCTTCGAGGAAGAACCGTTTGTCTCTCGTCAGTTCTCCTGGAATGCCGCTTACGGCTACGCCGCTTGCGACCACTGTATGCGACCACTTGAGACCATCACGGAGAATGTGTGTCGCTTAGCTAGCAACCCGTTGCTAGTGGTGCCACTGCTTGAACACGATCCCACTGCACAGTGGCTGCAGCAGTTCACTTGTTGCCCGCGCTGCAAAGTGCGCTACTGTTCAGAAGACTGTCGTATGGAGGCACTGAAACGTTACCATCGTGTTGGCTGCATGGGTGCATTTAACAGCGACGACACTCATCCTACAAATGTGCTCAACGAGACATGGAAGTGTGTAAAATAATAAGCAATAAGCTACATTTTTTGTATGTGTTTGCCTGCATTGCAGAAAAATGCACTACCCCCCGGAAACGGGCACTATATTACTGATAGTGCGGCTCATGGATATGTACAAGCAGAGCAGCAACAAGCAGGAATTTGTCGACTCATTGCAGTCATTCCAGTCGCTGGCAGTGAACGCGGAACAGCACATCTATCACAAAATGCTGGGTGAAAACTTTGAACAACAAATGGAGCAACTATTTATGGCTTTCTGTAATGCTTTTCAGGGCGAGGAATTCGCGACGGTAAGTGCATTCCCTAAAATTTTTCTCACTCAAATTTAAAATATTTCAGCTTTTCAGTTTACCACCCCAGATGCATTTAAAGCGCTAATGGCAGTAATTGGCACAAACAGTCAGGGCATCGCCACAAGCACGCTGGCTGAATGGGTGAAAAAGGTTTCGGAGCTGCCGTTGTCCGTTGCGGACAAAGCGAAGCTGGAGGAATGTATCGATGATCTGTACAATAAAGTGGGCGAATGTGAGTAGGATTGTTGCCTGAGCTGGTAAAGCATATTTCTGCAATGTGATTTTTCACGCCTGTCATAGTCGCTGGCGAATTCCTCAACAATGAAGGTTCCGGCTTATATCTGCTGCAGAGCAAGATCAACCACAGCTGCGTGCCGAATGCGCAGTCCACATTTCCGTACTCCAATGACATAGTTGTACTAAAAGCTTTAACACCTATAGAAGTTGGCGAGGAGATTTGCATTTCTTACTTGGACGAATGCCAGTTGGAGCGTAGTCGTCATTCAAGACAAAAGGTTGCAGAATGCAATTAATGTCAAGTTATCAATTACCACTATGATTCATTACAGATTCTTAAGGAGAATTATATTTTCGTTTGTGAATGTCCCAAGTGTAAGGAGCAAGCGCAGGATCCCGATGAGACCAGCGACGATGAGGATGATGACATGGACATGGATGCGGAGGACCATGATATGGACGACTGAGCCGATATCAGAGTGAATTCAAACTATAAGTTATATGATCTAAAGTTATAAGATTTATTTACAAATGTTAAATATTTAAAATTTCATACTTTGTTCACAAAAAACTAAAAATCAAACCGCAGAAAAACAAAAAGCTTTTTTGTTAAGAGCCGTACTATAGAATAGTCTAAATCTACAGCGCAAAGAAAAAAAATTACAAATTAAAACAACAAACTGCCAATCAGCCGCTGCTCACCGGTGTCAGATTTATCAAATTATTACTGCTTTCAGCCAGTTCCACAATGGAGACACGCCCGCGTTGCTTGATAAATTTCGCCACATCTAATAGCTCTTCCTCGGAGACGTAAATGAATTTACCCCGATCATCAATAACACCTGTAAGCGTTCCACTTTCCTGCAGATCTTGTATTCGATCGATGACTTGTTGAGTTTTTAACTTGAAGTCTTGCGCCAACTCTTCCAGTACAACGACCTTGTTGTCCTTGATGTATTGCACAAAGTCGTGCAGCAGATTCTCCTTCTCATCGTCATCTCCTTCCTCATACCCTTCTTCTTCCACACTGAACGCCTCTTTCATCTTCAAGTACTCCTCGTGCTCCTTACGTTCACGTTCTTCCCGTGCCAAACGCTCGGCTTCGGATCGTTTGCATTCCTCATCTGCCTCTCGATCCTCTTGCTTTTTGCGCTCTTCTTCCTCTTTAGCATCCTTTGCTTTTCGTTCCTCGCGTTGCTTCAGTTCATGTTCCCGCATCAGACGCTTCTGACCCTTCGCTTCGAGTTTCGCCCGCTTTTTGGTACCCATTTTCTCGTCCAGCACCTGTCCCTGTGGAATTTCAGCACCCTCTTCTTCAGCATCATCATCCAACACATTGTCTAACGCAGCGGCTGGAGCCTCTACGCCTGCTGCATTTTGCCGCAGACGATTTCTTTGATTCCGTGCAATTTGTGCTCGACGTGGCACACCTTCCTGGGCGCGCACTGGCACAGGTCTCTGTCGCTCTTTGGGTTGTTCTGTGAGACATTGGGCAGAGGTTTAATTTTGTATGTGTACTGAACTTCCAGATTCCAGACTTACCCTTTCTCAAATTCTTTTTTTGTAGAAAGTAAAGGGTAATGAGTATCAGCAATAACGCTGTGGCGATTCCGATCAACAGTATAAGATCCATTTCTTGCGAACACTTTAAACTAATTGTCAGAGAATATTGAAACGTCAACAATAAAGTTTTCGTTAAAATCGAAAATATAATCTGTCAACTCTATTACTCAACGAGGAACGCAGAAACGAAACACTACACCAACGTAACAACTGTCATTTGTGGCCTCTGACATTTTTCTCATGACGTGTCGAACTGTCGAACAACAAGCGAAATAGGTAAAAATAAGAAGTTCATTATTAACAATTATATTTTACGTATTGGAGTAGAATAATCATCGCAGAAGATGTACAAAACTTTGGCGCACGTGACGCTGTTGCTCTGCATGTTGAATGGGGTGTTCGGCTTGTACTTCCACATCGCTGAAACGGAACGCAAGTGTTTTATTGAGGAAGTGCCGGATGAGACAACAGTCATGGGTAAGTTCTCGCCAATGAAACACATGGCAGGAATTAACTGGTTTCTCCCTGTATGCAGTGCACTACAAAGTGGAACTGTACGATCCCCGCTCCAACGGCTTCATGCCCTCCTCACCGGGCATAGGCATGCATGTGGAGGTGCGCGACAGTGACGACAAAATGATACTCTCCCGCGTGTACAGCTCCGAAGGACGCATCTCCTTCACATCTCAAACCCCTGGCGAGCATGTAATCTGCATGTACTCCAACAGCTCATCGTGGTTCAGTGGTGCGCAGCTGCGTGTGCATCTCGACATTCAGGTGGGCGAACACGCAATTGATTATGCCAATGTGGCACAAAAGGAGAAGCTCACCGAATTGCAATTGCGCATCCGCCAATTACTGGATCAGGTCGATCAGATCACAAAGGAACAGAACTATCAGCGCTATCGTGAAGAACGTTTCCGCCACACCAGCGAAAGCACTAATTCGCGTGTGCTATGGTGGTCACTTGCGCAAACTATCGTGCTTGTGTGCATGGGTTTCTGGCAGATGCGACACTTAAAGAGCTTCTTCGAGGCCAAGAAGTTAGTGTAAATTGAATGATGGATATGCCGAATGGCCGGCGGGAAATGTACGCAGCAAGCAACACCGCATATTCTTATTTGTTCATATTTTACGATCGAATTTCGAAAGCTATCCTTCATCTCAAAATTGATATAGCACTGAATTTCATTTTAAGTTAGTCTGCCATTGTTTAATCTTTCTAACTACTACATTCAAATATTCTGCAGGTGCAACGCATTAACTAAAATTGGAAGTTACTTTTCAAATTTAATAAATAAAATTTTTTTAATAATAAATCGAAGTATGTATGTGTATGGGTTTGATTCTATAAATACTAATACTACAAAATTATCTCTGAGAACAGCTTATATAAAGGTGAGGCCGTAAGAAAACTGCACCTGCTTATTTTGTTGACTAATTTAAAAAACACACGGGCAGTTCCAATACGTTGAAAGACTTTCCGCTGACCATTTCTATTTGCCATGGACCATATTTGAGTAGAACGGCTGCGTTGTGACGTTTAAGTTGCCATCCAATTAAATGCCATGGGAGCATAGAGATATGGAATGGAGTAAAAAATTACACTGATTGTGAACTGAATCACATGCTCAATTTTTAGCATTTATTTGCAAATGAAGATGAAGTCCGCTCCGTCATAATAATGCCAATTTATCAGCAGCTGTACTATGCAACCAGCCAACTAATAAATTACATAATTTTGTTGCTAAAGGGCTGACGATCGGTCAGTTATATAGAACATACATACTTGCTTAGTTGACCTCTCTAAATTCAAAATTTTTTTGGAAATTATTTTTGAGATTATTTCAAGCGATGGTACATTTCTGTTAAAAAGAACTAAACTACTTTACTTAATTATGCCGAGCAGAATAAAAATAAAGATCATCACTTTGCTATTACGTTATGGCGTAAAAAAATATTTTCTATAAATTTTAAGCGGATATTTTATTTGTAGGTATTAGATTAAGATTAACAATTAATTCGTGAAATGTATTAAAAGATTGGAAAACCGGCGCGATGTAAAAGTGTGAAAAGGGAATTTCTTCAACAAATGATTTATTAGTCTTTTATAAGTGCTTATTCTATTGTTGGCTAGTGTATTTCAAATTTTTCTTGTTGAAATAGATATGATTCCCTAAATGTAGGGTGGAAAAGTAGTAAGCTATTTTTGTTGATCTCATTATCTCAGACCGCAAGTCACATGAGCGGAATTGCCCTGGAACAATCTCGTGTAAGCGAGTAAATTCCTATGGAGAGGCAAAGATCAAGAAATAAAAACAAATCGAAAATGCCGTTGCAAACCAACGACAATAATTACGACAAAATATTACACTGCAATTTGTTTCGCACAGGATCTTCGCCGGGTGAGTAACTCATTCAGAGAGCAGCGAATAGTAACAGTACCTCATACCAAGGCGTCTAAAATTTATCAAATGATCTGTCTGTTTTTATAAATGAAAAGGAACACAAACGAACGCTTTCCTCTCTCTCACAATACAATGGGAATTAAGAACAACAAGAATTATTGGATACTTAGTATGAACCCAGTCTAACAATTCAAATTGTATAATATTACAAGCTGAATACCATTAAAGCACCAAAACGTGGTGAATATAAAGCCAACCAAACCAAATCGAGAAGTACAATATAATGAGATAGCACTGGAAGAGAGAGCATAGATAATGTAGTGCAACTTTAATAGGAAAACAGGCATGAAAAGCGCATGGAGCTAGATGACAGAAATGCAAATAAAGTATGGTACGAAGCAGAAGCAAGTCAGCTTCCAAGAAGCTAGAATGTGCACAGTAAACTGTCAACGTTGAACAGCAACAACCAGCACAGGCAGCGGCGGAAAGGCACTCGTAGAGCATCAGCCATCAGCCCATCAGCCACTTCAGTACGCAACGAGCAGCGCAGCTTAACGGTCGAGTAGAGTTAACAAATTGTTCGAATCAGTTTTTAAAGGTGTTTTAGACAAAACAGTGAATCTGTTATTTAGAGTCAAGTTAGACAAACTAAGAAAACACAAGCGCACATTAATTAAATTTTGATTGAAATCAGCGACTTCCGCAAATCAAAGTGACTGCTGGTAAAGGCCCATTAAGCGCATCCCTGCCGAGTGGGACATGCGAAGCCAAACAGTCAAGTGACCGAACGAAGTGCGGTGAACAACTTGAAGAGCCCACAATTGCGGTTAGCGAATCCAATCGATATTATCTAAAGGCCGCCTTTGCAATTCGAGCTTTTCAGACTGCAGCCAATCTTCCAACAATCTTAAACTAACATTCAACATACACAGATAATAGAATAATATAAAAAAACATGTTTCGCGCCTCTCAAATCGTCAGCGAAGAAAGTAAGTGCACACAGCAATTAAATAGTTCGTTACCTTGTCTCTCAGCTAAACAGATAAGTTCGTTATCTGCACCTAAACTAAACTGTTGATAATTGTATGTATGTATCTTGAATCGTATAGTCACATTTACATATAAAAAGCTAAACTATCGTCTACATCTTTCAAAACAAAAGTTTTTTAACTATGCAAAAATATTATTAGCGGGACTTGGTTGATAACATGTTAGCTTTTTTCTGATATTGCGAAGACTTTTCCTGGCGATCTAGAAGTGCCATTTTTGGCTTGCAGATTCCAAAAATCGAAACTCATGTTTCCAATGTAGATGTATTTTTTATGTTTAATCTTAAGCCAGCAACAAACTATTTGTCATTTAACTCCTTCTCCCTTTTCAGCTCTTCCAGCTCTTGGCGTAGTTATGATTGCGGAAGCAGATAGCGGTACGAATTTGAAAAATGGCGCTGCTCACACACGATCTTATGGATTGACTCCTTTATTGCCTCAGATAAAGTACAAATATCCTGTGGCTGTTATTTTTGTATTGTTGGCGAAATTCTTCGAAGCATTTGCGGCAAATGGCATTAGAAGTGAGTGACGGCTTTTGTGTACACGATCGAGCAAAGCGGCTTTTTGCAGCTCAACACAGAGATCGAAATGATAAGGGAATGCGCCTACACATTGCTTATACAGTTGCGCGTTGTTCATTGAGATTTAACAATTTTCCAATATGTATAGATCTTTGTAAAAATTTATTTCAATTATAATTACACTAGACAGCAAAATCGGATTTACATAATTTTCGACTGACTAACGGACTGACTGACTGACTTTATATTTATTTTCTATATAATCTATGATTCATAGTAAAAATGTAATTGCTTATATGTACATAGATTGTAACATATCTGAGTAAGTTAGGCCTAAATTCTTAAAGCTTGAAGCCTGCAGATAGAATAAACACATTTTTTAGGCATATCTGAATTTAAAATTTTTAATGCATGTAATACTTTTTAATACACGTATTAAAAATTCTACCAGTACCTTTCACCACGAATGTCTTTCGTTTGATAATTGCGGCCCTATGAGCAAAATATTCCATTAATAATTGAGTAAAATAATAAAATTTTTTTTTAAATTAGCACACATTGAATCTGAAATTATAAATGTCTAAATGCAGTTTTTTTGTCTAGTATTGTACTCAAGTCTTAACAAATGCATACAAACTGTATCATATTTTATCGCTTGAGCTGTTCTGAACTTTTGCTCTCTAAATTCATCATTCAAACTCCATTTGATAACAGTTCCATTGACTTTTCAGCAATTTTGGCTTTATATTTGCGTGACGATCTCTACTTCAGCGAGAACTTCTCGACAATTATGTTGCACATTTTCAACTTCTTTGGTCAATTCTGTCCCATTTTCGGTGCTATTTTGGCCGATAGTTACGTGGGCAATGTACGCACCATATCGTCCTTTTGTGTGCTGTACGCGTTCGGCTGGATTATGCTCACAGTAACATCACTACCGGGCATAGGCGCCTCATTGGGGTAAGTTTGATTCCTTACTCATTTCATACATACATATGTATGTATATACAATTTTGTATTCGAATTGCGTATCAATAGCGTTCTGGTTGCGGTTTCACTCCTCTTCATAGCAGTTGGCAATGGCTCCATACGCGCTTGCATCACCTCCTTGGGCGCCATACAATTCAAAGTACCCGAACAGACGCGCCAATTGACCGAATACTTTTCGCTGTACTACTTTGTGTACTATTTCGGCATCTTCCTTAGTAAATTGCTGCCGCCCTTGGTGCGTGCCAAGACGCAGTGCTTCGATAAAAGCGATTGCTATCCTGCAGTATTTGGCACTCTGGGTATATCCTTTTTTGCCTCGTGGTGTAAGTTAGTCGAGCCAATATTGTTTATTTATTTATAAGTTTTTAACTAACATTCTTGCAGTAATTTTTTCCATTGGCAAATATTTCTATAAATCTGAAAAACTTACTGGCGAGAATATTCTAATAAAGTTCTATGGTTGCATAAAGCATGCTTTGGTTATGAAATGGAGTAAAAGGGGAAAGCGTGCGTATTGGCTGCATAATGCCATTGGACGGTATGATCAAAGTTTTGTGAATGATATAGCAAAGGTGTTGAAGGTAGCTAACTATTATGACTCCGATTCTTGTCTGTGTAGTTAAGTAAATAAAATTCAAGTCTCTTCTTCCAGATTTCTAAACTGTTTATACCATTACCGATATACTTTGCTCTACTGGCACAACAAGATTCCAGCTGGACTTTCCAAGCTTCAATGATGAATACTACTATCGCTGGTGTCACTTTGCAGCCAGATCAGGTAATTTGATATATGTAGCACGCTAAACAATTTTCAATTTTTCCCCATTTTACTTGTCTGTTAAAGGCCAAAGCAATGGGTCCCATTTTTCTCTTCATGCTAATACCATTATGGCAATACATATGCACACCCCTCATAAGACGTCTCTTTCACTGTGAACTGAATCCATTGCCCAGTGTTACTGTGGGCGGCGTTTGCTCGGCAATCTCCTTCCTCTGTGCTGGTATACTCCAAGATCGAATTTATGTGAGTTTAATCTAACGCTAAATAACACTTAAAACCGCACTAGCGTTCATTTCCCTAGAATCTACCTGAAAAGTCTGTGAACATTGCTTGGCAAATTCCACAATTTATACTACTCATGATGGGAGAACTGTGGCTGTCGATACCGGGCCTGAAATTTGCATTCACACAGGTAGGATACAGAGTAAGCTTTAAAAAATGTCATATGCTGGAAATAAACTGTTTGTAGGCGCCAGCTTCCATGAAATCTGTGGTTATGGCGGCGTGGTTCATTAACAATGCTTTTGGCAATCTGATTGTGGTGATTATAACCGAGATCGATATATTCACTTCCCAGGTAACTTATATATACATATACAAGATAGAATATAATAGAAAACAGATTTTCATGTTGAGGCTCAAAACTTTCTGATCCACCCTTGTACTAATACAATAAATTCGCCAAACAAATGCAATGCGCTTTTCAGACTACGGAATACCTCTTCTATGCTGTGCTCATGCTAGTCGCCATTATTATCTTCACATTGTTGGCATATGATTACGTGCTGCATGAACGTTTAGGCACTTTTTATGCGAACGGTGCTACGCCTGCTATAGTGCCAACTGAATTCTCAACTGCTTTGAAGGAGGGCGCATATGACAACATACCCAGTACAAGTCGAGGCGCCAGCATTGCCATCAGCTGAGTAGTTTTGCAATGATATTTATTATTTGAGCCTTTTTAAATTAAGTATTGTTAAAAATATATAATTTATTGTGTACAATCAATCAATAAAGATACAGAGAAAATTTCGCATTTCAATGGGGATTTCTTTCCAAAAATGATGATAAATGAAGATTTCATCTCCAGAATGGGGAGTTCTTCCATATGAACGATGAAACTATTCGAGAATTTTGAATAGGTACTGCAATTCTAAAACCGTGTCATCAGGCAAGTCCGTGCAATGTACGGCATTTAAAACTTTGCTCACGCCAAATTTGGCACGCAGCGTATGTGGACGCAGCAGCTTAGCAATTTCCTGAGGAACAAATAAAATTTGACATATTTTATCAATAAAGATACGCGAAAAAAAATTAAGGGCAACAGCAGAAAGGCTGACTGGCATAATTTAAATCTATTCTAAATTACTCAATGCCGCTCATTAACACATCTGACAATAAATTTTTTAATAAAGTTATTTTTTCCAGAGGTAATTTAAATTTTTTTCTTGTCATAACATACCAAAACAGCAATATACAGTTACTACATATGACGCGCCCAGAGCAAAAACGACTTTTATACCTGCACAGCGCATGTGCGCAATGAGGCGAAAATTGACACTCGAAGCGTTGTGCTCTGTGCGCGTCATATCTGGTACACTTGATATTATTACACTATGCTACATATCACCCTTCACTTGGGAAAAAAGTTAACTAAAATGTTGAAAGGAATATGTATAGCACATTTTTCAGAAAACTATTCTCAAAATTTTCAAGAGTTCCTGCGAAAATAGAACAGAATTGTGATTTCAAGTTAAAATGACATCATCAAAAATATAAAATGAAATTATGCCAGACAGAAATATAAAATTAAAGCAACTAACCGGATCCATTGGACCGCAGAATTGACGAAACTCATTGTAACTGTCTTTGGAGGAGTCGGCACAAACAATTTCCAGCGCCATGCTAACACCACTAGCCAATTGCGCTACCAAAGGCTGTGAAGAAAATCGTTGCTATTTCAGAAGCCGTTATAACTCAAATCCAAATACTTACAATGTATTCCGGCAAAATGCCGCGATAGACCTCGTAGAATTCCTCACAGTTTATGCGCTCCAATAGATGCATGCGTATTGCCGTTATTTTGAATCCGTTGTTGGCAATTTCAGATATTATTTTTCCCAAATTACCTAAAACGTATTCTTATAGTCTAATATCTTAGTATTAAGGCGATTGAAGCACCTTCTTTTATGCAATGTGGTTTTATCATGGCCAGAGTAGAATTCTTTAAACAGCATGTGGCCTTCAGTCCATTTTTTGGGTCAAAAAAATAGCCCAGATCCTAGAGGAAAACATTTTTTCCATTTATAATTTATTAAATGGGGCACTTACTCTAGCGACAATTTCGTCGGATTGAGAAAAGTATATGCCATTTCGCATGTCTTCTCTTTCGAAGAGCGTAACTAATGGAGCTGGCATATTTTCATCGTGTTGCTCCTTACTTGGATTGTGACAATACTTAATTTTTTCCACGGCATTGTCGGCAATTAACTCCAAACCAATTGAGGGACCCGATATCAGCGTATTCATTAGAACACTAACAACAAAAATAGTCAGACACATGCATACATCATATACATGAGAGGGCATTCATATTTACGACATCTCAACATCACCCTTATTCTTTTCTCCCAGAAATGATTTCGCCTGATCCGCGGAGAACTGCACCATGAGTCCCTTATTGATGTTGAAGTTACTCTCAATTAGTGCGCATAGCACTGTGCCAAACTGGTGTGTAATACTATTCTTCAACAGTACAAAAGTCCTATAAAATGTTGGCCAATTCATTTAACATTCGAATTTCTTGGTTCATCACACTACATAAACTTACTTCTTCCGGTATTTGGCCAGTGTATTACATGTCAACTCATCGCCATAGTCTATGATATCGAATTGCCGACCAAATATATTAATTTTCGAGCCCACAAAAAAGTCACGATCAGTGAGTTCCTGCATTTTGGTTCGGCGCAGGAATACCTTATTAGTCCGCTTGTCATACTAAATACATCATGATTGTAAGACTATACGCAGCGAATTAAAGATTAGACAAGCACTCACTACTTCGATGGCATTGTCCACAATATAGAAGCAAATGGTGAAGGTGCGTATGATGGCCGCCTCTTCCTGATACCATTCGGCTATAAAAGACAAACGTCGATTGCTTGTTGCCTGGAAAATAAATAAGAAATGTATGGTTCGATTTTTACTGTCTTCCAATTTTTATTAACACCCGCAAGGTTTTAGCGCTTATGTTTACCATTTAAATTAAAAAATTAATATTTGAAAGCGATGATAGTACAACAAAATGTAATAAAAATGCCATAAACTCCTGCTAGCGGGCAATATGAAAAAAAGTACTGTTTGTTTTGTTCGAACTTCGAGTGTTGCCTTGACAACAGCGCTGCCACTATGTAAAAAATCGCCGCATACTATTTTATAATTTAAAAAATAAATAACTGGCGCGAACGAGGCTTTTTGACCTAGCTTTCGTGCATAGAGTGTACCCGTTCTATTTTTAGCACCAATTTACTGGACCTAAAATTATTTCTATAACTGGGTCCAAACGATTACTTTCGGTGTTTCCAACTAGCTCGCGAGGGACAGCGCCGCAAGGAAACTTTTATTAGATGGTACGATTTGTCGTGATTAAACAGCATCAGGGACCGATCCTTTTTCCCCAAGAGTCCGCAACCTCAACCAAAGCTTTATATAATAACCCCAACATTTTATTGCATCTTTGTTGAGGTGTGGTTTTTTTGAAGAGGAGGTATGAATTTCCATGGTATGATTTTTTTAATGAGGAGGTATGTTCTTACCATGAGGAGGTTATTAGCATGAAGAGGTATGTTATTACCAAGAGGTATGTTATTACCATGAGGAGGTATGTTATTACCATGAGGAAGTATGGATAGTAAGGAGTACTTCTTCCAATACCTATTTCTTGTAAAGTTGGCAAGGTCGAATAAAATTTAGCTTTTTAAGTTATTTCAGGGAAAATATTTTGGTAAATTACAATCTCGCATTTTAGTTTTTATTAAATTTTAAAAACAAGACAAAATCGAATATATTGTATTTAAAAGCAACATAATTATGTATGTAAATGTTCCCAATACGTTTGCGTGTTATGTTTTTGGTTCAAGCACTTCTTCAAATGCATATTTTTACGTATTATATTTAGTTAAACATATCGAAAAATGCAGAAAGGAAGTGTCGCAGGCATGTCGAATATTCACAATTTTAGTTATTAGTTTTGTTTATGTTCAACATAAAATGCTTGATTTTGTAGCCGGTTTTGTTTTTTAACTCTTTATGCTCCGGCAGCCGATTAACGCTTTTGAGAGACGTGTTCAACTAGAAGTGAACATCCTTTAATTACTATCGCATACGATTTCCTTTATTTACAGGAAAAAAATCATTTTGTATATTATAACTGCATGAAATTCGCTGCTTTAGCATTAAGATACTTGTTCCAGTTAAAGTTATGAATAAAGTTGGGAAAGCGTTGCTTCTCAATAAGAAATGTTCTGATTTTATGGATTTTGAGTTTTCTGGGGTTTTAATAAAGTTCAACAATGTGTTAAACTATTTTTCTTCCTTCTTTTCCTCCTCTTTCTTCTCGTCATCCTCATCGTCTTCGTCATTCTGTGATAAACTAGGTATATTATCATCTGAGTCATCATCGTCATTGAAATTGAAATCATCGAATTTATTTTTCCAATCTCCTGATGGATTCATCAGATTTTCGAATGGAGTGGCACCCATGCCCGTATCTATCACAAATAAATTACATAAAAATATGCATTCCTAATTGAACCGAGCACAGAAATAATCACCTTCTTCATCGTCCGACTCATTTTTCCACTTGGTGAAGTTGGCCTTCAAGAAGTGCAATTTAGTTTTATCGCTGCTTAACGAAGACCAGTAGGGACCACTTTCTTTCTGTAATTTGGTGAAGATAAATACTCGTAATACTTTTGATAATACTCGTAATAGATTTGTAAAGTATTTTAAATGAAGCCTTTGAAATTTGCTTTATAAAGGATTTTAAATCCATTATAAGTTCTATGGATACATATTAGTAAGTACATATATAATTTGGTTTCTATACCTTGTAGATGGTAAATTCCAGACACCGGCCAATATTTTTATTTGTTACACGTTTTGGATCCACGGGATGCAAAAAATTTATTGTAACATCATACTTTTTTTTGTCGTCTAAGACGTTGGTGCCCTTAAAATGAAAGCTGGTATCTGTCACCCTGTAATTAAAATAAAATTTAGTTCATGTCATGTTGCAATCTTATTCATCTTACTTATGTTCAATGTCCTTGCATTCTACATCGATAATGACATAAAGCAAATCGTTTCTCTGAGCCCAAGAAACTGGAGGAGGTATTGTTCTGTAATGAAGAGCGTCGAGTTAATGCCTTAGCAACAGAACTTTAGATAGAAATAAATTCAACAACAAAATGAAGAGGAGTCTTCCCATAATTGCCTCCAAAACACATGAATACATAGAGGCCAAAGAGCACCTTTTAAAATGCTACGATAAACGGTTAGTAACCTTTTGCACCCCGACGCTATTCACAGCTGGTACAACATAAAGTGCCGACAAAATTGTGCTGCAAAAGCGACCCCATTCAGCTCATAAATGTTTGGTTAAGTTGGAAAAGTTGATCGTAAAAATGCAAAATTTTTGTTATTGGAGCCACAAGAAAAATTATAATGTACAACTTAATTTGGACTCGATTTAATATGCGCCTGCAGCATAAATTCTATCATCAGCATAATGTCCGATTCCGAATTATGAGTAATGTCGGGATCCCTATATTTTCGAGATAATACATTTTGTTATTTCGATGAAAATTAAACTAAATCGATAGATCGAGCATTTATAGTCGGGCAAAATTTGATTAAAATCAGAATAAATGAAATGTTTCGAGAAACTGCTTATCGACATAACCTAAAATTTAAGTGAATTTGCGAAAACTGACAGAAGTGTGCAGGAACAGTTTCGGTCGAGAGGCCGACTTAGGAGGCGTAACAAACTTATAAAGACCACTACGAAAGATTTATGAAGTCCATTGTTGGAAACTGTGCCAAAATATTTCCTGCTTCATCTTTGCGCAAGGGGATAAAATGGACGCCGGGCCCAAGGAAAAAGCACGCTAACAAACCACACGCGCTGCCACCGTCGTACGAGATCCCCTCAAAAATTAGTTTTCCGCCGCAGTAGCGAGCGACGCTGCAATTTTTTTCAAATTTCCATATAAAGTACACTTACCCTGACGTTACCGACATTTTCCCAGAGCTTATTCTTAATTTCACTTGAATGACGGTCTGGCGTAATTATTTTTTTAACTTTTCTCCTGCCCGAAAGTTGTCGCTTTTTTCGATTCCGATTCACACACACCCGCAAAAAACAACACCAACGACAGGGTTGGGCAGGGCAAAAGTAAAAACGTACTCAGATTTTTGAAAAAACGTACCTTCCGCGTATATTTCGTACCTTGAATATAAAAAGTTTAAAGAAAAAGCACGAGTTTGGGGTTTGACGAGCAAAAACGGTTGTTTTTAATGAAGACCCAAAAACAAATTGGTGCAGAACAACAAGAGGAACAAGATTACAACACACATTGTTTCAGAATAATATTGTTTGTCGAATAATTATTTCTAACTAAATACTACATTTCACATGCTCAATACAACCCTTCACTTTCATTCATTCCACTTTCCCTCCTCTTTCGCTTGAGTAGTTGCAGCCCTTTCATCCGTCCATGTTCACGTGAGAGAGAAAGAGATAAGATATAGACTTCTCCACTAGTCATATGCTAAACAGAAACAACTAGTGTTTCATACAGCCTGTCGCATTGTTTTTGTTGCTAGATTGGCATAGGCATGTTTAAGGGCCAGTTTCACAGTGGATGTTTAAACTCTGATTGCAGTTTAAATAGGGAATTTCAGTTTCACAGTGGGAAGTTAAATACAATTTAAATTCCCGGTTGTGGGCATTTAAGTACGGCACAGAGTTGCAATCGAAAACAAATAAACAGCTGATTTCGGATGTGCAGGCAAGCTGCGTCGACAATATTGCAATTTATAAGCGGCCAAATTAAACATACAACTGCATGGTGTAGCACATATAAATGATCCCGTAGTATTATAAATAATATAAACTGTGGATTCTTTGAAGAATATCCAATAATTCACTTCTTTCGGCCGACGAAAAATTTTTAGCTCGCGCTGCCTCCATAATTGAACAATTGAACATATGTTTTTGGCAAGTTGTGTCAACCTTCAATTGTCAAATATTCGAAGTTGCCATTCATTATTCCGTATTTAAATAAATGCACTGTGAAACTCAAGAAAAGTTAAACTAGATTTAAACTCAATTCGCAAATTAGATTTAAACATCCACTGTGAAACTGGCCCTAATTGTATAATGCTAAATAAAGTACTAATCGAAAATGGAAATTAGTACCGGCCTAATCTTAGTACATCTTAGACAGGAACCAAGAAAGATTTCGATTTTCTGAATAATATTAAACAGCGCCATCTTCATGTCAAACAGGTTAACTGCCAAAAGTAAAAGTGACGTTTCCATTTGATCATTTCTGAAGAAAATTCATTACATAGCCAAATACAAATCCTATCGCTATTTCAGGTACGGCGATTACTTAATAAATATAATTGCAAATATATTTGAATTAGCTTGAAATTTATATTCCAAAAGAATGTTGCGTACAACAGCCGGACAAATCGCCAATATTTTGCGTGGCTCTATGGGCTTATCGGCCCGTGCTGCAACGGTCGGTTCCGTACGTGCGTCGTCTCACAGCAGTGAATCAAATGAGGCGTTTGACAAACGCTACGAGGATTATTTCAACCGCTGTGACATCGACGGCTGGGAGATTCGCAAGGGCATGAACGATTTGTTGGGTATGGATTTGGTGCCCGAGCCCAAAATAATCGAAGCTGGTCTGCGAGCATGCCGTCGCGTTAATGACATTGCCCTCGCTATTAGGTGGATAGAAGGCTGCAAGGACAAATGCGGTGATCAGGTAGCCACAATTTACCCCTACCTTTTGGAGAACATTCGCCCCACCCTGCTCGAACTGAGCATTCCAACACCAGAGGAACTTGGCTATGATAAGCCCGAGCTTGCACTCCAGGATGTCTACGACATGTAAACAAGCAAGAAGTTGCTACAAGTTTAAATAAATTCTGTCTACCGAAAACCAAACACACTTTTCTGCTATACTACTGGATTGAATTAATAAATGCGTCGCATTCAAGACGGGAAAATTAATGTTAATTGGGCTTATGTAATCTCATGGAAGAAGAATAAGACTAAAAGATATCAGCTGTGAAATTGAGGTTAGGTGAAAAAATGCAATTGTGTACTTCGCTATCAAATAAACCGAACTATAACCGCTCACTAAAAGAAGTAATTTACGATTATATGAAATTACAATAGATATGTATTTTTATTTTATAAATGGAATAAAATAGCTTTCAAATGGGTCTGTATGCACATGCGAAAATTCGCTACTAATTCATATAAAGGGTTTGTGCAACACTTTCTTTCACTAAATATAAAAAAATGTTTCTTCTTTAAGTGCTATAGAATACACAACGCTAGTTCAACTCAAGGTTTCCATTTCTGCAGCAATAGTGAAGCCTTTTCTAAGTTCTCTTGTTTCTTAATGAAACAGTACCGCACATAATTTTCGCCAAGGTGTTTGTTAGCCTCACCGTAGAAAGCACTGGGTGGGATGCCCTGCAGACCCATATTCTTTGTCATCCACTTAGTGAATTTGTAATCGCGATATTTGTCCTGCTCCGAACTCAAATCGATTTTATTCTCTGAAATAATAAAAAAACTGGATAATATTCTGTTATTTGTGGTAATGTGTATGGTATTACTACCTAAATGAGTCCAGTCGGCCAACATGAAGTATCCCCCCTCTGGCACTATTGGCTGCAGGCCTGCTTCCCGCAGAAAGTTTGCCATAAAATCGCGTTTTACTTGTAGCTCTTTTGGGAGACTCTTGAAATAACAAGCAGGGGAATCCAACCGTTTTAGTTCTACTTCGAAACTAAGAGCCACTGCCTCCTGGAGTGGAGTGGCGCAGGTGTAGACGGAATTCTGGTGCACCATCTGCAAGTTCGTAATCAAACCTGCGGGTGCATAAGCCCAGCCTGTTTTCCAGCCAGTCACCGAAAACGTTTTACCTGCCGAACCAATCGTTATGGTGCGCTCCCACATACCAGGAAGCGTGCAAATGCGTATGTGTTCGGCGCCATCGAACACCAGATGCTCATACACCTCGTCCGAAACACACAACACATTCCATTTGCGGCAAAGCGCTGCGATTTTCTCCAATTCGTTACGATTAAACACTTTTCCAATGGGATTGTGTGGCGTATTCAGTATGATCATCTTGGTTTTAGCATTGAATAGCTGTTCCAGCTCGACATCGTCCAACACCCAATCGGCGGAAGAGATGGCACCATCCGTTTTACGCTAAAATCCAAATAAAACATAGACGTATTAAAAATGGAAATAATAGATATTTAATGATTTTGTTCAACTTGTATTTACCGGACGCAGTGGTATAAATCGGGAAACACCTCCCGCCATTTTCACCATAGGCTCGTAGCAGTCGAAAAACGGCTCAATAATGATCACTTCGTCACCCACTTCCACGTGGCCCATAATAGACGAGTACAGCGCTTCATATGCACCCGATGTAATGATCACCTCCGTCAGTGGATTAATCTCGCGTCCAATAAACTTTGAATAGAGTTGGGCAATTGCTTGTACCAGACGCAAATGGCCCTGTGAGTACATGCATGCGAATAACATTGCCACGAACAAATCAATTAGCTGCACTTACGAAGCCACGCGTGTACTGCTGCAATAAGGGATTGTCACTCTTAGCTATTTCAGCTAAAGCTTCGGTCACATACTCCGGAGCTGCGTCGTCCGGAAATCCTTGGCCCAAATTCAGAGGCTTATACTGCATTGCCAGAGCAATGTACTCGTTCCTGACAGAGGAAAAACACGTTAATAACACAGTTATGCAGAAGGTTCCATCCACAGATCATACCAGACAGAAGGCGTGCTCCCCTGCAGGCGTTTAGGCAAATTGAACTTATCCATGTTGGAGCAAATTGAGGCGGAGGCAATTGTACGTGAGGACAACTGTTGCGTTGCTGTTGGTAGTGAATTTAATAACGACTTTGTAGTATTCTGCGTTTGCGGCAAACCCAGACGAAGCCCACAAACAATTCTTAACATCTGTAAGAAAACAAAGTAAGTGACAAAACAAGAACACACGCTTTAAAACAGCAAGTTCATACACTTTAAAGAATACTGAAAACTGCTTGACTTAAAAATATATTTAAAATTATAAAGTGTAAATACAATAGTCAAATATAAATTCGGATTGAAAGTCTATATGCAATAAAGATTATTGAAATCTGTTCTCTAGTCTCTTATTACATAACCAATAATAAATATTAATAAACTAATTGGGTTGCGTGAAGTTGCAGGAAGAATCTCCCTTGAAAGAAAATTTTGAAAAGAATTTTCGTTTTTTTTTATTAGCTTCGACTATTTCAGAAACAAATGTTCAAGTGTTTTTAAAAACAGAATTTAACTACCAATTGAAATATCCTCAATTAATTATTATCTACAATTAATAACAAACACGGTTTCATGGAAATGCCAGTTTTTGCTTGTTGCAATTACAATCGAAATGCAATCGCAGCAAAAATGAATTATAATATTTTATAGAATCGCGGATAAACTTCTTTGTTGTAAAATATCTGGAACAGACAGGGAATTTGAATTTTTTGCGTGTTTGAGCCACTTGAATTCTATAGTGCCATTAGCAAAAACCTGATCGTGTAAACGCGGGTTTGGTCCACTTGAATGAAAGCTCACAAAGTGAGTGTGTTAGTATAATTTTTCTACTAAAGGGAGACAGTTGACCGTGTGTCTCTATTGCACTCGTGGCGAATTCCCAAATTCCGCCATGGGATCTGAAGTTGTCAGGGCTGCCAGGTACATTTTTCACGCACGTATCCCTAGCACGGCTTCATGAAATCTTGAAAAAGCAAAACCCGTGTGGTCTTAGGTCTAGCTTTCTCGCATTAACTTGTGTGTGCTTGTTATATTTTTAACAACTTAATGAGACCTACAAAAATCTAAATTTGAAAAATAAATTTTCTATTTTATTAGATGGTCTGAGACTGGTCTTGAACCCAGGCCTCCTCGCATCCCCGCGGCGCCAGGTGATACAATATATTTTTCTCTTTTGGGTGGACCCAACCTCCTTTTAAAATAGAAAAAAAAATTTCTAAAAATATTTCTATACTTTTTATAGCGAAAATATGAAAACCTAACATCATGCCAAATTCCAGGTGCCGTATCATTTTTGTAGAAATAATTTTACGGGTGTAAAAAGCAAGTCTCCAACTGCAACAAATTGCAATACAATGAATTTCATGCACTGAAAAATTGCAATAGAAGAGTTGTGCTAACGGGGGCACATTAACAAGGTATGCCAACTAGAGAGAGCCGTAAAATTTTGAGTGCGAAATATGCCAAAATTAGAGTTGCTTATATTTATGAACAAACTTCTTTTTAGTTGGAAACTTCTTTCTGACAACCAAATACAAAAAATTCAAACAAGGTGCACTTGGTTGATAACATTTATTATTGAAATAAATTTATTTGTATAAATAAATAATAAATTTGACATAATATAATCATATAAATTCGTGGAACAAGGGATTTAAAAAACTTTTTGGTTATAAAAATATTGTTGTTCCTGTTGCGCTTGGCTTGGCGCTTGTTGATTGGCTAATCAATCAAATTTGGAGATTTTGCGCTTGGTTTTTAAGCACATGTAACAACCTAAATGTAAAAGTTCGTACTAATAACCAAATGATTTTACAACGGAATGGTACTAATAAGGGAAATAGTATGTACTAATTATAGTTTTGAAGTTGCTGAAACACTGGCGGAACACGAACAGCGAGTGAAAAAGAGTTGAAAACAATATCTGAATGACATTTGTTTCAGTTTGTTTGATCGTTTTAAGCTATGTACTTGGTTCCGTGCAATTCGCTAGTCGACGCAATTTAACCGTGAATATTGTATTTAAAAATTCAGCTTTCAATCAAATTAAAAATAGAGCAGCTGCAGGAGGGGAACAATTTAATGTGAGTGAATTCTTTACTGAAGATAGGTATTCAAAGACTATATTATGAAGCGTGCGTTTAAAATTTTCTTTATAGAAACAAAAATTAGTGTTAAATTTTTTTAATTTGTCATTACGCTGTCAGAAAGAGGTTTTTCTTTACTCTGCGCTTTTCTATGACGTTCTCATTTAAAAGTGTGGAAATAAGAAAAGTGGCAGGTAGTTGCAATTCTAAATCGTTCGTTGCCTCGTTACTCGCAACGCTCTTCTGTGCATTGATTGAATAATCACTGCCGCTCGCCTCTACCAACGTCAGTTGCGGAGAGAGTGCCGAAAAGTGTAAAATTATGTTTTCTTCGCTTCGCATTTTAGTAAATTTGCAACGCATTCACATTTTGGCTGCTCAAAATTCACTCAAAATAGTGAAAATACCCACAACCGCGGCGCCATCATTGATAAATCAAAAAAAATTTTCGAGTGAGTGAAATTTTTCTTCGCATTGCTTTTCCACTTTTTTCGTCCAGCAAAATAAGTTTCTGCATGGCTGCCCTCTTCCATAATAATTGAATTTTCTTAATTCACAGATTGAGTGGGGGAGGGTAGGGGTGTAAGTAACCCACGTAGCGAAAGTTTTCAACAGTTGAAATTTTTCCACTTTGTTAATTGTTGCTGGTAAGGTACATAAACTTTGCGCTCTTGTTGCCGCTTCATATTTTCGGATGCATTCATGGGAACCGCTGCCAATCTTTGCAGTTATATGGGTACATAATTGCCATTTGTTGTTTATACGATCGGTTGCTATTTTCAAGTCTCTAGTTTGTTCACTTACAAGATTTTTCGGTTTAATTATTGTTTTGTTTGTTCTGAAGAAATCGCATCGGGGTCAGCAGCTAGGAGTCGTCTGTATGTACTTGATGATACTGTAAACAATGTTTAATTTTCACTGGGATTAAGTGCTGAAGTAGGCTAGGTAAGCTAATTGCAGAAGTTAGGATGAGATTATAAATATCCATAAGATCTACCCCTGTTGACAGTGACAAAATTTTACAGAGAGGTCTGGAGGCGGCACAACTGGTTTTACAGTGGGTATCCCACTATCTAATCTCTATTCATTACCTAGTTTCACATCTTCCCCGTAATTCTTCTTATATTTAATTTGCTCTCATTTATTCGGTTTCTGCATTAATTTTATGCAATTGAATCATTCAACTACGGCAGCGATTTCGCTTCATATTAAATTAGCATTATTCTAAATCCTAAAAATAGAATTTGATTTCCGATTTGGCTGCGCCCACGGTTCAAAAAAAAACAAACACAAAAAGCTGCTTCCTCGCGCTTCTATACATTTGTGTTTATGTGTTCGTTGTCTATTTCGTTTTATTCGCCTTTTAATCAATAGAAAAATGTGCTGCCTTTCTATGCCAAATAACTCTTTATTATATTTTGTTGTTTGAACGGCTGCCTTTTTTGCCGAAGTTTTGAACACGCCATACTTCGGCTTGGCGCCGACACACTTCATTGGTTCCCAAAGTGCTACGGCGACAGTTCTATTAACAAATATACGCTCAGACAGTTAGTCCTATTAATCAACCCACCCAGCTATTATAAATAGAGCTTTCACTACATTGTCTTCATCAGTGTGTTTTTTACAAACAGTTTTTACCCTACCGGCAACTCAACTAACTTTTAGTGCACTATAAGCTAACTACTTCGCAACCATAGCTAACTATTCTTCGACTACTTTCAGTGGAAATGACTGACTTTTTTAACATTTCGATGTCCTAGGCAGTAGTCAGTCCCGATTACCCTTCGATGACTTTTCAACTAACTTAAAGTCGGTTACTTTGAAGTTAGCTAAAAGTTAGTTGTTTAGAAGTTAGCTAAAAGTTAGCTAATTTTTTTTAGTTATAGCTAACTAATTTCATATGAAGCTATTCAACTAAACTAGTATGCTGTAAAATCGTTGCCTGTTTAAGATAATATATCATCATATTTCCATAATTTGGCAAAAAATATTTGGTTTTCGATAAATGCTTCCATTTCCTTCTGAGCAACTGATTGAAATTTTCCAATGCAAAAGTTTTCTGACAAATATATAAAACAAAAAGGAAAGAAAACAAACAGCTTGCTTTGATTTTGGGGCAGTTCTGCACTACATTGTAGTTAGCTTATAGTTAGGTCATTAAAGTTAGCTATAAGTGTGTTATTTTTGTAGTCGACTACTGAAAAGTCAACTATAAGTGCGTTATTTTCGTAGTCGACTACTGAATTGCTTATAGGGTACTTTACTTCTTTCTACACTTTGTTTGCAGATCATATGTACATACATATATGTACATGTAATTTCAAAATCTCGCATTTTCGATTTTGTTTACATTATCACTAGCCGGGCGAAAGCAAATTAAGCTTCACCTTAATCGATGGGTCCGTTAAAAAAAACTGTTTGCCGTTTTGTAGCCTTTATTTTTTTTCCACTATTTTGAACTTTATTTTATACTATTAGATTTAAAAGTTTAACCTCCTCTGACTAGCCTACGATGGAAAATCCTTAGCACGTATGTACATACATACATATGTATGTATGTATGCGCTTTGTTACTAAAGTAACTCCGTAAAAGATATTTTCGAAAATTTCTGCTGGCATAGTGAACGTCTTTAATCTCGCTTGCATGCATTGGCGTACTCAGAGCGGAAATAAGGGGACCGAAAAAGCTAAAAACAAAATCTTAACATGCATCTGAAACTAAAAAAGCAATGCATTTCATAAAAAATAGTACCGTTATCATATTTTATCCCTATGAAAACTTGTCTGACATTTTTTCTTAACCCCTAGTCCCCACGTGCCACTTTTCGAAACTTGAATAAGTGAAAATCCGAATTTTGGTGGCTTGAGTCGTAGCTATGTTCCTACGGAACAATGCCCATGCTTGCATGCGTTCTGAAACTAAAAAAGCAATGCATTTCATAAAAAATAGTACCGTTATCATATTTTATCCCTATGAAAACTTGTCTGACATTTTTTCTTAACCCCTAGTCCCCACGTGCCACTTTTCGAAACTTGAATAAGTGAAAATCCGAATTTTGGTGGCTTGAGTCGTAGCTATGTTCCTACGGAACAATGCCCATGCTTGCATGCGTTCTGTTATTGTAATCAAGATTTACAGCTGCTTATCTTTATAACCAAGCAATTTAATAACAAGCCATTCCATTTGGGAGCTGCTTTAAATTACAGTGTGCAGCCGGAGAGCTTTTGAATTCACACAATTTAACATCTCATTGAAGCTTTGGATATTAATCTTTAACTTAAACATAATTTGTAAAGATATGATGTGGTACTTTGTAGCGAATTGACCTATCAACTATAGGATGAAACGATGACATTGAATTAGGAATTCATCTTATAAACAGCAATTATTCTTATGGTCTCTTTCAAAATACATTTCTCTTTCTACCCATCTTAATAAAACTACAAAAACATTCATCTACATAACGGTTATTTTTCACATATTTTGCTTATCTAAGGAAGCCATAATAATCTGCTTTAATCTAGACCAGTCATTAGATAACAGTTTTAAATTAAAAATAAGTACATACACACTCGGCGTCTTTTGCTTAACCACAAGTTATCCCACTTACTCGCATCTAAAATTACAGACTCGAAGCCAAACCACGAAAAGGCAGACGATTCTCTGATATCTACAAAAAAACTACACAAAATGGAAAATAAAAGCGAAAAAATCAGCGTGGACAAAGGGGAGCTGAAAAAGCGTCTTACGCCACTGCAGTATCAGGTTACACAAGAGGCCGCCACCGAGAGGCCTTTTACAGGTGACGCATTTTATAATTACAAATTTTGAAAATTCTTAAAATTATTACGCAAAAATAACACGTTTTGTGTTTCAGGTTGTTACAACAAACATTACGAAAAGGGCATGTATCAGTGCATCGTCTGTCATCAGGATCTATTCAGCTCCGATACCAAATACGACTCCGGCTGTGGTTGGCCCGCCTTCAACGATGTTTTGGACAAGGGCAAAGTGACACTGCATCGTGATGCTAGTATTCCAGGTAAAATGTTTGAACGAATGCAAGTGAGCAAAAACGCAGTTGATGAATGCTTTGCCTTGCATTGCTTTTAGATACTTAACAAAAGAGTTCACATCAGCGTTGAAAAAATCAAAGCAGTGAGAAGTTTTTAGAAATTTTGTGTAAAACAATCAGTTTTAATTGTAATTACATTTGCATTTACATCGGTTTCCTAGAAAAGAAATGATTTTGTCTTGAAATTAATCTTTGTATATTAAAAAGCTACTCTCGCTGTTTTGAGGTAATGTTTAGCAGGCAGAAAACAAAATTGGAGACTTCCTTGCACACGCAAATCGAAAAGCTGTGCATGTAAATTTATATACCCTCTTGGGATAAAGTAGCAACCGCGATTTTATAAACAGTTTCTAGCATTACACATGATGCGTTTTTATATATACGAACACATACCATTTTCGATAAGTACATTCATATTTTGATAGTATTTGATAAGCTCTGCTTCATTGCCATTTTGTGCACCGACTTGCAAGCTTAAATCCCTTAGCATTTAATGATGTTGGTTGAGATCTCCAATTTTGCATCTGCTTAATTCATATACACATGTTTGTATTCACACATGTATATGAAGGTATATAATACATTTTGCATTGAAATTATACCCAAAGGATAGTGTTTTCGTGCTGCAATTTTTATTTATTTTTGATTTTGATTATTTAATCTTTATTGAATTTTCAATTTAATTTGCTGCTGATCCCAATTGCGCCTAAGTATTATCTTTTAAACAATTTATTGTAAATAATTATTATTGTCATAAGTCCTACATCCTTATGCATAACAATCCTTTTGCTTTATTATGCATTTGTCTGCCGGGAAAGTTAAAAATGATTTTGTACTTGTTGGTTACTATTAAAATATTTGTGTATCCATTTCTGTGAATTTGTGAATGTTTTGCTGTTCTTATTGCTTTCCTTTTTCTGTTTAGCACTTTAAAACGAACTTTCTACAGTTACCCTTCGTATTTCTATGAATTGAAAGCATTTCGTAGTTTGTGAACGTGAGAAGTGTTGTGTCTTAGACCAATCGATATAAATATATACTTATAGAGTAGCCCGATGTATGTATATGTAAACCCGATTACAAGCTTTGTTCCGTTTACGTGTTCAATAATCGTATACAAAAATATCTTCCTGCTAATTGAATTTTCTTTTCGTTTTCTTAACAAATTTCGATTTTTTCCCTCTAACTTTTTCTTGCTTTCTTCAAAATTCTTAAACGGTTGTAAATAATACATTTTACTACAAATTACTTCAAACTTTCTTAAAACGAACGAAACGAAATGAAAATCTCCAAAAACGAATTTATGAAATAAATTAAAATCGCCTATTCAAATTTCAAAATCAAAATAAATAATTATTTTAAAAAATATATGCCGTATTAAAAATAGTAGTCATTTCAAAAATGCTAGGAATGGTCCGCACCGAGGTGCGTTGCTCGAAATGCTCAGCACACATGGGGCACGTCTTTGATGATGGGCCGGCGCCGAAGAACCTACGCTATTGCATCAACTCAGCTTCAATTGATTTTGTGCCGTTGGCGAAAGCGTCCACCGCGCAGCAGAAGAAATAACTCGCACACGATTCTCAATGATGACGGATAGCTACTAACTAATTATTTCTCAAATGTTACATTGTTATTTATAGTATTATTATCTATATATATATAGACAAAATATTTTTTATTGATATTTGTTATTGCGTATAGTATGTATGTATGTATGAAATGCGCGTGATCTAGAGCAAATTTTGTCGAAATGTGAAAAGTGAGCTGAGGCGTAGTAAGTACAACCAAGTAGTTGTTGTAAATCAAATATGTTCATATTTGATGCACACAGCAATTTTTCGATGAAGCAACCGAGCAGAAGGCGATTGACCACAAAGTTGACTTAACTTAAGACTTTACAAATGTTGGCACCCATAGAAGCCAAAATCTATAACTTCGGTAAATTTTTGTAATTTAGTAATACATACAGACAAAAGCAAACAATTTTATTATACATCAATTTAAATTTTCTTTACATATATTTCTTATTGTGCAAAGTGATGCTTGATTCATTAAATGTTCACTACATTTTCCGAATATGTATATCAAAATTTTAATGCCTTTTCTTTGTCTCATTTATGATATTACAAAACAATTTATTTTCTTACAATTTTCATTGCATAAAAATCTTTTCCGCTTGGTGCCCTGCTTAATGCGAATCTCAATACATTTATTTCTAATGCAGATCGATGGCTCCGTTCAAGAGTAGCCTAAAGGCTTGATCAGACGATTGACCTATGTAGTATATGTGTCAAAAGTTCAAACACTTTCCGACAGATTTAATTATTTATTTTAAAATTAAATTGTTAAATCTGTGGAAAATTAAAATCGTTTCTTTATAACTATTGATTAGGTAAACCAATATTTGAAATCGATTTGTCGACATAGCCTACACTTGACCGGAGACATCGCTTATTTATCTCTCTCATACACATGTACCTACATTAATTTATCAAAACGAAATTTAATACATATTGTTTGAAATTTAGGGAATTTATCAATTTGTATATAGCATAGGCAAACCCACATATCAAACTTTATCTGGAGAATAGATATGGCTTATTTCCATGCAAACTGACTATAGAATGCAACATTTTGTAACTTGATATTTGTGCCTGGCTAATGATTCGACTATAGAATAAGTTTGTAGATCCCGTTAACTTGTGCAACAAATTATAACATCCACACACAAGTGAATACGAGAAAGCTCGCCAAGCCCGTTTACACGGGTGGTTACGCCAATTATATATTTATATGTAGATTACCATTTTCCGATAGCAATTATTCCAAAATGATATTGAAACCAAAAATATTTCCTCTTTCTTCTGGTTCACAAACTTCAAAATCATTATCTTTTGCATCTGCATTATTTTTCGCAATTCATATCAAGCTGAAGATTTAAATTTACTGAATTTCATAGTTTCTTGTTGAATCTGTTCAAAGTTTTGAGATATCTACTGTAGTTGGGAAAAAATTTCGAGAAATTAGCGACATGTGCTTGAAATTGTTGCCTGCTAGCAACGCTATACAGCTATACCTAAGGTTGCAGAAGGGACTTCATACATACGTATTCCGAATTTGCGTTTTTCATTCTTTATTAATTTTGATTTGTTTCTTTATGCATTTCGGTTTTTGCATTTATTTTTGTTCGATTTATCTAATATATGCTTTCTGTCGGTTGATTGTTGATTATATGAAACATTTTCGAAATGTTATCCTAACTTGTCTCCTACAAATGATGCAATAATCTCTTTAACCATAATACAGCTTACAATTCATTAAAAACCGTAAAACTAAAAACATCTTAAAATTTATTGACAATATGAATAATTAATTTATTTTGTATATTTTCTCTCGTTCTCTTTTTTTCGCTTCTTATATGTACATGTGCCTGTACGGGGGTCTAACTCAAACAAACAACCACACCCACCCATGCCCATATACTTTGTAAAATTGTCAATTTATTATGCAATATGACATCAATTAATCAATCAATCGATTAAATCACCGCATACATCGTTATATCATCGTCTGGCCTAATTAAAAACAAAAAATCATCCAAATAAATAAAAAAAATCAACGCCTCAACTCTTTACATGACGCTTCATTATTAATGTAATTAATATTAAAAAATATATATATTAAAATTAAAATATATGTATTTTTATACACAATATTCATGGAAATATCAAAATATTTGACATTTGCTTATGTTGTTGTTGTGAAACTGCTTCATTTCAAATTTGCTCTCTCATTTTTTCTAATCCACTTTTATGAACATTTTCTTATTTTCTTGGTCTCCTGTTGCACTCCTTTGCTTCTGTTCGCAATGATCTGTCTCTATTTTACTTTCGCTCTCATCGTTGAATTTCGCATCGATATAATTTTATATTATTTTTACATTTGCCCTTTCTTGTATCATTTCGTGTTACAACTACTCGCAATTACAACTTTTTCTATGTGTTTTTTGGTTTGTTTTATGTTCTCTTTCACTCCCATTTTTCTCATTTTGCAACTTTTTTCATGTTTTTTCCTTCACATATTTTTTGTTTAATAAATCAATTTTCTATCAATTTAATTAAATACCGTTACAATAATAATATACTGAAATTCAACAAATAAAATTTTTTAAATTTAATATCAATAATATTGTAAAAATTGTTGCATATACAAAATGAAACCAAAACAAAAAAAAACGAAAACGAAAACTATCAAATCACAAACCCGATTGCCCGATTTATTGATATATTACCTAACCTCACTTTTGTGCAAAATACAAAACTAAAAAGGGGGTAACATTTTACTACTAATTAAACATCCAGAACGCATACGCACAGAGGTACGTTGTGCTTGCTGCAACGCCCACATGGGGCACGTCTTCGAGGATGGTCCGAAGCCGACGCGCAAGCGATACTGCATAAATTCGGCGGCCATTGAGTTCGTCTCGGCGGATGAGCTGAACGGCCGAGGAAAGGCAGCTCCGCCCATCAACGGCGAAGCCACGCCCACCATTACACTGCAATAGGACGAACACACCCGATCCACCCATGCACACAGAAACACTAATACACCGTCGGCAAGCGTCACTCGGCCAAGCAACGAACTGCCGTACCCTCGGCGAACTTCGAGTTCTGAGTAATCGGTAGAACGGCGACTACCCAGCCATTCGTCTAAGTGTTTATCCCTCGTACTGTGGCCAATTATTTGAATGTTAGTGTTAAATGCCAAATCAGTTGTAAACAATACGATCAATTAAAATTAATATCCCACTTTATTTGAAAATTGCAATTAGTACTCAAAAAAGCCAATGTCCATAGCGAATTACACATAATACAATTTCGATTATGCCTTGTCAAATAACCAAGTGCTGCTCCAGAGTGAGCGTTTTATCCCTAACCAAAACAAAAGAATAACATAATTTTTTCGTTGTTAATAGTTAAAGAAGCGACTTTTTGCAATTGTAACAGTAAAAGTTAAAGTTGTTGTACTCATATTGTTAATATGTCTAAAAAATAAGCTTTGTAGGAATTGCTTTCTGTCCGCAATTTTTGTTTTGTATTTTTAATAATTTGTTTTTTCCAAATAATAAAGAAGTGTGAATATTATTTATATTTTAACTAACACGAATTGTTTTGTTTCACTTATAACGCTAAATAAAAATTCTATTACAAATAAAAAATAGTATTTTTACAAGGAATAAATTTGAAGTTTTTCTTAAAAAATAGTGAGATAAGAAATCTTCGACAATATGTGCACGAATTTAGTCGGACAACATACATTTTTATTTATATTTTAGTATAAAAAATGTCTAAGCTACAGCATTTAGCTTATGAGCTTCTAGCATTTCCATGATTCTCAATTCTGAACTCGAAACATGCCGAGTGCATTTACATACTTGCTATGCTGGTCAATACCGAAATCCCAGAATTGCTTCTACTATAAAGCATCAAAAATTAAGCAAATATTTCTTATATGAGGTACATACGTAATCAATGCCTTAGCTAGCAAAATGTTTGTAGACGGGATGACTTTGACTACAGTTAGTAAAATAGACAATAGTTAGCAAAATAGGTGACCCCGCTGAAGAAATTTGGAGGGTGCTTGGAAGAATTATTGGTTACAAGTTCCCTTCTACGCTTAAAATTTCTGACCTCGCTACGTTTATTAATTTTAAATGAATTCTTACTTGCTTTGTAAATTGAATTTAATTGGCATCTTTTAGCTGATATGAGAAGAATATAATGTCGATGTTGTACATATGACGCGCCCAGAGCAAAAACGACTTTTATACCTGCACAGCGCATGTGCGCAATGAGGGGAAAATTGACACTCGAAGCGTTTTTGCTCTGTGCGCGTCATATGTACATACATATATGAAAAGTTCCGATCCCGGAAACGGCGAGATTTGAAAGACCTATCGGGATTGAAGACCCTGATACATGCATGTCTGAAAACAATTAAATTGTATTTTTGATCAATTAAAAAGGGCAATTCAAGTAATAACTGCAATTGATTTAAATTAAACAACAAATAAACAATGCAAACAATATACACCTAAGCAAAATGCACCCTACGTTCGCTTTTAACTACAATTTAAAGAGCTCAACTATGGTTTGAAAACGAATAACATGATAATTAATAATTGACAAGTTATCTAAAAGCACTGTGCGCCGACATGAATGTTGCCAAGCAGGTCTATATTTAGCGGCTCCGGTGGCCTCCGGTATGCACGATAATGGTTCAGCAAAGAAGGGTATTCGAAACGAGGGTTGAGGGCCAGCGTAGAAGAGGGGGCTCGAATTTTCGGTGCAGGTACCTAGTGGAAGAAGCCCTAAGTAAGCTTGGAACCAGGGATTGGAGAGTGCGCAAACAAAACAGCAGATGCCATATAACCTGAACTTCCCCGTGATTCTTTATATAAAAGAAAATATACTGAGCCAAAAAAAGCATTGATCCATTGAAAAAAATTCTATTTCTATTGATGGTTGCATCACGTACTAGTACAATTCGCACTATGTGTAGAAGCTTCGCGATCCCAACTAAAACTACTTAACGATAAAGGTTATAGGTAACGAACGGGTCATTTCATCGACTTATGTAAATGAAATTGGTTTTTAGTATTGAATTCCTAAAAGTTAAGTTAAAAGTTAAAATTGATTTTTTCACTTTTCTCTAATTTCTTCTGGCAACAAAATTTTATTCAAAGACGAAATCAATCATTGAGCTTATTAAAAAAAATTAAGTTTTTCCGGTCAATGAACACAAAAACATTATCATTGGATTATGTTGGATTTTCCGTTGGGGTGTAGCGCAGACTGACAAGGTCAGTTTTCATTCATAAAAGTAACGCACGAGACCTAGTTGGCGTGCTCCTACCCCCATACACACTACCAATCTGTGGAGCTTATCAATAGTGGAGCTTTTGAAAGCTCTGTCGAGGAAGTTCCGACCAACGTGTTTCTGGTGCTCTTGGTAAACAAACAGAGCAGCAGCTGAGCTCGCCGCAATGTCAAAACGCTGCACACGCGGTTCGAAGCGGCCAATAAAAAGTGCAACAAGCTCTCACAAAGATACGCGCACTCATTCCGTTCCCAGCCAGCGACATGAAGACAGACACGTTATCTAATAAATAAAATCGGAAAAAAATAAACCTTAACATCGTATTTAAGCTTGACAAATACGTATTTACAATTCTTTTGTTTGTATTGTATAAAAATTGCAAAATCAAATTGGTCTTACCAGCTCGAAGATTAGATAAAAGAATCTGCGCGTACATAGACCTGAGATAGTCTGCCGAATCAGTCGAGTAGCTACAATAATGCCGGCGCGCCGCAAACGGCGATAATCTCAAGCAATCACCTTTCAGTGACACCAAAACAGGTGCGAAAACTCGTGTATTCATGTAAGGTGAAAATTCACTCTCGATATTTGTCACATAACGACCATACCGGAGCAACAGAGAACGCTCGGTGCGAAATTTTACATAAGACATCATCGGCCGCAACAGGAGCACGCCGTTGTTGTTAACCGTTGGTCATTATGAAAGAATGGCTAAAAATCTCTTGTCTGTTGTGTGTATTCGGCTTCGTGCGAGAAATACGTCCATCGGAACCGTATATCACAGAATTTTTGTTGGGCGATTGGCGCAACATCACACAGGATCAGGTGAGTTATAGAGCTATTCATCTAAAATAACAATTTCTAAAATGGATTTTTTCGTTTCTGTTCTTAGGTTAACCGTGAGGTTTATCCTGTTGGCACATACTCATATCTTGCTCAATTGGTTGTTGTCTTTCTTATAACGGATTTCTTGAGGTGAACAGTTTTTAATAGTTTAAGCCTGTATTCGAGCTAAAAGTTGACTGACCCGACTTAACCTGATTTTCGAGTCAGTTTGGTTCAATTCTAATAATTGAATTCCGTATCATGAATCAACCCGTCAATGGTGGCGCTGTTTCTTATATGTGCATGGTTCCTATATACATATATCATGCCTTATTAGTTTTTTAAAATCGATGCAAGCGAATAAGCGCGATTTGAAGTGGCTAACTCTATAACTCTATGCCAACTTGCAATGGCCGCTCAGCTTATAGCTCCGATAATTTTACAGTTAGACATATTCTTTAACAAACGGAGTCTAATAGAAGAAAACCAATAAAAAGATGATAGATTATCCATGCGCGTTGTTACTAGGACAGAAATACCAATTGCCCAACACAGAACACATAGCAAAAATTAATTATATTTACTAGGGCTAGTATTAACTCATTCTAATCAAATTTTATGTTTATCATGTATATACATATGTATCTTAGCAATTGATAACTATAGAAAATCAATTTGCCAGATTATTTTAAAGTTGTGCTTCCTCTCGCAGATACAAACCACTAATTATAACGATTGGCGCGACGGGCATAATTGTATGGAGCTTGCTATTATGGACGACTTCGCTAGAGGCGCTGCAAATAACCGAATTCTTCTATGGCACCTATATGGCGGCCGAAGTAGCCTACTACACATACATCTACGCCAAAGTAGACAAGAAGTTTTATCCGCAAGTTACTTCGCACACCAGAGCTGCTATGTTTGCCGGAAAACTTGTGGCCGGCATATCTGCGCAGGTTCTGGTCAATTTGGAGCTTATGGACTATAGGGAACTTAACTTTATAACGCTGGCGAGTAAGCATTCGAGTCGATAAAATCATGGCTAGTTGCGATGTAAACCAATGCTTTTTGTGTGTATTCTCAGCGCAAATAATTGCTACTATTTGGGCTTTCGGTTTGCCAAAAGTCGACAAGAGTCTATATTTCCATCGTAAAGAGTATCTTAGCGGTCGGAAATCCTCTATGGTGGGCGCTGACGCCACCACTAACGTCATTAGTGTCGCCACCACTAACGTCAGCGCCTGTGGTGAGATCAAGGATGCAGATGATGTCAAATCTGTTAACAGTCTACAAAGCGATCAGTTGAATGTTATAACACCACTGGAACTTATCTGGACACATTTTCGCAATGCCTACACCAACGTTAAAGTGGTGCAATGGAGTATTTGGTATGCAGTGGGCTTCTGTGGTTATTTGCAAGTATACTCATATATGCAAGTTCTGTGGAAGGATATTGAACCAGAGCCGTCGGTAAAACATTAAAATAACCCTTACTTGCACAAGTTAAACCTTTTATTTGCTTTCTTAGATTGCATGGAATGGTGCCGTTGATGCAATTTTGACTGCTCTCGCAACGCTTTCAGCCCTGGCCGCTGGATACATACACGGAGGACGACTGAAGCCACGTGCAAGTCTGTTAGTGTTATCCGCTTTATCTGCGCTTGAAGGCGGCGCAATTTTGCTATGCTGTTGGACACAAAACATTTATGTTTCGTATGTGGGCTACATTCTATTCGGAGCGTTGTATGCTTTTACCATTACGGTAGCCAGGTACCCACAATTGTTTTCGTTGCATTTTAAGATGATGGAACGATTTGATTTTGCAGCGCCGAAGTGGCCCGCTATTTAGAGGAAGACAGCTTTGGGCTGGTCTTTGGCATAAACACTCTATTTGCTTTGATACTACAAACAATTCTCACGTTGGTGGTCATATCGGAGTCCGGTTTTGCCTTAAGCGCAGTTGGACAGTACACGGTTTACGCGTTCTATTTCATTGTTATTGGTGGCATATACTTTATTTCTGTTGTGGTGGAATATTTCATATCCAGAAGGTCGGAGGATAGTTTCAATTTAACCGCACAGTAGAATAATTATTCAAGTTTTATAGAAACACCGAGCATATAAAGAATATAAAGAGATAGAGAGGTAAAAAGTTAACAGCCAAGAAAGGCTTCCATCCCTTCATCGGTTTTCTTCGCTTACATGTACATACATACATACATATGTACATATGTGTAGATCTGATTTTTATTAATTTTAAAAAAGTTTATTTATAAAGATATGTCTTAATACATGCAGCGTGAAAATACCTGGAAAAAACGGAAAAACGTGGGAAAGTGGTATCAATGTTTCGATGGTTTCCAACATCGAAAAATCAAACAAAAGGGATGGATTCGGGCGTGTTAATAAAATTAAAGGGGGAACATAAACAACTAATTTCTGTCAGTTTCAAAAGAACTAATCTCCACACGCCCATCACTTAACTAATTTCACTATGTTTTTTTTTCTAATTAGGCAATAAATTCGAGTCGATTTTTAAAATAGAATGGTATCCTTTAATCTTGTTAACATATTTATGAAAAGTTGGAACTTACTCGAACTGCAGGAGTTTATCTGCGAATTTTGATGAAGCAAATATAGAAGGTACTTAACTAGTCCTTGAATTAAGCTGTAGTGAACAAAATGACATACCGTATAGATTTGTTTTTAACTCAATCTGAAATTGTGTGATTTGTATTTTTTTAGTGCGTAAAAAAATAAATAGTTTACACAACAGCAATTGTTTACACGGGCTATTTTTCTACAAAACAATGAATATGGTAATCCGAAAATGTAACGGGAATTGACATTCCTAATGTGAACATGGGCATTACGTTTAATGGTTTCCACATATAACACGCCACCACCGTACCGTGGTTCAGTGGATATTTGACCCATAGACAATGTTGCCAGATTTTTTTTCCAAAAAACTGTAAATTCCCAAAATAAAAACTGTATTTTCAACCAAAAAACTGTAACCTTCAAAACGGGAAGATTTTTTGTGAAATTACGTTAAAAAATGACAAGCAAATTGCATTTTCGAAGCAGGGCTGCAATGTAATCACAGGGTTACCGTGAGTTTTTTTTAAAGCTTGAAAAATTAATCTTTTATTGTAATTTAAAAAAAACTGAAAATCTGAAATTTAAAAAAAACTGTAATTTGTACTAGGAGGTAATTTTAAAAACTGGAAGCTTGTCTAAAAAACTGTAATTTACAGTTAAAACTGTGAATATGGCAACATTGCCCATAGAGTAGAATAGAGGCCCAACTCTTTTGCTCGCTCAGAGAATTTGCATTTTTTATGTTCACACGCATTATGCTGTGAGTTCACCACTGCAGTGTTGTTGCTTCGTCGTGTAGCCGAAAGCGATAGAAAGTAGGAGTGAGGGAAATGGATTGAAAATTCTGGTGTGTTCCATCTCGATCTGAGTTGCCAAGCGTTTGTAAGAAGCTTAAATAATATCAGGTTTTAGACACGAGGTGGACGCTTTGTCCGCTTTTACACGATGCGACTCGGCCCCGGCGATTTTTTCGCATTCCGCTTTGAAATCGCGCATAGCTTTTACACGATGCGACTCGCTGGTGTCGAGCATTTTGACACTAGAGTCTGCAGCTGGTTTTATTTCTGTAATTTGTAAACATTTAAAGCACTTATTCCACTCTTTGCTCATTTTCTTCTTTATATTTACTTTTATGCGTAAAGTTCTGTAAATTTTTCAGTTTATTTGCAATACGTATTCACTCGATTTCAAGTTTTAACTTACAGTCGACAGCGCGAAGCGCGAAAACGAATAAAGAGGAACGTCAGAAAATCAGAAAATCGCAGCACAATCGCTGCCCGAGCGATTTTGCGCGTTCCCCTGTCGTTTCACCCCTCTTTCCTACATTCTTCCGTGTCTCCGGGGCCGAGTCGCATCGTGTAAAAGCGGACTTTGCTTGGAGGATAATTTTAATAAAACCCCAAAAACAGTGTACTAACATAACTCAGCTATTTTAATTAAATGGCTAAATTAAGTTTTGGAGTTCTAAAACATAAGACAAAGAAATCTAATAATTGCTCTTGCAAATGTAATATAAATAAACTGCATCTTATACATAAATAACATTAACATTATGAATGACAATTTTTCCGCTTCATAATAACATTTTATGTGACTTCTTCCTGCAGTTTCTGCAAGCTGCAAAGCTTGTTGTCCTATTTCACTTTGAAATCTCTGCAATATAATACCCTCGTACGTAGATGCCTTATTTTATAATTTGTTTATTGAACAGCAAAAGGAATAAAAGTTGGCATCCCTAAAAGAGGCTTTTCCACCTCAGAGAAAGAAAGAGCGCAAGAAAAGTTCCCCCAGTCGCGTCCTATTTTACCCCAGTCGCGTACTTTTTATTGAATTTCACCCCAGATAGGTTTTTTACGCTCAGAAAAGAGATGAATAATGTGAGGGTATGTGTAAATTTTGCAAGTATTGGCGCGTACGTGAGGCGAAAATAGAGGTTTGGTGCTAGTGTTAGTGAGCGTAAGCGCATCTTGAAAGAGTTCTATTCTACTCTATGATTTGACCATACATCTAAGCTAGTTGGCAAATACCCGAAAGCCCGAGGGTATACTTTGCCATGTTAAATAAAAGCTTATCATAAAACAGCTTGTTAAAAGCTTTCCGTTCGGACACGACTATAGATTAATTGTGTAGGTCCTGTTAATTTATGCTAAAATAGAATGTGTACACACAATTTTATGCGAGAAGCCTCGTTCGCAGTATTGCCCAATATGTAATCTATTGTGCCGTGACTATACAAAAAAAATTCTTATTTCATTTTACATAAATTTACCATTTTCGGCTAATCTCAAACGTGGAATATAAGATTATACCGTTTTTACCATTCTAATTATCTGGCAACCCTATTACATTTTGTTATCTCTAAAGCAAACCTAACGCAGTTTTTTTATTTTGTTTTCCTCCCACTAAAACTAATCTGTAAAAGATAACGGCCGCGTTTAACGTAAGTAATCATTACAATTGAAAGAAGGAGTGTGTAGTCTGTGTGTTTGGGTTAAGCAGAGAAACATTGACCCTGCAATTCACTTGTTTGGCACTGGCTTGCGAAGAAGCCGGGAAAAAATTTAGCATGCTCCGGAGGCTTAACAAAGTTTTATGGATTTTATTGAAATTTTCTAAAGGTCTTGTTTTCCCCTCTCTGCAGTTACAGAAAAATTCCAGTTCCGTCCAACCAAGAAATAATCTTCAAGAAAACATTGTTTTCTTGTGCTTATGAGTGGTGAGGGTGCATCTTGAAGTTCAAGGTGTTCGCGCATTGTGCTGTTGAAATTAAACGTCCTCTTAAAAACAAAAAAGAAATACCAACTTAATGGTTATTAATATTTTAAATTTAGCTCTGGAGGTCATTACCATTCGAGCTGGTAGCTGCACTCATATTTTTCACTTGGAAATCATATTTTTACCCCTTACCAAAATCCTAAGTAATTAAACAATAACAAAATATATTTTGTTCATTAACTTTTCCTCTTCAGAAAGATTGCAACTGAACATTTGTAATTTTTAAGTGGTCCATCTTCGTCACATAATGGCCTGTTGACAACTGATTGGTTCGTCGTAGTCAGTTTCAAAAGCACATTCTACAATACTTTTTTAGATCTAACAACTTGTAACTTGTTTTAGTTGATTAAATTTCTTTTATACAATGTTACAGTTTTTCATGACACCAAAAAATGCGTAAAATCCGTCGAAGTTTCTACAAAATTGGAGCTCTTATATTTTGTTTATTACTTGGTATACTGCTGCTTTATGATCGTCAAGAAAGTGTGGAGGATAAAGCCAAAATGTGAGTCGTATATGTTGGAGAAATAAATTTGTTTTACGCAATCGATATTTTTCCTTTTAAGGAGCTTACTAATCGAACGATCCATACGTTCGCCAATAAATCAAGGTCCATGTCGACATCCACTTTTACCCATTGATAATCCCGATATAATGAAATTTTACAAGCCTGTGGAGAAAATTAATTGTGGCAACAGTCTTGACGATTGGGTTATGTGTGAGGTAAGTTCTTATATTGTGCACGGTCGATCGCGGCAAATGTTCAACATGCATTTATCTAGTAAGGTCTATTTGGTTGTTAGTTGTTACAAGCCGCGCATTGTATACTTTTAGACAGCAATAAATCGTTTTAACTGAACGTTAAAATTTTTTTTTAATTTTTCCGCTGTAGAAATCCATTTGCTTTATAAAACCAGAAATTAATGCTAGTCATGGTGAAGTAATTTGTTCCTATACGGATCTTGTTCGAAAAACGGATCACAGGGTGAAGTATGGTAAAACGACAAAAACAAAAGAACCTTATGTATTACAGGAATCGGACTTTGTAAAAGTGGTCTGCACCAGCGCGCAAAGTGGCAAAAGGTTTCCTTCTATTATTTAGAATTTAGTTTATGGCATTATTTCATAAATTTACTCCTTTGGAAATCTGCAAATAGTTGGTCCGGGATGGCTTTTGGCATACGTGATACCGTGCAACGCCCCCCACTGCCAAAAAACAGCTTGCAGACCGATGGAGAACCTCTGTTAACTACAGAATCACCATTTTTTAATGTGCTCATCTACGGTTTCGACTCATTGAGCCGTAACGCGGTAATACGCAAATTGCCAAAGACGCATGCTTACCTTACAAAGCAACTGCAATCCATTGTGCTGCAAGGCTACAATGTAATAGGTGATGGTACAACAATGGCACTGGTACCGCTACTTACAGGTTTCACCGAACTGGAACTGCCAGAGACACGCAAACGCATGAGCAACTCCTACAATGTGGATGTGTATCCCTTTATTTGGCGGGATTTTGCACGCCAAGGATATGTGACTTCGTTTAATGAAGATGTTCCGGACATTGGCACATTCACATATCGCCTAAATGGGTTCAGGCAACAGCCAACGGATCACTACCTACGCACATACTATGTGGAGACACAGAATATATGGAGCTCGAGTGAGAGGCATTGCATTGGGCATCAACCGGACCACGTTGTAATGCTGGACTATACGAAACATGTAAAGATTACTCGCCACTAGGTATACATTGGTTTACTGACTTGTACTTTCAGTTTATGGCCAAATATAGTAGCGACACGCCGCGTTTTATATTTAGTTTTCATGGCGGTTTATCGCACGATTCCATCAACCTGATAGGCGCTGCCGATGATGACGTCGTGGAATGGTTGTCCTTACTCCGAGACAAACATTTACTTGACAATACGATACTCATTTTTATGGCTGATCATGGCAATAGGTAAAATGGATTATCTTCTACTATCTTTTCTCTTTAATAAAAATATTGAAACATGTACTACCTTTTTTGCAGATTCCATGATGTGAGGGCCACACTACAGGGAAAGCAAGAGGAGCGTTTGCCTTTCTTTAGCTTTGCATTTCCGGAGGCATTTCGTAAAAAATTCCCACAAGAGTATAAGAATTTTATCGAGAATGCTGAGCGGCTGGTCACACCATTCGACGTGCATGCTACACTCAAAGATATACTCAGTACGTGGGCATATTTGCTAATGATAAAACCAATACTAACTATTTTTCCTACCTATTTTTATCGAATCACAGGACTACAAAATGTTAACGTGGAAAATGTTGCATCAGCTACAGAAATGTTTGAAAACGATTTGCCGCCAATGCTGCCAATATCAAAAATGGCAAAAGAACGTGCCATTTCGCTCTTCGATGTTATTCCACAGAATAGATCTTGCGCAGACGCTTACATCGAGCCGCACTGGTGCGCTTGCCTCAAATGGCACGAGTTGTCAACAAACGACACAAATCATGCGGGCCTATTGCTGAAGCTGGCCGATAATATTGTGCAGACTATTAACAAAGCCACCAATGACTACCGCAGCCTTTGTGCGCCATTAGAGCTGCATAAAATTAATTGGGCCATGTGTCTGTTGCCGTACAAGGAAATGTTGCAGTACAAGAACGCCGGTGATGAGGATGGATTCGTCCCGGACCTGAGTGACAACACACGGCTGCACGAGGAAGTGTACCAGCTGCAAATAGTTGTGAAGCCCGGAGAATCGCTGTTTGAGGCTAGCGTAACGTTTGATCTGCAGACCCTTAAGCCCACCACAAAGCTGACAGAGATTTCCCGTGTGAACAAGTACGGTTCACAAGCCAATTGCATTTACGAGCGAAATCCAGATTTGCGTAAATATTGTTATTGCCGCGCGTAGTCGCTGACACCACGCGGAAATATTATATGCCAATGAATATATAGCAGCAAAATACCTCACCAGTACACATATTCCCAGAATCTCAGATTCTAAGGCACACTCTCAACACTATTGTAAATATATTGACGTAATTTTGCGCTTATTAATATTTAAAATTACACGTGTATCGATCAAGTATCGAAAATTTTGTCTTTATATGCTTATTGCGTTCCAATAGTACGGTAAGACACTTTCTTCGAATCCTTCTGCGCAAATTTGTTTCCTAACTAGTTTTTAAAATTATTGCAGTGTGTGTGTTCGACTTCCAATTGCAAAGCATCAGTCGTTTTGTAATGCTGCTTTCGCTCTCTATGAGCAAAGATTAAATCCGTGTTGGATATTGGAAATAAGTCAAGCTGCGCATAACAATTAACACGTACCTTCTAGGAAGGAATATAAATTACATCAAGTTGGTGATTCGTTGCAGTCGTACGTTTAGGGAGTCACCCTGACGTTTCAAGTAAAACAATTTTTGTTGATTTTCTCTTCGTGTAAAAATGCATTTCTCATTTTCATAATTTGCCTTTTAAAAACAAATTTTACTATATTTAATGACAAATAGATCGGTATAGAGAAGTTTCTAATATTTATATTATTTATTACTTCCGCTTCTGCTGCTACTGCCTCAGGCTGGTCGGTAGTGCGTTTTCCCTTTCAAAAAATAATAATTTATTTATATTATAAAATGGAGTTGTTTTGCTTTGATCGCTGCAATCGACAGTGATTGGTTAGTTGATTTGCCGCTTTAGCCGTTGCTTTATTGACACATACAAAATTACTCGCACTTTACTTTTTTACAACGGGTTGACTATCCAACACAGGATCAATAGTTTTACCTCCAAAGATTTGTCCCCAACCGATCAAGCTTTAAAAAAGGAAAGAAATTATATTTCCAATATAAAACTAAGCCAAGCAAAATTGTATAGGACACTTACCGCCAATGCTTCTCCACGCGACGACTCAAAGCTATCTTCTCCCCCTTCTCCGTACACACCGGCGTCGTAAGCACGATCTTTGCCAAATCACCCTTCGTGGCCGAGATGCGACCGCCCGTGCTTAGCGAGCCAATATTTACTAAGAGGATCTCGTTCCTCTGCAACTTCTCGACGCGCGCACCCTTCTTGTCGCCGTCCGTGCGCACACCAAGCAATCTTCGCAACAGATAATACGAAATCTCCAACTCAATGTATATGTCTGGCAAGTGGCCAACTGCGCCCAGCACCTGACCAACCAGACGATCCGCGCGACAGAGCGTCGGATCTATCTTGGTGCCCACACCAATCAAACCACCGGGCACGGCGTATTGCAGCTCATTCTGTTCGGCATACAAGGAGACGATGCGCGAGAAAATCGGCCGACAAGTGATGTTGCCCTCGCTATCCTTCGTGACAACGCCGGGGCGCACTTCAATCTCCTGGCCGACCTTCAGCACACCGCACAATATGGAGCCGCCGGCAACACCACCTTTCAGATCATTCACCTCGCATCCAGGTTTGTTGACGTCGAACGATCGTATAACAATCAATCTCGGAGGAGCGTTGAAATCACGATGCGGAACAGGAATCTTTTTCACAATGTACTCACAAAGTACCTGAAATGTAAGGTAGAATTTTGAGAAATTAGAGTAAGTTGTGCTCGAACGAAGGTGCTTACATCAATATTGTATTTCAGCTGTGCCGATATGGGAATTATGGGTGCGCCCTCAGCCACCGTGCCCTGCACGAACTTCGTTATTTCCTCATACTGCTCCTTGGCCTGGCTCTCCTTCACCAGGTCGATTTTGTTTTGTAGTATAAGAATTTGCTTCAGCTTCATGATTTCAATGGCAGCCAAATGCTCGGAGGTTTGTGGTTGAGGGCACGATTCATTACCTGCAAAAATTACAATTAAAACATTCCTATATGCATAAGCCCTGCAAGAAGAAACTCCTCTCAGTCGCATTTACGCACCGGCAATCAGCAATAATGCGGCGTCCATGACGGCAGCACCGTTCAACATCGTAGCCATGAGAATGTCGTGACCAGGACAATCGACGAAGCTCACATGACGCACCAACTTGAAGCGTCCCGTACAAGAGGGGCGTGCACAAGGAAAGCTGTCATCCTTGCTGGAACCATCGGAGACGAAACAAGCAGGACGTGGACACTTTGGATTGTCGCATTTATAAATTTTGGCATTGGCGTAACCTGAATTCATACAAAGTTTTGTAATGCATCAATCCTCTTGAAGGCTTTATTATTGTATGATAAATGTATGTATGTGTACATAAACTAATTAGCTAAGCCATCGCACTCAACAAAACATAAAAAACATTGGATGCTGTGGATTGGATTGGATTCAATATATACAACACCCAACAATACCTTCGTAAAAACTTACAGACGCTGAATTTCTATTCAATGAACAGTCATTTATAGTTTATTTATTTCATTATAAACTGAACAAAATCAACTAATGAACATTTCTCACTTATGAATATAGGTTTGCATATGCAAATCCTGTTACCAACTATAAAATGTGATCTTTTTGCTTCGGTATGTGAAATATCGTATAATACTTCTAATTTAAGAAAGTAACTCTTAACGTGAATGTGAAACGAATGTGGTTCGGGTAATTCATAATAAACGAGTTTTAGAATGTTTGGAAATAATCAATTATTAATAACTTTTAGATATATATAATAGCAAGGCTTAAACTATTGCAATAAACTGTTTACACTCTAAAATAAAACTATGAAATTGTCAACAATTAGCAATGAACAATAAAACCATTAAAAAGCGTATATTTGTTGTAACGAATCGCCCTCGTGGAAAGGGCAATCGGTGTGTCTTTGTTTTGCTGCAGTGTCCGCTTCAGAATAACACTTTACGGCAATTGGTTGCACCACAGCGACAAGTTACCTTCTCTGCTTCGGATAAATTCTGGTAATCATCCACGTCCAAATCGGTGCGTATGTAATCGAAAGTTAGCTCCTCATCTGCCTTAATAGGCCGCAAAGAGAAGAATGCTAAGCGCGGCATATTAATGTCCAAATTGTTTATCCAAAAGGGAAAAACTGCCAAATTCGGATCGCACGAATGGTTGATAAAGTGCGATATGTTGCCGTGACACGCTGCGTCAATTGTATACACGCTCTCCGCCGTTGTGTTATAATCTAGATCGAAGAGGTAAGTGCGTCCGATCGCGTCATACTGTTTGCCTCGAACATTGGCCTCCTCGCAGGTGATGATCTCTCCCACATACTCGCACACAAATTCTCCCTTGCGCAGCGGGCGTTCCGTGCGCACTCCCCAGCCGCAGCCAGTGGACGTCTTGAAGAGGCACAACGCATTGTGGCGACCACGCTGTATAACGCGATTGACGCAATCCGGCCTACATGCACATTTCCTGTTGCACTCGTAAATGGCCTCGCCCGGACGTATACGCAGACGTCCGCTCTTGTCGTAGGCGAAGTAGCTACCCGCCATTCGGCCGCAGCATTTGGTACTGGGCGTGCACGATTCATCGCACTTGCATCCGATGGGTGAATCCTCCACGATGTTGACGCCGGCGCCAGAGAAACTAAAATTGATATACCGAAAATCCATATCGGGTACCTCCAAGTCCACGTTATTCTCAATCGACACAGGCGCGGCCACTTCCACGCCATTCATGCGCTCCTGGAAGACAAGCAAGTCAATTAGTTGCTGCTTGCGCAAATAATAGAAGGGCTTCAACAGCAGCATCTCCACCACGCGCTTCCGTATAATTTCCGGTTCGCGCTTGTTGCGCGAGCACGCATCTATAAACTGTGCCAGCAGTATAAGGTCCGTCTTTAGCAGCAGCGGTTCATATGTGTCTAGCTTGCGCACGTTCAAATTGACCACGTCGTAAACAAGTGCATCCGATTCGATCTGCTCTTCCAGTTCTCTGGTAATAGTTGCAATTGTCACTTCGAAGAAGGTGTAAAGATCCTCGATAAAGCCCTCGAGCAAGGCGCATTCGCTCAAGTTATTCATGGATTCCCAGGTGTTCTGATCTTCCGGGTAGCCTAGCCATTTGACAAAGAACACCGGTTGGGCATTTACTGATTCCAATGACTTAATATGCTCCACAACGTACTCCTTATTACCTCCTTTCTGTTTGATGTTAGACGTGACGGCATAGCTGCCTGATGCGGCCCCCTTACGGCGCTTTAAGGCAGGTGAAACGGGTGTAGGTGAAGAAGCTCGTTTTTGTTGTTGCTTCTGCTGCAGACGTTGCAGCGACTGTTCCAAAGAAGTCGAAGAGTTCGATCTGCGCACCACCGATTCTCCACTATGGTTCGAGGCATTATCGTTGAGACTCTCATAGCCACTGCTCGGGCTCGTAGAGGGCCCGCGCGATAATGTCAACATCATGTGCCCATTGTTGGAATAAAGGCTATGCCAGCGGCTCATGCAATCTGTGTCCACGCTGGTGCTGCGCGTCCAAAACTGTCGACGCTCGTTTCTCAAGCGTCGCACTCTAGCCTCCTCTCGGACCTCATAGGCGCGACGAAGCTTTGGACATTTGAGCATTGCGGCGATGCGATCCTGACTAATGCGTTCTGCAAAATTTTGTACGCAACGAGTGAGTCGTTCAAGGAAGAAACAAACAAAAACAGAAAAAGAAAAAGCGTTAAAACAAATTGCTGGCGCATAAAAAGGGAATTCTTTCTGTATCAAAAGAGAACTTAGCAAATTTTAAATTTAGAGCAATTAATTACTACGAAGTAATCCAAATTTACAAGATATACTAAGTATTCGCCAAAGAGAGATTGCCTATGCACACTCTGAATCAATTTCTACCCTATCAATTATTTCGAGAAGTTTTATCGTCTTTTTATACAAGAAACGCGCATGAAATTCCGTTATTAGTCCAGCAATTTATAGTGAATAAAGCATAGTTTGAACTTTTATTTGCAGAACGCATTTCGCATTTGGATTGTTGACTCCAGCAGTATAGCGCAGCACAGCACAAACCTAAGCAGACACTTTCGATATATGTTCACGTAATTCAGGCAAGATTCAACTTAAAAACACGTAAGATGAAAACATTTTGTTGAGAAAGAAAAAATAAATAAATGATAGGGAATGTTGGCTGTTGGTTAATAAACACATAAATGCCTGTGTTCTATATTTAATTCGTGTAAGTTTAACAGGTTTTATAGGTAACTTAAGCAAAGCAAATGTAGATTAATTACAAAAAATGCAAAATGAAATTCGATGATTTGGCTTACAAAGAAAGAAATACATCAAAATTATATCCTAGTTTACCGTGTCTTACTTACTTGTCTAACAATAACGTAGTAATTTTTTGGTTATAATAAAAATATGCTTTTATAACAGAAAACACTTATCTGCTGCACAATTTATAAATGCATATTTTTTTTAAACGCTTCGAGTAATGTACGATGGGTTAGTTAATACGAATTAAGATTTGTAGAAAGTGGAAAACCTACTTCAATGATCATTGAAAACTTACCTAGCTTAATGGTGATGTTTCTCTCAAGCTCATTTTTAAAACGTACAGTTTGCACACCAGATATCGCTTTGACAACGGTTGATTTACCATGGGCTACATGGCCAATGGTACCAATATTAATGGTGGCCTGACGAGAAATTACCTCCGGTGACAGTGGCGTCAAGTTACTAATGTCCTGCAAGTGTATTAAAAATGTAAAAATAATTGAAGTTCTCGAAAATGTGAAATCATCAAATGTAGCAAGTGGGACCCTGACGCACCACAAAAAGACAACAAAGATGCTAGTCCAACAATGAGGTTAAGATTTTAAGATTGCATCAGAAAATTTAAGAACGCTGCAGACGCATTTTGATCAATTTTAAACCACCTTTTCTGACAAAAATTGCTATGCTGAGTAAGTGCCTTCTAACTAAAAATATCATTCTATTTGTGTATTCTAAACGCAAGCCGCCACGTGCTGCTTTTTCCAAGCTATATACGCCATCAATGCGGGGAGGGTGAGGGTGGCGCCTTTTAATGCTACTCATATCAGGCCACAGAAAGGCCAGCATTGCTTTTATTTTAGCTTGTTAGGCATGATATGCATGATATGCCCTGTGGGACTCTCATGGGAAGTTTTGAGCATTAACTTAATTTAACACATAGTCGAAGGCGTCACTTTCTCCGCGACTTTTTTCACATGTTGACTTCGCGCTGGGTCACATTCGCTTCAACGTTTGCAATCATTTTACTCGTACTTACCAAATTGCTAAGATCCTGCTTTTGTAAATTCGTATTTACGGCAATTTGAGTTTCCGCTGTTGACATTTTGCTATATTTTTACTTGTCTGGTCAATCCGTAATTTAAAAAAATTCAGCTGAATTTTGCTTACGCCTAACATCAAAATTTATCGCACTTGGAAAGAATTATGCCAGCTTGCGGCGGTGCGTTTTACAGCAAGAGTGAGGGAGAGAAGTAGATGTAAATTCTTAGTGCTGCCAGGTTTCGTTAAAAAGTGATACCAATTCTCACGAAAAATTGAAGAAGTAACAAAGATAAAAACGATGCCGGGCAGGTGATGAGTAGGGCGTTCAATCGCGGAAAATTTTTCGCAAGCGCAGAATTCCGGGATATACAAATTGCAGTTCTAGATTTCAGATCCGGAATCTATTCAGACTTTTTAGACATTTCAACCTTAGTATATTTTATATATTTAAAATTTTAATACTCTGCTGGATTGATAAAAGACTATAAAACAGTAAAGCGTAAGTTCACAATAAACCCCCAATACAAAAAAGATTTATAAATTTGTGTTTTTTTTTAAGTTAATAGAACCTTCATAACTGTAACCTCTCCTTTATTGGAAAAATTGCGACTTAAAACGAACAAAACTCGTATTAAAATGTTGCTTACGATAAATTTAGATACCATACCAAATTTTAGCATAATATTCTTTCTGGGATGAGAGGCACTATAGCATACTTGTAACCAAAATAAATATCTGATAATGGTTGATACGACATTTTTCGGGAAAAGAATCGAAATAATTAAATATGCTTTTGAAGAATCTAAGATTTTACATTTAATGCTGAAACTGGGGACGTTTTCACGAATACCACGGCGGAACGCCCTGTCGTACATTTGCGAATAAACGTTAAATGCGACTCTGGCGGTCTAAGCACTAGAAGAAAAGAAATAAAGAAGAATACCGTACTGCAAAAATTGCAAAGAGCGCTTCATAAGTAGTAAACGGCAGCGCTGAATAGACTGTACCGCGTTATCGCTAAAAAAAACGTGTTAAAATAACCAAAATCAATTGAAAATCTCTATTACAAAATGTCTAGTTTGCCGACAAAGCGTGCAAAATTAACAAATGATGGCGGCGACGGCACTGCTGCTACAAACGCACCTAACGAAGAAGAGTCTGAGGCGTTGGAACTAATCGACGCTTGCCAAAATGAAATCGATGCACTAAACGAAAAAGCGAGTGAAGAAATCCTTAAGGTGGAGCAGAAGTACAACAAACTGCGAAAACCCTGCTATGAGAAGCGCAGCGAATTGGTCAAGAGGATTCCAAATTTCTGGGTGACAGCGGTAAGTCTTCCATATCAAAGAGAAACAGAAACGAGCAGGAAAAGTGGCAACAATGGCGAAACCAACGCCGGTTAGGCTGTATTCTTTTTATATTTGTAAATCGACTAAATAATTCATAGAATTCTGCCCATATATCTTCTTTTAGTGGCATTGGGGGATCATTGAATTTTTCTCTATTCTAAAAACTCTTTTTGCACGTTTTTCATCTGTTCCCGACCTTGCTGGCTGCAGCTTCTAGCCCTAGGACATACGTGTTCGCGATGCTGTGTGTGTATGTGTTATGCCCCGCCGTAGCGGCAAAACGGCGTGTTATTTGTGTACACACACTTTACATTTTCTATTATGTATTCCGCTACACCTTTTGAATTTTCCCTTGATGTCGTTTTCCTTGCTTCATTTGCTTGGCGTGCCGCTTCTTTTTGTTTGGCTTGCAATAGACAGCGGCCGCAGAACAACACCCTACTCCTTTCCACCAAGCATTGTCTCAGTTTAGGGGTTTCCTAAATTTCTATACATACTTTGTTTTTAGAGAATCACGCAGATGACAAAATGTAATTTTTGGGGTAGAGTCAAGATTACTAGAATTGTTCCATTTGTATGTATAACATACATATTTGTTGGTACATATTTTAAATTTTCCCATAATCTGATGATTTAAATGGTCTTTAGTCATATATTAAACTTAATTTAAAAATTGGAAAAATAATTTTATTTGCAGTTCATCAACCACCCGCAAGTGTCTGGTATTTTAGACGAAGAGGAAGAGGAGTGCCTCCATGCTCTAAATAAATTAGAAGTGGAGGAATTCGAGGACATAAAATCGGGCTACCGCATTCACTTCCACTTTGACAACAATAATTTTTTCGAGAATAAAGTGCTCACTAAAGAATTCCACTTGGGATCGGCTGGTTAGCTTAAAGTTGTACGCATATATTAACAGTGGGATTTAAACATGCTGATTTTTATTTTAGCCACTGATAACAGTGATTGCCCTTCATCGACCAGCACTTCTATTCAATGGAAAGAGGGCAAAAATTTACTGAAGCAATTGCTGTCGAAACCCTTCAACAACAAAAAGAAACGTAATTCAGAATACAAGACATTCTTTGACTGGTTTGACGACAACAGTGATCCTGTCAATGATGAAATCGCTGAATTGATAAAGGACGACCTTTGGCCAAATCCACTGCAGTATTATTTGGTACCTGACATTGAAGTGGAACCAGAGGATGACGAGGAGGACAATGAAGATAACGAAGAGGAGATTTTCGACGACGAAGATGGTGATGGCGAAGACGATGAAGAGGACGGTACGTAATTTTTGTATACTATCAACTTAATAATTTTTATTAACTTTGGTTCGCAGATGACAAGTAAATTGCGTTTATGCGGAATCGGGGAAAAAGCAAAAAGCTCTCCCACTGAATCCTACTTGTACGTTAAATACGTTTTGAAGATTTCGATTCAACACTATTGACAGAAAGCAAGTTTTGATTTAAGTTATTCTACAATCAAACCCGACTTTTCCACCTTATGCTAACATGTAAACCAAACTCCCTTTCCCCCCAAGTTTTGTAACTGCGTATATAGTCACAATTGAGAAACCAAGAAAAAAGACGTTAAAATTAAAGTTTGTTCGTCGTTCTCTGTAAGTCTTAAATAGGACGTGTATAAATCACTTTAGATTTGATTTATCACCAAACAAAAGTAATCTCGAAAATTATCCAAAACATTGTAATTTTGATTCAATAAAAAATATAGTGTGTGTGTAATAAGACAAGATTTGATTGAAATAAACTTTTTACCACCTAGGCTAATGTGTATCCTTCTAAAGTACATCGAGGATCAAATTGCAATTACAGGTTCACATTTGTACATACTTAGAAATGATTCTAATTTATGTACTGATTTTGAGCAGTTTGTTTTTACCAGAGCCGAAGCTCAATTTCGAAGTCGCCAAAGTCAAAGATAAAGCCAGTCACTATTTAAATAACGAAAATTTAGCTGAATCCCAATTCCGTGCCGCAAATTTTTGGCCGAGTCTAAGAGAAAGCAGAATATGATTGTCACGAAAAATGAAAAATTTTCATTCAGTTTTTTCTAGTGTATAAGTACTTTTTACAATTGTAACATTCAAGTAAACAAGCACAGCAACCCGTCTCATCTGTCAGTTGCATTGGGCTCGTGAAATTTATTTGTCCGACTTTCGAAAGCGATATGGCAGCCGTGAATAAGTTAGCACTTTTGGTATGTTTCTAAATTTAAAAAGAAAATTGAATTATCGAACTCATAAATAAATAGTTGATTTGTAAAAGAGTGTATGGATTTGTACAGAAAAGTTATTTCACTGCATACAAATCTCAGCCGCTTGGTTATGTAATTGACAGCGCTGGACGACATAACCACGATGAAAATTCTCCTAATTGCCTGTTTGATGGTGCATTTTGACAATCTATAATTTTGTGTATTTTATAGAGCCGTGCCATGAGCACCTCTGCCCAAATGGTGAAGCCACCCATTCAGGTGTTCGGCTTAGAGGGTCGTTATGCCACTGCCCTGTATTCGGCTGCCTCGAAGCTGAAGCAGTTGGATCAGGTTGAAAAGGATTTGGTGGCATTGCAGGAGACCATGAAATCTGACAAGAAGATGCGAGAGTACGTAACAAGCCCAATCATCAATAGGAGGGTCATGGGCACCGCTCTGAGGGAGGCTGCTGATAAGTTACGTATGGCACCCGCCACTGCCAACCTACTCAATCTGTTGGCAGACAATGGACGTCTAAAGAAATTAGACACCGTTGTCAATGCATTCAAGACCATTATGGCCGCCCACCGTGGTGAGGTTGTGTGCGAGGTGGTTACTGCCAAACCATTAGATGCTTCGCAGAACAAACAGCTGGAGGGTGCTCTTAAGGTAAGCACACAAATACGCCCCTCTATGTTTCCCAGCAAAACTTGCATTTGTTCTCCACAGGCCTTCCTGAAGCCGAACCAGTCCTTGAAAATCACCTCTCGTGTTGACCCCAATATCATTGGTGGCTTGGTTGTCTCTATTGGCGATAAGTACGTCGACATGAGCATTGCTAGCAAAGTGAAAATGTACACCGATGTCATTACGTCGGCTGCTTAAGGTAAAAACAAAGAATAATTGCGAGTCAAGAAACGGACACGTTCAAATAAAAGTTTACTGAAAGCTTAAATGCACATTTATGGAACGTGTTAATGCGTTTACTTCTAGATTTTACCGATCTTTGGCTAGCTGCAAGTGCGAGCTATAATAAAATTACTCTTGGATGTTTTTAAATTGTAAACAGCAATCGCAATAATAAAGATGGTGAAACAATAGTTAAGCTTTAAATAAGCGAAGAATTACAATTTGTTTACTACATTGAATACATTTTATTTATATGTACATTCCTCACGTCTACAGTATGCCCGAATTGCATACATACAATACCACCCAGTAAAGATAATTTACAGTAATTTAACTTTTAATTTAATATAGTTGCTGATTTTCCCAACCATTAATTGATTGTGTTGTGCGATTTTTGGAAACCGGATTCGCAGGTCGCACACAATTCTACATGTATGGCGTCCACATGCCGGAATATTTTTTGCTGTAAATTGCGGTAGGACTGTATGGTGGCTTCCAGCTGACATATGCGATTGGTCTGTTCACCTATTACTTTTAATAACTGCGATCTACTCAGCTGATCGTAAGAACTCACAGAACTGCAACTAAGCTCCTCCACAGAAACGTCCTGGTCAGTGGATTCCTGTTTTTTCATCGATACTGACGGAGACGTCGTCGTAGTAGCGATTACATGCACTGGCTCCGTATCCTGGCTGATATCATTAACTGCCGGTGCATCACTACAACCCTCTTCGTCTTCCAGTACGGGCAGCCTTGCATCAGAAACCCCTTGTGCCCACTCTGATTCGTTTATTTCTTCCGTCATTAACACCTCTACATCTGAGTCGGTGCCAGAGTAGTAGTTCTGTTGGCTGCTGAACTCATCGCTACATACATCACAATCTATTAGCAACACCTCGGTGGATTCATCACATGCACAATCGCTCCGACGTTGCTTTGGCGTACACATAAGGAACAAATAGCTATCTCGTCGTTGAAAACAATCATTGTCTTCCTCGCGCTCTTTGTTGTAGAGCTGCCCTTGTTTTTCCAGCTTGGTTGTGCTGAGTCTCCTTATATCCGCTTCTTCGTGTGACTGTAGACGTGCCATATCTACGCAAGTGTGTTCAACTATTTCTATACTTCCTTCGGAGTCATTAGCTTGGACAGAAGTCTCGTCGCATTCTGATGTCGTTGTCGTGTGGTCTTCAGTATCACCAAAATGTTCGCTGTGCGTTGTTATTTGACTGAACTTGATTTGAAGGGATTTTGCAGCCGTCTCAACTTCTTCTGCCATTGTACTTTGAGTTTATGATTCCACCAACCTTAACTCTGTTGCAGTTCTTTATGGGCTGTGACGGCTGTGACTATTGCTGTTTAATTCGTGTCTTCCGTTTCTCTACAATAATCAGCAATACATTTTTTACATTTGTTCGAACTGCAAATTGTGGAGCCAAAGCAAAGTGCAATAAATCCACTCTTAAAAACACAAGATCAGGGTTGTATGTACATATTTGATTCACAGTGTTGCGGCTTCGTTTTCGGTTTTTTAAAATAAATTTGTTGGGCTATTCGTTTTTGTTTATATTTGGCCTAAATATTCCGCATGAACTTGATGGCCCAAAAAACCAAATACCAATTTTGGTTCCTGTTGTAACTTAGCTTTTAGCACATGTATCAACCTAAATGTAAAAATTGGTACTAATAATACTATTAAATAGTATGTACTAATATGGGGAACAGTAGTTTTTTTAGTGCGAAAAAGTGCAACCGTTCACACCGTAACGTTGGCAACTCTACGGATTTAGAGCAGAGGGCACAAAGCCGGCAGAGGCTTATTCAACACGGTGCTGTTCAGGTTTTCGCCTCAGGCGTTTAGTTTTTGGTGAATTTCTGTTTGTCTTTTGCTAGAAGAAGCATTTTGTTTACAATTTTAGCCAAACAAGGCATTTTTGCAGAATTCATAATTCCACATGCTCACATTTGATACACCACACAAATGTGCTACGGAACAACTTCAAAACCCACTTCTCGTAACTAAAGCTGCCTATTATCAGCTATCTCCTGATAGCTAACGTAGTAAAACATTCAAGTGCTAATCTCGGTTAAAAAAACGCGTAGTGTAATTAGGACGGGTAAACATTTGCGAGAAGGGTAGCGCCCGTAGAGCGCCGACGATTAGCAGTAGCAGTTCTGATTGCCTGCAAGCAGATGATGCCAAGCGTTCGACAAGTGTGGACGCGCCCGCCTCGTATCTTATAGGGCTGTGTAACAGTGTAGTAAATATGGACACTTTGACTGAGAAGGTCATGGTAAGATTTCACTATTTAATAATATAATACATAATTACTTCTTCAATGTAAAAGTATAACAACAGCAGCACAGCAAACTACTTGAATGAATCATTTGTAAGATCGTGCACGGCAACATTTCATATTAGTAATACGATAGAAAATAAACAACAATAAGAACGTGTGTTATCATGTATTATTAACTAATAAAGAAACAGCATAAAAGTAATCAAAATTATTATATGTAAAAACTGGGCAGAGTCATATGCATTGTCTGCTCCTAGCTCCATTAGCTGATTGAATTAGCCACAACATTCTTTAAAATTACACTAACAAAATTCACATTTTCACTTTCGCGTAAATATGATTCTAACTGAATAATGGTAAAACTGCAAATTTTAACTAAATGACCATAAACTCGGATTGTGATGGATAATTTGCAGTTTGCTCTCAAAACCATGGGCTTACTCTGCAAAGTAGCTTGTAGTTTGCGTGGTTAGAATATTTAAATGCGAACTTGATCGATTCTCCTACGCACTCAAATAAATTAATAATTGTTATCCTCTACAATACAGGCAATGGCCATTTTGGGTTTGGGCAGTTTTCTAGCAGGTATGCTGCCCGCTATTATATCAGACCAGAACCGTCGCCGCTTTCCACTGACCACTTCATTGCTATTGTGCTTTGGCGCTGGTGTTTTGCTGGCCACTGCTTTGGTACACATACTACCCGAGGTGGGTTTATAATCATATTTTGCCGTTTGTTGTATTAAATTTCAGTTATGAAGCTCTTTTGTTTATAGGTGCGTCAACAAATGGCATCGAATCTTGCTGAAATATCACTTTGTGCCGGTTTCTTTGTAATTTATTTCATCGACGAATTTATACATTACTACTTCGGCGAGACTGTACGGCATGCGCACAATCACGATGAACCAACCATCCCTACGATGCCAGCCACATCCCAAAGCACTACTCAAACTTCAAATCGTAATTACGGCGCACTCGCCACGGAAGCAGCACCGCTGCTACGCACTGGAAATGTGAGCGTCTCTAAGTAAGCTTAATTTACATAACTTGCATGGGTACATTCGATTTACGTGCTCCGATTAAACACAAACTCTATTAGTCATAATCGAAACAGCGCTGCTACAGCGAGCTGCACTGTAACAACCGATGAACACAATTCACAAGAGCTCACGCATGACAAGACCACCTTTATTCACGAACACTCTGACACACATGTGCACTCGCAGGGCAATGGGCAAGGACATGGTCACTCACATGCAACGCCCTGCGACGACGATGCGATAGTTGAGGAGGCCAATGCCCGTATCTGTCACACCAATCACGCGGAACCGTGCGTCACTCAATCAATGACTGGAACATTGGGCCTCTTTGTAGCGCTGTCGCTTCACTCGGCAATTGAAGGCCTAGCCATTGGCGTCCAAAACTCCGCAACTAAGGTAGAAAGAATGTCTTTACTTTGTGCTTACAGCAGCTCTCTCTTATCATCTTAAGCAAATGATATCCGTCTATCCGTCATTTCTCTTCTTCGAGCCAAAAGATTAAGTTCCTTATCTCTTGTACTTTTTACATGCGTTAGTTTTATGTAGATCTTTGAAGTATAAACAGTCAACAAATTAGGGCAAACCAAGGCCTTGAAAGCTTGTTTTGTATGCTCAGGCACAAACAAAATTTTGTATAAGCATATTTAATTTTTAAACGGGGTATCTACTATAGTCTGCACTTTCTCCCTTCAAATACATATTAGCACGGTATTTAACATTTGTTGAGAATAAGAAAACTAAGGAAATATCTAAATAGTGTAAGTAAAATTCTTTTCTTTCTTCACATGCTTCAGGTACTCTTCCTGCTGGGCGCCGTGTCGTGTCACAAGTTTGTGATGGCTTTCTGTTTGGGCTTGGAGTTTCGTTCAAACCCACAGACTAGCTTGCGTTCACATATCATTGGGCTTTTGGTTTTCGCATTGGGCGCCGTTTGTGGCATCGGCATTGGCATGGCCATTGTGGACGTTCACTCCGGCTGGATGACGGCCACCTTGCCAGTAATACAAGCGCTGGCTGGTGGTACATTGCTCTATGTAACCGTATGTGAAGTTATGCCACGTGAAAAGGCGCGCTGGCATCAGAATCCCGCTCGCAAGACAGCAGGATTTTTGCAGTTCTTGGCCGTTAGCTTCGGCTTTGCAGGAATGAGTATTATGAACTACTACCTCGGTATGTATTGAATTTGAAAACTATTTTACTTAAATATCTCATTGACTTCTACATTTGCAGATGACGAAAACTGATTTTCGAAAAAAAATAAATAAATTGCTCTGTAGAAAGTGTTTTCTGCTCACACGCTACTACATTAATATTATTATAGCTTATGACATCTTCAACGTTTTATGTTGTTCACTTTTAGTTAGTTCACTTATTGCCTGCTATTTGCTTTTTTGATTTATAAAATACATACTTGAAATACTTTATGTGCATACATTGTGGCAAAACAATTTTAATAAAGTACGAAAATATTTTTTGCAAAAACATACTGACTGGGAAATGATTTTAACTTTTGATTCCTCTATAAAATTGCAATCGAACATGGAAGCGACAAACTTCTATGCATTTAACACTTCAGTCTGCAGTCCCAGATGCACCTAACGGCTGGCGGTCACATGCGATTCCTTTCCATCGTAAAAACAGTTAAAGGCGATAAAAATAAAATCGACTCGCATTTCTATTATTGTATTCCTTTTCGTCTATTTTTACTACATAGCATATATGTATATGTTTGTGTACATTGCATATATCTTACTTAATAAGATACGTTTTGAAAAGATTTCCGATTTTGAATGTGTACGAGTAAAATTATTGAATCGTCGGCGGATAAACAAAACTCACTAAACATTTTGAAATGAAAAATAGCTTAAGATTTTGGTTAGTAAACATAAAAATGTATTAAGGCAGCTTTAACATGCCTCCTTAGCAAATACATATGTATATATATATTTATTTAGAATAACTTTTTATTGAAAAAATCGAAAAAAATATGAAAACTGAAGTTTTACCTCAAATATCTCGGAAGAATGAAAAGTGTAGGTTGAGAGTTTTGGTTATGAAACGACGACATTTGATTTTTTTAACATTACACATTAAAAACTTCATGCGGTTATACATATGTGTTTGTAGATTTTGTTTGTTTTATATATGTATGTAATTCCATACAATTCTATTTTATGAAATAAGTGCATAGCTCGAAAAATGCATCATGAACATATAACACACGTTGAAATATTTCAATAAAAAGGTGCAATGTGTGAAGATTAGATCTTCAATAAATTTTAAACTACTAATATATCTGAATTGATTTTCTTTTATGTAAGTGTAGCAATAAATGTTAAGCATAAATATCATAAATATAGCTCATCTACTGCAAAAAAAAAAATAGTGTTATAGCTTGAAATACAACTTTTCCCAACACTAAACTGTAAGCTTCCTATAAATAAATAATTGGCGTGGGCCTAGCTTTCTCGCATTAACTTGTGTGTGCTCGTTCTATTTTAGCACAAGTTAATAGTCAACTAGCTCGCTAGAAACGGTGCAAAACGCCTCCAATTTATAAACAGTTATGCGCACTCAGACAGTGTTCAGATTTTGCCCTATCACAAAAAGTGGGATTATTTTCAGTGAGCTGTTAATATTTTCTGTTAACAACGGCCTACCGCACATTGTAGTAGTTGTTGCCTCTTTGTGTTATTGCCCAATTCAAAACATTAACATATCTAGAAAAATGTATTTCTAATTATGATCGTATTAAATATGCAATATCAAAGATGAAAATGTTCTTCAAGAAGGAATAACAACACAGATTGCTGTAAGAATATTTTGCTAAAATATTTTCTTACTGCCAACACAAACTCGTACATTGTGGAAGGCTATTTTGAAGTTTTATATGCATATTTAGTACGATCCGGTTGATGTTTGCAGCAAAGGTATGTAGTTTTGTAGTGTCTGACTTAACGGGTAATTTTTTAACTAAAATTTAATGAATAAACATTGATCTTCTCACACATATGCATACATAAATATATATATATATATGTATATAAGAACAACTTACCAACTAATGATATTAATATGCTTGTATATTAAAAATAAAACAAATTGTGGGCTCCTCTCTGTGCAAGTGTGCTCGAGTGTAAAATGAACTTAGCAGTATGTAACTAAATCTAAAATTCATAGTTCTTCCTCCTCAGCATTAGCGGGATCGATATCATCTTCATCGTCGGCATCGGCCCATTCACTGATAAGGCTTTTCACTTGGTCATCTGATTTTGTGTTTGTTGTTTCTGATTTTGCACCTGTAGGCTCTGAATCGTCAGCTTTGCTTTCTGATGTTACTGCTACAGTTGTTCCTATTGGCGCACTCTTTTCTACCGTCTCTGTTGTAATTGTGGTGTTTGAGACGGAAGCTGGCTCATCCTTCTCGTCTTCTTTTTCGATGGCATCTACTGCGGAAATAGTGGTGCAAACGTCTTCACCAAGATCAGAAACTTTGTCGTCCGTCTCCATCAGCTCAACTGCAGTGCAAGTCTTTGCTTCTACAACTTTCGCTATCGCGATTTTTGATTCTGCTTCCACATTTTTGGATTCAACATTTTTCGTTTTATCAAATTCTTGCGGTTCCACAGGCACAATTTCTTCGGAAATTAATTCATCATCAATCAGTGATTTACTGGTATCGCCTTCAAGTGATGCTGCTCCATGTTTCTCTTCTTCTTCGTCTGTTAGCTCTTTCTCCACTCCTTCTATCTCACTTGTATCAGCTTTGTTTTCATTTTTTTGCTCGTTTTTCTCATTTGGGTACTGTTGGCATTTATCTTTACATTCTGGCATTTCATCCTGCTCTAACGCAACACTTGATTCATCCAGTTTTGTTGATTCCAAAACATCGTCCTCTACCTCAACTTTATCTTTATAAACTTCCTCTTTGTGAAGACTTCTCATAGCCACTTCGATGTCATCTTCATCGTCTTTAGCTTCTTTAATGTTCTCAGTAGGTTTTACGAGTTTCTCTTCTTTTTGTTCCGACTCCTCAATCTGTGACTTGTGTTGATTTTCCTCTACCTTCGTATCTTCTAGTTTTTCGTCTATTACTTTTGCGCCCTCTGTTGTTGTTAATGTTGCGATAGCAGGGTTAGAGGCGCCAATTGCTCCTTCATCGAGATCATTGTCGTCGTTTTCGTCATCTGACCAATCGCCTGTCAATTCCTTTAATTTTTTGCTGATATCGTCTTCCTTTTTGACCTTATCCTAAAATCAATAACAAAATTTTAATGACTAAAAAAATAGAAAACAACAATAAAACCCACCACATGAGTTTCATGAGTTGGTGCAATTGTAGCTTCACTAGGTGTTTTGTGGCTGACGGCAACTTCATCTGCGAGCTCATGTGCTGAAATTAAATTTTCTGCCCACTCTAAATTGTCTATGGATTCTTTGCTTTCTTCCAATGTAGCTCTTGCATTCTTCTTACTCTCCCCCTCTTGCGTTGTGAGCTCATTGTAAATTTGACTGTCTTCGAACTCCTCCTCGGTTGCCGAAGTTTCGCCAGTAGTCTGATCAACATCATGTTCTAACTGGTCATCGCCTTCCTCATCCCCTTCCTTTTCTTCAGTAGGTATACCCTTTGTTTCTCCTTCTCCATCGATTGTGACACCAGCATCACTACTGCCTTCAGCAGCCGGCACAGGAGTAAAGGTTGTTGGTTCATTTAACAACATGACAACACCTCCACCGCCCTCGTGTTCCTGATTCAATTGAGACATAATCTCTTTACGTTGCTCGTCGGTAAGCAACATTTCATTGCCGTCAGCATTTACGAATTTCGGCTCAACGCTTGCAGTTTCACTGCCAGAAGTGTGCATAAACTCTTCATCAGCGCTCGAAACGCCAATACTTGTGGCTATACCAGAGGCGACAGTACTCAGGGCAGCTGCCTCTGAGCTGGGTTCCAATTTCAGCAGTGAGCTAGCGTTAGTCAAACTTATGTCTGAGAGTATTTTTACTTTCGTATCTTTCTTTGCTTCCACTTCGGCCTCATCCTGTGAACCGGCAAACTCTTCATCAGAATAATCAATAATTCCATCCGCCAAAGCTTGCTTCTTATGATAAGTCTTCATATGATTGTAAAGCTGTAATTCCTTGGCAAAGATTTTGTTGCAATAAATGCACTGTTGTTTGTTCTCATCTGCGTGACTGTCCACCATGTGCTGGTTCAGGGCATTTGTATCGAGGAACATTTCCGCGCACATCAGACATTCGGGGAACGTGTACAGTGTCGTCTTCACTTTATGCTCTACTTGTATGTGGAAGTGCAGGTCGCGATTAGTATTAGAACGCCAGCCACAATGCTCGCAAAGAGTTGGATCGATAGTTTCCTTGTGGGTGTTAATAAGATGGCGACGGAATCCACGGTACGAAGGAATGCTTATGGGACGACCATTAACGCCGCAACGTAAACACAGCCAGGGACCTTAAAATGCAGAGTAGTAAGTTATTTTTTTGAAATATATGGATGTTTTACATTTTTGTCTACACAACAGAATTCATAGCCACACTTACCTGTGGTGTTCTCAGCTCCAAGTGCAATCAGAGCATGCATTGTTTTACTATCAATACGGCGTTTTTGAGTTGTGCTTGTACTTGCCGCTGTACAGCTACCAGCAGCAACCGCTGGTGCAGTGCTAGTAACCACTTTCGGAGTTGTAAGCTTCGCTGTTAGCGGCTGTTTCCGCTGTTGTGGCTGTGGAGCAGCGGGCTTTAGCAGTGTTTGAGATGAAGATGGTGACTTTGTAATCGTAACCTGCTGTTGTTGTTGACTACCTGTCGCGTCCAACGAAATGTTCTCGGTTTGTTCTCTTTTAACAACAATTTTCTGTGTTTGCCCACCCACATTAGGCATTATCTTCAATTTTATATTTTTGTTGTTTTTTACCAAGTGTGGATACTGACGCAACACCTCAGTTATGATTTTAGTGTGATTGATGTTGGAGTTAGAACTGTCCTTAACCACAATCGTTGGTGGTTTATCGTTCTGATCATGTTTGAACGTGATAGTCGTAGTACCATGTTGTACTACTCTATTAGAAGAGGTGGCAACTACAGAAGACGAGGACGTAGTAGCTTGTACTGCTGTAGTAGAGCTGCTAGTAGCCATTGTTGTTTCATCATCGTCGTCGTCATTATGTATGTCATCATCCAGCATTCCTTCGTATTCCGGATCTTCACCATATTCGGCTGCGATTTGTTTTCGCATACGCTGTTGTTCCGCAAACTCCTTAACATCTTCAATGTTTGGCTTTTTCGCTGGTGGCGATACAAAGATAGTGGTTGCAGGCCGTTTATTGTTGTTATAGCCTTTACGCAGTTGCTCGAACGGGGAAGTAGGTTGCTGCTGCTTTGTTGGTGTTGTATTATCGTAGTCCTCTGCTTCTTGTTTGATTTGTTGCCTATTATAGATCGCAGTGCTATGTTGTGCTTTGACTGGAGAGGCTCCAGAGGCAGAAGTACGGAGAAGGGAAGTCGACCCAATTTGTTGCCGGAATTGTATCTGTTGTTGTGGCGCATTTGTGGCAATCGTTTTGGTTTGTACAACTCGTGTTCCTTGTTGTGGAGCGTTTGAGGTTGCAAGAATGCGGCGTTGTTGTTGCACAAGCTGTGGTTGCTGCGTAGAAGTTGCGCCTGTGGTAGGTGGAATACGGCGGCGTAGAGGCTTCGGACTTGGAGGCTGAAGAAATCTCTTAAAAATCGTATACAATTTACTTCATAAAATGAACATACCTTTTGTGAGCGATTGACTCCCTCCATAGTGCGACGGTGTGCCTCCAAAAGTTTCAAAAGCACAGTCATGTTCATTTCTTTTGCAGTTCGTAGTAGCTTTCCATACATTTTCAGCTCAAATTCCAGTGTGCCAGTGTACATGAAGTTTACTATAGGTACCACGACATCGGCTTGCAGTTCGTCCGGCATGAGCAAAGCATCGTCCACCATCTCGCATGTTTGCTCCAAAACATTGAAGTAGTCTGTGCAGGCACTAAGAACTAAGCGATGCACTTTTAATTGCGAATTATCGCGAAACTGCAGTGTCAAATCGCAGTAATCAGTTTTATTAAAAAAATTTTGGAGTTTCTGTAGGAAGAAGACACCCCAGTTGTCCACCTTTACGGATTTTATTTCACCCATGATGATGGGTAGAAGTATGTGTCCGTTGAATTACTATTAGGTATTTCGGTTATGTTTAATAAAAAAGAGGGTCAACTGTACTATCAAGAAGCAAGACCGGGTGGGCGGGTTGGTCTGTTGGGCGTGTAACTGCAAATATAGAAACAAATTTATGTTGTTAAGTTCGGTTTTATTTTAGTTTAATAATATTTCACGTATGTGAAGGAGGAACTGCAAATGGCCAATTGGACCACCGCGTTGGATGCGTCGCATCAATTGAACTTTTGAAGCTTAAAAAGTAGATGGGTGGAATGGGTATTGCGGGATCACTTCCGTGGGGTGCTCCGCTGCCCAAATCGTAATTGCCGACAGAAAAACCGCGTAAATCCGCAAATCAGTCCAACAAATTCACTTTTTTTAACTATGTACATAGTTAGTTTTCCCGAAAATAAGATAAGCACTTTCGTGGTTGCTGTTTTTATTTAATGAGGTTTAAATGTAATATTTACCAACACTTCTATAAGTTCAACAAAATATTTTTATTTATTTTTCCCGCTGTCCTGTTAATAACGAAACCAAAATTCTCTTATTTTTCCGAAATTTCTATTTTGAACGAGAGCAAACACAATTTTACTTTACTCGCTGGCTGCAAGACAGTTTGACATTGCGTCTCTCTCGCACTCATTGTGAGTGTGCTAGTAGAATTTTTCTCCTAAAGGGAGACAGTTGACCGTGCGTCTCTTTTGCCCGCACAGCGTTTATTTTCCGAATTATACAACCAAAATGGCGACTTCGTCAAGTCTAAAATATAAAGTTTTGTTCGAGTCGAGACTCACACACGCTTTGCTCCAGTGATTCTGATGTAAATTTTTAAATAGTTTGAGAACGTTTGTTGTGCAGGGAGGAGAGCGTTCATGACCTCTATTTCTTCTCCACATTAGGTCTTTTAGTTGCACATATGACCTGTTATTTTTGAAAGTGGTATAAGTCCATTTCTTACAAAAATGTAGATAATGGCAGCTATAGATAAAACTTTTTAAGATCTTTTCATGCGACAAACATTTTTTGTAAAAAAAATAAGATTCTAGTATGTATTTGAGAGATTGAAGCTTCCTCTTAACAGTATTGACACTGAGAGTGAAATGTAAGCATTTAAATAATAACAGAAAGTGGACTTTTACCACTTTCAAAAATAACAGCTCATATAATAATTGAAGGTGGAGACATTTTTGCATTCTTGTGAACTTTATGAGATTTACAATTCTACGAAGAATATATAAATAAATACAGAATTGATGGAGCAGTCCGCAAACGAGGCTTGGGCTAGATCTCTCTTAGTACACTGAGCCACGGCGGAGCAAGAAATCGAATATATGTACATTACTGTATTTCAGCAGGTATGATATGGTGCTTAAAAATGTTTAACGTTTCTGTTGACGTAACTACATAGAAATTTATATTAATTTTTTATCTTATAGATTAGAATATTTACTATAACACGATTCAATTTTTAAAAAAATAATAATTATGTATTATTCAACTCTTACGATCAGTCGGTCTCCGAAATCTGGTAGGAAAGGAGTGTACTGGTTCTACATAAAGGTAAACATAGATTAAAGGTAACCAATTGCGTCAGCGGTGGCTCAGTGGGCTAAGTGCTTGGTCGCTGACGCGGAGGACCTGGGTTCATCTCCCGGTGCGGTAACATCCAATAAAAAAGAAAATTGGTTTTCAAATTGTTTCTTTGCGCGGCGCCACTTCTCGCGGTGAATTGACAATTCTCCGAGAATAATCTTTGCCATGAAAAGCTTCTCAAACCCGTTCGGATTCGGTAAAGTAGGTCCCGTTAATTTTTGAAAAATATGACAAGCACACACAAGTTAATGCGAGAAAGCTAGGCTAGGCTCCGCTTTGAAGTCGCGCATAGCTTTTACACGAGGTGACACTTCACAGGCGACTCCCCATTATAATCATAGACGAGCAAAGAGAAACGTCAAAGAATCGCACAATGCTGCCTGAGCTACTTTGCCTGTTCCCCTGTAGTTTCTCCCCTCTTTCCTACAATTTTTCGTGTTGAAAGCGATATGTCGCCCCGTGTAAAAGCGGACTTGTAAAAAAAACTGCGTATGGATTGCAATTTGCAACTTGAACGCAAATTTTGAACGTGTTTGAGCCAGTTTTCTGGTTGTTTCAACTAAAGAATGAATGGGTTAGTATAAAAAAAGACAGACAGACAGTGCGTCTCTCTCGCCCTCATTGTCAGCTTAAATCTAAACCGAAACAAAATGGCGTCCCCCTTGGACAAATTTAACGAAATGTATATTGTGCAGTGCTTGCAAATCCTTATTGACACCAAAGTTTCATAAACGCAATGTATGCAATGTTTAACTATTTGAAAGACATTGGAAACTACCAAAAAACCGAATTAAACAATTTAGTAGTCATTGTAATTTGTAAGGGGACGCAAGAATTTGAGAAATTTGTTGTGAGTGTAGAAATGTCATTAGTACAAAAATTAAGTGATTTAACACAACGAAAATCTATAAGATATGGACTACCATTTTTAATAATGATGGTGGCCGGTTCTTTTGGCCTGAAAGAGTTCACGCAAATCAGGTTTGGATTCGATACTCTATAAATTTTAAGTTTTAAGTATGTAATATATGTAATATTGTTTACTTTCGATCAATAGATATCAGTTTTCTCGCAAGCAACCAGTAAGTCCGGAAGATATGAAGAAGTACGGTGTAAAAATGAAAGAAACTGGAGAAGTAACTCTGGATACGGAATATGAGAAAGTTAAAAATTTGGATATTAAAAATTGGGAAAACAAGAGAGGTCCTCGGCCGTGGGAAGAGGAAACAATTAGAAAATAGCAGTAATTAAAAAGCAAATATATCTACAAAATTGTAATTGCATTGAAACCGTTTTATGTTTTGGTTTAGAATAGTATATTTGGAAACAAATATTTCGGTCATAAGTTTGAGAAATAATAAGTATAATCAGATGGTTACATTTCTGCAGCTGTGCCCGAATTGTCAAAATCAGCTGAGTGCATCATCCAATGTTTGTAAAAACGCAAGTGGTTTTCTTTTATACGCCCATATAAAGCGAAGCTGTGGACTATTACACGACAGCCCTCGCTCGTCTGCAACGCTGTTCGAAAATATTTGACAGCGGCGCAGGGAAAGTTGCAAAAGTTTGTTGATATAAAAATAAAAGAAATCTCTTGATATCTTCAAGAGTTTTATATAAAGACATAGCAAAAGGACGTCGCCAAGTGAAATGACTCCAAAATTTAAATTCTCTGAAGGTATGACATTCAAGTTTCAATTGTTTCCAATTTTCCCAATTGTCTGTTCTGATTGCAGGCGAAAAGGTGTTATGTTTCCATGGTCCACTTATTTACGAAGCCAAAGCACTGAAGAGTACGGTTACTAAGGACAAGCAAATCAAGTACTACATACACTACGCGGGATGGAACAAGAAGTAAGTACCATGCTCCTCTCCATTACTTATGCTCTGTAAGCTCCAAACTCCAAATTTTCCACACACGTAACTATTGCAGCTGGGACGAATGGGTGCCTGAGAACCGAGTGCTAAAGTACAACGAAGCCAATGTGCAGCGACAAAAGGAGGTATTCAAACAGCACTCTTCTGCAGCTGGAAGAAGCAAGAAAGGTACGTGCCTTGATAATATAAAATGCTCAAAAAGGGTTTTAGTTTAGTTATGTTTTATTTCAATGCAGGTACTCCTAAAGGTAAAAAAAGTGATAGCGGCGCTTTCACAAGCAAGGATGGCGGAGGCGCTAGCAGTGGCGGCAGTGAATCACGTGCTTCTACACCTTCGAAAGAATTGAGCAGCAGTAGCACGCCGTTAGCAGCTCCTGCTTCGACCAGTCGCGGCAATCGTTCAAAGCAATCAGTTACACCGAGTACACCTGTGGCAAAAGATAGCGACACGACCAACAAGAAAGATGAAGTAAAAGATGATGTCACGAAGGAAGAACAGCCAAATAAAGACGATCTACAAAAGAAAAAACGTGGGGGCTCTTCGACAGCAAGCGACAAATCCGTTGGTAGCGCAACCGCCGCGACTCCCACACCCAACAGCACACCATCCAGCGGTCGAATTGATTCATATGTGGAAAATGAGGAAACTTTCCTCTCGAAGATTGAGGTGAAAATTAAAATCCCTGATGAACTGAAGCAGTGCCTCACTGACGATTGGGACGCCATTACACGCCAGCACAGACTCGTCGACATTCCTGCAAAAATCACAGTGCAGGACATTGTCGATCAGTACATATCCTTTAAGAAAGCTTCCAAAACAACGAATGCCTCTAAAGAGGTGGCCATTACCGATGTGCTCAATGGTGTCGTTGAATACTTTAATGTAATGCTCGGCTCCCAGCTGTTGTACAAATTTGAACGTCCACAGTACGCTGAAATACTGCAGCAGCACCCTGAAACACCGCTTTCCAAGCTGTATGGCGCTTTTCATTTGCTGCGCTTGTTTGTGAAACTGGGTTCAATGCTGGGTTTCTCCGCCCTAGACGAGAAGTCAATGCAAATGCTGTTGACGCATCTGAACGATTTTCTAAAGTTTTTTGTTAAGAATAGTGCCACCTACTTCAGCATGTCAAACTTTATCAACGTTAGCCCGGAATATCATCGCAACACGCAATGATTCTAGTACACATACTCCCTGATGTGTTTCCCCGGTTTTAGTTTGGACCCCATCAAACTGTCGTGACGTTCTGAGCGTGTTACGATCCTCATTTTCTCTATTTGATTTGAAATGAGTTTGAAATCAATTTTATCCTTTTTCATTTAGTGTTTGACTTTAGTATCCCATCACATATTTTTTCCTTTCAAATAAGTTTTTATTACCATAATATTTTTCTTCATTCCCGGAGTTTAACATTATACAAATTATCTATTCTTACATTTTGTATGTAAAATTTTTCAAAAATTGCCACAAAAACAAATTTAAATCTATATGTCAATCATTCATGGCATGGTAATAAAGTAATTAGTAAATTGACTTTTAATGTTTAAAGATCGCAACAACTATAAGTTAAAGCCCGTCTAAAATAAATGTAAGTATGCAATATAAAAATTTCCTGGAACAGCCGGTTTTCGCATCGGTATCACATTGAAAATATGTTTGTTTAAGTGTACATCCAAATACATATACGAAACTAGATGCACTGTTTATTCTGATAACTTGCATCACTCTTATTTTCACAAGTTGCTTCTTCTTCCGCTTCATTACTACTACTGTTGCTGCTACTCGGGTAAAACTCCCGATAGTCTTTAGGCTTGTCGCGCGCAATTTGTTCCTCTGTCAAATAATCTTCCTGTACCTGTAGTATTTCATCACTCGATTTGCAGGAGGCGTATTTGTCTAACAACGTCTCATTAAGCTCTAAAAATGAGTGTCCCCACGAGAATTTGCTTAAATACCAACGAGCTTCTGCTGGGAAACCACAGATGTGCAATGTCGCTGCGATGGCTTCTACACAGCTCAGCTTACAAGGTTTCCCATAGTTGATGGGATTCGCCGCAACCAGAAAGGGTAGCAGGCGTGGAAAAGGACTGCGCATGCGATTGAATGGCGTCTCCTCCAGTTTTGCCCAAGAACAATCCACTACTGCTACACCCGACGTTGCTACCACTTCTCGATCAAGTGGACTTACACAATTTACTCCTACTGGCGTTAGCACGAGTCCTGGAAATTTTTGGCTCAAGCGCAAATTTTCGATGAGGCCCAAACGAGATAACTTACGGCCGGAACATTTTTTTGGATCGCAATGATTTAAGTCCCACATAGCGATGGGGAAGTTTGGTGGGTGCCCAAGATCATCTGTATGCTCTGTTGAGGAACTGGAATCGGATTCATCGTTGGCCGCTAATTCACACTCTCGCTGTGCAAGAGTACGCTGGCAATTTCGATTTGATTTCACATTGCGATAGTGCTGAGCATTGGCACCTCCACCTCGTTTGCCTTTTCCACGATGGTTCCGTCCACTCATTTTTGTAAACTCCACGGTATAATATGCTTGAAAATTGCACAGCCGACCCAAAATTTTCCAAAATTTTCCACAATTTTCATATATGTACTCTGAAAAACGAACATTAGCACAGAAAATCTTCTCTCAATTAGACGCAACTGTAGGTTGCACAGAAATTCACCATTCACCAAAACCTGACCGAAAAACTGAAAAGACCGTGTTGAATATGAAATCGCCCTGGTGGATTTCGCAAATGGAAATCGGCAATATTTAAGAACCAGGAGGTGCTCCTGCTGTGGGAATTCTGTTGGGAAGATGTACAGATTCCTTGTGCTGCACTTATATTAGCATGAGTGAGTGATTGGGGTATTATTTTGTGTTCTAATGCCGGTATCACACTGCTTCCGATTTTTGTCGGCGACACATTGCTTCCGACTGTCGTCGACAAACAGTCGGCGACTACAGTCGTAGCACTATCACACTGCCGACGACAGTTAGCAAGAGTCGGAAGCATGTCGCCGATAAGAATCGGAAGCAGTGTGATACCGGCATAAATGAGAAACATTTACCCAACTCGCATTGAAACTGGAAACATTAGCCCATTTAAATGCAAGATATATATAAACTATAAATATAAACTACGGGCGTGATTTTTCGGTGGCATTTTTAGGAATTCGAAACTTGACGGCCAAAAGTGGATCGTGTACGGGCCTGTTTTTTGGGCCATCAAGTTTTAGTGTGAGTGTGTTAGTATAAAAACGTATATGCATACCGAAGCCGGAGAGACAGAAGAGAGCAATTGAAGAATCAGGGTTGCGGAGGGCAAAAATAATTTCATACCGTCTTTTCAAAATTATCAGACATCTTGTAAATTTGTTAAGACAAACCTGGTCTTTGCTGAAGTGTTAAAACAAACCTAATCATTTTGCAAGAGCTAGAATAAACAAATATAATAAATGTAAAATATATAAATATGAACATATATTATATATACATATATATATTATGTTCTTTTTTCTAGATCACAGAAAAGTTATAAAGTTCAGCATTGAAATGCGCTTTCTCTGACTCTCCTGCCTGCACACTTTATCCGGCAGCTCCATTGTGCGAAAAAGTATGGTCCATTAACATTATGAGGCAAGAAAAAACATACATTTATTTCCAAATCAACACTCAAAGGTGGTCCAAATCAGCTGATTCACTGAAAGACATTTTGCTTTTTCCATAAAATATATTGCATCATTTTTGCTAACATCTTATACTGCCAAAACATTCACTGTGTAAACAAAATAGCAACAAATTGAACCTCAAAAAAGAATTTTGTTTGATGCAATGTAGGCGCAAAGCACAATTTTAGAATTATCAAAAAGACTCATATTATAATAAGAAACCGAATCGAACAAAATCTAAAACAAAACAAAAAAATTAAACCATTTGAAAATATGTAATATGTTCATATGTATGTAAAATTCAAATTTTGATATAAAATGTAAATT